>CM060935.1:293490859-295990859 GCA_030765085.1 Allium cepa
TCTGTGCAATCGACCACCAAATCATCAAGCAGCCACTCTCCAATACATCAACTCCTTCCAAGCATATACATCTGCCTTCTCCAAGCTCCAAGCATACACAACCACCAAAAAAAATGTTGTTTGCAGTTTACATTTTGTTGTGCATTTCTGCTGACAGTCATCTTCCATCCTCTTCAACCATTCCATTGCCTTGCACTCATTCTCCACACTACTTCCTGCATCTACCACATCTTCCATTCCTGGCATCTCTATCATTCACTTCAAACTGTTACACATACTAACCCTCTGCATAATCACCTGAACCACTGCATACCAGACTCCATCACTGCAGCATAACAATACAACTGCATTACCCCTTCTTCACTTTTGATATCACTTACAACAAAATCCCCTTCAACAGCAATGTGACGACCCGACTTTCTACGCCCAGAAAGATGTGTCATCAATAAGAAAGAAAGGGATAGAAATAGAAAAGAAAAGAAAGAAAGAATAACAACATCAGAATCTCACAGCGGAATGGAATAAAATATAATATATCAACATAAATATTACATAGTTATATATACATCAGAGTTAACAATATCATACAACATGACTATCATATACATATTTGTCAGGACATACATCTCAAATATCATAAACTAACTAACACAGCGGAACTATATAAATATGTCTACAACGCTGAAGCCTCCTGCTCCATTGGTCCTCTAGAAGTTGTCAAAGCTAACCTGAATCCCTTGGCTACCCGTAATAATTTGGGTGCCCGAAAGTTTATGAAAAACAAAATCAACTCCGGGTCAGACATGGGTCTGGTATGAGTAAACGGGTTAAAGTTGTTTAACTTTGAAAATTATTTAAAATAAAGGTATCACGTAAGACTCCCCACAAATAAATATGGGTAAGTTTTTACCTTACGCTAACCAAAACATTTCATAGGAAATCCAGTGATATTATAGTAGTGTCTAGGGTTTTCAAGTAAAATACAGAAATAGCTGAAATGCTTACATCTCACATTTCAACATAGTTGGGCACAATCAAAACGTACGGCGCTTATTGGAAATTGGATCCCATACAATGGCAGGGCTACTGGGGTACCGCCCGTCACAGTACGTGGTGTAGATCACAGTACCGAGGAGCCACCCTAACTCCCCTGCAACACAAGGCCGGAACCATTCCTTACTGAACAGTCCCGAACAAGATAACCCCGCAGTTGTTGTACATCCAACCGCCCACACAGCCGAATAAAAAGGGACATCTAGACAGGGGTATACCTCGTCCTGCTTGGGCATGACCCACCTAACCATGCTGCACATCCCCTGTTTTAGCCATTCCCGGTTGATGAGGCTTGAGGCTGCGATTACCTTTATAGAACATGTCACTTAGAATGCTCATCGTCCGCCTGACGATGTGCTGAAAGCATTCAATCCATACAAGTTTGTTCCGGGTTGGAACGAAACCGAAGGCATTATCTCGTTACACTCGTTTTGGAATCACCCTCAGAGTTAACGACGATAACCCTTGCATTCTGAAAACACCATCTCGATCTTCACTTGAGATTACACGACCTAACGTTTAATTTGGAACGATGTGGTTTTTGGAATATCAATTGGATACCCGATCCCGGTCTCATCGAAATCCAAACGCCATTTTAAGGTTCAAGTTGTCTAATTAACTTAATAGTTTAAATTTAACAATTGAATTCATATAGCAATTTAACACAGATAAATAACATCAGATAAATCATATAGCAATTTAGCACAGATAAATCATATAGCAATCATCACAGATATATCCAGAATACCACATAACATCACAGGATATAAATAAACATCAGAGGCAATCAATATAATCATCGATTCATATCAACATATAGTTTGATTTGTTTTAAACTTAATTACTTTCTTAAGAATAAATTATATTTTATTCTTTGCTTAATTAATTACAAATAAATTAACTTATTTCAATTCATTAATTACCTATTAATTATTCACTAATTAATGAATTAATTATTAATCAATAATCTTAATTATTGATTATAAAACTTAATTTAATTAATCATTAATTAATTAACTTATTTCAATTCATTAATTACTTATTAATTATTCCTTAATTAATGAATTAATTCTTAATTACTAATCAATAACCTTAATTATTGATTTATAAAACTTAATTACACAATTAATTATTATTAATTGCTTAATTAATCATTAATTATTAATTAACTTAATCGTTCCACCATTAATTATTTATTTAATCAGTTATCTATGATTTGTTAATTAACCAACTTCCATGATTAACTAAGATCTTGATTACAAATGATTTTATACAAGATTACCATTAAATTCTTTAATTACAAATCCAATTAAGTTTTAAACTACTTATGAAATTACCGTTATAAGTTTTTATTACATACATAATTAACTTTCCATTTTAAAATTATTACGCAACTTGTTTCAGCAAAGCTTCAAAGATCATCAGAGCTTGAACAAATTGTTTAATTCTTGATAACAAAGTTTATACTCAACTTAATTACTACTATTTCCAAATTACAGATAGTAAACTTCTGCAATCATAAAACCGAAGACAACCACGTGCTTACCTCGGGTAGGTCTCGAGATAACCCAACAATTTCACGCGATCCTTCCCCTGCCTCTCTTCTTCTTCCCTGATTCTTACTTCAACTGTTTCTCTTTTTTTTTAAAAAGATTAAGTTTTTAACTGTTAAAATGTATAAATGCACGCGCGAATTCATCATTCGGACCAGCAAAACCCCGAAGCAAAGGACGATAATACTCGAGTTTTCCTCGAGTCGACTCAAACGCGATCATCTTTGCCGCCGTGCACGTGCACGGCGGTCCACCACCGCGCTACCACCTTGCGACGCCACCAACAAGTCGCAAATCCTCCCCTCACTCGAATAAAAAACCCAGTTCAACCCCTAAATTACAAAATCAAAATTTGACCTAAAAGTCGAACGGTAACACAAACCCAATTAATAAAATCGCCTCGCGATTGTGATCGCGACCACCAGAGATGTCAAAACTTCGGCCATGGCTTGCCGACATCACCTCCTAGCTCCTCTCAAAGTCCCACAACACTCGGTTGCGCCATGGTATTGCGTTCGTCAACAAAACCGAACCAAAAGTTACAGAATACAAAAACCCTACTTTTGATTCCCCTCAATTAATCGTTTATTCGAAAATTATTTTAACAATTTTCTGTTAATCTCCTATCAATATACTAGCTACATGAAAATTTCATCAAGAATTATTGTATGAATTATTAGAAATTCATGAAATAGCACAAATGTTCTACTGATGAACTGCTCTATACACAGTCAACTAAAAATTACCGTTCTAGTCTTAAAAATCATAATACTGAGTGTTGTTTCAAGACCTGAATTCGAATTTAAAATTTATGCTATTCGAATTTTTACTTTCTACTGTAAGATGGAGATTCAGTGTTTTTAAATTTACAGTTATCTTAAAAAAAACAACTATAAGAACAGATAATATTTAACAAGATTTCTAGAACTTTAAGCATCCACTTAACAAATCTTCTTAAACTAAATAATCAAAGTTTGATTAGAAATAAGTTTACTCACCAAAAGGTTGTTGCAACTTGAAAACAGAGGCTATTTAGAAGACTGCAGCTGAAGCTTTGAGTTTTCTGTAACTTTTCCCTTTTGCTTGAATTTGTATTAAAACTTGAAAATATGTAGTTTTGTTTATACTTATGCTTTGTAGTTAGACTGAATTAAATGAAATAAGAGATGATGAATACATATATTTATAACTTGAACAAGCTGTCTTCTTGATATGCTTTAACATAATAAAATATTTGCCTTATCTTCAATTGTACTAAGACCTGTAAATAATATGAGTATTTCGGCTGGAGATATTTTATTTCAGACAAATATGTGTGCTGATTGAATACCTATGTCTTTACTTATGCTAACACATAATTAAATGTTGACTGACATAAAGATTTATACAAAGATGTTTTGCAGATTTGTTTTGTACTAAATGTTTTTGCTGGTACTAAAGATAATTGCAGTTTTGTTTTCTTATGCACTAATATGTTTTTTAAATAAGTTTACACTGGTAATATTTTGCTGACACATTTGTTTACTTTGCAATGATTCTTACTGATCTTGCATGATTTATTTGGTCTTCACACTACACTAACATATAAATAATGTTTGCAGGTTAATTTATACTAATGTGTTTTATTGGCACTTATTTTATTTTGTAAAGATATTTGCAGGCCTTGTTTTAGTGTCTGGTGTATAAATGTACAATGGTTTTTGCTCTTTATTTTATTATCCTATACCTTAAACACAAACTGCACATTGGTTTTGACAGATTATATGTTTGTCTTCAAAATAATGTTAACATATAATTATGTTATACTTATGCTACTTATATAAGCTTATATTTAATTTACTTATAAAAACTATTATAAAAAACACAGATTAATCTTATTTTTCATTAAAGTTAAATATTACAAATATTTGATTTGTAACTTATATGTGTATTAATGTATTTTAATATGAAAAGAATTGTGTTATTGTACTTGTTACTATTAACTGCATTCATATATCTGATAATTAATGTCATTAATACATCAATTTTAATTTAATCGAATAACACAAATTTATTTCTGAATATTGTTGAAAGAATCTATTTTATATTTGAAGTTATATTCCCTTATGACCCATATACAACTAATAATATCCAAATTCTTATTTATTTATAAATAAAAATCTTATATTTTATTTAAATTAGATTAAAACTTATTATAATAATAGGGTCAAAATTCCAGGATGTCACATTCCTCCCCCCTTAAAAGAATCTCGTCCCCAAAATTTAAACAACAGTTAATTCAAAATTTAATATTAACAATCCAAACATACATATCATCCATACAAAAACAAACAATCAAACAGTCGATTCTAACTATATTACTAGCTATCCGGACATAAATCTGGATAAGCTTTTCTAAAACTATCAAGAGTTTCCCAGGTACAATCTCTGGGATCCTCACTCTATTGCACCTTGACGAGTTTCACCACTTTGTTCCTGAGTTGCTTCTCGTCTTGATCTACAATCTGAACAGGATTTCTAACTACAGTTAGGTTGGGTTCTACATCTAAATCTTCGTGAATATCTGGTTTTACCACTAATGAGGGTTCATGAATAAATTTCCTCCAATGAGACACATGAAATACATTGTGAATCCCAGACATCCGTTCTGGCAATTCAATCCTGTAGGCTACAGTTCTAATTCTTTCCAACACTCGGAAATGGACCAATATATCTCGGAGCAAGTTTTTCCGTTTTTCCGAATCTTATAACACCTTTGATTGGGAAACTTTAATTAAAAAAACTAAATCTCCGATCTCAAATTCCAATGGTCTTCGTCTCTTATCTGCATATTACTTCGATTGATCTTGAGCAGCTTTCATCCTTCTCTTGATAAGCTCAACCTTCGCAGAAGCCTCACGAATAAGATCGGGTCCAAGTACAAGTCGATCATTCGATTCAATCCAACAAGATGAGGATCTACACGGTCTTCCATACAGAACTTCATATGGAGCCATCTTAATATTCACTTGGTAATTATTATTATAAGAAAATTTCACTAAATGAAGATGGTCTTCCCATGATCACCAAAAATCAAAACACAAGCTCGAAACGTATCTTCTAGAATTCGATTAAGTCTCTCCGTTTGTCCGTCCGTCTGAGGATGATAGGCTGTACTTAATCTCAAACTAGTTCCCATTGCTAATTTCAAAGCTTCCCAAAATTTACTAGTGAAATTAGGTTCACGGTCACTTACTATGCTGATAGGAACACCATGCAATCTGGCTATCTCCTTCAAGAAAATTTCCGCCAATAAAACTGCATTGCGAGTCGCCTTAACTGGAATAAAATGGGCACTCTTCGTTAAACGATCCACAATAACCCATATTCCTTCATTTCCTTTCTTGTTTCTAGGCAAACCATCTATAAAATCCATCGAGATCATTTCCCATTTCCAATCTGGAATTTTCAAAGGTTGCAATAATCCTGCAGACTTTTGTTGATCTCCCTTCACTTGCTGACAAATGGCACAACTATTTACAAAAGCAGCTACATCCTTCTTCATATTCGGCCACCAGAAAACTCTTCTCATATCTTTATACATCTTCGAAATTCCCGGGTGAATATTCAATTTGGAACGATGACACTCAGCTAAAACTTCTTGTCTTAGTCCATCAATATTAGGCACACACAAACGACTATTAATCCTTAAAATACCTTGAAATCTGAATTCCGATCGTCTTTAGTTCCAAATTTTTTTTCCTCAAAAGATTTATCCTCCATTTTCTTACCTATGATCTTTTCTTGGAGAGATGGAACTACTTCTAAAAGAGATAAGACTGCATTTCTACCAAGAGCATCAGCCACGACATTTGCTTTTCCCAGAGTATACAAAATATCCAGATCATAAGATGCCAAAAATTCGACCCATTCCTGCTGTCTCAAATTAAGATCTTTTTGAGAGAAAATATATTTCAACAGTTTGTGATCCATGGATAACCCAAACTTTTTCTCCCAAAAGATAAAGTCTCCAGATCTTCAAAGCAAAAAAAAAAACAATAGCTAACAGTTCTAAATTATGTGTAGTATAGTTCTTCTCATGAGCCTTCAATTGCCGCCTAGTATACGCAATCACTTTGCCATTCTACATTAACACTGCACCCAATCCAACTAAACATGCATCCGTATATACTTCAAATTTTCTCTTCCCATCCGGAATAGCAAGTAATGGTGCACCGGTTAACCTTGTCTTCTATTCCTGAAAAGCTACTTCACTGAGGTGTCCATTTGAATTTGGTTCCTTTCCTTGTTAGCTTGGTCAGATGCGAAGAAATTTTGGAATAATCCTTAATGAATTTTCTGTAGCAGCCAGTTAAACCCAGAAAATTATGAATTTCCATCGGTTGCTTCCATTCTAGAATAGATTCTCCCTTCGCTGGGTCTACAAAAATATCTTCACCCAAAATAATGTGCCCCAAAATTTAACTTTTGATTTCCAGAAATGGTACTTTGAAAATTTTGCCTTCAACACATGCTTCCTCAGAGTCTCCAATACAATTCTTAAATGATTCATGTGCTCTTCTTCCGATTTGGAGTAGACCAAGATATCATCAATGAATACCAGCACAAACTTATTCAACACAGAACCTTAGTGAACCATCCGATTTGGTGACAAACACAGCAGCAGAGCCCCAACAAGAAAAACTAGGTCTAATCAAACCCTTCTCCAAAAAAAGATCTTGCGTCTGCTTAATCACTCTTCTCTCTCTAGGAGGCATTCTCCTACTGGGCTGAATCACCGGCATAGCTCCTGGAATCAAATCAATACGAAACTCAATCTCTCGATGTGGCGGTAGACACTTGACTTCCTCGAAAACATCAGGAAAATCTTGAACCACATCGATTTCCTCAACTTTCTCTTGAGAAGTCTTAACTCCTTGCAAAAAATTACACAAATGAATTCCAGAATTGTCGCACAACACTCTGGCAATTCTACCCAAATAAGTTTGTTCTCTCTTCACAATCCAGAACAGCCATATACTGTTCAGGTCAAACCATCGAAGAAATGAATCCACTCTGCTACTTCTAAAACCACTTCAAGAAAACTGCTAATCAACAAACCTCCTCAACAGCACACAGAACACTTCCAGCTATAGGGCCAATCCTCAATGTCCAAAGACTTCTATTTAAAGCTCTTCGCGAAACTTTGGCCTCAATCAAACAAAAATACCCTACTGAACTTGGTCACAATTCCGAAACGGACATACTTCCTTAATCTTGTTCCAAAGAAAACATCTTCGGAGACATCCAAACTCACTGTGTCTCATCACACAGCTACAACTCCATAAGATATCAAGATATCATGATTTGGTCATGTCCATCCGATAGATCCAATCTCAAACTCATCCAAAATCACCTTCCAACAATGAAATCCTCACATCATCCAAAGCTCACTCGAGACAGTAATAGGTCTACAGTCTCGACAGATACACTCCAACTACAAATATTCAAAACTCCAATCATCAGTAGTCGTGTTTCACACACCACTACATCTACCTTATAACTTATATTGGAATACCCGAACAGGTAACCCAATAAATAGGTGGAAATATATATATATATATATATATATATATATATATATATATATATATAAAAATTACAAATACGCTTTCTCAAGAAAGATATCACTCAAGAGCCTAGGTATTCACTCAACCTAGCGCTCTGATACAAGCTGTGACGACCCGACTTTCTACGCCCAGAAAGACGTGTCATCGATAAGAAAGAAAGGGATAGAAATAGAAAAGAAAAGAAAGAAAGAATAACAACATCAGAATCTCACAGTGGAATGGATTAAAATATAATATATCAACATAAATATTACATAGTTATATATACATCAGAGTTAAACAATATCATACAACATGACTATCATATACATATCTGTCAGGACATACATCTCAAATATCATAAACTAACTAACACAGCGGAACTATATAGATATATATGTCTACAACGCTGAAGCCTCCTGCTCCATTACTCCTCCAGAAGTTGTCAAAGCTAACCTGAATCCCTTGGCTACCCGTAAAAATTTGGGTACCCGAAAGTTTATGAAAAACAAAAATAAACTCCGGGTCAGACATGGGTCTGGTATGAGTAAACGGGTTAAAGTTGTTTAACTTTGAAAATTATTTAAAAGAAAGGTATCACGTAAGACTCCCCACAAATAAATACGGGTAAGTTTTTACCTTACGCTAACCAAAACATTTCATAGGAAATCCAGTGGTATTATAATAGTGTCTAGGGTTTTCAAGTAAAATACAGAAATAGCTGAAATGCTTACATCTCACATTTCAACATAGTTGGGCACAATCAAACGTATGGCGCTTATTGGAAATTGGATCCCATACAATGGCAGGGCTACTGGGGTACCGCCCGTAACAGTACGTGGTGTAGATCACAGTAACGAGGAGCCACCCTAACTCCCCTACAACACAAGGCCGGAACCATTCCTTACTGAACAGTCCCGAACAAGATAACCCCGCAGTTGGTGTACATCCAACCGCCCACACAACCGAAGAAAAAGGGACAAAGAGACAGGGGTATACCTCATCCTGCTTGGGCATGACCCACCTAACCTTGCTGCACATCCCCTGTTTTAGCCATCCCGGTTGATGAGGCTTGAGGCTGCGATTACCTTTATAGAACATATCACTTAGAATGCTCAACGTCCGCCTGACGATGTGCTGAAAGCATTCAATCCATACAAGTTCGTTCCGGGTTCGAACGAAACCGAAGGCATTATCTCGTTACACTCGTTTTGGAATCACCCTTAGAGTTAACGACGATAACCCTTGCATTCTGAAAACACCATCTCGATCTTTACTTGAGATTACACGACCTAACGTTTAGTTTGGATCGATGTGGTTTTCGGAATATCAATTGGATACCCGATCCCGGTCTCTTCGAAATCCAAACGCCATTTTAAGGTTCAAATTGTCTAATTAACTTAACAGTTTAAATTTAACAATTGAATTCATATAGCAATTTAACACAGATAAATAACATCAGATAAATCACATAGCAATTTAACACAGATAAATCATATAGCAATCATCACAGATATATCCAGAATACCACAGAACATCACATGATATAAATAAACATCAGAAGCAATCAATATAATCATCGATTCATATCAACATATAGTTTGATTTGTTTTAAACTTAATTACTTGCTTAAGAATAAATTATATTTTATTCTTTGCTTAATTAATTACAAATAAATTAACTTATTTCAATTCATTAATTACCTATTAATTATTCACTAATTAATGAATTAATTATTAATCAATAATCTTAATTATTGATTATAAAACTTAATTTAATTAATCATTAATTATTAATTAATTAACTTATTTCAATTCATTAATTACTTATTAATTATTCCTTAATTAATGAATTAATTCTTAATTACTAATAAATAACCTTAATTATTGATTTATAAAACTTAATTACACAATTAATTATTATTAATTGCTTAATTAATCATTAATTATTAATTAACTTAATCGTTCCACCATTAATTATTTATTTAATCAGTTATCTATGATTTGTTAATTAACCAACTTCAATGATTAACTAAGATCTTGATTACAAATGATTTTATAAAAGATTACCTTTAATTTCTTTAATTACAAATCCAATTAAGTTTTAAACTACTTATGAAATTACAATTATAAGTTTTTATTACATACATAATTAACTTTCCATTTTAAAATTATTACGCAACTTGTTTCAGCAAAGCTTCAAAGATCATCAGAGCTTGAACAAATTGTTTAATTCTTGATAACAAAGTTTATACTCAACTTAATTACTACTATTTCCAAATTACAGACAGTAAACTTCTGCAATCATAAAACCGAAGACAACCACGTGCTTACCTCGGGTAGGTCTCGAGATAACCCAGCAATTTCACGCGATCCTTCCCCTGCCTCTCTTCTTCTTCCCTGATTCTTACTTCAACTGTTTCTCTTTTTTTTTTTAAAAAAAAGCTTAAGTTTTTAACTATTAAAATGTATAAACGCACGTGCGAATTCATCATTCGAACCAGCAAAATCCCAAGAAAAGGACGATAATACTCGAGTTTTCCTCGAGTCGACTCAAACGCGATCATCTTCGCCGCCGTGCACGTGCACCGCGGTCCACCACCGCGCTACCACCTTGCGACGCCACCAACAAGTCGCAAATCCTCCCCTCACTCGAATACAAAACCCAGTTCAACCCCTAAATTACGAAATCAAAATTCGACCTAAAAGTCGAACTGTAACACAAACCTAATTTATAAAATCACCTCGTGATTGTGATCGCGACCACCAGAGATGTCAAAACTTCGGCCATGGCTTGCCGACATCACCTCCTAGCTCCTCTCAAAGTCCAACAACACTCGGTTGCACCATGGTATTGCGTTCGTCAACAAAACCGAACCCAAAGTTACAGAATACAAAAACCCTACTTTTGATTCCCCTCAACAAATCGTTAAATCGAAAATTATTTTAACAATTTTCTGTTAATCTCCTATCAATATACTAGCTACATGAAAATTTCATCAAGAATTATTGTATGAATTATTAGAAATTCATGAAATAGCACAAATGTTCTACTGATGAACTGCTCTATACACAGTCAACTAAAAATTACCGTTCTAGTCTTAAAAATCATAATACTGAGTGTTGTTTCAAGACCTGAATTCGAATTTAAAATTTATGCTATTCGAATTTTTAATTTCTACTGTAAGATGGAGATTCAGTGTTTTTAAATTTACAGTTATCTTAAAAAAACAACTATAAAAACTGATAATATTTAACAAGATTTCCAGAACTTTAACCATCCACTTAACAAATCTTCTTAAACAACATAATAAAAATTTGATTAGAAATAAGTTTACTCACCAAAAGATTGTTGCAACTTGAAAACAGAGGCTATTTAGAAGACTGCAGCTGAAGCTTTGAGTTTTCTGTAACTTTTCCCTTTTGCTTGAATTTGTATTAGAACTTGAAAATATGTAGTTTTGTTTATACTTATGCTTTGTAGTTAGACTGAATTAAATGAAATAAGAGATGATGAATACATATATTTATAACTTGAACAAGCTGTCTTCTTGAATAAGCTTTAACATGATAAAATATTTGCCTTATCTTCAATTGTACTAAGACCTGTAAATAATATGAGTATTTCGGCTGGAGATATTTTATTTCAGACAAATATATGTGCTAATTGAATACCTATGTCTTTACTTATGCTAACACATAATTAAATGTTGACTGACATAAAGATTTATACAAAGATGTTTTGCAGATTTGTTTTGTACTAAATGTTTTTGCTGGTACTAAAGATATTTGCAGTTTTGTTTTCTTATGCACTAATATGTTTTTTTAAATAAGTTTACACTGGTAATATTTTGCTGACACATTTGTTTACTTTACAATGATTCTTACTGATCTTGCATGATTCATTTGGTCTTCACACTACACTAACATATAAATAATGTTTGCAGGTTAATTTATACTAATGTGTTTTATCGGCACTTATTTTATTTTGTAAAGATATTTGCAGGCCTTGTTTTAGTGTCTGGTATATAAATGTACAATGGTTTTTGCTCTTTATTTTATTATCCTATACCTTAAACACAAACTGCACATTGGTTTTGACAGATTATATGTTTGTCTTCAAACTTATGTCAACATATAATTATGTTATACTTATGCTACTTATATAAGCTTATATTTAATTTACTTATAAAAACTGTTATAAAAAACATAGATTAATCTTATTTTTCATTAAAGTTAAATATTACAAATATTTGATTTTTAACTTATATGTGTATTAATGTATTTTAATATGAAAAGAATTGTGTTATTGTACTTGTTACTATTAACTGCATTCATATATCTGATAATTAATGTCATTAATACATCAATTTTAATTTAATTGAATAACACAAATTTATTTCTGAATATTGTTGAAAGAATCTATTTTATATTTGAAGTTCTATTCCCTTATGACCCATATACAAATAATAATATCCAAATTCTTATTTATTTATAAATGAAAATCTTATATTTTATTTAAATTAGATTAAAACTTATTATAATAATAGGGTCAAAATTCCAGGATGTCACAAGCAACCACCAACAACAGAGAAAAAAAGAGATACTGACCATCATATCATTCTCTGACCTCTAGCTTCATCTCCTACCACCGACAAGAAGTTCATCAGATAACCACACATCAAACTTTACTGCAAACACGCAACAGCCTTACCGCAACCTCGCATGGAATCTGCCGCAACCCAGAGCAACCCATTCAACCACCTCCTTACAGCCGCGAACCAAAACCTACTAAAGCAATCCCCAATCGAACCCTGACCAATTCGCAACCTTCAAATCGCCACTACCAATTGACCGCGCCTCCCATCACCAAATCACAAACCTGAATTCTGGCTCTTCTCGAATCACTTGCCTTCGAATTACACTATTTGAATTAAACCTCCTCAAATCCGATTTCGATTTTCGTAATTAAATTTTGATTGTGATTTTGATTTTTGGAAGTCGATTTTGGAACATGGTTAATAACAGCTGTATTTCCTCCTTTTTTTTGTATAGGTTCAATTTTTGGCTCGGGCCCTGGTTAGTGTAAATAAATAAATAAAAGAAGGGAAAGAAAAAGGAGCAAGTTTGTTGGGTTTGCTACCGAAAAAAGAGTGAATTTGTTTTTGTTCTACTTCATTTTGTTTTAAATCATTTTGAGTTTGTGTGCCTTTGTTTAGTTTTGATTTGTTTTGATATTAGTTTTTAGTTTTGATTTTAGTTTTTAGTTTTCGGTTTGTGTGATTTGTTTTGCGTTTAAAAAAAACGGAGTTTGCTTAATTTGTTTTCTTTTGTTTAACTTGTTTGGTTTAAGTTTTTAACTTGTTTGTCTTAAAAAAAAAAATGTATACATATCTTGTCTTTATTTTCAGGTTGCCAAAGCAGGTGGGAGGAGGGCTTATTTTGCTTAGCTTGCGAAGAAATAAATTGCTTGCTTAAAAAAAAATTGCAGCCTTATTCCGTTATTTTTCTTGCATTGTATTTACTTACATTTAAAAAAACAAAAAAATTCATTCATAGTTGCATTGTTAATACACGTTTAATTTCTGTTTTGCATTTCATCTTAGAATTTGTTAATAATAACGGTTAGACATCGATATACTTAATTGTATATTAACAATTGTCTTCTTTGAACAATTTATTTTCTTGGTGTCTAGGCCACATCAGAGTAATAACCATTTATAAATATTAGGTGATCCGTAAAAATTATAGTGGTTGTTCCTCTGAAGGTACTTAAACCTTCGGCTGCATTGCTACGGTGATTCATGGTGCACCGATAAATCCTGTCCGTTACCTGACTGAGAACTATCTTGTTTATCTAAGACAAAGTGTGAATATATAATTTTGTGTTAACTTGGGATAAATCATTTGTAATTAACCCTTGCATTCGTTTAGTTGCATTTGTTCATGCATATTTATAGAAAAAACACAAAAAAAATTCAAAATCCAAAACTAATTTTTTAAAATATTCCTTTTCTTTTTCTTTGAAATTTTTAAATCCTTTTCCTTTGAAATTTCAAAAATCCAAAAAATTTAGAAAATGAAAAATCCAAAAAAAATATAAAATCTTTTTTTAAAAAAGCCAAAAATTTGAAAAATCAAAAACAAAACAATTTTTTGTTTTGAAAAAATAAATTCTATCTATAAATATTTTTCCTTTATTAATAAAACAAAAAAAAACATTCTTGAAAATGTCCGAGTTTCCCCACGTACTTGAATTTTACAATAGTTGTGAAATCAGTCTAAACCATATGATTTCACTCCAAATTCGTATGGATATTGTAACACCAACTATTCTTTAAACGATCCGAATTTTGGACAACAAACTTTTTAAAACGATGACCAACGCCCAAATCTCGAAAATAGCATTTCATCTTTGGTTGAACTCTCTACACAACAAAATCAAAGTATAAATGATTTGTATTTGTGCATTAGTTCAAGTCAAAATAATCAAAATTTGAATTCACTTCAAAATTCAAATGATTTCGAGTGTAACCCATGCCAATTCAATTTCGAGCTTCAAAATGAATTTCAAAATCAAGATGAAAATGTGAACCAATTTTCAAATAATTGTGGCAAAGGGAATAGTTTCAATAACGATACAATTGAAAACTTTGGTTATAAACAAATTCAAAATGAAAATTTTCAAATTAATAATAATGAATTTGATTTTCTTGACCAAATGGAAAAAGATAACGGGGATTTATTACATGAAAAATACAAAATTTTTGTGAAAATCAATCAAATCTCAACTTGCGAAGAATCAAATAATAATCTACCGTTTATCAAAATTGACAATTCTTGTACTCAACAAGTCCAAATCGAAAATTTTCAAGTTAATAATTACAAATTTGACTTTATTGAGCAAATGAATGAAATTTACGATGATCACACGAATTTGTTGATTAAAACATTGGAAAATTTTCGTGAGAAACAAAATCAAATTTCAATGTGTGACGAGTCAAGTGATAATCTATCTTTTACCCAAATCAATGATTTTCAAATAACAACTTTTGAATTTGATAATGACAATCTTAATCAAGTTGTTGAAAATACGGTAATTAAATTGGATTTCAATTCTTTTGAGAGTGCGAAACTCGATTTAAACTTCGATCTTCCGTTTTCTGAAAATTTGAATACGACAACTTTGAATTTTAAACTCGATTTACACGATGAAGTTGTTGATAATCCAACAAAGGAAGTCGAATTTAACGAACATGAATTTTAAGGACTTTCTGAAAACGAGTTGTTGAATTCTGAAGGGAAAATTTTCGATCACCGTTTTGATTTTGAAATCGATATTTTGGAAGAAATTGAACTTCAGCCAATTTTTATATCTACCCCAAAAATAGTCGAAAATAAAACAACTCGTACGATTTTCAATAAAACGACTTTTGTTTTTCCAAATCCACATTCAACTTTGAAATTTTTTATGATTTGGTTTTTCGTGGTTAAGCTGTGTCTCACACATTTGAAGAGACAAATGAATCGGTCTTCAGAAGACCGTTTCATTTACTTTTTGACTGTATACTTTCTCATCTCTTGTAAACAATAATCTTTCATGTAAATATAGGATTTTTATTTTATTTTTATCCTTCCACTTGGGTTGACTGTGGGGACACAGTCAAAATTAAGTGTGGGGGGAGACTCGTCTTCATTTTTTCTATTTTTCATGGTTTATTTTTGATTTAAAATCTCAAAAAAAAATTAAAAAAAATCCAGAAACAAATTTTCTTTTGATTTATTTTTAAAATAAACACTATAAGATAAATATATGGTTTTGGTTTATTAAATTGAAATTTTAGAAAATTTATTTGTCTTAACAAAAATAAAAATGAAGTTTGATTATAAATAATAATGGTTTAACTAGTATATAAGAAGATTCATACGTATTAATTATGAAGTACATCCTAATTGAAAATTTTTGTTTTAAAAAGTGTTGATTTGGAGTAAAGGATATAACATTTTTTTGTCTTCTAAGTTAAATGGCGCTAAGATGGTTTTGCAAAGCTCTTTCTCTCTTAAAAAAATATATAACGCAAAAAATAATAACATCCAAGTATTCACTCTCATTTAAAAGTCCTCACGGTTATGCATAAGTGAATTATTTGGAATCTTTGATTATGTGCTTTCATGCTCATTTAAAAGTCCTCATGGTTATGCATGTATGGAACACATGTAAAAAAATAGACTTAATAAAAACCACATACGGCCGATAGGTGTATGCATGAAAGTGTGTGCACTTGCCCTGCTCTGTACTCCCCTCACATAAGCCCGAAAGGCAGTGCATGGGTGGTATATCTGGCCTCAGTTTACCTGAGCTAGGTGTGTACTTTTTCTTGCAAATAATGAGAGAGCAAGCAATTGAAATCCTAGCACTATTTTTACTTATTTGATTTGATTTATTATAGAAAAGAAATTAAAATACCACTTTGATAAACTTTGATAATCAACTAAGGATCCATTTCATAGTTACACTATGTTATTAACCAAAACAACGGGTTAAACTATAGTCTATTTGTTATGATAACTTCGTTTTTATTGGAAATATTGACGAGTAAATAACTTAAATTTCAATATAGTGACGAAAAACTATATTTAACCTATTCGTGTCAATTTAAAAATAAATCCTTCATTTGTAAATATTTTTCAAAAACTCGCATTCATCTTTTGTAAATAAATCTTGCATTTTGTAAATATTTTCATCGTGCATTTGGATTTTATGGGTAGTATCCGCTGAAAACCCTCACGAGACAACACTCGTCCTACTGGAGACACCCAGAGGTTTAACGACTTGTTGCATATGCTCAATGCAATCGTGATTCCTACGAAAACAGATTTATCTTAGTTTTTCTTTATTCGAGGACGAATAAAAAGATAAGTGTAGGGGTATTTGATGTGCTCGTAAATGTGCATATTTTTACCACCATATTTATTCTATTTATATTAAATAAATGATCATATTGGGTATTTTAACTTGTTTTTACCGAAATCCATATTGATTCCAAATTGTCACATATTCATCTTCATCCAAGGGCGAAATAGTCATTTTTGTGCATAAATTAACTTGAGAAAATTTAATTAGAAATTTCCCTACTATTTTGTAGGAATTTGATTTCAAATATGAGTGGTTTCATGAAGGAATATGCATGCAAAAAGAAGATACAAAAGAATGAAGATGTAAATAATTCAAAGTGAAGAACATGGAGGACAACACCTAACCACCACCTTAATGTACAAACTAGAGGCTAATGCACATGCGTATGGAATTAATGGCTTCATGTACACTTAAACGGGGATTATGACATGCTAATGATTACTTGGTAGCCACACTACCTCATGGGCATTTTGGGCATTCCCCAAAAATATGAATTAGGGTTTCATACATGTATAAATACCCATATGTTTCATGTAATCTCCTCTTTCATCTCTTCTCTTCCTCTTCATTAGTTTAGGCTCAAAATAAAAGAAAGCTCTCTTTCTCTTTTCATGGCTACTTCGCCATTTTTATTTTATGTAATTTTCTTTTCATTTTATGCAATGTTAGTTATTGTTTCTTTATAATTACATGTTCATTTCCTTTTATGCAAGTAGTGTAGATCTCTCTTATTTCATGCAAGTAGATTAGTTTTGTTTCTTTGCTTTGCTCTCTTTTTCTTTTTCTTTTCCTTTAATGTTTCAAGCTATATTTTCTGTTTTGATAACAAATATGAGAGGCTAATCCCTTCAATTTAGGGGTAATGAAGCCTCTAATCATGTAGCTTCAACATTTTGATAATTATAGCTCTCTTTTTGTGCTTAATGACAATGCTTGAAGTGGTTTTATTTGTTGTTTTTTGCTTTGAATCTGATAGCCTATATTGTTGACACCAAATAGGCTATGCTTAAACAATCACTAACACAAATGCATCTTCATCAAAATATGATTATGGTATAAGAAAGTGATTTGAAATTAAAATTTGATGGTTAATATTTCTAATTAATAGTTAATAGGCCATACTTAAAATAGATTTCATTTTCAACTTTGTTGTCATTTTCATGAGAGTTGTAAGTGATTTAAAGGTTGTGTTATAGTTTGATGGCTTATGTTGAGCTAATTAATAGCACAAATGATTCATACTTATGATAAACACATCATTTAAATTCACTTATGACCAAAAAAAGAGAGATCATAATTTCATAATTTGTTGAACTATATAATCTAGAGAGTGGAATTATCTCTAAATTGTCATTTAACACACATCATTTAAATTCACTTATAACCAAAAAAAGAGAGATCATAATTTCATAATTTGTTGAACTATATAATCTAGAGAGTGGAATTATCTCTAAATTGTCATTTAACTCTCATATTTTTATCATTTTTTGCTAGTTTTTGTTAGTTTCTTACATTTCTAGCTATTCACTCTCGACTTCGGTATAATTTGATTGAATAGAATTTTAAAATCATCAATTCCCTGCGGATAAACCCGTATTCGACACGTGCTACATTTGTACAACGTGCGCTTGCGGTTATTTTTAGTTTAAATTCATTTGATGGTTTTCTAAACCGATAGAATTTCCGTCGGCGAACACTTCCGTTACCATAACAAGTTTTGGAAATCCCGACTGTCCAAAATCACGGAAAATATTATTTTTATCCTGTGACGACCACCTTTTAGTTTTAGCTTATGCAAGTCATTCTATGCAAAGGTAATGCAAATACCCACCTCAATCCATTTTTATATCTTTCTAATTTCTGAAATTAGTTTGTTAACACATGTTTTATGTGTTTTTATGATCTTATAGCCTCCTAATCATCTTTTGCTAACTTGGGTTGATGCTATAGTGGTCTTTGTTGCTTTCTAGAGAGGTATATTGCTAAAAACCTCTTCTAGTATGTGTTTAATCCTCTTTTGATTTCGGTAATCATTTAGTAACACATGTTTTATTATGTAACATGTGAATCATAGCTCCTTGATCATCTTTGCTTTCATTTTGGGTGTGCACATAAGGTGTTTGTGATATTGCTTTATAAGGTAATGCTAAGCTTTGGCCCTTTGTTTCCTTTAGTATAGTGTAGTAATCATTATATGGTAGTTAGTGATTGATATTGGTGAAATTTGATGCCAAAAACTTGAAAAAAACACCACAAAACCATCAAAAACTGCATATTAAGCTGGCTGGAAATGCTTCAGCCTGAAAACAGGCTAAAACACAATTCTGAGTGCACCAGGACAGGCCTGGGTTGCACCCAGGCTGCTGCCTGGGTGCAGCAGGCTAGCCCGGTTGGGCTAGCCAGTAGCTGGAACGAAGTCCCCAGCCCATGCGGGCTGGAACCGGCCGCAGGTCCCCAGCCCACGCATGCTGGGGGCGGGCCGCTAAATCCCCAGCCCGCGTAGGCTGGGGCGGCCACAAGTCCCCAGCCCGCGTGGGCTGGGGCAGGCCACGAAATCCCCAGCCCGCGTGGGCGGGGGCCGGCCGTGAAATCCCCAGCCCGTGTGGGCTGGGGCGGCCACGAAATCCCCAGCCCACGTGGGCTGGGGCAGGCCACGAAATCCCCAGCCCGTGTGGGCTGGGGCAGGCCACGATTCCCCAGCCCGCGTGGGCTGGGGCTCGGGCCAGCCTCCCTAGCCCGCGCGGGCTGGGGGCCTGCTGTTCCCCCCAGCCCGCGCGGGCTGGGGGGGCCTGCTGTTCCCCCAGCCCGCGCGAGCTTGGGGGGCCTGCTGTTCCCCCCAGCCAGCGCGGGCTATGGGGTGCTGCTGTTTCCCCCAGCCCATGCGGGCTGGGGCTAAAAAAAACAAGAAAAGAAAAAGGAAAAAAAATGGGCTGCACCCACTTGGTGGAGCCGGGTTCCGACCCACCGGTTGCACCATTTTGGTGCAACCGAGTCCGGGTTGCACCATTTTGGTGCAACCGCTTCAAATTGATTGTTTCTGCAATGAACCTTTGGGCTTCAATTGCTAATCAAAAATTGTCGAACTTTGGTTCATATCCATTCGGAATATTTTCCAACGCGAATATTGGTTTTCAGTGATTTTCTGATTTATCGATTTCTTTGAGATTTGTCTCTGGATTTCGTACACGGGTTTTACAAACTATTTTAAAAGAATATTTCACTCCTAAATGGCTTTTGAAATTATTATATAATATTATTTTTGATTATTAAATTAATTACTCCATAATAGGAGAGTTTTCAAAAGCCATTTTAAAGTGATTTCAAAATCAATTATAAATCCGTTTCGCACCATTATTTTCTATAATAAAAATCTCACACTCTCTTTTAGCACGTCGAGCGAAGTGGAAAGGTGCTTAAACGGTTAGGAAATCTCTGGTCTATGGAACCGTGTGTATTTTCTTTCCGGTTAATCCCCGACCTATTCGATTGATCGTTTTGACCTTTGGGTCTAGTTTACCGATGATATGAGGTGGACTTTTTATTGTTTGGAGTGTGAGCTTGCTATTGGTTAGTAAACCGTTTAGTGCAAACGTGGGGTATGGGACTCATTGTTAACACTTTACGGGTTCCTCTCCAAGAAGTTTGTGACACATTAGCCTCTGGGCGGCCAGTACTGGACCTCTGGGTCACCACGCCTCTGGGCAACCGTCTCTGGACACCTGCTCTACGAAGCAGCTTTTCGGCATGTGCCTCTGGGCCTTTATCCTTCTGGGAAGGATCTCGCCGTCTCGCGCGTTCCGCATCTGTGCGAGTGGTCGATCCCAACTCTACAGTATTTGGCAATAATGACTCTGGTCGGTGCACGTGCAATACTTGTACTATCCGATGATTTTTATATCCATTCGAGTACTGTCATTCGGTGTTGGTTCTATGGAACCATACGATGTAAGTGCGATTACCTTGTGGATTTACAGTGTCTCTGGACACTGCTTTTCAGTATTCGATTTCATTGACTTTTCAGTATATCCCTATTGCTCTTTGGAGTATCGATCTTTGCTTGGGCATTGATTACAGACTCTGGTCACTCTTGGGATTATTGCCTATGGGCAACTTTATATAGCTTTGGCTACGCCGATGATATGAGGCGATTTTATTTATTTAACACTTTGGTGTTGATATTCTCTTTGGAGATTTTTACTGTTTATTGATGATTAGGGATCGTCATTATACTCATGTAGTCCATAATACTCTTCTCTTTGGAGAAGTACTTTTTTATTTATGTACTGCATCATTATGTTTATCTCAGTATATTAACTGATTGTTTAGCTAGCCTGACCCGAGTGTTTTTCGCTCGGGTCAGACCGAGTTGTTTCAGGTTAGGTCTCTGGACATAGCTTTCTGTGCTTCCGCTTGGACATTATCTGCAATGCTGATAGATAGCTTTTTATATTTGTCCACTATTTTGATACTCTGATTATTCAGTCTCTTATGTACATATTTTTGACTCACATGTGTGAGCAGTGGCTTTGTACCCACCTTTTGATATTTGGATCTGTATTGACGATATATTGTACCTATGTTCTGCGACTGTTATGTGACTGTTCTGTGATGATGATGTTATCATTTAGTATTATGTTTGTTCTGAACCTATTTTCCTTAACCATTTTAATTTCGTTATAAATATCTATTAGATATGTCGAACCACTTGAGAAAAGAAAACCACCTATTCGACGTATTCAGTAGTTAGTTATTGCTTGATTACACATGGTCGCTTCCATTATACTCTATTCTCCGTTCTAGTAGACGGTATTACTCCGTAATACTCTTTACTAGAGTGGGTCTTGGAGTGGGGCGTTACAACTTGGTATCAGAGCTAAGGTTCAGAATTAAGCATAACAAACACAGAACAGACACGTAGTACAATACGTTACAATACGATCCAAATCGAACATCACCACCTTTAGATAGATAAGTTAGGAATAGTTGTAGGAATCTGTTATACTGCGTAATATTCCTTAATGAATTATCTATCTTTGAATCGTGCTTAACTAAATCTTACCTTATCTTTCAGTATGGTTGGTAGAGGTAGGAACCTCCGTTCTGCTGATGCTGGAAAGTCCAGCAACCCTCACCCTGAGGGCGTATACATGACCACGGACGAGATCATGGAGCTGGTCCGTAACTCTCAGTCGCACTCTCAGTCTCCTACACCAGTTTCTGATGCACCGCGCAAGTCTGCTTTTGCGCGCCTCTGCAGCGACTTTATTCATCTTGGAGGGAAGCCGTTTAATGGCTCCGAGACTGTTCTTGAGGTCCAAGCTTGGATCAGAGTTTGCGAGCGTAATTTTACTCGCATGACCCTTCCTGACCATGACAGAGTTCTTGTTGCTTCTGGGCATCTTGAGGGTCGTGCCTTGGATTGGTACGAGCTCCTTATTTCTGAGACCGACGAGGCCACTCTCACTTGGGATCAGTTCCGAGAGCGCTTCTTGCTCAAGTTTGTCCCCGAGTCCGAGAAGATAGCCCTTGCACGCCGCTTTATTGACCTTAAGCAAGGGAAGACCTCTGTTGCTGACTATTCATCATCTTTCGAGGCCCTGTCTAAGTATGGCCTCGAGTTCATCAGCACTCCTTATAAGAAGAATCTCAAGTTTGTAGAAGGCCTGAATAAATATACGAAGAAACAACTTATGCTCCAACTTAAGCTCCCTTTTGATGAGCTAGTTGACGCAGCGTTTCACCTTGAAGCGGTTGAGCGTGAGAGAGACAGCGATGGGATGGTGAGGGTTCTAAAAACTCCAATCAGATGCAGGGTCCATTTCAGAAGACCAAGCCTTGGAACAAGAAGAAGAAGACTGGCAGTTCTACTTTTCAGACTCAGCCTCAGACTCGTTCTCAGCCCCAGCCTCCTGCTCAGCCTAGTGGGACACGTCCTCCGAAGAAATGCTTCAACTATGGTTCTCCTGATCACTTTATTCGAGAGTGTCCCAAACCTCTCTATTGCACCTTCTGCAAGAAGGAGGGACACAGGATCTCCACTTGTCCTACTGCACCTCCTAGGTCTGGCAAGCTTAATGCTGCCATGGCTCCTACATCTTCAGCTCAGCCTCGAGGTACGCATCCTTCCGTTCTCGAAGGTTCTATTTTATTTCATGGTAGATCTTGTAGATTTCTCTTTGATACGGGTGCCTCTCACTCATTCGTATCAAAGGAACTAGTTGATGCTTTATCTTTGGATGTTACTTGTTTGGTTTCTTCACTAAGGATTGTGAATCCAATCGGCGAATCCACGACCCTTAGCTTGCTTTGTGAGGATATAGATATTGATCTTTGTGGATTTTCTTTCCGTGCGAATCTGCACGTTATGGAATATTTGGGCTTTGACATGATCCTTGGTATGGATTGGCTCGCTTAGTACGACGCCAAAATCTTTTGTTCGGAGCGGATATTATTTCTTCGTCATCCTGACTCGTCCGCTCTGTTAGCTATTGCTCTTCAGAATGTTGGGATTTCTGATATTACTTTATTTTCTCTTGATTCACGAGATGAGGATTTGGACATATCTCGTATCCCTGTTGTTTGGGATTTCCCCGATATATTCGAGCCAGTATCAGGCCTGCCGCCAAAGCAGGCCATTGAGTTCTGCATCGATCTCATTCCAGGCTCCCACCCAGTTGGGCGTCCTCCCAGGAGAATGCCTATTAAGGAGAATGAGGAACTCAGGAAGCAGTTGGTTGAGTTTAAGGCGAAGCAGTTCATTCGGTCCAGTTCTTCGCCATGGGGTGCTGCTGTGGTCTTCGTTAAGAAGCCCGATGGCTCTCTTAGGCTTTGCATTGACTATCGCAAGCTTAATGAGATGACCATCAGAAATCGTTATCCATTGCCGCGGATAGACGATATGTTTGATCAGTTGAGCGGTGAGAAGGTCTTTTCCCAGCTCGACCTTGCCACCGGATTTCATCATCTCCGAGTTGTGGAAAATAGCGTTCCTCTTACCGCTTTCCGCACTCGTTATGGTTCTTTTGAGTGGTAGGTGATGCCATTCGGCTTGACGAACGCACCAGCTTTCTTCGTTGATCTTATGAATCGAGTATTCCGGGAATACATCAATAGATTCATTCTGGTTTTCATCGACTATATTCTTATTTACTCTAGATCCGAGGCAGAGCATGCTCATCATTTGCGGATCGTCTTGGATACTCTTCGTCAGCATCAGCTTAAGGCCAAGCTCTCCAAGTGCCATTTTTGGAAGAGCAAGGTCAAGTTCTTGGGCCATATTGTATCATCTGAGGGTGTTTCTATCGATCCTGCCAAGATCGAAGCTATTCAGGATTGGAAGCAGCCCGAGAACGTTCATGATATTCGCAGCTTCCTTGGTCTGGAGGGTTATTACCGTCGGTTTGTCAAGGATTTCTCTCGAGTTGCACTTCCCCTTACGACGCTGACTCGTAAGGGTGTTCGCTTTATTTGGTCTGATAAGTATGAAGCTTCTTTTCAGCGATTGAAGGAACTTCTCACTCATGCTCCTATTCTTGTGGTTCTTGAGAGTAACCAGGATCTGGTTGTTTACACCGATGCTTGTGGTAGCGGGCTCGGTGCTGTGCTTATGCAGAAGGATCGGGTAGTTGCTTATGCTTCCAGGCAACTGCGTCCGAATGAGGTTCGCTATCCTACTCATGATCTTGAGTTAGCAGCTATCGTCTTTTCCTTGAAGGCGTGGCGTCACTTTCTATTAGGCGAACGCTTCACTCTTTACACCGATCACAAGTCGCTGAAGTATCTTTTCATCCAGAGAGATCTCAACATGAGGCAGCAGCGATGGCTTGAGTTTCTCGCCTCATATGATTTGGATAATCAGTATACCCCTGGCAAGGATAATCGTGTTGCAGATGCGCTCAGTCGCAAGCACTCGGCGGTAGTTTCTATGATGATTGCCGAGTGGGATATTCTTGAGACCCTATCTTTGTGTGATTTTAGAGATCGAACTCCATCTTCTGATTCTCCGGTCTTACTACTCAGCTTAGAAGCTCGCCTATCTTATTGGATCGCATTGCCCATGCTCAGCGGCAGGATCCAGACTTATTGCATCTCATTCACCTTCTCGAGTCGGGATCGAGTGATGAGACATTGCTGGATTATTCTCTTGATTTTCATCGGTGTCTTCGTAAGAAGAACCGTATTTTTGTACCATCTCATTTATCACTTAGGCGTGACATTCTGGACGAGTGCCATCACACTATGTACACTATTCATCCCGGGTCGAGTAAGATGTATGCCGACATGTGTCGCCTATATTATTGGGAGGGTTTGAAGAGAGATGTGGCAAGTTATGTGAGTGGTTGCATGACTTGTCAACAGATCAAGGCCGAGCATCAGCGTCCATCTGGTCTTCTTCGGCCTCTAGAGATTCCATTATGGAAATGGGATCAGATATCCATGGATTTCATTGACGGTCTGCCTCGATCGAGGTCAGGCCATACTTCTATCTGGGTTATTGTTGATCGCTTGACCAAATCGGCTCATTTCATTCCGCTTAAGTCCACTCGGACTGCTCCTCAGCTTGCCAAGCTATATGTGAAGGAAGTCGTTTGACTTCATGGCATTCCTAGCTCCACCGTGTGTGATTGAGACACCATTTTCACTAGTCACTTCTGGAAGTGCCTATAGTCAGCTTTGGGCTCAATGCTGAATCTCTCGACTGCTTATCATCCTCAGACCGACGGTCAGACGGAGAGGGTGAATCATGTTTTAGAGGATCTTTTGCGCTGTTGTATTCTGGATTTCGGAGGTAGTTGGGAGGATCACTTACCGCTTGTAGAGTTCTCCTGCAACAACAGCTTTCAGTCTAGTATCGGCATGGCACCTTTCGAGGCTCTATAAGGAAGGCCATGTCGCTCTCCTGCTTGTTGGTTAGAATCTGGCGAGAAGCTTATTCTTGGTCCAGATTCAGTTCGGGAATCTTCTGAAAAGATTGTACTTATCTGTCAGAGAATGAAAGAGGCCCAGGACCGCCAGAAATCCTACGCGGACAACCGTAGGAAGCCTCTTGAGTTCTCCATTGGTGATTTATTCTTCATTCGGATTTCTCCCATGAAGGGGGTTGTGCATTTCATCTCTACAGGGAAATTGGCTCCTCGCTATGTTGGACCATTTCCTATTACGAAACGCATCGGCCCCATTGCTTATCGTGTGGCTCTTCCTGCTCATTTTTTCGGAATGCATGACGTGTTCCATGTTTCTCAGCTTCGCAAGTGTGTTCGCGATCCTGATTCTATCATTGAGCCGCATGTCGTGCCTGATTTAGAGATCTTACCTGACTTATCTTTGGAGCAGCAACCTCTCCGTGTGCTCGATTCGGAGGTTAGATGCCTTCGCAACACAAAGAGGTTCCACTCGTGAAGATTCAATGGTCACCGAATCCTAAGAACTTGATGTAGCACGACCTACGGAAGCACAAGGCTTAGGTCATTCACGAGTTAATGAAGGTCGGCCCCGACCTAAGGAGTCACGTGAGGAGGAGCTGCGAGTTAAATGCCAAGGACCTAGTGATCTGCCGCATTGTTGTAGTGGAGAATTAAGTCGGCTGCGACTTAAGGGCTTAAGTCGGCTATGACCTAAAGCGACTCGGGCTAAAGAATCAAGACCTAAATCCTTCGATGATGCAGCAACAACTGAAGTCTTAGGTCGCATGCGACCTAACGAGATAGGGGATAACGTGTTGTGGTTTATGAAATCTGAACGACCTAATGTTAAGCCGTTGTTGGAGATGGGCTGTGCTAAGTCGCATGAAGTTTAGGTCGGCAAGTAGTTAGGTCGGCCGCGTATATATGTTGGTTGTATTTTTAGGTCGTACCCAGTTAGGTCGGCCGTGTATTGTAAGTCGTAAGTTGAGTACAAATGGTTGTAATTCGTTGAGTCGTTAGACTTAAGTCGTAAGTCGTGTCATTTGTTGTACTGTGTTGTACTTGGGTCTAAGTCGCTATGAGGGTAACTCGAGTCAGTTAGGTCGGCAACGACTTAAGAGGAGTTAAGTCGGCAATGACTTAAGGGTCAGATTGTGAAATGCTATAAATAGGGAGTGTGTTGTACATTTCAGAGGGGGTTGATTTTTGAAATAAATTCTTGTTTGATTGCTGTGTGCTTTCATCCTAAATTGGTAGTTGAGTGTAATCTCCTATCTCCACTTTCGGTTATTCGAGTGCGCTCGAATCAACGATTGTTGAAGCCGATTCGCGGAATCAAGTGCGCTTGATCAACGCTTGAAGAATTGAAGATCTTCTTTCACAGTATCATGCGCGATCAACGTGACAAGGATAGCTAGAATTCGGTATCTTCGGATCAACGAATTTGGGCATTTTGGTATTCATCAATCCACCAATTGCTACATTTCATCGATTTCATTTGTTTTCGTAATGTCCGCTATGTCAGTTTTGGTATCGGAGCTAGACTTAGCCAATCATAGCTAAGCCGAGTCTTGGAGCCAAGGAGTTTGAAGTTGGTGTTCATTGTGTTCATCTTGAAGTTGCAACAAGTTAGAAGTTTTCGATCCATTTCATTTTGGATCAAAGTGTGGAAGTTGTTTGAATTTGATTTGTGTTGAAGTGCTGAGGCCGAGCTAAGTTGAGTTGGAGCCGTGTTTGTTTGACTTGTGTTGAAGATTTTTGAAGTATTTTGTTGACGTGTTGTGAAGTTCAATCATGCCACCAAGGAGAGCTAATCGTCATCAGAATGTTGAAGCGTTGTATAGAAGAGAAGAAGCCGAACAAATGGAACAACGCATTAATGAGAAATTTGATGAAGGCATTGGAAAGTTAGAGAAATTGATGAATGATTTGAATCAAAATCAAAGGAGGAGATCACCAATCTCGAACCATGGAGGAAACCGAGTTTCGCCATCGGTTACGGAAGCGAGAAGGGTATCACCACAATCTTTTAGAGAGAGAAGAGAAACATCAATTTCATCGAGGAGAGATCACCATGACTATGGACATGAAGAGAGAAGAACTCCACATGAGTTTGAAGATGAGCCATATAGAGATGAGGAGAGACAGTAGAAGGGACATGCGTGATCGAAGGAATGAGAATGGTCGAGATCGATATAGACATACATTTGATTTTGATGAAGATGGTGATAGAGCTAGCATTCATTATGAGAGATCGAGACCAAGTTCGAAATTCATATCGAGATGTAGATGATGATCGTCGTTGGGAGTCAGGTATGAAGATGGAAATTCCAGAATTCAAGGGTGGAATGGTAGCAGAGGAATTTTTGGATTGGTTGTCTAATGTTGAAGAGATGTTTGATTTCAAAGAAGTTCGGGAGAATCGAAGAGTTAAGTTGGTTGCTACTCGTTTGAGAGTTAGAGCTTTAGCATGGTGGCAACAAACTAAACTTACAAGGGAGAGAATGGGAAAGTCGAAGATTGAATCATGGGAGAAGATGAAGAAACTGATGAAGACTACATTTTTACCTTACAATTATCAATCACTCATGTATCAGTGGTTGCAGAACTTGAGGCAAGGGACGAAGACTGTTAATGATTATGCTGATGAATTTTATCAACTCATTGCTCGAAATGACATTATGGAGACAGAGGAACAGCTGACTGCTAGATTTGTTGGAGGGTTGAGGGTGCAGATCCAGGATATGGTTAATATGTTCGATCCAAGATCTGTAGCAGAAGCACATCAGAAAGCGTTGGCTTGGGAGAAGCAGGTAAGACGTGGAGGTGGTGTGTTTACTAATTCCAACAATCAAGTAAAGGGTGTTAGTGGAAGTTCCAATGTTTCGAAAGCTGTCAGTAAACCAGTTGTGAATGAAGTTGCGAAGGCAAAGGTCAACAACAATTTCAAATGTTACAATTGTCAGGAAGTGGGTCACAAGAGCAATGAATGTCCGAAGATGAAGAAACGAACTATGATCACTGAAGTTGAAGGTGAGGATGTTGGGGAAGGTTATTCTTGTCCAGTAGAGGAGGATGAACAGGATATTGCGTCAGGAGATGAAGGATGTAATCTAATGATGAGGAGGTCTTGTTTAATACCGAAGCAAGAAGAAGAAGCTAGTTGGTTGAGGAGTAACATCTTTCAGTCAACATGCACTATTCTGGGAAAGGTTTGTAAATTTGTGATTGACGCTGGAAGTTGTGACAATATTATTTCTACTGAAGCTGTGAGAAAGCTGAAATTGAAGACGGAGAAGCATCCAAATCCTTACAAGTTAGCGTGGTTGAGAAAAGGAGGAGAAGTGAAGGTGGACAGGCGAGTTCGAGTTCCATTTTCTATTGGGAAGAAATATAAAGACGAGATTTGGTGTGATGTGGTTGAGATGGATGTTTTTCACTTACTTTTGGGAAGACCGTGGCAGTATGATCGAGCAGTGCAACATGACGGTCGGACCAATAGCTACAGTTTTATGTTTGAAGGTGTTAAGATTATTTTAGTTCCAAAGAAGAGACAACAGGAAGAGAGTAAATCTGAAGAGATTGAGGAGATGAAGTCTTTGTTGACTTTGAAGGAATTCATCGAAGAAGTAGAAGAGAGTCCAGAGGTGTTTTTGTTGATTGGACGTGAAGCTACTGAATCCGTTGAAATCCCAGAGGAAGTAAAGCCGGTATTGGAAGAATTCAGTGATGTGTTTCCTGAAGAGTTGCCAACGGAGTTGCCACCGTTGAGGGATATTCAACATAAAATTGATCTTACTCCAGGGGCAGTATTACCACACATGCCACATTACCGTATGAGTCCAAAGGAACATGAGGAGTTGCGAAGGCAAGTGGAAGAGTTGTTAGAACAGGGGCGTGTTCAGGAGAGCTTAAGTCCTTGTGCAGTGCCTGCTTTATTGGTGCCAAAGAAGGATGGTTCGTGGTGAATGTGTACGGATAGTCGGGCTCTAAATAAGATCACTGTGAGATACAGATTTCCTATGCCGAGGTTTGATGATTTGATTGATCAGCTGAGTGGGGCTGTTGTGTTTTCAAAGATTGATTTGAAGAGTGGATACCATCAAATTCGTATTAGACCAGGCGATGAATGGAAGACTACTTTCAAAACCAGGGAAGGTTTATACGAATGGTTGGTTATGCCGTTTGGTTTATCGAATGCACCGAGTACTTTTATGAGAGTGATGAACCAGATTTTCAGACCATACATTGGGAAATTTGTGGTAGTTTACTTCGATGATATTTTAATCTACAGTGGGAGTATGGAAAAGCATGTCCAACATTTGCGTGAAGTACTGTTGATTCTACGGCAGGAGAAATTCTATGCAGCAGCAAAGAAGTGCGTGTTTATGACGAACATTGTTTTGTTTCTGGGATATATTCTATCGAAAGAAGGAATTCAAGTGGATGAAAGTAAAGTAGAAGCTGTCAGGAGCTGGCCACAACCCAAGACGATTACCGAAGTGAGGAGTTTTCATGGATTGGTATCTTTCTATCGAAGATTCATTCCACATTTTAGTAGTGTGATGGCACCTATAACCGATTGCATAAAGGGAAAGAAGTTCGAGTGGTCAGAGGAAGCAGAGGATGCTTTTGAGAAAACCAAGACACTATTGACGACAACACCAATTCTAGTTTTACCGGATTTTCAGTTGTTGTTTGAGTTACATACTGATGCATCGAAGGTTGGAGTTGGTGGAGTTTTGAGTCAGAAGGGAAGACCAGTTGCTTATTTCAGTGAGAAGTTATCTGGAGCTAAGTTGAGATATAGCACTTATGATCTTGAGTTTTACGCAATTGTTCAAGCTGTGAAGCACTGGAGACATTACCTGTTTCAGAAGGAGTTTGTTCTCTATACGGATCATGAAGCTTTGAAGTATTTGCAGGGGCAGGACAAGATTTCAGCAAGGCATGCATCATGAATTGCCTATCTGCAGCAATTTATGTTTGTTGTGAAACATAAATCAGGAATTACAAATCGTGTAGCAGATGCATTGAGCAGAAGGAATCACTTGTTGACTACAATGAAGGTTGAGGTGACAGGGTTTGAATTATTGCCAGAACTGATTGAAGAAGATCCTTACTTTAAGAAATTTGTTGAGAAAGTTACGGAGGGAAGTTTTGATGAATTTGTGTTGATTGATGGGTTCTTATTTAAGGGGAATCAATTGTGTGTACCGGATTGTAGCTTGCGAATGAAGATAGTAAAGGAGCTTCATGAGGAAGGACATGTGGGTAGAGACCGAACGTTGCAGTTAATCTCTCAATCCTACTATTGGCCATCGATGAGGAAGGAAGTTGAAAGGTTTGTTCAGAGATGTCATGTTTGTCAAGTTTCGAAAGGGACAGCTACAAATACGGGTTTGTATATGCCTTTACCTGTACCTACAAAACCTTAAATGGACGTTAGTATGGATTCCGTATTGGGTTTACCGAGAACGCAAAGGGGAAATGACTTGATATATGTTGTGGTGGATCGTTTCTCGAAGATGGTACATTTTATCGCTTGTAAGAAGACGGCGGATACTGTTCATGTTGCTCAGTTATTTTTTAAAGAGATCTATCGACTTCATGGATTGCCAGAATCTATTATGTCGGATAGGAATACTCGTTTTCTGAGTCACTTTTGGGTAAGTTTGTGGAAGATGGTTGGAACGAAGTTAAACTTTAGCAGCGCCTATCATCCGCAAACCGATGGACAGACAGAAGTTGTTAACAGATCGCTGGGGAATTTATTACGATGTCTTGTGAAGGACAATCTGAAGAGTTGGGACATGAAGTTATGCCAGGCAGAGTTTGCTCATAATCATGCAGTGAATCGTAGTACGGGATTCAGTCCATTTCAGATTGTATATTCAAATTTACCCAGGGGACCGTTGAATTTAGTAGTAGTAACACAACCGAAGGGGACGGTTAAACGAGCTGTAGATTTTGTTGATGGATTGACTGGATGTCATAAAATCGTTCAGGAGCGATTGGAGAAAGCAAATGAGAAGTATAAAAGATCCGCAGATAAGAAGCGAAGCGGTATTGAGTTTAATGAAGGAGATATGGTATATGCTGTGTTAACGAAGGATCGTTTTCCAGTAGGTGCTTATAACAAGTTGAAAGCCAGAAAAATTGATCCTGTAGAAGTTGTGAAACAGATTAATGAAAATGCTTATAAGTTGAAGCTGCCGGAGGATGTGTACACTTCTGACGTGTTCAATGTTAAGCATCTTGTGCCATATTTTGGAGATGAATCATCCAACGGAGTAGAAAATTTAAATTTGAGGACGAATTTTTCTCAACCAGGGGAGGATGATGCGGCACGACCTACGGAAGCACAAGGCTTAGGTCGTTCACGAGTTAATGAAGGTCGGCCCCGACCCGAGGAGTCACGTGAGGAGGAGCTGCGAGTTAAAAGCCAAGGACCTAATGATCTGCCGCATTGTTGTAGTGGAGACTTAAGTCGGCTGCGACTTAAGGGCTTAAGTCGGCTACAACCTAAAGGGGCTCGGGCTAAAGAATCAAGACCTAAATCCTTCGATGATGCAGCAACAACTGAAGTCTTAGGTCACATGCGACCTAACGAGATATGGGATAACGTGTTGTGGTTTATGAAATCTGAACGACCTAATGTTAAGCCGTTGTTGGAGATGGGCTGTGCTAAGTCGCATGAAGTTTAGGTCGGCAAGTAGTTAGGTCGGCCGCTTATATATGTTGGTTGTATTTTTAGGTCGTACCCAGTTAGGTCGGCCGTGTATTGTAAGTCGTAAGTTGAGTACAAATGGTTGTAATTCGTTGAGTCGTTAGACTTAAGTCGTAAGTCGTGTCATTTGTTGTACTGTGTTGTACTTGGGTCTAAGTCGCTATGAGGGTAACTCGAGTCAGTTAGGTCGGCAACGACTTAAGAGGAGTTAAGTCGGCAACGACTTATGGGTCAGATTGTGAAATGCTATAAATAGGGAGTGTGTTGTACATTTCAGAGGGGGTTGATTTTTGAAATAAATTCTTGTTTGATTGCTGTGTGCTTTCATCCTAAATTGGTAGTTGAGTGTAATCTCCTATCTCCACTTTCAGTTATTCGAGTGTGCTCGAATCAACGATTGTTGAAGCCGATTCGCGGAATCAAGTGCGCTTGATCAACGCTTGAAGAATTGAAGATCTTCTTTAACGGTATCGTGCGCGATCAACGTGACAAGGATAGCTAGAATTCGGTATCTTCGGATCAACGAATTTGGGCATTTTGGTATTCATCAATCCACCAATTGCTACATTTCATCGATTTCATTTGTTTTCGTAATATCCGCTGCGTCAGGACTGCACTTGGGAGACCAGAGAATCTATCGAGCGCTCTTATATTGGCTTTCTCCCATCTTCTTCTGCGGGTAAGAATTCTCTATTCTATCTTTATCACTTCTTTTGTGGATTTGACGTTATGGACGACATCTATCTTAAGGAATTGCGGGGACGCAATTTTCTTAAGGGGGGAGTCTGTAACAACCCGGGATTTGCGTTACCAATTAATAAATAAAAGTTAGAATTTTTATTTATTTTAATGAAGCGTAAAAGGATTTGGAATAACAAAATTTATTTGAAAAAGGCTATTTTAATTAAATTGGGAAATATGGGATTTTAAAATGAGGATAAAATGTTATTTTTTTGGAAAGTTAAATATTTTAGGAGAGATTTTAAAATAGGTTTGGGTAAGAAAATGAGTTTATAAACATACATGAATACTTAGACTAATTTTTGGAGACATGTAAATAACCCTCTTCTTATTGGGTTACAAAACTTAACCCAATAACCCACCCTAAAACCTCCTCTATAAATTATCTCAAACTCTCCTAACATCATTCATTAATCCCTAATCAAAACCCTAATCATTTCCTAAAGTTTTCTTAACAAAAATGGCCTCTATCTTCATCTCCTTCTAGTTTTAGCTTATGCAAGTCATTCTATGCAAAGGTAATGCAAATACCCACCTCAAATCCATTTTTATATCTTTCTAATTTCTGAAATTAGTTTGTTAACACATGTTTTATGTGTTTTTAGGACCTTATAGCCTCCTAATCATCTTTTGCTAAATTGGGTTGATGCTATAGTGGTCTTTGTTGCTTTCTAGAGAGGTATATTGCTAAAAACCTCTTCTAGTATGTGTTTAATCCTCTTTTGATTTCGGTAATCATTTAGTAACACATGTTTTATTATGTAACATGTGAATCATAGCTCCTTGATCATCTTTGCTTTCATTTTGGGTGTGCACATAAGGTGTTTGTGATATTGCTTCATAAGGTAATGATAAGCTTTGGCCCTTTGTTTACTTTAGTATAGTGTAGTAATCATTATATGGTAGTTAGTGATTGATATTGGTGAAATTTGATGCCAAAAACTTGAAAAAAACACCCCAAAACCATCAAAAACTGTAAATTAAGCTGGTTGGAAATGCTTCAGCCTGAAAACAGGCTAAAACACAATTCTGAGTGCACCAGGAAAGGCCTGGGTTGCACCCAGGCTGCTGCCCGGGTGCAGCAGGCTAGCCCGGTCGGGCTAGCCAGTAGCTGGACCGAAGTCCCCAGCCCATGGCCGGCCGTAGGTCCCCAGCCCACGCGGGCTGGGGGCAGGCCGCTAAATCCCCAGCCCGCGTGGGCTGGGGCAGGCCACGAAATCCCCAGCCCGCGTGGGCGGGGGCCGGCCATGAAATCCCCAGCCCGTGTGGGCTTGGGCGGCCACGAAATCCCCAGCCCGCGTGGGCTGGGGCAAGCCACGAAATCCCTAGCCCGTGTGGGCTGGGGCGGCCACAAGTCCCCAGCCCGCGTGGGCTGGGGCTTGGCCCGCCCTCCCCAGCCCGCGTGGGCTGGGGCTGGGGCTTGGGCCGACCTCCCCAGCCCGCGCAGGCTGGGGCCTGTTGTTCCCTCCCAGCCCGCGCGGGCTGTGGGCCTGCTGTTCCCCCCAGCCCGCGCGGGCTGGGGGTGGGGCTGCTGTTTCCCCCAGCCCATGCGGGCTGGGGCTGAAAAAAAAGAAAAAAAGGGAAAAAAATGGGCTGCACCCACTTGGTGCAGCCGGTTCCGACCCACCGGTTGCACCATTTTAGTGCAACCGAGTCCGGGTTGCACCATTTTGGTGCAACCGCTTCAAATTGATTGTTTCTGCATTGAACCTTAGGGCTTCAATTGCTAATCAAAAATTGTCGCACTTTGGTTCACATCCATTCAGAATATTTTCCAACGCGAATATTGGTTTTCAGTGATTTTCTGATTTATCGATTTCTTTGAGATTTGTCTCTGGATTTCATACATGCGTTTTATGAACTATTTTAAAAGGATTTTTCACTCCTAAATGGCTTTCGAAATTATTATATAATATTATTTTTAATTGTTAAATTAATTACTCCATAATATGAGAGTTTTCAAAAGCCGTTTTAAAGTGATTTCAAAATCAATTATAAATCCGTTTCGCACCATTATTTTCTATAATAAAAATCGCATACTCACTTTTAGCACGTCGAGCGAAGTGGAAAGGTGCTTAAACGGTTAGGAAATCTCCAGCCTATGGAACCGTGTGTATTTTATTTCCGGTTAATCCCCGACCTATTCGATTATCGTTTTGACCTTTGGGTCTAGTTTACCGATGATACAAGGTGGACTTTTTATTGTTTGGAGTGTGAGCTTGCTATTGGTTAGTAAACCGTTTAGTGCGAACGTGGGGTATGGGACTCAATGTTAACACTTTACGGGTTCCTCTCCAAGAAATTTGTGACACATTAGCCTCTGGACAGCCATTACTGGACCTCTGGTTCACCACACCTCTGGGCAACCGTCTCTGGACACCTGCTCTACGAAGCAGCTTTTCGGCATGTGCCTCTGGGCCTTTATCCTTCTGGGAAGGATCTCGCCGTCTCGCGCGTTCCGCATCTGTGCGAGTGATCGATCCCAACTCTACAGTATTTGGCAATAACGACTCTGGTCGGTGCACGTGCAATACTTGTACTATCCGATGATTTTTATATCCATTCGAGTACTGTCATTCGGTGTTGGTTCTATGGAACCATACGATGTAAGTGCGATTACCTTGTGGATTTACAGTGTCTCTGGACACTGCTTTTCAGTATTCGATTTCATTGACTTTTCAGTATATCCCTATTCCTCTTTGGAGTATCGATCTTTGCTTGGGCATTGATTACAGACTCTGGTCACTCTTGGGATTATTGCCTATGGGCAACTTTATATAGCTTTGGCTACGCCGATGATATGAGGCGATTTTATTTATTTAACACTTTGGTGTTGATATTCTCTTTGGAGATTTTTACTGTTTATTGATGATTAGGGATCGTCATTATACTCATGTAGTCCATAATACTCTTCTCTTTGGAGAAGTACTTTTTTATTTATGTACTGCATCATTATGTTTATCTCAGTATATTAACTGATTGTTTAGCTAGCCTGACCCGAGTGTTTTTCGCTCGGGTCAGACCGAGTTGTTTCAGGTTAGGTCTCTGGACTTAGCTTTCTGTGCTTCCGCTTGGACAATTTTTATGAAAGCGTTTCATTTGCTTCTCTTCAATGGAAGTTTCATTTTCCCAGAATGTATCCTAATTTTTGGCCTAATTCTTCTTCTGATGATCGATTCAACCTCTGATCGTATTGACGATATATTGTACCTATGTTCTGTGACTGTTATGTGACTGTTCTGTGATGATGATGTTATCATTCAGTATTATGTTTGTTCTGAACCTATTTTCCTTAACCATTGTAATTTCGTTATAAATATCTATTAGATATGTCGAACCACTTGAGAAAAGAAAACCACCTATTCGACGTATTCAGTAGTTAGTTATAGCTTGATTACACATGGTCGCTTCCATTATACTCTATTCTCCGTTCTAGTAGACGGTATTGCTCCGTAATACTCTTTACTAGAGTGGGTCTCGGAGTGGGGCGTTACACTAACTCAAAGCATTCAAAAGGGCAGATTATCAATGGGGTTTAATAAGAAAATATGAGAAAAGAAAGAAAACAAAACATAGAATATCGCAGCGGAATAACAAAATATAATAATCAAATAAACAGTTCATGAAGCTATGTTACAATATAGGTTTGATTACATAATTTTTACAACATAACCAGAGTACAATCAATAAACATACCGATATGATGTGGTGGAATAATACTAATAATATAATATACCAAACCCCGTCTTTGTCCTCTAGAAATAACGTCTCAAACACTAAAATGCTCAGGCTGACCCGAGCGTAATGAAAAGGCAAAACACTCGATTTATAACTAAAGGTTTTTATGTAGGTTAAATCTACGACAAGTAAATATGAGTGTAATAGCTTTAGTGATGTTTATAGGATTTTCCATCTTCTATCAAGTGTATAGTGTGAGTCTAATAACTTAAGAGATGTTTCGGGATTTTCCATCTCATAAGAATCTGCTAAACTATCTATATGTAATGTCTATTAATAAAATGAAGTATTAAAATAGCATTAAGACTTTATATTTATCACCTTAAAACATTTCTAAGCAAGTAATCTATATAGGTCCTGTAACATAACCAATAACGTCAGTAGCTAGAGAGTCTCTTATAGGTACCATACTAAAACAAAATCAAAGCATTCGTGAATAAGGATAAAAAGTATGACAAGCCACGTGACGTGATACCCAAGGTAGGATACTACTTTTTTGCGTTTGAATATTGAAAGTTGTTTGGATAATTAAAATAATTTGAATATTGAAAGTAGTTTAGATAATTAAAATAGTTTTAATATTGAAAAATAGTTTGGAATAATTAAAATAGTTTAATGATTGGAAATAATTTTAAATATAAAATAGTTCTAATATTGAAAAATAATTTGGATGATTAAATTAGTTTAAAGATTAGAAATAGTTTATATTAAAACCGCTTCTTTCTTTCACAACAATTTGAACTCATGTTCTAAATCACAACGAAATCAAATTTTCGATTTCCAATTCAGGTCAACTTAATGTTCAAATTTTGATTTACATCAACCTCAATTCAAGCAATTTCAACTTTAATTTCAAATTCAATTCAGTCGATTCAATCCAAAAGCTAAAAGTTTCAATTCACATTCTCATTTTGAAACACTTTAGCTTAAATCCATTTCACGTCCAAACTTGGAAATGCCAATTTAAACCATTTTAATTAAAGTAAATTCAAAGTTTAAATTAAAATTCAAACCTTTAGAATAGTTCACTTTCAATTAAATTCAAGTCATATCTCAATTTCAACTTTAAGATTTTAAACTAAGTCCTTAAAAAATTTGGAATAATTTCAATTTCAGTTCTCAAAATAAATAAACAACCATGCATCCAATCATCAATTAATAGGCATTCGATAACAATCAACATATCACAACTATTACAGGTTACCAATTGTCAGTGTTTAACTAGCATTTCATTTCCATATTAATTTAAATGTCAAATAATCCAATATCAATATCAATTTCAATTTAAATACAAATTTAAATTATCAAACAGCAACCATGCTTCATGATTTCAATTTAACTAACATAAAAAAATAGTATTGGGTAAGTTTAATCACTCACCTTCGATTTTAGCTCATAAAATTTCGAACAGAAATGCAAAATCTCAATAGTCTCCAAATTCAACCAAATTGGTTTCATATTGTCCAAAATTTAAATATGAATCCAACAGGAAAAATCCGCGTGAATCGAAGTTTATATGCAAAAGATATTTATGTTATAAAAAATAATATTAAAATAATAATTGGTATACGTTTAGTAAAAATTAAACAAAGTTTAAAACTTACGTTTTTTCCCAAGATTAGGCTTCAGGCAAAGATGGAAGTACAAACTAAGATGAGGGCAGGACATGCAGAAAAAATGAAAAAAAAAATTATGTTTCATAAAAGAAAGTTTTTGAATTTGCAAAAATGAGAGCTTTTGAATAAGATCACATTAATTTTTTTTGAGGAAATGAAGATTTGAAATGGAGATCAAAATATAGGAAATGGGTTGGTGATAACAAAAATAAAGGGACAGGTATAAAAAAAAACATGAACAATTTGCCGATGAGAATATAGCTTCTGCAAAGAATAATTTGCACTAAATGAATATAAGGCGTCAGGAGAAACAAAACGCAAAAGAAGAAATAAAGTGGCAGATCATTTAATACTAAGGAAATGAAGATAGAGGGACAAAAATGAATGTCACGTTTTTGTCTGAAAGCTTCAGGAAATGAAGTTGAAAAATGAATGTAAAGGTAGTACAATAAATACGAATAAACTAGATATTGGAATAAAGTAAATATGAACAACCTTTTTAAAAGTGGTAGGTATTAAAAAGAGTTGAAGGAATGAATTAAAAGCACGATAAGTAATTCACTTTTGCAAAAATGAAAAAAAACTTTAGACAATATAAATGGAAAGGAGTAATGGAACAAATGAGAAAACAGTAAAATGTGGCAATTAATAGTTAGAAAGGGAATGAACGGACCAACTCCAAACTATAAACATACTTTTGGAATTCAAATTTCAAAAATATTTATTCACTCAATTAATTTTGTTAACCCCAAATACTAAAATTGACATCCATTAAAGATTTAATTAACACAAAATAAATGAAAATAAATTCTATATAAAAATTTGCATAATTGATTAAGAGAATACGTATAACATTAAAAATATAACGGCATAAACGAGATAATATAAAGTAAATAAAGAGGAAAAGCAATACGTTGCTACCAAACTTTTGGGATCTAATTCTAAAAACTTATTCCCCACTAAATTAATTCATTAACCTCTAAAATACTCAACTTGCACCCATTTAAATTTTTATTAACACATAACAAATAAAATTTGAACACACAAATTAACGTCATAGAGACCGCCGCTACACATAAATAAAGATAGCTCGGGACTCCAAACTCAACTGCCCTCCAAGCAATAATGCAATGCCAGTATTAGTCTATATGGTTATTCAGGCTATGAACAAACCGAAGACACTACTTCTACTAGGATATGTAAATCCAAAGATCACCTCCTAACCATTTAAGTGGATGGATTTCCTTACCATTTGTCCTAGAAGATCATACGAGTTTATACATATAATATATCATCACCGGCGATAACTATACTTTATAACTCTTATGTTTCTTCTAGATATTTCGAAAGAAAAAAATTGGTCAAGATTTGATAGTTGGTTATTTAACTATCAAATAAACAAATAATCAAACATGGATTTAATTCCATAAGGAATCCAATAAGGGTTAACCCAAAAAGTGGATCAACACCCTGTTTTAAGTTTGAAAGCACCAGCCCTATTCTGAATAGCAATATCATAGATAATAGATATAGAAAAGGAAAAGTAAAAGAAAGAAGACAGAATTTTTATAGTAGATCGGCTATTAATGAAGCCTATATCCACTTTATATTTTTACTATAGACTAATTGCTATTACAAGATGTGTTTGATTACAAGATTTTGATTATCTTCTAAGTAGATTGAGTCCCAGAGTTGGAATCCGGTGGAGAATCACAGTGAATTCCTTTGGAGATTGTTGTTGAGGGAGGCAGAGAGTGAAGAATGTTTCTAGCAGAGCTTCAGTAACCAGTCCGGAGAAGATCCCCTTTATGTTGCAAGCATGATGGTATTTATAGAGATCAGAGGACTTCTGGGCCAGGCCACTTCATTAACTGATCGCAGGTAGGTATAGAACAACCTAGGGGGTCTAGCTTGCTATCCGAGCCCAAACCATGGGTCGCTAGTGACACATAGAGTTGGCTCATACATGAGCAAATGACTTAGCCAATGCATTTATTATTGCCTCATTGAAGACACGTGGAGAAGCATGGGTCGCTAGCGATCCATGGTGTATGGGTCGCTAGCGACCCATACACTTAGCATATTTTTTAACATACTTCTTCCTTCCTTCTCTTCTTTCATTTAGTAGAGCGACCCTTTATTTTACATGGGTCGCTAGCGATCCATAGGGTATGAGTCTTTGGCGACCCAAGCACTTAGGACAGTTCTTTGAGTTTGGAGTTTGGAATGTTTCCATGATCTCGTGTTGTCATTGTTTGTGTTGTCTCGTTGCATGTTGTTCTGTTCGGATGACAATTTGCTAGTTGTTTGTGCTCAGCTGTTGATTGGGCTGAAAGAATACTGATCTCTTGGTGTAGTCGATCTCAGTTCTTGTCTCGATAATATAACTTGGGTCTTGTTAACTCCTTTTCTTTGCCTCTCTGGTTAAGGCTAAGTTCTTAACCATCCCGATGTCACGAGATTATTCTATTTCCTATTGGATCCTGCTGGGTTAAAAACCCGGATAACATTTGGCCCCCAGAGTACGTCTTTATTGTAAACAAGGCATGCTATGGAAGTTATCGCTCTCGGCATATGTCGTCGATTTCCAAGTGATTGGATTGGGGTTTCACAAATATGTGGTAGGTCATGTTGTTGGTTATCTAGCTTTGATCTTCACTGTTATTGCTTGTCGTAATAGATCAAATTTCTTCACGTAGTTTCCTGGTATTAACGATGCAATTTTTGGTCCATAGTTTACACAAGGGTTTAGGTTGGTAAGTGGGTGCATGACGTAGATTTGGAGTCGACCTATATAGTTTTAACTCGACCGACGGTGAAGCTATGCATTGTCTCGAACAATTGTACGCTGTCATGGAGCGAAATCTTGCTCCTTGTCCTTGCCTTCTCCTTTTTGAGAACTTGGTTAAGTTCCCATCGACGTTTTTGAATTCCAATGCGATGTTTTATTCAAAAATCACATATAGTGGATGAGTTGATCGTATCGCTCTTCCCGTTTCTATACTCCAGTGATCCTGAAAAGAAAAGCTCTCCACGTCACTTCGAAAGACGGCTTCGTTTTTTATCGTTGATAGATAACGGGTAAGTATAGAAGAGATAATTTCAGAGGATGACATGGATTGTTTTTCAAATGTAAGAAAGTTATCTACACTAGATTGTTTGTTTACAGTATTCGAGATACTGGACTTTTCTCATGTAGATAACACACTACATCTTCCCTTGTCATCGTCCAAAACTCGACTGGTCAACGTACGTCGATTTCTCTCGGATTCTGAGCGTCGGTTATAAGAGGATATTATTTAAAGTAGAACATACCGGGAAGGGTTGAATGGCAAGTTTTGTTGTTGAAAATGACTTTTCGGGCATCCAATCCATAGTCTGGAAGAGGAACTTCCACTCCTCTAGAAGCCGGGTCCTTCGTAACTTAGGCTTCGCTTATTATTCCTATCATATTGGGATTATTGAACACAGTCAAATTATAAGGCATGGTTTTAGTCTTCGGAAACTAGGGCATGAGTTGTTCTATTGTGATTATCCTTCCTTCGCATTTTTCCAAATTCGAACTGCACACCAGCCTTTGTCTCTGAGGACTATTGGTTTAATTGCTCGATTCTGAGCATTGCTTTTTCTCGCTGTTACACCTCTTTTGTTCATGTGCAGTGTATTCGTTTACTGTAATTCTATACATGAAAGTAATGCTTCTGCAGTCATTTCGGCATATTCTATTTCATTGCTTTGTTCAGAACTATGAAGTAGCTTCGTCTAGCCAGTTCTGTAGCTAATCCCTACTTATGCTTAATTGAGTTCGTTTGAACAAAGTGTTGGTGTAAATGCCTTAATCTGTGGGGCTGATTACTTTCTACCGAACCAACATGTTTTGGGAGACTAGGTCTTCCAAGCAATATGTTCAATTACCCTGAGTTTGATTGATACGATAGCTCCTATCTTCGAGAATCAGGGACTTTGTTGCTCAATCCCAAGATCTGAGTTTTGTAATTATGTCGGCATGTAATAAAAAGACGCGTTTCTGGCATATTTTGCTAAAGTAAATTCTTCCGAGTCCGGCATTGAGATGCCAATCATGTGTTGGTTTCTGCCTTCGTAGACTCATGTACCGATGACTTAAACCTGTGGATTTTTCAATGATGTTATGGAATTTTGGATAACATAAGATTCCAGAAGGTAGGAACAAAGAGTTGTTCAAGCTTTTGCTTCTATTTTCGAAAGCCGATGTATCGATAGTTTCATTTTGAGAGTTTCTTCTTAGCATCACTAAACTTCGGGTGATGGAATATTCTTGCAAGTTGTAACCCAGTGATCTAGTTAGACCATAAGTAGGTCATCGATACTTCTCGTCATCACTGGACTATGAGCAACGGTTGACTTCTGTATGTTAAATCCTTCATTTCCCTTATTAGCAATTTTGCTGCTAGAATGCTCTATTTTGTGATACAGAACCGTGATCCAACCAACCTCGGGTTATTCATGTTTGGACTTTGGAACATTTCTTTCAATTAATATCTCTGTGTCTATCCCTTCTTGAGGGACTAGCTATTTTGAATGCCTATATTCGGGCGACTGAGAGAGATTGAGATCTGTGGGTCAAATTGCTCGATTGCCCCCAATCCGGCTCTCAAACCCATTCTGGAATTGAGTGTTAGTTCCTAAGATGATGGTTTTGATGACAACAACCATAAGATTTGTTATAAAATATAAATACTAATATCTTTGTCAAGATATATGTATATGCAGGATATATATATATATATATATATATATATATATATATATGTATATATATATATATATATGCAGGTACTAAGTATGAAGATTGTACAGTATAGAGATTCAAGAGTGACAAATTCAAGATTGTAGAAATCAAGACTGAAGACTCATGAGTATCAGGATTATCAAGAGTTCAGGAGTTCAAGATATCAAGATAAGTAATAGAGTCTAGATTTATGTCAAAACTTCATAATAGCACTAAAATCTTTATTTGGATTTTAATTGTGGAATGGAATCCAGCTTCTCGCTTTAATAGTGGGATAGAACCCGCGACCTCTTTAGTGGGATGGAACCCCCGACCTTCTCTGGTGGAACGGAATCCACGAAATTTTCAAAATGACTTATTTTTAGATTTTTTCAAAACTTTCTTTTTAAAAAGACATCTCTCTCTCTCGGTTTAAATATTTTAGCCTTAATTCAAAAACTATTTTTAATCATATTAATTTCAAAATCATTTTTTGTTTTTAAACTATCTATTGATTTTAATGTTTTAGCTTTAATCTCAAAATATTTATATATTTAGTTTTTATTACTTTTATATTTTGTACGATCACTTTCCAAAGGTTTTTATAGTCATTAAGTATATTCCGAATAGTTTATAAAGTTCTAAGATTGTTTCGACAAACTTTAGGAAGAAAATCTCTTTTAAAGAAAAAATTAATTTTCAAGAAATACTAGGGGATGTTGACATGCCTATGCCTCCCATATCGACATGGTAGCTGTAGAATTTTAAAATTTGAATTTTCAAAAGAAGTGTCTATTCATCATAACCTTTCACGAATAGACATGACCGTTTATCTTCTACATATACCAGTAGTTTTCAATGAATTTTCACTTAAAGATTTCTTTGTTTTCTCCCCTCTTTCTCCTCCATTCTTATTCAAACATTCTTGACAAAACTCTACCAAAATCTTAAGTGAATCAAACTGACCGTCTCTAGTTTAATTCTCTACTACTCTCTCTCAAAGATCTCAGTGTTATTAAGAGTTATAGGATCATTTGTAATCAAAGATCGAAAGATCGAAGTGCACCGAGTCCCTCTCTATCAAAGTGTGATTGGAAACAGTGTAATTGTGGCCCATAAATCAATTAGGTGTGATTGTAGCCCATAAATCAATTAGGTGATCTTGTGGCCTGGTTAAATCAAGAGATTTTGCCTAGACTCGGAGACAGAAGGGTGTATCTCGTGGCCTTAGAATCGAGGTTGTAATATCAACATTATATTTGAAAAGAAATCCGCACAAGAAATTGTGTGGGACTGGATGTAGGGTAGCTCAGAACCCGTATAAAATTCCGGTATGTTCTTTCCTTTACTGCTTTTATTTACTATTTGCATCTGTGTTTGGTTCTATGATTGTCTCTGCATTTGTGAATTGCACCTGTTTGGGTTTAATTTGAAAAAATTTCAAAAAGATTCATAAAATTAATTAAACACTATTCACCCCCCTCTAGTCTTAATTGTACTTTAAGATCCGCAATTCGCATTACTTACATTGTGGAAGTTCGAAGATTTTTTTCGACCTTCCATTATTGTTCCCGCCTATCCTTGGCCACACATGCTTTACTTGGTTGCTGACGTCATCATAGAATTTTTATTCATCTGTCAACTCTTGTCTTTGTGAATTGATAAACTAGCTGCTTGGTTTTGAACAACATTTCCTCGAGGCTGCCTATTTTTTGGTTGTATATAAACTCTTTCTAATTTTAATTTTCTAAAATCGATTTTCCAACATCTTTCATCCATAGAAATTAGCACAGGAGCAATTCAATCATGGGATTTCCTTTCTACGTAGCTCTATTCCTATGCAGTGACCAATTCTTGTGATGTCAGGTTGAACCATCCGGCTAGCCTATGAAAGGATACGTCTTTCGTTAATTGACTATCATTGGGCAACCGCAGTTTTTTGAAGACAAGGGTAGGCACTCAGTTGAGTTCCAACATCTACCTTCGGAAGCTAGTGCATCGATGGGTTACTACGATGAGTGTTTCTCATCATCTCTGTAGATTAAATTTTTCTTTGCATTGTCGGGAAAATACCGGTACTTAATGAGTAGAAAGTTTCCCAGAGTAGCCGAGGCAACGCTAGTACTTATGAAATAGAAAGTTTCCTAGTGTTGCCGGTGCAACACCACTGCTTGAAAGATAATAGAAGGCCTTGGCATTGCTGAGGCCACACCGACACTCAGGAGTTTGGGATCGATTTTTCCCATCGATTCGATAGTACTTTAGTCCACTTGGCTACTAATTTCATTCCTCAGAAACTAACACTTCGATGATTGGGTTTTAGAAGTATTTTCTTAGTGCTGCCTATCTTCGGGAAATGTTAAAGTCATGTTAGTGCGAATGAATCCTTCATCTGATCCTGTAGATTTGAGTAGATTCCTTTTAACCCAATGTGGTTGTTTTCTCAGTGTTGCTTAAATCTGGGTTACACCACATTCTTGAAGGGTGAGAGTCCCAAGCGTTTCCATTGCCTAGCTTTATTTAACCGTCAAGTATTATCCTCGGAGATGCAAGGCAGTTGCTTAACCAATTCAATAACTATTCTTATTCATGAAAGCTCGAACTTCCTCTAACCGGTTTTTGTTATGATCTGATGACCATTAGCGGACACCTTCATTTCTAGGTCTCAAACTCCAAGTTCTGATAGAAAATTTGAAATTGTGGGGCAAGTCGTCACATTGCCGACTATACGATCACATTCATTCCTATACTGATCATGGAACGGTAGAGTTTGGTAGTGTTTGTCTTGAATCCCTCACACCCAACCTTGCTTGTTTCAAGCCATATGCAGACTAATAGCATTGTTATGGATATCAACCATATTCGTTGGTTCCAATCTTTGGGAATCAATGGTTTAGCTGCCTGATTTTGAGCGTTCTCTCCTTGCCATTGTCTGTCTTCGGATAACAGCTGGTTTTTTGCAAGTTAGGGTTTGGGACCTTATTTGAGCTCCTGCTGTTGTCTTTGGAAGTCGCTAGGTCGATGACTTGATTCTTGAAATGTCTTCCACACTATCTATCTCTGGTCGTCGGTTAGTTCCTCCTTTTATCCCTATTTTCGAGTGATGGTGAACTTTAAGGAGTTAAATTTTCTTATCGATATGATTGCAGAAGCAATATCGATGTCTAGCAGGTTGGAGCAGTTTTTTTAATTCCTCATTTGTCCAACCTACAATACTGCTTAGTTTTGTTGAGATAACCGGAATTCTCTGTTCGGCATAACAGAACCATGGAGTGATTTTTGGTCCCGACCAAGAGTTAACGTGTTATGTGTTGCCGGTCAATGGGGATGATTACCTTGAACCCTTGATGCAAGACTTGATGTTCTAGGAAGCTCTCTGGATGGCCCCCAGTTAAAATTGTGTCGCAGCTCCTATCTTTGAGAGCACCTGATTTGAATGTCTTAACTATAGACATTTAGGTAAAAGATCGGAATTCTTCGTTGAAATCTTGGTTTGGGGACTATGTGGCATCGCCGGGCAATGTCGGTCCTTTTGGATGGTAGGGATCGGTTACTATTAATCCTGAAATAAACAAGTTTCCCGATGTTGTCAAGAAAACACCGATACTTAGAGAATTTTGACGGTCCGGTGATGATGTCAGAGTGATATTGGGCAGTGTCCACGCAGCTTATGAGATGCGTGGTTTATGAGAGTGTCTTACGAGTGTGCGTGGCTTATAGGTGGCGTGGCTTACGAAAGTGCGCGACTTGTGGGATGCATGGATTTTGGGGGGTGCATGGCTTACGAAAGTGCACGACTTGTGGGATGCATGGCTTTTAGGGGTGCACGGCTTATGAAATGCACAGCTTATGGGATCGATATGACCCATTGATCTGAAACAGTTTGGAACTTCTCGACATTGCCAATCTCTGGGAAATGTGAGGAGTTCATGCTTCAAGAGCATGGTTCCACGGCTCAAGCAGTGATGCGCAAGGGTTTGGACTTTCTCGACGTTGTCGATGCAACATCAGTTTTGAGAAGGATGTGATCAAGATTTCCTATTGATGTGCCAGCTTCCTCATTGCCCCGACCTGCTGTTGTTTCCATAGCCACCGTGCACATTTCTGTTCCTGTTTCCATGTCCTTGTCTGGCTCACTGCCAGGGTAGGAGTCCGAAAAGATAGCCGCACATTATGGCTTTGGTGACCCTTCTTTGTCTTTGGAGGGTGACGTAACAGCGATAGAAGTTAAGGAGCAGGAAGTTCAAATGAATCAGCCTCGTAAAAGTCAACATGAATTGGTCGCTATCAAGAAGGAGAAGGTTAAAGTGATCAAAGCCTCGAAGAGCTCCTACAAATCACGGAAGTGCAAAGAAAAGGGAGAATCTTATGAGAACGAGGTGAAGAAAGAGGAGGACGTTGCCACCTAGGAGTTTGTTGATATTACCGACAGTGACACCACTCCCGAGACGAGGCAGAAACTATAAACAAAGGGCGGAAAAGGGAGCGGTGGAAGGAAGCACTAATGAGATTGTGTGGAGACTGGTCTGATTTTGGTTCTTTTTGGGTCATTTTGTTCAAGTGTAGAGTCTGCACTTAGTCTTCTTATCGTGGAGTCTGTATTTTCTTTTCATTGGCCTGTGTTTCGTGGGTACAGCCTCCACCTTTTGACCTTGTGTAAAGATAATTATAAGCAATGCATTGTTATTTTGACTGTACTCTTATTTATCAGTTCGTACGTGTTCTGCGCACTTGTGCTTGTTTTGTTTACACTTATCCAATTTAGTGATTTCCGCTAAAAAAATTATTTGGAGCAACAATTCTTTGTTTGAAGTAACAGAACTTGTGAACTTATTATGTTCGATTGTTTTTATTTTAGTACCGGTGCATGCCCCCGAGTTCATAAGGCTATTTACTCCAAATGACCGGTAACTTATAGTTCAGATAATTTTCATATTAGACTTGAAATTTGGCTAAGACAAAGCTTGATTTTCCTTCTTTTGGGAGTTTTGCAACTTTAGCCTGTAATCCAAGTTTCTTGTGATATTTTGGTAAGTATGCAATATGTGTATTTGAGAGGAGCACGTTGAAGAGTTAAATGAGGGCAGTTTTAATCATTAAGTACCATCGGTTAAATTTTTTTGTTGGTTTGTGGCACTCAAATATGTTGTAGTCGTACCCATTATTCTCAGTCATAGAAGTGGTTGGCACTGGTTATGAGATGCACAATTTTTGGTACCCCTTGGCGTTGCCTATCTTCGAGCAACGCGAGGAGCCAGTGTTTTGGAATTTAGTGCATGGCTTATGTAGTGCACGGCCTTTTGTTTTCCTCAATGTTGCCTATCTTCGGACAGCGTGAGAAGTTATCATTTTAGTGCGCGGCTTATGAGGTGCATGGGTTTTGGTTTTCCTCAGTGTTGCCTATCTTAGGGCAACGTTAGGAGTTATTATTTTAGTGCGTGACTTACGAGGTACGCGGCTTTTGGTTTTTCTCAGTGTTGCTTATCTTCGGGCAACGTCAGGAGTTATTATTTTAGTGCACGGCTTATGAAATGCACGATTTTTGGTACTTCTTGGTGTTTCTTATCTTTGGGTAACGTGAGGAGCGTATGTTTTGACATGGCTTATGAAATGCGCGGCTTTTAGTGCTCCTCAGCATTGCCTACCTTCGGGCAACGTAAGGAGTGTAATTTTGGGCTTTCCCGATGTTGCCGGAGCGACACCAGTTTTTAGAAGACAAGGATCGGGTTCTACCGATCCAGCAGTTTGAATCAATTTGACCTCGTCGACTCAGCAAGTTGCTTACATGAATACGGTTTTATTGGTTCAAGAAGCTAAATAGTTTTTTGTTCGGATGGCCAAGTCTTGGATGATCCTTCCATGTTCTTGGAGGATGCACACGTCCAAATAGATCAAGCTGCCATGATGGAGGGATCTATAGCTGACTGCATGAAGATGGATTAAAGAAAGGGCCTATGGGAGTTCACGGTATGACTCTTAGCCCTTGGTCCAAACTGCCTTTAGAAAATGGGTCTTTGACAGGCGTATGGTCTAAGAGGAAGATGAACTGATCACCAAGGGTGGTAAAATAGTAGTTGGAAAGAAGTGGGCAAGTATTATGCTAGTATTTCATTTGTTGCACTAGCTAGGTCATTAAGTCCACGGTTGTCAAAATGGCAGAATTTTTGATTGGGCATAACAGAACAATGGTATGATTATCTCGTGTTTCTTATGGCCATTCATGTGTGTGCGGTGCCCTTCATGCCACAGGGTTGTTGATGTGCTTGAACTGTATCCATAATCTCTCCACAGCTCGTTCGTTACCCCCTGTGCATTGGGTGCGGTTTTCCCAAGTGTCGAATCTTGGCTTAATTCGAGTTGGCCTCTGATTGATCACAAGGTCAGTTCAGTTTTGGCTTAGTTTCTCTAAGCAACTTTTGAAGCTCTAGAATTTAGCATCGATTGTCTCATTGGTCGTCGGAAGTGATTCGATTAATTTTGCGGAGTGGCTGGTATGACTGTCGATTTGTGGCCCCGGAGCATGATTTCGTTGACTTCGGAGAGCTCCAGATCAGATTAATGCTGATCTTCCTATTCACCTTCATGGATATCAATCATACAAAAATTTCACTGATCCACCGATTCGCCTTCATGACGCTTTGGTTTATGAATGACCTTTGCATTCCCGAAGGGTTTTTTGGATCAGATGACCGCCGATCTACCGGTTCACCTTCACGACGCTTTGGCTTATGAAAGACCTTTGCATTCGCGAAGGGTTTTTTAGATCAGGTGACCGCCGATCTACCGGTTCACATTCACGACGCTTTAGTTCATGGAACACCTTCACTTTCACGAAGGGCTTTTCCTGGATCAGATGACAGCTGTTCTACCGGTTCACTTTCACGATGCTTTATTTCATGGACGATCTTTCACGAAGGGTTTTTTGGATCAGATGATCGCAGATCAACCGGTTCACCTTCACCATGCTTTAAATCGTGAAAGACCTTCACATTCTTGTAGTGTTTTTTGTGGATCAGATGACCGCTGATCTACTGGTTCACCTTCACGACACTTTAATTCGTGAAAGAACTTCACGTTCATGAAGGGTTTTTTGGATCAGATGACTGCTAATCTACCGGTTCACCTTTATGATGATTTAGTTCAGGAAAGACCTTCATGTTTGCGAAAGGTTTTTTGTGTCAGATGACTGCCGATCTACCGGTTCACCTTCACGATACTTTATTTCATGAAAGGCCCTCATGTTCGCGAAGGGTTTTTTATGGTTGGATGTCCGACCACCAGATGGCCTTGGAATGATAATCTATCGATTCGAAGAGGATTTTTAGGTGTCTAATGGCTTAGGGGTCTTAAAGCAATGATTCAATGACTTCAAGGGAAACTTTTCATATCTCGCTCAAAGGAACACGGTTTTATTGGTTTCTATAGGTACGGTGTTGGATCTGTTTTTTCGATGATCCATTGGACAAGACTTCTCGATACCACCAGCAACGCCGGTTCTCAGAAGGGGGATTGACATGAATCATGGAGGGCATAGAAGCATTTCTTTAGCCGTGCTGTCTCCAATGCCCCTGGTGTCTCGGTACGGCTCATTTAGAAAACGAGAGTAGACAAGAATGGATGGGAAGGCATCGCTTTAGTTTGTTGTCCATTCCTTAGTTGCTAGTTAACTAGATTGTTATTTGATAATTATCTTCTCGTCTTATTTTGTCAGTTAGTTAGGGCGCTTTTCTACTGGGTCTTAGTAGCCTTGCTTGGGCGAAGGTCCCTAAGGTCCTTGTAGCTCCTTCACCATTTGGTATGTTCTTTGGCACACTACTGGGCTTGCCTTCTTCTAATTGCACTACTTCTAGTCTTTTAGAACCAGTTTGCCTTCCCATAGAATTCTTTCAGGGTAGCAGTTTGTTTCATCCTTTAATGATTCACGAGGGCCTTATAGCAGACTACATCCGTCGCCCTCACTTCATCCATATGTTAGTCATACCTATAAAGAAGAAATTTAGAATCAGTTGTACAGTTTCATAAAAGGCATAGGTTGCATGATAAACTTCTTTGGATATTATGCATGTTGACCAGCTTCAGTGAATGGTTTTCGATTGGGGAAGATACTCTAATCGTTGTCAGATCGGTCCTTTTTCAAGTTACCGAATTTTATAATGCTTGAGAATGATAAATGCATGATTGTCCATGCTTAATGATTGGAAATGTTGACTGGATGGCAAATCACTATGATGGGATTATGGATCAGTGACGATCCCCAAAAAATTTCAAACCAGGTGAGATTAGTAAGGGGGACAAGGAAGGCTCCATAAGGTTGCATTCAAAATTTCAAGATATTCGGAGTTCGCATGTTTGATTTATGGGAAAAAGAAGATGGATCGAAATTGATGGATTGGTGGTATTTTACTTGGAGTCTGAACCGAGAAATTTTTCTATTTGCTTGGAATCAGCCCATGATTCGCTTAGAGTCAAAGAATTTGAAGTGTTGGGTTGGTGACAAACATTTCTTGGAACCATCTTCCTGTTTTCTTGGAGAAAATCTCGGTTTTACCCAAGTCTGATTTCAAACAAGAATTTTCTAGGTTTGTTTTGAGTCAAATGGGTGATTACCCGGGTTCGATTTCAAGTCAAGACTGAAGTGAATTTTTCAATGACCATTTTAATGATTTTTTTATGATTTTCATTGATGACCATTCGTGATTCAATGGTGGAAGCTCCATGATAGGATCGGAAGCTGGTCAGTCGGGAGTGGTCATTATATACCATGGGAGCTTGGCATTGTAATTGATCTTGGTTTATATCATATCTTCTTGGTTCTCCTGTCTCTAGGAGTATCGTTTGAGTAGCAGTTTCTCATCCATTGCTTAGCACTGTGCTACGACATGGGTTTTAGAACTTCTTATAGTGTTTTTCACATTGCCAATTTCATCCAATTTGTCTTCCTTAAATTGTTTGTTACCTTCAAAGCCGAAAAGAGTCATCATTATATCCTTTCATGGTGTTTTCCCCTTTAAGTTCAGGTTTGTAGCCTGTGACGACCCGGGCTTCTGACCCCAGATATCCGTTTCGTCTTGAAGAAAGAAAGGGATGAGAAAATAGAAAAGATAGAGAAGAAAGAACAAACACATTAGAATCTCACAGCGGAATGGGACAAAATATAATAGATCACATAACTATTACATAATTTTACATATATCAGAGTTATACAGATCATAGAACACATACTAGACAGTTATAAACACCTGTCTAGTTAATACAACACAACTCAAACAAATAACCCAAGATACCAACACAGCGGAACTATATATATATCTCTATCTACAACGCTGAAGCCTCCTGCTCCATTGCTCCTCCAGAATTCGTCAAAGCTAACCTGAATCCCTTGGCTACCCGTAAAAATTTGGGTACCCGAGAGTTTATGAAAAACAAAAATAAACTCTGGGTCAGACATGGGTCTGGTATGAGTAACAGGTTAAAGTTGCTTAACTTTGAAAAACATTTGAAAATAAAAGGTATCACGTAAGACTCCCCACAAATGAACACGGGTAAGTTTTTACCTTACGCTAACCAAAACATTTGATAGGAAATTCAGTGATATTATAATAGGTCTAGGGTTTTCAAGTAAATAGAAAATAGCCGAAATTGTTACCTTCATTAAATTCCAGCTACTAGCCATAAAAGTGGGTAATACAATCAAAACCGTTGGCACTTATTGGATTATGGATTCCATACAATGGCAGGGCTACTGGGGTACCGCCCGTCACAGTACGTGGCCTAGATCAACGTACCGAGGATCACTCCCGACCCCCTACAACACAAGGCCGGAACCATTCCTTACTAAACAGTCCCGAACAAGACAACCCCGACAGTTGGAGATCACAACTGTCCACACAGCCGAAAAATAAGGGACATCTAGACAGGGGAAAATCTTGTCCCACTTGGGCATGACCCACCTAACCTTGCTGCACCTCCCCTGTTTTAGCCATTCTCGGTTGATAAGGCTTGAGGCTACGATTACCTTTAGAGAACATATTTCTTAGAATGCTCATCGTCCACCTGATGATGTGTTGAAAGCATTCAATCCATACAAGTTCGTTCCGGGTTCGAACGAAACCGAAGGCATTATCCCGTTACACTCATTTTGGAATCACCATCAGAGTTAACGACGATAACCCTTGCATTCTGAATCTTCACTTCACTTCAGATTCACGACCTATCTTTAATTTGGAATCGATGTGGTTTTCGGACTTCCAAATGTGGAAAACCCGATCTCGGTCTCATCGAAATCCAAAACGTGTCTTTTAAAGCCAAGTTGTTCTAAAGTTTAAAACAATTCAATTCAAGTATCCATTTACACACAGATAGATAATTCACAATATCATAATAGATAGTCAACATCAACATAAACAGCTAATCAATATTATCACTACAAACAGATAATGCATATTATCATCATAACAGGTAATTCATATTATCATCATATTTAAATCAAAGCATCCATATCACATAGCATCAATTTCTCATATCTGAGATCTTAAATCATTCAAGGCAAACAATTTCATCCATCCATATATAAGCAATCATATAAGCTATAATTAATTTAAAATGAATTAAATTAATTATATCATCTCTAATTAATTTAAAGTAAATTAAATTAATTACTTCATCATTTTAAGCCTTGCTTATATAATTATTAATTAATTATCAATCAGTTAATAAATCATTCACTAATTATTCGTTTCAATTAATCACACTTGATTAATTAACATTTAATTATATACAAATAATCATCCTTAAATTATTTCACAAATTAATTATCTTATCCAAATATAGAAATTAACCTTGAATTACAAACATTACATTACTTCTTAATTACACTAATTAATTACTCTTTAATTACTTATTATTGATTAATTAATCTAAATTTATCATCCCATCATTAATTATATCAATTAATGATTTCTAATTACATTTTAATTAATTCCCTATTTAAATTAATTACCTTAAGTAATTAATCTTCAATTAAAACACATCTATTAATCACCTCTGATTAATACCATTCACTAATTAACTATTTTTAATTACTAATCAAATAAATTAATTACTCCTTAATTAATTTTCTCTAATTAATCCCCTAATTAATTATACAAAGTAATTATATTCCAATTACTTTCATTATTAAATCACCCTCGGTTAATTACACCCAGTAATTATCATCAATTACTTCCCTAAATAATAATACTTATCTCATCATCATATGATACATTAAATTAATTAAACTTAATTAATTAACTTAAACAATTCATAGAATTAATTACAATGAGTAATTAATTCCTTAATTACTTCCGTTAAGTAATTATACTTAACAATTCACAATTGCTTATCTTAAATAAATGATTTAATTAATTATTAAAAATAATCCCATTAATTGATTATTTCATAATTTTTAGTTAATGTCCTTCATTAACTAATTATAATCCTTCAATTACTTTCCTAAAGTAATTAACTAAGATTTATTATCAATTACATTTTAAGTTAGTCTTAATAACTCATTAATTAATCCTTTATTAATTCATTAATTGATTACTAATCATTAATTGTAAATCAATCCATATTTAATCAATGATTCTTAATTACAAATTGATTTACCTTAAATTAATTAACTTATATCTCTTTTAACTAAATTTAAACTCTTAATTTCTAAGTTAATTAATTCTAGTCATTAATTATCCATTTAGTTAAATTAATAATTACAAATCCTTAAGTCTTTAAATCCTTTTTCTATTTAATGTTCAATTTATCATTTATAAGGTATTTAATCAATTTAATTTAAATTTACTTTTAAATTCATTTTAGATTTAAGATTAAAATGAAATCAAATTAATCTTAACAATTCCAAACTCCTTTTTATTTTACAACTAAAAGAATAATTTTCTTAAATAGAAATTAAAAGAATTTTAACACGATTTCATTTTGAATTCAAATCAAATTTAAAAATTCTCTTTATCATTCAAATTTGTTTAAAACAAATTTTAAATTTAAAAAAAACTTTATTTACTTAAAACTGGGACTCATACTTTTGAAATCAACTTAACTTGATTTAATCATTGTTTAAATATCTATTTTTCATTTTAAAAACCCCGTTTTAAAAAAATTTATAAAACTTACAGGTTCTAAACTCTGTAACTAAAAATACCCGAGATAAACAAACATTTCTTCGAGCAAAACCCCACATTTCTTCGAGTCCGACACTCGAATCACTCGAGTGAAACTCGAGCAACAATCCCCCTTTTAAAGTGGTTTCCAATAATTTAAAATTTTAAAACTTTATTCTATTTTAACTGAGATTCAAACTTCATTTGAATCCTAACTCATCTTTGATTTAAATACCTAACTTAAACATCTATTTCTCATTTTAAAACCCAGGTTTAAAGAAAATTAAACTTTACAGGTTTTTAAAACCTGTTACAACTTACCCAGGTCCCCCTACACTACTCCGAGTCAAGCTCGATCGCGCTACGAGTTCGCGTGAAGTATTTCCCGAGTCAAATCCTTGAAAACTCGAGTACCCCCTTGCTTCAACAACTACTCCAGGCACAACATAGTGCACATGCATGTGTACCCTCACCGGAGCTCCCTCCGATCATCGACGATCACTCCAACACATCGCCTAACCACGCAGCAACCCACAACGATCACCCAACCCTTTGCACGAGCCTCGAATCGAAATTGAGCACAAAACCCAAACCTGGAAACACACGAGCATCACCTCCACGAAACCTGTCATCACCTTACTTGCAAAATTCCAACCACCGTAAACACTGAAACTCCGGCTATGACCTTGACCACGACCAAGCTTTCATCCTTCAAGACCCCGCTGCACTCGATCCACTATAGAGGCTGTGGTGATCGATTCTTTACGCGCAGCAAAAATTAGGGTTCTAAAAGAAAAACCCCTGCCGAAATTTCCCTGGTGAATTTCCCACCACCGCCATATTTTTTCGAGCATCTACACTCACCCCTCCATCACCAGACATGATCCCAAACTCTACCAACCCAAGGATCACCAGAGATCACTCAAACAAAGAAATTCCCACAAACCCGAACTGCTCTCGAACCTTAAATCGAAAAATTAAAATTTTTGCTTTAAAAATCATGTCAAACCTCACTAATTCAGATTTCATACCTGAATTCGCGAATTATGATATTAAATTTTTGACTTAAGTTGACATTGATTTGTATTTTCTTCATTTTCAGAGACAATACCATTTGTTTTAACTTAAAAAAATTTTAAACCTTGACCACTAACGAATCAAACAGATTTTGTTTAAATCTTATATCCTAACTTAGATTAGGTGATGAGATATTTATTTGTGAATGAATCTCGAGCTAAAAAATAAAATAAAATAAAATAAAAGAGTGATATCAGAGAGGTTACAGAAGATAAACACATACACCTTTCACATATCTATATACATATATGCAGAAAATTCATCAAACATTTATATTTCATACTAATACACATATATTCCAGAACAAATCATACAATTAAGATAAATCCAAAGCTTTAAAAAATGTGATGTTACTCACCTTCTTTAGAGAGGATGAACAGAGCACTGTTCTTTAAAACTGTAAAAACATGCTTTTTGTTTTGATTTCCTGCTAACATCTTGCTTTAGATTATAGAAGTAGTTTAAGTTTGAAAAAAATGAAAATTTACTTATGTTTTCTGGTTTCTGAGTTTTGAAAGAAAATGAACAAAGGGCATTGCATGTAAATATAAGCCAGACAAGCTTGTACAGGAAGATGTAGTTTGTTTAGGTTATATTTTTTTTTAAGTCAGAGATATTTTCTTCAATGTAAGCTGAAATGATCATTAGCAAAAGTTCGAATTGACTCAATAGTTGGCTGATATGATAAAACATTAAATGCAAATGTACTTTATGTTACACCCTTTTCTTATTAGTGTATGTTGATATTACACTTTGCAGCTTATCTAATCTTCCTATAAGATTCTTGCCTGTTTTATTCTGGCCTTGTATATTAGGTTGCAGGCAACAAATATTACAATGTCAGGTTTGTATATATATATATTTTTTTTATACCTGCATAATCACTTTTGTCTTATATATAGATATTTTGATGTTGGTAGATTTTCTTTTGCTTAGTCTTGCCTATAGATTACAACATTTCAAGCCTGGTTTGTATTTTACTTATGTCCAATATATAAAGTTATTTTAGTCTTTGCTATGAATTTTAGCCTAAGTATTTATTTCTATGCTTATTTTTATTTCTCTTTTATTTTTAAACTTAACTATCAACACTTAATTTGATGATTATTAAGTTATTTTCATACTTATGCTAATATCATAGATGTTTATGTATTTATACTCATTTTAATACCATACATTTAATTTATGTTTGTGTTTAATATATTTTAAGATAGTTTTATTTTAAACATGTTTGAAAGATGCTATTTCAAATTTACAATCACATCTTTTCTATCAAATACACATACATAGATTTAAGATAACAATTTTTATTTGTATTAAAAATCCATTTGTAAAAATATTATATCATCAATATAGTTAAATATAACTCATTATTAAATTAAAATAATTCACAAAAGAATTTTCTTCTTATTTAATACATTACTTATATATAAAAAAACAAAACAAACCTTTTTATTTAAATTTAACTTAAGCTGAAATCAACTTTAAATAGTCAACTTTTTAGCTTGAGTATTAAAATCATATGGTTATTTATTTAGTAGCTTAATATCAAATTAAATCCAATTTTTAATTTATCAAAAATGTTAGAATAAGAAAACAGGCCTATATATATTAAATTTAAAACAAAGATTTATCTAGTTATAATATATACAGATATGTATACATTATAAATATAAAACAATTTATTAGCCTTTAAAAATAGATTATCAGTTTAAATATGTATTTTAAAAAAGATTATTAAATTTAATTCAAATTTATTATTAACAATATGATCAAATCAATTAAATTTTTACATAAATTATTAAATTGTTATTGTCAAAATTTCCGAGATATCACATTCCTCCCTTCTTAAAAGAATTTCGTCCCCGAAATTTAAAACAAAGGTAATTTAATAATTTAATTAAAGATTTAATATTGAACACAAGCATATATCAACCATATGCTAACAATCATAGCAACCAATTCATCCAATCTACAAATCTAATTGTCCAGATAGAATTCTAAATAGAATTTTCTCGAGTTTCCCCAAGTATAAATACTAGGATACTCGCTCTACAGAATCCAAACAATCAATATTACTAAGCTACTGAGTTCCCACTCACCTGGTTCTACAAAACAAATCAAAATATCATACCAAACTCAAGTCTGACTCAACCACCGAAACTCTCTGAACTGCTGACTCTACAATCAAAGATAGATCTTTCACGTGCTCCCTCAGAGTTACGTGAAACACAACGAATTCCAGTTATCCAAAATGGCAATCCACTCCTGAAACCAAACACTTATCCAAAATCAAATCTCCGACTACGGACTCCAAATTCCTCCGTCTCTTATCCATAAAACTCTTCGGACGATCCTGGGCTGCCTACATCCTTCCTGATCAGCTCATCACTTGCTGATTCTCCTTAGAAACAAATTGATCCAAAAACAATCCATCTTTCCAAGATTAACTTCAAAAAAATCAGATCACAACTCAATTCAAAAACAGCAGACTGATCTTACTACTCTCATCTGAAAAGATAATACAGATGCATTCCAATCTGGTCTTAAGATCCTGAAAAATTTCCAGTAGAAACTCTCTAATCCAAAACTCTGCAAATTCTAGTTGTTTCCACTTTAAACGAGCTGCCACCATGCTTCCACTGCGCAACTCTAATCAGAGAAGATGAAAATGTTAATGATGATCTCGAGGACAAACTGGACAACACATCTTAGAACTATGGTTCAATGGATCCTTTAAAGAAACTCAGAAGTTCCTCCAAAACTCTAGCTGCTTCACCAACTCATTTTTCCAAAAATCATCTTACTGAACCATCGATACCACTCCTGGAATCCAGTCGATACCAAATTCAATCTCTAGACACGGACAAAATTCACATCCAGAAAAATCAGATAACCCAAGAGAAACTCAAACAATCGCAAGTCACTTTGGCGATCAATCTAGCCCACTACCAAAGAAAAACTATTCTCTCTTTACCAAACAGATCAGCCTACACTTAATTAGCCAACCCATCGAAGAAATGGAATCACTCTGCTGTTTCTAAACTCCACTGCTGATGCAGAAGTTAAAAACTTCCTTGCCAACACCAATGCCAAGAAATTCCTAACCCAGAGCTCTTCGAGAAACTCAGACCTCAAACTAACAGAAACATTCTACTGAACTCAGCCCCAACACCGAAACAGATACACTTCCTTAACTGATTCCAAAGAAACATCTTCGGAGACATCCATAATCACTGTGTCTCATCACACAGCTACTACATTCTGAGGTAAGATATCCGGACTTGCTCATGCCAAACCGATGAGTCCAAACTCTAGCTCATCCAAACTTACGCTTCAAAAATGAACTCCGAACCTTAACAGGTTTCCTTCAGAGTTAAATAAAATCTTCATCACTACAAAGCTTACTCGAGACGGTAATAGGTCTACAGTCTCGACAAATATACTTCCAACCTCAAATATTCAAACTCTAATCATTGGTAGTCATGTTACATACACCACTACCCTATCTACCTTTATAACTTATATTGGATAACCCGGATAGGTAACCCCACAAAAGGTACAAATAAATATAAATATATATTAAAAAATTACAAATACTCTCTCTCAAGAAAGAAATCAGTCAAGAGCCTAGGTATTCACTCAACCTAGCGCTCTGATACCAACTATGACGTCCTAGGCTTTTCAACCATCAACAACGGCTCACGATCGGTAGGCTTTTCAACCATCCCAGCCCCGCTGTGGCTCACAGTGATACCTCGGATTTGCTTTTACGGCCAGCCTCTCGACTCACAACCAACCCCGCAAGACCTTATACTATCCCCGGGGGAATGTAGGGGTAAGAGTCTCCCGTTCGCCACCTAACGCAAACCGAGAACCCCCTATCACGCTGTAATGTAGCAAATCCGATCCCGGTCTCGTCGAAATCCAAAACGAGTCTTTTAAGGCCAAGTTGTTCTAAAGTTTAAAACAATTCAATTCAATTATCCATTTACACACAGATAGATAATTCACAATATCATAATAGATAGTCAACATTAACAGATAATCAATATTATCACTACAAACAGATAATGCACATTATCATCATAACAGGTAATTCATATTATCATCATATTTAAATCAAAGCATCCATATCACATAGCATCAATTTCTCGTATCTGAGATCTTAAATCATTCAAGGTAAACAATTTCATCCATGCATATATAAGCAATCATATAAGCTATAATTAATTTAAAATGAATTAAATTAATTATATCATCTCTAATTAATTTAAAGTAAATTAAATTAATTACTTCATCATTTTAAGCCTTGCTTATATAATTATTAATCAATTATCAATCAGTTAATAAATCATTCACTAATTATTCGTTTCAATTAATCACACTTGATTAATTAACATTTAATTATATACAAATAAACATCCTTAAATTATTTCACAAATTAATTATCTTATCCAAATATAGAAATTAACCTTAAATTACAAACATTACATTACTTCTTAATTACACTAATTAATTACTCTTTAATTACTTATTATTGAGTAATTAATCTAAATTTATCATCCCATCATTAATTATATCAATTAATGATTTCTATTTACATTTTAGTTAATTCCCTATTTAAATTAATTACCTTAAGTAATTAATCTTCAATTAAATCACATCTATTAATCACCTATGATTAATACCATTCAGTAATTAACTATTTTTAATTACTCATCAAATAAATTAATTACTCCTTAATTAATTTTCTCTAATTAATCCCCTGATTAATTATACAAAGTAATTATATTCCAATTACTTTCATTATTAAATCACCCTCGGTTAATTACACCCAGTAATTATCATCAATTACTTCCCTAAATAATAATACTTATCTCATCATCATATGATACATTAAATTAATTAAACTTAATTAATTAACTTAAACAATTCATAGAATTAATTACAATGAGTAATTAATTCCTTAATTACTTCCGTTAAGTAATTATACTTAACAATTCACAATTGCTTATCTTAAATAAATGATTTAATTAATTATTAAAAATAATCCCATTAATTGATTATTTCATAATTTTTAGTTAATGTCCTTCATTAACTAATTATAATCCTTCAATTACTTTCCTAAAGTAATTAACTAAGATTTATTATCAATTACATTTTAAGTTAGTCTTAATAACTCATTAATTAATCCTTTATTAATTCATTAATTGATTACTAATCATTAATTGTAAATCAATCCATATTTAATCAATGATTCTTAATTACAAATTGATTTACCTTAAATTAATTAACTTATATCTCTTTTAACTAAATTTAAACTCTTTATTTCTAAGTTAATTAATTCTAGTCATTAATTATCCATTTAGTTAAATTAATAATTACAAATCCTTAAGTCTTTAAATCCTTTTTCTATTTAATGTTCAATTTATCATTTATAAGGTATTTAATCAATTTAATTTAAATTTACTTTTAAATTCATTTTAGATTTAAGATTAAAATGAAATCAAATTAATCTTAACAATTCCAAACTCCTTTTATTTTACAACTAAAAGAATAATTTTCTTAAATAGAAATTAAAAAAAATTAAACACGATTTCATTTTGAATTCAAATCAAATTTAAAAATTCTCTTTATCATTCAAATTTGTTTAAAACAAATTTTAAATTTAAAAAAAACTTTATTTACTTAAAACTGGGACTCACAACTTTTGAAATCAACTTAACTTGATTTAATCATTGTTTAAATATTTATTTTTTATTTTAAAAACCCCGTTTTAAATTTTTTTATAAAACTTACAGGTTCTAAACCCTGTAACTAAAAATACCCGAGATAAACAAACATTTCTTCGAGCAAAACCCCACATTTCTTCGAGTTCGACACTCAAATCACTCGAGTGAAACTCGAGCAACAATCCCCCTTTTAAAGTGGTTTCCAATAATTTAAAATTTTAAAACTTTATTCTATTTTAACTGAGATTCAAACTTCATTTGAATCCTAACTCATCTTTGATTTAAATACCTATCTTAAACATCTATTTCTCATTTTAAAACCCAGGTTTAAAGAAAATTAAACTTTACAGGTTTTTAAAACCTGTTACAACTTACCCAGGTCCCCCCCCCCCCACACTACTCCGAGTCAAGCTCGATCGCACTTCGAGTTCGCGTGAAGTATTTCCCGAGTCAAATCCTTGAAAACTCGAGTACACCCTTGCTTCAACAACGACTCCAGGCACAACACTTTGCACGTGCATGTGTACCCTCACCGGAGCTCCTCCGATCATCGACGATCACTCCAACACGTCGCCTTACCACGCAGCAACCCACAACGATAACCCAACCCTTTGCACGAACCTCGAATCGAAATTGAGCACAAAACCCAAACCTGGAAACGCACGAGCATCACCTCCACGAAACCTGTCATCGCCTTACTTGCAAAATTCCGACCACCGTAAACACTGAAACTCCGGCTATGACATTGACCACGACCAAGCTTTCATCCTTCAAGATCCCGCTGCACTCGATCCACTATAGAGGTTGTGGTGATCGATTCTTTATGCGCAGCAAAAATTAGGGTTCTAAAAGAAAAACCCCTGCCGAAATTTCCCTGGTGAATTTCCCACCACCGCCATATTTTTCCGAGCATCTACACTCACCCCTCCATCACCAGACCCGATCCCAAACTCTACCAACCCAAGGATCACCAGAGATCACTCAAACAAAGAAATTCCCACAAACTCGAACTGCTCTCGAACCTTAAATCGAAAAATTAAAATTTTTTCTTTAAAAATCATGTTATACCTCACTAATTCAGATTTCATACCTGAATTCGCGAATTATGATAATAAATTTTTGACTTATGTTGACATTGCTTTGTATTTTCTTCATTTTTAGAGACAATACCATTTGTTTTAACTTAAAAAAAATTCTAAACCTTGACCACTAACGAATCAAACAGATTTTGCTTAAATCTTATATCCTAACTTAGATTAGGTGATGAGATATTGATTTGTGAATGAATCTCGAGCTAAAAAATAAAATAAAATAAAATAAAAGAGTGATATCAGAGAGGTTACAGAAGATAAACACATACACCTTTCATATATATATATATATATATATATATGCAGAAAATTCATCAAACATTTATATTTCATACTAATACACATATATTCCAGAACAAATCATACAATTAAGATAAATCCAAAGCTTTAAAAAATGTGATGTTACTCACGTGCTTTAGAGAGGATGAACAGAGCACTGTTCTTTAAAACTGGAAAAACATGCGTTTTGTTTTGATTTCCTGCTAACATCTTGCTTTAGATTATAGAAGTAGTTTAAGTTTGAAAAAAATGAAAATTTACTTATGTTTTCTGGTTTGCTAAGTTTTGAAAGAAAATGAACAAAGGGCATTGCATGTAAATATAAGCCAGACAAGCTTGTACAGGAAGATGTAGTTTGTTCAGGTTATATATATTTTTTAAGTCAGAGATATTTTCTTCAATGTAGGCTGAAATGATCATTAGCAAAAGTTCGAATTGACTCAATAGTTGGCTGATATGATAAAACATTAAATGCAAATGTACTTTATGTTACACCCTTTTCTTATTAGCGTATGTTGATATTACACTTTGCAGCTTATCTAATCTTCCTATAAGATTATTGCCTGTTTTATTCTGGCCTTGTATATTAGGCTGCAGGCAAAAAATATTACAATGTCAGGTTTGTAAATTTTTTTTTATATACCTGCATAATCACTTTTGTCTTATATATAGATATTTTGATGTTGGTAGATTTTCTTTTGCTTAGTCATGCCTATTGATTACAACATTTCAAGCCTGGTTTGTATTTTAGTTATGTCCAATATATAAAGTTATTTTAGTCTTTGCTATGAATTTTAGCCTAAGTATTTATTTCTATGCTTATTTTTATTTCTCTTTTATTTTTAAACTTAACTATCAACACTTAATTTGATGATTATTAAGTTATTTTCATACTTATGCTAATATCATAGATGTTTATGTATTTATACTCATTTTAATACCATGCATTTAATTTATGTTTGTGTTTAATATATTTTAAGATAGTTTTATTTTGAACAAGTTTGAAAGATGCTATTTCAAATTTACAATCACATCTTTTCTATCAAATACACATACATAGATTTAAGATAACAATTTTTATTTGTATTAAAAATCCATTTGTAAAAATATTATATCATCAATATAGTTAAATATAACTCATTATTAAATTAAAATAATTCACAAAAGAATTTGTCTTCTTATTTAATACATTACTTATATATAAAAAAACAAAACAAACCTTTTTATTTAAATTTAACTTAAGCTGAAATCAATTTTAAATAGTCAACTTTTTAGCTTGAGTATTAAAATCATATGGTTATTTATTTAGTAGCTTAATATCAAATTAAATCCAATTTTTAATTTATCAAAAATGTTAGAATAAGAAAACAGGCCTATATATATTAAATTTAAAACAAAGATTTATCTAGTTATAATATATACAGATATGTATACATTATAAATATAAAACAATTTATTAGCCTTTAAAAATAGATTATCAGTTTAAATATGTATTTTAAAAAAGATTATTAAATTTAATTCAAATTTATTATTAACAATATGATCAAATCAATTAAATTTTTACATAAATTATTAAATTGTTATTGTCAAAATTTCCGGGATATCACATTCCTCCCTCCTTAAAAGAATTTCGTCCCCGAAATTTAAAACAAAGGTAATTTAATAATTTAATTAAAGATTTAATATTGAAACACAAGCATATATCAACCATATGCTAACAATCATAGCAACCAATTCATCCAATCTACAAATCTAGTTGTCCAGATAGAATTCTAAATAGAATTTTCTCGAGTTTCCCCAAGTATAAATACTAGGATACTCGCTCTACAGAATCCAAACAATCAATATTACTAAGCTACTGAGTTCCCACTCACCTGGTTCTACAAAACAAATCAAAATATCAGACCAAACTCAAGTCTGACTCAACCACCGAAACTCTCTGAACTGCTGACTCTACAATCAAAGATAGATCTTACACGTACTCCCTCAGAGTTACGTGAAACACAACGAATTCCAGTTATCCAAACTGGCAATCCACTCCTAAAACCAAACACTTATCCAAAATCAAATCTCCGACTACGAACTCCAAATTCCTCCGTCTCTTATCCACAAAACTCTTCGGACGATCCTGGGCTGCCTACATCCTTCCTGATCAGCTCATCACTTGCCGATTCTCCTTAGAAACAAATTGATCCAAAAACAATCCATCTTTCCAAGATTAACTTCAAAAAAATCAGATCACAACTCAATTCCAAAACAGCAGACTGATCATACTTCTATCATCTGAAAAGATAATACAGATGCATTCCAATCTGGTCTTAAGATCCTGAAAAATTTCCAGTAGAAACTCTCTAATCCAAAACTCTGCAAATTCTAGTTGTTTCCACTTTAAACCAGCTTCCACCATGCTTCCACTGCGCAACTCTAATCAGAGAAGATGAAAATGTTAATGATGATCTCGAGGACAAACTGGACAACACATCTTAGAACTATGGTTCAACGGATCCTTTAAAGAAACTCAGAAGTTCCTCCAAAACTCTAGCTGCTTCACCAACTCATTTTTCCAAAAATCATCTTACTGAACCATCGATACCACTCCTAGAAACCAGTCGATACCAAATTCAATCTCTAGACACGGACAAAATTCACATCCAGAAAAATCAGATAACCCAAGAGAAACTCAAACAATCGCAAGTCACTTTTGCGATCAATCTAGCCCAATACCAAAGAAAAACTGTTCTCTCTTTACCAAACAGATCAGCCTACACTTAATTAGCCAACCCATCGAAGAAATGGAATCACTCTGCTGTTTCTAAACTCCACTGCTGATGCAGAAGTTAAAAACTTCCTTGCCAACACCAATGCCAAGAAATTCCTAACCCAGAGCTCTTCGAGAAACTCGGACCTCAAACTAACAGAAACATTCTACTTAACTCAGCCCCAACACCGAAACAGATACACTTCCTTAACTGATTCCAAAGAAACATCTTCGGAGACATCCATAATCACTGTGTCTCATCACACAGCTACTACATTCTGAGGTAAGATATCCGGACTTGCTCATGCCAAACCGATGAGTCCAAACTCTAGCTCATCCAAACTTACGCTTCAAAAATGAACTCCGAACCTTAACAGGTTTCCTTCAGAGTTAAATAAAATCTTCATCACTATAAAGCTTACTCGAGACGGTAATAGGTCTACAGTCTCGCCAAATATACTTCCAACCTCAAATATTCAAACTCCAATCATTGGTAGTCATGTTACATATACCACTACCCTATCTACCTTTATAACTTATATTGGATAACCCGGATAGGTAACCCCACAAACAGGTAGAAATAAATATAAATATATATTAAAAAATTACAAATACGCTCTCTCAAGAAAGAAGTCACTCAAGAGCCTAGGTATTCACTCAACCTAGCGCTCTGATACCAACTATGACGTCTTAGGCTTTTCAACCATCAACAATGGCTCACGACCGGTAGGCTTTTCAACCATCCCAGCCCCGCTGTGGCTCACAGTGATACCTCGGATTTGCTTTTACGGCCAGCCTCTCGACTCGCAACCAACCCCGGAAGACCTTATACTATCCCCGGGGGCATGTAGGGGTAAGAGTCTCCCGTTCGCCACATAACGCAAAGCGAGAACCCCCTATCACGCTGTAATGTAGAAAATCCGATCCCGGTCTCATCGAAATCCAAAACGAGTCTTTTAAGGCCAAGTTGTTCTAAAGTTTAAAACAATTCAATTCAATTATCCATTTACACACAGATAGATAATTCACAATATCATAATAGATACTCAACATCAACATAAACAGATAATCAATATTATCACTACAAACAGATAATGCATATTATCATCATAACAGGTAATTCATATTATCATCATATTTAAATCAAAGCATCCATATCACATAGCATCAATTTCTCGTATTTGAGATCTTAAATCATTCAAGGTAAACAATTTCATCCATGCATATATAAGCAATCATATAAGCTATAATTAATTTAAAATGAATTAAATTAATTATATCATCTCTAATTAATTTAAAGTAAATTAAATTAATTACTTCATCATTTTAAGCCTTGCTTATATAATTATTAATCAATTATCAATCAGTTAATAAATCATTCACTAATTATTCGTTTCAAGTAATCACACTTGATTAATTAACTTTTAATTATATACAAATAAACATCCTTAAATTATTTCACAAATTAATTATCTTATCCAAATATAGAAATTAACCTTAAATTACAAACATTACATTACTTCTTAATTACACTAATTAATTACTCTTTAATTACTTATTATTGATTAATTAATCTAAATTTATCATCCCATCATTAATTATATCAATTAATGATTTCTAATTACATTTTAATTAATTCCCTATTTAAATTAATTACCTTAAGTAATTAATATTCAATTAAATCACATCTATTAATCACCTCTGATTAATACCATTCAGTAATTAACTATTTTTAATTACTCATCAAATAAATTAATTACTCCTTAATTAATTTTCTCTAATTAATCCCCTGATTAATTATATAAAGTAATTATATTCCAATTACTTTCATTATTAAAACACCCACAGTTAATTACACCCAGTAATTATCATCAACTACTTCCCTAAATAATAATACTTATCTCATCATCATATGATACATTATATTAATTAAACTTAATTAATTAACTTAAACAATTCATAGAATTAATTACAATGAGTAATTAATTCCTTAATTACTTCCGTTAAGTAATTATACTTAACAATTCACAATTGCTTATGTTAAATAAATAATTTAATTAATTATTAAAAATAATCCTATTAATTGATTATTTTATAATTTTTAGTTAATGTCCTTCATTAACTAATTATAATCCTTTAATTACTTTCCTAAAGTAATTAACTAAGATTTATTATCAATTACATTTTAAGTTAGTCTTAATAACTCATTAATTAATCCTTTATTAATTCATTAATTGATTACTAATCATTAATTGTAAATCAATCCATATTTAATCAGTGATTCTTAATTACAAATTGATTTACCTTAAATTAATTAACTTATATCTCTTTTAACTAAATTTAAACTCTTATTTTCTAAGTTAATTAATTCTAGTCATTAATTATCCATTTAGTTAACTTAATAATTACAAATCCTTAAGTCTTTAAATCCTTTTTCTATTTAATGTTCAATTTATCATTTATAAGGTATTTAATCAATTTAATTTAAATTTACTTTTAAATTCATTTTAGATTTAAGATTAAAATCAAATCAAATTAATCTTAACAATTCCAAACTCCTTTTTATTTTAAAACTAAAAGAATAATTTTCTTAAATAGAAGATTAAAAGAATTTAAACACGATTTCATTTTGAATTCAAATCAAATTTAAAAATTCTCTTTATCATTCAAATTTGTTTAAAACAAATTTTAAATTTAAAAAAAACTTTATTTACTTAAAACTAGGATTCACTACTTTTGAAATCAACTTAACTTGATTTAATCATTGTTTAAATATCTATTTTTCATTTTAAAAACCCCGTTTTAAAAATTTTATAAAACTTACAGGTTCTAAACCCTGTAACTAAAAATACCCGAGATAAACAAACATTTCTTCGAGCAAAACCCCACATTTCTTCGAGTCCGACACACGAATCACTCGAGTGAAACTCAAGCAACAATCCCCCTTTTAAAGTGGTTTCCAATAATTTAAAATTTTAAAACTTTATTCTATTTTAACTGAGATTCAAACTTCATTTGAATCCTAACTCATCTTTGATTTAAATACCTATCTTAAACATCTATTTCTCATTTTAAAACCCAGGTTTAAAGAAAATTAAACTTTACAGGTTTTCAAAACCTGTTACAACTTACCCAGGCCCCCCCTACACTACTCCGAGTCAAGCTCGATCGCGCTTCGAGTTCGCGTGAAGTATTTCCCGAGTCAAATCCTTTAAAACTCGAGTACCCCCTTGCTTCAACAACTACTCCAGGCACAACACAGTGCATGTGCACATGTACCCTCACCGGAGCTCCCTCCGATCATCGACGATCACTCCAACACATCGCCTAACCACGCAACAACCCACAACGATCACCCAACCCTTTGCACGAGCCTCGAATCAAAATTGAGCACAAAACCCAAACCTGGAAACGCACGAGCATCACCTCCACGAAACCTGTCATCGCCTTACTTGCAAAATTCCGACCACCGTAAACACTGAAACTCCAGCTATGACCTTGACCACGACCAAGCTTTCATCCTTCAAGACCCCGCTGCACTCGATCCACTATAGAGGCTGTGGTGATAGATTCTTTATGCGCAGCAAAAATAAGGGTTCTAAAAGAAAAAACCCTGTCGAAATTTCCCTGGTGAATTTCCCACCACCGCCATATTTTTCCGAGCATCTGCACTCACCCTTCCATCACCAGACACGATCCCAAACTCTACCAACCCAAGGATCTCCAGAGATCACTCAAACAAAGAAATTCCCACAAACCCGAACTGCTCTCGAACCTTAAATCGAAAAATTAAAATTTTTACTTCAAAAATCATGTCATACCTCACTAATTCAGATTTCATTCCTGCATTCGTGAATTATGATAATAAATTTTTGACTTATGTTGACATTGCTTTGTATTTTCTTCATTTTCAGAGACAATACCATTTGTTTTAACTTAAAAAAATTCTATACCTTGACCACTAACGAATCAAACATATTTTGTTTAAATCTTATATCCTAACTTAGATTAGGTGATGAGATATTGATTTGTGAATGAATCTCGAGCTAAAAAATAAAATAAAAGAGTGATATCAGAGAGGTTACAGAAGATAAACACATACACCTTTCACATATCTATATATATATGCATAAAATTCATTAAACATTTATATTTCATACTAATACACATATATTCCAGAACAAATCATACAATTAAGATAAATCCAAAGCTTTAAAAAATGTGTTGTTACTCACCTGCTTTAGAGAGGATGAACAGAGCATTGTTCTTTAAAACTGGAAAAACATGCTTTTTGTTTTGATTTCCTGCTAACATCTTGCTTTAGATTATAGAAGTAGTTTAAGTTTGAAAAAAATGAAAATTTACTTATGTTTTCTAGTTTGCTAAGTTTTGAAAGAAAATGAACAAAGGGCATTGCATATAAATATAAGCCAGACAAGCTTGTACAGGAAGATGTAGTTTGTTCAGGTTATATTTTTTTTTTTAAGGTCAGAGATATTTTCTTCAATGTAGGCTGAAATGATCATTAGCAAAAATTCGAATTGACTCAATAGTTGGCTGATATGATAAAACATTAAATGCAAATGTACTTTATGTTACACCCTTTTCTTATTAGTGTATGTTGATATTACACTTTCCAACTTATCTAATCTTCCTATAAGATTCTTGCCTATTTTATTCTGGCCTTGTATATTAGGTTGCAGGCTACAAATATTACAATGTCAGGTTTGTATATTTTTTTTATATACCTGCATAATCACTTTTGTCTTATATATAGATATTTTGACGTTGGTAGATTTTCTTTTGCTTAGTCTTGCCTATAGATTACAACATTTCATGCCTGGTTTGTATTTTACTTATGTCCAATATATAAAGTTATTTTAGTCTTTGCTATGAATTTTAGCCTAAGTATTTATTTCTATGCTTATTTTTATTTCTCTTTTATTTTTAAACTTAACTATCAACACTTAATTTGATGATTATTAAGTTATTTTCATACTTACGCTAATATCATATATGTTTATGTATTTATACTCATTTTAATACCATACATTTAATTTATGTTTGTGTTTAATATATTTTAGGATAAGTTTTATTTTAGACATGTTTGAAAGATGCTACTTCAAATTTACAATTACATCTTTTCTATCAAATACACATACATAGATTTAAGATAACAATTTTTATTTGTATTAAAAATCCATTTTTAAAAATATTATATCATCAATATAGTTAAATATAACTCATTATTAAATTAAAATAATTCACAAAAGAATTTGTCTTCTTATTTAATACATTACTTATATATAAAAAAACAAAACAAACCTTTTTATTTAAATTTAACTTAAGTTGAAATCAATTTTAAATAGTCAAGTTTTTAGCTGAGTATTAAAATCATATGTTTATTTATTTAGTAGCTTAATATCAAATTAAATCAAATTTTTAATTTATCAAAAATGTTAGAATAAGAAAACAGGCCTATATATATTAAATTTAAAACAAAGATTTATCTAGTTATAATATATACATTACAAATATAAAACAATTTATTAGGCTTTAAAAATAGATTATCAGTTTAAATATTTATTTTAAAAAAGATTATTAAATTTAATTCAAATTTATTATTAACAATATGATCAAATCAATTAAATTTTGACATAAATTATTAAATTGTTATTGTCAAAATTTCCGGGATATCACATAGCCAGTGCTTTTGCAGTAAACGGAGTGTTAAAATTTTCTTCCTTCATGATTCTTGGGGCACCACCCATTGCTTCCTTTTGACTATATCCCCTTCGAACGACCCATATTGCTTCATATGAACCTCCAGCGTATCAGGACTGGCATACCCCTTACTAGATAGTACCGAATATGTCACCACTCCGGTCATAGCCAACAACCACTCCAGGCCCCTAGCATACATAATCCATTAATAAATATCGATCTAGATTGGATGATGACCAATACCCTAGTGGGTGCGACCCACATAGCCTTAAAGCATATCCTATATTTTAGTCATTCCCGACTGTAAGGCTTGGGGCTACATTTTACACTTTTAGCAAATCCCACTTGGAATGCTAACACTGCCCTCCAAGCAATAATGCAATGCCAGCATTAGTCTACATGGATGTTCAGGCTATGAACAAACCGAAGGAACTACTTCTACTACAATACATAAACCCGGAGATCACCTCCTAACCATTTAATTGGATGGATTTCCATATCATTTGTCTTAGAAGATCACATGAGTTTATACATACAATATATCATCACCGGAGATAACTGTACCATATAATTCTGATGTTTCTTCTAGATATTTCGAAAGAAAAAAATGGTCAAGATTTGATAGTCGGTTATTTAACTATCAAATAAACAAACAGTCAAACATGGATTTAGTTCCATATGGAATCCAATAAGTGTTAACACAAAAAATGGATCAACACTCTGGTTTAAGTTTGGAAGTACCAGCCCTGTTGTGTTAGAGCAATATCACATATAACAGATATAGAAAAAGAACAGTAAAAGAAAGAAGACAGAAATTTTTTATAGTGGTTCGGCTATTAATGAAGCCTACATCCACTTTATATTTTTATTATAGACTGTTTGCTATTACAAGATGTGTTTGACTACAAGACTTTGATTATCTCTTAGTAGATTGAATCCCCAAAGTTGGAATTCACTGGAGATTCATAGTGAATTCCTTTGGAAATTGTTGTGAGGGAGGAAAAGAGTGAAGAATATTTCCAGCTGAGCTTCAGCAACCAGTCCGGAGAAGATCCCCTTTATGCTGCAGGAAGGATGATATTTATAGAGATAGGAGAACTTCCAGGCTAGGCCACTTCATTAACCGATTACAGGTAGGTATAGAACGACCTAGAGGTGGTTTAGCTCGCGATCCGAGCCAAAACTATGGGTCGCTAGCGACCCATGGTTTATGGATCGCTAGCGACCCGTAGAGTTGGCTCATACGCGAGCTAATGACTTAGCCATTGAATTTCATGGTTGCCTCGCTTAAGACACGTGGAGAAGCATGGGTCGTTAGCGATACATGGTGTACGGGTCACTAGCGACCCATACACTTAGCATATTTTTTAACATACTTCTTCCTTCTCTTCTTCCATTTAATAGAGCGACCCTTCATTTTGCATGGGTCGCCAACGATCCATAGGTATGGGTCGCTGGCGAGCCAAGCACTTAGGATACTTTTCAAAGTTTGGAATTTGGGATGTTTCCATGGTCTTGTGTCATCGTTGTTTATGTTGTGCCGTCACAGGTTATTCTGTTCAGATGACGATTTGCTAGCGGTTTGCGCACAGCTATTGATTGGGCTGAAAGAATGCTAATCTCTTGGTTTAGTCAATCTCAATTGTTGTCTCAATAATATAACTTAGCTCTCGTTAACTCCTTGCCTTTGCCTCCCTGGTTAAGTCTAAGTTCTAAACCATCCTGATGTCACGGGGTTATTCTGTTTCATGTTGAATCTTTTTGGGTTAAAAACCCGGATAACAGTAAGCCTCTTTATTATGCCTTCATTAACTAATTCAGTTAACTTATTTACAAAAAAAATCATATACTTATCTCACAGGTATAAGTATGTTCTTAAAACCATTTTACTTTCTATACTTGGAAGAGTTTACCATATATTTGTAAAATGGTATAAGAATATTCAAAAATGATTTATGAAAGATTTATTATTTCAAATCATATTAAATGGATCAAAAGAATGTCATCCAAAGCATTGTTTAAAATAAATCCAAACCAGTCATCCAAAGCATTGTTTAAAATAAATCCAAACCATTTGTCCTTTGGTGTTAAGTATGGAAAAATGCTTCCATACCATCATAATTAGGAAGGATTATGTATAAATTTTATAAAATTGGTTTTCATAGGCGATCCAATTCATATACAGGAAATAATACTTTATACACCGAACATCAATCTTTGGTTTCAAACTTAAACTAGCTTTTTGATAACAATGAAGTCGTTCAAGTTGAGATATTATTACGTCTTAAAACTTGACTCAACAACATTCTTAACCTTCAGGGTAGGTAGAAGTATCCCTACCTCGAAGTTTAATGTCACGTATATGCTTTCAAAAATCTATGTATACTATTCATTGAAATCAAAGTTTTAGAAACCAAACTACTTTCCAATTTTCCATGATCTCTTTCCAGTTTTATAATCTTTTATTATCATTTAAAAAATAATTCTCTTTTATAGAATAATTTATTAATTTTAAACACCTTTTATAAAACAATATTATTCTTTGAAACATGTTAGTAAATTAATTTAATTAACTTGACACCTTTATTAAACAAATTAATTAACTTAAAACACTATTAGTAAAATGATCAACTAGTATTAAACATCTTCATTAAATAATTAATTAACTTAAAATATCATTTATAAAATGATTAATTAACATTAAAAATATCATTAATAAAGTAATTAATTAAGTTTAAATAACTTCATTTACAAATGATTAGTTAACTTTAAAAACATTTACAAATAAATAATTAATAAATTATTTACATTGTATTAATAAATAACCAATTAACTTTAAAACATCATTATTGAAAAATTGATTAACTTTAAAATATTATAATTAAATAATAGTAGCCTAGCCATTTTAAATATAGAAAACACTTTCCTCTAAATATTATAAAGTTAGAGTAAAATTAAATCCATTTTCTTTCAAATTTGGGAAGAGGCTCAACGACCCTGATGGCACTTAAATAAGCTATCATTTATTTTCCAGTTTAACATTCCAAGTCATAATACTAATGTTTACATAAGCAAAATATATATAGATAAAATCCATAATTATCAATCAACGAATAACACATCATTTATTGAAGTCACGGGTATATAAATAAATGCCTAAATAAATAAAATAGCAGAACGAGGATTTATTCTGCTAAATTAGTGTCCAATAAAATCTATTCAATTTAATATAGCAGAATAATGTTTTATTCCTCTAATGGAATGCCGATGATAAAATATAATTAACGAACTACGTAATTAATTTCAACCACTATTATTTTATCATACGATTATGCTTTATTAAAACTATCAACCATTTGTATTAAAATGTTGTACTCGTCAATACGATCCCAATGCAAGAAACCGTATGTTAAATGGATCTAAAATAGGTAAGTTATAGCTTTTAAAAAGTTAATCACTTAGCATAAAATTTAAAAAAACTAAATTATAATTAACTAACCCAATCTCCATCAGGCCTAAGCCCACTCAAACCCAACCCGCATCCAAATTCCCTTCTTCTCAACTAAAATAATTCCCAAATCAATATGCCTAAAATCTAATACCGTTTCTTCCATTCCAGTGCATGAACATGCATGTGCATGCCCTGATACACCGCTCCGACCACCCCCCCTCCGATCCAAACCCACGCCCAAACCCCACTCTCCATGCTCGACTCGACCGCACCTCCAACATCAGCTCCAGTGATCTAAAATGGAATTTCACTGTTCGTCCCTAGATAAAAAAACACCCAGTCACGATTAAGTTATCGTATGCGCAACCTCGTCCACTTTCCGACCCTACGTCCTGCGCTATTACAATCGCCATCCACCTCTGCTCCTATGACCTAGCCCTCGTTGAACCTGACGCAACCAGGCATCGTTATGCTCAAAGTATTCGAATGCCAAAACAAAGTTTTCCTAAACCCTAACTCGAGCTTGTCTAGCCACCACCGTCGACCAGAAGTCCTACGATCACCATCACAGCTCCGCCATTACCTAAAGCTACTCCAACTCCAATCGCTCTGACCCTAACCACTTAGATCTTGGGAACGTAGAATTGATCGAAAGCCGATCAACTAATCTCCATGACATAACCCAAAGTGCTAAAATCGTATGACTTTCTTTAAAAAACACGATTTTCCAGTACGAACATGATTGTATAACCCATTCATCGATTCGAGCTCGATGAAAAACTGACACCATTTAACTGCTTACTGTTCTCGACCAATATCTCACGCATCACTCGAGGAAACAACCCTCGACTCTTTTTACAAAAACTAGAGACCGAACCCTACAACATTACAATTAAAGCCTTTCGCTAATTTTCAATGGTGTTAGTTATAGTGATTTTAAAATAAGAGATGGGCATGTTTATTATCAAAACAGGGGGCAGGAGAAGACAAAATAAGAAGAGAAGCATGTCTGTAATCAAGTTTCTCTATGTACAAGTTTTTAATTTAATAGTAAGCCTATAATTTTCATTTTAAAGAAAATAAAAACAGAAATATAGTTTTTAAAATAATTACTTAAACATGAGATTCAAATGAAAATCACAATCCAAGCTACAAATAAATTTTGACAACATTCCTTTTACAAAAATATTTAAACAAGATTTGAATATCTCACATTTCACAATCCAAGCTTAACCACTTAAATCCTCTTGAGTGAAGTAAAAGTTTTTGAGTTAAATATATATGATTTTTCCCAAAATTTAAAAAGTAGAGAAGATGGAAAAAATGGCATCAAGGGTATGAAAATGAGAAGAGTGAACATATAAGGAAAAACATAAAAATAAAATAGAGCTGTCTAAGGACCAAAATGCCATTAAATAATTTTTTTCAACTTTTCCATCATTTCTCATGCCACAAAAATGTCATCCACATGAAAACTTGTTAAGTTCAAGGCTAATCATCGTACCTTTATTGATTTACACACTTAAGGAATCTTTACATCATTTCATATCCATCTTTTCATTTTCAAATTTTAAATATATTTTTATACTTACTAATTCTCATCCTCATTTTATTCATTCTCCATTTCATAGTAAAATGTTTAGAAATTTAATTGTTGTTTAAGGTATATGAAAGGGTATTAAAAATTTCTACAACTTATCGTTCGATAAAAAGTTGAAAATCCAAATAGCGTGTTTCGGTCACATTTTCAGTTTTTCGTCAAACTACCTATTTATGTAAACAGAATTCAAGAATGAATTTACTACCATTATTATAAATTAAAAAAGTTTTATTTAATTATCAAAACCAATAATTGAATATTTGAAATATCCACAATCAACACGATAAAATTTCGAATCGATATAACATAGGAGCATTATGTATTTACTAAACTAATAAAATAACGAAGTAAGTATGTTTCATCCTACAATGATATTTTATGTTGGACTTATATGAAATGACAATTTTTGAATTCTCATATCAATTTTTGAACAATAGTACCATTATTTTTTATGAAGTGTATATACTTTAGCTTATAGTGTTATTTATTGTAGCGTTTACGAATTGTAATAGCAATTTATGAACTATATTATCATTTTTTATACTTTTAATGGAATTTTGTGATTTCTTTTATCATTTTATTTTATACAATAGCATTTTATGAATTGTTGTAATTATTTAGGGGATGTGTGTATATTTTAGGTTATAATGCTATTTTCTAGTAGCATTATATGAATTGTAGTAATATTTTTTGGTCAATTAAATGTATGTATTAGATCATAAAGCTATTTACCTCAAGTATTTTTGATGAAGTCATTTCAATTATAACTTTTAGTAGAACTTTACTATTTTAGTAAAATTAATATTAATTTTTATTTTATTTTTTGAAATTTTAAAATGCTACTTTTCATAAATTATTTTATAATGTTATTTTATAGTAACGTTTTTGTATTTTTTGAATATAGAAAATAAATGTACATTTATTTTCGATACTTCAATTTAATAGCATGTTTAAGTGCCACATAGAAGCACTTTGTATACTAAATAATAAATAATAGCATTTTTTAGTTTTCCTTGTAGTAGCATTTCATGTTTAAATGCTACTGCATAGTAAAATTTTGTGTTTACTGAATTAAAAAATAATGTTATTTTTTATCTCACATTATAATAGTATTTTATGTTTAAATGCAACTACGTACTAACATTTTTCACTTGATATTATTTATTTATATAATTTCTTCATAAATGATAGAGCGCGGTATAATTTTTTACGTATGTATTTTAATTGATGGTTGATGAGCGAGATGAAATGGAAAATGATGTCATGGTATGACGGGGGATGTAGGTAGCATAATATGTGAGTGATAAGAGGTATGAGTTTGTTTGCTATGGTTAGGGTTTGAATAAGTGGAAAAAAGCGATGGCTATAGCTTTAGGATTTAGATTATGGTTAGTGTGATAGCTGGAGTTGTGACAGTGGCTGATATGGCGCTGTCAAGGTGGATTGGCTATTCAGGTGCTGGAACAATTGCAAGTGCGGTGATGATGGTGGATGTAACGATTTAGGATTTGGTCATTTTAACTAGGAAATTATATATATTTTATATAGTCAATAAATAGGTTTTTATTAATAAATAAACTCATTTTAATTAATTAATAATGGGGAAAAATCGTTTTCAAAATTTATTTACCAAATTAAATAGTTCGTAAAAAAATAGAAAATGTGACCGAAGAACGTTTTTCGAAATTTCGACCTTTCGACACCAGAAAGTTATTAGGAATGTTGTTCTTCTTTGTGCACCATATGTACACATATACAGTAGATAATTAACTAAATAAAAATACACCTAGGAATAGATTATCTTATGTTAATTATAATTAACAGGTGATGTGACAATTCATAACTTTAAAAATAATAAACATTATATATAAACATATAATTAAGTTTTGTCATATCTTAATATTTTCATAATTAAACATCTTTACTCATCATGCTTAAGGACTTGACTAGAGAAGAAGGGGAGACGTGACAAGAGAGAGGGGTAGGAAGTGAAGTGACTTTCAAATGTCATGACATATTATGTTAACTCATTATGGTATGGTTTAGTAATTCTTCCCAAATATTTTTGCCTACAAATATACATCCACACAGACATTCTCATTTGCTTTCTCCTCTTCACTTTCTAAAACCTCCTTTTCAAAATATTCATTGCTTCCATAGTTTTTAAATGTTAGAAAAAAAATCACTCATTTCCACTCAAACTCTTCTCTTTAGCTCACTAAAACCATTCTACATCCATCTCTACACTTCCTCTTTCAAAATCAAGTCCCCTTCCACCAAAAAACGTATCAGGCCGAGCCCAAATATGACCATGGCCGAGCGTAATCTAGGTGTTTAGGCATCCAAAAGCTTCACGTTTGAAAGTTGGGAACAAGTGCTAGCATATATTAAAGTTCTAGTGGAAGTTGCTTTGAGATTGTAAAGTTTTCGGTAAGTAAACTATCTTATTTTGGAAAATATTTTTACTTCATTATTAAAGTCATTATTATAGTGATAATATAGTGGAGAAGCTGAATGGTAACCATGTGGTTTGATTATGATTTGGATGGTTTATAAAACTTGATTTGGTTATAGGAATAGATGTTGTATTGTAAAGTTAGTAAGCATGTATACATGGATGTATACTTGCAAGCTATGATGAAGATGGTTTGTGTTATTAATGCGTTGATTGTAAAACATGAGCTATGGCATGAGTTTTGGTAAACAAAGTTAGTTATTTTGTGTAATTGCGACGGATTTGAGATCCGGTTGGAATCGAAGTTGTTTTCGAAGTTCAAGGTTTTGAAACAGATTAAAATTTGTAGCTTTAGTTTCAAAAGTTTTTTTATTTTCAATTTTCTAAAGAATGTTTTAAACCATGAAAAAATAAGGGATTGTGAAGTGGTTCGCTAAGAATATGTTAGAGCAAACTACGCCCATAGCGATAGTCGCTATGGATGTAGTTCGACGAAATTTATCGATTTTAATTTCAAGCAGTTTTAACTTGAAATTGTTTTGTAAAAGTTTTCAAAAACAAGCTTAATTAGTAATTAAAAAGTAATTAAGTTTTGTTATCTAATTATTTAAGTAATTATTCAATTAGTTAAATAAAAAGGTACTTAGCCTTAGTTAGTACTTAAGAAGGTAAATAGTAATTAATCAACACTTAAGTTAAGTGAATGACTATTGCTTGATAAATTAAGTTTTTAATTGGTATTTAAAATGGTTAAGAAGTAATTGATGGTTAATAATTGTTTAATTAAGTTAATTGGTTAATTAATTATTATTTAATTAAGTAATTATATAATTAATATTTTAATAATTATGGTTTAACTAATAATGATTTGATTTAACCTTGATCAGGATGCATTAGGAAGTTAATTATAGCCTAACTAAGTTCATTAAGTCTAGCGAGAGTTTAATTATGATTTAATTTGGATTAATTAAGATTTAATTAAGGTTTAAACTGATTTATTTATTTAATTAATTAAATCTTTTCTAAAGGTAATTATAAATTAAACCGAATGTGTGTTTAAACCAATATCCTTCTCAAGGTGAATCGATTCCAAACCAAACGATCTCTTGTCTGGACCATTAAGTAGCCGAATGAATTAAAGTACTGATTGAAAACGTTGAATCGTTTATGGAAAGTAAGTGATCGGTGTTTAGCAGGAATGTTGGATATCAGAATTGTGATAAAAATAAGGGGGTTAATTTTGGTAAGCGGGCATGATAACTTAAGTATGGAATGTATTTCCATATGTTAATCTCCCACGTGATAGTGAAGTTGTTCACTATCAATAACTTGACCCTTTTAAATTGTCGAATGTTGGTTTGAAGTGACCGGGATCAGATGACAAGTTATTGTTCGAAAACCACTTCAAACCAACACAAACGTTCGAATTGGAAGTATTGAAGTCATGATCAAGATTTAAGACTTGAAGTGTAAAGGCTATTTGCTACTAATCCTGAGGGTGATTCCAAAACGGATGTAGTGGAAATAGTGCCTTCTGTTCGTTCAGCTCCTGAACGACTTGTATGGATGAATGCTGACATTATGTCAACATCTGGAAGGCGATGTAGCAATCTAAGTGGCAGTGCTCTAGAAAAGGTAAACATAGCCTCACGCCTCATTAACCAAAAATGACCCAAACAGCATATGCAGCAGGGCTATGTAGGTCGCTTCCATAAGGGTATGTCACCACCGCATCTAGAATTGATATCTGACCCATTTTTGTATGCTCTTGTATGGTTGCTGATCTCAACCGTGGTGGTGATGTATTCGGTACTACTAGTCAAGTGGTAGGCCAATTTTGTGTAGCAGGGGTACAAGATGTTCTTGCTAGACCCAAGGAGTATTTTATCTAGAGGTACATCTTCGGAAGGTAGTTCCTTACTTGGAATCTATTATCCAATAAGTGCCGTACGGAATCAGTTGTGCCAATTTTTTTCAAATGCGAGATGCAAGCATTTTAGCTATGTTCTATCTTACTTGAAAATGCTAGACATTATTATAACATCATTGAATTTCAATACAAAGTGTTTTGGTTATCGTAAGGTAAAGCCCATCAGTGTTTATGTGCGACGTGGTCTTATGAGATGCCGTTGATTTTCAAATTATATTATAAAAGTAAGAATTAAGTTGTTTGAGTTTTCTCACACCAAACCCATGTCTAACCCAGAGTTTATTTTCTTTTCATAAAAATCGTGGGTACTCAAACTTTTATGAGTAGCCAAGTGATCCGGGTTTCTCACGATATCATTTTGGAGGAGCTAGAGCAGGTAGCTTCACCGATAGCTAGCTAGTATCTATTTCCACTGTGTATGCATATATATGTATTTTGGACTTATGATGTAAGGACAAGTAGTTATAATTGTCCTAGTGTGGAGCTTGTACTATTATGACTCTGATGTATTATGATTGCAGTGACTATGTATAATCCTATGTTATTTATTATATGTTGTTCCTTTCCAGTGTGAGATTCTATGATCATTAAATTTTCTCCTTACCTTTCTTTTTCTTTTACCTGTAATGAATCGTCTTTCAAAGTAACAACGGCAGTTCGTTACATTTGGAATGAGAGCTTAGGTTAAGCGAAACACCTAGGCTTTTGGGTTGAGTCAACCTTGAGAGAGCGCATTTGTAAATTTTTATTTATACACCCTTCTAAGTAGATCAGCTAGGTAGGTTTGATTAGTAACTTTCTTTCATGTCTTATCTCATTCAAATTCTAAGAATTTTCATACTATATCCAAAATAGTAAGAAATGAGTAACAGAGGCAAACGAAGTAGGGTAGCAGGTAGCACTACAACTACAAATGGTTGAGCCCCAAATCCTGGAGGAGTTCGGATTACCGAAGAGGCCGTACCCAAGCAGCCGAGAGTGAATTTTGCATATGCAAGGATTACACTAATCCTAGAGGGAACCCATTTAAGGGGACCAAGTCTATCATGGAAGTGCAAGCTTGGTTGCGATCTTGCGAGAAGATTTTTGAAGATTTTGGTTTATTCGACGAATAAAAGAGATTTTTAGCAGCATGGCAACTGCAAAGGGACCAACAGCTTGGTGGGACTCCCTCACTACAAATATTCCAGAAGAGAGTTTTCATGGGCTTGAATAAAGAAGTTTTTGAGGACCAATTTTTGCTAGCAGCGGGATGGATGAGGATGTATTGCAACTTCGTTAATCTGAAGCAAGGGGGATCTATCTATAGCAGAGTATGAAACGAACTTCAACGAGTTGTCTTGTTTTGGACCAGAATTGATTAACACCCCATTAAAAAATAATGAGATGTTTTTTGGGTATGAGGGAAGGAAAGAATGAGCAAATAACAGCTCATGTCAAAGGTACTATTTGTGGATTTAGTTGACATGGCTTTGAGGTACGAGACCTTGGAAAAGAAGAAGCCCACTCCAATAGCACCTAGTGGAAATAGTTCTAACAAGAGAAAGTTCAATCCGAATTGGAAGAATCAAGGAAAGGGAAAGCTTGGAGGTGGAGCCTAAGGAAGTCGTTTTAAGGATTTTGTTTGCCACAAATGTTAGCAGAAGGTCCACATCAAAAAGTTTTGCAAGTATTCTGGAATGTAGCAGCAGCAACAACAACAAAGTGGACTTATCTCCCCAAATGGTCTAGAGGAATCTTTGTTTTAATTGCCATCAGCCCGGGCATATGGTAAAAGACTGTCCACTCATTAAGAAAGTGCAGCAGTCCAAGGTGTACGCTATAAAGGATGAGCCATCGACTTCAGCAGATGTGAAAGGGAAAGGCGTCCTTGAAGGTACCTTACTTATTAATGGTATTTATGTTCGAACATTATTTGATACTGGTGCCTCTCATAGCTTTATCTCCTTAGATTCAGTAGGAAAATTTCATCTTATTCTTAATATTGTAGGAAACCCTATGTGTGTGTCAAACCTCGTAGGTGGTGTGACCCATTTTAATATGATTTGTAAGAATATGCCAATTTCCTACCTTTCTCATCACTTCTCTTGCGACCAGTATGTCTTGGACTTTAAAGGACTTGACATTTGGTTATCAAAATATAAGGCTATCTTAAAATGTAATAAGAGAACTGTATCCTTAGTGCTAATATAGTAAGGAAAGCTAAGGTATCATGAAAGGAACCCGGTATTCGTATGTGTAGTTTCTTATATGCCCTTGAAGCAGCCCAGGAGAGTTTAGGGTCTATTGAAGTTGTTAAGAAATTTCCCGATGTATTTGAAGAAGTTAAAAGTTTACTCTCGCACGGTGAGATTGAGTTCCGTATTGATTTGGTCCCTGGTGCAAGGCTTGTAGTTCAACCTAGGCGGAAGATGGCCCCGAGGGAAAGAGAGGAGTTGGTAGATCAAACCCAGGATTTGCTGAGAAGAGAATTGATTAGACCCAGTCATTCGAGTTGGGAATCAGCTATAGTTTTTGTAGCAAGTCTAATGGATCTTTAAGATTGTGTGTGAACTAAAGGGAGTTGAATAAGTTGACCATTTGCAACAAGCATCCCTTACTCCGTATCGATGACCTTTTTGGTCATCTTCATCGAGCTACAGTATTTTCCCAAATGGATCTAGCTACCAGATTACATTAATTAATGGTTGCTAAAGATAGCATACCCTTAACTGATTTCAGGGACCTTGATTGTTTCTTTGAGTGGTTGGTTATGCCATTTGAGCTAACCAATGCACTTGCACATTTTGTAGATCTCATGAACTGTGTTTTCCGATATGTTCTTAATAAGTTTGTATTAGTTTTCATTGACGACATCCTTATTTTTTCAAAATATGAGGAGGAGCATAAATATCATTTGAAAGTGAATTTGGAAACATTGAGGAGATATGTCCTGAAGGCGAAGTTTTCTAAGTGTCATTTTTGAAAATCAGAAGTAAGATTCTTAGGACTTATTTTAACAGGAGAAGTTATTTTAGTGGATCCAGTGAAGGTGGCAGCTGTTCAAGAAAGGAAGCAATCACGAACTCCGATAGAGGTTTGTAGTTTCTTAGGATTGGTTGGATATTGTAGGAGGCTTATTCAAGATCATTTAAAGATTTCATCGCATTTGACAAAGCTGACTAAGAAGGGTGAAAAATTTATATGGACTCCAAAGTGTGAGGAGGCATTTGTGGAATTGAAGAAGAGATTGACCAGTGCCCTGGTTTTGGCTGTTGCAGATGGTAATAGTGGATTCACAGTTTACACAGATGCTTGTGGATTGGGACTACATGCGATATTGATGCAGCATGGTAGAGTGATAGCGTATGCAAGCAGGCAGTTGAAGCCTCATGAGGTGAATTATGCTACGCATGACTTGTAGTTGTTGGCTATTGTCTTTGCATTTAAAATATGAAGACACTACTTGTTGGGTAAGGATTATAGAAGTAAAATTTCTTTCTTTAAATTAGGTGAAAAATTCGATCACTTCATGGATCATATGTAGCGACCCGTTAAATTAATAATATTTAATGAATTGAATTTAATAGAATTGCTAATCTAATTTAGAAGGAAATATAAGTCTTAAGATTTTTATTTGAGTAAATATAGGAATTGATATGGTGATTATAATTTAATGTTAACAATTAAATATTTATGTGGCATAGATTGGATTAACGTAAATTGGTGGGTAGTTATTAGTTATAATTAGTTGATTTAAAAGGTATTAATGAAATGGTAGCTGAATTGGATTGCAAATGTATAAACATTAGAAAATTTATTAGGTGGACTAAATTTGTTAAAGTTCATAAGTTGTATAATTCAATTTAGTAGAAACTCTAAATTTATAAACGAAGATGTAAATAAACGCTAAATTTAACTATGTAAATGGTGACTGACGACCTAGTTTTAAGAATTGGAATATAACCCAACTTGAATTAAGTAGAAGAAGGATTTGATTTAATATGTAAATTATTGTTCAAGGTATTGAATAAAAATTGGGAATCAAAATTTAATTAATGATAATAACGTTAGTATTGGTTAATAAATAGATTTCAATACAGTAACCAAGTGAATGGAATAAAATGAGTATATATTGCATAGAAATAAAATGTAAATTGTCACATTTGGTTGGAGTTGGTTTTAAGAAAACATATAAATGTTGAATCAGTGAATATTAGTCAAAATATTACCTAGAATAAATTCCATTTAATATAAGAATTCAAAGGTGGAAGATTTACATTTGGATTGGAAAATGGATAGTTACTAATTAAAAGTGACCATTGAATAAATTTATGCAAATGTGGGATTAGGTATAAGCGTGTAATTATGGGTATGATAACAATTAGTATAAAATACCTATATATTGGAAACACGTTGTAAAGTATAACTAATTGAATTTGGTGAATTGGGAATGTAATTCATCTACATTATGTATGTGATTAATGGGATTTAATTTCTATTGTATAAAAACCGCAATTTAATGAAGATTGAAATAGCTAATTCATACGTTAGTTGATTTAGCTGGAATATGAAGATATTTAATGGAATAGTGAAATCAAATGGGAATGGGTTTCCATTGTTCATTTGAATTCACATTCATCATAAAAACTTAGTTGAAAACCAAAGGAATAATAAAGGAATCAAGACTTAATTAGTAATTTGGATTTAAGACATGGCAATTTGGATTTATTGCAACATTTAATACCATAGAATTTAGTAAAGCTTATTCAAATTTTAGTTGACCATTTGTGATATAACTTTTTGAAAACAAGACTTTATTTATGAATTGAGTATTTGATTCAACGAATGGTAATTACTTCATTTAAAAATGGAATTTAACGTAAATTTGTACGTTATTAAAGTTAAATGAAAGCTGTAAACATTTGACTTAGAGAACAATTGAGTGAAATCTTAACTAATGTAAACTTCATCATATTGACATCCATAACTGTGAATCATAGGAAGAAGGTAAATAAATGAACTTAACCAAACTATTTATGTTGAATATTGAAAATTTGAATAAATAAATAGTTAAGAAAATTAAGGGAATGGGAATAAAAATTTATTTATAATTTGGAATTTTAATTACGGTGAAAAGGGTTAACTGCAATTAAAAGTAAGTTGAGATGGAAATCAAGTTATTTATTTAATTTGGTTTAAGATGTGAGTATAAAGGTATAAGATTTAATAATTGGGTTTAGAATAAAATTTATAATCTCTAAATAATAAGGAAGTGCAGATATTTAGCTGCAAATTTATATACCGATAGATTTTAATTCACATCCAGGCTTGGTAAACCATTTGGGATTGTCTGAATTATATAAGTCACAAAATTTGGCCAATATTAGAAGTTGAAACATAAAAACTGGATTTATAATTTATTTAATTTATTCAATAAATATTAAAAATAGCCATTTTTGTCACGGACTCGGATTTCGACGAAACCAGTTTCATCGGATCCGTATCGGTGAATTATTATAGGATTTCAAATTTTGTATCGATCGGACTTGTCATTTGATCGTACGGACGCGAAACGCCTTGAAATCAATTTTATTAAAATCAATTTGAAATCAATTTGGAAATCTTGTTTTTAGCATAACTTCTTCATACGATCAAATTTGGACGTGAGACTTTTTCCATCGCGTTCAGAATATTTTTAAATACCTATCTGGATATATAGATTTAATAGATTCGGTTCCGGAGGCATAGCGGGCTTTTGGGCCATAGTTTGTTGCGTACGTTCACGCTTCTAGCCTATACGCTCTAACCTAAACCTAACTATAAATATACCATGATAAACCCTAGCCTCCTTCCTATTGTCAGTTGGATATACGTACATATTTCTTCATCTCCTCTTTCTCTTCAATGGTTGCAAATCTGGATCTGCTTCAATCTAAAATTCAGTGAAAATTCAAACACCTCAGAAAATTCTCAAAAAAATATATGTCATAGTTCTCAGTGTTCGTAATCTACTGGTGTGATCCGTTTTTCGTTTGGAGCTATCGTTTGCCCAGTAAAATTCAAAACAGTTTCGGCCATCCGTTAGTAGACGTTGATTTCAACGGCGGATCTTCGTTTTGGTGACGATCGGGGGGCACCATCGCGTAGAGGAGGCCGAGTGCTTTCAATCCATACGGCTACTCCATGTCAGAGGTGCTTGGATTTGTTGGAATTGGCGATGAAGGCGTGACGGAGGCGGTTCGATTGGGGAGCCTTTGGGCGTGCGCGTGGAGCCCATAGGCTCGGCTTGACGTGGGCACGGGGCCGGCGTTGCTCGATCTGGACGGCGATGAGGGAGGAGGCGGCGAAAATTTCGAGTAGGGTTCGGTAGTGGCGGCTGGGCTTCGTGCGTTGCAGGGGGGGTTTCGGCACTACTGTAGCCGAACGAGTGGGAGAAAGAGAATGGGGTGACGTGTAAAGGGGTGAGTAGAGTTTTGTTTTCTTGTTTTAAATTAAATTAAAAATTTTCCAAGCGTTTAATCGAGTAACTTTCTCATACGACATCCAATTCACACGAAATTTCTTTTGTTAGGATCGTAATTTAATTCCGGACTCGATGACGCTGGTTTGGACGAATTCTGAGACGGGCGAATTTTTGGGTTTAAATCGGATTTGAATTCGATTTAAATTCAAAAGGTGAGTGTTTTAACCCACTCACAATTACTAGAAGCTTTTATGTTTGTTAAATAAATTTTAGAAATGAATAGAAATTTATTTATGAGCTTTTGGGCATGTTATTTCATCCATATCTGTTGAATTGCATTTTTTTGAATTTAGCTGTTAATTTAAATTGATTGATTGCATATTAATTGGCTGTTAGAAATTATTGTTTGCATAAGAACTGCTAGTTAACAGTTATGTAAATTATTATTGAGTAAACTGTTAGATAAATAGTTGATAAATTTAATTTGGGAAAAAAAACTGACAGTTATTACCTGTTGTATATGTTCATAGATATATACTGTTATTGATTGAAATTGGTTGATGGTTGCGATTGGATGATGGATGTTGTTGATGAATGAATGTTTATTGCATATCATTAAATTTGCAAATTTATCATACATATTTCATTTTTCGGGATTGTGGTTTGAAATGATAAAACCGCAAAGTTTTATTTTTAAATTGCGGATTGAAATGATAAATATCCGTATCACTTGACCATAGGATAGAAAATTATATACAGGCACCGCGGTCTATATATAACTATTTTAATGTGATTTCTATGGTTTGGATGGAATACGGTTTATAATAATCTTAAATTTTATACTGTATAAATATTTTTCTTCCGTATTTATGTACATGAAAAGTTGGAAATTTTGAAATAAAAAGGTGTATAAATTCCCTTAGTAAAATGGAAGAAAATTTAGAAAATGGAGTTGGATAAATTTATATCATATGTTTAAATGTTAAGTTTGGAAATTTAAGATATGATATTTATAATTGGATTTTTCCCAAGAAAAATTGAAATGAATATTCTAATATGAATTTGAATTGGAAAAATATTCTAATATAATTGGAATCGAAAAATACATATGTTTTATTACTAGAAATTGGAGTTGTTTAAGGATTTATGTGAATATTCAAACTAAATAATAAAACATTTAATTTGTTGAAAGAATATATTCCAATTTTAGTTTTTGAATATTAATACTCCAATGGATTTATATATATGGAAATTGAAATGGTTTTGGAACTTAAGAGTGATATCTAAATTATGGTTTTAACTTTAGATAAAGAAATATTTCCATAAAGCCATATAACTTATTTCTTTACAAAGTGACAGTAAAGTTAAGCCTTTGAAATTCATATACCGTTGAATATCCAAACCATTTGAGTTTTAAAAGTTAGGGTTTGAAATTATGGATTTCCAAAAATATTATGCTTTGAAAATATTCGATTTTCAGATATTATGAAGTTAAAGCCTTTTATTATTGGAAAGGAATTATATTTGGGATAAGTGGTAAAATATGGTTTTGGGTTTTGGAATGATATCGTAATATTATGGTTTTGAAATGGATTATATTCTGGTTTAAAAGTATAAACTATTTTTAAATAACCGCGGTGTTATAATAACGATGGGTTGGCAAAGAGACCGGGATCGGATATGGACATACTCTCTGTCGATACCGAAAACCACTTTGACTAACCGTGTACGCGGTGGAGATTCCAGAATGAAGTAGGTTGGTGGCGACGATTCCTGTAAGGTAAATACGTGGACCCGACTCCCGTGAGTTGGCATAAGGTGGCTAAAACAGGAGCGATCGACGGGTTAATGAGGTCATTCCTCTGATCGGACACTCCTCTTCGATATTATACTATGACTTTGGATTGATTCAGTGGCCACTTCTATTTTTTTGATTTGGGGAGTTGTTTCGAGGTGGGCGGTTGCTGCGGCTTCGCGTTACCATCGGCCCGGAAGCGTAATTGGTATATCTACCCTGGCATTGCCTAGTTGTGCCGTGTCACCTACCCTATCGCGCCTTGTACGAGTTTGGTTTTCTCCCGTAGCCCGTGTGGTATCCTCTAGTGGCTTCCCGATCAGGAGGGACTATGATATTGGATGGACTACTGGGACTATTACGTGTTAAGGGCTATATGGGTAACCCCTTAACGCTATTAAAAAGTAAGTTTATTTTATAAATAGACACTATTATAATAGCGCAATATACTACATAGTAAATAGTTTAACGGATCCTTAGGAGATGTAAATCCCGAACATCTCTTGAGTTACTGTACTCATATTTATTTCTGTTTATTTAACTCACATAAGATATTCTAGTCTGACTCGGGTGTTTTTGTCTTTTCAAATTCGCTCGGGTCAGTCCGAGCGTTTCAGGATAGCAGGTTTTAGCTTTGGAGGACGAAGACGAAGATTCAGTATTATTTTATATATAGTATTGCACTACACACTCTTTCTATTCCGCTGCATTGTTGTATTTGGTATGTGTAACTCTGATATTCATTGTATAAGAAAAATCAAGCTTTTGTAAACTGTTTATGAACTGTATACTTGTTACTATATTTTATCCTTCCGCTGTGAGATTCTATTTTCGTTTTATTTCTTCTCTATTTTTCTTATTTACCCCATAACACTCCTCCCTTGCGTATGCTTTGAATCGGCACGTGTGTCGTTTAAAGTGTGCGAAAAGGCGGGATGTTACAGTTGGTATCAGAGCTTTGGTTTAGCGATAAACCTTGGCTTTGTGGGGTTTGACTCTTTGTTAATAGGGTAGAAATATCCTATGGGAGTCGCTGAGTGTATATATGAGAGAGCGTACTTGTTAGTATTAATAAAATTTTTTGATATTGTGTTAATCTGTTCCGCTTTGTATTTATAAATTCTGGTTGATGCATGGGACGCTATGCCATCAATAGGGATTTCTAAACACTTAATAGGACAGGCCGACATAATATTAGTTTTTAATATAGGTGAATGAAATAATTTTGCCTATCATATTTTCTATATATAAAAATATTTTATAAAGATATATATATTTGGTTGCTATAGATTGGATGTTAGGCAATAAAAATATTTATAATAACTGAAGCTAAGTTGAAATTATGATAAATCAAATGGGAGATTTTAGAACTTAAGTCCGGGATTTTTGAAATGTGCTTTCAAAGAATTTATGAAAAATAATGATTTGGTTTATAAGAAATTTCTTATATAAAAAGTATAATTTGGAAGTATAATAATATTGTCATATATATGTTTTCCGATATGAATATTCCGTTTTAAATTCGGGAAATTTGTTTTAAAAGAAGATTTTGGGGAAATAAATTATGTACTTTTCTCTCCGTCGCTGGAAAATAAATTCGGTGATGACGGCCGCATCATCGACTTTCATTTTCGAGTTTCGAAGGGGAAAGGCCACTGTAGTAAATTCTACTGCAGATTTATTTTGAAATTTCTAAAATTTTTCTTTTATTGTTCTAAATATAATTAGAGATATTGAGTGTAAGAACTTATTTATTTATTATTTTGAAATAAATTGAGATTTAACCCGGAATTTAATTCTAAATCTCCCATTAATAAATTGTTAGTGAAATAAAAGATTAAGTAATAAATGAATTGAAACCTCTAATTTAAATAAGAAAATAATTGCAAAGCTATAAAGAGGAATTTGCATACATATGAGACAAAGAGTAATATGGATAAACATTAAATTTAATTAAAGAATGGAGACTTAACTTGTATAAGTTCAATTGCAATTTTCTTTAACATAAATAACTTACCCATATATATAAAAGTTGAAATGTTAAATAAGGAACTAGAATTGAATATTTTACAAGTAGGAATTTTAGAAATAATGAAGTATTCAATAAATTACCGTACAAATAAGAACTAAATGGTATAAACTTAAGTGATAATTAAAATTCTATTGAAATTAAAGTTAAGGATTATTAATAGATGATATGAACCTGAGTATATAACATGAAATTCAAAATAAGAATTTATTTTATGATTATTCACTTAAGTATGTTTTAATCTCCCCTATTCCAATATAGTGGAAAGTAGGAAAATTGAAATGACTGAAATTAATAGTTGATGAATAAATAAAAACTTCCACTTATAAGAGTGAATGTTAGTAGATTTAGAATTTAAGGGAAATCTTACCAGTGAAGAGTAAGGAAATGAAGATATTCAAAATACTTGTTGTTACTAATGGGAATTTATTTTATAAACTTAAGTAATAAAAAGGAAATACAATTGAAATAAATTTGGGATAATTGAAAAATAAACTTGTAAGAAACAAAGAAATCCCTCATAAATGAAGGAAAGAAAAATCAAAACACTGAATTATGAAATAAATGTATAATGAGATATTTTGGTGTTGATTTGAATTGTTGGTTGATGTATGTTGTTGGGTAAGGAATTATGGAGTTGTTAGATTTACAAACAATCTACCTTTGTTCCATCGAAGGCTGTTGAGCAACGGATGTACTTGATAGTTATTCTTCGTCCGTACAACTTCAAAATTTGAACCCGAACAACTGATTGTTTGTTTGATTGAATGATTGTTGTTTGTGGTGTGTGCTGTTTGTTAAAATGTATGGTTGTTGCATTTGATTGGATATGAATGATTGAATCTACCCAAACATTTCGCTGTATTATAAACATCTAACTTTTTAGAGTATATAAGTGAATACAGGTGTTGGAAGCAAATGCTACTGCTTTTGGTTCCAAAAAAAATATAAGCGTATTGCCCGACAAATAGGTACGTTTTCGGATTACGTTTAAAGCGCGGTTTTATATATTTTCCCGTGCGGGATATTTTATTTTTGATATATATGTAATATATTTGTATATTTGGATAGTATATTTTCTCCAGAGTCCCTCCGTACAAAGGAGACTCTGCCAAAATTTTCCGTAAATTTTGGACTTAGAATTTTGTTGAAAATATTTTTCCAACTTTAATAATTCAAGTATTAAAGGATATAATGATTATAAAATAAGGGTATTTCATTAAAGGAAATTAATTCAGTAAAATATTGTTTATAAGTTAATATTTGAAATAAGATGTACTGTTTATTCTTCCTTCTCCCTTCTTTTTCCTTTTCGGGGACGAAAAGTTTTGAGTGGGGGAGATTGTAGCGACCCGTTAAATTAATAATATTTAATGAATTGAATTTAATAGAATTGCTAATCTAATTTAGAAGGAAATATAAGTCTTAAGATTTTTATTTGAGTAAATATAGGAATTGATATGGTGATTATAATTTAATGTTAACAATTAAATATTTATGTGGCATAGATTGGATTAACGTAAATTGGTGGGTAGTTATTAGTTATAATTAGTTGATTTAAAAGGTATTAATGAAATGGTAGCTGAATTGGATTGCAAATGTATAAACATTAGAAAATTTATTAGGTGGACTAAATTTGTTAAAGTTCATAAGTTGTATAATTCAATTTAGTAGAAACTCTAAATTTATAAACGAAGATGTAAATAAACGCTAAATTTAACTATGTAAATGGTGACTGACGACCTAGTTTTAAGAATTGGAATATAACCCAACTTGAATTAAGTAGAAGAAGGATTTGATTTAATATGTAAATTATTGTTCAAGGTATTGAATAAAAATTGGGAATCAAAATTTAATTAATGATAATAACGTTAGTATTGGTTAATAAATAGATTTCAATACAGTAACCAAGTGAATGGAATAAAATGAGTATATATTGCATAGAAATAAAATGTAAATTGTCACATTTGGTTGGAGTTGGTTTTAAGAAAACATATAAATGTTGAATCAGTGAATATTAGTCAAAATATTACCTAGAATAAATTCCATTTAATATAAGAATTCAAAGGTGGAAGATTTACATTTGGATTGGAAAATGGATAGTTACTAATTAAAAGTGACCATTGAATAAATTTATGCAAATGTGGGATTAGGTATAAGCGTGTAATTATGGGTATGATAACAATTAGTATAAAATACCTATATATTGGAAACACGTTGTAAAGTATAACTAATTGAATTTGGTGAATTGGGAATGTAATTCATCTACATTATGTATGTGATTAATGGGATTTAATTTCTATTGTATAAAAACCGCAATTTAATGAAGATTGAAATAGCTAATTCATACGTTAGTTGATTTAGCTGGAATATGAAGATATTTAATGGAATAGTGAAATCAAATGGGAATGGGTTTCCATTGTTCATTTGAATTCACATTCATCATAAAAACTTAGTTGAAAACCAAAGGAATAATAAAGGAATCAAGACTTAATTAGTAATTTGGATTTAAGACATGGCAATTTGGATTTATTGCAACATTTAATACCATAGAATTTAGTAAAGCTTATTCAAATTTTAGTTGACCATTTGTGATATAACTTTTTGAAAACAAGACTTTATTTATGAATTGAGTATTTGATTCAACGAATGGTAATTACTTCATTTAAAAATGGAATTTAACGTAAATTTGTACGTTATTAAAGTTAAATGAAAGCTGTAAACATTTGACTTAGAGAACAATTGAGTGAAATCTTAACTAATGTAAACTTCATCATATTGACATCCATAACTGTGAATCATAGGAAGAAGGTAAATAAATGAACTTAACCAAACTATTTATGTTGAATATTGAAAATTTGAATAAATAAATAGTTAAGAAAATTAAGGGAATGGGAATAAAAATTTATTTATAATTTGGAATTTTAATTACGGTGAAAAGGGTTAACTGCAATTAAAAGTAAGTTGAGATGGAAATCAAGTTATTTATTTAATTTGGTTTAAGATGTGAGTATAAAGGTATAAGATTTAATAATTGGGTTTAGAATAAAATTTATAATCTCTAAATAATAAGGAAGTGCAGATATTTAGCTGCAAATTTATATACCGATAGATTTTAATTCACATCCAGGCTTGGTAAACCATTTGGGATTGTCTGAATTATATAAGTCACAAAATTTGGCCAATATTAGAAGTTGAAACATAAAAACTGGATTTATAATTTATTTAATTTATTCAATAAATATTAAAAATAGCCATTTTTGTCACGGACTCGGATTTCGACGAAACCAGTTTCATCGGATCCGTATCGGTGAATTATTATAGGATTTCAAATTTCGTATCGATCGGACTTGTCATTTGATCGTACGGACGCGAAACGCCTTGAAATCAATTTTATTAAAATCAATTTGAAATCAATTTGGAAATCTTGTTTTTAGCATAACTTCTTCATACGATCAAATTTGGACGTGAGACTTTTTCCATCGCGTTCAGAATATTTTTAAATACCTATCTGGATATATAGATTTAATAGATTCGGTTCCGGAGGCATAGCGGGCTTTTGGGCCATAGTTTGTTGCGTACGTTCACGCTTCTAGCCTATACGCTCTAACCTAAACCTAACTATAAATATACCATGATAAACCCTAGCCTCCTTCCTATTGTCAGTTGGATATACGTACATATTTCTTCATCTCCTCTTTCTCTTCAATGGTTGCAAATCTGGATCTGCTTCAATCTAAAATTCAGTGAAAATTCAAACACCTCAGAAAATTCTCAAAAAAATATATGTCATAGTTCTCAGTGTTCGTAATCTACTGGTGTGATCCGTTTTTCGTTTGGAGCTATCGTTTGCCCAGTAAAATTCAAAACAGTTTCGGCCATCCGTTAGTAGACGTTGATTTCAACGGCGGATCTTCGTTTTGGTGACGATCGGGGGGCACCATCGCGTAGAGGAGGCCGAGTGCTTTCAATCCATACGGCTACTCCATGTCAGAGGTGCTTGGATTTGTTGGAATTGGCGATGAAGGCGTGACGGAGGCGGTTCGATTGGGGAGCCTTTGGGCGTGCGCGTGGAGCCCATAGGCTCGGCTTGACGTGGGCACGGGGCCGGCGTTGCTCGATCTGGACGGCGATGAGGGAGGAGGCGGCGAAAATTTCGAGTAGGGTTCGGTAGTGGCGGCTGGGCTTCGTGCGTTGCAGGGGGGGTTTCGGCACTACTGTAGCCGAACGAGTGGGAGAAAGAGAATGGGGTGACGTGTAAAGGGGTGAGTAGAGTTTTGTTTTCTTGTTTTAAATTAAATTAAAAATTTTCCAAGCGTTTAATCGAGTAACTTTCTCATACGACATCCAATTCACACGAAATTTCTTTTGTTAGGATCGTAATTTAATTCCGGACTCGATGACGCTGGTTTGGACGAATTCTGAGACGGGCGAATTTTTGGGTTTAAATCGGATTTGAATTCGATTTAAATTCAAAAGGTGAGTGTTTTAACCCACTCACAATTACTAGAAGCTTTTATGTTTGTTAAATAAATTTTAGAAATGAATAGAAATTTATTTATGAGCTTTTGGGCATGTTATTTCATCCATATCTGTTGAATTGCATTTTTTTGAATTTAGCTGTTAATTTAAATTGATTGATTGCATATTAATTGGCTGTTAGAAATTATTGTTTGCATAAGAACTGCTAGTTAACAGTTATGTAAATTATTATTGAGTAAACTGTTAGATAAATAGTTGATAAATTTAATTTGGGAAAAAAAACTGACAGTTATTACCTGTTGTATATGTTCATAGATATATACTGTTATTGATTGAAATTGGTTGATGGTTGCGATTGGATGATGGATGTTGTTGATGAATGAATGTTTATTGCATATCATTAAATTTGCAAATTTATCATACATATTTCATTTTTCGGGATTGTGGTTTGAAATGATAAAACCGCAAAGTTTTATTTTTAAATTGCGGATTGAAATGATAAATATCCGTATCACTTGACCATAGGATAGAAAATTATATACAGGCACCGCGGTCTATATATAACTATTTTAATGTGATTTCTATGGTTTGGATGGAATACGGTTTATAATAATCTTAAATTTTATACTGTATAAATATTTTTCTTCCGTATTTATGTACATGAAAAGTTGGAAATTTTGAAATAAAAAGGTGTATAAATTCCCTTAGTAAAATGGAAGAAAATTTAGAAAATGGAGTTGGATAAATTTATATCATATGTTTAAATGTTAAGTTTGGAAATTTAAGATATGATATTTATAATTGGATTTTTCCCAAGAAAAATTGAAATGAATATTCTAATATGAATTTGAATTGGAAAAATATTCTAATATAATTGGAATCGAAAAATACATATGTTTTATTACTAGAAATTGGAGTTGTTTAAGGATTTATGTGAATATTCAAACTAAATAATAAAACATTTAATTTGTTGAAAGAATATATTCCAATTTTAGTTTTTGAATATTAATACTCCAATGGATTTATATATATGGAAATTGAAATGGTTTTGGAACTTAAGAGTGATATCTAAATTATGGTTTTAACTTTAGATAAAGAAATATTTCCATAAAGCCATATAACTTATTTCTTTACAAAGTGACAGTAAAGTTAAGCCTTTGAAATTCATATACCGTTGAATATCCAAACCATTTGAGTTTTAAAAGTTAGGGTTTGAAATTATGGATTTCCAAAAATATTATGCTTTGAAAATATTCGATTTTCAGATATTATGAAGTTAAAGCCTTTTATTATTGGAAAGGAATTATATTTGGGATAAGTGGTAAAATATGGTTTTGGGTTTTGGAATGATATCGTAATATTATGGTTTTGAAATGGATTATATTCTGGTTTAAAAGTATAAACTATTTTTAAATAACCGCGGTGTTATAATAACGATGGGTTGGCAAAGAGACCGGGATCGGATATGGACATACTCTCTGTCGATACCGAAAACCACTTTGACTAACCGTGTACGCGGTGGAGATTCCAGAATGAAGTAGGTTGGTGGCGACGATTCCTGTAAGGTAAATACGTGGACCCGACTCCCGTGAGTTGGCATAAGGTGGCTAAAACAGGAGCGATCGACGGGTTAATGAGGTCATTCCTCTGATCGGACACTCCTCTTCGATATTATACTATGACTTTGGATTGATTCAGTGGCCACTTCTATTTTTTTGATTTGGGGAGTTGTTTCGAGGTGGGCGGTTGCTGCGGCTTCGCGTTACCATCGGCCCGGAAGCGTAATTGGTATATCTACCCTGGCATTGCCTAGTTGTGCCGTGTCACCTACCCTATCGCGCCTTGTACGAGTTTGGTTTTCTCCCGTAGCCCGTGTGGTATCCTCTAGTGGCTTCCCGATCAGGAGGGACTATGATATTGGATGGACTACTGGGACTATTACGTGTTAAGGGCTATATGGGTAACCCCTTAACGCTATTAAAAAGTAAGTTTATTTTATAAATAGACACTATTATAATAGCGCAATATACTACATAGTAAATAGTTTAACGGATCCTTAGGAGATGTAAATCCCGAACATCTCTTGAGTTACTGTACTCATATTTATTTCTGTTTATTTAACTCACATAAGATATTCTAGTCTGACTCGGGTGTTTTTGTCTTTTCAAATTCGCTCGGGTCAGTCCGAGCGTTTCAGGATAGCAGGTTTTAGCTTTGGAGGACGAAGACGAAGATTCAGTATTATTTTATATATAGTATTGCACTACACACTCTTTCTATTCCGCTGCATTGTTGTATTTGGTATGTGTAACTCTGATATTCATTGTATAAGAAAAATCAAGCTTTTGTAAACTGTTTATGAACTGTATACTTGTTACTATATTTTATCCTTCCGCTGTGAGATTCTATTTTCGTTTTATTTCTTCTCTATTTTTCTTATTTACCCCATAACACTCCTCCCTTGCGTATGCTTTGAATCGGCACGTGTGTCGTTTAAAGTGTGCGAAAAGGCGGGATGTTACATCATAAATCCCTGAAGTATCTATTCACCTAGAAGGATCTGAACTTGAGGCAACAAAGGTGGTTGGAATTCTTGGCGGCTTATGACTTGGTTATTCTATATATGCTAGGGAAAACTAATGTGGTGGCGGATGCTTTGAGCAGGAATGCTATTTTGAATCTCTTGGAGGTTACTCCAACACTTCAGGAAAGGATTATGATGAATCAGAAAGTGGATGAGATACTTGAAGGTTTAATACAAATTGTTAAGGAAGGTAGATGTTTGGATTTCAAGATGGATAGCCGAGGTGCTTTGAGGATGAGCGGACGATTGTGTGTCCTAGATGTGGGTGGGCTGAGACAGAAAGTTTTATCATAATGCCACAAGTCTAAGTTAAGTATTCATCCAGGAGTTTACAAGATGTACAAGGACATGAAAAGAGTATTTTCAGTCTTTATTAGCAGGTGTTCGTGCTGTCAACAAATCAAAAGTGATCATCAAAAGACAGCTGGATTATTACAACCTTTGGAAATACCCAATTGGAAATGGGAAATGATATAAATGGATTTTATCGATAGTTTTTCCAAAACCAGAAAAAGGAATGAAGAAGTGTGGGTTATCCTAGATCGGCTAATGAAGAGTGCACATTTTATCCCGGTCAAGCCAACTAGAACGGCCGCTACATTGGCAAAAATTTATATGAGAGAAATAGTTCATCTACATGTAGTTCCAATAAGCATCGTAAGTGATCGAGATCCTATCTTCACGAGCCAATTCTAGGAAGCTTTGCAAACAGCTTTGGGAACGACGTTAAGTCTAAGTACTGCTTACGCTTACCATCCTTAAACCAATGGCCAGACTGAAAGAGTTAATCGCATTTTTAGAAGATATGCTGAGAGCGTGTATTCTTGATTTTGAAGGATCATGGGAGGATCACATTCACTTGGTAGAGTTCTCCTATAATAATAGCTATCAAGATAGCACTGGAATGACACCTTATGAAGCTCGGTACGGGAGACCGTGCAAATCGCTTGTGTGTTGAGTAGAATCTGGAGATTGTTTAGTGCTTGGTCCATATATGATTCGAGAGGCGACGAAGAATGTTAAAATGGGTAGAAGTAGGATGAAGGAAGCTCAGGATCACCAAAAGAGTTATGTTGGTAAGAGAAGGAAGGATTTGGAGTTCAAAATCGGCGATCCTGCGTATGTAAAGATAACTCCGATCAAAGGTTTCATTCGATTTGGAAAAGCGAGGAAGTTGGCACCTAGATACATTGGAACATTCAAGATTATAGAAAGGATTTGGTCACTCACTTATAGAATTGAGTTGCCTGAAAAGTTTTCAGGAATTCATAGTGTGTTCCATGTGTCCCCTTTGAGGAGAAGCATGCACGATCCAACTTCGATGGTGGAAATGTCAGTTCAAGATGATTTGGGAATAGAACTGAACCTGATGGTAGTAAGGCATCCAGTTAGTATTGTAGATCAAGATGAGAAGAAATGCGCAATAAATTAATGTGACTGGTTAAGATTCAGTGGAGCGATGATCCCAAAGATTGAACTTAGGAAACTGTGGATCACGTAAAGGAAGCTTATCCTGGATGGATGTTAGGATATTTGTTGTGTTTGTGTCATGGATGTATTGTTGTTTTGGATGCTTGTATACCTTTTGTATGAATTTTATGGTATGAATATATGATTCCTTTTGCGTTAACTTTTATTAGAAATTTCGAGGACGAAATTCTTTTAAGGGGGGCAGAATGTGACGACCCAGGGCTTGGTCATTTTAACTAGGAAATTATATATATTTTACATAGTTAATAAATATATTTTTATTAATAAATAAACTCATTTTAATTAATTAATAATGAGGGAAAAATCGTTTTCAAAATTCGTTTACCAAATTAAATAGTTTGTAGAAAAGTAGAAAATGTGACCGAAGAACCTTTTTCGAAATTTCGACCTTTCGACACCGGAAAGTTGTCGAAAATGTTGTTCATCTTTGTGCACCATATGTACACATATATAGTAGATAATTAACTAAATAAAAATACACTTAGAAATAGATTATCTTATGTTAATTATAATTAAAAATTTATGTGACAATTCATAACTTTAAAAATAATAAACATTATACATAAATATATATTATTTAGTGTTGTCATATCTTAATATTTTCATAATTAGACATCATTACTCATTATGAGCTTAAGGATTTGACTAGAGAAGGAGAGGAGATGTTACAAGAGAGAGAGAGGTAGGAAGGTGATGTGACTTTTCAAATATCGTGACATATTATGTTAAATCATTAAGATGTGGTTTAGTAATTCTCTCCAACTATAAATATACATCCGCACACACATTCTTATTTTCTTTCTCCTCTTAGCTTTCTAAAACTTCCTTTCCAAAATATTCATGGTTTCCATAGTTCGTAAAAGTTAGAAAAAAATCACTCTTTTCCACTCAAACTCTTCTCTTTAGCTCACTAAAACCATTCTACATCCATTTCTACACTTCCTCTTCCAAAATCAAGTCCGCTTCCACCAAAAAACACATCAGGCCAAGCCCAAATATGACCATGGCCGAGCCTAATCTAGGTGTTTGGGCATCCAAAAGCTTCAAGTTTGCAAGTTAGGACCAAGTGCTAGCATATATCAAAGTTCTAGTGGAAGTTGCTTTGAGATTGTAAAGCTTTCGGTGAGTAAACTACCATATTTTGGAAAATATTTTTACTTTATTATTATAGTCATTATTGTAGTGATAATATAGTATAGAAGTTGAATGGTAACCATGTGGTTTGATTATGATTTGGATGGTTTAATATAACTTGATTTGATTATGGAAATCGATGTTGTATTGTAAAGTTAGTAAGCATGTATACGTGGATGGATACTTGCAACCTATGACAAAGACGGTTTGTATTAGTAATGTGTTGATTGTGAAACATGAGCTATGGCATAATTTTTGGTAACCAAAAGTTAGTTACTTTGTGTAATTGCGACGGATTTGAGATCCGGTTGGAATCAAAGTTGTTTTTCGAAGTTTAAAGTTTTGGAATGGATTAAAGTTTATAGCTTTAGTTTCAATAGTTTTTTCTTTTACATTTTCTAAAGAATGTTTCAAACCATGAAAAAAAAGTAAGGTGTTGAGAAGTGGTTCGCTAAGAATACGTTAGAGCGAACTGCGCCCATAGCGATAGTCGCTATGGATGTAGTTCAACGAAATTTATCAATTTTAGTTTCAAGTAATTTTAACTTGAAATTGTTTTGTAAAAGTTTTCAAAAATAATCTTGATTAGTAATTAAAAAGTAATTAAGTTTGAAATCTAATTATATAATTAATTAGTTAAATAAAAAGGTAATTAGCCTTAATTAGTAATTGAGAAGGTAAATAGTAATTAATCAACACTTAAGTTAAGTTAATGACTATTGTTTGATTAATTAAGTTTTTAATTGGTATTTAAAATGGTTAAGAATTAATTAATGGTTAATAATTATTTAATCAATAATTATTTAATTAATTATTATTTAATTAAGTGATTATTTAATTAATATTCTAATTAATTAAGGTTTAACTAATGATTTGATTTAACCTTGATCAGGATGCATTAGGAAGTTAATTATGGTCTAACTAAGTTCCTTAAGTCTAATTAGAGTTTAATTATTATTTAATATTGATTTAATTTGGATTAATTAAGATTTAATTAGGGTTTACACTGATTTATTTACGTATTAAGTTAAATATTTTCCAAAGGTGATTTAAATTAAACTGAATATGTTTTTAAACCAGTATTCTTCTCAAGGTGAATTGACTCCAAACCAAATGACCTCTTGTCTAGACCATTAAGTAGCCAAAATGAATTAAAGTAGCGATTTAAAATGTTAACTCGATTATGGAAAGCAAGTGACTGGTGTTTAGCACGGATGTTGGATATCAGAAGTGCGATAAACATAAGGAGGTTAATTTCGGTAAGCGGGTCATGATAACTTAAGTATGGAATGTATTTCCATACGTTAATCTCCCACCTGATAGTGAAGTTGTTCACTATCAATGACTTGACCCTTCTAAATTATCGAATGTTGGTTTGAAGAGACCAGGGTCGGATGATAAGCTGTTACTCTAAAACCACTTAAAACTAATGTAAATGTTCGAATTGGAAGTATTGAAGTCACGGTCAAGATTCAAGACTTGAAGTGCAAGGGCTATTAGCTACTAACCCTGAGGGTGATTTCAAAATGAGTATAGCAGAAATAATGCCTTTAGTTCGTTCATCTCCTAAACAACTTGTATGGATGAATGCTGACATTGTGTCAACATCTGGAAGACGATGTAGCATTCTAAGTGGCAGCGCTCTAGAAAAGTTAAACATAGCCTCAGGCCTTATCGACTGGAAATGACTAAAACATGGTATGCAGCTGGGCTATGTGGGTCGCTCCTATAAGGGTGTGTCCCCACTGTATCTAAAATCGATATTTGACCCCTTTTTTTGTAAGCTCCGGTGCTGATCCCAACCGTGGTTGTGATGTATTCGGTACTGTTGGATCATAGGTTTTGATTGCTGACATGAAACAATAATTCACAAATCTATGACTACGACAACAACCAGACTCAACGACTCAAAGTATGGTTCATATAGTCATATTTTTTTAACAAGAGTCATCAAATATGTATATAAAGTCTAGTTTTGTGCTTTGTTAAAATCTTTTCTCAAGAATCATCATTCACATTCAAATAAACTTGCATGCATATTTTAATCAAAATCAAGTTTTAAAAAAATGCATGGAGCGGGGCTCGAACCAGGTCACTAGTTGAAAGGCAAGTGCTCTAACCAAATGAGCTATGGTGATTTTTGATTATCAATAGAATTTAGTGGACTGAACAAGTCATTCAGTCGACTGAATATCTATAAACAGCCTACTAAACCTGTGCAAAAACGTGCAAATTGCATAGAATTACCATGTTAGTCGACTGACCTGGTTGGTCAGTGGACCGACTTGACAATTTTTGTGCAACATACGAAGGTGCACAAATATTCAAATATTTATTTAAAATTCATTCGAATATTCAGTCGACTGACCCGGAGGTTCAGCTGGTTGAATTTCTATAACAGCTGTATTTTTCTGAAAAGACACGACCATTTGTGAAGAGTTACAAACCTCTACAAAGAGATTTGGGCACAACACTTCAACCGAAACTCTTCGCCAATGGTCGCTGCTTTTTAACATCTATAAATACATCTTCCAATTTGATTTCAAATTACAGAATCAGCCTTTCTCTCTTATCTAACTTTGTTATTCTTGCATACTTATTGCTTAAATCTAATTTATATATTCTAAGCAATACTATTCCTTTCAAATCTTCATAAACTTCAAACATACACATCATACTTGAGGAAAAGATAATAGGAAGGGTGTACTACAAGTGACAAATCCGTGTTATCAGAACACACAAAAAGTCAAACAATCTTTTGTATTTGTTGAAGTCCTGTTCTGCTGCGCAGGCGCGTGAAGTCCTCTTCAGCTGTTGGGGCGAAATCCTGTTCCGCTGCGCAGGGGTTGTATAGACCTGTTCCTCCTGGTTAAGTGAGGGTTGTTATTTTAGTGAAATTCCAAGAGTCTGGGACTAGACGTAGGATGGTGCTTCGAACCAGTATAAAAATCTCTGGTGTTATTTTTATTGTACTACTTTTATATTCCGCACTATTTATTGTATTGCTATCATCACTATACTTTGTATTATCATATGACCATATTACACGATCCATAGTACACTTTCAATTCGTATCAGAGCAAGGTCATCATATAACCATAACACAGTTATCTGATACTCTAAAAACCTGGAATTCTATCGATCGTCACAACATCATAGAATAATGGCCAAAAAACAATCTAATCGGGACGGGAAAAATCCCTGTTAAAGCCACCAACGAGGACTACAAAAAGGTACTTTATAATTTAAAATTTCAGTAAAATATAATAATGAATTAGTTAATATTAGCGATAAGATTTCAAAGATTAATTTTACTATTTTAGAAAAGATGAAATCTATAGAACGTGAAAATGAGAAATTGAAAAATGAGAAGTCAGATTTAAAAAATCAACTTGGTGTTTTAAAGAATAATTTTATAACCATTAAAGATTCTCTAGATGAACAAAACACCATATTTGAAAAAGAGAGAGAGAAACTTTCAAAAGAAATTTTTGATTTGAAAATACAAAATGATTTATTACAATCCTCTTTAGATAATTCAGAATCTCAAAATTCCCTTCTCAAAAATGAGAACTATACGTTGAAAAACAAGAATTCTGAATTAAATAAGAAAATTGATATTTTGAATAACAGTAATATTTCTTTTGAAAATAATAATTGTGACTTTAAGGCTAAATTTGATAAACTTAACACTGAAGCCACAAAATTTAATAAAGGACAAAACGATTTAAACATGATTTTACCTAGTTCTAGACCTTTAAATAATAAAAATGGTTTAGGATATAATAAAACAGATCGTAGAAATAGCACTAGACACGCTTTCATGTATAGTAAATATGTTAGTGTTAGTACTAGATTACGAGAAAAGTCTAAATCTAATTTTTGTAGAAATTCAAATACTACTATGACCAATAATGTTTATAATTTCTTTAGTAGTACAAAATCATTGAAGAGAAATATGAATAAAAATTATCTAAGTATTTGGGTACCTGTTAATTGGAAAAATAGAGAAAAATACGTTGATGATTATTTTGATATGGTAGTTTATAATGAAAATTATAAAGGTTCAACCACACCCAAATGGATATGGTTTCCTAAAAATTAGGAAATTATAAGAACCTTAGGTATCGCATGCTTTAAATGTTAATTTTTTTTGATACCTTACATTATAAGTAGTAGATATTTTGTTTTATATTGTTCTATGTTAACACTTATGTAACACATAATTTATATCATCATATAAACTCTCCTCTTTGTCGATGACAAAGGGGGAGAAAGATATTTCTCTAACGCTATTTGTAGGAATAAACGATGCAGCTCAGATTAAGGGGGAGAAAAGATTAATTATTTATAGGAATATATAGCATATATTTAGGGGGAGAAATCTGTAGCACAATTACAGGAATATATTCCGGGGGAGAAATAAATCAACATAGCTTGTCGAAGATTCGTCCATAGCAAATAGAGTTGTCATCATCAAAACGGAGGAGAATGTTGGATCAGAGGTTTTGATTGCTGACATGAAACAACAATTCACAAATCTACGACTACGACAACATCCGGACTCAACTACTCAAAGTATGGTTCATATAGGTATATATTTTTTAACAAGAGTCATCAAATATGTATATAGATTCTAGTTTAGTGCTTTGTTAAAATCTTTCATCAAGAATCATCATTCACATTCAAATAAACTTGCATGCATATTTTAATCGAAATCAAGTTTTCAAAAAATACATGGAGCGCGGATTGAACCCGGGTCACTAGTTTAGAAGGAAAGTGCTCTAACCAAATGACCATGGTGATTTATGATTATCAACAGAATTCAGTCGACTGAACAAGTCATTCAGTCGACTGAATATCTATAAACAGCCTACTAAACCTGTGTAAAACTGTGCAAATTGCACAGAAATTACCAGGTCAGTCGACTAACCTGGTAGGTCAGTCGATGACTTGACAATTTTTGTGCAACATACACAAGTGCAAAAATATTAAAATATTTATTTAAAATTCGTTTGAATATTCAATCGACTGACCCAGAGGTTCAGTTGACTTAATTTCTATAATAGCTATATTTTTATGAAAAGACACGACCATTTGTGAAGAGATACAAACCGCTACAAAGAGATTTGGACACAACACGTCAACCAGAACTCTTCGCCAATGGTTGTTGCTTTTTAACATCTATAAATACATATTCTAACTTGATTTCAAATTACAGAATCTGCTTTTCTCTTTTATCTAACTTTCTTATTCTTGCAAATTTATTGCTTAAATCAGATTTATATATTCTAAGCAATACTATTCCTTTCTAATCTTAATAAACATCAAATATACACATCATGCTTGAGGAAAAGATTATAGGAAGGGTGTACTACAAGTGACAAATCCGTGTTATCAGAACACACAAAAAGTCAAAAAATCTTTTGTATTTGTTGAAGTACTGTTCTACTGCTCAGGCGTGTAAAGTCCTCTTCGACTGATGAGGTGAAATCCCGTTCCGCTGCTCAGGTCCCTATTCGGCTGCTTAGGGGTTGTACAGACCTTTTCCTCCGGGTTAAGTGAGGGTTGTTGTTTTAGTCAAATTCCAGAAGGAGTCTGGGACTGGACGTAGGATGGTGCTCCGAACCAGTATAAAAATCTATGGTGTTATTTTTATTATACTACTTTTATATTCCACACTATTTACTGTATTGCTATCATCACTATACTCTTTATCATCATATGTCCATATTACTCGATCCATAGCACACTTACAGGTACTACTAGTCAAGTGGTAGGTTGGTTCTGTGTAGCAGGGGTACAGGATGTTCTTGTCAGACCCCAGGTGTAATTTATCTAGAGGTACATCTTTGAAAGATAGTTCCTTACCTAGTCACGTATGGAATTCATTATCCAATAATTGATGTATGGAATAAGTTCTGCTAACTATGTTGAAATGTGAGATGCAAGCATTTATCTATGTTCTATCTTACTTGAAATCCCTAGACATTATCATAGTATATCATTGAATTTCAATACAAAGTGTTTTGGTTATCATAAGGTAAAAACCTACCCGTGTTTATGTGCATCATGGTCTTACAAGATATCTTTGATTTTCATATTGTTTTATAAAAGTAAGAATTAAGTTGTTTGAGTTTACTCACACCAAACCCATATCTGACCCAGAGTTTTATTTTATTTTCTTAAAACTCTTGGGTGCTCAAAGTTTTATTAGCAGCCAAGTGATCTAGGTTTCTCACGATATCATTCTGGAGGAGCTGGAGCAAGTGGCTTCACCGATAGCTAGCTACTATTTATTTTCCCTGTCTATGTGTGTATGTGTGTATATATATATATATATATATATATATATGTATGTATGTATTTTGGACTTTTGATGTAAGGACAAGTAGTTATAATTATCCTAGTATGGAGCTTGTACTATTATGATGCTGATGTATTATGATAGTAGTGACTATGTATAATCCTATGTTATATGTTATATATTGTTCCTTTCCGATGTGAGATTCTGCGATTGTTAAATTCTCTTCTTATCTTTCTTTTACCCATAATGACCGTCTTTCGAAGTAAGCAAGGAAGTTTGTTACATTGGATGTCTACAGTTTGAGAAATGAGATTTGAAGAAAGGAAGGTAAATGTTATTTGTTTTGTTCTTATGGCTAATTTTTGAAGATAGTGGCCTAGAGATTAAAGACTTGTACATGTTTCCTTTAAACAAAATATCCCTTACAGGTTACCATGAAGATCACTACATTTATTGATTCTATGTTAGTAAAAACTGATTACTAATTTTGATTAATTGGGTAGGTGCATTATCGTGAGTGTATTTCTAGTCTGTAGAATAAACCTTTTTACAATACTTCCACCATTCATTCTGTTTTCACTTTTACCTATATTAATATTTAAATCTTGACCATTTATTTCAGCTCTTCATTCTTACATATAATTCATTCGTTGATTGTGGAAATAAATAACTTATCGTATTTCTATTTTCTGTCACATAATTGTCTAGCTATCATTATTCTTCCCTTCATAAATGGTAAAGTAAAGTATGTGACAGTCTGCCTTTCTTACTCCTAAAGACGCGTCATAATATAGGAAGAATAGGTAGAAAAAGATAGAAAAGAAAAAAATAAACAAAACATGGAAGCTCATAGCGGAACAGAATAATATATATTACATAACATATATCACATAGTCACTAATTATATAATACATTGGAGTCAAAATTATACATGCATCATATTCAGATAGGCATAACGACCTGTCCATTCGTTACAAGTCCGAAATACAGATACAGATACAGTGGAATATTGGTAATAACTAGCTAGCGTTTAAGCCACCTACTCCAGCTCCTCTAAAATGCATCATGAGATACTTGGATTACTTGGCTACTCATAAAAATTTGAGTACACAAGAGCTTAGGAAAACAGAAAAATAAACTCTGGGTCACACATGGATCTGGTGTGAGTAAAACGTTAAATTACTTTAAATTGAAAACTATTTTAAAACAAGAGTATCTCGTAAGACCACGCCACACATAAACATGGATGAGGTTTCCCTTACGATAACCAACCACTTTTATAGGAAATCCAGTGATATTATGATAATGTCTAGGGTTTTCAAGTAAATTATTCACATAGCCGAAATTGTTATGTTAATTAAATTCCAGCAAAATAGGTGTACAACTAAGTCCGAAGGCACTTATTGGAAAGTGGATTCCATACAATGACTAGGCTACTATGGTACCACCCATCATGGTGCCTCTCTAGATAAAATAACACCAAGGACCTTGCTCGGGTCCCTTACTACACAAGACCGGCCTACCCCTAACCTGGATAGGCCGAATAAGATTACTCCTCGGTTGGGATCAGCAACCGTACCAAAGCATACACAAGTTAGTAGGGACTCTAGATAGGTATAACCTTACCCTAATTAGGTGCGAACCACTTAGCCTTAATGCGTCTCCCCTGTTTTAGTCATTTCTGATTGATGAGGCTTATGGCTACGATTACCTTTCAAGAACAAATTCACTTGGAATGCTCATCGTCCTCCAATGACGATGTTCTGATAGCAATCTTCTATACAAGTCTGTTTTGGGTTATAATGGACCGAAGTCACCATTTTCATTACACCCTTATTGGAATCACCCTCAGAGTTAGTGATAAAGAGCCTTTGTACTCCAAAATCTTCATCCTAGATCTTGCCTTTGAATCTTCCCTACTCATTTGCTTATTTTGGATCGAAGAGGTTTTTGGACATTACTGATATCCAATCCCGGTCTCATCAAATCCAAACGATAGATTTTTAAAGGCCAAGTAGTTTTTAAATAAATAATTCATATTCAGAGTGTCAACGTTCATATATGGGAATTTTTATTACATGCGTTTACTTTTAATAAAACATGTCAATGTTTTATTCTAACTATTTCAATTCATTTGGCAACTTAATGGCACAGACACAGAACACTTGAAATCAATATCCAACAGCAAATAAGTCAAAGCATAGATCATTAACTATTTTAACGGTTAATAACTAATATTAAAACAATTCACAAATTGGAATTTAATTAATTTAAATTTGCTGAATCCATTCCTATATATTTTTATTCCAAATTACTTATAACTTAAATTAATTATAACAATTCTTGCCACTGTATGCCACTGTACGCCACCAGTTGCCACCAATTCTTGCCAAAACGATCATCACAATCTCCTCTCGCATTTCCCCCCATACAACAACCCTACCTTTGCCCCTCACCACCGCCGTGACCCCAAAACCAAACCCATATAAAAATACGGCTTGAACCCTAAATCGATCTCAATCCCACGCCACGCACCATCGGAAATTACCATGCCATTTTTCCTAGCTCCACCATCACCCAAACCACCTTCATCACCAACGACGAGCCTCCACGTCACCTCGGCTGCCGTAATTTTTCAAAAAACCACTTTTTGATCGACTCCCTCTATCTCACTCAATAAACAATTAAAAATCACCAAATTGCTTCCAAAAATCTAGTTTTTCAAAGACAAACACGTTCATATAAAAAAATGGTTGAATTATGATTTTCGAATCTTTGCCATCTCTAAGTTGTTTGTTGTGAATTGAGCTTTTCTCCTTCTATACTTCATGATTTTTAATGAAATAAACTTTAGAATGGACTACACTAAGAAACATCCAATTTGCCTTTTGGAATCATAGCCTAAAACTAACTAGATAATGAAGTAAAGATTTTTGAAGTTGAGAAAACCCTACTTTTTTTCAAATTAAATAGCAAAGAAGAGATGATGTACAAGCTTTTGAAGTTTACATGTCTTACAACGTGACTACACATACATATATAAAGCATAGATACTATTAGCATATGAATACTTGAAAAAATTAAAAGTTATCATTCAAATTTCCAAGCATATAGAAGCATACATAGTTTATAGTAAGTAAAAGTTTCAAGTTTTACTCACTGGCTTTGAAAAAGAGACGCACTGCTTTACTTGTTTTGCTTCCTGAGCTTTTGAGCACTTATTTCCTTAAGTTTTAATGGCAGCCTTCTTCTCTTTTTTTTCTTTTTTTTTTGCAAGAATGGTTATACGTGAATAACACAGTGGTATATATATAGAGAGGAGAGGGAACAAGTTTGAAAAAAGGCTGAAGCCTATTCATGTGTATAGGTTTTCACCTTTTCCCCTTTTCTTTTTTTATTTGATTTCGAAAATAAGTGACTTGATTTGAAAACTTGGATGACCTTATTTTACTGGTTGATTTGAAAATTTTGAGTGAAAAATTTGATTAATTTCGTGCTTGACTAAATCTTTCTTCAGTATGATGTCCCCATGTGTATATGCATACTCCATATAAATATACATATAGATTCTCCTACAACTTTTGACCATATATACATGCTTGCCGACTTACACATCTTTGTCATCCTAAAGTTTGGTACTTCTTCGTATCAACTGGTACATATATACTACATTTAACATACACATGTATATAAATCCACTTACATGTATTTATCTTCTTATTACTAATATTTTATTTTAGTTTTTATTTTTATATCATAAGTTTTGTATATACATACATACATTTTTATTTTATCATACATTTGAAATGTGAAGTTTATTTAATTATAGATTTTTAAACTTTTAAATCAAAGCCTCTAGAATATATATATATATATATATATATATATATATATATATATATATGCAGATATTCCATACATTAGAAATTTATTATTTGGCCGATAAAGATCATTATTTAAATATTTAATATCAATTGATTGTTCTAATAATAGGTGTCAAAAATCCATGTCGCTACAAAGTATATGAGAAATACTTCTTATTGTTCTACTATTAACATCAAAGATTTGATTAAAAAGAGAAAAGGTATATTGCATCACTTCAATTTAAGCTATTGGCTCTTTTTTCTTATTTTTTAGTTTAGCTCTTTGATTTATAATTAGATATTCACACATTTTCATTTATTTCTTCAATTTCTTTTTTTTATGTCTTATTTTAATCTTTTGATTAGAATGAACTCAGCAAACTATGGATTTGTAAAATATTTTATGACTCTGGTTTGTTTCATTTTTCTAAAATAATTCGGAAATTAATACGATTCAACAAATTTTCTAAATTATTTATTAAAGGTTACTATTATCAATGATACATATGTGGATTCCATGTTAATAAAGGTTGACTGCAAATTTTAATTAATTTGTCATTATCACTAACATATTTTGAAATGAAAATATATAATTTGGTGCTATAACATGTAGGTTGATGGTGTTACTATTTTCTTGTGTATATATTATCAAATTTTGATTGGTTTCATTTATAATTTTTTATTTTTACATTTGTCAATTATTTTGATCACATACTCAAATAATTCTTACAATCACATATAATTTTTATAAGAAACCACATTGTATTCTAATTAATTAAAGTCAATAACTCTTATTATATTATGCAAAATTATAATTGTATTATAATTTATTCATACACATAATGTGCATATGTGTGTATTTATGCGCTATATTATTAAAAGAAAAAAAGTGACAGTTATAAATATAGAAATCTGATTTACATAATCAGGGAAGAAAATATTGTGGGACATAAAATAAATATTTAATAAAAAGTAGAAATGATATACAAACTTTCATAAAAGGTTAGTAAACCGATTTGCTAAATGGATAATTTTCAAGAATATTAAAGAAAAATTTAGTTCAAGTTTCAAACAATGATATATGAATTCAATGTTAGGCACCGTTATAATGACATAGATTAAGCCTAGAATTTGGGATAAATTTCAAACTTTAATGTGGATGTTGGATATTACTTGTGCAAAAGAAGATCCACTTGGTCAAATATGTAAATTACTAAGTGTAAAGTCCTTTATCATAATTTTGAAATCGCTATTTGACTTATGCGATTATGAAAGTACCAAATCAAGCTTTTATAAATGTCTTGATTACAAAACGACCAAGAAGAGGATTAAGTAAAAAGCCTCTTTTTATGTGAACTACATTCCTATTTATATAAAATTACACCATTATACTCTTGATACATGGCGAGTTGAAACTTTGGATGGTTGAGATTATTTCGGCTGGTTGATGACATGGCATACTACTGGGGTGCCTCATGACAAAGTCATTTCTCCCTTCATTCCTCTTTCTTATATACTAATATGGCATAACTATCATAACAAGAAGCTGGCATATGTACAATTATGGTAATGTGTGATAACACTTTTGTTATAACCTCGGTATGACTTTCGTTAGAGGTTAGATAACACTTCATCTAGATTGTCGATAGCTTTTTATTTAGATATTTGATAGCACTTTATTTAGATTCTCTATGGCTTTTCTTTACACCAGCGATAACCTTTCTTTAAATATTTAATAACTATTTTCTTACAACTTCGTTACCATCCTTTCTTAAATTTTTAGCTATCTTCCTACACCTTTGATACCTTCCTATCTTTGATTTTCAATACCATTTCACTTGGATCCTAGATAACTCTTTATTTAAATCCTCGATAGCTGTCATTAAATCCTCTATGGCTATTTTTCCTACATGTTCGATAGCTTCTGTCGTTGATCTTCAATAGCCTTTTTCAAAGATCCTTGATAGCTCTTCTTTAGATCCTCAGCGGCACTTTATTTAGATCTTCCCCATTCCTTGGAACCTCAATAGATATATTATTACATCTTCGATAGCTTCCTCTATTATATTTTCGATAAATATTTTCTTATATATTTGATAACTTCCAATCAGATATATATTTGGTAGCCTTTCACCTAGATCCATGATAGTTCTTTTTTCATAGATAGCTATTTCCTTACATCTTCGATGACCACATCTTCAATGACTCTTTGATTAGATCTTTGATATTTTGTTTCCTACACCCTTGAAAACCCATTTCTTTTATTGCACTTTGTAACTTCTATCATACTACCATTTCTTCTATTCCTATAAAAAATTTGGGTATAACAACATACATAACTTTTAATTTTTGGGTATAAGGTTCCTTATAAGTTTATTTGTGGATTGTCCACTGTTAGTTGTGTTTTCCATGCCTAAAATTTTCAACAATCTAAGAGTTTTATTTCTATATCTTTTACAATTTGATCAACATGATGGTTGATTTCAATATAATTGTCTTGATTCAAGTTAATTTCTTAATTATCAATCCTAATATTACATCGTTTTGTGAGGTACGTATAAAACTTTATGTAATATCCCGGAATTTTTAACAATATCAATTTAATAATCTGTAGTTAAGATTAAACTGGTATTGATAATCTATTAATAATTATTCAGATAAATTTTATAATCTTCTTCAGTAAATATTTAAATTGATTATTTTATCTTTTAAATGATATAAATTGATTTCTGGTTACAATATAAATATATAGTTTATATTTTAAATAGATTGATTTTGTTTTAATAAGTAAAGTATATTTTCTAATTTTAATATCTGTAGTAAATTGGAAAATTTGTTTTATTTAATATTTAAGCTTTTCAAAATTTAATAAATGATTTTGGTTTAAAATTAATAAATGAATCATATTTTAAAATTCTAATATATACATTATAAATTGGAAATTTTGATTTTAATTAGTATTGAGTTTTTAAAACTATTTCAATAAAAATATGATTTTTAAAATTGATAAGAAAAATATTGGAATGTTTTTAAATTAAATTGGATTTAGTTTCAAATTAAGAATAAATTCAATAAAATGTTTTATGGTTTAATAAAATAGATATTTTACTTATAAAAATATAATTTCTTGTAAAATGACTTTTGTAAAACAATATTAATATTGTATTGACCTTATAAATTTTGAATAAGATTTGTAATTTTTATTTCAAATTGAATTTATATTTATAACTTGATTTGAAATTGTTTGATTTTGAATTTAGTTTGAATTTAAATTCAAAGTATAAAATCTTCATTTGTTTTAATTTTAATATGTATGAGTTAATTTGTAAAACATTGTTGTTTTTATTTTCTTTTGTAAATTCATAAACATATTTTAAAATAAACTAACAACTTAAACTAAGTTAACACATACATTAGTTTGTAATTTAAATACTAATTATCTTTAAAGAAGAAAACATGTGTTGCATTTTTAAAGAGTAAATTTAACAAGTGTTGTAAAGATTGACAAGTGTAAAAATTTAGTTTTTCTTTTATTTTAGTAAATTTGAAAATACATTTAGTTTAATTTGTATCTTCATTCATATTGCATGTTCATTTTTCATTTACCAAAGAAAATTATCAACTTCTTAAATCAAAGATCAAAACTGCATATTCCTCTTCTTCAACAATCAAACTCACCTTCATCTCAAAATCAAAAGATGTCTGCGAATTCAACAGAACATCTGCATATTGTAGGATCTAGATTAACCCTAGAGGGGGGGGTGAATAGGGTTATAGCAAATTTTCTCGATTTAAACACAGAAATAAACTGTAGAAATAAATATGCTGAAAAGTAAATCACACACAAAATTTACCCAGCTTCGGCAACCCCTGCCTACTGCTGCATTCACAGATTTCTATTAGAATTAAACAGTATCACGCTTACAAACACTCCACTAGACTCGCAGACATTTGGTCCCGCTCACAAACACTCCACTAGACTCGCACACCCTGCTCGCAAACATTTGCTCCCGCTCACAAACACTCTACTAGACTCGCACACCCTGCTCCGCCTATAGAGTTTCGCTTACTCGCAAACTTTGCTTCCCGCCTATAGAGCTTCGCTTACTCGCAAACTCTACTCCCGTCTATAGAGCTTTGCAAACTCGCACACCCTGCTCACTGAACTAATTCTAACTAGACAATCTGACACTACCTAAACCCTAGGTGGTGATTTACAAATTCTTTGATTCGTAAAATAAAAACAACAATTAAAAAAAAACAAATAGCACTTAAACAACCCTAAACCAAAATTAAAAAAACCCTTAAGTAAATGTGACCGGCCCAAAATACAAAAGGATATTTTTATTCCTTTTCTTTTGACTGTTTAGCTCGTTCCTCTTTCCTGTTGCTTGTGAAAATATGGCCGATCCTCTTTCGTTCCTCTTTGCGAATTAGGGCTTTTGCAAATTGCTTTTGCTCCTTGCGATTCAAACTAGGGTTGTGCAAAATTGAAGCGCCGCTCGATCTCGGATTCGATAGTAGGCTTCGATGCTTTTGATTTGCTTACGGCTCTTCAATTTGGATCGAATTCGTTCTGCTTTTTCGGTATGTACTTTTCTCCTTTTGCTTTGCTGGTCGATGCTTGAACTCGATGATTAATTTGCCGATGATGATTGGGCTTATATAGGATTTGAAATCCTATTTTTGTGTTCGTATATTCGTGTTTGAATTTGTCAATTCCTTTTCTCTGCCGCTTGATGATGCTTGAACGATTGATGATTAATCTGACTTTGTCAAATTCACGTTTCTTGGTTGACACGGTTTTGAATTCATTTTTGTTTCTTTACCACCACATCTCTGACTTGTTCAACATACTGACTTGGTTCAATTTTGACTTCGGCTTTGATTGATTACATGAATTTTTGGCTTGATCAACCTTGATGTTGAACTCCGTCTTCACTGATCGTGTTTACTGCAGCCAATTGATTTCTTAAACTTTGTAGCCTTGGTTACTGGTCGAGTTGTATCTGCTTGTAGTTGATGCATATGCTCTCTGTTTTCTTTGGTTACATGTGCATAGTATATTGGTACATAAAAAAATGTTGTTCCCTATACTGTAGTTTCTATGCAGTCGCTTGTAGTCTTTATTTGGTTTATTACAGTATTCATGTACACTGTGTTGTACTGAGCTCGACATCGCGTCATGTTGCCTTCATCACTGAGCCTCGGCTTGTATACTGCTGTTATTGTTACATTATGTTGTGATCTTTTTCTGGTTGGCACTTGCATGCATTTCTGGTTGCTTACCATTGTTGTATAATTGCCTCTGTCTATTTTCCTGGTGGTCTATTTCATACCCATCACACTGGCATACATTCGACCTGATCATAGTAACAACCATTTGCATATATATACCTGATTGCAGTGTTTGCTTGTGATATTCATGTTGCAACTGGTTTACTATCCACTGCAGTTTGTGTTGCTGTTTACCCGTGTACATGCTTCACTGTGTGGTCTTGAGCATTGCTTGTTGCACTTGTACCGTTTCTTTGTTGCTGTTGCATAGTGTCTTGAAACTTGGCCTATTGTGTACTTCATATATGCACAGTTGGTTCATGTTGTTGCTTATGTTGGTGTTCATGTGTCTGGTTTTGTTGCTCTGACTTGTATCACTTGATGTCTTGAGCTTCAACTGTGCTCGAGCTCGTATCACAGCAAACTGCATGTTATGTTTGTTTGGTAGTTGCTTCAGTCACTTTGTTGTATACTTGTGCTTTGAACATTTTCAACCTGATGCATCTGGACTTGAGCATATTTGATGAAATTGTTGTCTGGTCTTTGCATTGCTGTGTTGATCATGTTTCTGGCTCAATCCACTGTTTCATGTTTCATGCATGCTCGACATTGAGTTTTGTTGCAATGTTTTTTGACTTGTGACCTGCCCTGTGTTGAATCCAGTTTTTCAAAAAAATAACTCGGGTTTGACCTTGTGCTCGTGTCGTGATTTTCAATGTTATTGCACGTGAGTTGAACCCGGTTTTTCATTTGGGTTTGACCTGTGCTCGCATGTCCCTGTAAATCAATCAAGTGTATATATCGACATGCACGGCCTTGTGGCATATACAGTGATACACTGTGTATGTCACAAGTTGTTCGTGTATGATGAATTCAAATTTAAATTATGAAGAACAACCCAAATAACTGAGGCAAATCATATTTTCAAAAATCATATTTCATTTTATATTGCAAAAATATTTCTTTTTCAATTTTACTGCGTTAGTTTATATTTTTGCAGATTGCTCAGATGCTGGATTCAAACTAGAAGGAAGTTGAAGATAAAAATACGAGTGTGAGTGATATGTAGTGAGGTTAACTGTAAATGTGAAATGTGATGTGATTGTAATCAAAGTTGTATATTTATAGTGAGAGATTGAAATTGTACTATTCAAAATTGTAATAAATATTTGTTTGAATAAAATTTCTGTTTGAATTCAAATTCTGTGTCATTTAATTTTATTCAGCAAATATTTATTTATTCTATGAAAAATAAAATAGTACATTAACAAATACATTTAAACGAATGTATATATGTTTATTATCATCAAACAAAAATCATATAAGCGCAAAGCGCATATTCAACAATCTCCCCCTTTTGATGATAACAAACATATATTTAAGATTTTGAACGTATTAAATGTATTTGATCGTTCAATTTGCTCCCCCTATTTGAATGCTCCCTCTCTACACAATACTCCCCCTACATATATGCATACAAATAGAAATATATAAATGAGCCTATATGCAAAGTGAAAATTATTTGACCTTTGCTTGATTCTATTTGACAAAATTTTAACTTTTCTCTCCCCCTTTTGTTATCAGCAAAAGAATAACAGTGTTGTAAAAATAGGGATGAAGTGATAGACATGAATCAAACATTTAACTCAATTGAATATAAATATTAAATTTCAATAAAACTCAAACAAAAATCATAATTACCCTTGTCAAGCGCATATTCCACTTTCAGAAGTGATGGGGATAAAATCATCAAAAATCATACAATTCTGTCTATTTGTGGAATATTTATTTCAGGAAATTTGAATATCTACTAATCATGCATAACCGTTAGGACTTTTAAATGAGATTAGTAGTATTCACAATTTTTATTTAAAAAATGAAATCAAGTATCTTCTAACCATGCATGACCGTGAGGACTTTTAAATGGGATTAGAATCAACTTGTCTATTTGAATCAATTAATTTTGATATGCGTACCATAGATGCATAACCGTGAGGACTTTTAAATGAGCATGGAAGCACATAATCAAAAATCCAAGTAATTCACCCATGCATAACCGTAAGGACTTTTAAATGAGAGTGAATACTTTGGATATTTATTTTTATTGCTAAATATAATAAGTTGAAGCACAAAAAAATTTCCTTCACAGATTTAAAGATATTGAAGAACAAATGATTTCCTTTGTAAACTACCACAAATTTACATACTAAATATGATCTTGATGAGTGATGGTCGATAGAAAGATGATAGAAATAGAAATGGTCATGGAATTTTTACCCAACAAAAAGTTTTTATAACTCTTGTTATGAAATTCTAAAGAAATTTTCTAATTATACTTTTTCGAGTTATAATATATGATAAATATCAACACTCATCTCTTTTTCAATCACTATTCATCTTTTCGATAATCAAAGGGAGTCAGATTAGTCAAAATTTGTCATTTAAAATCAAATTCAAAAATTATAAAATCAATTTTTCAAAAATGATTAATCTGTAAATATGGTCAAACATGATTTTCTCGAGGGGGTTTTATAAGAAAATTTTCTGCTATTTGAAAATTATTTCAAATGAAAAATATGCAGATATTTTCTTTGAAAAAACGATGCAGCAAATGAATGTTTCAAAAATTAATCACGTTCCACTAGTAATTTTTCTATCAACTATATTACCAGTGTAATCTGCATCTGAATTTAAATTTCACTCAATATTCACTCGTTGAACCATGAAGTGTGCACCAAAAATTTCAAACTTAACATCATTCTTTTGAATTTGAATTGAAGCCGTGTTAACACTCAAACAAATATCATGGTGTTAATTTCAGAAACCATAGGATAAACAATTATATTCATGAGTAATCAACAGTCAATCAACATCATAATTATTTCAAAAACAATTTCTTGAAGTTTCAACAATTTCTTAAAATCCTTTTTCACATGAATTTGAAATCGTGCAAATTTACAAGCAGTGACCAAAATATCGAAACAAATGTATCTACGTGTAGCATGAGTAACCATCATTTGACTGAACAAATTTATATGGATTAGTTCAAAGTTGAAAATCTGATTGGTCATCATTTAAGCACAAAACAATGTCATAAATAAGAACAAGTCAAAAAATCATATCAATTAAGTCCGAATCAGTCAACCATCATAATTACTCCAAGTAATTCTATTTAAAGATGGTTGGTCACTATTTTGAAAAAGAATCATAGCATCAAAATCATCATTTTTTGTTTATCTCAATATTGGCTGATTTTAATTTAGAGTATGGTGCAGATAATCACATTTAAAAAAACAATTTTACCTGTTTTACCTTTACGATAATTTTTCGTGATTGCCCATTGTGATTCTGTCACCTTTGAACTAGGCTAAGGAACTTTGCTTTATCGCCCGTTGTGTTTCTGGAACAGCCAAAATCCAGAGAACAGTGTTGTTGTTCCTTAGCCTGCCACCACACCTACACGATGAAAGATTTATGTGACCTATTTGTTTTTATAGGTCCATGATTGTTAGTGGCAGAATATGAAACATATGTTTGTGGAGACCCAAAACTATTTATATATGTTCCTTTTGGCACCCAAATTTGTTTGACTTTCAAAGATTTTATATTTGTGCCTTTTGAAACCCAAATTGGTATAGTTTTCACGTGTTTGGGTCTATACCAACAATTATTTAGATTATGTCCAAATTTTCTACAAATCGTGCACAATAAATTGTCTTGATTAAATTTTGTGTTCCTATGACTATGATTTTCAACATGATTTTCAATTATTTCAGATCGAGCAAAAACACTTTTACTTTTTGCATTATCATCATTTTGTGATTTCCCAAAACCTAGTCCTTTTCTATTGTTAGCAAAAATTTGATTTCCCAATAACATTTTGAAAGATTTTTCTCCTTTTGAAAAGTTATTCAGGGATTTCTCAAGATTTTGGACTCTGGTTTTTAATGTTGAGTTTTCAGTGACAAGTGAGGTGCATCGATTTATAAAATCCTTTTTCCTAGTGTCGATGGTTTCCTTAAGATTCAAGTTTTCTTTTTCAAGGCTCTCAAAGTTATTCCTAATTTTTGATAGTTCCGAATCTAAAATTTTACATTGGTTACATTCTAGGTTTTGAATATTTTCAAGTTCAGTTTCTAACCTAGAATTTTCATGGGCGAGTTTCCTCCTTTCAGATTTCAGTTTTTCAATTTTAGATTCAAGCGTATCAACTACTTTAGTAAGATCAGAACACATAAAAACAAGTTCTTTATAAGAAAACTCACCTGTCTCACTAGATTCCTCGGAGGTTGCTTCTGAATTTGAGCATGCCATAAGACACAAGTTAGCCTCCTCTGAGCTGCTATCCGAAGCTTCCTCTCCTTCTTCATCATCCCAAGTCGTTGCAAAGGCCTTCTTCTTCTTTTTCTTTCCTTTGTTGTCTTTGAGAAGCGGGCATTTTGGTTTGATGTGGCCAGGCTTGTTGCAGTTATAACACGTCAGTTCATTATCGGAATTTCGAAATCTTTTGACTATTGCCCTTTGTTTTCTTCTTGCGTGGCTTGAATTTAGACCATCTTCTAAGATTATTGACAGCCATTGCAAGCTTTTCAATTGGATCTTCTTCATCGCTTTCTTCTTTGCTCTTTAAGGCAATCGTCTTCTTCTTTGGTTCGGAGTTGTTGCGTTCTTCCTTTGCTTTTAACTCAAGCTCATATGTCATCAAGTTGCCAATCAACTCCTCCATGCTTAGTTTCCTCAGATCTTTCGATTCTTGGATTGCCGTGACTTTTGCCTCAAAGTTCATTGGTAAAACTCGTAGCACCTTCCTCACAAGCTCTACCTCAGTGAAGACCTTCCCAAGCGCTCTAGCGTTGTATACCAAGGTTGAAAAACGTCCAAACATGTCTTTTATGCTCTCGCCTTTGTCCATCACAAAGTTTTCGTATTCGCTGCTGAATAGGGCTAGACGAGACTCCTTGACTTGAGAAGTTCCTTCGTGTGTCACCTCCAAAGTATGCCAAATTTCCTGTGCTGTTGTACAATGAGAAATTCTATTAAATTCGTTTTTATCAAGAGCACATATCAAAGCATTCATGGCTTTAGCATTTGTCGTTTTCAATTTCTTATCGTTAGCATCCCACCTATCCTTAGGTTTAGGAATCTCAGTACCACCAACGATTATAGTGGGAGGTTTATAGCCAGTTTCAATAATATCCAAAACATCATAATCAACAGAACTAAGATAGATACCCATCCTAACTTTCCAATAAGCATAATCGTTCCCGTTAAACATGGGCGGCCTAGCAATAGATTGCCCCTCAGAAAAAGCATTATTTTGTAGACTCACGACTCTAGAGTTAAAGAAAAATACCGGGCTCTGATACCACTTGAAGGATCTAGATTAACCCTAGAGGGGGGGTGAATAGGGTTATAGCAAATTTTCTCGATTTAAACACAGAAATAAACTGCAGAAACAAATATGCTGAAAAGTAAATCACACACAAAATTTACCCAGCTTCGGCAACCCCTGCCTACTGCTGCATTCACAGATTTCTATTAGAATTAAACAGTATCACGCTTACAAACACTCCACTAGACTCGCAGACATTTGCTCCCGCTCACAAACACTCTACTAGACTCGCACACCCTGCTCCGCCTATAGAGTTTCGCTTACTCGCAAACTTTGCTTCCCGCCTATAGAGCTTCGCTTACTCGCAAACTCTACTCCCGCCTATAGAGCTTTGCAAACTCGCACACCCTGCTCACTGAACTAATTCTAACTAGACAATCTGACACTACCTAAACCCTAGGTGGTGATTTATAAATTCTTTGATTCGTAAAATAAAAACAACAATTAAAAAAAACAAATAGCACTTAAACAACCCTAAACCAAAATTAAAAAAAAAACCTTAAGTAAATGTGACCGGCCCAAAATACAAAAGGATATTTTTATTCCTTTTCTTTTGACTGTTTAGCTCGTTCCTCTTTCCTGTTGCTTGTGAAAATATGGCCGATCCTCTTTCGTTCCTCTTTGCGAATTAGGGCTTCTGCAAATTGCTTTTGCTCCTTGCGATTCAAACTAGGGTTGTGCAAAATTGAAGCGCCGCTCGATCTCGTTCGATAGTAGGCTTCGATGCTTTTGATTTGCTTACGGCTCTTCAATTTGGATCGAATTCGTTCTGCTTTTTCGGTATGTACTTTTCTCCTTTTGCTTTGCTGGTCGATGCTTGAACTCGATGATTAATTTGCCGATGATGATTGGGCTTATATAGGATTTGAAATCCTATTTTTGTGTTTGTATATTCGTGTTTGAATTTGTCAATTCCTTTTCTCTACCGCTTGATGATGCTTGAACGATTGATGATTAATCTGACTTTGTCAAATTCACGTTTCTTGGTTGACACGGTTTTGAATTCATTTTTGTTTCTTTACCACCACATCTCTGACTTGTTCAACATACTGACTTGGTTCAATTTTGACTTCGGCTTTGATTGATTACATGAATTTTTGGCTTGATCAACCTTGATGTTGAACTCCGTCTTCACTGATCGTGTTTACTGCAGCCAATTGATTTCTTAAACTTTGTAGCCTTGGTTACTGGTCGAGTTGTATCTGCTTGTAGTTGATGCATATGCTCTCTGTTTTCTTTGGTTACATGTGCATAGTATATTGGTACATAAAAAAATGTTGTTCCCTATACTGTAGTTTCTATGCAGTCGCTTGTAGTCTTTATTTGGTTTATTACAGTATTCATGTACACTGTGTTGTACTGAGCTCGACATCGCGTCATGTTGCCTTCATCACTGAGCCTCGGCTTGTATACTGCTGTTATTGTTACATTATGTTGTGATCTTTTTCTGGTTGGCACTTGCATGCATTTCTGGTTGCTTACCATTGTTGTATAATTGCCTCTGTCTATTTTCCTGGTGGTCTATTTCATACCCATCACACTGGCATACATTCGACCTGATCATAGTAACAACCATTTGCATATATATACCTGATTGCAGTGTTGGCTTGTGATATTCATGTTGCAACTGGTTTATTATCCACTGTAGTTTGTGTTGCTGTTTACCCGTGTACATGCTTCACTGTGTGGTCTTGAGCATTGCTTGTTGCACTTGTACCGTTTCTTTGTTGCTGTTGCATAGTGTCTTGAAACTTGGCCTATTGTGTACTTCATATATGCACAGTTGGTTCATGTTGTTGCTTATGTTGGTGTTCATGTGTCTGGTTTTGTTGCTCTGACTTGTATCACTTGATGTCTTGAGCTTCAACTGTGCTCGAGCTCGTATCACAGCAAACTGCATGTTATGTTTGTTTGGTAGTTGCTTCAGTCACTTTGTTGTATACTTGTGCTTTGAACATTTTCAACCTGATGCATCTGGACTTGAGCATATTTGATGAAATTGTTGTCTGGTCTTTGCATTGCTGTGTTGATCATGTTTCTGGTTCAATCCACTGTTTCATGTTTCATGCATGCTCGATATTGAGTTTTGTTGCAATGTTTTTTGACTTGTGACCTGCCCTGTGTTGAATCCAGTTTTTCAAAAAAAAACTCGGGTTTGACCTTGTGCTCGTGTCGTGATTTTCAATGTTATTGCACGTGAGTTGAACCCGGTTTTTCATTTGGGTTTGAATGTGCTTGCCTAATCTATGCTTTAATAAGTGGTAATTGATATATTTATATATGTTGAAATTTCTTGTGATATGTGATGATAGTACGATTTGAAATCTATAGAACATCTCTGTTCTGTTTGTCAAGCCAGTTCTACTATTTTATTCATTTTCTTTTTGATTCATAAATTCTTAAAGACTAGGATCTATTAAACATTGTTTGTTAGATTTTTAGCTAAACTTTAAGAATTTATTTAACTTAACATTTAACTGTAATGGCTCTGGAAATTAAGCTTTAACAGGAAAACTCTAATCACTGCAATTTCCAAACATGTTAATTTATAAACTCGGAATCAAAAATCAAAAGCATCTGCTAAAACTTGATTTGTAAATCAAGAATCAGGATTTTTAAAATTAGGGTGAGGTTGTAGTTTGGCTTTGACTGCGAAAGGGTTTATTTGGAATTGCTAATGATCTATGTATAATGGAGGCTTGGTGTTCTTCCTGGTGATGGAAGAGAGGTAGGTGAAGCCAGGAAAAAATACTAATTAATGATGAAATTCATTGGAATGGTTGCGGTAGGGAAATTCTCTATGGAACCCTAGTTTATAATGGGTTGAAGAATTGGCAATTTTTGGGTTGTAGAGATGACCGAGTGCTTTGGTGTTTGGGAAATGCGTAGAGGATGTGAAGGAGTGTTCGTGGCCGGAGAGGTTGGATGTCAGGTGGTCGGAGGTGAGGAATTTTACCGTTGACAGCTTTTAAAAAAAAAGGGGAAGAAACCTGTTACTGTTTCCAGGTGGGGTTTAAGAATCTCGAACTTGAAATCGAATGTTGAATCTTGAATTGATGGTTGTGGTGGATTACTGGGTCAGTGTATGGTTGGTTAAGATCATCTATGATGATCAACGGTGAACGTAGTCACCGTGCATATGCACGGTGATGAGAAGTGTCTGTTGTTGGTTGGCCTGAGTGGTTTGCTCGAGTTGATGTAGTAAGCAGACTCGAAGTGGATTTTTTGGTGGGGGTTCAGGTGCTTGTTTACAGGTCTTATAAACCAGTAACATCAGGGTTTAAAATTTTATTTTTTTAAAACCCTGAATCTTTTTAATGATTAAGAAAACTTAAATCATATTTGAATTCAAGTTTGAATTTATTTGAATTCAAGTTAATTTAACATTCCAGTTTAAATAAATAAAGTGTAAAAGAATTTTTTACAGGTTCAATAAACCTGAACCTGTTTTACAACCTGACAGTATTTGAGTTTTTAAAATTTAAACTGAATTTAAAAAAGTGTAAAGCTAGTTTTTGAAACAAAATTTTGAAACAGGTTTAAAATCTTAATTCAAAATGAGTTTGAATTATAGATTTAAAAATATATAAGTTTCATAAAATGAAAGGTTTTTAACAACCTTGAATTTGTTAGAGTGTTTTATAAAATGTTTTAAAAATCTGAAGTTAAGATTTAAACAGAGTTTAAAATTTAAATTTTAAATCTGGATTCAAAGCTAATTTGAATCTTAAGTTTAAAACTGGAATTAAAGTGGAATATGTATTTCAGTTTTTGAAAATTAAAAGAAAAGTTTAAAGTTATTGAGATGTTAAAAGTTATAAATGGTTTAAACTTTGATAAGTTTAAATTATTTTCATTTTAAAACTTGTATTTAAAATGAAATTTGGAAACAAGTTCAAAGGTACTTTGTTTAAAATAAAAATTTGTTTTAAACATAATTTAGAAATGTCTTATTTTTAAAATTTAGTTAAAAATGAATGCTTTGAAATTAATTTATTAAAAAATTAATTAAGTAATAATTAATTAATTAATTTAATTAATTATTAAGGTTTAATGCATATTGATTTAGGGGTTAATCAATTTGAAATTTAGATCATTAATTAGATTATTAATTAATGATTAATAAATTATTAATTAAGTAATTAAATTTTAATCAAGGTTAATTTATTTGATAATTAGACTTTAAAATTATAGATAATTAATGATAATTAAATTGTAATTAATTTAAGTTAATTACTTTATAAAATAATTAGAGAAGGGTTAATGATGGTCATTAACCAGGATTATTTAAATAATTAATTAATGTGATTAATTTTTATAATTAATTAGATTAATTAATTTATTAATAATCAATTGTAAATGGTTTGGGTAATTACTTAATAAAGTAATTAAAAAATTAATTACTAAATGTAATTAATTTAGTTTAATGAGATTGTTTATTCTTAATTAATTAAGTTTAATTAATTTTAAACATTTGGGTTATAAATAATTACTTTATGTAATTAATGATTTGGGAATTACTCAGTTAAGTAATTGTTTAATAATCACAGATTGTAATTAAGGAGATGTTTAAGTATGAGATAATTTGGATTAATTATCTAGTAATTAATCAAATAATAAATTAAGAAATTAATTTAAGGATAATTAATTTGGTTTAATATAGTAATTAAGTTAGTTAATTACTTAGAGTAATTAATTTAAAGAATAATTAAGGATCATTAATTATTTAATTAATGATGTAATTAAAGTTGATTAATTATGATTAATTAATCAATAATAGGTAATTAAAGGTTAATTGCTGTTTAGTTGAGGATAATTAATTTGTGAAATTAATTAAGAATATTTACATGAATGTAATTAAGAGTAATTAATCAAGAGTGATTAATTAGGATGATCTATTTTGAATGATTAATTGATTGTAATCAATTAAATAGATGGGTAAGCAAGTTATAATTTGGTGAAGTAATTAATTTAACTCATTTTAAATTAATTAAAGATGAAGTAATTAATTTAATTTATTTTAAATTAATTAAAGTTGGGGTAATTAATTTAATTCATTTTAAATTAATTAGAGATAGAGATAGTTAATTTAATTCATTTTAAATTAATTATATTGTGGCAAGTAAATCTTTGCTTATGTATGAATGGATGTCATTGTTTGACTTGGATGCTTTGAGATCTCAGTAATGAGATAAATGATATTGTGTGGTATGGATGTTTGACTGTATTGTGATAACGTAGGTTATCTATTGTGATGGTAATATATGGAATATCTATTTGATATTGATAATGTAGATTACCTGTTATGCGATAATGTTGATTATCAGTTATGATTATGAATTATCTATCTGTGTGTATATAGATATTGAAATTGAATTGCTTTAAAAACTTTAAAACAACTTGGCCCTAAAAGACACACTTTGGATTTCGATGAGACCGGGATCGGGTTTCCATATTTGGATATTCGAAAACCATATCGATTCCAAATAACGTTAGGTCGTGAATCCAAGTGGAGCGATGAAGACTCGAGATGTAAGGGCTATACATCAGTATAGCTCTATGGGTGATTCCGTAATGAGTTTGACGGAATAGTACTTACAGATTCGAGATGGAGAATCAGAGTGCAAGGGTTATTGTCGTTAACTCTGAGGGTGATTCCAAAATGAGTGTAACGAGATAATGCCTTCAGTTTCGTTCGAACCTGGAACGAACTTGTATGAATTGAATGCTTTCAGAACATCGTCAGGCAGACGATGAGCATTCTAAGTGATATGTCCTATAACGGTAATCGTAACCTCAAGCCCCATCAACCGAGAATGGCTAAAACAGGGGAGGTGCAGCAAGGCTTCGTGGGTCGCACCCACCGGAGAGCAAGATTGATCCCTGTCTAGAGGTCCCTTTATATTTCGGCTGTGTGGACGGTTTTTGAGCTCCAATCGTCAGGGTTGTCTTGTTCGGAACTATTCAGTAAGGAATGGGTCCGGCCTTGTGTGTAGGGGAGTGGGAGTACTCCTCGGTACGGTGATCTAGGCCACGTACTGTGACGGGCGGTACCCCAGTATCCCTGCCATTGTATGGAATCCAAAATCCAATAAGTGCCAACGGTTTTGATTGTATTACCCACTTTTGTGGCTAGTAGCTGGAATTTAATAGATGTAACAATTTCGGGTATTTCTTATTTATTTGAAAACCCTAGAAACTATTATAATATCATCGGATTTCCTATCAAATGTTTTGGTTAGCGTAAGGTAAAAACTTTTCTATGTTTATGTGTGGGAAGTCTTACGTGATACCTTTCTTTTCAAAAGGTTTTTAAAAGTTAAGCAACTTTAACCCGTTACTCACACCAGACCCATGTCTGACCCGGAGTTTATTTTTGTTTTTCATAAACTCTTGGGTACTCAAATTTTTATGAGTAGCCAAGGGTGATTCAGGTTAGGATTCAGGTTTACTTTGACGAATTGTGGAGGAGCAAATGGAGCAGGAGGCTTCTGCGTTAGATATTAGTATTCCGCTGTGTGTATTCTACGTTGTTGTATTGAGTTGTAAATACTAGACAGGTGCTTATAACTGTCTAGTATATGTGATGTGTATGCTGTGTATCTCTGATTGGTATTGTATATTATGTAAATACTTATGTTATTAATATAATTTATTCGTTCCGCTGTTGAGATTCTTGTGTTGTTTCTTCTTTCTCTTCTTTCTTTTCTTCTTCTATCCCTTTTTTTCTTAATTCATGATGCGACTTTCTGGGAGTAGAAAGTCGGGTCGTGACACTTTAAGGGATGAATGGGAAATACATAACATTTTTAACATTGAATTTGATTAAGTATTGAATACTTCATACCACCTATACATTTTCTATTTTCTCATTCTGCATTTTAAAGTTTCCACAAATTAATTAGTATTAAATGTCATAAAATTGTTTTAAAAAAATATATGCGTATTCCCTGCTTCATGTTCACCTTTTCCATAATTTAATACCATTATCTAAAAATTGATAGATTTATCATCTATTATTCAAAATTTAAAATATTTACATTTGTACATAATATTATTCTTATTTATTAGCAGACATACCGTGTAATTTCTAATAACTTATATTTACATATACGTACCTATATGAAAATGAGTTGTTTAGAGCTTCAAGCATTCTTGATGTGCAAGGGAAATGAATTCTAATTTTCATAGTAATTTTACAAGGTTGTGATTATTATGTTAATTTATTAATCCATACTTACGATAAGCATTTTCGGTAAGTAGGCGAGTCATGATGAAACTACTAGAATATCCACACATGAACGTAATTGTAGCTTAGAGAATTGTAGAGTACACAATTTTTAATTTTATTTCGGTGCCTACCATATTTAAAGAAAATAACTTTCAATGATTTAACTAATATTTGTCAAATAGTAATGGATGATTGTGCTACTCAATTTTTTTGTAAGCAGGAAGATAAATGGATTAAGGTTTCTTGGACTGGCCCAGTCCGATTCGCTCTTTGTCGGCTTAGGTCCATGTTAGCTCGCAAGCTAGCCAAGGATGGAGATAGGCTAGCTGGGCTTTCTCGTGCTGACATTCTTTCAACAGGCACTAAGTCTTCCTGCCTACTTAGGAATCTCTCCGAGTTATTTGCCAATCGGCATAACAAAAGGCTGAAGTCAGCGTAGCCCATAATTAGTCCAATTTCAATGCAGCCACCTACGGCTTTCAGCTCACCTTATCATCCTTCACCTGGCTTAGCATACCCTCGGCACTCAATAATTCTCTATCTTATTCATGGTCTTGGTAACTAGCAAACCAACTCGGCCCATCTTACTACCTAGGCATGCAGGAGTGAAGTGACAAAAGGTACAATTAGGTGCAACTATTCCTGATAAGAAGCATGTTCCTTTTCCATAACCTACCATCATAGTATAAGTTTATTAAATGCAAAGTACTGCAGGTCATGCTTGTGGTACCAGTTCTCCTGTTGACATTCATCTCAGCCGCACATTCTTTTCAATTAGCCAATTCTCTCCCATCAAGTCTGTTTAGCTAGCTCCATCAAGTCCGTTTAGCTAGCTCAGCTGCTATAGGAACCCTATGCATTTCTACATCAATGAGGGTAGGGAAAAAGGGGTTGATGGAACCTAGAGCCTCGTTGAGGGGTTAATTGATGAGTCCCAAGAAAGTTGGGCACTCAACAAAGTTTCCAATTTTCTTCTAATTCCAAACAAGTTTAACAAAACCAAGGGGCTCAAGAGCATTTGGAGAGGAAGAAGAAGATAAAGTTAACTATTTTTACTAATAGAAAATCGTGCAAGATCCAATTTCTTTAAAGAAATTATGTGGCAAAATCTCCAGGAGTTCAAAGTGGAAGAAAATTGGGGTATTTATATACCTCTACTTTCCGTCATAGCCATTATGCTCAAAATGGAGGGAAAAAATGATCTCAATTGTTAAAGCAAGTTTTGTGTCACGTTGCATGAATAGGAGAAATGACACCTCTCTTCCATACCTTGAGAAGCATGACCGTCGTCGCCAATGGGTCAACGCCACGTGGAAGTGCATTAAATGCATGATAGAGCCGTCAATCGATGAAGCTTCGTAATTTAACATGACCACACCCGCACACGGACATGAAATTGGAGGAAAAATGTTACTCGGATTTTTCTGTAAGTAGGAAGATAAACTAATGGAGGTCTCTTAGACTAGTCCAGTCCAGATCGATTTGTAGCTCGCAAGCCAGCCAATGCTTCAAAAGGGCTGGTTAAGCTTCTGCACCTGATGTCAATCTAAATCTAAGTTATTCCCCTCTCGGCCCTTCAGTCCATTGCACATCAAGCCAACTTCCAACCAAGGCACCACAGAGAAACTCCACCAGCCAGCTTGCCAATCAAAGCTGCATAAGTATAACTCAACTGAGTCCGCTTTGACCCATTTCCTAGTTGTTTGTCGATCGAACGTATCATGCCTACCTGCTTTCAACGCGACACTATGTCTCCCTGCCTACTTAGGCATCTCTCCTCGCTATTTTCCAATAGGCATGATCCAAGGCTGATGTTAGCATGGTCCATCATTAGTCTGGTTTTAGTACAACCACCTATGGTCTACAAATCGTTCCATCATCCCTCGCCTGGCTTAGCATACCCTTGGCTCTTAACAATTCCCTATCCACTTTATGGTCTCGGTGACCAACAAACCAACTTGGCACGTCTTACCACCTAGGCATGCAGGAGTGAAGTAACGTAAGGTATAACCAAATGCATATATTCCTCATAAGAAGCATGTTCTTTTTTCCATAGCATACCATCCTAGTACAATGTAACAACCTAAAAATTTAAGCAAAAGTTTAATATAACAAGGTCAAAAATGGAATTTTTACAAACGTCTTATGAAACTTACACCATTGTGTTTGTAGCGATTTTCTGGATGGCTCTTATAGGTAACATTTTAAAATCGAAGCTAGTATGAAGAAGTTACAAACGTTTTAAATTTTGGAAAATGGAATTAATTAATAACATAAGTAAAATATCCTACAATAAATAACTCCACCAGTCGACACCCATACAGGGACCGGTCGACCTATAGCAGTCGACAAGCCTCATATACAGTGGTTGACCAATCATAGCATCAGATTGGAGATTATGAGTGGCCAAAGGCGTAGATTTAATCTAATATTTTTTCTTAGTGACGAAATAAGTGATTAGCATATGGAAAAGACCAAATATTCTCCTAAGGTCAATCAATGGTCAGTATTAATCCAATACCTCTATAAATGCCAGCTAACCTAAATCATCATTTATTAGAAATCTATCTACATACCCAAACTCTATCAAATTCTTTCCTCTCCAAACATAAATTCTTCAAAAATAAAATATAGTAAAAGTAAAGAGATTAAGAAGGATGAATCAAGTGAGGAGCAAATGAACAGGGAGGAAAATTTCCAAACGAGATTTAAAGGAAAGCTTGGATCTAAGGCGAGTGGTTATATTTTTAATAAGATGATTATATAAGTAGTTAATTTTGATATACCTTACAAGATTTAGGATGTTAGAAATTAAATTGAGAATTATATCATGTAGATCTAATGTTGAATAACAAATTAAATTAAGAAAACTTGTTATATAGAAATTAATCTAGATTAAACCCCTTCCTCTAACCCTTTCTAATTCTTTTCTAATCGTATAATCTATTAATATATATAGTTAATATTGATGTTAATAATAACTTAGTGACCAGATATTTTAATTATTCTTATAAATCTTAAAAGTTGAGTTTGAATAAGAAATTTGGAAAACTGAAATTTCGGTTCATTATAGTTACTCCAACATGAATCACTCTTACAGAAATTCTAAACGAACGATTAATTGTTAATTAAAGAACCAAAAAAATAAAAAATAAAAACCCTAAATAACCGACGACCAATCGACCCCAGAATTTGAATCGGTCGACAGTAAGGGGTCGACCGCTCCAAAAGTAGACGACTGACCAGTATGTGTTCTAGAAGCATAATTTGAACCTCGTCCTAAGGCCGAGGTTATAAATATGGTATTTATTTTAAATAAACATATTTAGTGTGTGTGTGCGTGTATAGATGTTAGGTGTAGGGAAGCTAGTTCCTTATGAGGCGACAGTAGGACATTACTGGATTGGTTAAGTGCTATTTATCCTATGGGGATCGATATTCGACTGAGGAGGATTATACTACAAATAGAACTCACAAAAAGTTCTACAGTAAACATGCAACACTAGGTGATGCCTGATGATGTAGTCTGTGGACTCGACAAAATGGGAATTCCTCAGCGTTTACTGATACTGACGTGTTGTGATGTTGTTGATGAATCTCGGCACATGCAATAAGAGGCGCTATGTTATAATTGAGAGGTGGGCATAGATGCAGGCGATGAAACGCTTTGACTAGTCGACAATACGGGTCCCCTCCCTCAATATGTAATAGGGGTATGTGTAGTCGTTGCTATGGGAAACTTAGTCTCATGGTAGGAATTGTAACATAACCTATGAGAAATAGTTACGCTAGTTGTAATGTGAGAGATGTAGTCCCATAAAGAAAATTGTAAGATAACCCTAGATTGGGAATATTTCAATAGCTGTTAGCCGATCATTAGTTATCTATAGGTTCGATCACTTTTTCAATCCTAAGTATGAGCCTGCACAAGTAGTTAGTGCAGTTGTGCATTGAGTAAACCTCTTAAGTAAGAAATCTAGGAATGCACGGACACTTATAGGACAACCTAGGTAACATAGAGTACTATTATAGTCTACTGCATATGACCACCATATATTAACGATGTACTTATTCACTAAAATTTTCTCCGACCCATCCCTTTTCCTTTCCTTTTCCCCACCATATGAGGACATGGCAGTAGGTGATATGCCCATGATTAGTACATGGAGAGTTAAGCTCATCATTGGAATTATATGTTATATTATATTACTCTCTATGTAACTATCTATTTTGTTTAGTACTTAGTATTTAGCAGACTACATATAATATATTTTTTGTACTCTGGATTTAATTACGTACTTTTTCTGAGACCGTGTTTGGAGATATTTTCTAGGATGGTTGTTTACCATATTTATATTTTGTCGCATTCCGTTGTGAGATCTGAAAGTGTAGAATGTATTAGATCATATTATATATTTTTAGACTCTGTAATGTATTAACAACCCTAACAGCTCGTATTTCTCGGCATCAATATGAATTCGAAAGTCACCCTATACTTTGGATTATTGTGTTGGGAGGTGTAGGTTGTTACAGTTGGCATTAGAGCATAGGGTTGAAATTCCTTATGCATTAGGGGCGTATTAAGAGAACGTATTAGAAAAGTTTTTTGAAAAGAATTTTTTTCCAAATGTTTTTCAAAAGGTTTTCAAAATGCGTTTTCAAAGTGTGTGTGCGTGTGTTTATATATATATATATCGTGATTTAGGAATTTTTTAGCAACTTTCCGCATATAGTATATGCAAGAATAGAAGAAAGAGATTGTGCAATCTTTGGAAAACTTTTTTAAAAACTTTAGTTTATACATACATACATACATACATACATATATATATGTCTGTATGTATGTATAAACTAAAGTTTTTAAAAAAGTTTTCCAAACATTGTATATAAGCGCAATCTCTTTCTTCTATTCTTGCATATACTATCTGTGGAAAGTTGCTAAAAAATTACTAAATCACTAGATAGAAGATGAGCAATTCAGGCTTAGGCAACACAGTTGAGGTTTCGAGCATGAATACCCTGATTCGTTTTCAACGGTATCTTCAGGCAAGGGGAAAGGTCGAACTTAATCCTAATAGAGGGCCCGTGGAGCGAGCGCCTGATGCAGTTCCTACTTACCCACCTACCTTCGATTTTACGAAGTTGTGCAACGATTTTGCGAGCCTTGGAAGGAAGCTTTATGTGGGGAGGGAGTCTTATGTGGATTTAAGGACATGGATTCATGCATGCAAGTGAATTTTTTGGTTTGATGGGTCTAAGGGACGATGTGAGGAGATAGCTTGTTGCTTGGCATCTTCAGGGAGAGTCCTTGAATTAGTGGGAGGTAGTAGAGGCGGAGATCGATGGGGAGAAGATCACTTAGGGGGGAGTTTAAGAGATGTTTTGAGATGAAATTTATGTTTAGAGTCGAAAAGGGAGTGAAGTTAGAGAAGTTTATTCATATGAAGCAACGAGATTTGTCGAAGAAAGAGTATGTCAATTAGTTCAACGAATTGGTTAGGTTTGGGATGGAGCTGATCAATAGCCCTCACAAGAAGGCTTTGTAGTTCGCGATAGGGCTAAATCAACCTCTTCAAGATTTGGCTCTTAGTCATATTCCCATGGGTGCAACGCATAAGGGTTTGTTGGAGATGGCCTTGCTGAATACTATCTCCAGGAAGGAAGCATGGACTCAAGAATGGAGAAGGAAGCGTGAACTCAAAAAGTCTGGAGGAAAGGCGCTGCAACAGAACCGGTGTGAAGAAAGATTGGGACCCAAAGAGAAGATCAAGAAGCATGATATGTATTGTAAAAAGTGTGGCAAGAAGGGACATTTTGCAAAGGAATGTAAGGCAGATGGTTGGAAGATTAAGTGTTAAAATTGCAATCAATACGTGTATATGATGTGGGTGTGTCTAGCACCTCAGGAGGCATCTGCCCAAGTGGTTCTAGCTTACATACTAGATTTAGTTCCTCGCTCGTGTGCACCTCTAGTTGCGAAGAAGGGAAAGAAGGTCATGATTGTAGATGTGTTGACTCTATCTGGTTATCCATTCGAACTTTATTTGGCACATGGACATTACACTTTTTTTCTCTCCAACAGACTTGTAAATGAGTTACACTTAGACACTAGCATATTACAGACCCTGTGGTTATATCAAACTCGTTGGAGGGTTGGCTTATTTGTCTATGATATGCAGGTGATTGAAATTATTTATTTTGGGGATTGATTTTGATTGCAACGCTATTGTCTTATGATTTTCTAGGTTTGGGTTTATTTTGGACATGGACATGGATGACGATGTATGGGGTTATTCTAGTTTATAATGGGAAGGCTGTTAGGTTAGGTAGTTCCAGTGGAAAAAGGCTAGAGGTTTATTGCGATCCCAGAGGTTCGGTTATGTTGAGTTACCTATATTCATTAGACCTATCATAGGATGTGTTAGATTCAGTGCCTGTAGTTAGAGATTATCTAGATGTCTTTTTTGAGGTTACTGATCTTCCACCACAGAGAGAGATCAAGTTTCAAATTTACCTTATAGAGAATGCCAGACCCCTTGCCTTACCCTTGAGGCATATGGCTCCAAAGGAGAGACGCGAGTTGAATAAGTAGGTGAATGAGCTTTTGGAGAAGGACATTATTATGAGGAGTATTTCAAAGTAAGGAGCACTAATCGACTTTGCTACCAAGGCGGATGGTTCTTTGAGGCTTTGCGTCGATTATAAGGAGCTAAATAAGCTACCAAATAAGAATCATTACCCATTTCCCTATATAGACGATTTCTTTAATCAATTTGCTGGAGTGAAGGTGTTCCGACAACTTGATTCAGCTATCGTATTCCATTAGTTGCGTGCAGTTGAGGATAGTATTCAGAAGACAGCTTTTCGTACACCTGATGTAATTTATGAGTGGTTAGTCATGCCCTTCGAACTGACCAATGCATCCGCCTACTTTATTGATCTGATGAGACCGAGTTTTCAAAGGCTTGCTTAATAGTTCATTGTGGTATTTGTGGACGATATTTTTTCTTGTTCGAGAAGTGAGAAGGAGCATGCATTGCATTTAGAAGAAGTACTTAATGTACTCCGTGGGCATAAGTTGAATGCAAAGTTCCCTAACTATCACTTTTGGTGTGAGGAGGTGCGCTTTTTGGGACCGTTGTCTCGAAAAGTGGGCTAGCAATCGATTCTAATGAAGTTGCTATAGTTCAAGATTGCATGTGCTTATGAATGGCACGAAAGAAAGGAGTTTCTTTAGTTTGGCGGGAACTATAGGAAGTTCATTAAGGGCTTCATGAACATCTCTGCCCCTTAAACCTGCCTCACCAAGAAGAATTTATTATTTTATGGGACATGAGTGTGAAGATGCTTATATTATGCCCAAGGAGGCGTTGACTAATGGATGTTTTCTAGTGTTACCCGATGGTATAAAGGCGTTCATAGTATATACTGATGCTTGTGGTACGGGGTTGGGTGGTGATAGTAGTTACAAATTGCTGTAACCGTGAGCAATTTATCGCAATGAAACAAATGTACCATTTTAAATGTTCCCAGTCAAGATGCACCGAGACTAGATATCGATGTATCCCTTGAAACTAGAGTACGTAGTGCCCTCCAAATGTTGGATAGTGTATTACTCATGACTGCTGGGGGGCACCAAGTGGTTACATACTGATAATTATTAGATAACTATGGAACGACTCACTGATAGCTTTCTGTTGGTTAATATAACTAAAGTCAAATAGAAAATATTGATGTGATTAATTTACACATTTCTTTTGACTTGAGAATACTGTAGATCTTTAATGTGGAAGCTCCGCTTTAATTATAGTTAAATTTTTGGACAAAGTCCATCAAGTGACTATAGTTGGGTCGAGTGGAAATATTGGAAGTGAAACACTATTCAAGAGAGGATTCGTCTCCTTAATTATATGGGGTTAGTATCACAGTCAACTTAAGTCAACACAAAGTCAAAATCTCTGGCCAGAGTAGTTCGGTTAATAATAATTATTATTATTGAACCAAGGTCTTTATGTTTGGATTATAGAGTTGAATATGGATGATATTGGAATTTTGACCATAACCAAATTCAACAAGTCCAAAGTAATAAAATTTTGATGAAGAGAATTGGCGTGAATAATTGTCACAAAAGGGTAATGCTAAATAAAGTGAAATTGGATTTTACCAAAGTTTACTAAGCGATAAATTTGGCCATAATATCACACCACCTGCTAGGTGACGTGTGAACGTTGACATTCGAATAGTTCAATATTGATCGCCGACCGAATTTACACCCAAGAATCACACAACTTAATTCGGGACATTCGAATATCATTTTAGTTTGAAAAATTCTAGTAATTTTCGTAAGACCCAAATATGTCATAGAAACCTTAGAAAAAGTTTTAGATTTTTATAACTTAATTTTATAATTTTAGTAATTGATTTAATTTAGGGTCTACAATAAATTATATATTAAAAATATTATTTTAATCTAGAAAATTTCAAAAAAGAAATCTAAGGCCAAAATTGTGTTTCTAAATTTTCTGAAGTTATAAAATTTATAATTTTATCATATGGTTAGTTTATGATAATTTATTATGGCTAAATCTCTTTTATTCAATATATTAAATATATATGTATATTAAATAAAAAAATGTTTGGAATTCCGGATCTAGTATATTTTCTAACTGGTATTTGTAAATGAAAAGAATTTTTAATTTTTTTCCTTTTATATATATTGTTATTTATGGTTCAATATATTGTCATATAAATTAATAAATATTTTTTACAATATTTTAATGATAAAAGTAAATTTTATGCATACATAAAATATATATATAATTTTTCAAAATAATCACATGAAATTCATAGTTATAAAATTACGCACATATTTGATAACATACAATATATACAACATGAGCTAATGTGTCCATTGCGATGTAAATCTCAACGTCTATATACAGGCATGTTATACCCTGCATGAAATGCTATATTACACATGCACACACGTGTATATATATATATATATATATATATATATATATATATATATATATCTGTGTGTGTGTATAATACATATACACACACACACAAATATATAAGCAATACCAAAATTAAATAAATCTCAAAATACTATTTTTAAATTTAAGTAAAATACATGATTTTATTTAAATCAAATTTATAAAAGTTCTAAATAAATTTAGACTTCATAGGCCCATTAAAGATTCAAATTGGCTACTTTTTTTGAAATTCTGCAATTTCTTCGGCTGTGGACTGGTCCAGTTCCAACAATGATATCTGAGCCCAATTGCCTACGCGGTCTAAATTAGTCATGTTAGGGCAAACTAATTAAGCTTGTGCACTTAGTACGGTGTCTAGGAAGGTGATGTCTAGGATTGTAATTGGGTAATCAAGTACCCTGTCCTACCTGGTTACCTGCATGGCTTGAAAGGTGATGTGAGCCCGAAGTTGCCCCTAATAGAAAGGCCCAGTTTGAATTGGGCCTTGGGCTAATTTTCAAAATAGTTTTGAAAATTAAGACATGATTTTAAATTTAAAAGTTAAATTTAAAATAAAACATGTTTATTATAAAAAGGTTATAATATAACATAAATTTTCAAAATGTTTGTAAATGTAATGAAAAAGTTCAAAAAGTTTGAAACTATGTAAATGTTAATTTCAAAATTTAAAATTATCGATAAGATTAATAATATAAATTAATTCAATGTGTTAATTAATTAGTACTTATATGCATGTATTATGTATGTTGATATATGTTATGTTATTTTAAAGTGTTTAAGATAACATAAGCATACATGTATGTATATAAGATAAAATTTTGAAATTAATATAATTTAATTAAAATTGTTTAATTAATAAATTAATTAATAAAATGAAAATACACACATATAAGATATATGTGTTACACTATAAAGGTTATAATAGATATGTCCAATATAAAAGTTGTATTGGAATACTAATACAAAATTAATTAAAGAGTTAATTAATTAAAATTAATTAAATATAATTTAATTAATGAAATATCATACATAAGACAGTCATATAAGTAATATGAAATATATAATTTATTTAACAACAAAACTTATATGATATGAATGTATAAATTAAAGTGGAACATTAAAGAAACCTAAATAGACTTAAGGAATAAATACATACGCAAATGTATGTATACTGTGATTTCTGACATGTCTAACACTTGAATCATGAGGGCATTTCATAAGAAATTAATTATTCCATAAGTCGATATCACTCAATATAATATATTAAAGATTATGAAGCTTCGATATAATGTTACCCTTTACTATATGTATATTAATAAATTATGTCCATACTCTTTAATTGTTGAACAAACTCAAGCTGATGATGTTATGTGTAGTATTATTAATATATTTAACAGGTAAGGTAAGATATATTATACTCAGGCCATCAAGATATGGTAGGTACGAGTGAATATCTCTTTCGATTTGTTAATAAAATTCAAGGTCGAAATGAGATTAGGACAAGGGAAAATGGGTTAGGAGTTGTATGTGATACAACCGATAAGGAGCTATCCATCGTTTGTGGGGCTATGATTTGTTGAGCAAACTCAAGGGTAGAATACTAAGTCAGACGAGTCCTAACACCCACTAGTAAAGTCGAAAGACTTCCATGTTTCATTTTAGGGTTTGGAGAAACATAAAGACTAGTGGGAGCCTTATTAGAAAAATAAAATGGTAACATTTAACCTTCCTAATATTGTAAGAACATATGCTAAATAATGTTATAATTATCTACAATGATAAATTTGTTCATTTAATATGATTGATAAAATGTTTATCAATTAACATATACAAACGAACTGAATTGAAAGTTGACAAATGGAAAAATAATACCCACTATTAAATTTCTATTGCATGTTAACGTTACAACCCCCATGTAAGTGCCTGATTTTACAACTACTGAATACATTCGTAGTTTGGTCACGTACATATTTATTTGGTCAAGACCTATATTGCATTTTATGAGTTTCGAACTCTAAAAGCAATACAAGACTATGGATATTTGATCCATATACAATTGCATATACATTTTATATGGTGAACAGTCAAAGTTTGTAACGTACAATATTTCAATGAAATTAGTTCATCCAAAAAAACAAACAGTATTCAATCCAGTTGATTACAAAATGTATTGTGTTAAATGTAACACTAGACCAGAACTACATTATAAATCTAAGAACTTGATCAACTGATATGTCAGTTTGATCAGTTTACATTAAGCAAAACATATCTAATGTCCTTAAAAGCTAAGGATAATCGAAGGCACTTTTGTAAAGAGTTTGTTATGATATTGTAATAAGGTTTTCTTTTGAATAGTTTGACCATTTGAAAGGAAAAAGAATGTATAAGAATAGATGAATTTAAAGTACAGTTGGAATGAAGAGAATGAATAGTGGGAGCATACCATATAGCACTTATTAATTGCATCATAGCACGAAAATTATTTTCGTAAAACTTACCAATCATTATTTATGAAATAATGATTATTTTTTGGTATCGATTGAAAAAAATTAGACATAGCTATATTTCAATATGAATATTATGAGTATTCTTTGTGAAATAAAACAATAATGTGGTAGCTATTTTATAACAAAAGTGACGCATTGGAAAATACAAAAGTATCTAATATTATTTATGGTTGTTTTGGAATTATGGACTAAACCGTAGTTTTTAGAAATAATTTTATCGTATGATTCTGAGTCATATGATACTTGTTAATTATATCTCAAACAATAAAGGGCTATGCACCCATTTAGTGGGATTATCATATGAGTTGATTAACTCTTCGGATTGATACATATAGATGTATGGAATCATAATTCTATAAATACCAAAACGGTTCCTTGTACTTCGTCATATTCACCGATGAGTTATCGTCGACATGGACATGTGTATTTGTTACACATGTATTATGTCTATGGTAAACTCATTGAGTATAAAACAGAAGTAGATAAAATAACATGCAATAGAAATGATTCGATTTGATCGAATTAGTGAGTATATTGGAAAACGTCCGAATGTACCTAGAAATGAATAAAGATTTAATCTCAAAAGTCACTCCTCTATGTGATGCATAATGATGCATCAATAAGGGGTAATCGAACTTTGTTGAACAATGTGTGATTAATTGTGAGTGAAGTTGAGTTAGTTTCTTTCTCTAAGGTCATATACTTAAGTGTAGTACACAAGGTTAATATTATTTCATTTAAATAACGATTTACAAAATCACACAAGATAAGGGTTTATAAGAAACTCCAACATATCTTAGGCTAAGAAGTTAGCAAGTTGTGTGAGTCGAAAGATTGCACGTAATAATTGTTCATGAATGATCTTGTATGAATCTTCCCAAGTGGATTTTGAAAAGATTGTCATTGGATGAATATTTGTGTTTCGAACATAACTTTTGTAAACTAAAACCAAATCCGTTTTATGAATAAGGAAATTCATAAAGCGTTTATGAATACCTAATCTGTTTGTGCTGAGAAACATTTTAAGATATACCAACTTTATTGTAAAGAAATTTCTTTGATGAATTAATGGTAGTAAAAGGATTTAGATGTGATCCAAAGATAGAACTGATTAGATGAGATGAAATGAAATTAACTAACCTAAATGAACACGTTGCATTAGAATGTCTAATAAGTATTCTCGCTCATTGAAGAGAAACTATGAGTTTCTTTCCAATGTTGAAAATATATAATCCTCTATTGTTTAACTAAACCACTAAGAGTGTTGACTCTCTCATATGGTATGATGTACAAATCTGAAAGAATTCCAAGTACGCTATCAAAATATGATTTTGGTAGTCGTAGCCTAAGGGATTTCATCCATCGGCTTGATTGTGTCTTTATGGAAAAGACTAATGCAGTTGGAATTATACGAGCAACTTGATGAGAATAATATCGAAACTTTCAATTATTGAAAATAGCGTAATAGATTCGATATTCAACTTGCTCAAGTCAGTTTGGATTTACTCATAAAAATACCACTTGATATGAATTTAAGTCTGGTATGTATGAATTAAAATAGAAGATTCTAAATAGTGATTTAGAGTAAACTGTTTACACATAATAACCAAAATGTCTCGAAGTCGGTGGGAGAGATATTGAGTTTTTAAGTCTTTGGATATGATCCAACAAATGATACGAAAGCATCATTTTGTAAGCATCAAGGTTGAATAAGTACTTTGATAGGAATATCAAATAGCATGATTTTTAATCAAAGTGTAGAGGAAGCGTGTGTTCATACGAAAGAATGTTAAAAGGTACATTGATATTTCGAAACTATAAGTAAGCAACACGTTGTTGATTTTAACGATGTACATGTGTTAAAATCAGATGTAGTTGTTTTAATACTCAAAATTGGATTAAGAAATGATGACTTTTATGGTAAGTATAAAAGATGTCGGGTGTAACGACCAAATTTTCGACGCCCGAAAGTCAACATCAATGTATCTAATGTCGCATAATCGAATGCTAGAAAACTGAATCGTTAGGGTTAAAGAAGAAGAAGATAGAAGAAGAAACAGAAACAATAACAGAATCTCACATTTCGCAGCGGAACAATATATAATAGATAAATGAATAATCTTTGAAACAAAAGCACCATATCAGTTATTACAATACATCATCAGAGTTTACAATAATCCATACAACACTGGCAGTCATTATAACTTGACTACATGGAACTGAACTTGCTCCAACCCATACGCAACGGATAATACATAGAATAAGTGATACACTTCGCCATCCAGCTTTCCTCCTGATCTCCACAGCATACTTTTCTGACTTCGCTCCAGAACAACTGCTAACCTGACTTTAGGCTGCCCGTGTGAAAAATTTATAGGCACCCAGAGTTTAGAAAAGGAACAACAAAATCTAGATCAATCATGGGACTGGTTTGAGATCTTAAAAATAGTTATTCTTTAACAAAAGAAAAAAAGGGAAATAAAAGAAATTCACAATGCTTTTTGGAAAATGAAACTACCATAAGGCCTCCCGCCACACACATAATGCAAACGTAGAATTGGAGGAGATTTCTTCTTATGATAGTCAAACACGCTTGATATGCAAAATCTTTTTAATATTATCATTAGTGCATAGTGTAGAAAACATTTCGAAAGTATAATATTAATCTTAGCTAGCATAGACATTTCGAACTATGCCTACTATACCTACCATCTAAATAGTGGTGACCACCATAAGTAAATGGCAGGTTATACAACTAAAACTGTACAAGACGCGTATTGGAGATTGGATTTCCAACAAATGGTCAGGCTATGGAACTTCCTATTGCCACATGGGTACGCCTCTGGAGGGACGCCCCGAGAACTTAACCAGCTCTCTGCCAACACAATGCCCGGTTACCTCTGTAACTAGGTAACTACTACACGAGAATGCCATCTCCCGGTCGTTTTTGATCTTTATCCGAGAATCCTCAACCACAAAGCAACAACCACAAAGTAATAAATTTGCAGCAACAACATAGGTAAAATATCCGGGATCCATACCATGATGCTACCCTTTTCCAGAAGGAAATGACATACCCTTAGGGGGCAGTACACCCAAATAACATTGCCGCATCCTTCCTGTTTCGACCATTTCCGTGTTGTGAGTTCCAAAGAAGTCACTTCCACAAAGCTATACTTTTTACAAAGCCATGCTTCGATCAGCAGCACTTCGTATGCCCCACTACCAAATTGGGAGTATATAGTTAATAACCATCAATTACATAACCTCTGAGCTCGTACATCTCAGAGAAGGGTGTTAAGCTAAGAGAATAAATTCTCTGCCACCAACAGAAATGTAGTTGATAGAAATCGTCTTTATATCTCAAAGTGTAATGTTAGACACACATACATACAAGTCCGTTCCGAGATCGAATGGAACCGAAGGCACTTCAAAGAAGCCCTTGCAACCCGGATATTCACGAATCACGTCCAGAATCCCCATCACAAAGGGTGATAAAATCTCTATACCGGAGCAACCCAGTGTAGAGACATTCGACAGGTAATCCTTTCGCTTCGAAAATACCCGGTCTTCAACACCATCTTCAAATGCAATCTCATTTCATCCTATCATTATTCGGAATGAGTTTTATGACACAAAGTCCTCTCCCGGTTAATTCAAATAACGAGCGCTTATTTTAAAAATAAGTGTTACACTCAGATTTCAAGCAAATCACAACAATTTCCACTTTAATCTTTTAAATAAAAGATCCATCACAAAGGTTCGATGTAGTTTTCGAACATCCATTTGGAATTCAACCCCCGGTCGCATCGAAATTCAATGCCATTTAAAGGTCAATATTGATAGTCGGTTATTTAACTATCAATCAATATTCACAACTATCACTAGATTTAAGTAATTTTCCCCAATTATTTATTTTCAACATATCTTCGCAAGATATAATTTTAATACTTCAACACTTTGAAAACAAATTTCAAATCACTTTCCTCACGTGGAATAAATTTCCAAATATTTATTTAATTCCAATGAAAAATTTGCCAAGTTTGAATACTTCAAAATAATTTAAATTGCTTATCCAAAATATATAATTGGAAACATTCAAGTCCAAACTAATTTTAAAATAAAATTAGTAGATAGGGTGTAACTATTTAAATATCCATTTTCTAAATCAAATATCAATTAAACCTTTAAATAATCACTTCTATAATTAATTTAAATAAATCTTTACTTTAAATATTTTCAAAAGAGCTTAAAAAATAATTTCTCCAAAATATTCATTAAAACTAATTCTAGAACGTTTAATTTATACTTTAAAAGCTGCTTTGAAAATATACTCGGCTTTCCAGGGAAAAAACATTTTCCATTTTAAAATGGTTCATTCAAATCAATCAATAAATCCTTCTTGATTTATTTTAAATTTACATTCCAAATCCATAAATTTCTTTCACACTTTTAAAAATAAACCAATATTTATTTTTAAACAAATTCCCCTTTCCTTCATAAATTCCCATTGTGAATTTAAATTTCCAAATTCCACTGAAATTTGATTTTCAAATCAACTTTCCAAATATTCACTTTCAAACACCAAATCTGTTTCCAAATTGATTTCCAAAATTATTTTCAAACACCAAAAAGATTTCTAAATCGATTTCCCAAAGATTTATTTTAAAACACAAAATCGATTTCAAATCGATTTCCTAAAGATTAATTTTCAAACACCAAATAAATTTTCATTCAAACGCCAAATTTATTATCTTTTAAATCAAATTCCTATATTTCTTCCAAACTATTTAAAATTTGATTTTAAAAATATTCTCCAACTTTTTTAAACTTTTCGCATATTTTGGAATTAATTCGATAAGATTTCAAAATCAATCTTTACCCTTTTAAATTCCCAATTCTTAAAAATGAATTTACTTAAAGTTTTCTACTTTAATTTCAAAAATAAAATTTTATTTATTTCTGGTATCCTACGATACCAAAATTATATTCGGCTAAAATATAGCCTTCCACAATTTCAATCACAAATATAATCACATACGGATTATAAATAAATCAACACACAATATATGAAACAAATTCAAATGTTTTGAGGAATCCAGTTGGATCCCTCCAACCTATTTCCCTACAACCACAGATGTTAGCACAATAATTAAAAACCAATTCCACTTCGAGGTGGAATATCGCGGTATATAGGATTATATAATATCATCCGCTATTATGCGGCGCATAGGGTCTCATCCGCTATATAATGCGGGAAATCAATCACTCCAAATACATATATAATACCAATTCCACTTCGAGGTAGAATATTGCGGTATATGGGTTTATATAATATCCTCTGCTATTATGTGGCGCATAGGTCTAATCTAAACAAATGATAATAATTTATCATCCAAGCACACAATCAACAATTTTATATTAACTATCTAAAACTAAATTGGAAATTCCAATTGAGTGAGAAGATCTCACCTTTGCTTACGCATGCAATCCATTTTCATTCCAGATTGTTTTCTCCCCAGCTTTAGATCTTGTATCAAACATTATACGATTTATTAAGATCTGAATCGATGGAAAAACAAATTACCATTTATTCATTTAATTTAATTTAATCCAATAATTTAATTTTTAACCCAATATTTATTTTTATAAAATATTCTTATCGATTAAAATAATTTAATAAGTTTATTAATCGATTAATCCCCATAATGCATTATTTAAAATAACTTAGAATTTAAATTAGGTATGGGTATATTTATTTCCCTTTGAAACTACTTTTATAGATACTCGTAAAAATATCTATATGGCTTACAAAAATCCAACCTTATATAAACTCTTCAACGTCCAAAATTTTTTTTCAAAATCTTATACATATTTTCCCTTTTAACCATTAAAATAGGTATGTGATTATATATATATATATATATATATATATATATATATATAAACAATAGGTAGACCTTATTGTAAAAAAATCAAATACTGGATTAAATAAATATATATATATATGTATGTTTATATATTTAGCCTGCATTCTTTTAATTTAAAAATGCAAATTCGAATTTTTTTTTTTAAAGAAAACAGAAGGAGTCATACCCCAACACGTCGACACTCCTTCAACATCACCTCGAACTCATGCTCACGAAAACCCAGGCCGCTCCATCCAATGTCGCCTACGCCTTGTCCTACGTGTGCGCGAGCGCGTGCTTCCCCCTCTTCTGCGACCATGAGCGATTTGAAGTCACCGTCGCTTGAAAATTGCTATTGCGACCCCCCCTATGAACGCGATTTTTTTTTAAAAGTGGGATGCGATTTCAGGCTTCAGCCATTGATTCTCAAATTCAATTCCCAATTTTTTATTGAATTGATTTGGTTTCGATTTTTTTTAAAGAGGAGTGAAACTGGAAGGCTACGGCTATTGAAAAATTTCTATCGACTACACGATTTTTTCTTTTTTTGCTTATTCTTTGAACGAGATAATAGTTCTTGTTATTTTTATTTTTTTTGCTTATTCTTTGAATGAGATAATAGTTCTTGTTATTTTTATTTTTTTTATTTTGAACGACACGTGTTTCAAATTTTTTTGCCGCGCGTAAGAAATAACGAAACGTGTAAAAAAATTATCAATTGCAAAAGAATATTTATATTTGTTTAAATTCAAATTGAAATTGCCTCGATAAATGCAACTCAAAATCTCAATCTCCAATCGAGGTGTGCCGCCAGATGTTTATAATGTTAAACCCTATTCTGAACGCAATGGAAAAGGTTTGAAGTCCAAATCCGATCGTACGGAGAAGATATCTTTTCGGACCCAGCTTTTATGTTGAATTTTGATAAAATTTTCAGGGCGCATGCTTATCGTAAGGCCAAACAATCACTCCGAATGCTACGAAAAATGAAATCCGATAATAATACAATATTACTGATCCCATGGAACGGTTTTTTCGAATTCCAAGACTGTGCCCCGGAATGCTATTTTTAAATATCGATTTAAACGATAAAATTTCAAAACTGAACAAATCATTTCCAAAACCAATTCTGACGCTTCCACCATCTTCAGTATTATCATTATAATTTTTCAAGCCTTTAAAAATATTTTTAATCAGCTTAAAATTGAAGATACAAATTTTTACCCAATTTCACATTATTAAATTCAACAATTTAATTGCCAAATTCATAGCAATGTTTGAAATTCAAGTTTAAATTAACTTTCAAATATTTAAAATCAATTAAATATCTTAGTTTCAAATGTTCAAAATTCTGGGTCGTCACATTCTTCCCCCTTTAAAAGAATTTCATCCCGAAATTACTAGTTAAGTGGAATGATCCTTAACCCTTTCACTATTTTTCCAAAACCAAATAGTTTTATTAACTTGCCAAAACAAATCTTTAAATCAAAGCCACATTATCATTCTTTTTAATTCATAATTTTCCAAACATCTCCATAGTTTTCTAGACAACATTGTTTTCTTAATAATTCAAATTTAAATTTAAATTCAAATTTTATATTTTCGAAATTTCTCTCAAAATTTTTCTCTCTCCCTAATTTTTCGAAAATTTTTCGCCAGCGTCTTCTTTGCATTGCTAGCTCGGTACGACTACAAAATGCCACAACGGGCCACCAAATTTCAAAAAGAAAATGAAAAGCCAAGCGGCTAGACAAAAAAGTCATCAAATTTCATACTGAAATTCCAATACATACCTTTTTATCGAGTAATTTAAATTATCTTCGAAATCAAAATCCCAATTCCATTTTCCTTTATAACACCTATATCCTATTTAACAACCATATCCAATTTCTACATTAAAAAATCATTTTGCACATTCCACTACAAAGTTTCAACATTTAATTTATTCAAATCCGTACGATGTATTTATATCATTCGTACGCAATATCAAATTTGATCGCTCACTCGATCATACAATTTTACTTCCGAGCTAGTATCGTCCACCCGACTTCCTAGTGTGGACTCAGATCTGGTATCTTGACCAGAAACCGTCATTCTCCTTGCATAGCCGTAAACTATGATAGAGAATTTCCAGAATCAATCAAAAATCCATATCCATGTTCGTCGTCGAAAATCGTATGAAAAACCCTAACTCGGATCGATATAACTATCTCGAAATTCCGTGCTCGAATTCTGGATCAAATCGTTATGCGAATAAAATAATATGCATACATCCTAGTATTCATTTCTATTGATTATTAACTTTATCAATTTTCTTTTCCTCTATTCACATTGATTCACTTATTCACAATTACTATTTCATAAATTTCCAGTTTAATCTTCACTCAATCATCAACTTAGAATATTTCCTCAATTCAAAATTTACTTAAGAATTTTGCCATTTATTTCTTAAGTTCAATATAAATATTCAATACACTTCTTATTCTTATTTTCAATTCAGCACTTTGGTTTATATCTATATATATTTATACTGGATTTCAAATTCCAAATGAATTCAATTTACCTTTCATTTATAATTATTGAATTCAATTCAATTCAATTCAGACCATATTTATTTGGTCATTCCTTTAATTAGTTTCACTTACTAATTCATTTTAATACTTTGCTTTGTTTGTCACAAATCAAATTCTATTCCCATTCCTGTTAGTTACTTACAAATTCGAAATGAATTTCAACATTCAATTTCACTTTCATTTACTTGCAATTATAAATTTATTTATTCATTCATAATTTTATTTTCCACCTTAATAAATTTTATTCCATAAGTATTTTAAATAGGATTCCAGAGTCTTTCCAACATTTCAAAATAATTTTTGAAATCAATTCAAATTATCTTTTGAATTTCCAAAACCAAACCTAGTTTTCCAAACAACTTCCATTTGAAACAATGTGGCAACAATTCCTCTTTTGGAAACTCGAAAATGAACATCGGTGATGCTGCATTCATCACCGAAGTTATTTTCCAGCGACCGAAAAGAGTTCAGAGCTTTTCCCTTCTTTAAGAACATTTTTCAAATATTTTTAAAATCCAAATCCCACTAGATCTCAAATCCAATTCAAAATATTTTCCAAATAATTTCACTACTATTTTTCCAAAACCTTTGAAAATTATTTCCAAATTCCAAAGGAATATAATCTTTTCCAATTTTCAAAATTTTCAAATCCTTCCAAATTCTTTCAAATATTTCTCTGGAATTCTATTTCAAACTATAAATCACATTTACAATTTGTATTTACAAATCCCATTTGTATAAGGATATTATTTCTTAACTCTTGGCTATGATTCCAATTTATTATTCAATAATCAATGATAATAATTTAATATTATCACTCCCTAACAACCAAGCAATCATGTATTATAATAATTTATGGAAAATCATTTCTTTTTATAATGAAAATAGTTTGGGTAAAATTAATTCATTTACCCTATTTTAAAGCAATACCGTGTCACATTGTTATATTCAAGTGTCTAGAGATCCTTATCGATAACGTTAATTACTCGTGTTGACCAGAATCCATATACACTCAACAAACCAATCAACACAATATAAAACAATTTTTTTATATTCACTAACAAATACGCGCTCATTTATATTATTACACTCAAACTCACTCTAGAGTACTACTGACTCTATCTCTAATGAGTAATCCCTAACAGAGCCAAGGTTGTCGCCTAACCAATTGCTTTGATACCAAAATGTAACGACCCAATTTTTCGATGACCGAAATTCGACATCAATACGTCCACTCTATCTAATGTCGAAAAACTCAACCGTTAGGGTTAAAGAAGAAGAAGATACAAGAAGAAACATAAACAATAACAGAATCTCACATTTCGCAGCGGAACAATATATAATAGATAAATGAATAATCTTTGAAACAAAAGCACTATATCAGTTATTACAATACATCATCAGAGTTTACATCAATCCATAAAACACTGGCAGTTATTATAACTTGACTACATGGAACTGAACTTTCTCCAACCCATACGCAACGGATAATACATAGAATAGGTGATACGCTTCGCCATCCAGCTTTCCTCCTGATCTCCACATCATACTTTTCTGACTTCGCCCCAGAACAACTGCTAACCTGACTCTAGGCTGCCCGTGTGAAAAATTTATGGGCACCCAGAGTTTAGAAAGGGAACAATAAACTCTAGATCATTCATGGGACTGGTTTAAGATCTTAAAAATAGTTATTCTTTAACAAAAGAATAAAAAAGGGAAATAAAAGAAATTCGCGATGCTTTTAGGAAAATGAAACTAGCATAAGACCTCCCGCCACACACACAATGCAAACGCAAAATTGGTGGAGATTTCTCCTTATGATAGTCAAACATGCTTGATATGCAAAAAAAATTTAATATTATCATTAGTGCATAGTGCACAAAACATTTCGAAAGTATAATATTAATCTTAGCCAACATAGACATTTCGACTATGCTTACTATAGTTACCATCTAAACAGTGGTAACCAACATAAGTAAATGGCATGTTATACAACTAAAATCGTACAAGGTGCATATTGAAGATTGGATTTCCAACAAATGGTCAGGTGATGGAACTTCCTATTGCCACATGGGTACGCCTCTAGAGGGACGCCCCGTGAACTTAACCAGCTCTCTGCCAACACAAGGCCAGGTTACCTCTGTAACTAGGCAACTACTACACGAGTATGCCATCTCCCGTTCGTTTGCGACCTTTATCCTAGGATCCTAAATCACAAAGCAACAACCACAAAGTAATAAATTTGCTGCAACAACATACTACCCTTTTCCAGAAGGAAATGACATACCCTCAGGGGGAACTACCCCCAAATAACCTTGCCGCATCCTTCCTGTTTCGACCATTTCCAGGTTGTGAGGGCCGACGAAGTCTCGTCCACAAAGCTACACTTTTAAACCAATTCTAGAAATTTTAATTTATACTTTAAAAGATACTTTGAAAATATACTTGGCTTTCCAAGGAAAATACACTTTCCATTTTAAAATGGTTCATTCAAATCAATCAATAAATCCTTTTTGATTTATTTTAAATTTACATTTCAAATCCGTAAATTTCTTTCCACACTTTTAAAAATAAATCAATATTTATTTTTAAAACAAATTCCCCTTTCCTTTATAAGTTCACATTGTGAATTTATATTTCCAAATTCCACTGAAATATGATTTTCAAATCGATTTTCCAAATATTCACTTTCAAACACCAAATCCAGTACCAAATTGATTTCCAAAATTATTTTCAAACACCAAATCGATTTCCAAATCAATTTCCCAAAGATTTACTGTAACATCGCGGAATTTTTAACAATATCAATTTAATAATCTGTGGTAAAAATTAAATTGATATTCTGATAATAATTATTCAGATAAATTAAATAATCTTCTTCAATAAATATTTAAATTGGTTATTTTATCTTTTTAAAATAATAAATTGATTTTTATTTCCAATATAAATATATGGTTCATATTTTAAATAAATTGGTATTGTTTTAAATTTAGAATAAATTTAACAAATTGGTTTTATGGTTTAATAAAATGAATATTTTGTAAAATGATCATAATTTAATAAAAAGAGATTTATAAAAACAATATTAATATTGTATTGACTTTATAAACAATTTTTGAAAAAGATTTAATTTTTTTATTTCAAATTGAATTTATATTTACAACTTAATTTGAAAATAATTGATTCCTGAATTTAGTTTAAGTTTAAATTCAAAAGTTTAAATTTTAAATTGTTTAATCGTTTTAATCTTTAATATGTACAAGTTCATTTATTAACATAATTTGTTTTTATTTCTTTTATAATTTATACACATATTCAAATTTAAACTAACAACTTAAATTAAGCTAATATAACATACATTTGTAATTAGTACTAATTATTTTAAAGAGAAGACAAGTGTTAATTTTATAAGCATTCTATTGACAAGTGTTGTTAAAGTTTGACAAGTGTTAAAATTTAGTTTAAATTTTCTTTTCTTTTAATAAAATCTGAAAATACATTAGCTAAGATTACATCTTCATTCATATTTCATTTTTATTTTCCTTCATCAAAGAAAAATCTTCAAACCTTTAAAATCTGCATTCACAAATTATCAAAAATCAGATCTGCATATCCTCAAATCTAAACATCTACATGTTCCTCTTCATAAAAAATCAATCTGCATAATCTTAACCATGTTCCAACATCTTCTTACCACAAATTCATCTGCATTTACAATCAAAGCAAAAACCTGCATACTCCCCTCATCAAAGATCAAAATTCTGCATTTCCTCAAATTCAAGATGAGCCTGCACACTGTTTATTCTTTGCATTCTACATGCATGCAAGTATTTTGGGATGAGACTATAAGCATGAGCAACTCAGATTTTAAGCAAAGAGTCAAGCTTGCATTTTTTATGTCTTCTGCATAATGGAGAAACAGGGACCCTGCATATTCATTTTCTGCAAATTTATAAAAGGAAGCGTACCTGCATATCATATCTCTGCAAATTTTCAAATGATCAACAGGAGCTCTACATTTGTTTTCTACATTCATCAAATAGTGAGTAACAATTTATTTTAAAACTAATTTAAATTTATATAGTTGCTTGAATTGTTTACTGATGAGTAACTTAAAATGTCTGTATATATGTATGAGTTTGAATATCTGCTTGCTGTGATGAATTTCTTCTTGTTCTAGAATTCCAGACTTTAGATACAATTCAAAAAAATTCATAAACTCAAGATTTAATCCATGTTTAGATGCAAAGTAAAGTTGTATTATTTTCATCAGTTCATGTTTAAAATGTCAAGAAGTTAAAATTTATGAGTTGACTCTGGAAATTGGGAAAAGCATCAGGCATGCTTATTTTTATCAAAACTCAATCAAATTGTAACGATCCAGAATTTCTGTCAATTAAATTTTTTATATTTAATTAATTTTAAATATTAATAAGCGAAATTTATTAGTCGAATAAATTTTATTTCGAATAATTTGATTTAATTGGATAATTAAATCGATAATTTAATATGTTAAATTTCAGAAAAAAATTGAAAATCAAGTTTAATATGATTGAAAATGATTTGTAAAATTTTATTATATCATATTAAAGTTAGAATTATGATATAGAACTTTTAAAATCGAATTAAAAGTTTATCTGTGAAAATTGAATATTTTAATATTTAATCGACTAGTGAAATTACCCATTTTTCGAACAGTCTCAGAATTGGACGAAACTAGTTCAATTGGATCCGTAATAGTTAGTTATTATCGGATTTCAATTTTCGTAGCAATCGGAGTTGTCGTTTGACCGTGGCAGCTCGAAACGCATCGAAATTGTTTTAGTATTAATTTGACGAGTTAAAATAGCCATTTTTCAAACAGTCTCGGAGTTTGGCGAAACCAGTTTCATCGGATCCATAATGTGATATTATTGTATGGTTTCAAATTTCGTGTCAATTGGATTTACCGTTTTTCCGGTGCAAGCCAAAACGCTAGAAAATCGTTTAATCGGTTTAATTTTAAATCGAACGTTTATTGTCATAACTCGCACAGTTGACCGAATTAGCTCCCGAAATACATTCCATTGTGTTCGGAACGTGGGGTAAACCTTAGAAACGCCAACTGTAACAACCCGCATATTTATCGATTTTATATTTAAATATTTTATTTAAATATTTTATCGTTCGTCGGATTTTGGTCCGAAAAGCTACTTTTTGCAAACAGTCGAATTAGGACTCGAGACCACTTCCATTGAGTTCAAAATGTCGTTTGCGACCTTTTTGAGTATAAGCTTCGACATGTTTGGAGATAGTTGATTTTTGCTACTTTTTCCCGCTTATGACTTTGGTTTGGACTGCACCCTTATTAGCTCAGCTCAACCCCTTCTCTTCATTACTTCATAATTTCCTAATACATTTAGCTTCATAAAAAATGCGGGAAGAGAAAAAGAATTAGGAAATCCTAAGCCCTAGTTTCCATTAGCAAATCCATCTTCTTGCTCCAAACTCAAGTGAACCCTTTGGTAAGCATCTCCTTCTTCTTCTCCAACTCATTCTCTCTTTGATTTCAGAAAATTCCTAAACCTAATTTAGGAAATGTTTCTCTTTTAAGCTTAGATTGAAGCTTCTTGAGTTGTTATTGAAGAGGAATTGATCTTAGCTTGTTTTTAAAGCTTCTCCTTCATTAATTTGGGTTCAAAGGTGAGATTTTTATCTCACATCTTTGTCTATAATTATCTTCGATTGTTAGGTATGAATTCCTAACGTTTATTCATGTGCAATTGATTTTGGTTTGGATCGATTTCGTGTATATTCCAATTTTTGGTGTTTTGGTCTAATTTATTAAAATCCTTTTATGGATATTTGGACATTGATATTTGAGGCGTATCGAAGAGCCATTTAGGCTGGGTTGTCGTTCGACGTAATTCCTTAGTCATCGCCATTTGCTCGTTCGATCGTTTTCGATATTCGTCTGGCCATTTTTGGCCTAGGTTCAGGGAATGCCCTGAACCCCAGATTCAGACGTCTGAAACGTAATATTCAAACGTCTGAATATTGTTCTGGGAAGATTTCTATTCCCAGATTCAGACGTCTGAATATATGGTTTCAGACGTCTGAATTGGTTCATTTGGAACCAGAAAGAAAATAGGCTAAAAAGTGCCTATTTCAGACGTCTGGATTCAAGGATTCAGACGTCAGAATTTTGTCTTTGAAAAATATTTATTTTCCAGATTCAGACGTCTGAATCCTTGATTTCAGACATCTGAATCAGCACTATTTTGCCTATTTGCCTATTCGCTTGAGAATTCCAATTTAAATCGATTGGTGATGATCCTATTTGTTGTTATCATTTATTATGCCTTTGATGACTCCTTTTTAGGGATTTTTGAATATCCATTTCGATGGATTCTTTATCGGTTTCTTTGGATTTTATTCACATCTTCGTATGTGAATTTTAGTGATTGATTGTTCCTACAATCTTCTTTGTGATTTGTCACTTTAAAAACCTAAAGGTTTTCTATACTAGTAGTAAATATCAAAACTCTTTCTTCAAATGATTTCAACACTATTTTATTACATGGCTCGTTTTCTTAAACCGTTTTCCAATCTATTAGTATATACAAGCCTTTACCTCACTCGTATGAGAAATCTAATTAAACGACTTAGTAAAACGAGTGGTATGAAACGCTTGCGTTTACTTCGTCGGTTAATTCTTGGACTTGTTCGATTGAATCTCTTGTAACAATTTTATAGTGGAGATCTATAGTTTATTCGTAAATATTTAAGTTAAGCTAGTGGTTATGGGACATGAAGCTAAGCTCATATATTTACTATGTTACTGTAATTGACACTTCTCTGTGATCATGGCGATCATTTTTATGTTTTAGACTAGCATTGTGCGATGTCTTTTGACTTGGTCCGTCGGATGTCACGCTGTACGACGTCGATGTTCCGAATTATTTGATTCATTGGATGTACCGTTTGCACTACATCAATGATATGCTTTTGATACATTGGATGTACCGTTTGCACTACATCAATGTCTTTGCTTTTGATTCATTGGATGTACTGTTTGCACTACATCAATGATATGCTTTTGATACATTGGATGTACCATTTGCACTACATCAATGTCTTTGCTTTTGATTCATTGGATGTACCGTTTGCACTACATCAATGATGTGCTTTTGATACATTGGATGTACCGTTTGCACTACATCAATGTCTTTGCTTTTGATACATTGGATGTACCGTTTGCACTACATCAATGTCTTTGCTTTTGATTCATTGGATGTACCATTTGCACTACATCAATGTCTTTGCTTTTGATTCATTGGATGTACCGTTTGCACTACATCAATGTCCTTGCTTTTGATTCAATGGATGTACCGTTTGCATTACATCAATGATATGCTTTTGATACAATGGATGTACCGTTTGCACTACATCAATGTCTTTGCTTTTGATTCATTGGATGTACCGTTTGCACTACATCAATGATATGCTGTTGATACATTAGATGTACCGTTTGCACTACATCAATGACTTAGCCATCCTTTTCTTGTTATTTCTGGATTTCTTGAGATGATTTCTAGAATTTGTGCTTCACCAATTTTTGTGATTTCCATTGATAAGTTTCATCAATATTTGTGCATTGGTGAATTTGTGTGTCACTGACTTTTGTGATTGACATTGATATAATTGTCAATATTTATGGTTTGGTGAACGAAATGAGGAGTATGACATTTCTTTGATTCTTGTGTAGATTTGGTGATATTGATTAATCTCTCGTTGATTTTCAATTACTTATATATATCACAGCTTGGCATTGTGATTATTATGTGTTTAGTCATATCTCTTATTCTATATCGTTTCATCTGATATTTATAGTGAGACTGATCCGTTTATTATTTTCTTATTAAATAATACTCGGGTCAGACCGAGATGTTACAGGTGCTTCTGCTTGACTTCTCCCCTGGGATCCATTACTCTGACTTTTGGCAAACTACTTAGATTAGTAGTTTATTTTGTTGTATACACTTGAGATATAGACTCATAGATGTATTCTTTTGTATAGCATATGTTGCTATTATTTTGTGTTATTGTGGATCTTTCTGACCACTACTCTGATGTACACTTTTATGTGTAATATTCATATCTTATTCCGCCTTTGTGATATGAATTATCTGTGACTGATTTATGTTATGTTTATTTCTACATTTGTTTCTGAAGATATTACAGCCACTGTGTAGTAGCTTTGAGTTTGTGTCGGTATGTCGGATTGTTATACTATGTGACATATCAATGCTCGCGCAAAGCAATTACACGGATGGTAGCTCCTCAACAGCCTTATTCTCCGTGCTAGTTGACAGCATTCACCGTAATGTTCTTGGCTAGCGTGGGTATAGAGGTGGGGAGTCACAGCTTGGTATCAGAGCCAAACTTCAGAACAATATGGAATATTATAACAAGGATCATCGTCCTAAGTCCATCTTAGGAGTCGTGCTTTAGGATTTTATTCGGGTCTTCGTACCGTTCTATCCTACTTTCTTTTATGATTCCTTGTTTTATCTATCAAGATTGCTTGATATTTATTTTGAGAATAACTTTTTCCTCTTTTTTCTTTCTTTCTTTCTTAAAGAAGAGAAATGGTTAGACCAGGCCGTCCCATCGCCGGTCAATCTAGTGCTACTCCTCAGGATGGAGTATTCATGTCTGCCTAGCAACTTCTTGATCTAGTAAAGAACGCACAAGCAGCCGGACCCATTCCAGAGCCCACTCATCCTAGATCCGATTTTGCACGCTTGTGCAGAGACTACACCGATTTGGGTGGAAGGCCATTCAAAGGATCCGAGAGTGTTATAGAAATTCAGGCTTGGCTCAAATCATGCGATCGCATCTTTTCTCGCATGAACCTTGTTGATCTACATCGAGTCCAAGTGGCTTCTAGCATGCTCCAAGAAAGAGAGTTAGATTGGTATGAGCTCTTGACTTCGGAAATTATCGAAGTGGATCTTACTTGGGAGCAATTCCGAGAAAGATTCGAATTGAAATTTGTGCCGAAGGCTGAAAAAGTAACTTTGGCCCGGCGTTTTATTGACCTTGTTCAAGGTGAATCTTCTGTGACAGACTATGTCGCATCCTTCGAATCTCTGTCCAAATACGGGGTTGAGTACATTAATACCCCATTGAAGAAAAATCAGAGATTTGTTTATGGCTTGAATAAGAATCTTAAGAAGCCATTACTTCTGAAACTTGAGGTTTCATTTGACCAGCTTATTGATATCGCTCTTCGTCTTGAAGAGGCCGATAATGAAGGTGATGTTAAAGTTGTGCGTGCCCAACAGAACTTCGACAATAACTTGAAGAGGCCTATCAAATTCAAAGGCCCCGATTCTAATAAGAAAGGGAAGCAACAAACTCTGGTAGCAAGAGTTCCTACCTCTAGTCGTAGACAATGCTACAATTGTGGTTCCACAGACCACTATGCAAGGGAGTGCCCGAAACCCCTCTTTTGTCGGTATTGCAAAGGTTCGAGCCATCTTTTATCTTCGTGTCCTAAGCTTCCAAGCAAGAGAGAAGGAAAGCTGCAAGCCCCTAGCAACTCTTCTCTTGGTCAAGGTATTTTTCACTCAATCCTTGATGGCATTGTTTTATTTCGTGATCTTCTTATTCGAGTTCTTTTTGATATTGGTTTCATCTCATTATTTTGATATCAAAAGAACTTGTCGATTCTTTTTATTTGAATATTTTGGACTTGATGACTTCTTTGAGAATTGTGAATCCGGATGGTAGATCCGCAACACACAATTTGTCTTTATTGATGTCGAAATTATTTTATTTGATTTTTCTTTCCGAGCCGATTTTTACTTAGGCTTCGGAATTGGTTTTTGTAAGGATTGGCTTAATTGTTGTGAAGAACATATCCTATTTGTCCCGTGTGGACTATTCATCTTTGACATTTTCAATCTGTTAAGCAGATTTCTATTTTTCCTTTATGATTTTGATTCCAACTTGATGACATCATTTTATTCTTTAAGCCCGCATGATGAAGAAAGTGTTGTTTCTCTCATTCATGTAGTTTGAGAATTTTTCGGTAACTTTGAGTTTGTCTTAGGATCATCACCTAAGCAATATCTTGTGTGGTGTTAAGGTCTTTTCAGCTCGACCTTGCCACCAATTTCATTTGCTACGAGTCGCGGGAGTTAGCATTCCATTTACCGCATTCCGCACTCGTTATGATTCTTATGAATGACTTATTTTGTCATTCAGTTTGTCCAGCTTATTTCATCCATTTTATAAATCGAGTATTCTATGAATATCTCGATGACTTCATTTTTGTATTTATTGATTTTGGATTAAAATAGCAATTTAAAGTTTTTGCAAATCTTTTTCATAAAATTTATTTATAAGTATAATTGGATTTTGATCTTAAACGAGCAAAGAATATTCTCAAAACTTTTAAGAGATATTTTCATCGTATAGAAGATGATTTTGTGATTGTATTGCCCGTTGAGTGCTTTAAGAATTTTGGTCGATGCGCTTGATCAACGTTTTCGATAGGAATCTCCTAAACGCTTAGATGAGACAGTCAGACACGATATATTAACTTGTAAAAATGTAAATTTTTCTACAAAGATTATTACATAAAGGTAAATGTAATTTTGAAAGTCTTAAATTTTCAAAAAAAAAAAGATTATCTAAAAGAAATTCTTTCTTTTCGATACTCTTATTCTTGTAATTTCCGATGGGAACCAAGACTTTATCTTTTGTACCAATGCTTATCGTATTGGTTTGGATGTCGTTCTCTTACATAAGATAACGTACTATCACTTGTGCTTCTAAATCATTAAAGCCGATTGAGACTAGGTATGCCACTCATGATCTAGTGCTCGCGGCTATTGTTTTCGCTTTTAGAGTTTGGCATCATCATTTTTGGATGAGAAATCTGTTCTCCACCCCGATCATAAATCTTTGGAATAATTATTTTCTCATATGGAACTCCATGTTGACCCGAGTTCCTGACATCTTATGATCTTGATATTCTTTTTATTCCTGGAAGGGAAATCGTGTTGCCAATGCGCTTTGTAGTAAGCAACAAGTGGTTTTTTCTTTTGATGATGGCCAAATGAAATTATCTTTTTACCAAGTTCATGGGGCGTTTTGATGTACTTCGTTTTATTGAGTTTCATCTCATTTCTTTTATGGACTTGCGTCCGATGTTCTTTTATGGTGTTCGGTTCATCGGATGTACCGTTTTTGAACTACATCGATGTCCTGACTTTTTGGTTCATTGGACGTACCGTTTTTGTACGACGTCGGTGTTCCAAATTATTCGTGTTTCTAGTTTCTTGGGCGTACCGTTTCTGTACTACGCCGTTACACTGGCTCAATTTTCTGCTATTCTTGACGTTTTTTACGTCTTTTAACTATGGAAATGGTTTTAGGTTTTCTATTTTATTCTTGAGCCCGGTGATATTGAGGAAATTGAAGTTTCACCAGATTTGACTTATGAGCAACTTTCTATTCGCATCATTGCTTCGGAGGTTGAGTGCCATCGAAATAAAAATGTTCTTTTTGTGAGAGTTCAATGGTTCTCAAATCCTAAGGATTGCTCTTGGGAATCCTGAGAATTCATCGAACGATCCCGTTCAGGCTAACTCTTTCATGCTCCTTATGGTGAACTTCATATTTCAAATTTTCTTTTGTGTTGATATGCTTCTATGGTTGTTACTTCTTATTTTCTTCTTAAGTATTGCGAGAACGCAATTTCTTTAAGGAGGGGAGTCTGTAACAACCCGCATATTTATCGATTTTATATTTAAATATTTTATCGTTCGTCAGATTTTGGTCCGAAAAGCTACTTTTTGCAAGCAGTCGAATTAGGACTCGAGACCACTTCCATTGAGTTCTAAATGCCGTTTGCGACCTTTTTGAGTATAAGCTTCGATATGTTTGGAGATAGTTGATTTTTGCTACTTTTTCCCGCTTATGACTTTGGTTTGGACTGCACCCTTATTAGCTCAACTCAACCCCTTCTCTTCATTACTTCATAATTTCCTAATACATTCTAGCTTCATCAAAAATGCGGGAAGAGAAAAAGAATTAGGAAATCCTAAGCCCTAGTTTCCATTAGCAAATCCATCTTCTTGCTCCAAACTCAAGTGAACCCTTTGGTAAGCATCTCCTTCTTCTTCTCCAACTCATTCTCTCTTTGATTTCAAAAAATTCCTAAACCTAATTTAGAAAATGTTTCTCTTTTAAGCTTAGATTGAAGCTTCTTGAGTTGTTATTGAAGAGGAATTGATCTTAGCTTGTTTTTAAAGCTTCTCCTTCATTAATTTGGGTTCAAAGGTGAGATTTTTATCTCACATCTTTGTCTATAATTATCTTCGATTGTTAGGTATGAATTCCTAACGTTTATTCGTGTGCAATTGATTTTGGTTTGGATCGATTTCGTGTATATTCCAATATTTGGTGTTTTGGTCTAATTTATGAAAATCCTTTTATGGATATTTGGACGTTGATATTTGAGGCGTATCGAAGAGCCGTTTAGGCTGGGTTGTCGTTCGACGTAATTCCTTAGTCATCGCCATTTGCTCGTTCGATCGTTTTCGATATTCGTTTGGCCATTTTTGGCCTAGGTTCAGGGAATGCCCTGAACCCCAGATTCAGACGTCTAAAACGTAATATTCAAACGTCTGAATATTGTTCTGGGAAGATTTCTATTCCCAGATTCAGACGTCTGAATATATGGTTTCAGACGTCTGAATTGGTTCATTTGGAACCAGAAAGAAAATAGGCTAAAAAGTGCCTATTTCAGACGTCTGGATTCAAGGATTCAGACGTTTGAATTTTGTCTTTGAAAAATATTTATTTTCCAGATTCAGACGTCTGAATCCTTGATTTCAGACGTCTGAATCAGCACTATTTTGCCTATTTGCCTATTCGCTTGAGAATTCCAATTTAAATCGATTGGTGATGATCCTATTTGTTGTTATCATTTATTATGCCTTTGATGACTCCTTTTTAGGGATTTTTGAATATCCATTTCGATGGATTCTTTATCGGTTTCTTTGGATTTTATTCACATCTTCGTATGTGAATTTTAGTGATTGATTGTTCCTACAATCTTCTTTGTGATTTGTCACTTTAAAAACCTAAAGGTTTTCTATACTAGTAGTAAATATCAAAACTCTTTCTTCAAATGATTTCAACACTATTTTATTACATGGCTCGTTTTCTTAAACCGTTTTCCAATCTATTAGTATATACAAGCCTTTACCTCACTCGTATGAGAAATCTAATTAAACAACTTAGTAAAACGAGTGGTATGAAACGGTTACGTTTACTTCGTCGGTTAATTCTTGGACTTGTTCGATTGAATCTCTTGTGACAATTTTATAGTGGAGATCTACAGCTTGTTCGTAAATATTTAAGTTAAGCTAGTGGTTATGGGACATGAAGCAAAGCTCATATATTTACTAGCTTACTGTAATTGACACTTCTCTGTGATCATGGCGATCATTTTTATGTTTTAGACTAACATTGTGCGATGTATTTTGACTTGGTCCATCGGATGTCACGCTGTACGACGTCGATGCTCCAAATTATTTGATTCATTGGATGTACCGTTTGCACTACATCAATGATATTCTTTTTATACATTGGATGTACCGTTTGCACTACATCAATGTCTTTGCTTTTGATTCATTGGATGTACCGTTTGCACTACATCAATGTCTTTGCTTTTGATTCATTGGATGTACCGTTTGCACTACATCAATGATGTGCTTTTGATACATTGGATGTACCGTTTGCACTACATCAATGTCTTTGCTTTTGATACATTGGATGTACCATTTGCACTACATCAATGTCTTTGCTTTTGATTCATTGGATGTACCGTTTGCACTACATCAATGTCTTTTCTTTTGATTCATTGGATGTACCGTTTGCACTACATCAATGTCTTTGCTTTTGATTCATTGGATGTACCGTTTGCATTACATCAATGATATGCTTTTGATACATTGGATGTACCGTTTGCACTACATCAATGTCCTTGCTTTTGATTCATTGGATGTACCGTTTGCACTACATCAATGATATGTTGTTGATACATTGGATGTACCGTTTGCACTACATCAATGTCTTGGCCGTCCTTTTCTTGTGATTTCTGGATTTCTAGAGATGATTTCTAGAATTTGTGCTTCACCAATTTTAATGATTTCTATTGATAAGTTTTATCAATATTTGTGCATTGGTGAATTTGTGTGTCACTGACTTTTGTGATTGGCATTGATATAATTGTCAATATTTATGGTTTGGTGAACGAAATGAGGAGTATGACATTTCTTTGATTCTTGTGTAGATTTGGTGATATTGATTAATCTCTCGTTGATTTTCAATTACTTATATATATATATCACAGCTTGGCATTGTGATTATTATGTGTTTAGTCATATCTCTTATTCTATATCGTTTCATCTGATATTTATAGTAAGACTAATCCGTTTATTATTTTCTTATTAAATAATACTCGGGTCAGACCGAGATGTTACAGGTGCTTCTGCTTGACTTCTCCCCTGGGATCCATTACTCTGACTTTTGGCAAACTACTTAGATTATTAGTTTATTTTGTTGTATACACTTGAGATATAGACTCATAGTTGTATTCTTTTGTATAACATATGTTGCTATTATTTTGTGTTATTGTGGATCTTTCTGACCACTACTCTGATGTACACTTTTATGTGTAATATTCATATCTTATTCCGCCTTTGTGATATGAATTATCTGTGACTGATTTATGTTATGTTTATTTCTACATTTGTTTCTGAAGATATTACAGCCACTGTGCAGTAGCTTTGAGTTTGTGTCGGTATGTCGGATTGTTATACTATCTGACATATCAATGCTCGCGCAAAGCAATTACACGGATGGTCGCTCCTCAACAGCCTTATTCTCCGTGCTAGTTAACAGCATTCACCGTAATGTTCTTGGCTAGTGTGGGTATAGAGGTGGGGCGTCACACCAACCGGCACGCTTCGTTTGGAGTTCGGAAAATCCGGGATGAATAGTGTTTGCAAAATTTTCTATATAAGCCCCCATAAATTTCATTTTGCAAAAGAAAAACGACCCTATGGTTTCACCTCTTCAGGCCGCCACCTTCATAACACCAAATGGCCGAAAATGTCTTCTCTTTCCCCTTCATTTTCTTCAAATCCGCTAACCAATTCAAGAAATTTTCAACATGAAAGTTGTAGATCACGTTGCGAACTAGCTTTTCAACGGTCATGATCTAAAACGACTTCATGAATCAACGGCAAATCGAGCTAGAAGTGCTAAAGTTGTGCACGGTTTTTCGTGAAGAGGGAAGGGCCGAGCTCTATGGGGTTCTAGCCGAAGGTGGAGCAAGACGCAAGCTTCGATGTGGTGTGGTTAAGATGGGGTTTCGTCGTCGTTTGGAAGGTGCGGCCGTTAGGGTTTCACGCGTGTTGATGGGTTCGTGATTTTCTGTAGGATGATACGCGCGTGGAAGATGGAGAAGCAGGCGGCCCTGATGCTTCCATGAAGAAATCAACGGCTGTGATTAGTTGTAGGTTAAAAATTAAAAAGAAATTTGTAAAATTTAGTTTATATAAATTCGTGTAACTTTGAAAATTCATATCTTTTTCATACGAGGTCGAAAACGCGCGAAACTAGTTGCGTTGGAATCGTATGGACGGGCAATATGCTATGGAATTAGATTGGAGTCGTTTGGTATTAGTGAGAATTTCGGATAAAATTAAACGCACGTTTAATTTTATTCGAAATAAAAGCTGAAAACGAAATTGAAATCAAGGTGAGAACTTCTCACTCAATCGAATCGGTTTCGATTTTGACTTTAAATAGTTAGATTTAAAATTCTTGAATGTATGTTTGAATGATGATGGTTATCTATTGAGTGTTAAAATAGACATTATGCGCCGTTAGTAAGCGGAGGTTATTTATTAAAAACATATACCGCGAATATTTCACAGTACGGTGAAATTGGTATTATTTATGTACTTGGAATTGATTTCCCGCATTATATAGCGGACAAGACTCTATTGCGCCGCCTATTAAGAGGATAATATTTTAAATCCTATATACCGCGATAATTTCGTACTGGAACGGAATTGGTATTGTGCTAACATCTTTGGATGCGGGAAAATAGGTTGGAGGGATCCAACTGGATTCCTCAACAATATTTATTTGATTATGGACATTTTGATATTCGTTGATTATCATATCGATATATGATATCGTTGTTGTCGTGATTGACTATTTGGTATGTAGCATCATTGGGCCAAATTTTGCAATTTTAAAAGGATTTTTAAAGTGATTTTTGAAGAGTATACGTTTATAAAATATTTTTGGAATTGATCCATTATAAATAAATAAACGTTATAATTTTAATGTTATAAAAATTATGATTTTTGAGAAAAATAGTTAAAAGTTGATTTTTGAAATATGGGGTTAATGATTTTATAAAATGGTTTAAATCGGGATTTTTGAATTTATTGGGAAAAGTTTAAAAATAGGATTTATAAAATTTAATTATTTTATAAATCAAAATGATGAAATTATAAAGGACTTTAAAGACGTTTTGAAATAATAATATAAATTGATTTATATAAAAGATTTATAAATTGATAATTTATAAATTAAAATATTTGAATTATAAAACGAGTTTTTATAAGTGTTAGAATGAATTGTGAATGAATTTCATAAATGAATGAAATTTATAGAATTATAAACGGTGAAGTTATAAATGGAATTTTATAAGCAGTAGGTTTATAAAATTTGTAAAGTTATTAAAGGAGTAGATTTGGGTAAATAAATGAATATGATAAGTTATAAGATTTATAATTTGGGAAGTTAAAGGAACGATTTTGCAAACAAATAAATTGTAAATATTTAACTAAAATTATGGACTTTTGGTTTATAATTGAGTTATAAATTGAATAGGTTAATAAAGGAGATTTATAAAAGGAAGTTGTTGTAAAACAAATAGAAATGGAATTTATAAACATTGTTTTATAAATTCGCAAACGACTTATTTTGATAAGTAAATTGTTGTAACTTATTAATGGAGTTATATTCACGTTTTTGACAGTGAATAATCCTTTAAAATAAAATAAATAGAAATGATGAAGTTGGTTAACGAAGTATATTCACATTTTGGATGTGATGTTTTAAATAGAATTAAACGATCTAACGATGTTTTCAAAATGTGTTGAGATTCTAAACCATAGATTTCAACATTCATTGTTGAAATAGATGTTTTCGAGAAATAGAAGGAAATGGTGGACTATAACACTGTTGTTATAGTAAATGATTTCCGAAAGGAAATGTTTTGTATAGTATTGGGATTTATATATCTATTTTAATTTCGAATCCCTATACTGGTGATTTTGGGTTGTCGTAACGATGTTTTACGCAACATTCGTTTTGGCCCAAATAAATATGTTTAAGAGAATGATTTCCTTAAAGAATGAAATATATACTTAATTTAGATTTAAGTATATTGAATATTTTCCAAGTGTAGAAAATAAAAAGATTTGTGAATTACTTATTAAATAAGTATGGAAATGTTTTCCAATATAAAGTGAATATTTTGAGAATTTATCTTTTTGAAGATAAATTGAAAATGAATAATTGAAATCGTATACTAGTAGATATTTTGGAATGTAAATTCGCTATGGAATTTATAAAAGAAGGGGGAATTTTGTTTAAAAATAAACGTTGATTTATTTTTTTGAAATATCGAAATTATATATCTTGTAAAGATATTTTTGGAAAATAAATAATTTGGAAAATTATTTGGAATCTGGTGATGTTGTGCATATCCATTGATAGTTCAATAACCGACTATCAATATTTACCTTTGAATGGGTATTTGTTGTGATTGCTTGAATTTGAATGCCACACTTATTTTTAAATAAGCGCTCACTACTCGGGTTAGCCGAGAAAAGACCTTAGGGTCGTATAACCCATTCCGAATATGTGATACGTCGTTATGAATTGCATTTAAAGACCGGTGTTGAAGACCAGATATTTTTGAAAGAAAAAGGACAACTCGTCGAATGTCTTTGCATCGACTGGTCCCCGGTATAGAGACTCCATATGTGATGGGAAGTCCGAACGTGATTAGTGAATATCCGGATTGCAAGGACTTCTTTGTAAGTGTCTTCGGTTCTGTTCGATCCTGGAACAGACTTGTATGGACAGTATGTCTGACATTACAAATTGAGATATAAAGCTGATTTCTTTTAAATATATTTCTGTTGGTGGCGGAGAATGTTGTGCATATCCATTGATAGTTCAATAACCGACTATCAATATTTACCTTTGAATGGGTATTTGTTGTGATTGCTTGAATTTGAATGCCATACTTATTTTTAAATAAGCGCTCACTATTCGGGTTAGCTGGAAAAAGACCTTGGGGTCGTATAACCCATTTCGAATATGTGATACGTCGTTATGAATTGCATTTGAAGACCGGTGTTGAAGACCGGATATTTTTGAAAGTGAAAGGACAACTCGTCGTATGTCTTTGCATTGACTGGTCCCCGGTATAGAGACTCCATATGTGATGGGAAGTCCCAACGTGATTAGTGAATATCCGGATTGCAAGGACTTCTTTGTAAGTGCCTTCGGTTCTGTTCGATCCCGGAACAGACTTGTATGGACAGTATGTCTGACATTACAAATTGAGATATAAAGTTGATTTCTTTCAAATATATTTCTGTTGGTGGTGGAGAATTTATTCTCTTAGCTTAACACCCTTCTCTGAGACGTACGAGCTCAGAGGTTATGTAGTTGACGGTTATCAACGATATATTCCCAATTTGGTAATGTGACATGCTGAGTGTTGTTGTGAAATGATCAATTGTTTGGTCATTTGTGATAGGATCATTTGTTTGATCATTTATCTTTGTGATCATTACTTTGATCATTTGTTGACCCAAAGCATGGCTTTGTACCAAAGCGTGGCTTTGTGGATGAGACTTCGTCGGACCTCACACCCCGGAAATGGTCAAAACAGGAAGGATGCAGGAAGGTTATTAGGGGTAGCGCCCTTTAGTGTATGTCATTCCTTCTGGATAGAGGTGGTATCATGGTATGGAGCCCAGATACTTAACCTATGTTGTTGCTGCAAACTTATTACTTTGTGGTTGTTGGAAATCGAGGATCCTCGGATGTAGATCGGTTACGATCGGGGGATGGCATATTCATGTCAGTAGTTACCTAGTTAGGGGTAACTCGGCCTTGTGTTGGCAGAGATCCGGTTTGGTTCTCGGGACGTCATTCCAGAGGCGTTTCCATATGGCAGTGGGAAGTTTCTTGGCCTGACCATTTGTTGGAAATCCAAAGAAACAATACGATCTTGTACGGTTTTAGTTGTAGAACCTATCATTCACTTATGGTGGTCACCACTGTTTGGATGGTAGCTATAGTAGGCATAAGTGCGAAATGCCTATGCTGGCTAAGATTTATATCTTTATTTTCGAAATGAATTTTTCCTACACTATGCACTAGTAATAATATCAAATGTTCTTTTTAAATGCGTATCAAGCATCTTTGACTATCATAAGGAGAAATCTCCTCCGATTCTACGTTTGCATTGTGTGTGTGCGGGAGGCCTTATGGTAGTCTCATTTTTAAAAGCATTGCGAATCTATTTTAAATTTTCCTGTACTTTGTTTTAAAAATAAACTGTTTTGAGTTCTCACACCAGTCACATGACTGACTCGGAGTTTATTGTTTTCCTACCAAAACTCTGGGTGCTCACCAATTTCCACACGGGCAGTCAAGGGTTAGGTTTATCAGGATATTCTGGAATTCAGGAGTTGCTAGAGGCAAGCTGGATGGCATGGCGTATTATTAGTATATAGTATTTCTTTTCCACTGTTTGTTGTTGTTTGCTGTTGTACACTCTGATGATAATGGAATGTAATGTGATGTAATGTAATAACTGATATAGTTCTTTGTTTAAAGATTATTCATTTATCTATTATATGTTGTTCCGCTGCGATTGTGTGATTTTGATATTGTTCTGTTGTTTTCTTTCTGTTCTGTTCTATCTTTTCTCTCTTCTTCTACCTTTTTCTTTCTTTTTAAAACCCTGAGAATGCGTATTTCCGTTCATCTTGAGTTTAGAATGGAGATTAGTGTCTATTCAAGGAGTACGGATTTGTGGGTCCTCACAGCTGGTATCAGAGCATATGGTTAAGCGACAACCATGGCTTTGTTGGGTATTACTCATTAGAGATAGAGTCAGTAGTACTCTAGAATGAGTTTGAGTGTAATAATAGCTATGAGAGCGTACTTGTTAGTGAATATAAATTGTTTTGTATTGTGTTGACTTATCGGTTGATTGGATATAGATTCCGGTCGATGTAGTCTAGCTAACTATCGTAGATAGGGGTTTCTAAACTCTTAAACAAGATAAACCGACACGATATTGTTTTAAATTGGGTAAATGAAATAATTTTGCCTTGAGTATATTTTATATATAAAGGAATAATTTTTCAGAATTATTAAGTGTATATAAGTTGATTATTTAGTTGTTTGAATAATCTAAATTAAAGAATAATTGTATAAGTAAAAAGAATTATAAGAAATGGAATTATAATTAATGTGATTTACAATTGTGAAATAAACTTATATATATAAGAGGTGAAACTATATGAATATATATATGAATTTAAAGTTAGATGGAAATTTACTTTAGAATTGGGAATCTGAATTGATTTATAAGTGGGAATTTAAGTTTTGTAAAACCAAGTGATGTTTGTAAAATGGAAGTATAACTTAAGTTATGTTGAATGAAGTTGATTTTGGTATCAAAGTAAATTATTAAAGTTAAGTGATAGATACGAAACTGAGTTATGTAATGAAATTTAACTTTTGTGATTGAACTGAATGAATGGATTAAATGTTAATAAATTGAATGTAAATTAAGTTGATATGAAATAATGAATATAAGCAAATAAATTTGGTTGTAATTAATATACATTGGTTGTTATATGATTGTTAGTTGATTATATATAATTCATTAAGTATTAATGAAATTGAGTTAATAAAATTGGAAGCAAAGGTAATTGAAATCCAATTGGAAGTTAAGTGAATCTTAAGTAGAATTGAATTTAATTTAGAAGTGAACCAACTTGAATATGAATTAGTGAATATAAACTAATTGAAAATGAATGTTAGTAAAAACATCCACTGTTAATGAATAAAATGTGATTAAATTGAAAACCCATTTCATTGAATATTAATGAGAATATGAATGAATATTTATTGGTTATGGATGATAGTTGGTTGATGGTTGAATATATTACTTTTCCTACATTTGCTATGTTGGAATATATAGTTATTATGTTGATATATGTTGTTTATCGATACTATTGTCTATATACATGTTTCTCATCTGTTTTTTGAGTGTTTAGTAGGTGCGGATCGCGTTTGCTTCGCATTTGAAGCTCGCTTTCGTGCTATATTAACCGTATATGCTCGCTAATAATATATAAGGTACATATCTCGGATTAAATATCGCACTTTTACATTTTTTTCCCTGCGGGATGCCTCATCACTTGATGAGATGTATATTTGTGATATATATACTGTCATTTTTTTTTGGATCGAGCCTCGCAAAGGAGACTATGGCGAATTTTTCTGAAAATTTAAGGCGTTAGAAAAAATTTGAGAAAATTGGGAAAATTTTGAAAACTATAATTTTGATTTGGAGTTGGAAGTTAAACAGTATAGTTGTTTTGAAAAGATAAAGAAGAATGATTTGAAAACTTAGTAATGTTATAGTAACAAGTTTAACTATGGATTTATGGAAAGTTAATGAATTCTGTAACTCTTTCTTACTTGGTAATTTCGAATACGAAATTCTTTTAAGGGGGAAGTCTGTAACGACCCAGAATTTCTGTCAATTAAAATTTTTATATTTAATTAATTTTAAATATTAATAAGCGAAATTTATTAGTCGAATAAATTTTATTTCGAATAATTTGATTTAATTTGATAATTAAATCGATAATTTAATATGTTAAATTTCAGAAAAAAATTGAAAATCAAGTTTAATATGATTGAAAATGATTTGTAAAATTTTATTATATCATATTTAAGTTATAATTATGATGTAGAACTTTTAAAATCGAATTAAAAGTTTATCTGTGAAAATCGAATATTTTAATATTTAATCGACTAGTGAAATTAGCCATTTTTCGAACAGTCTCAGAATTGGACGAAACTAGTTCCATTGGATCCGTAATAGTTTGTTATTATCGGATTTCAATTTTCATAGCAATCGGAGTTGTCGTTTGACCGTGGCAGCTCGAAACGCATCGAAATTATTTTAATATTAATTTGACGAGTTAAAATAGCCATTTTTCAAACAGTCTCGGATTTCAGCGAAACCAGTTTCATCGGATCCATAATGTGATATTATTCTATAGTTCCAAATTTCGTGTCAATTGGATTTACCGTTTTTCCGGTGCAAGCCAAAACGCCTAGAAAATCGTTTAATCAGTTTAATTTTAAATCGAACGTTTATTGTCATAACTCGCACAGATGACTGAATTAGCTCCCGAAACACGTTCCATTGTGTTCATAACGCGGGGTAAACCTTAGAAACACCAATCGGCATGCTTCGTTTGGAGTTCGGAAAATCCGGGATGAATAGTGTTTGCAAAATTTTCTATATAAGCCCCCATAATTTTCATTTTGCAAAAGAAAAACGACCCTTGGGTTTCATCTCTTCAGGCCGCCACCTTCATAACACCAATGGCCGAAAATGTCTTCTCTTTCCCCTTCATTTTCTTCAAATCCGCTAACCAATTCAAGAAATTTTCAACATGAAAGTTGTAGATCACGTTGCGAACTAGCTTTTCAACAGTCATGATCTAAAACGACTTCACGAATCAACGGCAAATCGAGCTAGAAGTGCTGAAGTTGCGCACGGTTCTTCATGAAGAGGGAAGGGCCGAGCTCTATGGGGTTCTGGCCGAAGGTGGAGCAAGACGCGAGCTTCGATGTGGTGTGGTTAAGATGGGGTTTCGTCGTCGTTTGGGAGGTGCGGCCGTTAGGATTTCACGCGTGTTGATGGGTTCGTGATTATCTGTAGGATGATACGCGCGTGGAAGATGGAGAAGCAGGCGGCCCTGATTCTTCCATGAAGAAATCAACGGCTGTGATTAGTTATAGGTTAAAAATTAAAAAGAAATTTGTAAAATTTTGTTTATATAAATTCGTGTAACTTTGAAAATTCATATCTTTTTCATACGAGGTCGAAAACGCGCGAAAGCAGTTGCATTGGAATCGTATGGACGAGCACTACGCTATGGAATTGGATTGGAGTCGTTTGGAGTTAGTGAGAATTTCGGATACAATTAAACGCACGTTTAATTTTATTCAAAATAAAAGCTGAAAACGAAATTGAAATCAAGGTGAGAACTTCTCACTCAATCGAATCGGTTTCGATTTTAATTTTAAATAGTTAGATTTAAAATTCTTGAATGTATGTTTGAATGATGATTGTTATCTATTGATTGTTAAAATAGACATTATGCGCCGTTAGTAAGCGGAGGTTATTTATTAAAAACATATACCGCGAATATTTCACAGTACAGTGAAATTGGTATTATTTATGTACTTGGAATTGATTTCCCGCATTATATAGCGGATGAGACCCTATTGCGCCGCCTATTAAGCGGATAATATTTTAAATCCTATATACCGCGATAATTTCGTACTGGGACGGAATTGGTATTGTGCTAACATCTTTGGATGCAGGAAAATAGGTTGGAGGCATCCAACTGGATTCCTCAGCAGTATTTATTTGATTATGGATATTTTGATATTCGTTGATTATCATATCGATATATGATATCGTTGTTGTCGTGATTGACTATTTGGTATGTAGCATCATTGGGCCAAATTTTGGAATTTTAAAAGGATTTATAAAGTGATTTTTGGAGAGTATACGTTTATAAAATATTTTTGGAATTGATCCATTATAAATAAATAAACGTTATAATTTTAATGTTATAAAAATTATGATTTTTGAGAAAAATAGTTAAAAGTTGATTTTTGAAAATATGGGGTTAATGATTTTATAAAATGGTTTAAATCGGGATTTTTGAATTTATTGTGAAAAGTTTAAAAATAGGATTTATAAAATTTAATTATTTTATAAATCAAAATGATGAAATTATAAAGGACTTTAAAGACGTTTTGAAATAATAATGTAAATTGATTTATATAAAAGATTTATAAATTGATAATTTATAAATTAATATATTTGAATTGTAAAACGAGTTTTTATAAGTGTTAGAATGAATTGTGAATGAATTTCATAAATGAATGAAATTTATAGAATTATAAACGGTGAAGTTATAAATGGAATTTTATAAGCAGTAGGTTTATAAAATTTGTAAAGTTATTAAAGGAGTAGATTTGGGTAAATAAATGAATCTTATAAGTTATAAGATTTATAATTTGGGAAGTTAAAGGAACGATTTTGCAAACAAATAAACTGTAAATATTTAACTAAAATTATGGACTTTTGGTTTATAATTGAGTTATAAATTGAATAGGTTAATAAAGGAGATTTATAAAAGGAAGTTGTTATAAAACAAATAGAAATGGAATTTATAAACATTATTTTATAAATTGGCAAACGACTTATTTTGATAAGTAAATTGTTTAACTTATTAATGGAGTTATATTCACGTTTTAGACAGTGAATAATCCTTTAAAATAAAATAAATAGAAATGATGAAGTTGGTTAACGAAGTATATTCACATTTTGGATAGTGAATATTATGTTAAAGAAAATGTTTTGGATGTGATGTTTTAAATAGAATTAAACGATCTAACGATGTTTTCAAAATGTGTTGAGATTCTAAACCATAGATTTCAACATTCATTGTTGAAATAGATGTTTTCGAGAAATAGAAGGAAATGGTGGACTATAACACTATTGTTATAGTAAATGATTTCCGAAAGGAAATGTTTTGTATAGTATTGGGATTTATATATCTATTTTAATTTCGAATCCCAATACTGGTGATTTTGGGTTGTCGTAACGATGTTTTACGCAACATTCGTTTTGGCCCAAATAAATATGTTTAAGAGAATGATTTCCTTAAAGAATGAAATATATACTTAATTTAGATTTAAGTATATTGAATATTTTCCAACTGTAGAAAATAAAAAGATTTGTGAATTACTTATTAAATAAGTATGGAAATGTTTTCCAATATAAAGTGAATATTTTGAGAATTTATCTTTTTGAAGATAAATTGAAAATGAATAATTGAAATCGTATACTAGTAGATATTTTGGAATGTAAATTCGCTATGGAATTTATAAAAGATGGGGGAATTTTGTTTAAAAATAAACGTTGATTTATTTTTTTGAAATATTGAAATTATATATCTTGTAAAGATATTTTTGGAAAATAAATAATTTGGAAAATTATTTGGAATCTGGTGACGTTGTGCATATCCATTGATAGTTCAATAACCGACTATCAATATTTACCTTTGAATGGGTATTTTTTGGATTGCTTGAATTTGAATGCCACACTTATTTGTAAATAAGCTCTCACTACTCGGGTTAGCCGAGAAAAGACCTTGGGGTCATATAACCCATTCCGAATATGTGATACGTCGTTATGAATTGCATTTGAAGACCGGTGTTGAAGACCGGATATTTTTGAAAGAAAAAGGACAACTCGTCGAATGTCTTTGCATCGACTGGTCCCCGGTATAGAGACTCCATATGTGATGGGAAGTCCGAACGTGATTAGTGAATATCCGGATTGCAAGGACTTCTTTGTAAGTGCCTTCGGTTCTGTTCGATCCCGGAACAGACTTGTATGGATAGTATGTCTGACATTACAAATTGAGATATAAAGCTGATTTCTTTCAAATATATTTCTGTTGCTAGCGGAGAATGTTATGCATATCCATTGATAGTTCAATAACCGACTATCAATATTTACCTTTGAATGGGTATTTGTTGTGATTGCTTGAATTTGAATGCCACACTTATTTTTAAATAAGCGCTCACTATTCGGGTTAGCCGGGAAAAGACCTTGGGGTCATATAACCCATTCCGAATATGTGATACGTCGTTATGAATTGCATTTGAAGACCGGTGTTGAAGACCGGATATTTTTGAAAGCGAAAGGATAACTCGTCGAATGTCTTTGCATTGACTGGTCCCCGGTATAGAGACTCCATATGTGATGGGAAGTCCCAACGTGATTAGTGAATATCCGGATTGCAAAGACTTCTTTGTAAGTGCCTTCAGTTCTGTTCGATCCCGGAACAGACTTGTATGGACAATATGTCTGACATTACAAATTGAGATATAATGCTGATTCCTTTCAAATATATTTCTGTTGGTGGCGGAGAATTTATTCTCTTAGCTTAACACCCTTCTCTGAGACGTACGAGCTCAAAGATTATGTAGTTGACGGTTATCAGCGATATATTCCCAATTTGGTAGTGTGACATGCTGAGTGTTGTTGTGAAATGATCAATTGTTTGGTCATTTGTGATAGGATCATTTGTTTGATCATTTATCTTTGTGATCATTACTTTGATCATTTGTTGACCCAAAGCATGGCTTTGTACCAAAGCGTGGCTTTGTACCAAAGCGTGGCTTTGTGGACGAGACTTCGTCGAACCTCACACCCCGGAAATGGTCAAAACAGGAAGGATGCAGCAAGGTTATTAGGGGTAGCGCCCTTTAGTGTATGTCATTCCTTCTAGATAGAGGTGGTATCATGGTATGGAGCCCAGATACTTAACCTATGTTGTTGCTGCAAACTTATTACTTTGTGGTTGTTGGAAATCGAGGATCCTTGGATGTAGATCGGTTACGATCGGGGGATGGCATATTCGTGTCAGTAGTTACCCAGTTAGGGGTAACCCGGCCTTGTGTTGGCAGAGATCCGGTTTGGTTCTCGGGACGTCATTCCTGAGGCGTTTCCATGTGGCGATGGGAAGTTCCTTGGCCTGACCATTTGTTGGAAATCCAAAGAAACAATACGATCTTGTACGGTTTTAGTTGTAGAACCTATCATTCACTTATGGTGGTCACCACTGTTTGGATGGTAGCTATAGTAGGCATAAGTGCGAAATGCCTATGTTGGCTAAGATTTATATCTTTATTTTCGAAATGAATTTTTCCTACACTATGCACTAGTAATAATATCAAATGTTCTTTTTAAATGCGTATCAAGCATCTTTGACTATCATAAGGAGAAATCTCCTTCGATTCTGCGTTTGCATTGTGTGTGTGTGCGGGAGGCCTTATGGTAGTCTCATTTTTAAAAGCATTGCGAATCTATTTTAAAATTTTCCTGTACTTTGTTTTAAAAATAAACTGTTTTGAGTTCTCACACCAGTCACATGACTGACTCGGAGTTTATTGTTTTCCTACCAAAACTCTGGGTGCTCACTAATTTCCACACGGGCAGTCAAGGGTTAGGTTTATCAGGATATTCTGGAATTCAGGAGTTGCTAGAGGCAAGCTGGATGGCATGGCGTATTATTAGTATATAGTATTTCTTTTCCGCTGTTTGTTGTTGTTTGTTGTTGTACACTCTGATGATAATGTAATGTGATGTGATGTAATGTAATAACTGATATAGTTCTTTGTTTAAAGATTGTTCATTTATCTACTATATGTTGTTCCGCTGCGATTGTGAGATTCTGATATTGTTCTGTTGTTTTCTTTCTGTTCTGTTCTGTTCTATCTTTTCTCTCTTCTTCTACCTTTTTCTTTCTTTTTAAAACCCTGAGAATGCGTATTTCCGTTCATCTTGAGTTTGGAATGGAGATTAGTGTCTATTCAAGGAGTACGGATTTGTGGGTCCTCACACAAATGGATATGGTGATTTAGTAGAATAAATCAAATATCTAAACTATAACTTGATTTTTAAGTCAAGTAATAATATTTTTAGGTGTTTGATAGAGTAACAGTATGTTCTGAAACCAAAAATTGAATATAAGTAAATTTTTTGCAAATCTGTAGTTTAAGAAACTCAAAACCTCTTTTGAGTTATAGGGTAAGGATCTTAGATCCATAGAAAATCTGTAATGAGAATAATAAATTGCTTGTTTGGTTGCTGTGGGAAAATTTTTGTTTGAACACTAAATTTTGAATAGGGGTTAAAGTTTGGAACAGTGAGGAGGTGAAGAGTGGATCGAGTGATTTGGTTTTTGGTGTGTGGGTAGTTGGTGTGTAGAGTAATTCATGGCCGGAGGGGAGGATACTCAGGTGACCGGAGTGGCGATCTAAGGCCGATGACAGGTTTTGAGTAAAAACTTGTATAAAAATTTCCAGGTTTTGAATTTGGGTTTCAGAACCAAAATTTTGCATTTCTATTTATTTGGTTGATCTTGTGTTGGTGTTAGGGTATTCTTGAGTTTCTGGTTGTGGCTGGATCATCTGAGATGATGGGCAGAGGCGGCGGCGACGTGATCTCTGGTGAACTTTTGTGGTTTGGGGTGTTTCAGGGGAGATGTGGGGAAAGTGGGTGAATGACTCGAAGCAGGTCAATGTTAGACTCGGAGTAAGTTAAGATGAAACTCGAAGTAGAAATTGATGTATCTCGGGTTGAACTAAATGTTCAGGCTTCAGGGAAAACCTGAATTTTTAAATTCTGGGTTTGTCAAATTTTAAAATCTGTAGTTATAGGTTTTGAATAAGGGTTAGGTTTAAAATTTAATTTAAGTTTGAATTACTAATTTGAATTTAAATTCCAGGTTTTGAGTTGAAACCTGTTTTTCTGTTTTCTTTAAATCTAGGTTTAAAAATTTAAATCTGTAATTTAAGTTTAAAGCAAAGTTTGAATTTAAATGCAACTCAAGTTTGCATTACTGATTTGAAATCCAAATTTCAGTTTTTAGAACAGAAACTTAAGTTTTTAAATTTAACTTAATTAACTATTTTATTTTGGGTAAAATTGTTGAAACTTTTAATAATAAAGTTTTTAAAATGTGATTAAGATTTAAGAATTGATTTTAAATTTGGAAATTTAAGCTTTTAAAATGAACTTTTGTTTAAATTCAAAAAGAGATTTAAATTGAAGATAAACTAAGGATGAGTTGAAATTTCCAAAATTTTGAAATGAATTGAACATCAAATTTTTATGATTTTATTTTTTTTAAGACAAACTATTGTTTGTTTTGAAATTTAAATAAGTTTTAAAATTTTCAAACTTTGATAAGTTTAAATTACTTTTAATTTAAACTTGTATTTTAAATGAAAATTAAAAGGATTTCATAAGTATTTTGTTTTGAATTAAATTGTTTTAAGCATAATTAAGTTATGTTTTCGAAAATTTGATTAAAGATTTATGTTTAGAATTAATAATAAGGTAATTAAGAAATTTAATTAATTTATTAATTAATTAAATTTGGAATTAATAATTGACTAATGATTAATCAATTTGGAATTAGGATCATTAATTAAATTATTAATTAATGATAAATGAATATTAGTTATGTAATTAAATTTTAAATTAAGGTTAATTAATTTAATAATTAACTTTAATTAATGAATGATTAAAGATAATTTAAATGATAATTAATTTAAGTTAATTACTTTATAAAATAATTTGAGGATGGTTAATGAAGGTGATTAATCAGGATTATTTAACAATTAATTAATATGGTTAATTTTATAATTAATTAGATTAATTAATTTAATAATAATCAATTATAAATGGTCTGAGTATAATTACTTGGTAAAGTAATTAAGAAATTAATTACTTAATGTAATTAATTTAATTTAATGAGATTGTTTATTTTTAATTAATTAAGTTTAATTAATTATAAACACTTGGATTTTATAAATAATTACTTTAGGTAATTAATGATTTGGGTAATTACTTAGTTAAGTAATTGTTAAATAATTACATGGTTGTAATTATATGGAGATGTTTAATTATGAGATAATTTGAATTAATTATTTAATAATTAATCAAATAATTAATAAAGAAATTAATTTAAGGATAATTAATTTGGTTTAATAAAGTAATTAAGTAATTAAAGGTTAATTAAAGGTTAATTAAGTAACAAGTAATTAATTTGGTTTAATAAATAATCAAATAATTAATTAATTAAGTAATTAAAGGTTAATTACTGTTTAGTTGAGGATAATTAATTTGTGAAATTAATAAGGATAACTACATGAATGTAATTAAGTATAATTAATCAAAAATGATTAATTAAGGTAATTTATTCTGAATGATTGATTAATTGATTGTAATCAATTAAATGATTGAGTAAGCAAGTTATAATCTGATGAAGTAATTAATTTAATTTATTTTAAATTAATTAAAGATAGATTAATTAATTTAATTCATTTTAAATTAATTAGAGATTAGAGATAGTTAATTTAATTTATTTTAAATTAATTATATTGTGATGAGTAAATCTTTGCTTATGTATGAATGGATGTCATTGATTGGCTTGGATGCTTTAAGATCTCAGTAATGAGATAAATAATAGTGTGTGGTATGGATGATTGTTTGTATTGTGATGATAACTTAGATTATCTATTGTGATGGTGATATATGGAATATCTATATGATATTGATGATGTGAATTACCTGTTATGTGATAATGTTAATCATCAATTGTGATTTATGAGTTATCTATCTGAATGTATATAGATAGTTAAATTGTTTTAAAACCTTTAAACAACTTGGACTTTAAAAGACACGCTTTGGTTTTCGATGAGACCGGGATCGGGTTTCCATATTTGGATATCCGAAAACCACATCGATTCCAAATAACGTTAGGTCGTGAATCAAAGTGGAGCTTTGTGAAGACTCGAGGTGTAAGGACTATGAGTCAATATAACTCTATGGGTGATTCCGTAATGAGTTGACGGAATTAGTTCTTATAGATTCGAGATGGTGGTTTAGAGTGCAAGGGTTATTGTCGTTAACTCTGAGGGTGATTCCAAAATGAGTGTAACGAGATAATGCCTTCGGTTTCGTTCGAACCCGGAACGAACTTGAATGGATTGAATGCTTTCAGAACATCGTCAGGTGGACTATGAGCATTCTAAGTGATGTGTCCTATAAAGGTAATCGTAGCCTCAAGCCTCATCAACCGGGAATGGCTAAAACAGGGGAGGTGCAGCAATGCTTCGTGGGTCGCGCCCACTGGAGAGCAAGATTGATCCCTGTCTAGAAGTCCCTTTATATTCGGCTGTGTGGGTGGTTGCTAGCTACAACCATGGGGTTGTCTTGTTCGGAACTATTTAGTAAGGAATGGATCCGGCTTTGTGTTGCAGGGGGTCGGGAGTGATCCTCGGTACGTTGATCTAGGCCACGTACTGTGACGGACGGTACCCCAGTAGCCCTGCCATTGTATGGAATCCACAATCCAATAAGTGCCAATGGTTTTGATTGTATTACCCACTTTTGTGGCTAGTAGCTGGAATTTAATGAATGTAACAATTTCGGCTATTTCTTACTTATTTGAAAACCCTAGACACTATTATAATATCATCGGATTTCCTATCAAATGTTTTGGTTAGCGTAAGGTAAAAACTTTTCCATGTTCATGTGTGGTAAGTGTTACGTGATACCTTTCTTTAAAAAGGTTTTTGAAAGTTAAGAAACTTTAACCTGTTACTCACACCAGACCCATGTCTGACCCGGAGTTTATTTTTGTTTTTCATAAACTCTTGGGTACTCAAATTTTTATGAGTAGTTAAGGGAATTCAGGTAGGATTCAGGTTAGCTTTGACGAATTGAGGAGGAGCAATGGAGCAGGATGCTTCCGCGTGTAGATATATATATAGTATTCCGCTGTGTGTTCTCTGAGTTGTTGTATAACTAGACAGGTGTTTATAACTGTCTAGTATGTGTTGTATATCTGTGTACTCTGATAATGATTGTAAACTATGTAATATTTATGTTATTAATATAATTTATTCGTTCCGCTGTGTAAGATTCTGATGTTGTTTCTTTCTTCTCTTCTTTCTATTCTCTTTTCTATCCCTTTCTTTCTTCAAGATGATGCGATTTTCCGGGAGTGGAAAGTCGGGTCGTCACAGTTGGTATTAGAGCATTAGGTTGAGTGAATACCTAGGCTCTGGAGTGGTGTCTATCTTGAGAGAGCGTATTTGTAATTTTTAATATATTTATATTTATTTATTTATTTCTACCTATCGATTGGGTTACCTGTTCAGGTTTTGCAATATAAGTTATGAAGGTACATTGGGGTAGTGGTGTGTATAACACGACTACCATTGGTTGGAGTTTGAATGTTTTGAGGTTAGAAGTGGATTTGTTGAGACTGTAAACCTAATACCGCCTCAAGTGAGTTCTGTAGTGATGGAGAACTTCATTGATCTCTGAAGGAAACCTGTGAAGGTTCGGAGTCTATTTCTGAAGTTGGATGAGTAGAGTTTGGATCTTTCGGTTGGGCAGAAGCAACTGATGGTATTTTTGATACCTTAAGGAAGTAGTAGCTGCGTGATGAGATGCAGTGACTATGGATGTTCCCGAGGATGATTTCTTTGGAACAAGTTAAGGAGGTGAGTCTGCTTCGGTGTTGTGGCTGTGTTCAGCCGGAGTTTCTGTTTGCTTTGAGATCCGAGTTTCTCAGAGAGCTTTGTTTTGAAATTCTTTGGCTTTTGTGGCAGCATTGCAGTTTGGAGTGTTCTCGGTGTTGGAAAGAGATCTTCTGGTTTAGCAGTTTTCTAAAGTGGAGTTCAGAAGCAGTGAGTGGACCCATTTCTTCGTTGGGTTGGCTAGTGAAGTTTAAGCTGTTCTATTTCGTTAAGGGAGAACAGTTCTACTTGGATTTGGTTAGGTGGATCGTAAAAGTGACTTGCGATTGTTTGAGTGTTCTCTTGGATTATCTGAGTTTTTCTGGATGTCTTCAAGAAGTCAGAGTTTTGTTCGCATATGAAGATTGAGTTTCCTTATCGTCTGGAATTCCAGGAGTGGTACCGGTGGTTTAGCTTTATAGAAGAATGGTTCCAGGAGATTGAATTGGTGTAGCAGCTCAGAGTTTTGGGGAACTTCTGAATTTTTCTTATGGATTTGTTGAACCATATCTCTGGGGTGTGTTCTCCAGTTTGTGCTTGCGTTCTTCTTCAGCATTTTCTTCTACTTTGGATCAGAGTTGAGCAGCGGAAGCAGTTTGGAAGTGTATCTGTTTTTTTTTCCCGGACAGGAGAAGTTGTTGTCTTCTGATGTTGAGGAGTTGAGATTGAGTTCTTGATCTTGGTTGATTTTGAGGAAATCATTTTTGTTGAGTTGATTGGTCTAGTTGTTTCTAGAAGCATCAGCGCTGATCAGTAAGTTTGTAGTCAGCCCAGGATTGTCTGAAGAGTTTTATGGATTAGAGTCAGAGAGACTTGGACTCTGAAGTCGGATATTTAATTTTTAGATAAGTTTTCTTTGATCATAAGTGAGCTATAAGTTTGGGTAGGTATGAGAAGTTTGCTCTGGAGTTTTTTGGATCTTTTCTATATCTAGGAGATTAAGTGATTGATCTACAGGATTGAATTGCCAGTTTGGATAACTGGAATTCGATGAGTTTCACGTATCTCTGAGGGAGTACGTGTATGATCTGTCTCTGGTTGTGGAACCAGCAGTTCTGGAGTTTGGTTGTTGAGTCAGACTCGTTTGTAGTCTGATATCTTATCTAGTGTTATAGATATAGTTGTATAGGAGCTTTATAGATTCATAGTATTGTTTGTTTGGATTCTCTAGGACGAGTATCCCGCTATATATATACCTGGGGAAACTCGATAAAATTCTATCCAGAATTTGTCTGGATAATTAGATTTGTTTGATTGGTTTGATTGGTTGTTTGGTTGTTAGCATATGCTTGATATATGCTTGTGTTTTTAAAATAAAAATTTAATAAGATTATTAAATTACCTTTGTTTTAAATTTCGAGGACGAAATTCTTTTAAGGGGGAAGGATTGTAATATCCCGGAATTTTTAACAATATCAATTTAATAATCTGTGGTAAAAATTAAATTGATATTGATATTCTGATAATAATTATTCAGATAAATTAAATAATCTTCCTCAATAAATATTTAAATTGGTTATTTTATCTTTTTAAAATAATAAATTGATTTTTATTTCTAATGTAAATATATGGTTCATATTTTAAATAAATTGGTATTGTTTTAAATTTAGAATAAATTTAACAAATTGGTTTTATGGTTTAATAAAATGAATATTTTGTAAAATGATCTTAATTTAATAAAAAGGTATTTATAAAAACAATATTAATATTGTATTGACTTTATAAATAAGTTTTGAAAAAGATTTGAAATTTTTATTTCAAATTGAATTTATATTTACAACTTGATTTGAAAATAATTGATTCTTGAATTTAGTTTAAATTTAAATTCAAAAGTTTAAAATTTAAATTGTTTAATTGTTTTAATCTTTAATATGTACAAGTTTATTTATTAACATAATTTGTTTTTATTTCTTTTATAATTTATACACATTCAAATTTAAACTAACAACTTAAATTAAGCTAATATAACATACATTTGTAATTAGTACTAATTATTTTAAAGAGAAAACAAGTGTTAATTTTATAAGCATTCTATTGACAAGTGTTGTTAAAGTTTGACAAGTGTTAAAATTTAGTTTAAATTTTCTTTTCTTTTAATAAAATCTGAAAATACATTAGCTAAGATTACATCTTCATTCATATTTCATTTTTATTTTCCTTCATCAAAGAAAAATCTTCAAACCTTTAAAATCTGCATTCACAAATTATCAAAAACCAGATCTGCATATCCTCAAATCTAAACATCTGCATGTTCCTCTTCATAAAAAAAACAATATGCATAATCTTAACCATGTTCCAACATCTTCTTACCACAAATTCATCTGCATTTACAATCAAAGCAAAAACCTGCATACTCCCTTCATCAAAGATCAAAATTCTGCATTTCCTCAAATTCAAGATGAGCCTGCACACTGTTTATTCTCTGCATTCTACCTGCATGCAAGTATTTTGGGCTGAGACTATAAGCTTGAGCAACTCAGATTTTAAGCAAAGAGTCAAGCTTGCATTTTTTATGTCTTCTGCATAATGGAGAAACAGGGACCCTGCATATTCATTTTCTGCAAATTTATAAAAGGAAGCATACCTGCATATCATATCTTTGCAAATTTTCAAATGATCAACAGGAGCTCTGCATTTGTTTTTTGCATTCATCAAATAGTGAGTAACAATTTATTTTAAAACTAATTTAAATTTATATAGTTGCTTGAATTGTTTACTGATGAGTAACTTTAAATGTCTGTATATATGTATGAGTTTGAATATCTGCTTGCTGTGATGAATTTCTTCTTGTTCTAGAATTCCACACTTTAGACACAATTCAAAAAAATTCATAAACTCAAGATTTAATCCATGTTTAGATGCAAAGTAAAGTTGTATTAGTTTCATCAGTTCATGTTTAAAATGTCAAGAAGTTAAAATTTATGAGTTGACTCCGGAAATAGGGAAAAGCATCAGGCATGCTTATTTTTATCAAAACTCAATAAAATGGATATGGTGATTTAGTAGAATAAATCAAATATCTAAACTATAACTTGATTTTTAAATCAAGTAATAATATTTTTAGGTGTCTGATAGAGTAACAGTATGTTCTGAAACCAAAAATTGAATATAAGCAAAAATTTTGCAAATCTGTAGTTTAAGAAACTCAAAACCTCTTTTGAGTTATAGGGTAAGGATCTTAGATCCATAGAAAATTTGTAATGAGAATAATAAATTGCTTGTTTGGTTGCTGTGGGAAAATTTTGGTTTGAACACTAAGTTTTGAATAGGGGTTAAAGTTTGGAACAGCGAGGAGGTGAAGAGTGGATCGAGTGATTTGGTTTTTGGTGTGTGGGTAGTTGGTGTGTAGAGTAATTCATGGCCGGAGGGGAGGATACTCAGGTGACCGGAGTGGCGATCTAAGGCCGATGACAGGTTTTGAGTAAAAACTTGTATAAAAATTTCCAGGTTTTGAATTTGGGTTTCAGAACCAAAATTTTTCATTTCTGTTTATTTGGTTGATCTTGTGTTGGTGTTAGGGTATTCTTGAGTTTCTGGTTGTGGCTGGATCATCTGAGATGATGGGCAGAGGCGGCGGCGACGTGATCTCTGGTGAACTTTTGTGGTTTGGGGTGTTTCAGGGGAGATGTGGGGAAAGTGGGTGAATGACTCGAAGCAGGTCAATGTTAGACTCGGAGTAAGTTAAGATGAAACCCGAAGTAGAAATTGATGTATCTCGGGTTGAACTAAATGTTCATGCTTCAGGGAAAACCTGAATTTTTAAATTCTGGGTTTGTCAAATTTTAAAATATGTAGTTATAGGTTTTGAATAAGGGTTAGGTTTAAAATTTAATTTAAGTTTGAATTACTAATTTTAATTTAAATTCCAGGTTTTGAGTTGAAACCTGTTTTTCTGTTTTCTTTAAATCTGGGTTTAAAAATTTAAATCTGTAATTTATGTTTAAAGCAAAGTTTGAATTTAAATGCAATTCAAGTTTGCATTACTGATTTGAAATCCAAATTTCAGTTTTTAGAACAGAAACTTAAGTTTTTAAATTTAACTTAATTAACTATTTTATTTTGGGTAAAATAGTTGAAACTTTTAATAATGAAGTTTTTAAAACGTGATTAAGATTTAAGAATTGATTTTAAATCTGGAAATTTAAGCTTTTAAAATGAACTTTAGTTTAAATTTAAAAAGAGATTTAAATTGAAGATAAACTAAGGATGAGTTGAAATTTCCAAAATTTTGAAATGAATTCAACTTCAAATTTTTATGATTTTATTTTTTTAAGACAAACTATTGTTTGTTTTGAAATTTAAATAAGTTTTAAAATTTTCAAACTTTGATAAGTTTAAATTACTTTTAATTTAAACTTGTATTTTAAATGAAATTTAAAAGGATTTCATAAGTATTTTGTTTTGAATTAAATTGTTTTAAGCATAATTAAGTTATGTTTTTGAAAATTTGATTAAAGAGTTATGTTCAGAATTAATTAATAAGGTAATTAAGAAATTTAATTAATTTAATTAATTAATTAAATTTGGAATTAATAATTGACTAATGATTAATCAATTTGGAATTAGGATCATTAATTAAATTATTAATTAATGATAAATGAATATTAGTTATGTAATTAAATTTTAAATTAAGGTTAATTAATTTAATAATTAACTTTAATTAATGAATGATTAAAGATAATTTAAATGATAATTAATTTAAGTTAATTACCTTATAAAATAATTTGAGGATGGTTAATGAAGGTCATTAATCAGGATTATTTAACAATTAATTAATATGGTTAATTTTATAATTAATTAGATTAATTAATTTAATAATAATCAATTATAAATGGTCTGAGTATAATTACTTGGTAAAGTAATTAAGAAATTAATTACTTAATATAATTAATTTAATTTAATGAGATTGTTTATTTTTAATTTATTAAGTTTAATTAATTATAAACACTTGGATTTTATAAATAATTACTTTAGGTAATTAATGATTTGGGTAATTACTTAGTTAAGTAATTGTTAAATAATTACATGGTTGTAATTATATAGAGATGTTTTATTATGAGATAATTTGAATTAATTATTTAATAATTAATCAAATAATTAATTAAGAAATTAATTTAAGGATAATTAATTTGGTTTAATGTGGTAATTAAGTTAGTTAATTACTTAAGGTAATTAATTTAGGAAATAATTAAGGATCATTAATTATTTAATTAATGATGTAATTAAAGTTGATTAATCATGATTAATTAATCAGTAATAGGTAATTAATGGTAATTAGTTAACATAATTAATTAAGGATTAATGTAATTAATTATGATTAATTAATTAATTAAGTAATTAAAGGTTAATTATTGTTAGTTGAGGATAATTAATTTGTGAAATTAATTAAGGATAACTACATGAATGTAATTAAGTATAATTAATCAAGAATGATTAATTAAGGTAATTTATTCTGAATGATTGATTAATTGATTGTAATCAATTAAATGATTGAGTAAGCAAGTTATAATCTGATGAAGTAATTAATTTAATTTATTTTAAATTAATTAAATATAGAGTAATTAATTTAATTCATTTTAAATTAATTAGAGATTAGAGATAGTTAATTTAATTCATTTTAAATTAATTATATTGTGATGAGTAAATCTTTGCTTATGTATGAATGGATGTCATTGATTGACTTGGATGCTTTAAGATCTCAGTAATGAGATAAATAATAGTGTGTGGTATGGATGATTGTTTGTATTGTGATGATAACTTAGATTATCTATTGTGATGGTGATATATGAAATATCTATATGATATTGATGATGTGAATTACCTGTTATGTGATAATGTTAATCATCAATTGTGATTTATGAGTTATCTATCTGAATGTATATAGATAGTTAAATTGTTTTAAAACCTTTAAACAACTTGGACCTTAAAAGACACGCTTTGGTTTTCAATGAGACCGGGATCGGGTTTCCATATTTGGATATCCGAAAACCACATCGATTCCAGATAACGTTAGGTCGTGAATCAAAGTGGAGCTTTGTGAAGACTCGAGGTGTAAGGACTATGAGTCAATATAAATCTATGGGTGATTCCGTAATGAGTTGACGGAATTAGTTCTTATAGATTCGAGATGGTGGTTTAGAGTTCAAGGGTTATTGTCGTTAACTCTGAGGGTGATTCCAAAATGAGTGTAACGAGATAATGCCTTCGGTTTCGTTCGAACCTGGAACGAACTTGTATGGATTGAATGCTTTCAGAACATCGTCAGGTGGACTATGAGCATTCTAAGTGATGTGTCGTATAAAGGTAATCGTAGCCTCAAGCCTCATCAACCGGGAATGGCTAAAACAGGGGAGGTGCAGCAAAGCTTCGTGGGTCGCGCCCACTGGAGAGAAAGATTGATCCCTGTCTAGAAGTCCCTTTATATTCGGCTGTGTGGGTGGTTGCTAGCTACAACCATGGGGTTGTCTTGTTCGAAACTATTCAGTAAGGAATGGGTCCGGCTTTGTGTTGCAGGGGATCGGGAGTGATCCTCGGTACGTTGATCTAGGCCACGTACTGTGACGGGCGGTACCCCAGTAGCCCTGCCATTGTATGGAATCCACAATCCAATAAGTGCCAACGGTTTTGATTGTATTACCCACTTTTGTGGCTAGTAGCTGGAATTTAATGAATGTAACAATTTCGGCTATTTCTTACTTATTTGAAAACCCTTGACACTATTATAATATCATCGGATTTCCTATCAAATGTTTTGTTTAGCGTAAGGTAAAATCTTTTCCATGTTTATGTGTGGTAAGTGTTACGTGATACCTTTCTTTAAAAAGGTTTTTGAAAGTTAAGAAACTTTAACCTGTTACTCACACCAGACCCATGTCTGACCCGGAGTTTATTTTTGTTTTTCGTAAACTCTTGGGTACTCAAATTTTTATGAGTAGTCAAGGGAATTCAGGTAGGATTCAGGTTAGCTTTGACGAATTGAGGAGGAGCAATGGAGCAGGATGCTTCCGCGTGTAGATATATATATATATATAGTATTCCGCTGTGTGTTCTCTGAGTTGTTGTATAACTAGACAGGTGTTTATAACAGTCTAGTATGTGTTGTATATCTGTGTACTCCGATAATGATTGTAAACTATGTAATAATTATGTTATTAATATAATTTATTCGTTCCGCTGTGTAAGATTCTGATGTTGTTTCTTTCTTCTCTTCTTTCTATTCTCTTTTCTATCCCTTTCTTTCTTCAAGATGATGTGATTTTCCGGGAGCGGAAAATCACATCATCTTGAGAGAATACCTGTTCAATGAAGGTAGATTTTCCGGGTCGTCACAGTTGGTATCAGAGCATTAGGTTGAGTGAATACCTAGGCTCTGGAGTGGTGTCTATCTTGAGAGAGCGTATTTGTAATTTTTAATATATTTATATTTATTTATTTATTTCTACCTATCGATTGGGTTACCTGTTCAGGTTTTGCAATATAAGTTATGAAGGTACATTGGGGTAGTGGTGTGTATAACACGACTACCATTGGTTGGAGTTTGAATGTTTTGAGGTTAGAAGTGGATTTGTTGAGACTGTAAACCTAATACCGTCTCAAGTGAGTTCTGTAGTGATGGAGAACTTCATTGATCTCTGAAGGAAACCTGTGAAGGTTCGGAGTCTATTTCTGAAGTTGGATGAGTAGAGTTTGGATCTGTCGGTTGGGCAGAAGCAACTGATGGTATTTTTGATACCTTAAGGAAGTAGTAGCTGCGTGATGAGATGCAGTGACTATGGATGTTCCCGAGGATGATTTCTTTGGAACAAGTTAAGGAGGTGAGTCTGCTTCGGTGTTGTGGCTGTGTTCAGCCCGGAGTTTCTGTTTGCTTTGAGGTCCGAGTTTCTCAGAGAGCTTTGTTTTGAAATTCTTTGGCTTTTGTGGCAGCATTGCAGTTTGGAGTGTTCTCGGTGTTGGAAAGAGATCTTCTGGTTTTAGCAGTTTTCTGAAGTGGAGTTCAGAAGCAATGAGTGGACCCATTTCTTCGTTGGGTTGGCTAGTGAAGTTTAAGCTGTTCTATTTGGTTAAGGGAGAACAGTTTTACTTGGATTTGGTTAGGTGGATCGCAAAAGTGACTTGCGATTGTTTGAGTGTTCTCTTGGATTATCTGAGTTTTTCTGAATGTCTTCAAGAAGTCAGAGTTTTGTTCGCATTTGAAGATTGAGTTTCCTTATCGTCTGGAATTCCAGGAGTGGTACCGGTGGTTCAACTTTATAGAAGAATGGTTCCAGGAGATTGAATTGGTGTAGCAGCTCGGAGTTTTGGGGGAACTTCTGAATTTTTCTTATGGATTTGTTGAACCATATCTCTGGGGTGTGTTGTCCAGTTTGTGCTTGCGTTCTTCTTCAGCATTTTCTTCTACTTTGGATCAGAGTTGAGCAGTGGAAGCAGTTTGGAAGTGTATCTGTTTTTCTTTTCCCGGACAGGAGAAGTTGTTGTCTTCTGATGTTGAGGAGTTGAGATTGAGTTCTTGATCTTGGTTTATTTTGAGGAAATCATTTTTGTTGAGTTGATTGATCTAGTTGTTTCTAGAAGCATCAGTGAAGGTTGAGCTGATCAGTAAGTTTGTAGTCAGCTCAGGATTGTCTGAAGAGTTTTATGGATTAGAGTCGGAGAGACTTGGACTCTGAAGTCGGAGATTTAATTTTTGTATAAGTTTTCTCTGATCATAAATGAGCTATAAGTTTGGGTAGGTCTGAGAAGTTTGCTCTGGAGTGTTTTGGATCTTTTCTATATCTAGGAGATTAAGTGATTGATCTACAGGATCGAATTGCCAGTTTGGATAACTGGAATTCGATGAGTTTCACGTATCTCTGAGGGAGTATGTGTATGATCTGTCTCTGGTTGTGGAACCAGCAGTTCTGGAGTTTGGTTGTTGAGTCAGACTCGTTTGTAGTCTGATATCTTATCTAGTGTTATAGATATAGTTGTATAGGAGCTTTGTAGCTTCATAGTATTGTTTGTTTGGATTCTCTAGGACGAGTATCCCGGTATATATATACCTGGGGAAACTCGATAAAATTCTATCCAGAATTTGTCTGGATAATTAGATTTGTTTGATTGGTTTGATTGGTTGTTTGGTTGTTAGCATATGCTTGATATATGCTTGTGTTTTTAAAATAAAAATTTAATAAGATTATTAAATTACCTTTGTTTTAAATTTCGAGGACGAAATTCTTTTAGGGGGGAAGGATTGTAACATCCCGGGATTTTTAACAATATCAATTTAATAATCTGTGGTAAAAATTAAATTGATATTGATATTCTGATAATAATTATTCAGATAAATTAAATAATCTTCTTCAATAAATATTTAAATTGGTTATTTTATCTTTTTAAAATAATAAATTGATTTTTATTTCCAATATAAATATATGGTTCATATTTTAAATAAATGGGTATTGTTTTAAATTTAGAATAAATTTAACAAATTGGTTTTATGGTTTAATAAAATGAATATTTTGTAAAATGATCTTAATTTAATAAAAAGATATTTATAAAAACAATATTAATATTGTATTGACTTTATAAATAAGTTTTGAAAAAGATTTGAAATTTTTATTTCAAATTGAATTTATATTTACAACTTGATTTGAAAATAATTGATTCTTGAATTTAGTTTAAATTTAAATTCAATAGTTTAAATTTTAAATTATTTAATTGTTTTAATCTTTAATATGTACAAGTTCATTTATTAACATAATTTGTTTTTATTTCTTTTATAATTTATACACATATTCAAATTTAAACTAACAACTTAAATTAAGCTAATATAACATACATTTGTAATTAGTACTAATTATTTTAAAGAGAAAACAAGTGTTAATTTTATAAGCATTCTATTGACAAGTGTTGTTAAAGTTTGACAAGTGTTAAAATTTAGTTTAAATTTTCTTTTCTTTTAATAAAATCTAAAAATACATTAGCTAAGATTACATCTTCATTCATATTTCATTTTTATTTTCCTTCATCAAAGAAAAATCTTCAAACCTTTAAAATCTGCATTCACAAATTATCAAAAATCAGATCTGCATATCCTCAAATCTAAACATCTGCATGTTCCTCTTCATAAAAAAAACAATCTGCATAATCTTAACCATGTTCCAACATCTTCTTACCACAAATTCATTTGCATTTACAATCAAAGCAAAAACCTGCATACTCCCCTCATCAAAGATCAAAATTCTGCATTTCCTCAAATTCAAGATGAGCCTGCACACTGTTTATTCTCTGCATTCTACCTGCATGCAAGTATTTTGGGCTAAGATTATAAGCATGAGAAACTCAGATTTTAAGCAAAGAGTCAAGCTTGCATTTTTTATGTCTTCTGCATAATGGAGAAACAGGGACCCAGCATATTCATTTTCTGCAAATTTATAAAAGGAAGCATACCTGCATATCATATCTCTGCAAATTTTCAAATGACCAACAGGAGCTCTACATTTGTTTTCTACATTCATCAAATAGTGAGTAACAATTTATTTTAAAACTAATTTAAATTTATATAGTTGCTTGATTTGTTTACTGATGAGTAACTTAAAATGTCTGTATATATGTATGAGTTTGAATATCTGCTTGCTGTGATGAATTTCTTCTTGTTCTAGAATTCCAGACTTTAGATACAATTCAAAAAAATTCATAAACTCAAGATATAATCCATGTTTATATGCAAAGTAAAGTTGTATTATTTTCATCAGTTCATGTTTAAAATGTCAAGAAGTTAAAATTTACGAGTTGACTCTGGAAACAGGGAAAAGCATCAGGCATGCTTATTTTTCTCAAAACTCAATCAAATGGATATGGTGATTTAGTAGAATAAATCAAATATCTAAACTATAACTTGATTTTTAAATCAAGAAATAATATTTTTAGGTGTTTGATAGAGTAACAGTATGTTCTGAAACCAAAAATTGAATATAAGCAAAAAATTTGCAAATTTGTAGTTTAAGAAACTCAAAACCTCTTTTGAGTTATAGGGTAAGGATCTTAGATCCATAGAAAATCTGTAATGAGAATAATAAATTGCTTGTTTGGTTGCTGTGGGAAAATTTTGGTTTGAACACTAAGTTTTGAATAGGGGTTTAAGTTTAGAACAGCGAGGAGGTGAAGAGTGGATCGAGTGATTTGGTTTTTGGTGTGTGGGTAGTTGGTGTGTAGAGTAATTCATGGCCGGAGGGGAGGATACTCAGGTGACCGGAGTGGCGATCTAAGGCCGATGACAGGTTTTGAGTAAAAACTTGTATAAAAATTTCCAGGTTTTGAATTTGGGTTTCAGAACCCAAATTTTGCATTTCTGTTTATTTGGTTGATCTTGTGTTGGTGTTAGGGTATTCTTGAGTTTCTGGTTGTGGCTGGATCATCTGAGATGATGGGCAGAGGCGGCGGCGACGTGATCTCTGGTGAACTTTTGTGGTTTGGGGTGTTTCAGGGGAGATGTGGGGAAACTGGGAGAATGACTCGAAGCAGGTCAATGTTAGACTCGGAGTAAGTTAAGATGAAACCCGAAGTAGAAATTGATGTATCTCGGGTTGAACTAAATGTTCATGCTTCAGGGAAAACTTGAATTTTTAAATTCTGGGTTTGTGAAATTTTAAAATCTGTAGTTATAGGTTTTGAATAAGGGTTAGGTTTAAAATTTAATTTAAGTTTGAATTACTAATTTGAATTTAAATTCCAGGTTTTGAGTTGATACCTGTTTTTCTTTTTTCTTTAAATCTGGGTTTAAAAATTTAAATCTTTAATTTATGTTTAAAGCAAAGTATGAATTTAAATGCAATTCAAGTTTGCATTACTGATTTGAAATCCAAATTTCAGTTTTTAGAACAGAAACTTAAGTTTTTAAATTTAACTTAATTAACTATTTTATTTTGGGTAAAATAGTTGAAACTTTTAATAACGAAGTTTTTAAAATTTGATTAAGATTTAAGAATTAATTTTAAATCTGGAAATTTAAGCTTTTAAAATGAACTTTAGTTTAAATTTAAAAAGAGATTTAAATTGAAGATAAACTAAGGATGAGTTGAAATTTCCAAAATTTTGAAATGAATTCAACTTCGAATTTTTATGATTTTATTTTTTTAAGACAAACTATTGTTTGTTTTGAAATTTAAATAAGTTTTAAAATTTTCAAACTTTGATAAGTTTAAATTACTTTTAATTTAAACTTGTATTTTAAATGAAATTTAAAAGGATTTCATAAGTATTTTGTTTTGAATTAAATTGTTTTAAGCATAATTAAGTTATGTTTTTGAAAATTTGATTAAAGAGTTATGTTTAGAGTTAATTAATAAGGTAATTAAGAAATTTAATTAATTTAATTAATTAATTGAATTTGGAATTAATAATTGACTAATGATTAATCAATTTGGAATTAGGATGATTAATTTAATTATTAATTAATGATAAATGAATATTAGTTATGTAATTAAATTTTAAATTAAGGTTAATTAATTTAATAATTAACTTTAATTAATGAATGATTAAAGATAATTTAAATGATAATTAATTTAAGTTAATTACCTTATAAAATAATTTGAGGATGGTTAATGAAGGTCATTAATCAGGATTATTTAACAATTAATTAATATGGTTAATTTTATAATTAATTAGATTAATTAATTTAATAATAATCAATAATAAATGGTCTGAGTATAATTACTTGGTAAAGTAATTAAGAAATTAATTACTTAATGTAATTAATTTAATTTAATGAGATTGTTTATTTTTAATTAATTAAGTTTAATTAATTATAAACACTTGGATTTTATAAATAAGTACTTTAGGTAATTAATGATTTGGGTAATTACTTAGTTAAGTAATTGTTAAATAATTACATGGTTGTAATTATATGGAGATGTTTAATAATGAGATAATTTGAATTAATTATTTAATAATTAATCAAATAATTAATTAAGAAATTAATTTAAGGATAATTAATTTGGTTTAATGTGGTAATTAAGTTAGTTAATTACTTAAGGTAATTAATTTAGGAAATAATTAAGGATCATTAATTATTTAATTAATGATGTAATTAAAGTTGATTAATCATGATTAATTAATCAACAATAGGTAATTAAAGGTAATTAATTAAGGATTAATGTAATTAATTATGATTAATTAATTAATTAAGTAATTAAAGGTTAATTACTGTTTAGTTGAGGATAATTAATTTGTGAAATTAATTAAGGATAATTACATGAATGTAATTAAGTATAATTAATCAAGAATGATTAATTAGGGTAATTTATTCTGAATGATTGATTAATTGATTGTAATCAATTAATTGATTGAGTAAGCAAGTTATAATCTGATGAAGTAATTAATTTAATTTATTTTAAATTAATTAAAGATAGAGTAATTAATTTAATTCATTTTAAATCAATTAGAGATTAGAGATAGTTAATTTATTTCATTTTAAATTAATTATATTGTGATGAGTAAATCTTTGCTTATGTATGAATGGATGTCATTGATTGACTTGGATGCTTTAAGATCTCAGTAATGAGATAAATAATAGTGTGTGGTATGGATGATTGTTTGTATTGTGATGATAACTTAGATTATCTATTGTGACGGTGATATATGGAATACCTATATGATATTGATGATGTGAATTACCTGTTATGTGATAATGTTAATCATCAATTGTGATTTATGAGTTATCTATCTGAATGTATATAGATAGTTAAATTGTTTTAAAACCTTTAAACAACTTGGACCTTAAAAGACACGCTTTGGTTTTCGATGAGACCGGGATCGGGTTTCCATATTTGGATATCCGAAAACCACATCGATTCCAAATAACGTTAGGTCGTGAATCATAGTGGAGCTTTGTGAAGACTCGAGGTGTAAGGACTATGAGTCAATATAACTCTGTGGGTGATTCTGTAATGAGTTGATGGAATTAGTTCTTATAGATTCGAGACGGTGGTTTAGAGTGCAAGAGTTATTGTCGTTAACTCTGAGAGTGATTCCAAAATGAGTGTAACGAGATAATGCCTTCGGTTTCGTTCGAACCCGGAACGAACTTGTATGGATTGAATGCTTTCAGAACATCATCAGGTGGACTATGTGACGCCCCACCTATATACCCACGCTAGCCAAGAACACTACGGTGTAGTGTTGTCAGCTAGCACAGAGAATAAGGCGGTTGAGGAGCGACCATCCATGTGATTTCTTATCACACAGTGGCTATAAATAATCTTCGGAAACAAACATAGAAATATGCATAACACAAATCAGTCACTGACATCCATATCACGAAGGCGGAAGAAGATATGAATATATAACTAACACATGAAAGTGTACATCAGAGTAGTGGTCAAAAAGATCCACAATAATACAAAAGAATAGCAACACATGCTATACAAAAGAATACATCTATGAGTCTATATCTCAAGTGTAAACGACAAAAACTGCTAATCTAAAAGGTCAGCCAAAAGTCAGAGTAGTAAATCCCTGGGGGAGAAGTCAAGCAGAAGCACCTGTAACATCTCGGTCTGACCCGAGTATTATTTATAAGAAAATAATAAACGGATCAGTCTAGCTATAAATATCAGATAACATGATATAAACAATAGATATGGCAAGAACATATAGTAACCATAAAGACATACTATGATAAGCATGTAAATGAAGATCATCAAGAGATCAAACAATATCAAAAGAATCTTCTAAAAGATCCAAATTCACCTAAACATAAAAGTTGGAAAATCATAACAATGAAAGTCATGAAAATAGGTGAAGCACAAATTCCAGAAGACTACACAAGAAATCCAGAAATTACAATATAGGAGCATGAAAACTCACAAAATGGGAGCATGAAAACTCACCTACACGTGTAACACAAAGCGAGAAGCTATCTCATGGTTGCAAGCCATTAATTTTGACACACGAATGGCCCGAAGACCGTGGGACGCTACCCCACATATATGATGGCGAAACATCACACAAATGCGATGGCAAAACATCACAAGAGCGGGGTCTAGTCTCCCTCGCAGACAAAGAGACATCGCACAGTTGCTAGTCTAAAACACAAAAATGTTCGTCATGATCATCAAGAAGTGTCAATTACACTAAGTTAGTAAATATAAAAGTTTAGCTACATGTCCCATAACCACTTTCTTAACTCAAATATTTACTAACAAACTGTAGATCTCCACTAGAAAATTGTCACAAGAGATTCAATCGAACAAGTCCAAGAATTAACCGACGAAGTAAACGAAAGCGTTTCATACCACTTGTTTTACTAAGTCGTTTAATTAGATTTCTCATACGAGTGAGGTAAAGGTTTGTATATACTAATAGATTGGAAAACGGGTTAAGAAAAGAGCTTTGTTATTAAAAATAGAGTTGAAATAGTTTTATTGAAAGAGTTTTGATATTTACTACTAGTTTTGAAACCTTTATATTTTAAAGTGACCAATCACAGAAGCGATTGTAGAAACAATCAATCACAAAGATCACATTCGGAGATGTGATAAAAATCCAAGGAAATCAGCGCAGCAAGTTCTGTTGAATATTTTTCATATAAGATCCCCTACGGAGGGGGGGTCCGGGGGGGTGGCAACCCCCCAAGGTGGGGGTGCGGGGGCAACGCCATCGCTACGGGGTTCGACCTAATGGTTGCGACCAAGGGGTCTAAGGGGTCAAGCGACTTAGTGGTTGCGACCTAGAGGTGTTCGCGACCTAACGATGACTCGCGACCAACATGGCCGACCTAACAGAGGTTGTGACCTAAGGTATTCACGACTTAGGGACAGAAGCAGGACCGAGCGACCTACGACCTAAGCGACTTTCGACCTACGACCTAAGGCGACTTACGACCTACGACCTACGACCTAAGGCGACTTACGACCTACGACCTAAGGCTCGCGCGACCTAGTGAAATAGCAGTATTAGGTCGAAGACGACCCACGACTTAAGGCTCGCGCGACCTAGTGAAATAGCAGTATTAAGTCGGAGACGACCTACGACTTAAGGCCCATACGACCTACGACCTAAGCCAGAACGACCTAACACCGAACAAGCATTTAGATGGCCCAGCGACCTATGGTACTAACTCGCGAGCGACCTAACGAGTTAACTCGTGAGCGACCTAATTTCGAAGTGCCAAATTCTTCCAGAACGACCTAACGTTAACTCGTAAGCGACCTACGACCTATGGACGAGCGACCTAACTCCGAACGAGCTAAAAATGGCCAGAACGACCTAGTACCAGTTTTTCACCAAAATCACTAAAATTTGGAGTTTTTCGCCAATCCAATCCAAACCAAATGCAAATGTGCTTACTAAAGTGATAGGGAATCATTCCCAACAGTCCATTATAGATATAGACTAGATTTGTGGGATAAAAATCTCACCTTTGCACCAAATATCAATGAAAATGAAGTTTTAAACAAGCAAGAATCAATCCCTCTTCTATCTAAGCACAAGAAGCTTGAATCCAATGTCTTCTTCTTGAATTTGGAGTAGAAAGATGGATTGCAATTGAATTTGAGTTTTGGAATTTTAATTTCCCATTCCCTCCACCATTTTTGAAGAAGCTTGAAGACTTAGGCAAATAGAAATGAAGTTATGAAGAGGAGGGTGAAGGTTGGGTCTAATAGGCTAAAAGCCCAACCCAAAGTCTCAAGTGAAAAAGTAGTGAAATTCTACTATCTCCAATCATATCAATGTTTATACTTCAAAATGTTATAAACAGCATTTCAAACTCAATGGAAGTGGTCTCGAGTCCTAATATGTCCGTTTGCAAAAAGTAGTTTTGCGAACCAAAATCCGATTAACGATTTAATATTTAAATAAAATATTTAAATATAAACTCGATAAATATGCGGGTTGTTACAGACTACGAGCATTCTAAGTGATGTGTCCTATAAAGGTAATCGTAGCCTCAAGCCTCATCAACCGGGAATGGCTAAAACAGGGGAGGTGCAACAAAGCTTCGTGGGTCGCGCCCATTGAAGAGCAAGATTGATCCCTGTCTAGAAGCCCCTTTATATTCGGCTGTGTGGGTGGTTGCTAGCTACAACCACGGGGTTGTCCTGTTCGGAACTATTCAGTAAGGAATGGGTCCGACTTTGTGTTGCAGGGGGTTGGGAGTGATCCTTGGTACGTTGATCTAGGCCACGTACTGTGACGGGCGGTACCCCAGTAGCCCTGCCATTGTATGGAATCCACAATCCAATAAGTACCAACTGTTTTGATTGTATTACCCACTTTTGTGGCTAGTAGCTGGAATTTAATGAATGTAACAATTTTGGCTATTTCTTATTTATTTGAAAACCCTAGACACTATTATAATATCATCGGATTTCCTATCAAATGTTTTGGTTAGCGTAAGGTAAAAACTTTTCCATGTTTATGTGTGGGAAGTCTTACGTGATACCTTTCTTTCAAAAGGTTATTGAAAGTTAAGAAACTTTAACCTGTTACTCACACCAGACCCATGTCTGACCCGGAGTTTATTTTTGTTTTTCATAAACTCTTGGGTACTCAAATTTTTATGAGTAGTCAAGGGAATTTAGGTAGGATTCAGGTTAGCTTTGGCGAATTGAGGAGGGGCAATGGAGCAGGAGGCTTCAGCGTGTAGATATATATATAGTATTCCGCTGTGTGTTCTCTGAGTTGTTGTATAACTAGACAGGTGTTTATAACTGTCTAGTATGTGTTGTATATCTGTGTACTCTGATAATGATTGTAAACTATGTAATATTTATGTTATTAATATAATTTATTCGTTCCGCTGTGTAAGATTCTGATGTTGTTTCTTTCTTCTCTTCTTTCTATTCTCTTTTCTATCCCTTTCTTTCTTCAAGATGATGCGATTTTTCGGGAGTGGAAAGTCGGGTCGTCACATTTACTTTAAAACACCAAATCAGTTTTAAATCGATTTTCCAAAGATTTAATTTCAAACACCGAATAAATTTTCATTCAAATACCAAATTTATTATCTTTTAAAACAAATTCCTTTATTTCTTCCAAACTATTTAAAATTTGAATTTTAAATAAATTTTCCAACTTTTAATCCATTTATAAAAAAAATTCCCATATTTTGAATTAATTCGATAAGATTTCAAAATCAATCTTTACCCTTTTAAATTCCCAATTCATGGAAATGAATTTACTTAAAGTTTTCTACTTTAATTTCAAAAATCAAATTTTATTTATTTCTGGTATCCTACGATACCTAAAATATATTCGGCTAAACTATGGCCTTTCACAATTTTAATCACAAATATAATTACACACAGATTAAAAATAAATCAACACACAACATATGAAACAAATTCAAATGTTTTGAGGAATCCAGTTGGAACCCCCCCAACCTGTTTCCCTGCATCCACTGATGTTAGCTCAATAATCAAATATCAATTCCACTTCGAGGTGGAATATTGCGGTATATGGGATTATATAATATTCATCCGCTATTATGCGCCGCATAGGGTCTCATCCGCTATATAATGTGGGAAATCAATCACTCCAAATACATATACAATACCAATTCCACTTCGAGGTGGAATATCACGGTATATGGGTTTATATAATATCCTCTGCTATTATGCGACACTTAGGGTCTAATCCAATACAGCTGATAATAATTTATTATCCAAGCACACAATCAACGAATTTAAATTAACTATTTAAAATTAAACTGAAAATTCTAATTGAGTGAGAAGATCTCACCTTTGCTTACGCATGCAATCCATTTTCATTCTAGATTGTTTTCTCCCCAGTTTTAGACCTTGTATCAAACATTATACAATTTATTAACATCTGAATCAATGGAAAAACAAATTACTCCAATAATTTAATTTTTAACCCAATATTTATTTTTATAAAATATTCTTATCGATTAAAATAATTTACTAAGTTTATTAATAGATTAATCCCATAATGCATTATGTAAAATAACTTAGAATTTAAAATAGGTATATTTATTTCCCTTTGAAACTACATCTATAGATACTGATAAAAATATCTATATAGATTACAAAAATCCAACCTTATATAAACTCTTCAACGTTCAAAAATTTATTTTCAAAATCTTATACATATTTTCCCGTTTAATCATTAAAATAGGTATGTGATTATATATATATATATATATATATATATATATATATATATATATTTCAGTCCATATTCTTTTAATTTAAAAATGCAAATTCGAAATTATATTTTTTCAAAGAAAACAGAAGGAGACATTTTCCAACACGTCGACTCTCCTTCACCATCCGCCACCTTGAACTCATGCTCACGAAAACCCAGGCCTTTTCCTATGCATGAGCGAGCACGTGCTTCCCCCTCTTCCGTGGCCACGAGCAATTTGAAGTCACCGTCGCTTGAAAACTACTACTGCGACCCCCCCCATGGATGTGATTTTGATTTTTTTTAAAAAGAGGGATGCGATTTCAGGCTTCGGCCATTGATTCGCAAATTCGATTCCCATTTTTTATATTAAATCGATCTGGTTTTGATTTTTTTAAGAGGAGTGAAACTGGAAGGCTACGGGCATTAAAAAAAATTCTATCGGCTATATGATTTTTTTCCTTTTTTTCTTATTCTTTGAGCGAGATAATTGTTCTAGTTATTTTTTTTATTTTGAACGACGCTTGTTTCAAATTTTTTTGCCACGCGTAAGAAATAATGAAATTTGTAAAATATTTATCAATTGCAAAAGAATATTTATATTTGTTTAAATTCAAATTCAAATTGAAATTGCCTCGATAAATTCTTTTCAAAATCTCGATCACCAATCGACGTGTGCCGCCAGGCGTTTATAATGTTAAACCCCTAATCCGAACGCAATGGAAAAGGTTTCGAGTCCAAATTCAATCGTATAGAGAAGACAGCTTTTCGGCCCAGCTTTTATGTTGAATTTCGATAAAATTTTCAGCGCGTTTGCTTATCGTATGACCAAACAATCACTCCGAATGCAACGAAAAATGAAATCCGATAATAATACAATATTACGGATCCCATGGAACTGGTTTTGTCGAATTCCGAGATTGTGCCCCGGAAGGCTATTTTTAAATATCGATTTAAATGATAAAATTTTAAAATGAACAAATCGTTTCCAAAACCAATTCTGAAGCTTCCACTATCTTCAGTATTATCATTATAGATTTTTCAAGTCTTTAAAAATATTTTTAATCAGCTTAAAATTAAGGATTCAAATTTTTACCCAACTTCACATTGTTAAATTCAATATTTAATTGCCAAATTCATAGCAATCTTTGAAATTCAAGTTTAAATTAACTTCCAAATATTTAAATCAATTAAATATCTTAGTTTCAAATGTTTTAAATTCTGGTTCGTCATATCGGGAATGTCCCAAATGATATGCAAGGGCACCTTATTAAAATGTTTAATATGGAACATGTAAGATAGATTCCTTTGCATCGGCAAAAGGAATTATCATACATGTTGTGTTGTCTACAATATCATGATTTTTTTATGTATTTGATACATGAAGCAAATATTAAATCCAAATTGATATCACTAAATAATTGTATGAAGTTTTATCGTGTATTTATGAAATACTAGAGAATTGTTTAGAGAAACAAAAATTCCTTATGAAGGAATGTTCAGACTCAAACTTTCACAAGTAATATTGAGTATAATATGTCAATAAAATATCTTTAAGTTGGAAATGTTCCAAATGAAAGACTGTGACTGAATTAATAAAAAAAGGTTAGGTACATCACCTTGAATAGCGCCGCAATCAAAACAATGTATATAAAAATTGTAAGTGTACAAATTTATAACTAAGCCGATTCTAAATGTTGAGAATCTCATGACAGAGTTATATGATAAAAAGCTGTAATATAGTTCGTAATAAAACTTAGAGTTCACTCGAAGTCAAGAGACATACTCCGAATTGTTCCACATGATAAAACAGTTTATCACCGTCGGAAGGAGTTAATGGACAGAGTAGATAAATAAAACAGAATAGCGCCCACTCACAAAGAGATAAACCTAATTAGTGTTGAGAAAATAGATTGAAGAAGTTGGAATAGTATTCCATAATTGACCCTAAATGCAAGTGGGAGATTGATAGAAGGGGTATGCCCTAAGAGCAATTATGTAATTTGTTACATATATCTAGCTCGTTGACCAATCTTGTTTGAAATTATGACGACCTACATTTTGGAAGGTTTAAATTGTAAATAATCCACAAATGTTCAATCCAAACAATCCAGAACGTAGATAATCATTGGGGTTAATTAAGAAAAATAAGAAAAGAAGAAGGAAACAAATCTCGCAGCAGAACGAAAAAAATATAATATCAAACAAACAATTCATGAAGCCGTTTATATTATACATTTGATTATAATCTATACAAAATTTATCAAAGTTATATATACAACATGAATAAATAAAATCAATGCAACAGATAATATGATGCAGAAGTACTAATAGTAGTAATATACCAATCTTCGTCTCCATCCTCCAGAATAAATCTTCAATGAGCTGAAAAACTCATGGCTAACCCGAACGTAATGAAAAAACAAAGCACTTGAGTCAAGACTAAAATATTTTTTATGTAAGTCAAATCGATATTGCATATAACATGAGTGTAACAGTGTCAGAGATATTTATGGGATTTCACATCTCCTATCCATTATATAACGTGTGTGCAATAACTCGAGAGATGTTACGAGATTTTCCATGTCTTAAGGATCCGTCAAAATATTTGTACATAGTAGAATACGCTATATATGTAATGTCTAATCAATAAAATAAATATTTTTCCTAGCGTTAAGGCTTTACATTAATCCTCCTTAATGCATTTTTAAGCATTGGCGTATGGCTTCCATTTGACATAACTAGTAGAACGTCGGTAGTTAAGGATGTTCCGTGATACGACAACACTAAACCAAAATCGTATGGGTTTCGTTTAGGGGTAAAAGTATGGCAAGTCACATTAGGCAATGCCTAAGGTAGGATACTACCTGTTTACCCTTCCCGGCTGATAGTAACAAATCAAGCTACGATCGCCCACCGCATCAGACACTCCTATAATCCAGAGGGTGTGCACCAATCAATCACAATGTAAATGCTGGTAAGGAAGAACTGCCTACACTCGGGGTAGCTAACCCACTTGGCCGATACGGCTCCTGTTTTAGTCATTCCAAATTGACATAAGTGCCAGGCAAATCCATCACCGTTCCTTTTCTTCAAATCCAACAAACGACGTCAAATCCAACCACTTTGTTCCGGATCATCACTCCAAGTACGCAGTTTTCAAAGGGGTTCCGTATCGGCAAAGAGTATGCCCATACCAGCCCCGGTCTCTTTAACAACTAAACCTCGTTTTACAAACCGGTTGGTACTTTTACATTTCGAAAATATTTCATACTTGATATCCAAAATATCATATTCTCTTCAAAATCAAATCCATTTCGAAATTATCTATTTACTCAAAATATGCCATTTCGCCTCAATATTTCGATTTCGCTTCCAAAATCGTTTCGAATTTGAATTTGGGTTATAACTTCAATTGACCCAATTCGTATTTATATCCATGATTTAAAAATGAACATTTCCCCTTGACTAGTTTGAATCTTTGAAAAATAGTTTGCATAGTTTTAAAATAATTTAAATAGTTAAAAATAATTTAAACAGTTAAAATAGTTCAAAATAGTTTAAATGGTTAAAATAGTTAAGAATAGTTTAAATGATTAAAATAGTTATAAATAGTTTAAATAGTTAAAATAGTTTAATATAAAATCATTTAAATATTAAACTGGATTATATAGTAAAATAATTTGGAAAACCAAGATGATGTGTATATTTAAGTAGAGAGATTTTAAACAATTTATATTGAAATAATTTTGTTGAAAATAGCTTTATAGTCAAATAGATTCAATTTCAATTTCCCAATTCAAATCAATTCTAATTTCCATTCAATCGATTCGATTTTGATTTCGATTCAAATCAATTTCAACTTCGATTTCAAATTAATTTAATTCCATCTTCAAATCCAATTAATTCAATTTATATCGATTTCGAGCCCGATTTTCAAAATATCGATTCAAAACATTTAAATCAAATTATTCTTCAATATTCAGTTTAAAATCCCAATCTTCAAATATAATTCAATTCCAAGCTCAGTTTCGAAATATTGTTTTTATATCACTTTTATTAGTAATATTCAAAGTTCGAATTAAAGTTCAGTCTTTTAAAACAAATTGATTTCCAAAAATCCAAATTATATTTCGATTATAACTTTAAAACCACAAATTCGATCATTTGAACAATTTCGATTAACAAATTTAAATTTCAACATTCAAGGCTCAAGTTCGAAAATAATTTGATTTCGATAAATTTGATTTTTATTTCTTTTAAATTAGAACCATTTAAATAATTTCAAATCGAAAATTTTAAAATCGTTTAATTTAACCAATCTGTTGTCCGTATATAATTTTCTATCTTATGGCCAAGTGATCGGTTATTTCAATTTAATTTCAAGGATGGATATATATCATTTCAATCCAAATCACAATGTCATATATATATATATATATATATATATATATATATATATCATTTCAACATAATTCTTAATTTATTCGAAATAATTCAATTTACAGTTTCGTGTACTGTAATAATATACAGGGCGATTAAATGATATATCAGAATAAATAAACATCCAAAATATCAACCAATAGCATCCGTTGCGACAAATCATCCAAACAGTCAATATATTCCACAACAATTTCATAGTTATTGAAATCGGGTGTTTTACTGGCAAATAAATTCCTATTTCAAATTTAACAGTAAATTTTAATTTCTACAGTTAATTCAAATGATAATTTAGAGGAAAATTTATCAAACAACAAACAGTACATTCATATCACTTCATAATTTCAAATAACTAGCATAAAAATATTCTAATACTTATGAGCGTTATAAAATACTCGCATTGAGTTTTAAATTTTAAATCATATCAAACGACATTCGATTTGACCTAAAATTCTAGCTAGCTCCAAATGACTCCCAATCAATTCATTACGAAGCTCGCATCACAACGATCACAATGCAAAAAGTCTCGTCCCGATCGAATCTCGTATGTATGAGTTATAGATTTTATAAGTTATCGAACAAAATTTTAAATTAATTAAAATGAACTAAATATAAGCTTAAAGTATTTACAGAAGTGCCCCTCCCTCATTCTTCCCATCAAGATGAAATTTTTCCTCACGAGCTCATTTCCAATCTTCGTTTTGCCAATCGATGATCCAAAACCCCGGAATCCTAAACCCTAGCCTAAAAACTCCATTCGACCTTCACTGTCGATCTCCCCAACAAGAGCCGCACCATACAATAATTATACCAGATCGAAGAGGACGATGAAATAGGAATTTAGGAATTTGTTTTATGATTTTTAAGTGAGTATATTGTGAGAAAATAATTTTTGAAGTTTGATTTTATTTCTTTCTTCTCCTGGTTCGTTTGTATGTGTTTTAAAAGAGGAGGGAAATTTCTTTTACATGGCAAGGGACATCATAGGGTGGCTTGGAATTGAAAGAAAGAAGGTGACGTGAAAGGTTGACTATTTAATATAAAATTTAATTTTCCAATCGTCTCGATTACTTAACTTGAAATTTCAAAACCTCAATGAAGGGTGTCGCTTGGCGTTTATATGCTATACCCCTACCCCGAACGTAATGGAAAAGATTTCGAGTCCTATTTCGATCGCACAAAGAAGATGGCTTTTTGAACCCAATTATTATATTAAATTTTCGATATTAATTTCAATTCGTTTATATCCTGTACGATCAAACGATAACTCCAAACTCCATGAAATTTGAAATTCGATAATAACACACTATTACGGATTCAATGGAACTGGTTTTTTCGAAATCCGAGACTCTGCCTCGGATTGCGACTTTGACGTCTCGCTTATAATATAAAATTTCCAATTTCAAATTATTCACTTTTAAATCCCATTTTAAATGTTAACAATCTTCATTGCTGTTTGAATAAAATTAACATCAACTTCCGGTATCATTTTCAATCATATTAAATTCAGAATTCAGTTATCCAAATAAATTTCCAATATTAAGTTTAATCAATTCAATTGTTCAATACTCAACAAATTTCAATATTAGATTTTAAATGAATTTTAGTTATCAATCAATTACTCTATTTACCTCTAATGAATTCACATTTATTATTTAATCCAACCATTGATTGTAAACACAATCAATACATAGCATTGCCTTTTAATACTTGTTATTACTTAAATCTTTGAAATTTGTTCTAATAACTTATATTCAAAGTCGTTAATTTTTTTATTTTTAACCATTTTTATTCAATAATTATATCAAATTCCATAATTTAAAGTGGTTAAAAATACGGGAAATTATAGACATAAAGGTATTTCCTTCTATCATATACTTGATATAGTGTGGTTATATTAGTTAGTTGATTTAATTAAAAGTATATTTAATAGAAAATCCATAAATGGTATGTTTTGTGATAGTAGTTATAAAGAGTTGTAAACGTGAGTAGTTTAACATAATGAAACAAATGTGCCATTTTAAATGTTCCTAGTCAAGATGCGCTGAGATTGGATATCGATGTATCCATTGAGACTAGAGTACGTAACGCTCTCCAAATGTTAGGCAGTGTATTACTCATGACTGCTGGGGCACCAAGAGGTTATGTACTGATAGTTATTGGATAAATATGGAATGACTCACTCGATAGATTTCTGTTGGTTAATATAACTAGAGTAAAATAGAAAATATCGATGCGATTAATTTACATAGTTCTTTTGACTTGAGAATACTGTAGATCTTCAATGTGGAAGCTCCGCTTTAATTATAGTTAAATTTTGGCACAACGTCCATCAAGTAACTATGGTTGGGTCGAGTGGAAGTATTAGAAGTGAAACACTATTCAAGAGAGGATTCATCTCCTCAGTTATATGGGGTTAATATCATAGTCAACTTAAGTCAACATAAAATCAAAATCTCTAGCTAGATTTGTTCGGTTAATAATTATAGTTATTATTGACCAAGGTCTTTGTGTTTGGATTATAGAGTTGAATATGGATGATATTGGAATTTTGACCATAACCAAATTTAATAAGTCCAAAGTGATATAGTTTTGACGAAAATAATTGGCGTAAATAATTGTCACAAAAGGGTAACGCTTAGTAACGTAAAATTGGATTTTACCGAAGTTTAATAAGCGATAAATTATCCGTAGTGTCACACCACCTGCTAAGTGACGTGTGAACGTTGATATTCGAATAGTTCATTGTTGATCGCTGACCGAATTTACAACCAAGGGTCACATAACCGAAATAATTAATTCACTTTAGACCAAACGATTTAATTGATTTATAATTGTTATAAATTAATTAATATTTATGAAATATTAATTAGGAAATTTGAATATGAAATGAGAAATAACTTCATTGCATATATTTATAATAGTTGTAAATATATTGGTCGATATAATATATCAATAAGAAATTGAGTTAAAATATGATTGTAAATATTTAATTTGGGTTAAATGGACGAACAACCCACGAAATTATGGAGTTGTAGGTGTTATTATGGCTAGGTTTAGAGGTGGCTTGACCAAATGGTTAGGGTGTGGAGATGTGTGGTTAAGATATAGTGGTTTGCTCTCTTATCTTACCATATAAATAAACGGTCTCAAAACCCTAATTGGTAAGAAAATATTTCTGTTCATTTTGAGCCACCACCCTCTTCCCTCTTTCATGGCTGAAACCCTCCTCTAATTCAATCCTAAAATTCTCATGTCAAATTCAAATCAAAACTAAAAGCTATTTGATAGTAATTGGTCGTAGATTCCAGATCAGCAATCTAAAGAATCAAAACATTTCAAAAGAAGGGAATTGATTATTCAAGGTGGACTTTAGGGCATCTAATTTGGGTAATTTTGATTTTATTTTTATCATATTATTGTGGTTTCATAATTTGTTAATCATATGAACATATGTATATAATTAGATTGCTGTTTTGTTAGTTAGGTGAGATTTCTGTACGTATATATGTTGTCACAATGGAGATTGGATATGTATATAATAATTAAAGATCTATTCATGTTTCAGATATAAAATTAAACATTAAAATTAATTTTAAGTTTGAAATTATTTATGTTTATACATATTGATCATATATGTAAATCTTATATGTTAATCTTTTGTGTTAAATCTTCACATACAATTTGAATTAAGAGATGTTTTACTAAATGTTGTATATATCAATCCGAATATTTGCAAATGTTTGTTTATGTTTATTATGAATTATAAGTGCTGATTTTTTTTTAAATTTATATATTTTATTAATTTTAATATTTAATGATTATCTGAACCAATAAATTCATATATAATAATAAATGTTTCATAACTACAGTTTAATATTTCTAAAATTCATTCTTCATGTCAGAAGCCTTCAAGAATTTTTTTAGATTTTTTGAACTTAAATTAATAATTTTAAAAATTAATTTTATTTCAGACCTGAAAATAATTAAATAAAAATATCATTTTAATTTGCGAAATTCTAGAAATTTTTCTTAAGACCCAAAATATGTTATAGAAACCTCAGAAAAAGTTTCAAATTGTAACGCCCCGCCTTTTTGTATGCTCTAAATCGACGATAAACCACACACGTCAGACTTAAACCATACAGAAGGACGGATTGTTATGGGGTAAATAAGAAAAAGCAGAGAAAGAAAAAATAAAATAGAATCTTGCAACGGAACGATAAAATATAATAATCAAATAAACAGTTCATGAAGCTGTTTTACAAAAACATTTGATTATACTTATATAATATATATTAGAGTTACACATACCAAAGAATAATAACAATGCAGTGGAACAATGTGATGCAGTGGAACACTATAGTAAATAATAGTAATAATACAATCTTCGTCTTCATCCTCTAGAAATAAAGCCTTCAATTCCTGAAATGCTCAGGCTAAACCGAGCAAATTGAAAAGAAAAAATACTCGAGTAAGAACTAAAAGATCTTATGTATTTTAACGGTAAATAATATGAGTTTAACGGCGTCAGAGATGTTTACGGGATTTGACATCTCCTATCCAGTGTCAACGTGTGTGCAATAACTTAAGAGATGCTCGGGATACACATCTCCTAAGGATCCGTTAAACTATTTACTATATAGTAATATTTCGCTATTATAATAATGTCTATAGTAAAATAAACTTACTTTTAAATAGCGTTAAGGAGTTACCCAATCTCCTCCTTAAACACAATAATAATCCTAGTAGTCCATCCAGTATCATTGCGTCTCCAAGTCGGGAGACTACCCTAAATACTCCATGCGCTAAGGGAGAAAACCAAACTCGTACAAGGCGTGCTAGGGTAGGTGACACGGCACAACTAGGCAATGCCAGGGTAGATATACCAATTATGCTTCCGGGCCGGTGGTAACGCGTAGCGCGCAGCTACCGCCCACCTAGAGCCACACCCCCAAATCAAAAATCAAAAGTGGCCACCGAATAGATCCCAAGGCCAGAGTATAATATCGAAGGGATGTGTCCGATAAAAGGTGCTACCTTTTTAGCCCGTCGATCGCTCCTGTTTTAGCCACCTTATGTCAACTCACGGGAGTCGTGTCCACGTATTTACCTAAAAGGAAACGCCGCCACCTTCCTACTTCATTCTGGAATCTCCACCGCGTACACGGTTGTTAAAGTGGTTTTCAGAGTTGGCAGAGAGTATGACAACTTCCGATCCCGGTCTCTTCAACAACCAAACGTTATTATAACACCGCGGTCATTTCAAAATAATTTATACTTCAAAACCAAAATACAATATCCATTTCGAAACCATATAAATACGATATCATTTCCATTTCAAAACCAAATCAATAAGATATCATTTTAAAAAAAACATAGTATTTCAAAGTTATAAAATTTCGAAACCAAAGACTTAAAACTATAACACTTCTAAAACGTAATACTTTGAAATTAATAACTTTGAAACATAACTTCCACCTCTTACAGGGTTTAGATATTAAAATATTTTATAAAACAAACTAGCCTCTTAAATTTCACAAATCAAATTCAAAACAACCCGAAGTTCTAAATTTTAAATTTAATGTATTTCAAAGCTTAAATATTCAATATTCCAAAACTAGATTTTATAATTCATATATACACAAATTTCACTTTTACTATTATTTAGTTTTGAAATACTTGCTTACTAAAACCAACATCCTTTAAATAAAACTTCAAATTTCAAAACTGAATATTCCTCAATTTATTCAGTTAATCACCTTAAACCCGAATTAAGTTATAAAACCATATTCTTTTAAAATCTCAATTTCGATAAGTTTCAAATGGATTCTTATTAAATATAATTCTTAATTAGATAAAATCTCAAACAATTTCAAACTATCTTCTCAACCTTGATGTATAAAAATCAATATAAACTCTATGTTAAAATATAATTTAAGTAAATACTTATCCATATTATATTTTAATAAAATCAAACTTTACTATCAAACTTATTTTGTACTTTAAACAAATTTTATTCATAGCTTAAACCAAGAATTAACTATATATGAAAGCAAATTTATAAAATATCCAAATCAATATCTCAAAAATCATATATTTCTTTACAAACCATAGATATCCTTTCAAATATTTTTATATATAGACCACGGTGTTTGTATATAATTTTCTATCCTATGGTCAAGTGATACGGATATTTATCATTTCAATCCGTAATTTAAAATAAAAAATACGGTTATATTATTTCAAACCTCAATCCCGAATGAAATAAAAATTTGATAACAACTTGCAGTTATAACAATATATATAAAACATCCATTCATCCAATATCACCCATCAACCATTTATCACAATCATCATCCAATTCAAATAATAACATCAATATAGACAGAAAATAAATAACAGGTATTTTTGGTAGTTTATATTCAAAAATAAATTAAACAACTATCTAACTGCCAGTTTATATACAATAATAAATTTGATAACAATTTAATTCAAATAAATCCAATTTAACTGGGATGATGATTAAATATATGCCAAATAGCTATAAGTAAATTTCAAATCACATCATAGATAAATTTAACAAACATAAGAAAATTTAGAAGTTGTGAGTGGGTTAAAACACACACCTTTTGAATTTAAATTGAATTTAAATCCAATTTAAAACCAAAAATTGAACCATCTTAGAATCCGTCCAAATCAGCGTCCAAATGTCCGAAATCCCAATACGAACCTAGCAGAGAAAACCACGCATGAAATGGAGTTCGTATGAAAAAGATACGCTCATTAGAACATTGGAATTCATTTTTTTTAAAATAAAATAAAAAACTAAAGGTACCCAAATAGAAGAAGCCACGTCGCGCGCACGTCATCAACTTCACGCACGTAACAGCTCCAAAACCGAACCCAAAGCGTGCCCAAAACACCCACTTTGCCGCCAAATTAGGCCGCCTCCGACCATGAAAATCGACCCCATCACCTCCATCTCGACCGTGTCCCACGGCCGCACTACCTCTGCAAGTCGCGCTCGCCCCAAAGCCCCCAGCCGCCGACCGATACAACCCGATTTAGAACCCTAATTCACGAATCTAGGTCATCTCAGGTCGAAACAGATGACGTGACCACCGCCGATAGCCTCTTGACATCGCCCTCCACAAAACCCAGAAACGGTTTCCTTAATTGTTGCTTAAATCGAAAATGCCTAATTAAATTTTGACCATGATTTGCCGATGATAGAAGCACAATTACGATAAACGAACATCAGACGTTGATTCGTAATTTCGAGAACTTTGATATATAATTTTTCTGGATTTTTTTTTGAAGAGTTTGAAATTTCAATTTGATTTTTGAATTGAAATTGTATTTGAAATTGTCTGCCTTTGGAATGAGGAGATGAGGAGGAATTGTACGTACAGACAATTGAGAAATAGAGGTAGGCTGGGGTTTTTTAGCAGGGTATTTATAGGTAGGGTTGAAATAGAATAGATGGACACGATTGGATATACGCATTGAACGATAAAATGGCCCGAAAAAGCCCGTTTCGACTCCGGAACGAAATTGGGTCAACCATATATCAAAATAGATGTTTAAAATATTTTAAAATCAGTGGAACAGGTTTCATGTCCAAATTCCATCGTATAAAGGAGTTATGCAAAAATCATTTCATTTCAAATTGATTTCAATTTCATTAATTTCAAGGCATTTCGAGTCTGTACGACCAAAGGCAAGTCAGGTCGCTATGAAACTTGAAATCCTTCAATAATTCACCGTTACGGATCCGATGAAACTGGTTTCATCGAAATCCGAGTCAATGGCCAAAATAACTATTTTTACACTAGTTAATTAAACAAATAAATTAGCTAATTAAATCAAGTTTCAAATTTCAGTTCTTTACATGACAAATTTCATCCTTTTTGATTTCTCAATTATTTAAAATGATTTAAACAAATTTAAATGTCAATTTGAAGTTGATTAATTTATCAATTTCAGTATTAACCTCAATTTCATTAAATTCAAAAATTATACATAGAATTCCCAATAATCCCATCTAATTAAATAAATTAATGATTATTCCATTCATTATTGTCAAACAGATGGATTTAACATTGGATTCAAAACTATTACACAAATTTTCTCATATTCCATCTTCATTTCAATTAACGTGATAAATTAAATTCCATTTATAATAAATTCATTTATTAAAATTTGAGTTTCAATTAATTATAATAAATTCCAAATAACTTTGATTTGATTAGTTTCAATCTTTATACTAAGTCCATTTTATTACTCTATACCTAGTTCCTATTGTTTACCCTTCATTTACTTAACATTTAAATGAACTTGATTTCCAATGAATTCATTGACCAATTAATTAGGTAATTTATAATAATTGTTATCATAACCTTAACTTTACAATTAAGTTTATGTTATATTCAACTAATTATCATAACTCTAAATACAATTTACATTATTCCCAATTATTACCCTAATTTACATTAACGTAACATTTAATCCAGATATATTGCAATTGATTACAAATTTTGATTTAAATGGACTAAATAAATGATTACTTTATAATAATTGTTGCCACCAACTCTTAAACATATTTATATAAGTTATCATTTCCAAATATTTACATACAGAACATTGATTTTATTCAATCACTATTTATTCATTATTAATTCATTGATTAATTCAATATTTACATTTATTTTTATTATATTAATTTATTACCAAATATTCCTATTTACAATCAATTATAACCCTGTAATTATTTCAATCAATTGGGATTGCATTAAATTAATGATTTATTAGCTTACATTAACATTCTTACATTTCATTCCCGTTATTAATCCATTATTACCAAATAGATAAACTTAACATTATTGCGTTAAATAGAAATTTTATTACAAATTTCATTTAACACTCTAAATAAATAAATAACATATATTAGTTGACACCTATTTACTTTTCTTACGTTTAAAAATTTATTGATTACCATTAACCCTGTATTATTTCATTAATTCAATAATACACTTATTTTACTCATATTCCCATTATAACTAAGTCATAACATTTAAATTATTTTATTTTATTCGAATTTCATTCAAATTCATTAATTATTAACTTGCATTAACCTATTTCCTTAATTTACATTCAATTACTGTTAACAATGTGTTATTTTATTAATTAATGCAATATTTACTTTTATTTTCTCATATTCAATTTATATGCAGGTATAACACCTTCACTACTTCATTTATTAGAATTTTATTCAAATTACTAATAATTAGTTTTAATTAACATTGCTATATTTCATTTTTAGCGCTCATTCCAATATTAAATTATAAAGTTATTATTTCTTACTAGATTTAATCACAAAAAAAATTAAATTAACCAATTTATTTATCAAAATTTACGGGTCGTTACACTCTCCCCCACTCAAAACTTTTCGTCCTCGAAAAGGAAGAATAAGGGAAAAAGAAGAATTGAATAAACAATGCATTTTATTCAAAATATTAACTTTATAAACAAATAATTTTACAAGACTAATTAATTTAAATAAAATATACCAAATTATAACCATCAAATCTTTTATACTTAAATAAATAAAGTTTGAAAAATAATTTCAAAAAAAAAATTCTAAGTACAAAATTTTTGAAAAATTTCGGGAGAGTCTTCTTTGTACGGAGAGATTCGGGAGAAAATATAATATTAAATATAACAATATACAACATATTTTCCAAAATAATATAATCCCAACACGGGAAAGCAATATAATAACGCTATAGAAACTGTAATCCGAAGACGTACCTATTTGTCGGGTGATTTATGCTTAATTAGGAAACCAAAAGCAGAAGCAATTGCTTCCATAACCTGTATTTCACTTATATAATCCAAAAGAGTTAACAATTATATAAAATGAAATATTTAAGGTTGTTTCAACTACAAACAAACAATTCAATACAATCAACAAGTATTTGCAACAAGGCATACAACCATCACATAAAAATCAACATAAATCAATCATTCACTCGTATCAACCAAACAAATAGTTGTCCGGGTTCAAACTTTAAATTGCACAGAATGAAAATAAACTACTTAGTGCACCATTTACTCAACAGTCTTAGGTGAAACTAAATAGATTATCCATACATCCACACACTTTTAAAGTATCCTTACCCCAAACAGCCTTAAACCAAACAAATAACAATTTCAAATAATAAATCAAGCTCATTCTTATAAATTTCATTTATTACTTACAATTATTCATATTCATTTTTTCAGGTCATGTAAGTTTCTTTTTATTGCATTACATTTATTCATTTCTCAATTTCACTTATTAATTTAGTGCTTACCTTTCTATTATATTTAATTATAGTAACATTTCAATTACAACTTAAGTTTATAACTCTATAGCATCAATTCTTATAAATAAAAGCAATTTATTGAACACTTTCATTACATACTTTTACTTGTACAATTTCCATTACATTTTCTTATTAAACATTTCAACTTTTAATATTTGGTAAGTTATATATATGCTTTTTAAGAATGTAATTGAAAGTTATACAAGTTTTCTCATCTTTTAATTAATTTACTGTTCAATAATCATATCATTTGTTTTATAGATTTTAATTTCAACTTCCTTATAGTTTCATTCATAACTTAGCATTTAGTCTCTTATTTCATTTAAAGGTTCCAATTATTAGTTAAATTCCATTCCACTAAAGCAATTGAAACCATTAATTGATGGAAACTTAAAATTTAAATATCGGGTTTAGTTTCAAATCATTTTAAAATAATAGATAAATGTATATACTTACACTTTAAATATCCAATTATATTTAAAACAATTTAAAATTTATTTTTTTTATCAAAATAAATCTGCAATAAATCTTCTACAGTGGCCTTCCCGCTTCGAAACTCGAAAATGAATGTCGATAATGCGTGCACTCATCACCAAAATTATTTTCCAACGACAGAGAGGATAGTACAGAATTTATTTCTTTTCCAAAATTTCTTTAAAATAATTCTTTCAAATTATATTGAAATATTTATAACGGAAAATACGTCTAATAATATTACTATATTCCAAAATTATTCGAAAGAAATTTTCAAAACCTCGGAACTTAGGCTCTAAATTTCCAATTTTAATTTATCTTAATTTCAATCTCATTTTAACTATTATTTATAAATTTCATTACCTAACAACCAATATACTGCAACCAAATATATATATCATTTATAAAAATTCGATTTTATGTATAGAAAATATAATAGGCAAAATTATTTCAATCACCTATATTTTAAAACAAATATTGTGTCGATCTGTCCTATTAAGTGTTCAGAAATCCCTATTGATGTCATAGCGTCCTATGAACCAACCAGAATTTATAAATACAAAACGGAACAAATCAACACAATGCCAAAACCTTTTTATAACACTAACAAATCGCCCTCTCATTTATATATATATATACACTCAGCGACTCATCATAGGGTATTACCCTATTAACAAAGAGTCAAACCCCACAAAGCTAAGGTTTATCGCTAAACCAAAGCTCTGATACCAGATGTAAGGCCCCGCCTTTTTGTACGCTTTAAATCGACGATAAACCACACACGTCAGACTTAAACTATACAGAAGGGCGGATTGTTATGGGGTAAATAAGAAAAAGCAGTGAAAGAAAAAACAAAATAGAATCTTGCAGCCGAACGATAAAAATATAATCAAATAAACAGTTCATGAAGCTGTTTTACAAAAACATTTGATTATACTTATACAATATATATCAGAGTTACACATACCAAAGAATAATAACAATGCAGCGGAACAATGTGATGTAGTTGAACACTATAGTAAATAATAGTAATAATACAATCTTCGTCTTCGTCCTCCAAAAATAAGGCCTTCAATTCCTGAAATGCTCAGGCCGACCCGAACGAATTGAAAAGATAAAACGCTCGAGTCAGAACTAAAAGATCTTATGTAAGTTAAACGAAAGGTAAATAATATGAGTGGAACGGTGTCAGAGATGTTTACAGGATTTGACATCTCCTATCCAGTGTCAACGTGACTACAATAACTTAAGAGATGCTCGGGATCCACATCTCCTAAGGATCCGTTAAACTATTTACTGTATAGTAATATTTCGCTATTATAATAATGTCTGTAGTAAAATAAACTTACTTTTAAATAGCGTTAAGGAGCAACCCAATCTCCTCCTTAAACATAATAATAGTCCCAGTAGTCCATCCAGTATCAACGCATCTCCAGATCGGGAGACTACCCTAAATACTCCACGGGCTACGGGAGAAAACCAAACTCGTATAAGGCGCGCTAGGGTAGGTGACATGGCACAACTAGGCAATGCCAGAGTAGATATACCAATTACGCTTCCGGGCCGGTGGTAACGTGTAGCACGCAGCTACCGTCCACCTCGAGCCACACCCCCAAATCAAAAATCAAAAGTGGCCATCGAATAAATCCAAAAGTCAGAGTATAATATCGAAGGGATGTGTCCGATAAAAGGTGATACCATCTTAGCCCGTCGGCCGCTCCTGTTTTAGCTACCTTATGCCAAATGACGGGAGTCGGGCCCACGTATTTACCTCAAAGGAAACGCCGACGCCTTCCTACTTCATTCTGAATCTCCTCCGCGTACACGGTTGTTAAAGTGGTTTTTGGAGTTGGCAGAGAGTATGACAACTTCCAATCTCGGTCTCTTCAACAACCAAACGTTATTATAACACCGTGGTCATTTCAAAATAATTTATACTTCAAAACCAGAATATAATATACATTTCGAAACCATATAAATATGATACCATTTCCATTTCAAAACCAAATCAATATGATATAATTTTAAAAAAACATAGTATTTCGAAGTTATAAAATTTTAAAACCAAAGAGTTAAAATTATAACACTTCCAAAATGTAATACTTTGAAATTAATAACTTTGAAACATAACCTCTACCTCTTACATGGTTTAGATATTAAAATATTTTATAAAACAAACTAGCCTCTTAAATTTCGTAAATCAATTCCAAAATAACCCGAAGTTCTAAATTTTGAATTTAATATATTTCAAAGCTTAAATATTCAATATTTCAAAACTAAATTTTATATTTCATATATATACAAATTTCACTTTTACTGTTATTTAGTTTTGAAATATTTGCTTACAAAACCAATATCCTTTAAATAAAACTTCAAATTTCAAAACTGAATATTCCTCAATATATTCAGTTAATCACCTTAAACCCGAATTAAGTTATAAAACCATACTCTTTTCAAATCTCAATTTCAATAAGTTCCAAATGGATTCTTATTAAATATAATTCTTAATTAGATAAAATCTCAAACAACGTCAAACTATCTTCTCAACCTTGATTTATAAAAATCAATATAAACTCTATATTAAAATATAATTTAAGTAAATACTTATTCATATTATATTTTTATAAAATCAAACTTTATTATTAAACTTGTTTTATATTTTAAACAAATTTTATTCATAGCTTAAACCAAGAATTAACTATATATGAAAGAACATTTATAAAATATCCAAATCAATATCTCAAAAATCGTATATTTCTTTACAAACCATAAAAATCTTTTCAAAATATTTTTATATATAGTCCACGGCGTCTGTATATAATTTCTATCCTATGGTCAAGTGATACAGATATTTATCATTTCAATCCGTAATTTAAAATAAAAATTACGGTTATATCATTTCAAACCGCAATCCCGAATGAAATAAAAATTTGATAACAACTTGCAGTTATAACAATATAAATAAAACATCCATTCATCCAATATCACCCATTAACCATTTATCACAATCATCATCCAATTCAAACAATAACATCAATATAGACAGAAAATAAATAACAGGCATTTCTAGCAGTTTATATTCAAAAATAAGTCTAACTGGCAGTTTATATGCAATAATAAATTTGATAACAATTTAATTCAAATAAATGCAATTTAACTGAGATGATGATTAAATATATGCCAAACAGCTATAAATAAATTTCAAATCACATCATAAATAAATTTAACAAACATAAGAAATTTTAGAAGTTGTGAGTGGGTTAAAACACTCACCTTTTGAATTCAAATTGAATTTAAATCCAATTTAAACCCAAAAATTGAACCGTCTCAGAATCCATCCAAACAAGCGCCAAAATGTCTGAAATCCCAATACGAACCTAGCGGAGAAAACTGTGCGTGAACGGAGTTCGTATGAAAAAGATACGCTCATTAGAACATTGGAATTCGTTTTCTTAAATAAAATTAAAAAATAAAGGTACCCAAACAGAAGAAGCCACGTCGCGCGCACGTCATCATCTTCACGCATGCAACAGCTCCAGAACCGAACCCAAAGCGTGCCCAAAACACAAACTTTGACGGCCAAATTAGGCCGCCTCCGACCACGAAAATCGACGCCATCACCTCCATCTCGACCCTGTCCCACGGCCGCACTACCTCTGCAAGTCGAGCTCCCCCAAAACCCCAAGCCGTCGGCTGATACAACCCCCTTTCTAACCCTAATTTGTGAATCTAGGTCGCCTCAGCTCGAAATAGATGACGCAACCACCGCCAATAGCCTCCTGACATCGCCCTCCATAAAAACGAGAAACGGTTTCTGTAACGATCCCGAATTTTTATTTATTTTAAATTGATAATTAAATTAATTTTTAATTTAAAATTGTGAAATTAAATGATAATCGATTGGAGTTTTCCAAATTCAAATGGTTTGTGTTATTTATTAATAAGAAAATGGTTTCTTTTGTAAATTATTTTAAATCAACAAGGAGTTATTTTTATAACAATAAGTATAATAGCTTTATATTTATATACATGGAGTATAAATTCAAACAACATAATTAAAATAGAAATTTATTTGCAATACAAAGCTAGCTAAAAGAACATAAAACTAAAGACAAAGTTGTAAATAAATATGCAAAGTACTTAGACAAAGGCAGGTAAAATATAATGTAGACTGTAAAGTAGATATGCAGGCAAGTAAAAAAAATAGAAAAAAACAAATGTATGCATATGAACAAATACAAATATAATAAGTGTAGCCACCATGTTAAAGCAAAAGAAAGAGATATACTCAAGTATATGACCAAGCAAAGGCAAGTAAAGGAGTAAATAAAGTATAAAACAAGTACTGGAGAAGAAAAAAATAATATCTTTGCAGCAACCTACCTCTAGCAATTAATGCAACATGCAAGATATCTCAGCAATACTTGTTGTACAAACATAAGATATAATATGAAAACAGTATAAAAATCGTTAAGATTATAAAATAAAACAAATATGAAAAGTAAGTAAATAAACAAAACAAACCAGGTACACTTAAACAATAACAAAGCAAATATATTCAAGTATAATAAAGGCCAGCATCCATTACATCATCTCAGCCGAGTAAAAAAAAAGATGTAGGCAAGCATGGAATAAGTACACATGCATTTAATGTTTACACCTCTAGCCCATAACTAAAGTCAGTTCCTTGCTATTTATCAAACAACAGTATATCACCACCCTATACAAGATTTGTATACCCTGTATACTTTAATTTCATATACACATCAAATTATCATTACAGTTTCATTCTTCAAAACTGAGAATAGAAAAAAAAAAAAGCAAAAGCAAGTGTCACTCAAAACTTAAACAAGATTCAAACAAACAAACAACTTAAATCAATTCAAAACTGAAGACTTAAAAGCTTCAGCAAGCAAAGAACTCAAGCCTGTTCAACATTATCAACTCTGTTCTTTTCCTGGAAAAACAGGTGAGCAAACACTTGAACTCATTTGTTCATCTTTGTGGTTGGCATCTGATGATCTATGAATGAATGACATAAAGGATGCTTGCATGAATATGAACTTTTGTATAGAGGGGTATGTTTGTGCCTGTCTGTGATATATGTCTCTGTTCTAAAATATTACTGAGTTCAATCCTGTTTAAAAATCGAGAACTTCCCCTCTAATCAACTGTTGATCTTGATGTTCAAAGGAAACTTGATAGAATTGCCAGGAACTCTTCCCTAAAAATATTTGGGGGCACTGAAAATGAATAAGTTTTCTAGAAAATATCAAACACAGTGGAATCTCATGTTTTTGCAAAAATGTAATTGATTAAATTTTAAGTTTCGAGTGTATGATCTTGTTTACCTTTACGAATCATGATTTTTAAAACAAAAATCCCAATTTTTAGTGCGATTTCGAGTGAGAAATTGCGAGTTGAATGGATACGACCATTTGGGCAAACTACGGTGGTCGGCGACTTTGTTCGCCTCGTGATTGGAGCTGTAGCTAGCTGAGAGGTTGTAGAGTCTAGGAAAAATGCTCGCTAAATTTTCAGATCACCGTAGTGGGTGATCGAGGTGGAATTAGGGTTTAAGGCCAATGATTTTGGATTCCAGGAAGCCTCGTCAGCACCACCACGTCGATGCATCGGAGTTCAAAGGACCGGTGGGGATAGCGGCACGTGATCAAGGCGAAGCTTCGGTCTTGATGGAGAGCCCTCTAGTGGAGGTGGGCGGCGTTGTAAAGCAATTTTCTGGTGATCATTTAGTTCCAGTAGGATGTTATCAGGCTCGATTTTGAACCACGGCTATAACATGGGTTCTGGATGCTCAGAGGAGTTGAAGGGATCATTGGTGACTCGTGGGTGTTCGCGATGTTGGTCAGAAATGGCTCCGGTGATCGTGCAAGTGCACGCGTGCACTTTTGTATATGGTCTGGGGTGTGAAATTTGGAGAAGATGGTTTGTCCTCGGGTTTGAACTCGAAGGGGATGGTGGACTTTCTCGAAGTCAGGTAGAAGCGTGAGTGTCTCGGTGATGACACGAAATGGAGTAGGGTTATTCCCGAAGCAAATGTTTGAATAGTTTTCAAGCCTAAACAAAAGCAAGTTTTAAATTTTTTCCCAAATAAATTTCTTTAATACAAAATAAATGTCTTGATTCAACTTAAATTTTGTTAAATTAAATCTTTAAGCTATTTAGGAAAATAAAAGAGAATGTTTTAAATTCGAAGGTTAATGATATTTAAGTTTATAGATGATAATTGATAATTTAAATGCTTTAGTTCGTTTTGTTAAAGTAAATTATACATTTTTCAATTATATTTGATTTCTAAATATTTTTTTCTAATAAGTTTAAATGTTGTGATTAAGTTTTACATTAAGACAAAAGAAGTTATCTTTAATCAATTAGAGATGGAGGTAATTGAAGACAAATTAATTAATAAAATTTATTTATAAGTTAATCACTTTATGAGATTGAAAAGATTAATTTATTAATATTATGTAAATTACTTGGTACAAGTAATTAGTGAATAATTAATAATTATCAATTAATTAAAAAAAATCATTAACTAGTGATCATGAATTGATTTATTTAAGGACTAATTAATTAATTAAGGCGTCAATTAATTTTGTAATTGGTTTAAAGGTTAATGAACAAATATGATTAATTAAGAATAATTCAATTAATCAAGTTGATTGATAAATTAATTTATATCAAATGATTTGTAATTAATAAATTAGTAATTGATAATTAATTCATAAGTAATTAATTTACTTGGAAATAAATTGAATTGATTAGGATTAAAATGATTTATAAATCTAACTTATAAATGATTATTGAATGCTTGACCTTACCTATGAATGATTGTATTATATGAGATGCCTTGAATTTATTGTCCTGTCTAATCTGTGATATTTTGTTCTGTGGATTTAGATGTGCATAATTTATTCATTTATTTACATTTGTATATTACCTGTGAATCTGTGAATGGACGATAAGCTTTATAGTCATATCGCTTATCAACTATATTTCTGTGTTTGATCTGTGATAATTGAATAATGTTGCACTATTGTGTTAAACCCTTTGACCACACTTATACACACACAATATGGGTTTCACAAGGAAATCGATTAAGTCACAGATTTTGAAATGATTTTTAAAGTTGAATATTTGAATTCAAATGTTTTGGAAATGGAGTGGGTTTAAAGTGAAAAGCTTTTGAAATGGAATTTCAAAGATGAAATATATTTTGAATAACTTGATTAAGATTTGAAATTTAAATATTTTGATTTAAATTTGAATTCAATACTTGAAATTGAATTCTATGATTTGAACTAGGGATTATAACGATATTATACTAGTTATATATGAGTCAAACCATTTTTAAAGTATTGTTCTCTTGGCAATTTGAATTAACCCAAAGATTATAACTTGTATAAATGAAATAAGGTTTTTTCCGAAATAACACTGTTGTTTCTAAATGATAAAAGAAAGCTTTCATAGGAGAAATGAATTTCAAATTGTATTAAAAGGATTTCAAGTTTAAACTGAAATAGTCTTCCAAGTTATAGATGAATATTTGGAAACAAATTTTGAAGGAGAATATTTGGGAACGAACTTTGAAAGATATAAGTTAAATCTTAATTTAAAGATTTAATGAATTAAATCCAATTGAATTGGAATTGTTTTGAAATCCAGGAATGAATCTTTGAGAAACTAGGTGAACTTTATGAAATAAATCTTTTGTTTAAAAGATTTGAAATGCTAATTGGATTAAACCATTTGAAAGAAAGTTTTGAGTTATTAAGTTGTGACTTCATTGAAATCCCAGTATCCATATGTTTTTGAACTATTTCGCTCACTATTCGGTTTAACCGGGAGAGGACCTTTGTGTCGTATAACCCATTTCGAATATGTGATTCGACGTTATGGATAGCATTTGAAGACCGGTGGTGAAGACCGGGTATTTGCGAGAACGATAGGATGACCTATCGATTGCCTCTGCACCGAGTAGCTACGGTATAGAGATTTCCTAAGTGATGGGAAGTTCGATCGGGATTGTGAATACCCGGATTGCAAGGACTTCTTCGGAAGTGCCTTCGGTTCTGTTCGAACCCAGAACAGACTTGTATGGATTGTATGTCTGACATTACAATTTGAGATATAAAGCAGATTTCTTTCAAATACATTTCTGTTGGTGGCGGAGAATTTATTCTCTTAGCTTAACACCCTTCTCTGAGACGTACGAGCTCAGAGGTTATGTAGTTGAAGGTTATCAGCAATATGTTCCCAATTTGGTAATGTGACATGCTGAGTGTTGCTGTGAAATGATCATTGTGTTGATCATTTGTGATAAGATCATTTGTTTGATCGTTTATCTTTGTGATCATTTCTATGATCATTTGTTGACCCAAAGCACAGCTTTTGTATAAAGCGTGTTTTTGTGGACGAGACTTCGTCGAGCCTCACACCCCGGAAATGGTCAAAACAGGAAAGATGCGGCAAGGTTATGAGGGGTAGCTCCCTTTAGGGTATGTGCATTTCCTTCTGGATAGAGGTGGTATCATGGTATGGAACCCAGATATTTAACCTATGTGGTTACTGCGAATTTATTACTTTGTGGTTGTTGGTTATCGGGATCCCGTGAGAAAGGTCGTTTATGATCGGGGGATGGCATACTCGTGTCAGTAGTTACCCGGTTAGGGGTAACCCGACCTTGTGTTGGCAGAGATCCGGTTTGGTTCTCGGGGACGTCCTTCCAGAGGCGTTCTCATGTGGCAATGGGAAGTTCCTTGGCGTGACCATTTGTTGGAAATCCAATTCCCAATACGAAACCCTGTACGGTTTTAGTTGTAGAACCTGCCATTTACTTATGGTGGCGCCCCACTGTTTAGATGGTAGCTATAGTAGGCATACGATAATGGTCGTATGTTGGCTAAGATTTATATCTTTATTTTTGAAATAATGTTCTACACTATGCACTAGTAATAATATCAAATGTTTCTTTTTAATGCGTATCAAGCATCTTTGACTATCATAAGGAGAAATCTCCTCCGATTCTGCGTTTGCATTGTGTGTGTGTGCGGGAGGCCTTATGGTAGTCTCATTTTTCAAAAGCATTGCGAATTGACTTTAAAATTCTTTCTTTGATTATTTTTTTAAAAGATAAACTGTTTTTGTTGCTCACACCAGTCCCATGACTGATCCGGAGTTTATTGTTTCTTTCCTAAACTCTGGGTGCTCAAAATTTTTCTACACGAGCAGTCTAGAGTTGGATTTTTTCAGATAGTCAGGTTTAATAGATTATCTGGAGTTAGTTCAGTCTTTGGATCACACCAGTCTTGCCTATCTTTGTGCATCGTTATTGGGAGTTTGAGCTATTGCTGGATTGGTTCTTGGAAATGGAGTTGCAGTTTCTGGAGTTCTTCCTTGAAGACTATCTTAGAGTTATTTGTTTCGCTGCTAGATGTCATCTATTTTCTTTTCCGCTGCTATTTATTGTATCATATCTCTGACGTATATTGATATCTATTGGATCATCTGTTGTATCAGATATTGTATCAAAGCTGTATATCAATGTATTTTTTTTATTCCGCTGTGTTGTTTACTTAATGTTGTTATAAGCTCCGGCGAATCGGATTTGAACGGTCGAATCTATGGCGTTCGAATACGATATGAAGTATGGATGTCGATTTTCAAGCGGGCAAAATCCGTCTCGTCACAGTTTCCTCAATTGTTGCTTAAATCGAAAGCGCCTAATTCAATTTTGACCGTGATTTGCCGATAATCGAAGCACAATTACAACAAACGAGCACCAGATGCTGATTCGTAATTTCGAGGACTTCGATATATAATTTTTCTGGATTTTTTTGAAGAGTTTGAAATTTAAATTTGATTTTTGAATTGCAATAGCATTTGAAATTGTCTGCCATCGAAATGAGGAGATGAGGAGGAATTGTACGTGCAAACAATTGAGAAATAGAGGCAGGCTAGGGTTTTTAACAGGGTATTTATAGGTAGGGTTGAAATAGAATAGATGGACACGATTGGATATACGCTTTGAACGATAAAATGGCCCAAAAAGCCCGTTTCGACTCCAGAACGAAATTGGGTCAACCATATATCAAAATAGATGTTTTAAAATATTTTAAAATCAATGGAACAGTTTTCTGGTCCAAGTTCCATTGTATGAAGAAGTTATGCTAAAATCAATTTATTTCAAATTGATTTTAATCGATTTCGATTTCAATTGATTTCAATTTCATTGATTTCAAGCATTTCGAGTCCGTACGACCAAACGACAAGTCCGATCGCTACGAAACTGGAAATCCTACAATAATTCACCGTTACGGATCCGATGAAACTGGTTTCATTGAAACCGAGTCAGTGGCCAAAATAGCTATTTTTACACTAATTAATTAAATAAATAAATTAGCTAATTAAATCAAGTTTCAAATTTTAATTCTTTACTTGACAAATTTCATCCTTTTTTATTTCTCAATTATTTAAAATGATTTAAACAAATTTAAATGTCAATTTAGAGTTGATTAATTTATCAATTTCAGTATTAACCTCAATTTCATTAAATTCAAAAATTATAAATAAAATTCCCAATAATCCCATTTAGTTAAATAAATTAATGAATATTCCATTCATTATTGTCAAACAGATGGATTTAATATTGGATTCAAAACTATTACACAAATTTTCTCATATTCCACCTTCATTTCAATTAACGTAATAAATTAAATTCCATTTATAATAAATTCATTCGTTAAAATTTGAGTTCCAATTAATTATAATAAATTCCAAATAACTTTGATTTGATTAGTTTCAATCTTTATACTAAGTCCATTATTACTCGATACCTAGTTCCTATTGTTTACCCTTCATTTACTTAACATTTAAATGAACTTGATTTCCAATAAATTCATTGACCGATTAATTAGGTAATTTATAATAATTGTTATCATAACCTTAACTTTACACTTAAGTTTATGTTATATTCAACTAATTATCATAACGCCGAATAAAATTTATGTTATCCCCAATTATTACCCTAATTTACATTAATGTAACATTTAATTCAGATTTAATGCAATTGATTACAAATTTTGATGTAAATGGACTAAATAAATGATTACTTTGTAATAATTGTTGCCACCAACTCTTAAAATATTTATATAAGTTATCATTTCCAAATATTTACATACAGAACGTTGATTCATTCAATCATTATTTATTCATTATTAATCTATTGATTAATTCAATATTTACATTTACTTTTCTTATATTAATTTATTACCAAATATTCCTATTTACAATCAATTATAACCCTGCAATTATTTCAATCAATTGGGATTGCATTAAATTAATGATTTATTAGCTTACATTAACATTCTTACATTTCATTCCGGTTATTAATCCATTATTACCAAATAGATAAAATTAACATTATTGCCTTAAATTGAAATTAGATTACAAATTTCATTTAACACTCTAAATAAATAAATAACATATATTAGTTGACACCTATTTACTTTTCTTACATTTAAAATTTTATTACTTACATTCACCCTGTATTATTTCGTTAATTCAATAATACACTTGTTTTACTCATATTCCCATTATAAATAAGTCATAATATTTAAATTATTTTATTTAATTGGAATTTCATTTAAATTCATTAATTATTAACTTGCATTAACCTATTTCCTTAATTTACATTCAATTACTGTTAACAATGTGTTATTTTATTAATTAATGCAATACTTACTTTTATTTTCTCATATTCAATTTATATGCAGGTATTACACCTTCGCTACTTCATTTATTAGAATTTTATTCAAATTACTAATAATTAGTTTTAATTAACATTGCTATATTTCATTTTTAGCGTTCATTCCAATATTAAATTATAAAGTTTTTTTTCTTACTAGATTTAGTTGCAAAAAAATCTAATTAAATTAACCAATTTATTTATCAAAATTTATGGGTCGTTTCACTCTCCCCCACCCAAAATTTTTCGTCCCCGAAAAGGAAGAAGAAGGGAAAAAGAAGAATTAAATAAACAATACATCTTATTCAAAATATTATCTTTATAAACAAATAATTTTACAAAATTAATTAATTTAAATAAAATATACCAAATTATAACCATCAAATCTTTTATACTTAAATAAATAAAGTTTGGAAAATAATTTTAAAAAAAACTTCTAGGTCCAAAATTTTCGAAAAATTTCGGGAGAGTCTCCTTTGTACGGAGAGGCTCGGGAGAAAATATAATATTAAATATAACAATATACAACATCTTTTCCAAAATAATATATATCCCAACACGGGGACACAATATAATAACGCTATAAAAACCGTAATCCGAAGACGTACCTATTTGTCGGGCGATTTATGCTTAATTATGAAATCAAAAGCAGAAGTAATTGCTTCGATATCCTGTATTTCACTTATATAATCCAAAAGAGTTACCAATTATATAAAATGAAATATTTAAGGTTGTTTCAACTACAAACAAACAATTCAATACAATCAACAATTATTTGCAACACGGCATACAACCATCACATAAATATCAACACAAATCAATTCACTCGTGGCAACCAAACAAATAGTTGTCCGGGTTCAAACTTTAAATTGCACAGAATGAAAATAAACTACTTAGTGTACCGTTTACTCAACAGTCTAAGATGAAACTAAATAGATTATCCATACATCCACACACTTTTAAAGTATCCTTGCCCCAAACAGCCTTAAACCAAACAACAACAATTTCAAATAATAAATCAAGTTCATTCTTATAAATTTCATTTATTACTTACAATTATTCATTTTCATTTATTCAGGTCATGTAAATTTCTTTTTATTGCATTACATTTATTCATTTCTCAATTTCACTTATCAATTTAGTGCTTACCTTTCTATTATATTTAATTATAGTAACATTTCAATTACAACTTAAGTTTATAACTCTATAACATCAGTTCTTATAAATAAAAGCAAATTATTGAACACTTTCATTACATACTTTTACTTATACAATTTCCATTACATTTTCTTACTAAATATTTCAACTTTTAATATTTGGTAAGTTATATATATGCTTTTTAAGAATGTAATTGAAAGTTATACAAGTTTTCTCATTTCTTTTAATTAATTTACTGTTCAATAATCATATCATTTGTTTTATAGATTATAATTTCAACTTCCTTATAGTTTCATTCATAACTTAGCATTTAGTCTCTTATTTCATTTAGAGGTTCCAATTATTAGTTAAATTCCATTTCACTAAAGCAATTGAAACCATTAATTGATGGAAACTTAAGAATTTAGATACCGGGTTTAATTTCAAATCATTTTAAAATAATAGATAAATGTATATACTTACACTTTAAATATCCAATTATATTTAAAACAATTTAAAATTTATTTTTGTTTATCAAAATAAATCTGCAGTAAATCTACTACAGTGGCCGTCACACTTCGAAACTCGAAAATGAATGTCGATGATGCATGCACTCATCATCGAAATTATTGCAACGACCCACTATTTTGGACTATTCGCATCCGCACACGTCGGACTTGAATAATTCAAAATACCGAATTGTTAATTTTAATTTGGCAAAACTCAGATGTACAGTAAATAAATAATCACAGAATCACAGACACAGAGTAATAATATGCAGCGGAAGTAAAAGAAATAGTAGTTCATGAAGCTACTATATAAATATATAAGATACATCAGAGTTTACAACAGAAAGTAACACGATACAACAGGTACAAATAAGAATACGTCACTGGAATCATCGAATACTGAAAGCAGAATAGATGGCTGGATCTTCAAGTAAAGCTCCAACTCCAAAGGTGAGTCTTGAATACTGGTACACTCGGTCTGACCCGAGCGTAAAGAAAAATACAAAACACTCGAGTCAGGATTAATATTCTCATATCAATAAATCCAACTCAAGTGAAATAACAATTGAAATACAAGTAACTCAAAGGATGTTGGAATCACCATCCTCTAAGGATCCGTTAAACTATCTACTATGTAGTAGTGTACGCTAAATAGATAATGTCTATCATTAATACAAAGTATCAAAATAGTGTTAAGGCGTTACCATTATCCCCCTTAACACATTTTATAAATGTCATAGTCTATACAGCACTGTAAACTCCACCGTAAACTAGTGGGATATCAGGGAGTACTCCATAGGTATAACACAAAACAAATTCGTAGTGGTCGCGTAAATAGGGATACAAGTATGACAAGGCACATGAGGCAATACCCAAGGTAGTGAAACTACCGTTCGCCTGATCCGGACTGGTGAGAACGCATCGCCGCAGCGATCGCAACACCGCGAAACAACACTCTTGAAATTCCGAGGGTGCAACAATCGATAACAAGTAATGAGTAGTAGTTACGAAGAAGTGTGTCCGCTCGAGGTGGCTAACCCCATTTGGCCCGGCACGGCTCTTGATTTTAGTCATTTCCAATTTGACACAAGTGTCAAGGCTATCCATTATCGTTCACTTTCTTCAATCATCAGCGTTCGCCAATCCAACCACTTCATTCTGGATCACACTCCGCGTATAGTTATTAAAGTGGTTTTCGTTTAGATAGAGAGTATATCCATAACCGATTCCGGTCTCTTTAATAACTTTCGTAATTATTACACCGATTGGTCGTTTAATATATTTCAAAAACAAATCAATTTCAATTTCAATTTAGAATTTATAAATCAACATTTCATTTGTCTTTTCTAAACAAATTCCATAATTTACGTTTCAAAACTACCAAATAACCATTTCAAAATCTTATAATTCGATTTCAACTTTTATTTCAACAATACAAATATTGATTCAAGTTCGTATATAAATTTCATTCCGAAATCGTTTAAATTGTTTAATTTTCATTCAAATCAATTTAAATTCATTTATCGATTTCATTCAATATTCGCTAAGCTAATTTATCATTTAAAACAATTTTCATTTAAATTTCCAATTCATTAAATCGATTTCTTAAGTTCAACTTCATTATATCAAAACTTCAAATTGAAATAAATTAAATTCGTCAAATCAAATTCTTAAATTCAAGTCTTATATTTATTTCAATAGAACGCATTTTATTTCTTGTTAAAGAAATTCAGTCCCATTTATTCATTTACTCACGAATTTCAAAACTCAAATAAATAAAGGAACTCAATTTCACTTGTTCAAGAAGTTCAATTTCACTTATTAACTTACTTAAATTTTCCAAAGCTTAATTAAATAAGAAAACTCAATTCATTTATTAACGAAGTTCGAATTCACTTATTCAAAAGTTCAATTTCTCTTATCAAAGAATTCAATTTTTTTATTCAATTATCAAATAATTCAATCTTCAATTATTAAATAATTTCAATCTTAATTGTAAATTCAAACCTAATTATTAAATCATTTCGACTTAATTAAATGAATAATTCCAAATTTAATTGTTAAATAATTAAATTCAAAACAACGTTCTTTCATCAGTTGTTACATTAATATTTTATTTCAGATTCCAATATTAGCATTTTCCTTCATCAAAATTTACGTTCCAGTTTAATTTCAAAACATTATTATTCAAATAAAATCTTTATTTTATTTCAAATCAAATTTTTTTGACCAATCGGGTTTATTTAATTCTCTATCCTAAGTCAAGTTCATTTGGGTATTTATCATTTCAACCCGATTCCATTTCAATTCAAAAATCAACATAACAAAGGGAACTTGCAGTGTGATAACTGGGATGGTGTCAAAGTAAATAAACAAGCAATAACAACAAACACAATCCAATAATCAATCCAAATAATCCCGAAATAATCATATTAATTCGCATTGTCGTTTGTGCGAATTAATATAATTATCTCTAGAATTTACACTATCATTTCATGTAGATTAAAGATTACTACATTACGGTTTTTTCACTTGTCATTCGATTTCAATTGTACACTACAACAATTAATCCAACATACGTTCAATGGTTCAAAGTGTAATTATCACTAATCTACATGTCAATTAATTTAACAATTAAAGGGGTCATATTTATCTAATCAAATTCAACATATATGTCGATTCAAATTTTAATTATCCTATGTCAAATTCAATTGCATAATATTTATCACTTAATACATTACAATTTAACATCCAATATAAACAACAAACAATCAATCAGTTATCAACCAAACTGTATTGTCATCGCATAATTTTTTTTTTATAGATAATGGTGTCAGATGTCAAAGGTGAACTGATACATAAATAACAGCGCAATAAATAACAGGAGTATATTTTAATTGTCATTCCAATTGAAATCAAATTTAATAAATAAAAGAATATTAATCGTGAGTGATTGCTCACCTTTCGAGGCTAGATATGCACGAGAAGATGACACGGATACGCACACTGATACAGACATAGACATTGAGTTACGAATCCAAGCAAAGCAAATCGGCACGAATCCAATGATCAAATCTGATAACCGAAATCAATTGAACACATCAGAACGAGATCGATGAAGAAAATTGGTATAAGTGAACACATATAACTATATATATATAAAGTCATATTTTATATCCAAACACATTTATATTGAATATATATGTATTTCAAATTCTATTATTCAAACTAAACAATATATTAATATATACTTACGTATACACCTCTATATCATATAAGGTAGAACATATCAATATATGAATATATAAAATTAGTATATGTGTAAACATAATATCAACAAACTCAGACTTATCAACTTTAATATATAAGTTGTAAAATATACCAGTATAAACAAATAAATGTGGTTAATATATAACCATCATAATAATATATAATAATTGTAAATCGATATATCTTAACTTACTTATATATATGAGCTGCAGATAGATATAATTTTATAACATTATTCTTTTCGCTTTTGAGCATGACAACCCCAACACGCATCCTATATACTTATATACCTCTACCTATATATTTCCAACAGACCTATAGTTAATATTATAGAAAGCATATAAACTTTTCATACAGTCAACAGTCTATATATAACCCAAATTGCTTACATATAACCTTGTAACAGTGGCACACATAAAGCAAAAACAGATCATTTGATTTAAACTCAATATCACATATATAAACTAGTACAGTATAATATAATGTAATATAAAATAACATTGTATACATATGAAATTGCATAAAAAACAAAGGCTCGGCTGTGCTTTCAATCATAAATATGAAACTTACCTTTATAGTAAATATACAGTATAGTATGCTTTCTGTATAAACTCATATAGTTACAATAAATCTTATATAAAATATATACACTCATATAATATAGACAGCTTTATTCATGCAAACGCTCATTTCTTTTCTTTTTTTTCTCTTTCAAACTTTATATGATAAACATTTTATGATTTGTATATCTCCATATCACATAAGCTACAGTAATATATATACAAAACTTAATATACTATTATATAACCAATAGTAAAAGAAAATTACAATAGAACCCATATAAGCTTTATATTCAAAATAGAAAATATGATATATGATGATAAAATATAGTATAACAAAATATATGATATACCTCACTGCCATCTCGACAAAGTCAAGTCCATAGACCAGTTCGATGTGCGGCAGGCAAAGGGAGAAAAGGATCGACAGCCTGGAAGTTTTGGGGAACTTCGGCCAATCAGAGGAGACGAGGGAAGAAGGTGTGTATGATGTACACGTGCAGGAAGGAAAGGAGGAGGCCGATGGTTCTCGTGCTTGCGTCGGTGTTTGGATGGTGAGGAGCTTCGGTTGTACGGCTTGGGGATGTGGTGTTCGACCAAAGCTTTGGCACTGGGGCTCAATGGTGGGAAGTTCAGGGCGGTGGCTCAGATGATATGGCGAGGAGGAAGTGACAGTGGACGTTGTTGTGGGTTCGCGGCAAAAGGTGGGAAAGTGGGCGTGAAGGGTCGAGGGAGTCCAGTGTGCCGCCGTGGATGATAGGATGAAATGTGGTGGAGGGATGGGTGCCTGCTCACTTGCAGCAAAGAAAAGTAAGGGACAATAGTTTTTGAACTTTATTTAAAATGAAGGTTGCTGGGTACATTTTCAATGGAGAGGTTATCAATTTTGAGAAGAAAGAAAATGAAATGGCGCAAGCTCATAAACGTTGAACCAAGTAAATGAATAATGAGCCAGACAATAAAGTTTCACGTTGGGAATAATATAGTTACACGTTGGGAATGGTTAAAGTCAGAATTATTAAATTCTGGAGATTTGAACGTGGTGGTCATTTGCATTCAGCAGCTTGGAACATTGAATAGTCGCTGAATATCAAACCTTAAAAATGTTTACTGATACAGGTATCTGTTTTCATGGATTTCGTAGCGTATCAGACTTCAAAACGCAGAATTAAATATACCGTAGAGATCAGCACGACAAGACGATCAAAACTGTATACAGATATCAGTGGCACGATTGAATTATAAAAATTTCAAATTTTCTGCTACGAAAAATGCAAGAAAATCGCAGCAAAATAAGATCGACGGAGCCAAGAATGTTCGAATTTGGAAAAACGACAAATTAACAACTTTCTCAAAAGATGGTTTAGAATTTTTCTATGTAAAAATATTTTTGTTTTGAAAACGTTTTATTTTCGTCGCTTTTTAACTGACTAAATTAAAGTAGATTTACGCACGAAATAAACTTTCATATTTTTGGACGAAAATTTACCAGTTGCTATGTTTGACTAGATGAATTCCAACTATCAAATTCATATTTCAAAATTTTATCGTTTAAAATCCCACAAAATTCCAATTAATAACGTTATTAAAACTGGCTAAATTTACGGGTCGTTACATTCTCCCCCGCTCAAAACTTTTCATCCCCGAAAAGGAAGGAGGTAGGAGAATAGAAACAACCAGAAGAAAATAGACTAAAAACGAAATAAACAATTAGTTCAACCATATAAATTTCAGTTTAAATAAATTATATTCAATAATTTGTTTTTAAATTCAAGGTTTCCATTAAATTGATTTGATTTCACATATATTAATGTTAGGTACAAGGTTCCTTTCAAATGAAATTCAATTTAAATTTCATTAATTCAAGATACTCTCTTCAGTTGATTTAATTCAATTTATTAACTTTCAAAATAAATTTTTTATTTTATTAATCACATCTATTATTTATTTAACTTATTATTTTATTTATCTCTATTAACCTTTATAATTAAAACTTTAGCGTATAACAATTATTATACCCATTCAAATTTCATTTACAAAATCATTTTACATTGTATGTTATCCAATTATCCTAAATTAACAATTTCTAGAATCAAGAATTATATAGTCCATTATTATAATCATATTTTATTCGACAAATTTAATTCTTCTTTATTTCAAAGTATTATTAATTTATTCCACTAAATATATCCTATCACATATATATTAAGTATATTTACGTTTACTATAACTACTCAAATTTATTTAAAAATTCCTTTGATGTCCTTTTATATTGTATAATATTCAATTACATAGTTAACTTTTGAAAATTTAGGTAAGTATACGTAATGCAATTGAGTATTGTCCAAATAAAATTTACAATTTACTTATTTCAAATTAAGTGTTTAGTCAAATCTTTTGGCTTCATTGAAATCATCTTTGAATCAAAATTTTAAAAATTTATTTCCGATTAATTTCAAACCATTTCAGAGATAATTAGGTATATACTACATATGCCAAGTCAAATTAAATTTAAAATTACATACCTATATATATAAATCAAATCATATTTAAGAAATCTAAATCGATTTAATTTCCAAAACAAAATTGTAGCAAAGCTACGAATTCGTCTCTCCACTTCGAAACTCGAAAATGAATGTCGATGATGCGGCCGCCATCACCGAAATTTATTTTCCAACGACAAAAGAGAAGAGCTCAAAATTAATCATTTAAAATTCTTTGAAAACCATTTCTATTCGAAAATATTTTAAATAATATACATTTTAAAACTTCAAAACCATAGTTTGACATTATCGGAAATTAAATTATCGAATTCTAGTTTAAATTCATTTTAAATTCCAAATCAAATTATATCCAAGTTTTATAAATTCATTTATTTATATTATGCAATATTCAATGGTTTATAATACAATAAATGAAGATATTATCATTTCGGACAACAGGTTCATTAACACTTAATTTCAGAAAAAATTATACTTATATATAATATAATCATTCAAAAATTTCATTTACCAATTTTGAAACGATATTACGTCAGTTTGCTCTGTTAAGGTGTTTTGGAAATCCTATCGATAGCGTTGATCAGACGAATCGATCGAAAATCCAAATCAACATCAACAACTCAAACAACACAATATATATAAAACATTTAACATTTTTAATATTAATCTACAAACACAATTCCTCGCTCGACGATACAAGAATAAATTTCAAAACAAAAATAGAGATTCAAATTTAACGGAATCAAATCAAAGAGAATTTTGATTCGACAATAAGTTCGAAACAGAAGATAAGATAATTCAATTAACAGAATCCGGAGATGGATAAGCATATTAAATTTAAGGGAAATCTTAACCGGGTCGACCGTAACTTCAAGAATAAGATCGATGCTGAATTCCGAGGTAAATCAACATCAGATCACAAGAGATAGAATTCAGGTATAGTAGGAGATAGATAGCATCATGAACTGAGGATATAAAAATCTCCGGTAAATCGATGTTTATTGTAAAGGAGTTTTCACCCGTTTACAAATAATTCGAAGATTGGCGAGACCACCGATTCATTATGAAGATCACTCGAAGTGGAGTTATGGAATGCTCCAGAATTGAAAGAAGACGAATAGTGAGGGACACGAATGAATTTCAGAACCAAGGGAACGTTCCAAAGTTCAAAGAAATTGAGTCAAATGGACGAGATTGAAACTCGAGTGGGAGTGATTCTGTAAATACATTTACCATATATGCTAAGTTTTGCCTAGAGCTACCAAAAGCTTTGATACCAACTGTAACGACCCGCTATTTTGGACTATTCGCATCCGCACACGTCGGACTTGAATAATTCAAAATACTGAATTGTTAATTTTAATTTGGCAAAACTCAGATATACAGTAAATAAACAATCGCAGAATCACAGACACAGAGTAATAATATGCAGCGGAAGTAAAAGAAATAGTAGTTCATGAAGCTACTATATAAATATATAAGATACATCAGAGTTTACAACAGAAAGTAACATGATACAACAGGTATAAATAAGACTACATCACTGGAATCATCGAATACTGAAAGCAGAATAGATGGCTGGATCTTCAAGCAAAGCTCCAACTCCAAAGGTGAGTCTTGAATACTAGTACACTCGGTCTGACCCGAGCGTAAAGCAAAACACAAAACACTCGAGTCAGGATTAATATTCTCATATCAATAAATCCAACTCAAGTGAAATAACAATTGAAATACAAGTAACTCAAAGGATTTTGGAATCACAATCCTCTAAGGATCCGTTAAACTATCTACTATGTAGTTGTGTACGCTAAATAGATAATGTCTATCATTAATATAAAGTATCAAAATAGTGTTAAGGCGTTACCATTATCCCCCTTAACACATTTTATAAATGTCATAGTCTATACAGCACTGTAAACTCCACCGTAAACTAGTGGGATATCAGGGAGTACTCCATAGATATAACACAAAACAAATTCGTAGTGGTCGCGTAAATAGGGATACTGTAACGACCCGATATTTTCAACCATTCGCATCCGCACATGTCGAACTTGAATTGTTCAAAATACCGCGTTGTAAATAAAATTTGGCAAATCTCAAAATATACAGTAAATAATTAATCACAGAATCACAGACACAGAATTGGAATACGCGCAGCGGAATTTAAAAATACTTAGTGGTTCATGAAGCCACTATAAATAGTCTCAATCAAATAAAAATTACATAGTCTTTAATCCAAATATTGTTTTAAATCATCAGTAGAACAATCCAAATGTCCACTAGTCTTGATTTCATAAATTTAGATAAAGAACTGGAAGGGAAGTTTGCCAGCAGCTTGAAAGTGATCTACGGAAATAATAGCTCCGGGATGAAAACTAAACTGCAACTCAGGCTGACCCGAGCGTAAAATAAAACATAAACACTCAAGTCAGGACATACATACTTATATAGTGTAAGCTAATTCAAGTGTACTGTAATATAGAGCAAGTAACTTAAAGGATGCTTGGGACCGCCCATCCTCTAAGGATCCGTTAAACTATTTACTATGTAGTAATATTCGCTATTATAATAATGTCTATTAGTAAAATAAAATTACTTTTAAATAGCGTTAAGGCTTTACATTTTCCACCTTAACACGTAATATATTCCGATAGTCTATACAGTACCGTAATCTCCCTCGTACTGGGCGTCGTCAAAGGGCACTCCATAGGTATGGTACAAAACCAAAATCGTATAAGGCGCGCTAGGGTAGGTGACACGGCACAACTAGGCAATGCCAGGGTAGATATACCAATTACGCTTCCAGACCGATGGAAACGCGTAGCCGCAGCTACCGCCCACCTCGAACAACACTCCCAAATCAAAGGTGCGCACCAAACAATCACAAAAGCAATAGAATGGCATACGAAGAAGTGCGTCTGATCAAAGGTGCTACCTCATTAATCCGTCAATCGTTCCTGTTTTAGCCACCTTATGCCAACTCACGGGAGTCGGGTCCATGTATTTACCTCAAGAAAACGTCACCACCATCCTACTTCATTCTGGAATCTCCACTGCGTACACGGTTGTCAAAGTGGTTTTCGGTATCGACAGAGAGTATGCCAGATATCCGATCCCGGTCTCTTTAACAACCAAACGTTATTATAGCCCGTGGTTACAACTTTTAAAAAAATTGGTATTTATACTTTAAAAATCAAAATAAATTTCAAATACATTTCAATATCATAATATCCTTTCAAACATCATTTATTTAAACATCAGTCATTTCATTTAATATAAAATACCATTTAAATCTATTCAATTTATTTAGGAATTAATTGCCTTTCAACTCACATTTAAAAGTTAAATTCTTCCATTTAAAACCATTTAAAGTCAATTCCTTATTTTTATTTATTCATATTATATTCCAAAATTTAAGCCTTTTTTCCAAAGATTATTTCCATAAATTTTATTAAAACAATCAAAATTCAGTTTCCGTAGCACTTATAAAATGCTACCTAAAGTTATAGGTTAAAACAGTCTATTTACAAAAGACAGCATTTAAGTGCTGTAATAAATTATTAACTTAACAATCAAATTTTAAATTCCCAAATATAACTCATTATCAATTATTTTCTTAACTAAAACTCGCCTTTTACAAAATTTTAGAATTTTCCAAAATAAGTTATATTCCAAAAATTTTACTTAAACATTTATTTATTTAACATTTTGACTTATTCAAAAATCATTATAAATTTTATAAAAATCCTTTAAATACATTTGAACCAGAATATTATAAATTCCCATTTAAAATATTTTTAAACATTTCAGAAAAATATTATATAAACCACGGGTCTGTATATAGTTTTCTAGCCTAGGTCAAGTGATACGGATTTATATCATTTCAATCCGCAATTTACAAAATCCCGGGTTCTATCATTTCAAACCCGCAATCCCAAGTTAACAAATAAATAATTAAACAATTAAATAAATGAACAAATGATTATCGTTCAGGCCTATCATTTCAGCCTATAACGATCTTAAATTTACAGGGAACTTACAGTGATGATTAAATCAGTAAATAAACATTACATTGTATAACTGCAATAATATTACAATAGATAAACAACTGATGAGGTGTCAATTTAAAATGAGGTTTAACATCATACGTTATATCACAGGCAGATAAAATTTAGTAAATAATTTACAAATACACTTGTGATAAATCACGGATATATAGGTATGTTTGTCTGGTGAGAAATACTCACCTTAAAGCTGCAGATAATCAGATTCAAACGATTGTATTACTTGATAAAAGAATGTACAAATAGCACGATTAGATTCCGTGGATGCAACGCCTTGATTCAAATCTAGAACAAGATCCAAATAAAACCAAACGCGCGACTTAAATTTACGGTCAAAGAAAAATTTAAATAAACAAAAATGAGACGGGATTATAAAAAAATAAATGGACCAACTTTGCTCGACTACTCCCCACACCCGACTTGATTTTAACTAATAGGTGGCGTTCATTCAAATTTCTCAAGCACTCATTCTTCCTTTCCCTTTTCAATCTCACGTACTAACTTCTATTTGTTTTTTTTACTTTTCCTTTTTTTTTTTTTGTGTAGCAGGACCGCTACTATCTTAACTCGAAAGCATGTACACCTACCCACTTACGTCCTGGCCCATGCATGCATACTTCCACTTTCTCTTTTTCACCTACAGACCCACCCACGCATTTGTAATTTATACCTAGACACACTCAAATATCAGTTGATCCTCTCTTCACTGAAATGAAATCTAATCACTCAAACAAAACAACCTTCACCTATTGTCCAATATAATATCTAAAGCAAACTGAGTTATATTTTACTAGTCTGGAGACAAATATGATTGGTCTAAGCTGAATTTAAGTGTCACGGTCCTAGCCTACATAAGCTTGAATGGATGCTCTAATGATAATTACAAAACCGTGTGATTGCTTCACACACAACAAATATATTACGAAACATTTCCAGCTTTTTTTTTTCTATTTCACACTTGCTTTGCTAACATGACTCACGCATGAAGGTCCCATGGCCACAACTACAGGGACGCATGCATTTTTCTATAGAATGCAAAAGAAGGATACTAAGCTTGACTTCCTACAACAATCTGACATACATGGCAAAATAGATCCGAGGGGGAAAAAGAGATGTGGCAAGGACATGTGGTGGAGCAGCCGAGTATTTAGATTGATTAGATGAACATACGAGAGAAAAGCAAAAAAAAAAAAAAAAAAATAAAAGGAAGAAGAAAGAGAGTAAACTTCCATTACCTGAAGGAGCTTGCAAGCAAGAAAAAGAAGGTTGAAGAGCTGATGCTATGCGTATGAATAATTGTAAGGGCTTATATATATAGGCCGGGGGGGTGCGTGATTTAAGCTGAACAATATAGGAAGGAAATAAATTTAGATTAACTTGCACGGTGGCTTGGATTTACACAAAGAAACAGACAGGAATATTAGGAACATTTGTACACGTTTCTTTTCTCCTTAAAAAAAATTTCTTTCTTTTTTTGGAAATGATTACGTTGATTAAAGAGAAGAAACGGTAAAGTTTTTATTTGGCAAAGATTTTTATGACAAATTTAAACAGATATTGAATGCGTTGATAAATTTTTGGCAAAGATAAAATTTTGATTTGAACGTGTAAAAGAAGGAAGCTGCATGATTTTCCTTTGATTTTTCAGAAATCTCGTTCTACAGGTGAGGAAATAAATTTCTTTCATTGATTGCAAACGTTTCCAGTGGCAAGCATTTTATTTTGTAAATGCATTCTTACGTGCGTGAATTTAGGAAGAGGAAAAACAAAATATCTAGGAAATATTTGCTCTTGCTTTAAATAAGAAGTAAATGTGACTGGGGTGGAGAAACATCAAGAATTTATTGCTGAGAATGGTAAAAGGAAATCACAGATTATATACCTATTAACCAAATGAAGTTGTGCGTGGATTTGAAATTTTATAATCAGCATTAATTTATAAGGAAACGATAAAGTTTTACTAGACAAAGATTTATACCAAATTTAAAGCAAATTGAATGCGTTGATTTTTATTATTAATACGTTTTCCTATATACGTTATTCATACCATTAAATATCGTACCCTCTTAAATGCGAAATTATCAGTTTATTAATATGCTATAAATTCTTAACATTTATTACTAAATTAAAAAGATAAAACTTTGGTTACATATCTCTCTGATTCTTATTACCATAAAAAGGTGATTTATTATCCAAATGGACCAAATATTACAAATTTTTAAAGCAAGTATATAATCCAATTTTTTTATTATTATTAAAATTCCCATTAGAGTTATCCTTAAACAAAGTGAAACTTTCATTTATTATTTAGCATTTTGGAAATGATTTGATCAAATTAAAATATATATAAATTGGGAATTAAATTTTACTGGAAAGAGAAAAATAACGTAAGAAATATGGGTAAACAGAAAAACGCATATGAAATAGGCAAGCAGATAGGAGAATGGATACTGCGCATGACTGAGATTTAGGAGAAAATTGTGTTTTGAAAAAAATGCAAGAAATAAATTTTGTTGAATGGAAAAAATCTATGGAAATCAAAATTTTAAAGCAATGCGTTGAATTTAGAGGCAACATAGTTGATTTGAACGCTAGAATATTCCTTCCCTCTAAAACACATGCCACTGATAAATTTACTCATTTACACTAAGGTCATATTTTTAAGAATATGTACCACATCCATAATATTTTATGCCCAAAATATACCAAAATAACGGATTAAAATTCTATATGTTTTCTTATATATATACGGTATTTATTCCCTAAATTTACGTGCCCTTTAAACGCGTAATTACCCAGTTCATTTATACACTATAAAAATTTAAAATTTACTACTTAAATGGAATAAAATTTGTTTACATTTTTTTTTCTTCTGATATATTTACCATTGACAAAGAAATGTATTATTCAAAATATTACTTAATTTTAAAAAGGTAGATAATCCATTTTATAGCTAAGGTAAAAATTATTGTGTTGTATTAACAGTCCAGAAAATAGAAAATTGGCGAACGTTTATAAAATTAAACAAAGAAAAGTGTTGATTCTTAAAGTAAAGAAACGGAAAAGAATATTTGATTTGAACGTTATTGAAAAATCAATGGGTTTTATTTATTAAATATGTGGAGTCAACGGAAAGAAAATTTATTCCTTTCCCACTTAAAATGCATGTATACTGATGTATTTGATTATTTATATCCAAGGTAATAAATTTAGACGCGTGAAAAACCGATGCAAAACACGCGCCCAGTTTCATAATAAAAGTGACGCTTTTTAAATTTACGCGTTCTCTTATGTAGTAAATATACGTTAAAATATTCCATCAATAACACGCATTTTAAACGCATAATTAAATAGTTTATTTAGACACTAATTTTTTTTCAAATCTTATTTCTTAATCAAAACTTGATTTTGCTAGAAATTAAGTTATTTACCATCTTCGACAAAAAACCCAAATTTCCAATTAAAGTTAATTCTTAACCACGTCAAAATTTCAGAGATCTTATTATTTAATTAAAAATTTGGTCAATTGTTTTTTTTATAATCACTTTAAAATTTAGATTTTTATATAATAAACCCCAAAGTTTTAAAAATACAAGTGAAAAATACTTGTTAAAAATTTGGGCTCTTACACTCTCCCCCACTCAGAACTTTTCGTCCTCGAAAAGTAAGAAGGTAGGGGAATAGAAACAACCTGAAAGAAAACTAAATTGAAATTTAAATTAGAATCATTAATCTAAACAATAAAAATTCAATTTTAAATTAATCATTGATTTCATCTATTTATACTTAAAATTTTAACATTTATTTATTTACATATTTACTTGTATAATATCCCTACACTTATAAAATCATTTTTTATTTTATCCAAATTTTACACAAGGTATTATAACATTCTAATCTAAAAATGTTTAATTTTAATCCAAATTTGAAATGGTAATTTAACTTAATTGTTAAAGTAAATTAACCATTTCCCTAAATAAAATAAATTCCCCATTTAGTTTCTTCTTTATTCCAAACTATAATTAAATTTATTTCTCCCAATATATTTTTCTCATCTATGTCAAATATGTTTACACTTATTACAACTGTTTAAATTTATTCTTAGTTCCTTAACATCATTTTATATTGAAAATTATTCCATTACCCTTTTATTTTATTTACCTCTGTTAATCTTTTTATAACTAGAATTTAAGTGTATAACATTTATTATAACCACTCAAATTTTATTTATAAATCCTTTTATATTGTATATTATCCAATTACATTGTTAACTTCTGAAAATCAAGGTAGGTTATATTGAAATGAAATTGAGTATTATACAAATAAAACTTTCAAATTCAATTATCTCAAGTTGGAATCAAAAATTTTGATTTTTTTTTAATTGAAATTATTCCTCAAGATAAAATTTAAGAATTAAATTTCTAATTTCCTTCAACCCAAATAAATATATGTACATAATATGTCAAATCAAATTTAAATCATATATCTATATATTATAAATCAAGTCATATTTTAGAGATTCAAATCAATTAAATTCTCAAGGTAACACTGTAGCCAGACTACATAATGGTCTTTTTACTTCGAAACTCGAAAATGAATGTCGATGATGTTGCTGTCATCACCGAAATTATTTCCTAGCGACAAGGAGAAGAGCACTGATTTTTAAACCTTTAAAATTCTTTGGAAACAAATTTTTATTCGAAAATAATTTAAATAATATCTCCCTTTAAAATTTTAAACACAAGGTTTGAAACCATCGAAAATTGAATTCTCAAGTTCTGGTTTTAAATTCATTTCTGTTTCCAAATTAATTTATAACCGTTTGTTTATATTCAATTATTTATATTAGACAAAACACATGGTCTATAAAACCATAAATAAAATCAAAACTATTATCACTTGACAACTAGTTAAATTAATTATAAAATTCTAAAAATTATACTTATATATAATATTAGATTTTTCCCAAATATAGGAATAAATTTTTTAAAACAAGGATAGAGATTCAAATTTGATGGATTCAAAAAAAAAAGAATTTTGATTTAAAGATAAATTGGGATCAGTCCGATGATTAAATAACAGAACAAGGAACTAGATAAGTTTATATAAATCGCGGGCAACCTTAACCTGGTCAACCGTGAATTAAAGAGTCAGATCGAATGTAGATTTACCATTCAATCCGAAGAGATAGAGTTCGGAATAACCAAAGATACTAGCATCTAAACCGAGGTTAAATATAAATCTCTGGTGAATCAATGCTAATTGTAAAGGAGTTTCACCCCTTTATTAGAATATTGGCGAGACCGCCAATTCACTATAAAGATCATCCGAAATGGAGTTATGGGATACTCCAGAAATCGAAAGAAGATGAATAGTGAGGGACACGAATGAACTTCGTAACCGCAGAGAACGTTCCAAAATTCGAAATGAAAGTGATTCTGTACATCAAATTTACCATACATTCTAAGTTTTGCCTAGAGCCAAAGCTCTGATACCAAATGTAACGACCCGATATTTTCAACCATTCGCATCCGCACATGTCGGACTTGAATTGTTCAAAATACCGCGTTGTAAATAAAATTTGGCAAATCTCAAAATATACAGTAAAAAATTAATCACAGAATCACAGACACAGAATCAGAATATTCGCAGCGAAATTTAAAAATACTTAGTGGTTCATGAAGCCACTATAAATAGTCTCAATCAAATAAAAATTACATAGTCTTTAATCCAAATATAGTTTTAAATCATCAGTAGAACAATCCAAATGTCCACTAGTCTTGATTTCATAAATTTAGATAAAGAACTGGAAGGGAAGTTTGCCAGCAGCTTGAAAGTGATCTACATAAATCCTAGCTCCGGGATGAAAACTGAACTGCAACTCAGGCCGACGCAAGCGTAAAATAAAACATAAACACTTGAGTCAGGACATACATACTTATATAGTGTAAGCTAATTCAAGTGTACTGTAATATAGAGCAAGTAACTTAAAGGATGCTTAGGACCGCCCATCCTCTAAGGATCCGTTAAACTATTTACTATGTAGCAATATTCGCTATTATAATAATGTCTATTAGTAAAATAAACTTACTTTTAAATAGCGTTAAGGCTTTACATTTTCCACCTTAACACGTAATATATTCCCATAGTCTATACAGTACCGTAATCTCCCCCGTACTGAGCGTCGTCAGAGGGCACTCCATAGGTATGGTACAAAACCAAAATCGTATAAGGCGCGCTAGGGTAGGTTACACGGCACAACTAGGCAATGCCAGGGTAGATATACCAATTACGCTTCCAGACCGATGGAAACGCGTAGCCGCAGCTACCGCCCACCTCGAACAACACTCCCAAATCAAAGGTGCGCACCAAACAATCACAAAAGCAATAGAATGGCATACGAAGAAGTGCGTCCGATCAGAGGTGCTACCTCATTAATCCTTCAATCGCTCCTGTTTTAGCCACCTTATGCCAACTCACGGGAGTCGGGTCCATGTATTTACCTTAAGAAAACGTCACCACCATCCTACTTCATTTTGGAATCTCCACCGCGTACACGGTTGTCAAAGTGGTTTTCGGTATCGACAGAGAGTATGCCAGATATCCGATCCCGGTCTCTTTAACAACCAAACGTTATTATAGCCCGTGGTTACAACTTTTAAAAAAATTGGTATTTATACTTTAAAAATCAAAATAAATTTCAAATACATTTCAATATCATAATATCCTTTCAAACATCATTTATTTAAACATCAGTCATTTCATTTAATATGAAATACCATTTAAATCTATTCAATTTATTTAGGAATTAATTGCCTTTCAACTCACATTTAAAAGTTAAATTCTTCCATTTAAAACCATTTAAAGTCAATTCCTTATTCTTATTTATTCATATTATATTCCAAAATTTAAGCCTTTTTTTCCAAAGATTATTTCCATAAATTTTATTAAAACAATCAAAATTCAGTTTCCGTAGCACTTATAAAATGCTACCTAAAGTTATAGGTTAAAATAGTCTATTTACAAAAGACAGCATTTAAGTGCTGTAATAAATTATTAACTTAATAATCAAATTTTAAATTCTGAAATATAACTCATTATCGATTATTTTCTTAACTAAAACACACCTTTTACAAAATTTCAGAATTTCCCAAAATAAGTTATATTCCTAAATTTTTACTTAAACATTTATTTATTTAACATTTTGACTTATTCAAAAATCATTATAAATTTTATAAAAATCCTTTAAATACATTTGAACCAGAATATTATAAATTCCCATTTAAAATATTTTCAAACATTTCAGAAAAATATTATATAAACCACGGGTCTGTATATAGTTTTCTAGCCTAGGTCAAGTGATATAGATTTATATCATTTCAATCCGCAATTTACAAAATCCCGGGTTCTATCATTTCAAACCCGCAATCTCAAGTTAACAAATAAATAATTAAACAATTAAATAAATGAACAAATGATTATCGTTCAGGCCTATCATTTTAGCCTATAACGATCTCAAATTTACAGGCAACTTACAGTGATGATTAAATCAGTAAATAAGCATTACATTATATAACTGCAATAATATTACAATAGATAAACAACTGATGAGGTGTCAATTTAAAATGAGGTTTAACATCATATGTTATATCACAGGCAGATAAAATTTAATAAATAATTTACAAATACACTTGTGATAAATCACGGATATCTAGGTATGTTTGTCTGGTGAGAAATACTCACCTTAAAGCTGCAAATAATCAGATTCAAACGATTGTATTACTTGATAAAAGAACGTACATATGGCACGATTAGATTCCACGGATGCAACGTCTTGATTCAAATCTAGAACAAGATCCAAATAAAACCAAACGCGCGACTTAAATTTACGGTCAAAGAAAAATTTGAATAAACGAAATTGAGACGGGATTATAAAAAGATAAATGGACCAACTTTGCTCGACTACTCCCCACACCCGACTTGATTTTAACTAATAGGTGGCATTCATTCAAATTTCTCAAGCACTCATTCTTCCTTTCCCTTTTCAATCTCACGTACTAACTTCTATTTGTTTTTTTTTCCTTTTCCTTTTCTTTCTTTTTTTTTTTGTGTGGCATGACCGCTACTATCTTAACCTGAAAGCATGTACACCTACCCACTTACGTCCTGACCCATGCATGCATACTTCCACTTTCTCTTTTTCATCTACAGACCCACCCACGCATTTGTAATTTATACCTAGACACACTCAAATATCAGTTGATCCTCTCTTCACTGAAATGAAATCTAATCACTCAAACAAAACAACCTTCACCTATTGTCCAATATAATATCTAAAGCAAACTGAGTTATATTTTACTAGTCTGGAGACAAATATGATTGGTCTAAGCTGAATTTAAGTGTCACGGTCCTAGCCTACATAAGCTTGAATGGATGCTCTAATGATAATTACAAAACCGTGTGATTGCTTCACACACAACAAATATATTACGAAACATTTCCAGCTTTTTTTTTCTATTTCACACTTGCTTTGCTAACATGACTCACGCATGAAGGTCCCATGGCCACAACTACAGGGACGCATGCATTTTTCTATAGAATGCAAAAGAAGGATACTAAGCTTGACTTCCTACAACAATCTGACATACATGGCAAAATAGATCCGAGGGGGAAAAAGAGATGTGGCAAGAACATGTGGTGGAGCAGCCGAGTATTTAGATTGATCAGATGAACATACGAGAGAAAAGCAAAAAAAATAAATAAATAAATAAAAGGAAGAAGAAAGAGAGTAAACTTCCATTACCTGAAGGAGCTTGCGAGCAAGAAAAAGAATGTTGAAGAGCTGATGCTATGCGTATGAATAATTGTATGGGTGTTGGGCAAATTCTCACCCATGGAATCACAAGACCAAGAGGCATCAGCTTCGCCATTTCCATCCGGTATCCGTGCCCATTCGGTACCCATACCCACGCCGAACCGTGCTCCATCCACCATCACTGGTCCAACCTACCACCGGTCCAAAACCCACCATCACCGAACCAACCTCAACTAGGCACCACCGAACCAAACAACCTCCCAAGCCAAGCCGAACCAACTCACCTCCCATCTACCACCGAATCACCGCATCTCCACGTCCTAACCGGACCAAGGCCATCACCGGACCAAACCTCCGCCTAGCTATGACCGGACCAAGCTTTGCCGAACCAACATGGCTCCCAACTACTACCGGACCAAGCCTTTTCCATCTCACCACCGGACCAGCTCCTCTCCCTACTAATGCCGAACCACAATCTTTCCACCTACTACCGGATGAACCTCCGGACCAACCACACCAAGCACGGCCGAACCAAGCTCCGCCGAACCAGATGTGCCAGGCCAGATTGCTTCAGCCCAGGCCCATCAGCAGCTATATACATCCAAGACCCCTGCCCCCAACCTCACTCTATAAATAGAGGGGCAGGGGTACAATAATGGCAGATAAGTTTGAGAGCTCAAGCACAAAAGGAACTTTCAAACAAGTTTCATATACTTGTATACAAAGCTTTGTACTTGTAATCTGAAAGAAAAGAGAGAATAACATATAAAGTGGATGTAGGCACGTTCTGGCCGAACCACTATAAATCTGCGTGTCTTTTACAGTTTAGCCCATGTTCTTTATATATTTGCATAAATCACCCAAACCGCTAAGAACAACATAAAATCAACTAAATCATACGACTTTGAGGTGTTTGTCCATTTTTTGTGCAAACATTTTTGGTGCTTTCACTGAGAACTTGAAACTCGAAGCTTCAGCTTCCCTCATTCAACCTTCTTTCCCCAATAGCACCCCTCATTGCCTAGGAAACATGACTTCCAGGCCGAGAAAAGACGCCAACAAGGGAAAGAACGTTGCAACCAGCAGCGCTCCAGATCCAGTGGATCCAGATCAAGAGAACTATCCCACTACGACAGCAGTACCAAACGAGGATCAGACAAACCCGACAGCTCCTGCCATAGAACAACCGGCAGCAATTACTAGGGCAGACCTAGACAGGGTTGTGGTTGAAGTGACTAACCGCTTCGCATCCCAACAAGAAGCTTTGGTGAACCAACTCATGTCACGCTTGAGGGATGCCGAAGAATCCAACCGCAACACTGAATCATGGGGTGAGTCTCAATCTGGAGGATCTCGGAGACAACAAAGGTCTTCCCTCTTCGAAGAAGCTATCAATAGGAACAACAATGATAGGGGACGCGCCCGGACTCAGCCCGAACTCCGACACGAGGAAGCGTTTGGAACCAAACCCAATGGGGGAGGCACCAGGCAAGGGTCGGATGTAGCTGAGCCAGTCATGCCGCCTAATCATAGAAACCCCGCTGAACGGAGCCGAGCTAGAACCCAGCCCGAAGTTGATCCCATGGAAATGCTCGAAACAGAACCCCACAGGGGAAGATCAAGGCAGGGGCCAACTGTAGCTGGTCCTAGCATGCATCCGAGCAGCCAAAGACAGCCACTGGATAACGTCAGAAGTGATAGACTATACCATCCCTACAGGTCATCTGGACGAGATCGATCCCGCAGGGAAGAACCAAGCTCATTTTTGTCCGCTCCAAATTCTGATGAAAGAATGGCACGATTATTCAGGGAATGCGTCCGACGGGAGCAAAGGGATCGAGGGATAGGCGCTAGGGTAACCAGCCCTTTCACCCGCGACATCGAAACCGCCATCACCCCTCGAGAATGGAAAATGCCGACGATGGAACCGTACAAGGGAACTTCTGACCCCGTTGTACACTTGCAGAGATACACACAGCATATGCTCATGAGCGGAGCAACGGAAGGAGTGTTGTGTAAATGCTTTCCGCTATTCCTAGCAGACCTAGCTACCTCCTGGTTCTGCCACCTACCCCAAGGATCTATCAGCTCATGGGAGATGTTGAAAGAAAAGTTCATTAGCCAGTTCCGCATTCATGTGGAGCAACCCAAGGATGCTTATTCTCTATCTACTATCAAATAGAAATCCGGAGAGACACTGCAACAATATCTAACCCGGTTCAACGCCGCAGCGGCCGCAGTCCAAGATGCCGATGAGAAACTCACCCTCATGGCCCTCTGTAGTGGTGTGCACCCAGATACTAAGTTTGCTAGAAGACTAACTAAAGAAAAACCAGCTACCTTGCCCGATTTCTTCCATGAAGCTGGGAAGTACATGAGACTCGAAGAGGCTTCCACTGAAAGGCAGACAGGACCACAGGCTAAGACGGCTCATGGAAACGCCCCCGCCGCAGCGAAGGACATTCAGAGAAACGACTCCAGAGACAATGTAGGGGGCAAGAAGGGAGAAAAGCGCTTGTACCGACCAGGACCGAGATTTGACGCTTACACTCCCTTGAATGAAACAGTCGAGAACATCTTCCTGGCCACCCAGGACGAACTTACATACAAGCACCCCCCGTACAAGAAAGAGTCAGATCGCGCAATCTAGTCCGGAAAATTCTGTCGTTTCCACGAGTCTCATGGGCACGATACCAATGAATGCCGCCATCTCCGAGACCTAATTGAAGAACACATCAGGAGAAAGAGGCTGGAACGCTATGTAAAGGGCCAGGACAGGACTCCAGCTCCCGCCAAGGAAAACCCAGGGCAGCTCCATCCAGAGACAGGCGGAGGAAATCGCAACACTAGCGGTTCCAGCCAAGAGAAGATAGTGGTCCGTACAATATCAGGAGGGCCGCACATCGCCGACAAGAGCTGGGCAGAAATGGAAAGATATGGAAACTCACTCAGAAGCGAGGGAGACTGCCTCAATTCTGTTATGGAAGAACGCCACCCTAAGCGGAAGGAAAATAATGACATCACATTCAGTGGGCGCGACCTAGAAGGAAGGCAATACCCTCATATGGATCCTATGGTCATCTCTGCCTGGTTCGGCCCAGCTGAAGTTTTTCGAATCCTAGTAGACAATGGAAGCTCAGTGAATATTCTGTTCAAGCATGCTTTCGACAAAATGAAGCTGTCAATGAAGGACGTGTCTCCCTGCAACAAACCGCTACATGGTTTCACTGGAGAAGCAAAGATGCCCCTCGGACAATTGGATCTCTTTGTTGAATTGGGAAGTCATCCCCGCTCCGCCGTTCGGAAACAAACATTCGTGCTAATAGACAACCACTCAGCCTACAATGCCTTTTTGGGAAGACCAGCCTTGTCCAACTTCCAAATTGTCCTCGCCCCATGGTGCCTGAAGATGAAGTTCCCAACGGATAATGGAGTGGGAGAAGTAGAAGGGGATCAAGACGCCGCTCGGGACTGCTATGTAACCGAACTTCGCAATAATCGCAGGAGAGATAAAGGGAAATATGCATAGACTATTCTCTGCATGAAAATCTTGTAAGCATAGCAACTAAAGAAAGCCCCTCCTCTTCGGTATACCAATGATCCTTTCAATGAATTAGACCCCAGGGATAAAGAGGAGGAGGCCACCGCCGAGCCTGCAGAGGCTATGGAATTCGTATCTGTAGACAAACGCGACCCAAGTAAACTGCTGAGAGTCGGATCTTAGTTAAAAAGAGAATTAAAGAATCAACTCGTTGATTTTCTTCGCCACAACATGGATGTATTTGCATGGACGCACGCTGATATGACTGGAATCTCCCCGGATATAGCATGCCACGCACTAAACATCGATCCTACCAAGGTACCGGTAAAGCAAAAGAAGAGAAGTACGGGGGCAGAACTATCAGCAGCCCTCGAGGAAGAAGTAAAGAACTTACTTGCCAATGACTTCATACGTGAAGCCATCTAGCCGGAATGGATCGCCAACCCGGTACTGGTAAAGAAAGCTAATGGGAAGTGGCGAACATGCATCGATTTCTCCAACTTAAATGACGCTTGCCCGAAAGACTGCTTCCCACTCCCCCGAATCGACCAACTCATGGACAGCACTGCCGGACACGAACTTTTATCCTTTATGGACGCATACTCAGGATATAACCAGATCCCTAAGCACGCCCCCGATCAAGACCACACTAGCTTCATCACTGACCGAGGGTTGTACTGCTACAAGGTAATGCCATTTGGACTTAAAAACGCCGGAGCTACTTATCAGCGCCTCGTCAACAAGATGTTTGCAGAACTGATAGGACGAACTATGGAAGTTTATGTGGATGACATGCTGGTAAAATCGAGGAAAGCCAACGACCATATAAACCACCTGGACGAGATGTTTCAAGTACTTCGCCAATATGGAATGAAGCTGAACCCTCTAAAGTGCTCCTTCGGAGTATCATCGGGAAAGTTCCTGGGATTCATCGTTCATGCCAGGGGGATTGAAGCAAACCCCGAACAAGTCCGAGCTTTACGAGATATCAAGACACCATCTACTCGAAGAGAGATGCAAAGCCTAAACGGGAAAGTGGCCGCCCTGAGTAGGTTCATCTCTAAAGCAACCGACAAATGCATCCCTTTCTTCGAAGCTCTAAAGAAAGACAAAGGAAAGTTCGAATGGACTGACGAATGCTCGACAGCCTTCCTTAACTTAATCGGACACCTCCAGAGACCACCGGTACTTTCAACTCCAAATGAAGGTGAGGAACTATACCTATACCTTGCTGTATCATCCCACGCTTTGAGCGCCGCTTTGGTGAGAGAAGACAACCGCGCGCAGCGACCCGTATACTTTGTAAGCAAGAGATTCACAGGGGCAGAAGTCAGATACCCTAAACTTGAAAAGCTAGCATACTGTTTGCTTATCACATCGCGGAAACTGCGACACTATTTCCAGTCTCATTCCATCAGAGTTTTAACCGATCAACCGCTAAGGCAAGTGCTCCATCGCCCCGACACTTCTAGGCGATTACTTAAGTGGTGCATCGAACTAAGTCAATATGATATCACTTACCATCCTCGCACCGCTATCAAGGGGCAAGCCATAGCTGATTTCATTGCCGAATTCACTACTAGCGAAGGTAAGGACCAATCTGAAATAGCAGAAGATATCAAGTGGAATCTCTTCGTAGATGGAGCGTCGAACGAACAAGACTCGGGGGCAGGTGTTGTGATAATCACCCCCAGGGGAAAGAAGCTGCACTACGCCCTAAGATTGGAATTCGCTGCCACCAACAATGACGCAGAATACGAAGCAGTGATAGCCGTATTAGAACTTGCACTGGAAATTGGAGTCAGTTCTTTATATCTCCATAGTGATTCTCAACTTATTGTAAGTCAAATACTGGGAGAATTTCAGACTCGAGGAGAACGACTCACAGCGTATCTAAAGAAGACCAGGCTACTGCTCAATCAATTAGATCACTATTTAATCAAACACATTCCCCAAGAAGAGAATCAAGAGGCCGACGAACTAGCAAAACAAGCTAGCATGAAGAACATCACTATTTTCGGAGCATTAACCATCTCAAGACAGCTGGCACCAAGTTTCGAGCAAGTAAATCTGATAGCTGCAACCGAAGAAGAAACATGGATGACCCCTATCCGAGAATACTTACAAAACGGCACCCTACCCGACGGGCGAAATGAAATTAAGAAAATTATAAGAAAAGCTTCCCGCTACACAATGCAAGAAGGCATCCTCTATCGGCGCGACTTCTCTAACCCCTTATTGAGGTGCGTTGCTGGAAGAGAAGCCAAGGAAATTCTATCCAATATCCATCAGGGAAGTTGTGGAGACCACACTGGAGGGTAGACCCTAGCAAAAAAGATACTCCGATATGGGTATTTCTGGTCCACTTTAAACAAAGATGCCTTAGACTTCGTCAGAAGATGCGACAGATGTCAGAAATTTGCTAAGATTCCTCGACTACCAACCAATGAAATTACTCAGATGACCAGCCCTTGGCCCTTCGCAATATGGGGAATTGACTTAATTGGCGAACTGCCGATGGGCCGAGGCGGGGCCAGACATGCTGTAGTGGCAGTTGACTATTTCACCAAATGGGTGGAAGCGGAGCCTCTGAATAAAATATCTTCAACTAAAGTTATCAACTTCTTGATCAAAAACGTTCTGTGCAGGTACGGGTTTCCACTCAAAATCATATCAGACAACGGGCTTCAATTTGACAGTGAGGAATTTGTCGACTGGTGCCAGGAGCACGGAATTCATAAGGGCTTCTCATCCGTAGCTTATCCCCAGGCAAATGGACAAGTCGAAGTTGTCAACGAGATTCTCAAGACTCTAATCAAGAAGAAGCTTGAAAAGTCAAAAGGCGCTTGGGTGGACGAACTTCCTACAGCACTATGGGCCTACCGCACTTCTTTCAGAACATCAACAGGGCATACTCCGTTCTCTTTGGCATACGGATCAGAGGCCATGCTCCCAGTTGAAACTATTGTACCTTCCCATCGTAGGATCCACTACAACCCCGAAGAAAACGTAGAACTCCTCCACATGTCTTTGGATCTAATTGAGGAGAGAAGAAATGATGCAACACTCAAAGCAGCAGCTCACAGACAAAAAGTGGCAGCACTATACAACTCCAAAGTCAAACATCGCAGCTTACAAGAAGGAGATCTTGTCCTCAAGCGAATCTTTCCGCGCCCAGGAGCGCTGGATCCAATCTGGGACGGACCATATGTAATTCATAAAGATCTCCACAACGGAGCTTATATTTTGTCAACAGTGGACGGAGAGGTGTTCCAGAGGGCATGGAACATCCGACACCTCTGTCGATACTTTTCTTAACTTGTACTGCCCATATGAAGTGAATTAACAAAGAGAATCAGTGGACGTAGGCATTTTCGTGCCGAACCACTTTAAAAAACTTGGTTCTTGTTAACTTGTTCCTTTATATCTTGGCTACTTGTTAAGCTTTATCCTTTGCTGTTGAACAAAATCCTTTGCAGATGACATTTCAATTCAGAGCTTCACAACACAACTCCACCTGGACAAAACCTAACAGGTACGCTACGATCCTATGCCCTCGCCAATGAGACACTTTGCTGCGGTATCCCTCTACCGCGAGTTAACTCATTGTTTGCCTCAGCCCTTAAAGCCGACTGTAATAAGCCGAGTATAACCCACCGAGAAGGCCGATTATGCCATGGCAGCTCATTACAGCGATTCGGCTCGCCGGCAACTGTGAACCGACCATAAGCCCCAACATAAGGTGTGGCCAGCTAGGGACAGTTCACAGTTGACGATCGGCCTCCACGCTAGCCGGCCACAGTAAATCGAATAATACCCGCGATTACGGGCCATAATGTCCCGGGTAGTTACTGTGCGCGATCAGCTCCGATGCGTCTTAAGTGCGGCTGTGGTAACAAAGAAAACTCCCCGCAGAGGCGTAAGAGGGTGACAAATGTCTCCAAGACCCACAGCTAGGGAAAGTGACTACAAAACCCGTTTTCCACGAACTTAAGCACATCGACGGCCTTCCGTGACTGTAAGTTTTACTTTTCCTATATTTCCATTTCATTTAAAACTTTTCTCCTATTCTCCGTAACGGTGCTTGAAAGTACAGGACATGAAATAGGGAACGCTCGCTAATGGGAACGGAAACTTGCAATCGGATGACGAGACACTCAACAGCATTCCGTGCTTAGTCTTACAGGGCGCACGAAGTTGCCGTCCACAGCCGAAACATGAAGGGCGGTACCTTCTACTTTTATACATTAATGCATAGCTGCAGTTCATATTCACACATCACATTTACATTGCAAAATGAGAAAATTATACTTTAAGCAAAAAACTTGGCATCGGGCACAGTCAAGCCACTAGTAACATGCATAGTTACATCACTTACACAGCACAACAAAAACAGCGATAACATTCCAACATAAAGGAATCAGCTTATGTTATGAAATTACATAAAGTCATTCATCATAAACAATATTATTACAGTCACATCAATATTTCGGACTAACATAAACAGCGTTAAAAGGAAATCAAAAGGTGACCGAATCCGGACAAGGAACCAGCTGCGTCCTCACCTCACCCTCATCCTACCAGCTCTCCAAGCCTACTTAGCCGTAGGGTCGGAGCTCCCAGCATGCTTATCAGAAGTCCCACCTGTCCAATTCAGAAGAGGAATCCATTAAGCCAACAACGGACGATCAAGTCATGAAAAACTAAAATAGGGAGAACTCACCAGCACCCGCTTCTTGGTCCTCGTCCCCCAACTGCACACCGGCTTCCTCCGCAGCAAGTAGCCGCATCCCCTCCTTCACCGCTACCTTCTCCTCCTTTGAGAACTGGGCGGTTACCATGTCCATCCTGAATGCCGCTCCACCTTCCTTATCCGCATCGGCCTTGGCCTCCTCCAAAGCCCGGAGATATACCTTGGCCATAACCCGGGGATAGTCATCCATCCAGGATAAGCTGCCCTCCTTCCAAGTGTGGAAGTACATGTCCTGCAGCATATCGTCCATCATCCCCTCATCCTCTTCAAACCTCTTCACCCGGGCCTCGGAAATCTGCAACTTAGTGGCAGCAGCATCCCTCTCCCGCCGGTATCTCGAACACTCAGCCTGGAGGGATCTCCTCATCTCCTCCATCTCTTCTTTCAACTTGGCTTGAGCAAGTTCTGCAGCTTCAAGCCTCCCAGATATCTCCTCAACCTGCTCGAGGTCCTCCCTCCTAACCTCATCAACCGTGGTAATGGCCATGTCAATGCGTTTCTTGCAAGCAGCCTCCATTTTCCGCAACTCAGCTCTGCTAGCCTCTTCCATGGCCTTCTTCAGTCGTTGGGAGTCGGCTTCATGCTGCGAAATCTGAATAGCCTGGTCGGCAAGTTGTCTGGCCTGATCAGCAACCACTAACCGCAACCTTATATTGGCACTCCTTATCTCCTCCCCGGCCTTGGCCAATAGGGCGTGGTGTTCCATTAACTTCTTGGCCTCCTCCGCGACCCGGTCGATGTTGGCCTTGACTTCGTCCTCCATAGCAGCTATCCGAGTAGTGAGCAAATCCAGATCTAGGGATTAGCCTCATCAAGAACCCGAACCATGGGATTGCGAGGGAGAAGATGCTCGCCCGTGGCCTCGTCAAATAAAATATCCTGAGAGCTTGGGTCCAAATCCGGGTGGCCGGCAAAGGGATTGCGAGGCACGTCAGGACGTTTTATGCGGATAACAGTAGGATTCTCGGAAGGATGCGGAGAGGGGACAAACTCCGTGGTCTCCTCCGTGGTATCTCGGGAAGGCTGAGTAGGAGGCTGAGGACCAGGTGGTGAGTCAAATAAGGAACGCCTCCTCTTCCTCTGCTGGATACCCTCCTCGATAACTCCAAGGAGAGGGCGGTAGCTGACCACATCCCCAGAACGGCTAGTTGGCGGCTTTGGTTTGGCAGAAGCTTTGAGTAGCTTATACTGTTCGAGGCGGTGCCGAATATCTGATGACTTGGTCGCCTTACCTGCACCTGGAATAAAAGCCAAGTGTTACGAACATCCAATGGTCCATAATTCGAGAAATATGTTAAGTTAAAAAGAGTGAGAAGACACATCTGTTTTACAAACCCTGCGGAGGAGTAGGATACTGCAATAAGTCCTGAATCTCATTACAGGAAGGAAGCGAACCATAAAATATTCCTAAGTCCCTATCGTAAATGGAGTCTGCAGAAGTCAAAAGTTCACCTTGAATCACTGGAGTCGCCGTAGCTGAAGAACTCTTAGAGAATGAATCGGCGCCAGCCCCAGCCTTGTCAACCTCCTTTGCCTTCTCAACCGAAGCTGATCCTTCCTCCGACTCCCCAAAAGCCTGACGGAAAGCATCATCCGTCCACTCATGAATCTCTCCCGCTTGCCCAGAGGTTAAGGCATCGACGCCACCACCACTCTGTCCATCTCCTACTTCACCCTCACCTCTATCTTCCTCCACATCTTCCTCTCCCGGGGCAATTGGGTAAGTGCTAGGAGAGGGACCATCAGACCTCTTAAGCTTCTTACCTCCGACAACGGGAGGCTTTGTAAAAGGTTCCCTCTTGCCACTCTTCACCGTGGCCCCTTCCTTGGCTTTGGCAGCCTTCTCCTCAGCTGTATCTCTCTGCTTAACCACGGACTGGAGTGGGAGGATCAAGTTGTGCTCCAGGAGAGTAGCGTTCCTGATCAAGTAAGAAGCCGACCGATCCCGTCTCGGAATGGCTCTTATTTCCGCAGCCATCTGAACCAAGAAATCATTCTCCATGACCGCAAAGCCACCTGTCGCTAGCAAGAAATGAAAGCATATAAGAAGAAGCGTTGCAGCCGAAACAAGAAAACTATAAATGAAGTTCAACTCACAGCCAGAGGTGAAAAGGCGGAAGGAAACGGAGTCATCCCTGATAAAAAACCATTCTTTCTTAAACATACTAAGCTTCGAATATAGGTCCAGGACTGGTTTGAAAGGAACAGCCGCTTCCAAGCTAACGTACGGAGATCCCTTCTTGTAACCCCTCAAGTTATATAGATACCGGATCTCCCGGTTGGAAGGGGGCGCCCGTACCTTCTTTGGAAAATAATGTATAAGCACACCAAGATGGCGTAGGAAATGGGCTGAAGCTGGAAAGGAGCCACCTTTAGATAAGTAATGAAGCTGACTATCCAGGTATTAATGGGAGGAATGGCCCCACACATGCAGTGGTACCTACTATACGCAAAATATCCTTCAGGGGGATTGTGCAGCATTACTCCATCCCTCGGAAACCGCATAAGCGCTCTATCTATCCCGAAGGAACGAGATATAACATCAAGTTGCTCCTCCTTTAGGGAGCTAGGAAAGCAATCGGGAGGGGAGACCAGAAGTTCCTGGGGACCATACCCATCCACTAACGACCTCGGGGCAGGTCCATGTTGCGCCGGTCCTGGTTGGGCTGGAGGCATGGAAGAAGACTCTTCTCTATCCTTGGACTTCTTTCTATCTGATCGAGTTTCTGCTTTGCGAGACATTTATCTGCGGCACAAGAAAAACATGGTATTAGAACAAGGAGTATGGGAATATAAACGAATAGTTATCAAGTTCCATTCGGTGGTCAAGTTTTCGAGTTTCATTCGGCATTAAAGGGTAAAGCTTCATTCGGCATTCCCAATAATCGAACTCATTCGGCAATTGTCCATTCGGCATCACCTGGATAATGTTCACTCGGTAGTAAAATTTTCAAGCCCATTCGGCGAAAAGAGAAACATACCTATTCGACACGAGTTTGATTCGGCACGAGGATGATTCGGTACAAGGTTGATTCGGCACTCAAGTTGGTTCGGCTCTCTCTGATTCGGTAAGGAATAACGAAGGTGTGTAGCCCCTATTTATAGACGTACACAGGACAACCGAACCAAATGGTTCGGCACTCAAAACCGAATGTAGCTACACCAACTGGAAGAAAAACAAAGCGCGACACCTGCAAGCACGTGCCCCACTTTGGGGGGCAAATGTTGGGCGAATTCTCACCCATGGAATCACAAGACCAAGAGGCATCAGCTTCGCCATTTCCATCCGGTATCCGTGCCCATTCGGTACCCATACCCACGCCGAACCGTGCTCCATCCACCATCACCGGTCCAACCTACCACCGGTCCAAAACCCACCATCACCGAACCAACCTCAACTAGGCACCACCGAACCAAACAACCTCCCGAGCCAAGCCGAACCAACTCACCTCCCATCTACCACCGAATCACCGTATCTCCACGTCCTAACCGGACCAAGGCCATCACCGGACCAAACCTCCGCCTAGCTATGACCGGACCAAGCTTCGTCCAACCAACATGGCTCCCAACTACTACCGGACCAAGCCTCTTCCATCTCACCACCGGACCAGCTCCTCTCCCTACTAATGTCGAACCACAATCTTTCCACCTACTACCGAATGAACCTCCGGACCAACCACACCAAGCATGGCTGAACCAAGCTCCGCCGAACCAGATGCGCCTGGCCAGATTGCTTCAGCCCAGGCCCATCAGCAGCTATATACATCCAAGACCCCTGCCCCCAACCTCACTCTATAAATAGAGGAGAAGGGGTACAACAATGGCAGACAAGTTTGAGAGCTCAAGCACGGAAGGAACTTTCAAACAACTTTCACATACTTGTATACAAAGCTTTGTACTTGTAATCTGAAAGAAAAGAGAGAATAACATATAAAGTGGATGTAGGCACGTTCTGGCCGAACCACTATAAATCTGCGTGTCTTTTACAATTTAGCCCCTGTTCTTTATATATTTGCATAAATCACCCAAACCGCTAAGAACAACATAAAATCAACTAAATCATACGACTTTGAGGTGTTTGTCCATTTTTTGTGCAAACAATGGGCTTATATATATAGGCGGGGGGTGCGTGATTTAAGGTGAACAATATAGGAAGGAAATAAATTTAGATTAACTTGCACAGTGGCTTGGATTTACACAAAGAAACAGACAGGAATATTAGGCACATTTGTACACGTTTCTTTTCTCCTTAAAAAAAATTTCTTTTTTTTTGGAAATAATTACGTTGATTAAAGAGAAGAAACAGTAAAGTTTTTATTTGGCAAAGATTTTTATGACAAATTTAAAGAGATATTGAATGCGTTGATAAATTTTTGGCAAAGATAAAATTTTGATTTGAACGTGTAAAAGAAGGAAGTTGCATGATTTTCCTTTGATTTTTCAGAAATCTCGTTCTACAGGTGAGGAAATAAATTTCTTTCATTGATTGCAAACGTTTCCAGTGGCAAGCGTTTTATTTTGTAAATGCATTCTTACGTGCACGAATTTAGGAAGAGGAAAAACAAAATATCTAGGAAATATTTGCTCTTGCTTTAAATAAGAAGTAAATGTGACTGGGGTGGAGAAACAGCAAGAATTTATTGCTGAGAATGGTAAAAGGAAATCATAGATTATATACATATTAACCAAATGAAGTTGTGCGTGGATTTGAAATTTTTATAATCAGCATTGATTTATAAGGAAACGGCAAAGTTTTACTAGACAAAGATTTATACCAAATTTAAAGCAAATTGAATGCGTTGATTTTTATTATTAATATGTTTTCCTATATACGTTATTTATACCATTAAATATCGTACCCTCTTAAATGCGAAATTATCAGTTTATTAATATGCTATAAATTCTTAACATTTATTACTAAATTAAAAAGATAAAACTTTGGTTACATCTCTCTCTGATTCTTATTACCATAAAAAGGCGATTTATTATCCAAATGGACCAAATATTACAAATTTTTAAAACAAGTATATAATCCAATTTTTTTTTATTAAAATTCCCATTTAGAGTTATCCTTAAACAAAGTGAAACTTTCATTTATTATTTAGCATTTTGGAAATGATTTGATCAAATTAAAATATATATAAATTGGGAATTAAATTTTACTGGAAAGAGAAAAATAACATAAGAAATATGGGTAAAGAGAAAAACGCACATGAAATAGGCAAGCAGATAGGAGAATGGATACTGCGCATGACTGAGATTTAGGAGAAAATTGTGTTTTGAAAAAAAATGCAAGAAATAAATTTTGTTGAACGGAAAAAAATCTATGGAAATCAAATTTTTAAAGCAATGCGTTGAATTTAGAGGCAACATAGTTGATTTGAACGCTAGAATATTCCTTCCTTCTAAAACACATGCCACTGATAAATTTACTCATTTACACTAAGGTCATATTTTTAAGAATGTGTACCATAGCCATAATATTTTATGCCCAAAATATACCAAAATAACGGATTAAAATTCTATACGTTTTCTTTTATATATATATATATATATATATACGGTATTTATTCCCTAAATTTACGTGCCCTTTAAACGCGTAATTACCCAGTTCATTTATACACTATAAAAATTTAAAATGTACTACTTAAATGGAATAAAATTTGTTTACATTTTTTTTTCTTCTAATCTATTTACCATTGACAAAGAAATGTATTATTCAAAATATTACTTAACTTTAAAAAGGTAGATAATCCATTTTATAGCTAAGGTAAAAATTATTGTGTTGTTTTAACAGTCCAGAAAATAGAAAATTGGCGAACGTTTATAAAATTAAACAAAGAAAAGTGTTGATTCTTATAGTAAAGAAACGGAAAAGAATATTTGATTTGAACGTTATTGAAAAATCAATTGGTTTTATTTATTAAATATGTGGAGTCAACGGAAAGAAAATTTATTCCTTTCCCACTTAAAATGCATGTATACTGATTTATTTGATTATTTATATCCAAGGTAATAAATTTAGACGCGTGAAAAACCGATGCAAAACACGCGCCCAATTTCATAATAAAAGTGACGCTTTTTAAATTTATGCGTTCTCTTATGTAGTAAATATACGTTAAAATATTCCATCAATAACACGCATTTTAAACGCGTAATTCAATAGTTTATTTATACACTAATTTTTTTTCAAATCATATTTCTTAATCAAAACTTGATTTTGCTAGAAATTAAGTTATTTACCATCTTCGACAAAAAACCCAAATTTCCAATTAAAGTTAATTCTTAACCACGTCAAAATTTCAGAGATCTTATTATTTAATTAAAAATTTGGTCAATTGTTTTTTTTATAATCGCTTTAAAATTTAGATTTTTATATAATAAACCCCAAAGTTTTAAAAATACAAGTGAAAAATATTTGTTAAAAATTTAGGCTGTTACAGATACAGGTATGACAAGGCACATGAGGCAATACCCAAGGTAGTGAAACTACCGTTCGCCTGATCCGGAATGGTGAGAACGCATCGCCGCAGCGATCGCAACACCGCGAAACAACACTCCTGAAATTCCGAGGGTGCACCAATCGATAACAAGTAATGAGTAGTAGTTACGAAGAAGAGTGTCCGCTCGAGGTGGCTAACCCCATTTGGCCCGGCACGGCTCTTGATTTTAGTCATTTCCAATTTGACACAAGTGTCAAGGCTATCCATTATCGTTCACTTTCTTCAATCATCAGCGTTCACCAATCCAACCACTTCATTCTGGATCACACTCCGCGTATAGTTATTAAAGTGGTTTTCGGTTTAGATAGAGAGTATATCCATAACCGATTCCGGTCTCTTTAATAACTTTCGTAATTATTACACCGATTGGTCGTTTAATATATTTCAAAAACAAATCAATTTCAATTTCAATTTAGAATTTATAAATCAACATTTCATTTGTCTTTTCTAAACAAATTCCATAATTTACGTTTCAAAACTACCAAATAACCATTTCAAAATCTTATAATTCGATTTCAACAATACAAATATTGATTCAAGTTCGTATATAAATTTCATTCCGAAATCGTTTAAATTGTTTAATTTTCATTCAAATCAATTTAAATTCATTTATCGATTTCATTCAATATTCGCTAAGCTAATTTATCATTTAAAACAATTTTCATTTAAATTTCCAATTCATTAAATCGATTTCTTAAGTTCAACTTCATTTTATCAAAACTTCAAATTGAAATAAATTAAATTCGTCAAATCAAATTCTTAAATTCAAGTCTTATATTTATTTCAATAGAACGCATTTTATTTCTTGTTAAAGAAATTCAGTCCCATTTATTCATTTACTCACGAATTTCAAAACTCAAATAAATAAAGGAACTCAATTTCACTTGTTCAAGAAGTTCAATTTCACTTATTAACTTACTTAAATTTTCCAAAGCTTAATTAAATAAGAAAACTCAATTCATTTATTAACGAAGTTCGAATTCACTTATTCAAAAGTTCAATTTCTCTTATCAAAGAATTCAATTTTTTTATTCAATTATCAAATAATTCAATCTTCAATTATTAAATAATTTCAATCTTAATTGTAAATTCAAACCTAATTATTAAATCATTTCGACTTAATTAAATGAAAAATTCCAAATTTAATTGTTAAATAATTAAATTCAAAACAACGTTCTTTCATCAGTTGTTACATTAATATTTTATTTCAGATTCCAATATTAGCATTTTCCTTCATAAAAATTTACGTTCCAGTTTAATTTCAAAACATTATTATTCAAATAAAATCTTTATTTTATTTCAAATCAAATTTTTTCGACCAATCGGGTTTATTTAATTCTCTATCCTAAGTCAAGTTCATTTGGGTATTTATCATTTCAACCCGATTCCATTTCAATTCAAAAATCAACATAACAAAGGGAACTTGCAGTGTGATAACTGGGATGGTGTCAAAGTAAATAGACAAGCAATAACAACAAACACAATCCAATAATCAATCTAAATAATCCCGAAATAATCATATTAATTCGCATTGTCGTTTGTGCGAATTAATATAATTATCTCTAGAATCTACACTATCATTTCATGTAGATTAAAGATTACTACATTACGGGTTTTTTCACTTGTCATTCGATTTCAATTTTACAGTACAACTATTAATCCAACATACGTTCAATGGTTCAAAGTGTAATTATCACTAATCTACATGTCAATTAATTTAACAATTAAAGGGGTCGTATTTAACTAATCAAATTCAACATATATGCCGATTCAAATTTTAATTATCCTATGTAAAATTCAATTGCATAATATTTATCACTTAATACATTACAATTTAACATCCAATATAAACAACAAACAATCAATCAATTATCAATCAAACTGTATTGTCATCGCATAAAAAAAAAATTATATATAATGGTGTCAGATGTCAAAGGTGAACTGATACATAAATAACAGCGCAATAAATAACAGGAGTAAATTTTAATTGTCATTCCAATTGAAATCAAATTTAATAAATAAAAGAATATTAATCGTGAGTGATTGCTCACCTTTCGAGGCTAGAGATGCACGAGAAGATGACACGGATACGCACACTGATATAGACATAGACATTGAGTTACGAATCCAAGCAAAGCAAATCGGCACGAATCCAATGATCAAATCTGATAACCGAAATCAATTGAACACATCAGAACGAGATTGATGAAGAAAATTGGTATAAGTGAACACATATAACTATATATATATATATATATATATATATATATATATATATATATATATATATATATAAAGTCATATTTTATATCCAAACACATTTATATTGAATATATATGTATTTCAAATTCTATTATTCAAACTAAGCAATATATTAATATATATGTAAGTATACACCTCTATATCATATAAGGTAGAACATATCAATATATGAATATATAAAATCAGTATATGTGTAAACATAATATCAATAAACCCAGACTTATCAACTTTAATATATAAGTTGTAAAATATACCAGTATAAACAAATAAATGTGGTTAATATATAACCATCATAATAATATATAACAGTTGTAAACCGATATATCTTAACTTACTTATATATATGAGCTGCAGATAGATAAAATTTTATAACATTATTCTTTTCGCTTTTGAGCATGACAACCCCAACACGCATCCTATATACTTATATACCTCTACCTATATATTTCCAACAGACCTATAGTTAATATTATAGAAAGCATATAAACTTTTCATACAGTCAACAGTCTATATATAACCCAAATTGCTTACATATAACCTTCTAACAGTGGCACACATAAAGCAAAAACAGATCATATGATTTAAACTAATATCACATATATAAACTAGTACAGTATAATATAATGTAATATAAAATAACATTGTATACATATGAAATTGCATAAAAAACAAAGGCTCGGCTCTGCTTTCAATCCTAAATATGAAACTTACCTTTATAGTAAATATACAGTATAGTATGCTTTCTGTATAAACTCATATAGTTACAATAAATCTTATATAAAATATATATACTCATATAATATAGACAGCTTTATTCATACAAACGCTCATTTCTTTTTTTTCTTTTTTTTCTCTTTCAAACTTTATATGATAAACATTTTGTGATTTGTATATCTCCATATCACATAAGCTACAGTAATATATATACAAAACTTAATATACTATTATATAACCAATAGTAAAAGAAAATTACAACAGAACCCATATAAGCTTTATATTCAAAATAGAAAATCTGATATATGATGATAAAATATAGTATAACAAAATATATGATATACCTCACTGCCATCTCGACAAAGTCAAGTCCATAGACCAGTTCGATGTGCGGCAGGCAAAGGGAGAAAAGGATCGACAGCCTGGAAGTTTTGGGGAACTTCGGCCAATCAGAGGAGACGAGGGAAGAAGGTGTGTATGATGTACACGTGCAGGAAGGAAAGGAGGAGGCCGATGGTTCTCGTGCTTGCGTCGGTGTCTGGATGGTGAGGAGCTTCGGTTGTACGGCTTGGGGATGTGGTGTTCGACCAAAGCTTTGGCACTGGGGCTCGATGGTGGGAAGTTGAGGGCGGTGGCTCAAATGATATGGCGAGGAGGAAGTGACAGTGGACGTTGTTGTGGGTTCGCGGCAAAAGGTGGGAAAGTGGGCGTGAATGGTCGAGGTAGTGCAGTGTGCCGCCGTGGATGATAGGATGAAATGTGGTGGAGGGATGGGTGCCTGCTCACTTGCAGCAAAGAAAAGTAAGGGACAATAGTTTTTGAACTTTATTTAAAATGAAGGTTGCTGGGTACATTTTCAATGGAGAGGTTATCAATTTTGAGAAGAAAGAAAATGAAATGGCGCCAGCTCATAAACGTTGAACCAAGTAAATGAATAATGAGCCAGACAATAAAGTTTCACGTTGGGAATAATATAGTTACACGTTGGGAATGGTTAAAGTCAGAATTATTAAATTCTGGAGATTTGAACGTGGTGGTCATTTGCATTCAGCAGCTTGGAACATTGAATAGTCGCTGAATATCAAACCTTAAAAATGTTTACTGATACAGGTATCCGTTTTCACGGATTTCGTAGCGTATCAGACTTCAAAACGTAGAATTAAATATACCATAGAGATCAGCACGACAAGACGATCAAAACTGTATACAGATATCAGTGGCACGATTGAATTATAAAAATTTCAAATTTTCTACTACGAAAAATGCAAGAAAATCGCAGCAAAATAAGATCGACGGAGCCAAGGATGTCTGAATTTGGAAAAACGACAAACTAACAACTTGCTCAAAAGATGTTTTAAAATTTTTCTGTGTAAAAATATTTTTGTTTTGAAAACGTTTTATTTTCGTCGCTTTTTAACCGATTAAATTAAAGTAAATTTTCGCACGAAATAAACTTTCATATTTTTGGACGAAAAATTACCAGTAGCTGTGTTTGACTAGACACATTCCAACTATCAAAGTCATATTTCAAAATTTTATCGTTTAAAATCCCACAAAATTCCAATTAATAACGTTATTAAAACCGTCTAAATTTACGGGTCGTTACAATTATTTTCCAGCGACAGAGAGGGTAGAGCAGAATTTATTTCTTTTCCAAAATTTCTTTAAAACAATTCTTTCAAATTATATTGAAATTATTTATATCAGAAAATACTTCTAATAATATTACTATATTCCAAAATATTCGAAAGAAAGTTTCAAAACCCCGGAATTTAGGCTCTAAATTTCAAATTTTCATGTATCTTAATTTCAATCTCATTTCAACTATTATTTATAAATTTCATTACCTAACAACCAATATGTTGCAACCAAATATATATATATATATATATATATATCATTTATAAAAAAATTATTTTATATATTGAAAATATAATAGGAAAATTTATTTCATTTACCTATATTTTAAAATAAATATTATGCCGGTCTGTCCTATTAAGTGTTTAGAAATCCCTATTGATGTCATAGCGTCGAACCAACTAAAATTTATATATACAAAATGGGACAAATCGACACAATATCAAAACCTTTTTATAACACTAACAAATACGCTCTCTCATTTATATATATACACTCAGCGACTCATCATAGGATATTACTACCCTATTAACAAAGAGTCAAACCCCACAAAGCTAAGGTTTATCGCTAAACCAAAGCTCTGATACCAGATGTAACGCCCCGTCTTTTTGTACGCTTTAAATCGACGATAAACCACACACGGCAGACTTAAACCATACAGAAGGGCAGATTGTTATGGGGTAAATAAAAAAAAGCAGAGAAAGAAAAAACAAAATAGAATCATGCAGAGGAATGATAAAATATAATAATCAAATAAACAATTCATGAAGCTGTTTTACAAAAACATTTGATTATATTTATGCAATATATCAGAGTTACACATACCAAAGAATAATAACAATACAGTGGAACAATGTGATGCAGTGGAACACTATAGTAAATAATAGTAATAATACAATCTTCGTCTTCGTCCTCCAGAAATAAGGCCTTCAATTCCTGAAATACTCAGGCTGACCCGAGCGAATTGAAAAGACAAAACACTCGAGTTAGAACTAAAATATCTTATGTATGTCAAACCAACGGTAAATAATATGAGTGGAACGGCGTCAGAGATGTTTGCGGGATTTGACATCTCCTATCCAGTGTCAACGTGAGTACATCAAATTAAGAGATACTTGGGATTCGCATCTCCTAAGGATCCGTTAAACAATTTACTATATAGTAATATTTCGCTATTATAATAAGGTCTATAGTAAATAAACTTACTTTTAAATAGCGTTAAGGAGTTACCCAATCTCCCCCTTAAACACAATAATAGTCCAAGTAGTCGATCCAGTATCAGCGCATCTCCAGATCGGGAGACTTCCCTAAATACTCCATGGGCTACGGGAGAAAACCAAACTCGTACAAGGTGCGCTAGGGTAGGTGACACGGCACAACTTGGCAATGCTTGGGTAGATATACCAATTACGCTTTCGGGCCGGTGGTAACGTGTAGCGCGCAGCTACCGCCCACCTTCAGCCACACCCCTAAATCAAAAATCAAAAGTGGCCACCGAATAAATCCAAAAGTCAGAGTATAATATCGAAGGGATGTGTCCGATAAAAGGTGCCACCTTCTTAGCCCGTCGATCGCTCCTGTTTTAGCCACCTTATGCCAACTCACGGGAGTCGGGTCCACGTATTTACCTCAAAGGAAACGCTGCCACCTTCCTACTTCATTCTGGAATCTCCACCGCGTACATGGGTTTTAAAGTGGTTTTCGGAGTTGGCAGAGAGTATGACAACTTCCGATGCCGGTCTCTTCAACAACCAACGTTATTATAACACCACGGTCATTTCAAAATAATTTATACTTCAAAACTAAAATATAATATCCATTTCAAAACCATATAAATACGATATCATTTCCATTACAAAACCAAATCAATATGATATCATTTTAAAAAACATAGTATTTCAAAGTTATAAAATTTCGAAACCAAAGGCTTAAAACTATAACACTTCCAAAACGTAATACTTTGAAATTAATAACTTTGAAACATAACTTCCACTTGTTACATGGTTTAGATATTAAAATATTTTATAAAACAAACTAGCCTCTTAAATTTCACAAATCAATTCCAAAACAATACGAAGTTCTAAATTTTAAATTTAATATATTTCAAAGTTTAAATATTCAATATTTCAAAACTAAATTTTATAATTCATATACACACAAATTTCACTTTACTATTATTTAGTTTTGAAATTTTTGCTTACTAAACTAATATCCTTTAAATAAAACTTTCAAATTTCAAAACTGAATATTCCTCAATTTATTCACTTAATCACCTCAAACTCGAATTAAGTTATAAAACCATATTCTTTTAAAATATCAATTTCAATAAGTTCCAAATGGATTCTTATTAAATTTAATTCTTAATTAGATAAACTCGCAAACAATTTCAAACTATCTTCTCAACCTTGATTTATAAAAATCAATATAAACTCTATATTAGAATATAATTTAAGTAAATACTTGTCCATATTATATTATAATAAAATCAAACTTATTATTAAACTTATTTTATACTTTAAACAAATTTTATTCATAGCTTCAACCAAGAATTAATTATATATGAAAGTACATTTATAAAATATCCAAATCAATATCTCAAAAATCATATATTTCTTTACAAACCATAGAAATCCTTTCAAAATATTTTTATATGTAGACCAAGGCGTCTGCATATAATTTTCTATCCTATGGTCAAATGATACAGATATTTATCATTTCAATCCTTAATTTAAAATAAAAATTACGGTTATATCATTTCAAACCACAATCCCGAATGAAATAAAAATTTGATAACAACTTGCAGTTATAACAATATAAATAAAACATCCATTCATCCAATATCATCCATCAACCATTTATCATAATCATCATCCAATTCAAACAATAACATCAATATAGACAGAAAATAAACAACAGGTATTTCTGGCAGTTTATATTCAAAAATAAATTAAACAACTATCTAACTGGCAGTTTATATGCGATAATAAATTTGATAATAATTTAATTCAAATAAATGCAATTTAACTGAGATGATGATTAAATATATTCCAAACGGCTATTGATTAAATATATTCCAAACGGCTACAAATTTCAAATCACATCATAAATAAATTTAATAAACACAAAAAAATTTAGAAGTTGTGAGTGGGTTAAAACACTCACCTTTTGAATTTAAATTGAATTTAAACCCAAAAATTAATCCGTCTCAGAATCCGTCCAAACAGGGGCCAAAATGTCTGAAATCCCAATACGAACTTAGCGGTGAAAACCGCGCGTGAAACGGAGTTCGTATGAAAAAGATATGCTCATTAGAACATTGGAATTCAGTTTTTTTAAATAAAATAAAAAAATAAAGGTACCCTAACACAAGAAGCCACGCCGCGCGCACGTCATCATCTTCACGCATGCAACAGTTCCAGAACCGAACCCAAAGCGCGCCCAAAACACCAACTTTGACCGCCAAATTAGGCCGCCTCCGACCTTGAAAATCGACGCCATCACCTCCATCTCGTCCGTGTCCCACGGCCGCACTACCTCTGCAAGTCGCGCTCGCCCCAAAGCCTCAAGCCACCAGTTGATACAACCCTCTTTCGAACCCTAATTTGCGAATCTAGGTCGCCTCAGGTCGAAATAGATGGCGCGACCACCGCTGATAGCCTCCTGACATCGCCCTCCACAAAACCTAGAAACAGTTTCCTCAATTGTTTCTTAAATTGAAAATGCCTAATTCAATTTTGACCATGATTTGCCGATAATCGAAGCATAATTACGAAAAACAAACACCAGATGCTGATTCGTAATTTTGAGAACTTCGATATATAATTTTCTGGATTTTTTTTGAAGAGTTTGAAATTTCAATTTGATTTTTGAATTGCAATTGTATTTGAAATTGTCTGCCATTGAATTGTGGAGATGAGGAGGAATTATACGTACAAACAATTGAGAAATAGAGGTAGACTAGGGTTTTTAACAGGGTATTTATAGGTAGGGTTGAAATAGAATAGATGGACACGATTGGATATACGCGTTGAACGATAAAATGGCCCAAAAAAGCCCGTTTTGACTCCGGAACGAAATTGGGTCAACCATATATCAAAGTAGATGTTTTAAAATATTTTAAAATCAATGAAATAGGTTTCAAGTCCAAATTCCGTCATACAAAGAAGTTATGCTAAAATCAATTTATTCCAAATTGATTTCAATTGATTTCAATTGATTTCGAGTCCGTACGACCAAACGACAAGTCTGATCGCTACGAAACTTGAAATCCTAAAATAATTCACCATTATGGATCCGATGAAACTGGTTTCATTGGAATCCGGGTCAGTGGCCAAAATAGCTATTTTTACACTAATTAATTAAATAAATAAATTAGCTAATTAAATCAAGTTTCAAATTTCAATTCTTTACTTGACAAATTTCATCCTTTTTGATTTCTCAATTATTTAAAATGATTTAAACAAATTTAAATGTTAATTTAGAGTTGATTAATTTATCAATTTCAGGATTAACCACAATTTCATTAAATTCAAAAATTATAAATAAAATTCCTAATAATCCCATTTAATTAAATGAATTAATGATTATTCCATTCATTATTGTCAAAAAGATGGATTTAACATTGGATTCAAAACTATTACACAAATTTTCTCATATTCCATCTTCATTTCAATAAACGTAATAAATTAAATTCCATTTATAATAAATTCATTTATTAAAATTTGAGTTCCAATTAATTATAATAAATTCCAAATAACTTTGATTTGATTAGTTTCAATCTTTATACAAAGTCCATTATTACTCTATGCTTAGTTCCTATTGTTTACCCTTCATTTACTTAACATTTAAATGAACTTGATTTCCAATAAATCCATTGACCAATTAATTAGGTAATTTATAACAATTGTTATCATAACCTTAGCTTTACACTTAACTAAGTCATAACATTTAAATTATTTTATTTAATTGGAATTTCATTCAAATTCATTAATTGTTAACTTGCATTAACCTATTTCCTTAATTTACATTCAATTACTGTTAATAATGTGTTATTTTATTAATTAATGCAATACTTACTTTTATTTTCTCATATTCAATTTATATGCAAGTATAACACCTTCACTACTTCATTTATTAGAATTTTATTCAAATTACTAATAATTAGTTTTAATTAACATTGCTATATTTCAGTTTTAGCGTTCATTCCAATATTAAATTATAAAAATTTTATTTCTTACTAGATTTAATTACAAAAAAATCTAATTAAATTAACTATTTATTTATCAAAATTTACGGGTCGTTACACATATTTTATAACTTAATTTTATATTTTTAATAATTAAATTGATTTCGGGTCTATAATAAATTATATATTAAAACATTATTTTAATTGATAAAATTTTAAAAAAAATTCCCGAGACAAAAAATGTGTTTTTAGGTTTTCTAAAATTATAAAATTTACAATTTATCATACGGTTATTTTGTGATAATTTATTATGGCTAAATCTCTTTTATTCAATATATTTAAATATATATGTATATTAAATAACAAAATCTTTGGAATTTCAGATCTAGTATATTTTCTAACTGGTAATAGTAAATGAAAGTAATTTTTAATTTTTTTCCTTATATATATTATTGTTATTTATGGTTAAATGTATTACTGTATAAAAAAAATATTTTCTACAATATTTTAATGATAAATGTCAATTTTATGCATATATAAAATAGATATATATAATTTTTCAGAGTAATCACATGAAATTTGATATTTATATATTTACGCACATGTTTGACAACATACAATACATACAAAATGAGAAAATGTGTCCATTGCGATGCAAATCCCAACATCTATATACCGGCGTGTTATACCCTGCACGGATTGCTATGTTACACATGCACACACGTGTGTGTGTGTGTGTATACATACATATATGTATGTATGTATGTATGTATGTATGTATGTATGTATGTATGTATGTATGTATGTATGTATGTATGTATGTATGTATGTATATGAAAAAAATATAAGCAAAACCAAAATTAAACAAATCTCAAACTACTATTTGTAAATTTAAATAAAATACATGATTTTATTTAAATCAAATTTAGAAAATTTCTAAATAAATTTAGGCTTCATAGGCCCTGTGACGCCCCACCTCTATGCTCACAATAACAAAGAGTATTAAAGGAAATACTATCTGTTATCATGAAGAATAAGGCTGGATAGGAGCGGCCATCGGTAGTTAGGCCTTACACTAGTATTGGTTATCTCGATAGGAGTAGTATATTTTTGGTTTTTCATCTCTTATTTATTTACTCCCATCGACATACCCAATTTCAGTATAAAACGAACTACGATGGTTCATAATAGTTTAGGACAATAAATATAATAATAACACAGATCATATAAATGTGGAACACGGATAAAACAAAAAGTCTCTTGTATATATAATAACTGATGTCAGTTACAATACATGTGATCCAGTACATATGATACAACTACAACTGTCGACTCAGGAAGTTACATATACAAGTACATTATCGTAAATAATACACATGAATATACAACATCATACACTAAGACAATGACTACTCTAAAAAGTATGAAAAGACTTCATAGCTCTAGCAGCAACCCAAAGTAAGATATCAACAACCTGTAAATACTCGGTCTGACCCGAGTATTACATTCAAAAGAAAATAATACACGGGTCAGTCTAATTCAAACTCAGTTATTAGTGCACAGAAGCAATAATAATTAAATAATGAATAGACGACAGTCACAATAAATCTCGTATATCCGAACCTTAAATAAAGAAATCGGATAACGATAAATATAACACTTAACAGTGTTAAACAATAAATCAGCAGATTCAAATTAGCAACAAAGATAAGTGAAAAGAATATCAATGAAGATAATTTGGAAAACATCAAAATTGCCTAATCGGCAATTAACAACAAAATCATCAAATTAAACCAATCAAAATATGATTCCAAAACATATTGAATTGAATAAACGAAACAGTTCAAACAATTTAACTATCAATTAAAACGACAATTTGAGTAGGGCTGCAGTACACGCACGCGTGTACTGCCTCGCCACTACGACATATGAAATACGGAAAAGATCCATAAATCAAAAGCAATTAGAATATCAATAAAAACAATACCGTGTGGCTGCATTTCACGCCTGCGTGCACTGCCTTGCCACTACAGTGATGATGTACACAAAAAACTCAATGAAAGTTCACAAACGAGTACAAGGTCAAACCCGATCGTCTAAGCTGGATTCAACTCAATGTACATATTCAAAGGAAATGGTCAAGGCATAAAAATCAAGTCTCGACCCAAGTTCAAATTCATCAACAGAAATCAAAGACTGCAACAACTCTGAATAATAAACATAGTTCGATATCCAGACAAGTATGGAGACAAACACAACATGACAATGTACAGACTTCGAGACAATACCTCAGATTCGAATGAAAATAGTGATATGATGAAGCAGTGCAAACAAAATTATGCTCCAACACAAAATGGTTCACATGCACGCTAGTATCAAAATAAGGTCTGTAACAGAATTTCAAGCATGTAAACTCAATTGTACGCAATAACGAACTGCACAGGAACAAAATAAATCAGAGGTGCAACATGGAACTGCAAAAGATACTACAGGTATACCATAGTGAAACCGGACAGTACCATCAAAATGCATGAACAAAGCATGCTACAGGTCATACAATATGGATGGACAATCACCTATGTGCAACAGTGGAAGGTACATAATTTGGCTACCTAACTGAACCACAGACCTACCCTTGCAACCGACATATATATGCAACAAAGATTGCATGTGCAGCAGCCTAAACAATAAAATAACCATGTTCGAGACCCAATTCAGTGAATTACATGACGAACAGGAGTGCAGTGACAACATAGGTCAAGGCAGCATGTGGTCTAGACTTCTAAAATAAGTCTCGACAAAAAAAAAGTCAGTGACTCAGTCAACTACACAATGCAATTAAATATGGTCAGAACACAAATGCAAATGAAGCTACTCAACAATATACATGTACACAACTTCAAACTGCAACTTGACCAAGTGCAACTGAAACCCAAATAATCACGATCAATCTCCAGTGCAATGCAGGTTACAAAAATCAAGCTAATGATCAATAAGCAAATGACTCACATCAATAAATGAAACAACATAATGCATCATTGAGACAAGACCAAAGTACAGGCAACAGAAAACATAATTCATATAGCAGCCTGGAAACATGATTATCAAAAGCATCAAAGACTGCAAACATACATCTGGAAACCAGAGCGCACAACAACCATTAAAATGAATCAAGTGTATATACAAGCAACTATCAAATAAAGACTTAAGAGAGTGCAGACATGATTAACAAGACAATGCCCAAATCGAAATAGGTCAAGTGCTCTGATGAAGCAGTGCAACATCAAGGAGCTCAAATGCAAACATGACAGTGAAACATGCATACAAATTTCCAAGGCTGCAGGGTATTATGCGAACAGAGTTTTAAGGCATTCGTGACTCATTTTCATAGCAACAGGGCGGTGAAGGATGAACAGAGTCAAGGCAACAAATTATGGATGAAAGGCAACGAGTGAGGAATGAAGCACAGTGAAGGTATCAGCCAATATGGTGGCGTAACCAATTTCAAGGTTGCGAATAATTTGCAATGAGCAATGTTAACAGAGGATGAACCAGTAGATGATACAGTAGCAACATAAGCAAGCAAATACATCTGATTCAATTAAACGACAAGACTAAAGTCGAGACCCATGCCAATGTCAAAGGGGAAAGTCACTAAATCACAATCAACTGTCACAAAAATGCCAAGGCCGACAATAAACAAGTCAGTGCCCAAAATCGAACCAAATCAACTTTAATAAAAAATCAAGTTGAAGCATAGTATGGTCCACCAAACAAAAGTCCCCAAAATCAAGTGACTGAAGTCACAAAAAAATCGAAACCGCGGGTGAATTGAAACCATCAAAAATCATCGACATTCAAACAAATACTAAACTGTCGAAACTCGAGTGGAATTAGATGTGAGTGAAGGGGATCACTCACCTTTGAAGAGCACGAATTCGAATCGAAGCTGAGACCTCCCCATATCGAAGCAGCAACGATCATCAAGCAGCCGAAGGTATCTCGAGACGAACGACAACCGAAGCTAAGAAATCGAGTTGGATCGAGCTTTTGGAGTTGCCATGTTCGAATTGCAGAAAACCCTAGTTTTTTTTTCCTTCGTTCGATTAGGGCATTGAGAAAATGAAAACAAAGATAAGGAGGAACGGTCGGTTCGAAAATAAAAAGGGAATGGCATCTGATTCGATATTTTTCACAGCCCCAAGCCAAAGAAACTTGGGCCGAAAATTAAATTTTTAAAGCCCGAAATTGTAACGATCTGGGATTTAAATTGAGTATGAATTGATAATTAATTTCATTTCTGAATAAAACTTGTGAAGTAATCGGTAATTAATATAAATTTAATATAAATTTTGAATTAATTGAGAATTAAATTGGATATTTGGAAATAAACATGTATATAAAATATAAACTATTGAAATAAATATGTTGAGAAATACAAGACAATAAGTAGTAAAGTTGAAAATAAACTTTAAGTTAGAAATTGAAATTAAAATATATGTATAAGATAAATTATATAACTTTGTAAAATAGGAGGTAAAAATATTAGCTAAAAGTTTAACAACATACAAAAATAGAAATTCATTTATGTTACCAATTAACAAGATTAAAGTAAGAAAATGAAGTACATTTATGCACAAGCAAATATAGATACGTGTATATAAATATCTAGCAAAGGAAGTATAAGACAAAAGAAATAAATAAATATATATATATATATATATGAAAGACAAGACAGCAAGATATAGTCAAGCATTCAAACATATTAAAGATAAAAATATAATCAAGTATTCGAACAAAGCAAAGAAATAAAATACATTCATAGATGAACAAAACATAAGTATGAACATATGAAAAGAAAGAAATATATATGTACTCAACTATGAAACAAATATATATATATATATATATATATATATATATATGTACTAACTTGCTAAAGAAGACAAAAAAAAACATTAATGCAACCACAATGCAAGTTCATATCAGCCACCAAAATGTAAATCATTTCAGCCACCAAAGAAAGAAACAATTTTTGATTAACAAATGCAATGAGGAAGAAAAAAATATCTCTGATTGTGTTGTACACAATTTATATCACCTGTACAAAATGATATCCTGTAAACTTCTTTTTTTATGCATCAATCTTTATCTCAACCCACAAAAGAAAGATTTGCAGCCACCAAATATCTTTGATATTACACATAGCAAGTTGTATCACCAGTAAACAAATGAAAAAAAATGATGATAAGTATAAGCTTCCTATATAAGCCAAAGCAAATTAATGTTAGTATATACTAATATCCTATCAGCCACCATTGGAAAACAAAGATCTCTGATTTTATTTGTACAAAACAAAAATATTTATCACCCTGTAGTCTGTTAATTCAATTTATATACATCACACTTCTTCATTTTTTTCATGCATCTGAGCTAAAAATATTTGAGTAAACAATATCTTTAAAACTCAAACAACAAAACCTTAAAAACAACTCAATGTAAACAACAATCTACTTCAAGATTCAAACCAAAGGGGTTCCAGCTTGAAAATTTCAAAGCTATTCAACAAAAAGAAGAGCTCTGTTCTTTATTCTTTTTGAAAACTGTGAGTAACCTTTAAACCATTATATTTGATTTTGGTTTGCATGATTTGATCTATGTGTTAAATATGTGGAATGGATGAAATTTGTCTACATGAGTATATACAGATGTGACTGTGTATATGTATCTCTGTTTAAGTTCTAGGTTTGAAAATAAATTTAAAGATTCATATCACTTAAAAGAAAAAAAATCAATACTGGGCTATAATCTCGAGATGGAAGGTGATGGTAATGTTGTGTTGCCAATTTTAAAAATGACTACAATCATAATTATTGAATAAACATTTTGAAAATTGGGAAATTTGATGAAATCTGTGTATATCTGTGACTGTATCTATATGTATGACTGTTACAGAGATGTATTTCTCTCTTAAATATCTTTATAGGCTAAGAACCACTTAGGAATTCAATTTCTTCTTCCCTGGTCTGTTATAAGTCATGACAAATAAGCAATAAGTATTTGAAATAACAAAACCTTTCATCTAAAAATAGTTTCAAGTAAATTATAAACATTCAAGTTGGAAAAGAATTTGATTTTCCCGAACAAACTTAAAATGTGATATACTCGAACATGATTATTTGTGAATTCAGTTACATAATGTGAATTGTTATACAAAAACAAGATTTTTAAAACAAATATGAGCATTTTCAGTTAAGCATTCTAGGAGCAGTTCATGGTTGAACAATTCTTGCATTTAAACCATTTCCTGAGAATCAAATCGATTTTAAATGATAAGGTTGTGCTGGGAGCAAGTTTGAACACTGAGGATATCAGGAAAATTATTGAATAAATTTTCTAATACACGAATTGGTTGGACGAGAACAATTTAGGGTTTAAGGGCTAAATGGAGTCGAGTCTGGAAACGTGGTCGCTGCTCCGCCTGTGGGCCATCGGACTTCAAGACTCCAGTGCAAATCGCGACGTTGTATGGTGACGAAGCTTGGGTCAATTTTTTTGTGGCCTCTGATGGCCACAGGAGGGAGCGCGAGTCATTTTTTCTGGTGACGTGCTGCTGGGTAGTTAGGTCGAGATGCTCAAATTTTCGTTTCGAATTTTTTTCCAAATTCTGGGTACTGGTGATGTTTTGGGGGATGGAAGTCGACGTGTTGGTGGCCGTAGCACCGACCATCGGCGGCGTTTCCAGCTGTGCACATGCACGAGGAGGTGGTGGTGTCAGTTGCAACAGGTTGGGGAAGAAGGCAGATAACCCGAAGTACTGCTCGGGAAATTGGGGTAGAAACTCGAAGTCGTGCACGGTGCCATGGGTTGTTTTTCCTGGTGAAGACTGGTTTGGGTAGAAAGGTATACTCGAGTTTCTCGAGTGGCTTAAGTGTTTTGCTTGAAGTCTTGGGGGGGTTGGACTCGAAGGAGATATGGGGTAGCTCGGGTATAACCTGATTTCCAGGTTTAAACAGAACCCTGTTCTGTTTCCTTGCAAAAGTAAACTGAATTTTTATTTAAAGTTTAAGTATAAATTTAAGTTAGGTTAGATCTTAGATTGGAAAACAAAAGTTTTAAATTTAAGATTGTTTCAATAACTAGAGGGAAAAAATGGTGAAGCAATTAAAAGTATATTTTAACAAATTGAATCTGAAAAAAAATGGGATTTAAAATCATGAAGGAATGATTCAAACAGAGACTAAATCAAAGTTTAAAATTTTGAATTTAAATCTAAATTTAAATTCAAGATTTTGAAGAAGAAAAAAAAATAAAGTTGATAAATTCAAAAGTTTAAATGAAAAGAATTATACATTTAAATATGTGAAGTTAGAAGAAAATTTGATTTTTTTTTTACTCTTCTAATTTCTTTATAACAAAAGTATTTCTTAACATGAGATTTAAAAGGTGTTGGAATTGTTTAAACTTTATTAAAAATAAATTTGTATTTATTCTAAAAGCTTGAAATTTAATTTGAAATTTGAAATCAATATTTCTAAACATATTGTAAGTAATAATTTAAACATAAATTTAAATAAGTTTTACTTTAAGTAATGAAGATTTAATGACTTATAATTCATTAAAATTATTAAGGTGATTAAGGTGGATAATTAATTAATTCAATTAGATTACGATTTGGAATTAATTAATCACATAATTAAGACTGAAATTAGGATTAATCAATGAGATATAAATGGTTAATTAATTTATAATTAATGTTGATTGATCTAAGTCAATTACTTTAGAAAGTAATTTAAAGAATCGTTAATAAAAGTTTTGAACTAAGAATTATTAAACAATCAATTAATTAAGGAAATCAATTATAAATTGTTAATCACTTGATTAAAGTAATTAAGGAATTGATTGCTTATTGTAATTAATTGATTGTTAATTTGCCATAACCGTCAAATTTATTCATAGGAATTAATCTGATTTAAACCAATCAGATAATTAAATTTATCTTATTTATGGATGTTTAGATTGTATTGGATGTTGAATTGTTTGATATCCCTGATATGTGATGCTTTGTTTTGATTTGAGCTGTGTGACTTATTTATCTGTGATATATATGTCTGTGATATGTGAATAAAAGATAAGCAATATAGTTTATACCGCTTATCAACTATATTTCTATATTTTGATCTGTGATGATTGAATGATGTTGCACTATTGTGTAAAACCCCTGGACCACACTTACACACACAAATATGGATTCACGGGGAAATTGATTGAGTCACAGATTTGAAATAGTTTAAAAGTTGAATATTTAAATCCAAATGATTTGGAAATGTTTTGGGTTTAAAGTGAAAAGCTTTTGAAATGGAATTTCAAATATGAAATTTATTTTGAATAACTTGATTAAGTTTTGAAATTTAAATATTCTGATTTAAATTTGAATTCAATATTCGAAATTGAATTCTATGATTTGAAAACTAGGGACTAAAGATGTTATACCAATTTATATGGGTTAAACTATTTTGAAAGTATCGATTTGGGAATTTGAATTTAAATTCAAGGGCTTTAACTCGTGTAAATATAATTGGATCTTTCTGAAATGAAAACTTATTGTTTCCAAATGATAAAAGCTTTCACTTAAGTAATGAACGTCCAAATCATGTTAAAAGGATTTCAAGTTAGAATGGAAATGATTTTCCAAGTTATGGAAACGGTTTAAAAGCTATAAGTTAAATCTTTAATTTAAAGATTTAACGAGTTAATCCAATTAAAATGGGAATTGTTTTGAAATCCATAAATGGATCTTTGTGAAACTGGGTGAACTTAGTGAAATAAATCATTTTGTTTAAAAGATTTGAAATGGTAATTGGTTTAAACCATTTGAAAGAAAGTTTTGAATTATTAAGTTGTGACTTAATTGAAATTCCATATCCATATGTTTTAAATGTTGCGCTCACTATTCGGTTTAGCCGGGAGAGGACCTTTGTGTCGTATAACCCATTCTGAATATGTGATACGTCGTTATGGATAGCATTTGAAGACCGGTGGTGAAGACCGGGTATTTGTGAAAACAATAGGATAACCTATCGATTGTCTCTGCACTGAGTTGCTCCGGTATAGAGATTTCTTAAGTGATGGGAAGTCCGATCGGGATTGTGAATACCCGGATTTGCAAGGGCTTCTTTGGAAGTGCCTTCGGTTCTGTTCGAACCCGGAATAGACTTGTATGGATTGTATGTCTGACATTACACTTTGAGATATAAAGCAGATTTCTTTCAAATACATTTCTGTTGGTGGCGGAGAATTTATTCTCTTAGCTTAACACCCTGCTCTGAGACGTACGAGCTCAGAGGTTATGTAGTTGAAGGTTGTCGGCGATATACTCCCAATTTGGTAGTGTGGCATGCTGAGTGCTGCTGTGTGTTAATGATCATTAGTTGATCATTTGTGATCAGAGCACGGCTTTTGTATAAAGCGTAGCTTTGTGGATGAGACTGCATCAGGACCTCACAACCCGGAAATGGCCGAAACAGGAAAGATGCGGCAAGGTTATGAGGGTCGCGCCTGTGTCATTCCCTTCTGGTAAAGGGTGATATTAGGTATGGAGCCCTGATATTTAACCTATGTGGTTGCTCCATTCTCATTTACTTTATGGTTGTTGCTTAGAGGCGCCTCGGAAAAAGGTCCCAAAGGACCGGGGAGTGGCATGCTCGAGTAGTGGTTACCTAGTTATAGAGGTAACCGGCCTTGTGTTGGCAGAGATCCGGATAGGTTCTCGGGACGTCCCGCCAGAGGCGATCCCATGTGGCAGTAGGAAGTTCCTTAGCCTGACCATTTGTTGGAAAATCCAAAGAAACAATACGAGCCTTTTACGATTGCAATTGTATAACCTGCCTCCTCAGGAGGTAGCTATAGCGGGCATAATATAATGGTACCTATGCTGGCTAAGATTTATATTCTATTTTCGAAATTTTTCTGCACTGTGCACTTATAATAATAATATCAAAGAAATTTTTTGCGTAGTGAGCATCTTTGACTATCATAAGAAGAAATCTCCTCCAAGTCTGCGTTTGCATTGTGTGTGCGGCGGGAGGTCTTATGGTAGTTTCATTTTCAAAAAGCATTGCGGATTTACTTTAAAATTCTCTTGCTGTTTGTGTTTAAAGATAAACTGTTTTTGTTACTCACACCAGTCTTGCTCTCTTAGTGAATGTGATAGGGGGTTCTTGCTTCGCGGTTTGGTGGCGAACGGGAGACTCTTACCCCTACATGTCCTCTCTTAGTGAATAGGGGTTGGTTAGGCGTAAGCCGAGACAGTCGAAAGGCTGGCCGTAAAAGCAAGGTCTGGGGTACCATTGTAAGCCACGGTGGGTCTGGGATGGTAGTTCTTGGAGATGGAGTTGCAGTTTTGGAGTTCTTTCTTGAAGACTATCTTGAGTTATTTGTTCCTCTGTTAGTGTTATCTATTTTCTTTCCGCTGCTATTTTATTGTATCATATCCCTGATAGTATTAATATTCAGTTGTATCATTCTATTGTATCATCTGTTGTATCAGATATTGTATCAACTCTGTATATCAATGTATTATTCTTTTTATTCCGCTGTGTTGTTTACTTAATGTTGTTATAAGCTCCGGCGAATCGGATTTGAACGGTCGAATCTACAGCATTTGAGTACGATGTAAAGTATGGAGTCGATTTTTGAAGGCGAAAAATCCGCTTCGTTACATTTGGTATCAGAGCTGAGGGTTAAAACTTTAGCTCAGGAGTATAACACATTAAGTAACTCATTAGAGATAGGGTGAAGTATACCCTAGAATGTGTATATCCCTAAGATATCCGTCTGTATGCATCAGTAAATTCTCTTACTATCCACTGATAGTGAGTATGAGTGCAAGAAGAGGACGAGATAAGGGACAAGGGAGTACCACTATAAATGGTCAATACTCTGTAACAACCAAGGAAGCAATCTTTTCTCTATCAATCTCTTTTTGTTCATTATCTTTTCAATTCTTTGATGGTTCCTGGTAGATCCAGAAAGAAGATTTGATATATTAGCATGGGACACAAACTCCAGATAGACAAAAATTGTTCGTTTGGATGTATTGGTTGTTTTGTTTGCTTTGGTTGCTATGGTTGATAGATATACTTTGGTTTCTAAACTAAAATTTTTGAAATTATACCCAAAAGTAGACAGATATGTGAATACAATTTGAGTCCGGAAATATTTTACGAATGGTTGGTTATCCTTCGAACTAACCAGTGCTTTGCATGTTTCGTAAATTTATGACCCGAGTATCCTGAGTAGTATTGAATGAGTTCGTTCTCATATTATCGATATTCTGATTTGGTAAGCCAAATGTAGAATTTATGCCTAGTTGATCTGGAAAGATATTTCTCTATCTTTTATCTATCTCTGTGTTATTTTCGTGCCCACAAATTTTGGGGACAAAATTTCTTTAAGGGGGGGAGTCTGTAACGATCCCGGATTTAAATTGAGTATGAATTGATAATTAATTTCATTTCTGAATAAAACTTGTGAAGTAATCGGTAATTAATATAAATTTAATATAAATTTTGAATTAATTGAGAATTAAATTGGATATTTGGAAATAAACATGTATATAAAATATAAACTATTGAAATAAATATGTTGAGAAATACAAGACAATAAGTAGTAAAGTTGAAAATAAACTTTAAGTTAGAAATTGAAATTAAAATATATGTATAAGATAAATTATATAGCTTTGTAAAATAGGAGGTAAAAATATTAGCTAACAGTTTAACAACATACAAAAATAGAAATTCATTTATGTTACAAATTAACAAGATTAAAGTAAGAAAATGAAGTATATTTATGTACAAGCAAATATAGATACGTATATATAAATATCTAGCAAAGGAAGTATAAGACAAAAGAAATAAAAATATATATATGAAAGACTTGCAAAACAAGATAGCAAGATATAGTCAAGCATTCAAACATATTAAAGATAAAAATATAATCAAGTATTCGAACAAAGCATAGAAATAAAATACATTCATAGATGAACAAAACATAAGTATGAACATATGAAAAGAAACAAATATATATGTACTCAACTATGAAACAAATATATATATATATGTACTAACTTGCTAAAGAAGACAAAAAAACATTAATGCGGCCACAATGCAAGTTCATATCAGCCACCAAAATGTAAATCATTTCAGCCACCAAAGAAAGAACAATTTTTGGTTAACAAATGCAATGAGGAAAAAAAATATCTCTGATTGTGTTGTACACAATTTATATCACCTGTACAAAATGATATCCTGTAAACTTCTTGTTTTATGCATCAATCTTTATCTCAGCCCACAAAAGAAAGATTTGCAGCCACCAAATATCTTTGATATTACACATAGCAAGTTGTATCACTAGTAAACAAATGAAAAAAAAAATGATGATAAGTATAAGCTTCCTATATAAGCCAAAGCTAATTAATGTTAGTATATACTAATATCCTATCAGCCACCATTGGAAAACAAAGATCTCTGATTTTATTTGTACAAAACAAAAATATTTATCACCCTATAGTCTGTTAATTCAATTTATATACATCACACTTCTTCATTTTTTTCGTGCATCTGAGCTAAAAATATCTGAGTAAACAATATCTTTAAAACTCAAACAACAAAACCTTAGAAACAACTCAATGTAGACAACAATCTACTTCAAGATTCAAACCAGAGGGGTTCCAGCTTGAAAATTTCAAAGCTATTCGACAAAAAGAAGAGCTCTGTTCTTTCTTCTTTCTGAAAATTGTGAGTAGCCTTTAAACCATTATATTTGATTTTGGTTTGCGTGATTTGATCTATGTGTTAAATATGTGGAATGGATGAAATTTGTCTGCATGAGTATGTACAGATGTGACTATGTATATGTATCTCTGTTTAAGTTCCAGGTTTGAAAATAAATTTAAAGATTCATATCACTTAAAAGAAAAAAATCAATACCGGGCTATAATCTCGAGATGGAAGGTGATGGTAATGTTGTGTTGCCAATTTTAAAAATGACTACAATCATAATTATTGAATAAACATTTTGAAAATTGGGAAATTGGATGAAATCTGTGTATATCTGTGACTGTATCTATATGTATGACTGTTACAGAGATGTATTTCTCTGTTAAGTATCTTTATAGGCTAAGAACCACTTAGGAATTCAATTTCTTCTTCCCTGGTCTGTTATAAGTCATGACATATAAGCAATAAGTGTTTGAAATAACAAGACCTTTCATCTAAAAATAGTTTCAAGTGAATTATAAACATTCAAGTTGGAAAAGAATTTGATTTTCCAGAACAAACTTAAAATGTGATATACTCGAACATGATTATTTGTGAATTCAGTTACATAATGTGAATTGTTATACAAAAACAAGATTTTTAAAACAAATATGAGGATTTTCAGCTAAGCATTCTAGGAGCAGTTCATGGTTGAACATGTAACAACCCGCATATTTAACGATTTTATATTTAAATGTTTTATTTAAATATAGCGTCGTTAGTCGGATTTAGGTCCGAAATGCTACTTTTTGCAAACGGCCGAATTGGAACTCGAAACCACCTCCATTGGTTCCAAAATGGCATTTGCGATCTTTTTGAGTGTAAGCTTCAATATGTTTGGAGTTTGTGAATTTTTGCAACTTTTCTATTTGAGTTTTGGGTTTGGGTTCAGCCCATTTGTTAGTTTAAACCCCTAACTCAGCCCTCTCTTCATCCATTCTCTCATTCCACTCCTCCAAACTTTAGCAAAACTGAAAATGGTGAAAGGGAAATAGAAATAGAAATTGCTAGCCTTAGTTTCCTCTTGTAACTTGATTTCTTGCTCCAATATCAAAGAGAAGACATAGGTAAGCTCCTCTTCATCTTCTCTATCTCTTTCTCTCTTCAATCTCAGAAATTTCTTAAACCTAAACTTAGGAAAAATACTTGTTTGATCTTAGATTGAAGCTAGTAGAGTTGAAGTAGAGATTGGTTTGTCTTCTCCTTGTGATTAAGCTCCTTCTTCTTTGTTTTTGGGTTAAAGGTGAGTTTTGAACTCACATCTACTTCTCTTGGTTTCATTAATGTTGGGTATGGATTCCTAACACTTGTTCATATGCTTTTGCTTTCGATTTGGGTTGTTTTGGTGTAATAGCCAAATTATGATTTTTGAATCCAAATCTATGTAAAACCTTTTATGGTTGATGTTTATGTTGTTCGGAGTGTTTGAGGGTGTTGTTAAGGTTGGGTAGTCATTTGACGTAAGCCCATAATCAACATGCATCTGATCACTTTCGATTTGTTTGGCCATAGTTGGCCTAGGTTCAGGAAATGCCTGGCCATCTGGTTTCAGACGTCTGAAATGCCCATTTCATACGTCTGAATATTGTTCTTGGGAAGAAATTTATTCCCAGATTCAGACGTCTGAATTGGCTAAATTTCGACCAGAAAGGAAATAGGCAAAATATTGCCCATTTCAGACGTCTGGATGTTAGGATTCAGACGTCTGAATTCTGTTTTGGGAAACAAATTGATTTCCAGATTCAGACGTCTGAATCCCTTCTTTCAGACGTCTGAATATGCTGTTTTTGGCCAATTTGCCTTGTTCGTTTAATTTTTCAAATTTGATCTATGCATATTGATTCCAATTAGTTTCTTATGCATATTTGACCTTGATGGTTCCTTTTTGACTTCATTCACGGGTTTTATAAATGATTTCTTCAAATTGTATTAAAAGCTCGCTTCTCCAATTTATAAATTCTATTTAAAACACACGCACAATTTCGCACTTCGAGTGAAGTGGAAGGGTGATTAAATGGTCGGGCAAAACACGGACCATGATGTGCGTTTATCCTTGCGACTAATCCCCGACCTATTCAATTGATCGTTTTAACCTTTGGGTTTGGTTTACCGATGATATGAGGTAAACTTTGTACTGCTTTGAGTGTGAAAGTGACTGAGGGATAGTAAACCGTTTAGTGCGAACGAGTGGTTATGGGACATACGTTAACACTTTTCGAATTCCTTTACGAGAGTTGTGACACATTCCGCCAGTTAGTGATGTCCAGTACTGGGTCTTCGACCTTCACCACTACGGCTTGTCGCCCTATAGTATCGCTTCCGATGTTGGTCTTTATGAGCCGCATGGGTGATATTGGGTTTGTGCCTTCGGGTTTGTCACCCTATAGTATCGCTTTCTATGTTGGTCGTTATGAGCCGCATGGGTGATATTGGGTATGGAGTCTTCGGGCTCACGGATCCTTGTTTACACAGTACTGAGCTCGAGCAATTTTATGATGTTTCATTGATATGTATATTCCCTTGGTAACGCCCTTCGGTGTTGGTCTTTTTGAGCCGCATGATGCGTAGCGTTTACCCTGTGGAACTTGTATACCTTATTGGTATTTGTTATTTGCCCTTATGGATTGCTTTGGGATATTCATATCCATTGTTTATTTGTGTTGCCGATGATATGAGGCTTGTTCTATTATGATTCATCTTTTGTTGATGATTGTGTTATCTCCTTTAGAGATATTTGTTATACATGTAACCTTGCAGGTTTATTGTTGTTCAGTTTATCTAACCGATTTGTTTGCTAGACTGACCCGTGTATTTTATACTCGGGTCAGACCAAGATGTTTCAGGTTAGGTGCTTTTGGACTTAGCCTATTTTGCTTCCGCATGGACTACTCCGCTAGCTTCTTTTTGTCATAGCTTTTTGTGTAGTCCTATTTTGTTGTAACTCTGATATGTATTCTTGTGAACTCGTCTGTATATTATGGTTTGCTATACCACTTGTCATGTATTATTTTGTATACTCTGCTATGTATCAGTATATGTGTATATGATGGTTTACCGTTCCATGATGTATATTGCATTTGAGTTGTTATATTCTGTTCTGATAGATCCTCTAGCCACCTATGGTTTTGTTTTAAGTATTCATTGGATATGTCGATCTGCTTGGTAAGGCAATTGTCGATGTATTCAATAGATAATTAAAGCAAGGCTATAGATGGTCGCTCCTAAACAGCCTTATTCTCAGTGTTAGTTGACGGCATTACCTTGTAGTGTCCTTGGCTAGCGTGGGTATAGAGGTGGGGCATCACTGCGTGGTATCAGAGCTGAGGTTCAGAACAAAATATGATAAACACAGAATAGATGCACATATTACGGTACATCAAAGTGTATAAGTGATACAAATCTTTGAATCATCGTGTCTTTCTATTCCTTCTATCATCAAAGGTTAGATAGAATTTGGGGAATACGTCTAGGAATGCATTTTATTCCGTACTATTCCATCTTGAATTATCTACCTTGTGATTAATCTTTTTCTTATTTTAACTTTTAGCTTATGGCTGGAAGAGACGGAGGACGACGCTCGGATGTTGGGAAATCCAGTAGCTCGCATCCGGACGACGTTGATATGTCTGCCGATCAGTTTTTGGTGTGGTTTAGGAGCACACAACCTCCGGCTCCTACTCGAACATCTCCTCCATGCAAGTCCACCTTCGCACGTTTGTGTAGTGATGTTTCTCATCTTGGAGGGAAGCCATTTAAAGGCTCCGAGATTGTTCTTGAGGTCCAAGCTTGGGTTCGCTTGTACGAGCATGTTCTCTCTCGCATGGATCCTTCTGACCATGATAGAGTTCTGGTAACTTCTAGCTTATTGCAAAAGCGTGCCCTTGATTGGTACGAGCTTCTTTTAGCTGAATTTGATGAGTCTGCTCTTTCTTGGACTCAGTTTCGGGAACGATTCGAACTCAGGTTCGTTCCTGAATCTGAGAAAGCTTTGTTGTCCCGGTGCTTTCTTGAATTGAAGCACGGGGAGTCTTCCATTTTTGAATATGTTGCATCTTTCGAGGCCTTATCTAAGTATGGTCTTGAATTCATTAGTACCTCGTATAGGAAGAATCTGAAGTTTGTATCTGGTCTTAACAAATGTCTTAAGAAGTCTTTAATGCTCCAGCTTAAGCTTTCTTTTGAGGAGTTGGTTGATTCGGCACTTCATCTCGAAGCCTTCGAGAAGGAGTGTGATTGTGGGAATGATGTTGAGGTTCGCAAGAACGCCAACAAGAGGCAGTTTCCATTCGATAAGCGGAAATTTTTCCCTTCCAAGAAGAAAAAGCCCGTCGAATCTAATTCTCAGTCTCAGTCTGTTGGAACACCTTCCACTCGAAAGTGTTTCAATTGTGGTTCCCCTGATCATATGATTCGAGCTTGCCCTATGCCTCTCTTCTGCCACTATTGCAAGAAGGAAGACCATCGTATTTTCACTTGTCCTATTGTTCCGAATAATCCTCTATCTGGCAAGCTAAAGATAACAGATGCTTCTAGAGGTTCTTCTCGGAGAAAAGGTACATTTCCATCTGTTTAGGAAGGTTCTATTTTATTTCTTGACTATTGTATTCGAGTTCTCTTCGATACGGGGGCTTCGCATTTTTTCCGTATCGAAGAAGCTCTTCGATGATTTATCTTTGGATGTTTCTTCTTTGGTTTCTTCTTTGAAAATTGCGAATCCGAATTGGTGGATCCGCAACGTCAATTTGCTTATATTAATGTCGAGATTATTTTATGTGATTTTTCTTTCCGAGCCAATTCGCATGGTATGTGTTACTTAGGCTTCGGAATTGATACTTTTGAAAGGATTGACTTAATTATTATGAAGTCATATCCTATATCCCGAGTGGACTATTCATCCTCAACATTTTCAATCTGTTAAACAGATTTCTATTTTCTTTGTGATTTCGATTCCAATTTGATCTCGTCATTTTATTCTTTAAGTCCTCATGATGAGGAAAGTGTTGTTTCTCTCATTCTTGTAGTTTGGGAATTTTCTGGTATTTCTAGTTTTGTCTTAGGATTATCACCTAAGCAATCTTTTGTTGTAGTGTTATGGTGTTTTTAGCTCGACCTTACCACCGGTTTTCATTTGACTACGAGTTGCAGAAGTTAGCATTCCACTTACCGCTCTCCGCACTCGTTGTAATTCTTATGAATGATTTGTTGTGCCATTCAGTTTTTCCAGCTCATTTCATCCATTTTATGAATCGAGTATTCTACGAATATCTCGATGATTCCATTTTTGTATTTGTTGATTTTGGATGAAATTAGCAATTTAAAATTTTGCAAATCTTTTTCATAAGATATTTATAAGTAGGATTTTTGTTCTTGAAACGAATAAAGAGTATTCATAAAGTTTTTAAGAGCCATTTTCATTATATAGAAGATGATTTTGTGATTGTATTGCCCATTGAGTGCTTTAAGAATTCTAGTCGATGTGCTTGATCAATGTTATCGATAGGAATCTCCTAAACGCTTTGATGAGACAATTTGACACAATAAATTGACTTATAAAAGGTAAAATTTTAAAATATTTATTTTCTCACAAGGAACTTAATTTGTGTCAACAACGTTGGCTCAAATTTCTTGCCTCTTATAATTTTAATATCAGTATACCCCTGGAAAGGGTAATCGTGTTGCTAATGCGCTTAGTCGCAAATATTCGGCTGTTATTTCTATGATGCTTGCCGAATGGGATATTCTTGATACTTTACCTTTTAGCAAAATTCGTGATCGAGCTTCATCTTCTGATACTCCTATTCTATTATTTAGTTCGGGAGCTCGACTTGTTTTATTGGATCGTATTGTCGATGCCCAGCGGTGTGATCCTGATTTGTTGCATCTTATTCAGCTTTGTGAGTCTGCATCCTGTGATGAGGCGTTGCGGGATTTCAGCATTGATTCTCATGGGTGTCTTCGCAAGTAGAACCGCCTTTTTGTGCCTTCTGATTTTGCGCTTAGGCATGACATTCTTGATGATTGTCACCGCTCTAAGTATACCATTCATCCTGGTAGTAGTAAGATGTATGCCGATATGCATCGTCTTTATTATTGGGAAGGCATGAAACGCGATGTGGCGAGTTATGTGAATAATTGCATAACTTGTCAGCGTTTTAAGGCCGAACATCAGCGTCCTTCTAGTCTTCTTCAACCTCTGGAGATTCCATTGTGGAAATGGGACCAGATTTCTATGGATTTCATTGACGGCCTACCTCGTTCGAGATTGGGCCATTCTAGCATTTGGGTTATTGTTGATCACCTCACTAAGTCTGCTCATTTTGTCCCTATTAAGTCTAATAGGTCTGCTTTGCATTTGGCTAATTTGTATGTCAAGGAAATCGTGAGACTTTACGGTGTTCCTAGTTCTATTGTGAGTGATCATGATTCTTTATTCACGAGTCATTTTTGGCAGAGTCTTCAGCAAGCTTTGGGAACAAAGCTTAATTTTTTGTACAGCTTATCATCCGCAGTCTGACGGACGGATTGAACGGGTGAATCGTATCTTGGAAGATCTTCTCCGTATTTGTATTTTTGATTTTGGTGGTTGTTGGGAGGATCACCTACCTCTTGTAGAGTCCTCATACAATAATAGTTTTCATTTTAGTATCGGTATGGTTCCTTTCGAAGCTTTATACGGAAGACCATTTCGATCACCTTCTTGTTGGTTGGAATCTGGAGAGAAGCTTATTCTTGGTCCAGATTTTGTTCGTGATTCTTCCGAGAAGATTGATCTTATTCGGTTGAGAATGAAAGAGGCACAGAGTCGCCAGAAATCCTACGCTGACAACCGTAGGAAGCCTCTCGAGTTCTCGATTTGTGATCTTGTTTTTATTCGTGTTTCTCCTTTGAAGGGGGTTATGCATTTCAGTATGACTGGCAAATTGGCTCCTCGTTACATAGGACCGTTTTCTATTACTGAACGTATTGGCCCTGTGGCTTATAGAGTTTCACTTCCAGCTCATTTATCTGGCATTCATGACGTATTTCACGTCTCGCAACTTCGGAAGTGTCTTTGGGAGTCGGATTCTATTATTACCTCTCTTGATTTTCAAGAGCTAGAGGTCTCACTGGACTTATCTATTGTACAACAACCTATTCGCGTGCTTGACACGGAGGTGCGACACCTTCGAAACAAGAACGTGCCACTCGTTAAGGTTCAATGGTCCGCTAATCCCAATGACTATACTTGGGAAACCAGAGAGTTTATTGAGCGATCCCATCCGGGTTTTCTATCTTTGCTTAGAAACGGTGAGTATATTTTTTCATCTCGAGCTTATTTTCTTTTCTTTTGAAGGTTGTATGTATGTAGTTGTTATAAATATCGTCTCTAGGAATTGCAGGGACGCAATTTTATAAGGAGGGGAGATCTGTAACAACCCACATATTTAACGATTTTATATTTAAATGTTTTATTTAAATATAGCGTCGTTAGTCGGATTTAGGTCCGAAATGCTACTTTTTGCAAACGGCCGAATTGGAACTCGAAACAACCTCCATTGGTTCCAAAATGGCGTTTGCGATCTTTTTGAGTGTAAGCTTCAATATGTTTGGAGTTTGTGAATTTTTGCAACTTTTCTATTTGAGTTTTGAGTTTGGGTTCAGCCCATTTGTTAGTTTAAACCCCTAACTCAGCCCTATCTTCATCCATTCTCTCATTCCACTCCTCCAAACTTTAGCAAAAATGAAAATGGTGGAAGGGAAAGAGAAATAGAAATTGCTAGCCCTAGTTTCCTCTTGTAACTTGATTTCTTGCTCCAATATCAAAGAGAAGACATAGGTAAGCTCCTCTTCATCTTCTCTATCTCTTTCTCTCTTCAATCTCAGAAATTTCCTAAACCTAAACTTAGGAAAAATACTTGTTTGATCTTAGATTGAAGCTAGTAGAGTTGAAGTAGAGATTGGTTTGTCTTCTCCTTGTGATTAAGCTTCTTCTTCTTTTTTTTGGGTTAAAGGTGAGTTTTGAACTCACATCTACTTCTCTTGGTTTCATTAATGTTGGGTATGGATTCCTAACACTTGTTCATATGCTTTTGCTTTCGATTTGGATTGTTTTGGTGTAATTGCCAAATTATGATTTTTGAATCCAAATCTATGTAAAACCTTATATGGTTGATGTTTATGTTGTTCGGAGTGTTTAGGGGTGTTGTTAAGGTTGGGTAGTCGTTTGACGTAAGCCCATAATCAACACGCATCCGATCACTTTCGATTTGTTTGGCCATAGTTGGCCTAGGTTCAGGAAATGCCTGACCATCTGGTTTCAGATGTCTGAAATGCCCGTTTCAGACGTCTGAATTGCCCATTTCAGACGTCTGAATATTGTTCTTGGGTAGAAATTTATTCCCAGATTCAGACGTTTGAATTTATATTCCAGACGTCTGAATTGGCTAAATTTCGACCAGAAAGGAAATAGGCAAAATATTGCCCATTTCAGACGTCTGGATATTAGGATTCAGACGTCTGAATTCTGTTTTGGGAAACAAATTGATTTCCAGATTCAGACGTCTGAATCCTTTCTTTCTGACATCTGAATATGCTGTTTTTGGCCAATTTGCCTTGTTCGTTTAATTTCCCAAATTTGATCTATGCATACTGATTCCAATTAGTTTCTTATGCATATTTGACCTTGATGGTTCCTTTTTGACTTCATTCACGGATTTTATAAATGATTTCTTCAAATCGTATTAAAAGCTCGCTTCTCCAATTTATAAATCCGATTTAAAACACACGCACAATTTCGCACTTCGAGCGAAGTGGAAGGGTGGTTAAATGGTCAGGCAAAACACGGACCATGTATCTGTGTGTTTATCTTTTCGACTAATCCCCGACCTATTCAATTGGTCGTTTTAACCTTTGGGTTTGGTTTACCGATGATATGAGGTAAACTTTGTACTGCTTTGAGTGTGAAAGTGACTGAGGGATAGTAAACCGTTTAGTGTGAACGAGTGGTTATGGGACATACGTTAACACTTTTCGGATTCCTTTTCGAGAGTTGTGACACATTCTGCCAGTTAGTGGTGTCCAATACTGGGTCTTCGACCTTCACCACTACGGCTTGTCGCCCTATAGTATCGCTTCCGATGTTGGTCTTTATGAGCCGCATGGGTGATATTGGGTTTGTGCCTTCGGGTTTGTCACCCTATAGTATCGCTTTCTATGTTGGTCGTTATGAGCCGCAAGGGTGATATTGGGTATGGAGTCTTCGGGCTCACGGATCCTTGTTTATACAGTACTGAGCTCGAGCAATTTTATAATGTGTGATTGATATGTATATTCCCTTAGTAACGCCCTTCGGTGTTGGTCTTTTTGAGCCGCATGATGCGTAGCGTTTACCTTGTGGAACTTGTATACCTTATTGGTATTTGTTATTTGCCCTTATGGATTGCTTTGGGATATTCATATCCATTGTTTATTTGTGTTGCCGATGATATGAGGCTTGTTCTATTATGATTCATCTTTTATGATAATTGTGTTATCTCCTTTAGAGATATTTGTTATACATGTAACCTTGCAGGTTTATTGTTGTTCAGTTTATCTAACCGATTTGTTAGCTAGACTGACCCGTGTATTTTATACTCGGGTCAGACTGAGATGTTTCAGGTTAGGTGCTTTTGGACTTAGCCTATTTTGCTTCCGCATGGACTACTCCGCTAGCTTCTTTTTGTCATAGCTTTTTGTGTAGTCCTATTTTGTTGTAACTCTGATATGTATTCTTGTGAACTCGTCTGTATATTATGGTTTGCTATACCACTTGTCATGTATTATTTTGTATACTCTGCTATGTATCAGTATATGTGTATATGATGGTTTACTGCTCCGTGATGTATATTGCATTTGAGTTGTTATATTCTATTCTGAGATATCCTCTAGCCACCTATGGTTTTGTTTTAAGTATTCATTGGATATGTCGATCTGCTTGGTAAGGCAATTGTCGATGTATTCAATAGATAATTAAAGCAAGGTTATAGATGGTCGCTCCTAAACAGCCTTATTCTCCGTGTTAGTTGACGGCATTACCTTGTAGTGTCCTTGGCTAGCGTGGGTATAGAGGTGGGGCGTCACAGAACAATTCTAGCATTTAAACAGTTTCCTGAGGATCAAATCGATTTTAAATGATAAGGTTGTGCTGGGAGCAAGTTTGAACACTGAGGATATCAGGAAAATTGTTGAATAAATTTTCTAATACACGAATTAGTTGGACGAGAACAATTTAGGGTTTAAGGGCTAAATGGAGTCGAGTCTGGAAACGTGGTCGCTGCTCCACCTGTGGGCCATCGGACTTCAAGACTCCGTTGCCAATCGCGACGTTGTATGGTGACGAAGCTTGGGTCAACTTTTTCATGGCCTCTGATGGACACAGGAGGGAGCGCAAGTCGTTTTTTCTGGTGGCGTGCTGCTGGGTAGTTGGGTCGAGATGCTCAAATTTTCGTTTCGAATTTTTTTCCAAATTCTGGGTACTTGTGATGTTTTGGGGGATGGAAGTCGACGTGTTGGTGGCCGTAGCACCGACCATCGGCGGCGTTTCCAGCTGTGCACATGCACGAGGAGGTGGTGGTGTCAGTTGCAACAGGTTGGGGAAGAAGGCAGATAACCCGAAGTACTGCTCGGGAAATTGGTTGCAACAGGTTGGGGAATTGATTGCTTATTGTAATTAATTGATTGTAAATTTGCCATAACCGGCAAATTTTATTCATAGGAATTAATCTGATTTAAACCAATCAGATAATTAAATTTATCCTATTTATGGATGTTTAGATTGTATTGGATGTTGAATTGTTTGATATCCCTGATATGTGATGCTTTGTTTTGATTTGAGCTCTGTGACTTATTTATCTGTGATATATATGTATGTGATCTGTGAATAAAAGATAAGCGTTATAGTTTGTACCGCTTATCAACTATATTTCTATATTTTGATCTGTGATGATTGAATGATGTTGCACTATTGTGTAAAACCCCTGGACCACACTTACACACACAAATATGGATTCACGGGGAAATTGATTGAGTCACAGATTTGAAATAGTTTAAAAGTTGAATATTTAAATCCAAATGATTTGGAAATGTTTTGGGTTTAAAGTGAAAAGCTTTTGAAATGGAATTTCAAATATGAAATTTATTTTGAATAACTTGATTAAGTTTTGAAATTTAAATATTATGATTTAAATTTGAATTCAATATTCGAAATTGAATTCTATGATTTGAAAACTAGGGACTAAAGATGTTATACCAATTTATATGGGTTAAACTATTTTGAAAGTATCGATTTGGGAATTTTAATTTAAATTCAAGGGCTTTAACACGTGTAAATATAATTGGATCTTTCTAAAATGAAAACTTATTGTTTCCAAATGATAAAACTTTCACTTAAGTAATGAACGTCCAAATCGTGTTAAAAGGATTTCAAGTTAGAATGGAAATGATTTTCCAAGCTATGGAAACAGTTTAAAAGCTGTAAGTTAAATCTTTAATTTAAAGATTTAACGAGTTAATCCAATTAAAATGGGAATTGTTTTGAAATCCATAAATGGATCTTTGTGAAACTGGGTGAACGTAGTGAAATAAATCTTTTTGTTTAAAAGATTTGAAATGGTAATTGGTTTAAACCATTTGAAAGAAAGTTTTGAATTATTAAGTTGTGACTTAATTGAAATTCCATATCCATAAGTCTTAAATGTTGCGCTCACTATTCGGTTTTGCCAGGAGCGGACCTTTGTGTCGTATAACCTATTCCGAATATGTGATACGTCGTTATGGATAGCATTTGAAGACCGATGGTGAAGACCGGGTATTTGTGAAAACGATAGGATAACCTATCGATTGTATCTGCACTGAGTTGCTCCGGTATAGAGATTTCTTAAGTGATGGGAAGTCCGATCGGGATTGTGAATACCCGGATTTGCAGGGCTTCTTTGGAAGTGCCTTCGGTTCGGTTCGAACCCGGAACAGACTTGTATGGATTGTATGTCTGACATTACACTTTGAGATATAAAGCATATTTCTTTCAAATACATTTCTGTTGGTGGCGGAGAATTTATTCTCTTAGCTTAACACCCTGCTTTGAGACGTATGAGCTCAGAGGTTATGTAGTTGAAGGTTGTCGGCGATATACTCCCAATTTGGTAGTGTGGCATGCTGAGTGTTGTTGTGTGTTAATGATCATTAGTTGATCATTTGTGATCAGATCATGGCTTTTGTATAAAGCGTAGCTTTGTGGACAAGACTGCATCAGGACCTCACAACCCGGAAATGATCGAAACAGGAAAGATGCGGCAAGGTTATGTGGGTCGCACCCTTTAGGGTGTGTCATTCCCTTCTGGTAAAGGGTGATATTAGGTATGGAGCCCTGATATTTAACCTATGTGGTTGCTCCAATCTCATTTACTGTGTGGTTGTTACTTAGAGGAGCCTCGGATAAAGGTCCCAAAGGACCAGGGAGTGGCATGCTCGAGTAGTAGTTACCTAGTTATAGAGGTAACCGGCCTTGTGTTGGCAGAGATCCGGATAGGTTCTCGGGATGTCCCACCAGAGGCGATCCCATGTAGCAGTAGGAAGTTCCTTAGCCTGACCATTTGTTGGAAAATCCAAAGAAACAATACGAGCCTTTTACGATTGCAATTGTATAACCTACCTCCTCAGGAGGTAGCTATAGCGGGCATAATATAATGGTACCTATGCTGGCTAAGATTTATATTCTACTTTCGAAATGTTTTCTGCACTGTGCACTTATAATAATAATAATATCAAAGAAATTTTTTGCGTAGTAAGCATCTTTGACTATCATAAGAAAAAATCTCCTCCAAGTCTGCGTTTGCATTGTGTGTGTGGCGGGAGGTCTTATGGTAGTTTCATTTTCAAAAAGCATTGCGGATTTACTTTAAAATTCTCTTGCTGTTTGTGTTTAAAGATAAACTGTTTTTGTTACTCACACCAGTCTCATGACTGATCCGGAGTTTATTGTTCCTTTCCTAAACTCTAGGTGCTCAAGATTTTCCACACGAGCAGTCTAGAGTTAGGTTTTTTAGATAGTTAGGTTCAGTGGATTATCTGGAGCTAGTCCGGTCTTTGGACACGATTGAGTCTTGCTTAGCTTGGTGCATCGTTATTGGGAGTTCGAGCTATTTTCTGGATTAGTTCTTGGAGATGGAGTTGCAGTTTTGGAGTTCGTTCTTGAAGACTATCTTGAGTTATTTGTTCCGCTGTTTAGTGTTATCTATTTTCTTTCCGCTGCTATTTTATTGTATCATATCTCTGATAGTATTGATATCTGGTTGTATCATTCTATTGTATCATCTGTTGTATCAGATATTGTATCAACGCGGTATATCAATGTATTATTCTTTTTATTCCGCTGTGTTGTTTACTTAATGTTGTTATAAGCTCTGGCGAATCGGATTTGAACGGTCGAATCTACGGCATTTGAGTACGATGTAAAGTATGGATGTCGATTTTCGAACGCGAAAAATCCGCTTCGTTACGGAAATCCTCTCAACAATATCAAACTAATTTCAACAAGATAAAATCCCTTTAACAATTTACAAAAAAAATTTCGACCCGATTGAAAACTTCAATTAGCGATTAGCTAGCTCAATAAAAAAAAAATTTATGACGATTATAAATTGGGCAAAACCCCGGGTTGTTACAGGCCCATTAAAGATTCCAAATGGCTAAATTTTCAAAATTCAACCATTTTTTCTGTTGCGGGCTGGCCCAGTTCCAACAGTTAAGTCCTTTGTGCATAGGGTGGAAGCATTTATAATTCATTTCTACGTTCAATTTTCGACCATCGGTAGACGTTACTTCGGGACTTTTAGCAGCTTTGGATGTGCAGCCTACAGTTATGAACCATATTGGGTCAAGTCAGAAGCAAAACAAGGAGTTAGTGGATATTCTTGAGAAGCTTGGTAGAGGAGAGTTGTAACAACCCGGTATTTCGTACCGATTAATTATTGTCTTTGCACGATTTCTTTTCCTAGCTAATTGTTGTTTGGGATTTTTAATTCAAGTTGAAATTCCTTTGATAAAATAAATTGGTTAAAGGTTAGTGGGCTTTAAAATCGTATTGGCCCGTGTTTTCTCTGTTGATGCCGTGACTATTAACAAAGGCATGTGACAGTTCCCCTCTTCGTTTCTTTTGGCTAACCCGTTCCCCTCTCTTTCGATTCATTTTCATTTTTTAAAACCCTAAACAAAACGAGATAATGGCGGCTCTTTCTTCTTCAAATTGGGGCTTCCGTGAATTCGAAGATGGCTTGCTCAATTCTTCGATCGCCCCGGCTTCGTCTCTGAGATGCTCAACTGCTTCAATTCGTCGACAAGGTGAGTGATCCCTTTCACTCACATCTAATTCCACTCGTGTTTCGACAGTTTAGTTTTGTTTGAATGTCGATGATTTTTTATGGTTTCGATTCACCCACGGTTTCGATTTTTTGTGACTTCAGTCGCTTGATTTTGGGGACTTTTGTTTGGTGGACCATACTATGCTTCAACTTGATTTTTATTGAAGTTGATTTGGGTCGATTTTGGGTATTGACTTGTTTAATGTCGGCCTTGGCATTTTTTTAGTGAAGTTTGATTTCTGATTCTGTTCAAGTTTGTGATTCTCTGGCCATTCTTTGGTCTCGTAGGATGGTTGCACTGTCTTTGTCATTGTACCGGTTGTTACTGCATTTTTCATTGTGACATTCTTGTTGTTTGCATTGCATCATCACTGTTGCAAGCATTCTCTGTTGATACCTGTATTATGCTTGTCTTTGCCATTGAGCTTTTGCCAAATCAGGTGTACTGACTTGAGTCTTGTTTACTTGATGGAAATTGGTCAGGTGTAGTTGTACAATTGTGTCCTCATTTCAGTTCACCAAACTGTACTAGGTTGCATTAACTTTAGGCATACTTGGTGTCTTGATTTTCATTTTTTTTTAACTTCGCTGGAATTAGTTACTATGATGTCGTATCTTTGGTATCTTCACTCATTCGATTTTTATATTTTTGTTCACTTGATGGCTTCAAGCCTGAACTACTTTGTTACTTGAATTTGCTTAAGTATATGTAAAACAGTTACATATTTGGATTTGCCATGTTGAAGTAGTTATGGGTGCTATCATTCTGTAGTTGCTATTAACATGCATCACTGGTGCATGTTGCAGTGATATTCCCTCATTTTGGTATAATCTATGTGCCACTGCCTGGTGGTTGCACTGCCCACCTGTAGCACTGCTTTATGTCAAACTTGATGATGCCTTTGTAGTTTGTTTCTAGTCAGCACTTCACTGCCTTTAGGTCATTCGTGTTGCAACTACATTTTTCATTTGCAGCATACATTCTCTACTACTCTGATTTATCACTTGCACTACTGAGTTGTCCTCTGTGTTTGTTGTACATATGAAATTGATTCATATGTATGCTGAACATTGCTTTTCAGTGACATTTACTTGCATACTTGTCGACATCACTGATGCACTGATTTTTGTTTGGCTGTGTCTTTGATGCTGGCATGCTTTGTCATTTGATCTATTTTCTTTTTCATACCTGTTATATCTTATTTCAGGACCCATCTTTGGGTTGTGATAACTGTACATTTGAGTTGTACTGCTTCTCGTTGCACCTCTGATTCATTTTTACCATGTGCAGTTTGTTATGTACATTCATTTGTGTACATATTTTACATTCAATTGGTGGAAGTTTTAAACTGCTTCCACTTGCTTAGTGTATTAGTTTGCACTATGAATTCTTGTGTATTGGTCTTTGTGCCTTGTTGCTATTTCTGTATATGCTGTTGTGGTGAGGCAGTGTACGCGTGCGTGCACTGCAGCCACACAGTATCGACATTTTGAATTGATATTTGAATCTTCATTGACTTTGGTTCGTTGAGCTTTTGGGTACATCATCACTGTAGTGGCAAGGCAGTGCACGCAAGCGTGTACTGCAGCCACACGGTATGGTTTTTATGATATTCTATTTTGTTTTGATTTATTGATCTTTAGCATATTCCATATGCTGTAGTGGCGAGGCAGTGCACGCGTGCGAGTAATGCAACCCTACTCAAATTAATATTTTAATTGATATTTCAATGGTTTGAACTGTTTTGTTTATTCAATTCAATATTCTGAATTGTATTCTGATTTGGTTTAATTTGCTGATTTGTTGTTTAACAATGTTACGTGTTATATTTATCGTTATCCGATTTCTTTATTTAAGGATCGGATAGACGAGATTTATTGTGACTGTCGTCTATTCATTATTTAATTATTATTGCTTATGTGCACTAATAACTGAGTTTGAATTAGACTGACCCGCGTATTATTTTCTTTTGAATTTAATACTCGGGTCAGACCGAGTTATTTCAGGTCGTAGATATCTTGCTTTGGATAGCTGTTTGAGATATGAAGACTTTTCATATCTTTTGGGAGTTGTCGTGTCATAGCATAGGTTGATATGTATTCATTTATGTTAGTCGATAATGTACTTGTATATATAACTTCTTGGGTCGACAGTTGTAGTCGTATCATATGTTCTATGTCAAATGTATTGTAACTGATATCAGATATATATATGAGACTTTTCTGTTTTATCTGTGTTCCGCATTTATTGATGTTATCAGTGTTATTATTATATCTACTGTCCTAAACTATTATGAACCATCGTAGTTCGTTTTATACTGGAATTGGGGTATGTCGATGGGAGTAAATAAATCAGAGATGAAAAATGAAAGAATATATATATACACCACTCCTATCGAGATAACCAATACTAGTGTAAGGCCTAACTACTGATGGCCGCTCCTCAACAGCCTTATTCTCCGTGCTAGTTGACAGCATTACACCGTAGTGTTCTTGGCTAGCGTGGGCATAGAGGTGGGGCGTCACAGCTTGGTATCAGAGCCTAGGGTTTAGGGCAAATATAAAACATAACTTAGATGGAACATGTGTTACAACTATTTGTCGATGTTTTATCTCTCATCTTTGCACATGATTATCTTTGATTGTTGGGTATGAATTCCTAACGCTTATTCATGTGCATTTGATTTTGGTTTCGTGAAAGTATTTTGGCTTCGGCCTCCGTTTTCTTTGCGAACTCAAGTTGGGTTTTTGATGATGAGGATTTTGTTCTTGTGTTTTCTGCTTTTAATTGATTTAGCCAATGTTGATTTTGTTCGAATTTGGCCAATAATTGTTGACTTCGGCATTGACTTGATTTTAATTTTTGGTGAAGTCATTTATGCATTTATGCTCGTTTTGCTTTGTTTTTCCAATTGTCAATCGATTCTTCTTTTCCGATTAATTGTTATCACCTTTGTCGACTTTGATAACTTCTATTTCTGGAATTTTTGAGTATTTCTACTTTGACGAATTTGGAATCGAATTCTTTGGATTTTATTCACGTCTTCGAATGTGAATTTTAGTGAATTGATTTGGTTTCCAAATTTAATCGATTCTTGTTAATTCCCCAAATTTGTTGCTATCATTTATTAGCCACTTTGATGACATTTTCTTCGGAATTTTCGTGAACATACCTTTTGAAGAACTTAGTATCGATTTCTTTGGATTCTATTAACATCTTTGTATGTGAATTCTTGTGATTGATTGTTTCTACAATCATTTTTGAGATTGTCACTTTAAAAATATAAAGGTTTTCTATACTAGTAGTAAATATCAAAACCCTTTTCTCCAAACGATTTCAAAACTATTTTACTACAAAGCTCTTTTCCTAAATCTTTTTCTAATCTACTAGTATATACAAACATTTACCTCACTCGTATGAGAAATCTAATTAAATGACTTAGTAAAACGAGTAGTATGAAATGCTTGCGTTTACTTCGCCGGTTAATTCTTGGACTTATTCGATTGAATCTTTTGTGACAATTTTCTAGTGAAGTTGTACAGTTTGTTCGTAAATATTTGAGTTAAGCAAATGGTCATGGGACATGAGGCTAAACTTTTATATTTACTAGCTTAGTGTAATTGACACTTCTCGTTGATCATGACGATCATTTTATGATTTAGAATAGCAATTGTGCGATGTCTCTTTGTTTGCTTCCTGGTTAGGCTAGACACCATTTGTGTGATTCCATTCACGCATACCTTTTTGCTTTTTGGTTAGCCTAGACACCATTTGAGTGATTCCACTCACACATATCTTTTTGCTTTCTGGTTAGGCTAGACACCATTTGTGTGATTCCACTCACACATACCTTTTTGCTTTTTGGTTAGCCTAGACACCATTTGTGTGATTCCACTCACATATACCTTTTTGTTGCGAGGTTAGGCTAGACACCACTTGTGTGATTCCATTCACACATACCTTTTTGCTTTTTGGTTAGCCTAGACTTCATCTGGGTGATTCCGACTCATCCATATGGGGTAGCTCCCCATGGTCTTCGGACCATTCGCGTGTCAAAATTTAATGGTTGGCCACCATGAGATAGCGTCTCGTTTTGCGTTACACATGTTGGTGAGTTTTCATGCTCACGTGTAGGTGAGTTTTCATGCTCCCGTTCTCGCTTTGCGTTACACGTGTTGGTGAGTTTTCATGCTCACGTGTAGGTGAGTTTTCATGCTCCCGTTCTTGTTTTGCGTTACACGTGTTGGTGAGTTTTCATGCTCACGTGTAGGTGAGTTTTCATGCTCCCGTTCTCGCTTTGCGTTACACATGTTGGTGAGTTTTCATGCTCACATGTAGATGAGTTTTCATGCTCCTGTTCTCGTTTTGCATTACACGTGTTGGTGAGTTTTCATGCTCACGTGTAGGTGAGTTTTCATGCTCCCATTCTCGCTTTGCGTTACACGTGTTCGTGAGTTTTCATGCTCACGTGTAGGTGAGTTTTCATACTCCCATTTGAGTTTTCATACTCCCATTTGATTTTTCATACTCCCATTTGACTTTTCATACTCCCATTTGGGTTTTCATACTCCCATTTGAGTTTTCATACTCTCATTTTGTGATTTCTGGATTTCTTATGTAGACTTCTAGAACTTGTGTTTTCTGGATTTCTTGTGATGGTTTCTAGAATTTGTGCTTCACCAATTTTCGTGATTTCTATTGATAAGTTTTATCATTTTTTGTGCATTGGTGAATTAGTGTGTCATTGACTTGTTATGAATACAAGTTGAGGGTATGATACCCCTTTCTATCTTTGAGAAGATTCTTGTGACATTTTTGACAAATGAAAATTCATTGGTATTATGTTTTGATGCCAATTATTTTGATGAGATTTTGACGTATTAACTTCAGTAACCGTCAATTTTAAAATGAATTCTCAAGCGGTTATCCCGCAATGCTGATTTTGTTGTCCGTTTTCACGGTATTTTGAGAAGTGCAATTTCCTTGTCGAAGTTGCAAATGATGTTGCTGTTTTAATCACGTGTATTAAAAATTGTTTCAAAATAAAAAAAATCATTTCCAAAATTTTTACGGTTTATGTTTTCGAAAGAATGAGGAAGCGATTTAAACGTTTCAGCAAAATCGAGGACTATGACCCCTTTCTTTTGCTGATTCGCTTAATTCCAGACTTGTTCGTTTGAGAATGTAAATTATTATTTTTATAAAATAAATGAAAATTGTTTTCGGAAGTTTTGCACTTTGCGCTTTCAAAAGAATGAGGAAGCGATTTAAACGTTTCAGAAAAATCGAGGACTATGACCCCTTTCTTTTACTGATTCGCTTAATTCCGGACTTGTCCGTTTGAGAATGTGAAATGCTATTTTTAAAATACACAATTATGCACTTTCAAGAAAACGATGAAGTGAATTAAACGATTTAGTAAAACTCATGGTTATGGGGCATGTGCGTTTGCTATTTCGGTTAATTCCGGACACGTTAATTGAATATTTGTGATTTCTGATTATCGTTTTTGATAATCGGATGTTTGTGATTTCTGATTATCGTTTTGATAATCGGATATTTGTGATTTCTGATTATCGTTTTTGACAATCAGATATTTGTGATTTCTGATTATCGTTTTTGATAATCGGATATTGTGATTTCTGATTTATCGTTTTTGATAATCAGATATTTGTTGTTTCTGATTTATCGTTTTTGATAATCAGATATTTGTTGTTTTTGATTATCGCTTGTGATAATTAGATATTTGAGATTTAATTATCGTTTGTGATAATTAAATATTTGTGATTTAAGATTTGATTATCGTTTTGATAATTGAATATTTGTTGATTTGAAATTTGATTACCGTTGTGGTAATTCCTGATTATCGTATCAATAATTAGATATTGCTGTTTTTTTATTTCTGTATTCTGATTATCTATTTGATAATTAAATTTTGTAGAGAATTTGAGAATTTCTTTTATGAAATTAAAAGATGTTTTCTTGTGGAAGTTCGATGATTCTCAAATCCTAAGGATTGCTCTTAGGAATCCAGAGAATTCATCAAGCAAACATGTTCAAGCTTACACTTTCATGCTCTTTATGGTGAACTTCCTATTTCGAATTTTCTCCATCTTGTGATGATATGCTCTTGTGGTTGTTACCTTTTGTCCATTTATTCCTTATGATTGCGAGGACGCAATTTCTTTAAGGAGGGGAGTCTGTAACAACCCGGTATTTCGTACCGATTAATTATTGTCTTTGCACGGTTTCTTTTCCTAGCTAATTGCTGTTTGGGATTTTTAATTCAAGTTGAAATTCCTTTGATAAAATAAATTGGTTAAAGGTTAGTGGGCTTTAAAATCGTATTGGCCCATGTTTTCTCTGTTGATGCCGTGACTATTAACAAAGGCATGTGACCGTTCCCCTCTTCGTTTCTTTTGGCTAACCCGTTCCCCTCTCTCTTGATTCATTTTCATTTTTTAAAACCCTAAACAAAATGAGATAATGGCGGCTCATTCTTCTTCAAATTGGGGCTTTCGTGAATTCGAAGATGGCTTGCTCTATTCTTCGATCACCCCGGCTTCGTCTCTGAGATGCTCAACTGCTTCAATTCATCGACAAGGTGAGTGATCCCCTTCACTCACATCTAATTCCACTCTTGTTTCGACAGTTTAGTTTTGTTTGAATGTCGATGATTTTTGATGGTTTCGATTCACCCACGGTTTTGATTTTTTATGACTTCAGTCACTTGATTTTGGGGACTTTTGTTTGGTGGACCATACTATGATTCAACTTGATTTTGTTGAAGTTGATTTGGGTCGATTTTGGGTACTGACTTGTTTAATGTCGGCCTTGAAATTTTTTTAGTGAAGTTTGATTTCTGATTCTGTTCAAGTTTGTGATTCTCTGGCCATTCTTTGGTCTCGTAGGATGGTTGCACTGTCTTTGTCATTGTACTGGTTGTTACTGCATTTTTCATTGTGACATTCTTGTTGTTTGCATTGCATCATCACTGTTGCAAGCATTCTCTGTTGATACCTGTATTATGCCTGTCTGTGCCGTTGAGCTTTTGCCAAATCAGGTGTACTGACTTGAGTCTTGTTTACTTGATGGAAATTGGTCTAGTGTAGTTGTACAATTGTGGCCTCATTTCGGTTCACCAACTGTACTAGGTTGCATTAACTATAGGCATACTTGGTGTCTTGATTTTCATTTTTTTTAACTTCACTGGAATTAGTTACTGTGATGCTGTATCTTTGGTGTCTTCACTCATTTGATTTTTATATTTTTGTTCACTTGATGGCTTCAAGCCTGAACTACTTTGTTACTAGAATTTGCTTAAGTATATGTAAAACAGTTACATATTTGGATTTGCCATGTTGAAGTAGTTGCGGGTGCTATCATTCTGTAGTTGCTATTAACATGCATCACTGGTGCATGTTGTAGTGATATTCCCTCATTTTGGTATAATCTATGTGCCACTGCCTGGTGGTTGCACTGCCCACCTGTAGCACTGCTTTATGTCAAACTTGATGATGCCTTTGTAGTCTGTTTCCAGTCAGCACTTCACTGCCTTTAGGTCATTCATGTTGCAACTGCATTTTTCATTTGCAGCATACATTCTCTACTAATCTGATTTATCACTTGCACTGCTGAGTTGTCCTTTGTGTTTGTTGTACATATGAAATTGATTCATATGTATGCTGAACATTGCTTTTAAGTGACATTTACTTGCATACTTGTCGACATCACTGATGCACTGATTTTTGTTTGGCGGTGTTTTTTATGCTGGCATGCTTTGTCATTTGATCTATTTGCTTTTGCATACCTGTTATATCTTATTTTAGGACTCATCTTTGGGTTGTGATAATTGTACATTTGAGTTGTACTGCTTCTCGTTGCACCTCTGATTCATTTTTACCAAGTGCAGTTTGTTATGTGCATTCATTTGTGTACATATTTTACATTCAATTTGTGGAAGTTTTAAATTGCTGTCACTTGCTTAGTGTATTAGTTTGCATTGTGAATTCTTGTGTTTTGGTCTTTGTGCCTTTTTGCTATTTCTGTATATGTTGTTGTGGCGAGGCAGTGTATGCGTGCGTGCACTGCAGCCACACAGTATTGACATTTTGAATTGATATTTGAATCTTCATTGATTTTGGTTCGTTGAGCTTTTGGGTACATCATCACTGTAGTGGCAAGGCAGTGCACGCAAGCGTGTACTGCAGCCACACGGTATGGTTTTTATGATATTCTATTTTGTTTTGATTTATTGATCTTTAGCATATTCCATATGCTGTAGTGGCGAGGCAGTGCACGCGTGCGAGTACTGCAGCCCTACTCAAATTAATATTTTAATTGATATTTCAATGGTTTGAACTGTTTTGTTTATTCAATTCAATATTCTGAATTGTATTCTGATTTGGTTTAATTTGCTGATTTGTTGTTTAACACTGTTACGTGTTATATTTATCGTTATCCGATTTCTTTATTTAAGGATCGAATAGACGAGATTTATTATGACTGTCGTCTATTCATTATTTAATTGTTATTGCTTCTGTGCACTAATAACTGAGTTTGAATTAGATTGACCCGCGTATTATTTTCTTTTGAATTTAATACTCGGGTCAGACCGAGTTATTTCAGGTCGTAGATATCTTGCTTTGGATAGCTGTTTGAGCTATGAAGACTTTTCATATCTTTGGGAGTTGTCGTGTCATAGCATAGGTTGATATGTATTCATTTATGTTAGTCGATAATGTACTTGTATATATAACTTCTTGGGTCGACAGTTGTAGTTGTATCATATGTTCTATGTCAAATGTATTGTAACTGACATCAGATATATATATATATGAGACTATTCTGTTTTATCTGTGTTCCGCATTTATTGATATTATCTGTATTATTATTATATCTACTGTCCTAAACTATTATGAACCATCGTAGTTCGTTTTATACTGGAATTGGGGTATGTCGATGGGAGTAAATAAATCAGAGATGAAAAATGAAAGAATATATATATATACCACTCCTATTGAGATAACCAATACTAGTGTAAGGCCTAACTACTGATGGCCGCTCCTCAACAGCCTTATTCTCCGCGCTAGTTGACAGCATTACACCATAGTGTTCTTGGCTAGCGTGGGCATAGAGGTGGGGCGTCACAAGAGTAGTCGAGTCATTTGAGGCGTTATACCATTCACTCGTAAGGATGGTTACGGAGGGACAGCAAATTGTGTGTTCCACTCATTTATGGATTTGATCGACATGGTGCTAGTAGAGTCTTATCGCACCAGGATGACCATTTATCCTGGCGAAGACAAAATGTATGGTGACACGAAGAGTGTCTTTTATTAGCCCGTTATGAAGAAGCACATGGCAAAGGTTGTAGCCTGATGTATGAAAAACGATAAAGGCAGAGCAGAAGAAGCCGGGTGGACTGTTATAGCTGTTAGATATTCCTCAGTGGAAGTGAAAGAGTATTTCTATGGAATTTATTGATGGACTAATAAGGAGTAGGAGAGGGAATGAGAGTATTTGGGTCATAATCGATTGACTGACCAAATGCGCTCATTTTATCTCGATGAGGAGTACGAGAACCGTGGCATTGTTGGTGACATTGTATGTGAGAGAGATCGTCAGGTTACATGGAGTTACTTATAGCATCCAAGTTGAGATGGAGTACCGCTTATCACCCATATATGGACGAACGTACGAAGAGAGTGAACCAGGTGTTGGTGAATTTACTTTGAATGTGCATATTAGATTTTGGAGGATCATGGAAGGATCACTTGCTACTAATAGAGTTCACCTATAATAATAGTTATTAGACAAGTATCGGCACAATAGCATTCGAGACGTTATATGGAAGACGCTGTAGATCACCATCGTGTTGGCGAGACATTACGGATAGGATTATTCTTGGGCCAGATATGGTGAAAAGGACATCAAAGAAAATAGGCTTGCTTCGTAGGAAGGTGAAAACCTATAGGATAGGCAGAAATTTTACGCTGACAGGAGACGTACGGAATTGGAGTCCGCTATGAAATTTGATAGATTGGGAAAGCTAGCATAGAGGTTTGTATGGACTTTTTGATTACTGGTAGAATAGGGAATTTAGCTTACAGAGTGAAGCTTCTTGAGAAGTTAGTGTGAGTCATGACGTTCAATGTGTCTCACTTGTGGAAGTTCTTGCATGATACAACTAACGTAGTCGAGTCAAGTCAGTTAGAGGAGGTGGAGGTGGAGTGGGAATCACTTTGTTTGTCGTTCATCCACTCATATTCTTAAGCAAGGTACAAAGGGACTCCACAACAAAGCAATAAAGCTTGTTTAGGTTTAGTTGGAAGACGATCTGGTGAAGAGCACATGGAAGCCTGAGGAAAGAATCTGAGTTACCTACCCATAATTCTTTTCTGATACATTTCCATTTTTAATCAAATAATCGTAGACTGTTCATGTGCAGGATTTATCTTGGTATACTCCATAGGTAGAGACCATTGGATGTTAGGAATGGTTGCGAACGTGTCATTAGGACATGTTTTAGATGATGGATGCTAGTGGACATATTTATTGAATGGTTCTTTGCACAAGTTGGCGATGTATATTCTCGAGTTAGTACACACTCTTACACCATCACTTGTTTTATTTTATTGAGTTATATGCATATGGTTATTGCATATGGATTGAATTGTTGCACATACATGTTGAATAGCAAGTATATTTATCTAGGATGTTGCAGGCATTTGGATACATGGTCAGTATCAATCCATTACCACTATAAATACACAACTAGCATAAGCCCTAGTTCATTAGAAATCTGTCCGTATACGCAAAATCTATCAAATTCTTTCCTCTCCAAACCTAAATTCTTCAAAAATAAAATAAAGTAAAATTATGAGATTAAGAAGGATGAATCAAGCATGGAGTGAACGAACATGGAGGAAAATTTCGAATAGGATTCAAAGGAAAGCTTGGATCTAAAGTGAGTGGGTATATTTTTAATAAGATGATTTATATGTAGTTAATTTTGATATACCCTATCTGATTTAGGATGTTAGAAACTAAATTGATAATTACATCGTTTAGATTTAACGTTGAATAGAAATTGATTTGGATTAAGCCCCTTCCTCTAACCCTTTTCTAATCCTTTTCTAGTCATATAATATATTAATATAAATAGTTAATATTGATGTTAACAGTAACCCAAGATTTTAACCGTTCCTACAAATCTGAAAAGTTAAATTTGAACAAGAAATTTAGGAAACTAGGAGTTTACTTCCAATAATTACTCCAACATGAAACCCTCTAACAGAAATTTTGAACGATTAATTAATTGTTAATTAAAGAATCAAAATGATTAAAAATCAAAAATTAAAACCATAAATAAGCGCGAACGGTTTGCACAATTTGAAGCAGTCAATAGCAAGACGTCGATTGCTCCAGGAGCAGTTAGTCTACTGGTAGACATACCAAAAGCATAGTTTAAACCTCGGCCTAAGGCCTAGGTTACAAATGAAAGTATTTATTTTAAATAAAGGTGTTAGTGTGTGTGTATGTGTGTGTGTTTGTGTGTATGTACGTATGCATATGGAATTTAGGGGTAAGGAAGCTATTTCCTTATGAGGCGACACTAGGACGTTACGGGACTAGGTAAATGCTATTTATCCAATGGGAGTCGATATTCGACTGAGTGCGATTCTATCACAAATGACACTCACTGAAGGTTCTATAGTGGATGTGTAGCACCGACTGATGTTTGATGAAGTGTGTGGGTGCGACACAATGGGAGTTCCTTGACATTCACAGATACTGATGCGACGTGATGCTGTATTATTAATGGATCCCGGCACGTGCAGTAAGAGGCATTACGTTACCGTTGAGAGGTGGACATGGATGCAGACAATGATATACTTCGGTGATTCGGCGTTACTGTAACGACCCGCAAATCCATACCCCTTGAGTTAACACTATTCTACAACAATCAACTCAAGTTGTACAGAAATACGAACCATTTGGGTTAAAGAAGAAGAGGTAGAAGAAGAAAATAGAAATCAACAATAGAATCTAAGAGGTAGAAGTAGAAAACAGAAATCAATAATAGAATCTAACCATCGCAGCGGAATAAAATATCATAGATAATAAATGGCATTTACTAAAAATCAAATATCTTTGTTTATATATTACATCAATCAGAGTACATCAATCACAGCTCAACATCAATATCATACAAATGGGTACACAACAACTCAACACAGCGGAATATATATATATATATATATATAAACAAGTATGAGAATACGTGTTGTCATTCAGCTCGTCTCATGAGCTCCATAGCATCATATCCTGTACCCTATAATACTCGGTCTGACCCGAGTATTACAGTTAAATAACACCCGAGTCAGTCTGGAATACTAGCGTGAGAAAATCACACCCAATTGATTATTAAAGTTTCAAAAATCCTTTGAAAACAAAAGCATCTCGTAAGACCATGCCACAAATAAACATGTCGGGTTTTTACCTTACGATAGCCAAAACAATTTTTATAGAAATCCTCTGATATTATAATAGGGTCTATATACAAATACTTATAAAATAGCCGAAATTGTTACATCTATTAAATTCCAGCTACTAGCCACAGAGTGGGTAATACAAACAAAACTCGTACAAGGCTCGTAGGGAGAATGGATTTCCTACAATGACTAGGCACTGGGGTACCACCTGTCACAGTATGGGGCCTAGATCACCGTACCGAGGAGTACGCCCGCTCCCCTGCAACATAAGGCGGGGACTATCCCTTACTAGATAATCCCGAGTGAGATCACCCCGCGGTTGGGATCAGCAACCGCCCACTAAGCCGAAATAAAAAGGGGCATCTAGACTGGAATGACCTCACCCTGCGTGGGTGCTACCCACCTAGCTTTGCTGCATAACCCCTGATTTTCAGTCATTCCCATTTGATGAGGCTTGAGGCTAAGCGTTACCTTTTTAGAACATATCCCTTAGAATGCCCATCGTCCTCCTGACGATGTTTTTCGCAAGCATTCATCCATACAAGTCCGTCCTGGGTTCGAACGGAACCGAAGGCACTATTCCTACTACATCCATCTGGAAATATCCTCGGGATTAGTAGCGACTAGCCCTTGCACTTCACTGCTCCATCTTCGAATTCAAAAATCGTTTTCACGAGACGTACAAACCGCATCGAAGTGGTTTTTGAGAAATAAATCTCGATCCCGGACTCTTCGAAACGATCAACGTATTTGTCCAATATTGATAGTCGGTTATTTAACTATCAATTAATATTCACAAACATCCATCCAAAAAAAATTCCCAAATTATTTATTAACCTCAAAATATCTGCACAAGATATATTTCTATTTTCAATCCTTTAAAAACATTTTCAAAACCTTCTTTCTTTTCAGAATAAACTTTCCCAAATATTTTCTATCTCCACTGAAATTGCCAAGCACAAACTAGAATTTTAAAATAATTTAAAACGCTTTACTTTGAAATATATTCTTTTTAAAACATTTAAATTAAAACTATTTTAATAATTTGTTAAAAATACATCTTATATGGATATTTTAAAATAAAGTTACTTAATAAAATATAAAACTAGATTTTCACTTTTGAAACAATATACTAAGTCACTTTTTAAATAATTACTACTATAATAGATTTGAGAAAATACTTACTTTAGAATTTAAATATTAGAAATAATAAATTTTCCAAAACATACCTTTTAAAACAATTTTAAAACTATTAACTTATATTTAAAAATTTACTTAAAAACGTACCTAGCTATCCAGGGAGAATTCCAACTCCAATCACTTAAATCAATTTTCCAAATTGATTCCCAGTTTATACTACTTGAATTAAATCTCCTTACTTACTCAATTCCTTCAAAATTCATTAATTATGTGTTTTATTATTAATGTTATTAATTTCCGTTTGATTTTACATCTTTAACTGAAATATACAAATTCCAGATCTTATCCCAGTGTCTTCTTTATTCTTTCCAATATTTTAAATCTTAAATTTCAAATAAATGTTTTGTTCTTTTTAAATAATAACATTGAATTTTTTTTAAATTCATTAATTTCCTGTTATTCAAAATTCCCTTTCTATACTCAAGATTTATTTCCTAAAATTTTAAAGGGCACATTATTTCTTTCCCAATTCATTCTTACAATTTCATTCAAATTTCTATAATTACTTTACTTACAAATTTACTTCTTTTATTTTCCTTCCAGAATCCAATATGTATATATAATTTTGGTAATTCACTATACCCAGTTATATCCAATCGAACCATAGCATACATTATTCTAATATAATTCATCATAGAATATCAAATAATCACCACAGAGGATATTAAACAATAAATGTTGAGGGATCCAGTTGGATCCCTCTAACCTGTTTTCCCTGCATCCACAGACGTTAGTACAATATAAGATATCTTCACTATAAAATGAGGGAAATCAATCATTTCAAGGTGTAGTGTTTACTACTATATAACACAACAATAAATTCAATCATACGAACAAGTATTTAAATTTAATTATTTAATTTTAAATTTAACTGAGTGAGATTAACTCACCTTTGCTTTAGCATTTGCCATTTACTTCAATATTCCCTTGGTTTTCTCGATTTTTGACCTTGAATAGAATATTATATGATTTATTAATATTTGAACTAATTGAACAATTAGATTTCCATATATAAATTTAATTATCCCAAGCTTTTATTTCAGACTAATAATTTATTTTATTTTTTTGCTGATTTTTCTTTTATAAACGATATATATTTTTATCAAATAGAATTCTAGTTTTACATGAACCTTAAACATTTTACCTTTCCAATAAGTGTCCCAAAATGTTATATACGTATTCAATGTAAGCAGATATGTTTATAATTTACTGTGATATATATTTTTTTTACTGTAAAATCCTTCTTTAACATATGTTTATTATTTTTTTCCTTAAAACACATATTCTTATATTAAAAAGCTTATATATATATATAAATTTTAAATCAAGGGAAAATATCTTTACTGTAAAATATATATAACACTGTATACTTATTTTGATTTTATTAATTATTATCCAAATAGATATAGAAGTTAAATTAACTTCAACGGAGAAATAAAGTAGAAAAACTAATACCTAACTGCTGCATCGAAACCCTAAATCATTTCCGAGGTCGACAACGTCACAACAAACCGGCCTCTTCCCATCGATCACTACCATCGAACGAACCTTCCTCAAGCTCGCGTCCAGAACTAAGCTTCACCCAAACCTTAATCCTCCGCGTCATCGAAAATCGCAACCCAAACTTCAATCACCCGCAACCTTTGAACGGCCTCACCAGTAGAGCACAACCTGCCTCCATCCCCTAAATCGAGACACGACTTGACACAACACTCTCCAATCATCCCAAGTTACACCCCATCTTGGCTAATGTAACCCAGTTTGCCACTATGACCTTGAAGTATTTGAGGTGCTTGAGGACGCGGAAGGTAGCGTCAGAGATAGATTCGGGTTGGGAGAAAGAGGAGCAATGGAGGGGGTCTGGCCACGGACGGTGGTGGAAGAGGGATTGGCGGCGGATTCAAAGAGTTGGGAGATGAATTTGAATGGATGCATCAGCCAGTGGATCACTTAGGGAAATGGAAGATGAATTGGTGGCAATTACGAGAAGGATTGGATTTTGTGGAGCAGAAGATGATGACATCTTTGTGAAACCTGCTATTCTTTCTTTTCTATTTTTTTTAAGAAGAGAAAGGGGTGGCTTCGTTTAAACGATTGGATTCACCAGGAATAGGGAAACAAAATCTGATGTTGCGTGATTATAAAAAAAACATTTCGGCTTGGCTTCCGGAAGAAGATGCGAGTAATACATATTTTATTATATTTTTTATTTTTTTTATTTTTAGGCTTGCAAAGGAAGGGACGAAGTTATAAGTCTCCTTCGATTCGATTAGGAAAACCCGTAAAATCCCAGCGCGTTTGTATATCGTATACTCACACACTAGCTCCGATCAACATGAAATTTGATATCCGATAATAATTCAATATTACGGACCCAATGGAACTGGTTCCGTCGAATTCCGAGACTACGCCTCAGAAGGCTATTTTTTTTTAAATTCAATTTAAACTATAAAATTTTAAAACTGAACAAACCACTGTAAATTTCAATATTACAACTTCTATTATCTTTTGTATTATCAATATAAATTTTATGAGCCTTCAAATTATTTTTAACAAGCTTAAAATTCCAGATTCACCATTTTCCCTACTTCAAATTATTTAATTCAATAATTTAATTATCAAATAAGTTGTGATATTCGTAATACAAGTTAAAATTGCTCTATTGAATACTTAAAATCAATTAAATATTCCGATTTTAAATGCTCGAAAATTTCGGGTCGTCAAAGTTACATACTGCCCCTCAATGCCTAATAGGGGTGCATGTAGTCGTGGTTATGGGAAACTTGGTCTCATGGTCAGAATTGCATAGAAACCTATGCAGAATAGCTACGCTGGTCGTAATGTGAGAGATGTAGTCCCACAAAGGAAATTACAGGATAACCCTATGTTGGGAAAGTTCCAGCAGCTATTAGTCGATCATTAATTGTCTATAGGTTTGATCAATCATTCGATCCTAATTATGAGCTTGCACAAGTAGTTATTGAGGTATGTATTGAGTTAAACCTCTTAAGTAAGAAATCTAGGAATTCACGAACACTTGTAAGACAACCTAGGTCACATAAAGTACTGTTAAAGTCAACTCATATGATGACTAATATTAACGATGTACTTATTCACCATACTTTTGTCCAGCCTACCCTTTTTCCTTTGTTTTTCCCCACCACAAGAGGATATGGCAGTAGGTGATAGCTCGTGATTAGTACGTGGAGAGGCGGCCTCATCATTGGATTCGTTTGTTGTTTTATACTACTTTCCATGTGACTATCTATTTTATTTAGTATTTAGCAGACTATGTATCATATTCCTGAGTACTTTGGATTTGACTACATACTGTTTTCTAAGACCGTATTTTGAAATATTTTCTAAGATGGTTATTTACTATATTTACATTTTGTTAACTCCATTTGTGAGATTTTAAAGTGTAGAATGTCTTAGATCATATCTGTATATCTTCAGTCTCTATAATGTATTAAAAACCCCGATAATTTATATTTCTCGGCACCGACGCGAGTCCAAAAATCACCTTTGACTTTGGAGCGGTGTGTCGGGAGGTACGGGTTATCACAAAGTGCGTTAAATGTGAAGCAGTGTAATACATGCTTCTGGTACAATTTTCCCTATGACATTCATCTCAGCACACATTCCATTCATTTAGCCAGTTGTCTCTCATTAAGTCTGTTCAGCCAGATCAACGGCCAAGCATGCTCCATACCTGTTTTACCGCATGATCTTAACCGTCCGAACATCAATTTAACTATTATAAGAACCTCTTTCATTTCTACATAAAAGAGCGTTTGAAAAAAGAGATTGATGGGCCCTAGTCCCTAGTGCCTATTGGCGGGTTGATTATTGAATCCTAACACCTAGCACCTGGCCAAGTAGACCCGTCAAATGGGTCGGGTCAAGATGGGTCGGGTCAAAATTGACCCAACCATTTTAAGACCCAACCCTTTTAATACATTTACTAAAAGGGTCAATATGACCCAACCCGTTTCATATATGGGTCAACCCATTTAACCCGTTCAAAAAACATCGAAAAGTAAAAAATAAAAAATAATAACATCCAATACATATAAAAACCGCATACATAAAACATAAAATTGCACATAAACTACATGAACTGATACATAGATGTTTGTTTAACCCAAAACACCGTTGCATACCATGAAATTTGCACTAGATATTATAAAACGACACTAAATAACACATACTACAACAAATAACACTGAAACTGCATCAAATAAGTTTTAAATCTGCATACATAAAACTAAGACAATAAAAAAAAGTGATTCAATTAAAATTGTGACATTTCCACGACAACAGGATTCTTTTTACAACACGTTGATCTTGACACTTTCTTCAGCCTAATTCCAATCAGACCTGCACTGTAAAATAGTAGAACAAGTGAGACAATATTTATATTTGAAATTACATGGGAATACTACTGCAATATCTAAAGTTAGATATACAGCCTGAATTGGGTTCAGATATATATATTTAGCCTGAACTGGGTTCAGCAACAAAAAGAAACACTTATTCAGGTGAGTGAGTTTCAACTGCAAAATTGTGAACATGAATTGGGTTCCATATGGTAAGCTTTGAGATATTGATATTTCAGATATATATATATATATATATATATATATATATATATATATTAGCCTGATACATATATGAATTTGTCAAAAAGTTTCTTGATGTACATTAAAACAGAAGATGCATAAATCAACGATGACATTTGCATTGAATTGTATTGGATTGTTTGTAAATAATGCTATCATAGCAGACAAAGTTGTATTCATTCCTCCTTTGTGTGTTCTCACTATTGTTTTGTTGAAGCTAAAAACAGTTTATCATGTAAAACGCATGAACATATTTTGGTATTTTATGACAATACAATACACATAGATGGATGCACAAGGAACATCTTTTATAAATAAAACTATTTTACGTAGATACCATATAACCATAACATAGTCATATCCTTAACTAAAATAAAAGGTGATAATTTACTACTTGTTTGGAAAATAACAAATATCTTTACTGCATTTTTGGTGTCCAGTATACTTAAATGTTGTACAAGCTGTAAATTCTATATATAAAATGTTCGCCTATATTTTAATACAAAACGTTGTATCAGGTAATATAGGCTTACATCTCCATCTATCTGCCGAGGGATAGTTTTGATTGGCGTAACTTCTCCATGTTTTTATTTTATTTTGTTTCTTTTATTGTCATTTACGGAGTATTTTCTTCAATGGTAACCTTTTTGTAACCTGCAAATATTACATGTCTATTCTTGATGAAATGGAGTATATGTGAACATGCATGTTGTTCATATATATGCTAATAACTGAAAGTGTAATATTTATAAGAAAGTCAGTCACCTGAAACTTTAATACGAACCCACATCAACCCCTTTTTCCTTCAAGAATTCCTTAGCTTCTTCTATGTCCTGCAATAAAAATATAATGTGAATCCATCTTTATCCAGCTTCTAGTAAATAATTGTTAAGGAGAGACAATAGAGCCATAATATAGTCTGTCAAATTTACACTTAAGTTATACGGAGATATACACAAAGGAAGCAGCACAAATAATTCCAGTGCACTGTCCATATTAGATTTTAGATTTTTTGCAATTCAAAATTGTTCACATTCCATGACATATTAGTAGAATTCAGAATACACATATCTGAATCAACCAATCATACCCGACACTATGCATTAATGTCTCTTCTTCTTGAGAATGGAAGTTTGTAATATCTTCGGTAAGATCCTCGATTGTTTGCAAAACCGTACCGCCATACAACCAATCTCTTGTACATAACAATGCTTCGACAACATCTTCTTTTAGTGAACTATGGTACTCGTCAAGTATTCTACCACTAATGCTAAAAGCACTTTTTGAAGCCATGGTAGTTACTGGTACAACCAATATATCTTTGGCCATAAGGGATAAAATAGGATATTGATATTGCTGTGATTTCGAAAATGAAAGTACATCAAACTCTATTTTGCGATCGACCAACCCATCATTTAAATATGAATAAAGTTCTGATCTAATAGAATTTCCAGTAAATTCTGAATCTTGATAAGAGTCAAATTGTTTCAACATATCTTCACGTTCTTGTGTATAAGGGCTCGTAAACGAACATGGAGATTCCATGCCTTTTGTAGCATTTGTTTCAATAGGCGAATCCTCTTGCAATTTCTTTGAATATTCAAAGAACAACTCTTCCAATTTTCTTTTTGCTCTTTCAAAATTTATGTTACTTCCATATAACATTTCATAAGAAAATCGAACAAAATTTACTTTGTAACGTGGATCAAAAATACAAGCAACAGAAAGAACACATTAAACTCTTTCCAATATTTATCAAGCTTTTTAAGCATATCGCATGCCATGGAAGACATAAAATCATCACCCACTGTAGTCTTTTTTAAAGTTAAATGAACCAAGAAAATTTCTAGAAAGAACAAATTAGCCGTCGGATAATTTGTTCCTGAAAATAAGCATGTGGCATTGTAGAAAGCTTCAAAAAAACGTGTGATTTTCTTTGCCTTCTCCCATTCTTCAAATGATAGTTAGAATCCACATGTTTCAAGCGATAAAGAGCTTGCTCATAATATATTGCACTTTTAACCATAATAAATGTGGAATTCCATCTCGTGGAAACATCTTGACGTAATCCCTTCTTAGTCTTATCCAAAGAAAGACTAGATATGCATTCTACAAAACATTTTTTCTAACTTGAGAGCCCCTAATAAATTTTATGCTTTCCCATATGTTGCTCAAACAAATAGTAATAGATTTCAGGCCATCTTGCACTATCAAATTCAGTATATGTGCAGCACACCTAACGTGTAAATATTAGCCATCCGTAACCAATGGTCTTCTATAATTGAGATGTGATCCTAACAATTTAATAAACTTATCATTGGAAGATGCGTTATCCAATGTACATGAAAATATTTTATTAACTATTCTCCAACTAAGCAACAAACTTGATATCTTTTCAAATATGGTTGGCCCATAATGAAGAGGCAGCAACAAACAAAAACTAAGCAATCTTTTTTGAAAATTCCATTCATTATCATTAAAGTGTGCAGTCAAAGTTATGTATCTATCCGTATTGATTGAAGTCCACAAATCAAATGTTATACTCACTCTCCCGCTACATGAATCTAATACAACTTTAAGTTTTACTTTCCCATTCTCATAAAGTTTTATAACATCTGAACACGAAGTGTTTCTGGATAAATGTACAACTTCATCATTCAAATAAGAAACTAATTCACGAATACTTTCATATTGCACAAAATTAAATGGTAAATTATGTTGAACAATTGCTTTAGTCATTAAATCTCTATACTTCGTTTGACTAAAGTTTCCTTTATTGATTTCTTCCAAATTATACCATGGCATTTCTTAACATGTTTCCTTAAATTATTTGTCCCATAATTATCACCATATATATGTTCTCTTTTACATTTTTTGCAAAAACATGTACGTTTTTCACCACTAACAATTTCCTTCTTTTCGAAATATTTCCAAACATCAGAATAATTATTTCTTTTTCGTTTACTTCCCACGAAACTACCACTGAATCAAGATCAACTTCCAGTTCTACCATATCTCTTGTTTGACTATCATGTTCAGCGATATTCATATTCTACAAAAAATATGTAAAAGTCATCAAGACTTTAGCATCATGACATATAAAATGTGTCAAGTTGATCAATGTATACTTGTGCCACATAAAAATAATTAGAGATGAACTAGAAGTTATCATCCTCGAGCATACAACTGCAAATGTTACATGTACTGATGCTATTACGGTAAAATGACTTTTAAGTTCACCTATTGATAATTTTTCAAGTTTGGAATCTAAACTTTGATAAGAAATTTGATATCATGAACAAAATATACTAAATTTGCAAATGTTACACGTACCGATGCCATATATTTTTATGCTTGATCAGGTCTTTATTTTTCATATAAATATAGGGAACTAAAAGATAAAACGTACAAATTGAACTGATCCGTTCTCAATATTTTTTAATCAGCTCATTTTGGATGAGTAGGTTCAACTTAGGTTGGATCGGGTCTTTTTTTTCATCACCCAAACCAAATCCAAATGTTCTACTAGCCAGCAGTTCTAACTAGAACAAAAGTAATATAATAAGCAAGATTACACTTTCAACTGATTTATATTTAAATCATACAACCACCAACTTTCACATCAGTTAGAGGATGATGGTTTGGATGTCCATCTGTTTCACGTTAAATGGAAAATGCCGATATATGAATGTATCAGTTAAATATAAGTTTCCTAATAAAACACGAACAATACAAAAGACCAAGAAGACAAACACCATTAAAACTTTAAATACTCAAGCTGAAATACCCAGAACAGAATTGAAACTTTACAAAATATAGCAAGTGATTTAAGAAAACATAAGATAACTAAAAAACCTGAAAATAACCCTTGCTTCCAGATCTAACCGCTAAACTTGGTAACGGCCTTTGTACCCTCAGATATAGCGTGTTTTGCAAGCTCGCCAGGAAGAACAAGACAAACGGAGGTCTGAATCTAAAGGGGAAAGAGATAGCCTACACAAACTTGAGCGAGAGCGAGTCCCTGGATGGAGCGATTATAATTCCAAGAGAGAGAGAGAGATGCAGGAGTTTTGTAAGAAAGGAGATACAAAATTTAGGAATCTAGGGTTTGATGGGTAAGAGGGTAAAGAGTGTTGAATTATTTTTTTTATCGACCTGAATGGGTATTCACCCACTATCAAAAATAATTGAATTAGGTTAGACCCGAACCTATTAAATTTGGGTTAGAAGGGTCGGGTTGAATTTTGACAGCACTATGGCCAAGGGTTGGTTGAACAATCCCAAACCCTAATGTCTGGTTGGGGGTTTGGTTGATTAGTCCCAACCCACAACGCCTAGCTGGTGGGTTTGATGGTTGGTTAACTACATCATGCATCACACATAAAGTGTCCTCGACATAGTAAATTCTTGAGATGAGCACCTTCATTTGACTTAGATGCTACATCTCACTCGAGGTTGGTGAAAAATACAGTCAACAATGTGTTTTATCCTTCTTTTTGTACAGATATTTATTCAATTGCGTGTTCACTCATGAAGTTGTTAAACTACAATAGAGCTCGATATTCATTCGACTTTGTTATATTATATTTACAATCATCAAATTAAACATCACATGTTCAAAATTTAGAGTGCTTCTAAATGCACCACAATGGACGCTCAATTTTTTTCAGTTCCATTCGACAGTATAACATGGAACGTGACGCAGCGGATTAACAAACTTTGACGTGCTAGTAATGTTTATACAAATTGATGCAATTTCTTCCTCACGAAATGATTCGTGTCAAGTGAAACAACATAAATGTCCAAATCCGTTGATCTCTCGAGATACTGGATTCTAGCTATCTTCAACATGTTGATCGCACACGATGCCGCGTTAGAAGATCTACAATTCTTCGACGTTGATCTTGCACACGAGATTCCGTGAATCGGCTTCAAATTCGTTGATTCGAGCGCACTCGAATAACCGAAGATGGAAGAAGAAGGAGATCACACTCAACTTCAACAAAAGTGGCAAAAAGCACACAAACAAATTTTATTCAAAAATCAACAACTTTACAATTGACACAACACCCCTTTTTATAGCACTTTACAACTCAGCAGACCGACCTAACAACATGCGACCTAACAGGTGGCCGACCTACGAGCTAACATATACACGATTTAACGGACACAAGTTACACCACACACGACCTACAACATACAAGTCAACAAACGACCTAACACATAAACAACTTAGCAATAGCACGGCAACAGTAGCTTGAACGATCTATCAACTTGAGCGACATAACTGGAATGACTTAACATATAAAAGCGACCTAACCATGGAGCGACTTAAGAACAGTCTGCTTCAGGTTGCGACTTATGAATTGAGCGACTTATCTTCATGCGACTTAAGGACTTGTGACCTATAGGATGAGCGACATAACAAATTGAGCGACTTATAGAGTGTGGCATGTGAGAGCGACTTAACTCGCTAGGTCGCTGGTTGGCATACTGGAGCGATTTAAGACCAAACGACTTAACATAACTCGCTGGTTGGCATAGCCCGTTAGGTCGTTGATCTTTAGGTCGTAGTTCTGTAGGTCGTAACTCGCTGGCGACTTAAAAATAGCACGACTCGAGTCACAACACGCTAGGTCGCTTGGGCGATTTATCAACTTGCTAGGTCGCTGGCGTCCTAAAGTAGATTGCGCTACATCATCCTCCCCTAGTTGAAAAGAATTCGACCCCGAATTCACACTTTCCTCTTCCTCGACAAGCTTGTGCTCATGATATGGAATCAAATGCTTGACGTTGAAAACGTCGGCAGTATGGATATGATCCAACAATCTTAACCGATAAGCATTATCATTGATCTTCTTCACAATCTCCAAAGGACCAATCTTTCTAGCAGCTAACTTGTTGTAAGTTCCAACAGGAAATCGATCCTTGGTCAACACTGCATACACAAAATCACCCTCTTTGAAGTCCACACTCCTTCGCTTCTTATCTATCGGTTTCTTATACTTCTCATTTGACTTAAGCAATCATTCATGAACAATCCTGTGACACTCCTGCAACTCATTCACGAAATCACAAACTCGTTTAACAACCCCTTTCTTACGTGGAACTGTCGACAAATCCAACGGTCCCTTCGGAATTGCTGAATATACTACTTGAAGTGGACTGAATCCAGTATTTCGATTAACGGCATGATTATGTGCGAATTCTGCCTGACATAAGTTCACATCCCAACTCTTCGAATTATCCTTCACAAGACATCTCAACAAGTTTCCCAAAGATATGTTCACCACTTCCGTTTTCCCATCTGTTTGTGGATGATAGGCGCTACTAAAATTCAGCTTAGTCCCAACCATCTTCCACAGACTCAACCAAAAATGACTTAGAAATCGAGTATCCCGGTCAGAAACAATGGTCTCAGGTAGCCCATGTAGTCGATAAACCTCTTTAAAGAACAATTGAGCAACACAGACTGCATCGGCGGTCTTTTTACAAGCTATGAAATGTGCCATCTTCGAAAGTCTATCCACCACAACATATATAGAATTATTCCCTCGTTGAGTTCTTGGCAAACCCAAAACAAAATCCATGCTAACATCAACCCGTGGTCTAGTAGGCACGGGAAATGGCATATACAATCCTGCATTCGTAGCTGTCCCTTTGGAAACTTGACATATGTGACATCTCTGCACAAATATTTCAACTTCTTTCCTCATGGAAGGACAAAAATATGATTGAGAAATCAACTGCAAGGTACGATCTCTTCCCACATGACCTTCTTCATGCAATTCCTTCACAATCTTCATTCATAAACTGCACTCTGGTATACACAAACAATTTTCTTTGAATAGAAAACCATCTACCAACACATACTCATCCGTCTTCCCTTTCTCGACTTCATCTACAATCTTAGCAAAGTAAGGATCCTCAACAAACAATTCTGGAAATACATCAAACCCCGTCACTTCAACTCTCATCGTAGCCAACAAATGATTTCTTCTACTCAATGCGTCTGCCACACGATTTGTAACTCCCGACTTATGCTTTACAACAAATGTAAACTGTTGCAAGTATGCGATCCAGGAAGCATGTCTGGCTGCAATCTTATCTTGTCCCTGCAAATTTTTCAATGCTTCATAGCCAGTATACAACACAAACTCTTTATAAAACATCTAGTGTCTCCAATGCTTTATGGCTTGGACAATAGCATAGAACTCCAAGTCATAGGTATTGATCTTGTCTTGGCTCCAGAAAGTTTCTCACTAAAATAAGCAATTGGACGACCCCTTTGACTTAATACTCCACCAATTCCAACTTTAGACGCATCAGTATTCAGCTCAAAGAGTAAATGAAAATCAGGGTATCTAAGAATCGGTGTTGTAGTCAAAAGTGTCTTGATCTATTGGAAAGCATAATCAGCCTCTTCAGTCCACACAAACTGCTTTTCTTTCATACAATCTGTCACTGGTGCCATCACGCTACTGAAATGTGGAATAACCCTTTGGTAGAATGATGCTAAACCATGGAAACTTCTCACTTCAGTTATAGTCCTGGGTCGTGGCCAATCCTTGATTGCTTCAACTTTACCTTGATCCACATGAATACCTTCCTTAGACAACAATACCCCAAGAACAAAATACTGTGTGTCATGAATATGCACTTCTTTGTTGCCGCATAAAATTGCTCCTGACGAAGTATCATCAACACTTCCCGCAAGTGTTGTAGATGTTCTTCTGTGCTTCCACTGTATATCAATATATCATCAAAGTATACCACCATGAACTTTCCAATAAACGGTCGAAAGATCTGATTCATCACTCGCATAAAAGTACTAGGTGCTTTCGAAAGACCAAATGGCATGACCAGCCACTCATACAATCCTTCCCGTGTCCTGAAGGCCGTCTTCCATTCATCCCCTGGTCGAATTCGAATCTGATGATACCCACTCTTCAGATCAATCTTTGAAAAGATAGCAGCTCCACTCAACTGATCTAACAAGTTGTCCAATCTTGGCATCGGAAATCTGTACCTCACTGTAATCTTGTTTAGTGCTCGACTATATGTACACATTCTCCAAGTTCCATCCTTCTTTGGCACTAACAAGGCTGGTACTGCACAAGGACTTAAACTTTCTTGTACGCGCTCTTGTTTAAGTAACTCCTCCACCTGCCTTCTCAACTCTTCGTGCTCCTTTGGACTCATTCTATAATGTGGTCTATGTGGTAACACAACTTCTGGAACAAGATCAATCTGGTGTTGTATTGGTAATTCTTCAGGAAATACATCTTCAAATTCCTTCAACACTGGCTTAACTTCCTTAGGAATTTCAACCGTTTCACTACTTTCACATCCAATCAACAGAAATACTTCAGGCCCATCCTCTACTTCTTTGACAAACTCCTTCAAAGATAACAGAGTCTTTAGTTCCTCGATTTCCTCTAACTTGCTTTCACTTTGTTGTCGCTTTTTAGGAACTAAAGTGATTCTGGTGCCATTGAACATGAAACTATAGTAGTTAGTCCTACCATCGTTTGCACGGCCCTATCAAATTGCCACGGTCTTCCCAACAACAAATGACAAGCATCCATATCCATTACGTCACACCAAATTTCATCCTTATACTTCTTTCCGATGGAAAAAGTTACACAAGCTCTACGACTAACCTTCACTTCCCCACCTTTCCTCAGCCAAGCGAATTTGTAGGGTTTGGGATGCTTCTCTGTCTTTAACGCTAACTTCTTTACAGCTTCTGTAAAGATGATGTTATCACAACTTCCTGCATCGATAACAAACTTACAAACCTTTCCCAAAATAGTGCACGTCGACTGAAAAATATTACTCCTCAACCAGCTAGTCTTCTCTTCCTGCTTTGGCGTCAAGAAAGATCTCCTCATCATTACAGAATATCCCTCGTCTCTCGCCAGTAATTCTTCTTCTTCCTCAACTTGTGGTGAATTGGAACATTCTATTTCTGCATCCTCATCCTCAAGCTCAGCAACCATCGCTCGCTTCTTAGGCCTCGGGCATTCATTGCTCTTATGACCAAACTCCCGACAATTATAACACTTGAAATTGTTGTTGACCTTGATCTTAGCAGCTTCATTGACAACCGGTTTACTAACAGCCTTGGAAACATTAGTATTGCTACTAGCCCCTTTCACCTGATTGATCGAACTTGTAAGTGCACCACCTCCTCTTCTACCTTGCTTCTCCCAAGCTAGAGCCTTCTGGTGTGCTTCGGCAACGGATCTTGGATCAAACATATTTTCCATATCCTGAATTTGCATTCTCAATCCTCTAAAAAATCTAGATGTCAACTGTTCCTCCATTTCCATGATATCGTTTCTAGCAATCAGTTGATAAAACTCATCTGCATAATCATTTACCGATTTTGTCCGTTGTCTCAAATTCTGTAAGCGCTAATACATAAGAGACTGATAATTATAAGGAAAGAAAGTAGCCTTCATCAACTTCTTCATCTTTTCCCATGAAAAAATCTTCGACTTTCCCATTCTTTCCCGTGTAAGTTTAGTTTGTTGCCACTATGCCATAGCTCTTCCCCTCAATCATGTAGCAACCAACTTAACTCTACGATGCTCGGGTACTTTCTTGAAGTCAAAAATTTCTTCAACATTTGATAACCAATCCAGAAATTCTTCCGCTATCATTCCCCCTTTGAATTCTGGAATCTCTGTTTTCATCCCCGATTCCCATCGACGATTATCTTCGAAATCTCTATTTCGATTTCGTCCTTGGCCATGGTTTCGACAAAAGCTACTATCACCATCACTGGATTCCTCCAAATCTGACGTATGTCGATGTCAATTCTGACCATCAACATTTCTTCTACCATGCACGTCTGTTTCTCCCGAAACTGAAGGTGAAACTCTGTTTCCACTATGGTGCAAAACTAGTGAAGTTCTCCTTTGACTTTGATTCATGTCTCTTATCAACTTCTCTAACTTTCCAATACCTTCATCGAACTTTTCATTGATACGCTGCTCCATCTGCTCAGCTTCTTGTCTTCTATATACATCTTCAACATTTTGAAATCGATTAGCACGTCTCGGAGGCATGATCTTCAAACAATCTCTTTTCTGACCTAACTTTGATATAGTTCGACTTAACTCGGCTTGCACTAGGACTTAGCTCGGCTCGGCCTAACTTGGTTTCGACCTACTTAGCTCGGCTTCAACTTAGCTCTGCAAGCTTTTCTGGCTCTGATACCAAACTGACGCAGCGGATTAACAAATTTTGACGTGCTAGTAATGTTTGATACAAATTGATGCAATTTCTTCCTCACGAAATGATTCATGTCAAGAAAAACAAGATAAATGCCCAAATCCGTTGATCTCTCGAGATAGCGGATTCTAGCTATCTTCAACACGTTGATCGCGCACGATGCTGCGTTAGAAGATCTACGATTCTTCGACGTTGATCTCGCGCACGGGATTCCGTGAATCGGCTTCAAATTCGTTGATTCGAGCGCACTCGAATAACCGAAGATGGAAGAAGAAAGAGATCACACTCGACTTCAACAAAGTGGCAAAAAGCACACAAACAAATTTTATTCAAAAATCAACAATTTTACAATTGACACAACACCTTTATTTATAGCACTTTACAACTTAGCAGACCGACCTAACAACATGCGACCTAACAGGTGGCCGACCTACGAGCTAACATATACACGACTTAACGGATACACGTTACACCACACGCGACCTACAACATACAAGTCAACAAACGACCTAACGCATAAACGACTTAACAATAGCACGACAACAGTTGCTTGAGCGATCTATGAACTTGAGCGACATAACTGGAACGACTTAACATATACAAGCGACCTAACCATGGAGCGACTTAAGAAGAACAAGCGACTTAAGAACAATCTGCTTCAGGTTGCGACTTATGGATTGAGCACTTATCTTCATGCGACTTAAGGACTTGCGACCTATAGGATGAGCGACATAACAAATTAAGCGATTTATAGAGTGCGGCATGTGAGAGCGACTTAACTCGCTAGGTCGCTGGTTGGCATATTGGAGCGATTTAAAACCAAACGACTTAACATAACTCGCTGGTTGGCATAGCCCGTTAGGTCGTTGATCTTTAGGTCGTAGTTCTGTAGGTCGTAACTCGCCGGCGACTTAAAAATCGCACGACTCGAGTCACAACACGCTAGGTCGTTTGGGCGACTTATCAACTTGCTAGGTCGCTGGCATCCTAAAGTAGATTGCGCTGCATCAGAACGGAAAATGATTTTTTTTTTTTTTTTTTTTTTTTCTTTTTTTTTTTTTTTTCCCTCGTTCAACGGTATAACTTCACAGCCATTTGACGGCAGCATCAATGTCCCGGGGGCCTTTGTGCATAGTTTTACGAGAAAACCACAGCATGTTTAATTTTGAAATGGGATTATGAACATTATTTCGGGGGCCTTTGTGCAATAAATGTCTCGACTTGTTTCCATCCCCCTTTCTAGATTTTCGCTGACAGCCCTAAAATCAATCCAGCAGAAGTGCTACGCTCATATATTTTCAGATAAACATTGGATCTTAATTTTCTTGTATTGATATCACGCGCACCTTCAGATCAAATATTCGGATCTTGATTCAGCTAGCAATGTCGAAACCAAACGATGAGTCTTCGTCCCCTCAAGCTCAGGTGACGTTTTACTTAATTTTTTTGTATGTTAATTGCATTTAATTTTTATTCTTTCATTGATGAATCGTACGCTTATTCTTTCTAAACAACCTGTCAAGTTTATGGTTAATTGGTGCGACTGGTTTGAATTTAATTACTTTAACTTATTTAAACGTTAAATGCAAGTATCCACTTAAAATTCGCCCAAATTTTAGTTGTGCCTACCTTCCAAATTTACTAGCAGTACAGCCCCATTATTAGTTGGGCAAATTCTATTGGAACACAAACAAGTGCAAACAATTGCTGAGTTGCCCCATGGCTAGATTTTTAAAATAACTAGTATAACCGCACAACGGTGGAGAAACCGACCGTTCGATTGTATAACTTTGATAAGAAATATACATTTAAAAAATTTATTAATATTACTTAAACATTAAGTGATAATATGTTGGAAAAGAATAAATTGAGATTTGAATCTGAAAATATGAATTTCAAATTTAAATATTAATCAAAATATTCAAAATTGTCGATTTGAAATTGAAAATTTTAAAATCATAATAGATTTAAATTTGAAATCTTTGATGCGCAAAATAAAAGGAGAAAGTTTAGGGAAACCGCGATGAGACAAGATCCACGTTTTTAGAGAAATCGCGATGAGACAAGATCCATGTTTTTTTGGCTTCAGGAAAATTGATTTTGGCTAGTAGAAGTAGGCAAACCTCCCTACGGTCGGTTTGATAAAAAAACCCCTTAATTTGCTGAGTTGCCCTCCGAACAAAAAACCCAAAAATACCTTCTCACGCAGTGGCAGTACGTGGTTCCTTCAGGGTACCACGTAGTGGGAATGCGTGGTGCAATGAAGACAACACGCAGTGGCACTGCATGGTACCTGCAGAGCACCACGTAGTGCCAATGCGTGATGGACGAAAAATTTGGGAAAAAAAAAGTAAAACATAAATTAAACAAAAAAAGTAGAAGGTATTTTGTCATGATTTTTTTTTTTTTTAAAAAAAGGGGACAACCCAACAAATTCTAGAGTTCAAATAGAATTTGCCTATTAGTTGAGGTAATGTAAATTTAGCGCATATTAATGACATTATAACTGCAACAAAAATACAGAATCTGGCTTTCATATAGTTAATTTTTCAATTAATAACTTTAGACTTACATGCAAATAACTCAAATATGCAGAATCCATAATCACCATAACTTCCACTGTCGTAACAAGATGTCATAGTGTGTGTGTGGATGTGTGTTTTTTTTTTAGGGGGGGGGGGGGGGGATTTGTTGGATGCGCGTTTGTGCACTTCATCTTGCCGGTATTGCTATCATGTGCTTTGTATTAGCTGGCTACAAATTTACCATGTCAGCATGATTGGTGTAATTGGGAACAAGCCATGTTATCGCACGTGTTTCCTTTGCTTTAGAATTTTAGACTAATACCCTAGGAAACTAGTTGTACATGGTGTACAATGCAGTGTCTCCATGGAGTTTAGAACTTCCAATACCACTAACAAGCTGGCAAGTGTATATGATATCATATATCATATTTGTAGTTAATTTGTTCGATTTATATAACTAACTGTTGAGTTTTTCTGTATATAGCTGTGCCATAAACTTTTTGAAGATATGCTTGATTCAATTATTGTGGATGTTGCATCAGAATGTCATAGAATAGCTAGGCTAGGTTTGGATCGCAGTCTTGATAAAGAAGATGAAGAGTATAGATTGTCAATGCAGGCACGAGCTCTGAACCCTAGCAACAGCAGTGAATCAAATGGCAGACATATGGTTGACATTTTTGGTCAGACGCATCCTGCTATTGCTAGTGAGATTTTTGATTGCATGAATTGCGGTCGTCCGATCGTAGCTGGACGGTTTGCACCTCACTTGGAGAAGTGCATGGGCAAGGTTTGTCTATTCTTTATTAGTATGATTTAATTATGTAATTTTGCTCTCATGCTGTACTCCCCAGAATGTCAAATCTTGTTTGAATAATAACAACTTTTGTCTTTTGAGTTAGCGAAGACATTAGAAAATTTGTTGATCTGCATATGGATATACATTTGAATGGAAGTGGAAATTCAATGGAAGAGTGGAAGTGGTGAATATAAAGATTCAATAAAATATATTTGAGTTAGGGATTCTCTTTTTTCGTTACTGAAATCAAGTGGAAGTGGTGAACATTGTGAAAAAACTTCATTTGCTTGCTAGCATGTACTGATAGAAGCATGACAATTAAATTACCTATAACTTTTGTCTTTAAAGTATATACTGTAGTTTCCTACCCATTACATTCCATATGCAGTGAGAGAGAAGATACAATAGCTAAATTGACAAGTGAGATTTTACGTGCCATTGTTGTCGATTCAATGGGGAAGAGCAAACTGCACCTATGTTGATAACACACACACACACACACACACACACACACACACAAAAAAAAAAAATCTATTTATTAATGCACTTAAGTGCTGATGGGTAAAGATCACAATCAACATCAGTGGGGATATTTTGGTCGTCTTCCTGTACTGGGGAAGCCAAGTATTATATCTATCTTGTCATAAACGTACTCATGTATTCGTGATATGTCATGTATCATCTGTGTTGCACTTGTTTGCATTAATATACTTTATGTAACAAACAATAGACAGTTACATCATTGTTAGTTTTGATATTATAATTTTCTCATTGTTTAGGGTCGAAATGCTCGGCAAAAGACTACAAGAAGCACTACAATGGCACAAAATAGGCATTCTCGGGTCAGTTCAGTGTCAGTCTATGTTCCTTACTCAACAAACCCGAACAGATCTCACAATGGTTCCACTAGTGCTTCTGGAGAGTATTCTAACATCACTGAAACCCCATGAGATTTCATATAAGGTAACACATCCATCTTTTTTTCTTTTCTTTTCATTTTTTTAATAATTACCGATGGTATCGGCAGAATCATACTTTCAAAATAAAATATTCTTGATTATACGTTAATATAATGGGTGAAAAATGGTGTACAAGTCTAGTTCTGGAATTTACAGTGTATTAAATCACAAAAAAAATAAAAAATACTGTACATGTTTGTTCGACAGGAAGCGTTTTTTATTTGCAGTTGAAATCAAGTTGAAGATTTAGTGAGTTTTGGCGATTATCGAAGATAAAAAGCGCTTATTCTTGGCTATGGAGTACATGCACTAAATCCGATGTGTAATAAGATTTTAACTTGTTTTCCCAATGATTATTGTGAAGATTTCTAATAGAATTTCGGATTTTGAAGTGACTGGGGCAATACTTCGAATATAATAACATCTGAAGGACTTGGCGTGTGGTTTATACAAGGGATAATGCTACTGTGACGTCATTATTACCTCCCACCATATTAGCAGCCGTTGTTGACAGTTAGAAAGCTTGATTACCATCATCAAAACTGTTTATAATGGTTAGTCGTCATATTTTCAAATTTAAAACTTTTACAAATGTATTATCACTTATGTGTGTGTATGTCTATCATAAATCATGCGTGCACATGTTATATATGTGTGTATGTCTATCATAAATCATGCGTGCACATGTTATAATTGAATGAAAGCGCTGTTGAGCTAACTCATATTTATTAATCACATCTTAGTTAAATATTTAACAATGCGGAACTATTGTGTTCCTTAATTCAATTTCCATGCGAGTACATAGGCGGGCATAGCGTACATGTTATCATAATGGCTTAAATTTTTAGTGTGCATACTTCTTTGTAAAATATTATATAAAAGTTGCCAAAATCTTCGGTTATTACTGTAACCGTTACCGTAGCAAAACGGTAAATGTATGAATAGTTAATTGTTAATGGCACAACCGTAACCATCCTAGTTCATATGATGTATGCTAATAAAATAAACAAAGATTAAATGTTTGTAATGGTAACCATCGCATTGTTTGTATTTCTACTTGATATGATGGATTTCCTGAGTGAAAAACTGTTTGTGAGATAGAAATGACATGATGACTACTAGAACTCGTTTTAGTTTTTGTTTGTGATATGCTACCATGTTTTTGAAATTCACCTATTTACTCCGTGGTTTGATGTATTTGATTCAACAATAATATCAAATCCTGCATTATGTTACTATAAATAATTGGTTAACGTGTAGAGAATTTTTTTGAAAAGTCCATCAGATGGTCTTGGGAAGGCTGTCTAAGGGAAATGTTACTCAAATTAAGAAACTTTTTTAAGAAGGAATAATCTCTATCGTTCTTGGTTCTTACCTAATTCGTCGAAGCAGAATGTTTCTAGGCTATGTACCCTTATTGGACGACCAACATTGTTTCGCATCTTAGGTTTCTTCATACATGCTTATTTGAATATTATATTATTAAAATTTAAAATTGGGTTAAATTTACGTAATTTTTTAAAAGGGCTATAAATAATAAATTCGAGACTGTTTCAAATTTTACATATAAATTGTAAATATTATAATTTGAATTTCAGAAAATTTCTTTTGAACTAAAATTGAAATTTATAGAAAATATAATTGAATAAATGCGAAATTGCTATGAGATTAGAGGTTCAAAATAATTTTAGAATATAGTATGAATTGTAAATATATAATCATAGAAGATTACAGTTAAGTTGTAATATTAAGTATAAGTGTTATATGTATGTATGTATAAATGTTATAATTAAATAACATAATGTTATATAGTGTGTATATAAATCAAAGGCGATATGATTTTAAAAGTTAAAACGAAAGTGGACTCATTATGGTTACAAGGAATCAATACATAAGTATACACTTGTATATACATATAAAACAAGGAGTAGTGTCATCGAGTATTGTGAATATTTATCATTCCTTATAGACGATAATACTCGTTATTATTATTTTAGGATTATAGGTAAAAAAAATGTCGTTTTCCATCATTTAGAGTATAAATAGTATTATGCATAATTGTAGTTGTTGAGCACCCTTAAACTATAAACTATACATACGTTTATATTGTCTCTAGATTGATAAGGATATCTTGTAACTTTATTGAGCACCTTCAATGGTTACAAAATCTATTCTTAAGCAATCATGAAATGTTGAATCATGAGGATCTAATGTACTTTATGATTTGTTGGGCACCCTCAGGGTCATAAAGATGATTAGAAGTATAGTATGCATGATTAGGAGTTATATATGGGATACAAATAATAATGTGTTATTTACCATATATGAAGATCAAATGTTGAGCACCCTTTAGGTTATAGCAGAGCATCATGATAATTGAATTTTAACACTCATTAATGGAATTTATAAGTTCTCGCATTTCTTTCATGTTTTTAAGAGACGTAGAATTTAATGGGAGCCTTATTAAAAAATATATAATAAACCGTTGTAAGAAGTAGAACATAAATAATATTATAATATTCTATTTTAATAATTTTGCATAATTAATGTAATCAATAGAACTATTTATTGATTAAAACATACTAAGCGAACTGAATTAAAGTTTGATGTGAAGGTTTACCTACTGATAAATCAAATTTTAACATGTTGTCGCTTCAAGGGCCATGCAAGAGATGAATGATACGACCATTTAAAACTTTCGATTCTCGACGACTTAAATGTATACTTTCCCATTGTTATGTGTTGTTTACAATGTGTATGAGGTCTCTAAGGACAATACAAGAATACAAATATTCGATCCACATTCAATCACATACAAAAGTTGTATGACAAACAGCTGTATTACGCAAGATATAAAATTTCGATGAAATTATTTCATTCGATATAAGTAAACCATAATGCAAGATCGTTGCTTAATATGATTGGATGCTATGATGAACTTGTGTTGGGAAGAACACTAGACCAGAGGACTACAGATAGACCTAACTCTCATATCACTGAAATGTTAGGTTGAACTGTTTACTTAAGTGCAATTTATTCGATCTTCTTAGTATGTTAAGCTTGAGAGAATGCATTTCTATAAACAAATACAATGTAGCCTTGTAAAAAAATGGTTTCTCCTTTGAAAGGTTAGATCATTTAAAAAAGAAAGCGAAAGTCTACAAGTGAAGATAACATAGGAACAGTTGGATTGAATAGAGGGTGAATGACAGCCTCTTCTACTTGAAGAGTTACCAAGAACAAGATTATATCAAATTTTAATGGACGCTTAATTAGGAATAAAAAAAATATGATTTCTATTCCAAATTTGTTTTCTTATAGAATATTTTTCTTCATAAGATCTATTTCGCATAGTTTTAGATAGTAGATTTGAAACTCTAGTCGTATGTTAGTTATAGTAGAATGAATAAATAGCTAATGGTAAATGATTAAATGGAGTTCTGTATTCTGATTTTTGCTATTGTACCAATATAGATAATGGAAGCATGCTATATGACGTTTGATAATGGATGTATCTATGTTTTGAATATTTGCTTTTACGTATACCAAATATTATTTATGACATAATAATAACTGTTTTCGTATTATGATAGAAAATGATTGCAACTTTGTTTTACATGTGAATATTACGTGTGTTCGTTATAAAATAATTTTGTTTTTGGTCGATAAAAAATTTGTTTTCATTACAAGTGTCACGTTAGGTACATAAAATATAGAAGCACATTAGATATATTTTAATAATTACTTTAAATCATAGACTACAATATTTTAAAGAAACTATTCTTTAGTTATATGATTATGAATCATATTTTAGTAATGAATTGTATCTCTAAATATTAACGGTAAAACACTCATTAGGTAGGAGCGGAAAACAAGCTAATAAACTCTTATGTTGATGCATAATTACATATTTAGTCCAAAGTCTAAAGATACCTAAAGCAGATCCACTTGGTCAAATTTATCGACGAATCATCTAAAATATGAACATGTGTATTTTAATACATAAGTTAGACATTTATGATAAGTTCGTAGAATATAAAATAGAATAGAAATAAGACATGCAAAAGAATCAGTATACTTCGATTCAGTCGAAAATGTTAGTATCTAGGATATGAGTTCAATGAGAACATAAAAGAGAATACAATTCACTTTCAAAATCACTCTTCCGTATGCTACATAATGATGCATTGATGAGTAATAGAACTCTATCTGATGAAATACAGTTGTAAATGAGTGAAGTTGTTTTTCTTTTATGGGATGTGCGCTTAAATGTAGGAACATATGTTAAATTTGATTTTATATAAAGCTAAATCAATTTTCTACAAGTCTATAGACAGTTCATAAAATCTTATGAATGCTCATTCCGTCGCTCTGAGAAACAAATTATCGTTTTAAGACATATCATCTTCTGATGAAGGAATTTATTTCAGAGAAATTAATGGTAGTGCGACAGATTTGGATGTCATCCATTGTTCTAACTTGGAAAATGACAATGTTGACGATATAAATTTAACCGAGCCCAAATGGATACGGCTTATCCGAAAGTCATATGAAATCTCGCACATTAAAGAGAAACTAAGAATTTCTAATTTATATCAAGAAAGTGGATTGTAGAAAGTAATAATCTCTTTAATTGCTTGAATATGCTTTGTAACGACCCGCTATTTTGGACCATTCAAATCGACAATAAAACCATACATATCCGACTTGAATAATTCAAAATACCGAATTGTTAATTAAAATTTGGAAAAACTTAAAATATACAGTAAATAAATCAATCACAGATCACAAAGTAATATAATGCAGCGGAATAGATAAAGAATAGCAGTTCATGAAGCTACCATATACATCAGAGTTAGAAAAATACAACCGAATAGTTCAAATGCAGTGAAGTCTCCAATGCAACAGATGACTTCTCTGAACCAATCAAGTAGAAAGGCTGAAATCTGAATCGATAGTTGGGTTTCCAAATGAAGCTCCGAACTCCAAAGGTGAGTCTCAAATGCTGTATCACTCAGTCTGACCCGAGCGTCAAGCAAAACACAAAATACTCGAGTCAGGAATAACATTCTTATATCAATAAATCCAACTCAAGTGAAATATCAACTGAAATACAAATAACTTAAAGTATGTTTGGGATAACCATCCTCTAAGGGTCCATGCAACTTTCTACAAGGTAGAAATATACACTATAACACCGTGGTCATTTCAGCTTAATTTATACTTCAAAACCAAATCTCATTTTCACTTCAAATATCTCTATATTTCCCAAAATAGTATATATATTAAATAATTTATACAGTAAATTATTTTCAATTTCCTCAACCTAACAAATCGTTCCAACATCAACCCGACCTTCCCATTCAAATTAGATTCAATCTCAATTTATCAATTTAAATTCAACTCAATTTCTAAAATAACCACTTAAATTTTATCGATCTCAAATTCGGATTTATAATCACAAATACCCCTTTATATTTCCATATATTTCAAAACTTTAAGTATTCAATGTTTCAGCTAAATTTTCATTCAATTTAGTTTTCTAAATAATAAATTCAAATTTAGTTCAACCTAAATTTTCATTTTAATTCAATTTATTTGCTAAATAACAAATTCAACTACGTTGATTTCAAATACAGATCCGAATCTCAACATAAACCATTTAAATTCCAATATAGTTCAAGACTTTAATATTTAAATGTTATATATAACAGTTTCATATAGATCTCGATTTAACCTCATTATTATTTAGTCTTGAAATACTCCCTTATTAGATTCAATATCATTTAAGTAACCTTAAATTACATTGTACTCAATATTTTCTTTAATTTATTTAAACGTGAAATATTCATTTAAATCACTTAAATCAAAAATCCAATTATAAAATCATACCCTTTAAATTTCCCGTTCAAAAATTTCAAATCGATTTAATTAAATAAATCCTTATTTAAATACCATTTTTATAAACCCAAATTTATCTCTGAATCTTAATTATTCAATTTATTACAAGAGAATCTATTTGAAATATAGATTTACATAAATACTTAACCATATTATATGTATTAAATCAATCTAATTTAAATCAAATATTACTACTAAATCTATATATATACAATTTTCATTTAATCTTAAGAACCAAATTTAATAAACGATATATTTCTTTCCAAAATTATAGAAATTATTTTCAAAATATTTATATGGACCAACGGTGTTTGTATATATTTCCTATCATATAGTCAAGTGCTACGGATATTTATCATTTCAATCCGTATACTAAATATATACGGGTGGATATCATTTCAACCCGTAATCCCAAATTCAATTAAATGAAAATCGCTTGGGTTTATCATTTCAACCCATAACGATTTTCTCCTATTCTAAAGTCTGTTCGGGTATGTATCATTTCAACCCATAGTGGTTTTTAAACTACAGGGAACTTACAGAGTGATAACAGAAAATACAATAAAATAACAGGCATATATCATCAATAACAATATAATATAAACAACAGGATATGGTGTCATATCCCGCAGGTGAACAGTTACAGATAATAGCATATGTAACAAATTTAAATAACCACAGCAGCATATTTCAATTGTCGTTTCAATTGAAACCAAATTTAATGAATAAAAAAATGTTAATCGTGAGTGATTGCTCAACTTTCGAGGCTAGAGAATATAGAAGGAGACACGGATACACGCACTGAAATTAAATTTCAAATCCAAGCAAAACAAAATCGGCACGAATTCAACGATCAAAGCTGATTGGCTCGAATTGATGAAATAGATCAGAACAGAACTGGAACGATGAAGATAAATGGTATAAGCGAACTTTTATAACCACCTATAACTATATATACACATCTGAAATTTATATTCTAAGTTCAAACATCACAAATTTAATTTACATGTTTTTCAAACATATAAATAAATAAATAAATCAAGCTTACATTTTTTTTTTAAAATCAACATACACTTAAAAAAATTATATATATACTAACACCTTTATACTAAACTTATATAACTAGTATATATATATTCTCAAGAAGATAAAATAAATGTTTAAATATAAATACCTAAAAGAATTTTTTTTATATATAACTATTTCTATATATATTAAATGTTATATATATAATTTAAATCCATCCATATTTTTACATTCAATAACATATTATATTCAACCTGTATAAATTTCCAAATTATATATGTGTATTAAAATAATTTATAAAGTAGTGTATTTATAAAATCATCTTAAATCCAAAATAGTATAAATATAATACTGTAACAAAATATATACAATCATCAACTAAATAAGTTAGTACCACATAGAAACCCATATGGTAACAAACCACATAATATACATTTATTAAAGTATTTTATATAGTCTGTAACAAAACAAATATATGACTTACATAAGCGAATAACCATATTATAGGAAACCTGATATCAACAAATAGAACCTGACCCATATTAAAATGTAAAACACAATATATATATATATATATATATATATATATATATATTCTTATTAAAAATGAAAGATACTTATATTATAGTATGTTCCCTTCAAAATGTCGCATACATAATTCAAAATATTAACATGACTTATAAGCTGTGAGGAAGATCAAATAGAAACTATATATAAATATACACTGTCATGTTATGAAAATAAACTTTTGAAAAAAAATAGTATTCAATACTTATATAAATAGTATGTATATCACAACTAACAAAAAAAACGTAATTACGAATATAAATCAAAACATATATGTGCTTACACGCCTATACCTCACTGATCAAACAGAAGCAACTGGAAGGCGAGGTGATGGGTTTCATTTGATGAGGAGGTTTGGAAGAAAGGTGAAGTGGCGGATGCAAATAATGGTGACAACCGCATGCTTCAGTTTGCTTATTTTTTCCAAAGAAAAGTAGGGAGGGGAACGAACAGATCTAGAGAAAAGAGAAGTGAAAGCGAAAATAAATAGGGATGAACCGCATGTTTTCAGGTAAATATAACGGAAGAAAATGAATAGGCAACCAAATTTTAAGTGAATAAATAAATAAAAGTGATTGTAACGGTCAACCCTTGATTTGGTGAAAATAATTGTAGCAATTAATAAAAGAAATAAATAGCAACGGTCACGTTGCTTGATTCAGCTGACCCATAAAAGCAAATTATTTAAAATTTAAACGGTAGGAAACGTGAAAAAACGTACCACCATAAAATGAAATTGATAACGTCTGTGCATTGATTCTGCAATATTTATTAAAGCAATTGATTGATGCACGTTTAAATTTGAACGGAAGGAAAGAGAAAAGTCACAATTAAAGGTAAGCTTTAAATTTTTAATAAATACAAAACGTTTCTAATTTTATACGTTTATAACTTTCCAGCTGTAATGTGTATATATATATATATAATGAATGGTCATAAAAATGAAGTGGAAACAGGAAGCGTAGGAAAGGAAAGGTTAGAAAAATAAAATTTTGTCGAGAAATGAATATTTGCGTGAATTATATAGGTTTGATCAGAGAGTAGCGTGATTTAAGGAGAAGAAAGAACGACCATAAATCAACTTGCTTTGAAATGGAAAGGAAATTAAACTACCGTTGATTTTTAATGAGCAGTTATAGGCAAGAAATAAGGTATTGATTTAAAAAAAGGCCACGATTTTGATTGAGCACCGATTTTTCTTGTTATACACGGTTACTAGATTTTTAACAAATTTTAAGTAAATGGGTTTCGAAATTAAAGCAGAAGAAACGGTCAGTTAAGATTAGATTTTGGAATAAGATTTTTAAACAATATTGAATGCGTTTAAAATTTAAAGCTCGCGTTGATGTGAACAATGGCAAAAAGGCGAACGGTTATAAAATTTGTAAATAACGTTCCTATTAAATCAGGAGAGTAAAAGGAAAGTGAATAAAATTAGAATGCGTATAACAGACGCGGTGATTTTTGTCCAAAAAAATGAAAATAACGGATTTAAATTTTATACGTTTTCTTGTATGTGTATATACATTATTTATTCCATCAAATAACGCGCCTTTTAAACGCGAAATTAAACAGTTTATTTATATACAAAGTTTTGAAAATTTATTACTTATATAAAAATATGATTTGTTTACACATTTACTAAGAAATTTATATTCAAAAATGTATATAAGTAAAATATAAAATATTAAAATTTTAAAAGTATAAAATCATTTTTTAAAGAACAAAAGGTGAAATAAACGTTGTTACGAATATATTAAATTAAACCAAAAGATTAAAAATTAAAAATTTAAAGATTTATAACTTCAAAAAAAAGTTAAGTTTTAACCAAAATATGAATTTTAGAATTTTCACACTAATAAAAATCTTGGGTGATTATTTTTAATTAAATTTAGACAATCAAAATTTCGAAAAATAAAACCTCAGAGTTATAAATAAAGAATAAAATATTGCTAAAATTTGGGCTGTTACACTCTCCCCCACTCAAAACTTTTTGTAACGCCCCACCTCTATACCCACGCTAGCTAAGGACACTACAGGGTAATGCCGTCAACTAACACGGAGAATAAGGCTGGTTAGGAGCGACCATCTATAGCCTTTCTCTAACTATCTATTGAATACATCGACAATAATCATACCAAGCAGGTCGACATACCCAATGAATACTTAAAACAAAACCATAGGTGGTTGGAGGATCTATCAGAACAGAATATAACAACTCAAATGTAATATACATCACAGAACAGTAAATCATCATATACACATATATTGATATATAACAGAGTATACAAAATAATACATGTCAAGTGGTATAGCAAACCACAATATACAGACGAGTCAAAAGAATACATATATCAAAGTTACAAATAAAAGGATTACACAAAAAGCTTTAACAAAAAGGAACAAGCTGAATAGTCCATGCGGAAGCAAAATAGGCTAAGTCCAAAAGCACCTAACCTGAAACATCTCGGTCTGACCCGAGTATAAAATACACGGGTCAGTCTAGCTAAACAAATCAGTTAGATAAACTGAACAACAATAAACCTGCAAGGTTACAAAGCATAATAGATATCTCTAAAGGAGATAACACAATCATCTAACAAAAGATGAATCATATGATAACAAGCCTCATATCATCGGCAACATATAGAAACATTGGATACAAATATCCCAAACCAAGCCAGAAAGGCAAATAAAAAATACCAATAAGGTATACAAGTTCCGCAAGGTAAACGCTACGCATCATGCGGCTCATAATGACCAACATCGAAGGGCGATACCTAGGGAATATACATATGAATAAAACATCAGAAAATTTGCTCGAGCCCAGTACTGTACAAACAAGGATCCATGAGCCCGAAGACTCCAAACCCAATATCACCCATGCGGCTCATAACGACCAACATCAGAAGCGATACTAAAGGGCAACCCAATATCACCCATGCGGCTCATAACGACCAACATCGGAAGCAATACTATAGGGCAAAAAACCCAAAGGCACAAACCCGAAGGCACATACCCGAAGGCAACAAACCGTAGTGGTGAAGGTCAGAGACCCAGTACTGGACACCACTAACTGGCGGAATGTGTCATAACTCTCAAAAGGAATCCGAAAAGTGGTAACGTGAGTCCCATAACCACTCGTCCGCACTAAACGGTTTACTATCCGTTAGTTAATTTCACACTCAAAGCAGTACAAAGTTTACCTCATATCATCGATAAACCAAACCCAAAGGTCAAAACGATCAATTGAATAGGTCGGGGATTAATCGGCAAGAAAAACGCATGGATTCATGGTCCATGTTTTACCTAACCATTAAATCTCTCTTTCACTTCGCTCGAAGTGCGAAATCGTGTGTGCGTTTTAAATAGAATTTATAAATCGGAGAAACAAGCTTTTGATACAATTTAAAAGATTATTTTTAAAACCCATGGATAAAGTCAAAAATAAGTTATCAAAGTCAAAGATGCAATAACAACTACTAAAAAGCAACTTGAATTGATAAAATTTGAAAAACCAATCAAAATATGCAAAAATAGGCAAAACAGACAAAACAGGAGCAGGTCGGTCGACCGGACCTCCTGGGTCGGTTGACCGGGCCAGAAACAGAGAGGTGCTCCGGGCATCAGGTCGGTCGACCGGACCTCTGGGTCGGTTGACCGGAGCCCAAATTTCTGCACTTCCAAAACAGAGGCGGGGAAGTGCCCAAGTAGCAGGTCATTCGTCCGGACCCTGAGTTAGGTTGGCCGAACCTGATGATTTGCACTTCCTTCCCTATTTTTAATGAAATGCAAATTCTTTCCAAATCCAAAACAATGGCACATGCATACTTGTTAGGAATTCATACCCAACACCCATGAAATCAAGAGAAGTAGATGTGAGTTCAAAACTCACCTTTAACCCAAAACAAAGAAGATGAAGCTCAATAACAAGGAGAAGACCAACCAAACACTACTTCAACCCAACTAGCTTCAATCTAAGATCAAAAAAAGTATTTCCTAAGTTAGAGGGCTGAACCCAAACCCAAAACCCAATAGAAAAAGGGTCAAAATTTCAAAAACTCCAAACATATCAAAGATTATACTCAAAAAGATCGCAAATGCCATTTTGGAACCAATGGAGGTAGTTTCGAGTCCCAATTCGGCCGTTTGCAAAAAGTAACATTCCGTACCCAAAAATCCGACTAACGACGCTACATTTAAATAAAGCATTTAAATATATAATCGTTAAATATGCGGGTTGTTACAGATCTCCCCTCCTTACAAAATTGATTCCCCGCAATTCCTAGAGACGACATTTGTAACAACTACATACATACAATATTCGAAAGAAAAAGGAAATAAGCTTGAGATGAAAAGACACACTCACCGTTCCCAAGCTAAGATAGAAAACCCGGATAAGATCGCTCGATAAACTCTCCGGTTTCCCAAGTACAGTCGTTGGGATTAGCGGACCATTGAACCTTAACGAGCGACACGTCCTTGTTTCGAAGGTGTCGCACCTCCGTGTCAAGTACGCGAATAGGCTGTTGTATAATAGATAAGTCCGGTGAGATCTCAAGCTCTTGCAAATCAGGAGAAGTAATGACAGAATCCGACTCCCGAAGACACTTTCAAAGTTGAGAGACGTGAAACACGTCATGAATACCAGATAAATGAGCTGGAAGTGAAACTCTATAAGCCACAGGGCCAATACGTTCAGTAATAGAAAATGGTCCTATAAAGCGAGGAGCCAATTTTCCAGTCGTACCGAAACGCATAATCCCTTTCAAAGGAGAAACACGAATAAAAACAAGATCACCAATCGAGAACTCGAGAGGCTTCCTACGGCTGTCCGTGTAGGATTTCTGGCGACTCTGTGCCTCTTTCATTCTCAACCGGATAAGATCAATCTTCTCGGAAGAATTACGAACAAAATCTGGACCAAGAATAAGCTTCTCTCCAGATTCCAACCAACAAGAAGGTGATCGACATGGCCTTCCGTATAAGGCTTCGAAAGGAGCCATACCGATACTAGACTGAAAACTATTGTTGTAGGAGAACTCTACAAGAGGTAGGTGATCCTCCCAACTTCCACCAAAATCAAAAATACAAATACGGAGAAGATCTTCCAAGATACGATTCACCCGTTCAGTCTGCCCGTCAGACTGCGGATGATAAGCTGCAGAAAAATTAAGCTTTGTTCCCAAAGCTTGCTGAAGACTCTTCAAAAAATGACTCGTGAATAAAGAATCACGATCACTCACAATAGAACTAGGAACACCGTGAAGTCTCACGATTTCCTTGACATATAACTTAGCCAAATGCAAAGCAGTCCTATTAGACTTAATAGGGACAAAATGAGCAGACTTAGTGAGGCGATCAACAATAACCCAGATACTAGAATGGCCTGATCTCGAACGAGGTAGGCCGTCAATGAAATCCATTGATATCTGATCCCATTTCCACAATGGAATCTCAAGAGGTTGAAGAAGACCAGAAGGACGCTGATGTTCGGCCTTAATACGCTGACAAGTTATGCAATTACTCACATAACTCGCCACATCGCGCTTCATGCCTTCCGAAAAATAAAGACGACGCATATCGGCATACATCTTACTACTACCAGGATGAATGGTATACTTAGAACGGTGACAATCGTCAAGAATGTCATGTCTAAGTGCAAAATCAGAAGGCACAAAAAGACGGTTCTTCTTACGAAGACACCCATGAGAATCAATGCTGAAATCCCGCAACGCCTCTGTTAACCCTCCTGTGTTCAACGACTTAACGGGTTAATGCACTCAGCGACTTAGCGAGTTAGAGTTTACAGTAGCTAACGAGTTAGCGAGTTAGCAAGTATAGCAAGTTAACGAGTTAGAAAGCTAACGAGTTAACTAGTTAATAAGCCAGCGGGTTAGCCAGTTAATAAGCTCACGTGTTAGGAAATGAACAACCTAACTGAGGGAGGTCCAAGCGACTTAAATTAACCCGAAACAGTCACTAAGTGGCTTGCTGATTTTAAGTCGTTCGCGACCTGCTAAGTCTTAACCCGTGTCCCTGTAACACGTTAACTCGCGAAGACTTACTCTAGGTTGCAAACGAGTCAAGCTAACCCGTGAAATCCTTGACCTCGTGAAAACTTGCCTTAAGTCGCGGCCGGGTTAAGCTAACCCGTGAAGTTCTGTAAGTCGCATACGACTTAGTCCAGGAAACTCTATAAATACGGCATGTGCTCCAACATACGAGGGACTTTTGGCCAATCATTTCAAGCGCCAATACTCTGCTGAATTCTCAACTCACCCGACACTTCAAGCTCGAAAGACATTTCAACTAACTTCAAGGGAAAATCTAACACAATCTACATGGATTCGAAGAATTCTTCTCTACCAAAGTTCTATTTGTTTGTCTCGTCATAATTGTAATTGAGGATTGTTGTAAAGTTGTAATCGGTTTAGCAATAAAGAGAATTAAAGTGGACGTAGGCTTTCCTTGAGCCGAACCACTATAAAATCGTTGTTATTCACTGCTTTTTCTGTGATTTTCTGCTTATACTCTGCTCTCGAATCATCGGGTGGTGCTTTCACAACTACACTTCATACACCTGGGTGTTAGCGTTCACATTTTAGCGTTAACATTTTTGGTGCTTTCACTGAGAACTAAACTCAGGCAAATCGTCATCATTGCTCCACGAAAGTTTGTTGAAGTAACCTCTCTGAAGACTAGAAGTTTATCCGAAATCATGGCTCCGGGGAGAAAGAGTAGATCTGTTAGATCTGGAAATGCTCAAGAGGGAACCTCCGCTTCCCCAATACCTAATCAAGCCACTCCACCTGTTGGGGTTACAAAAGCGGAGTTGGATGCTGTAATCTTAGGGCTGAACCAGCAGATAAATGCCCAAAGTGCACAATTGGAAGCTCAGAACGCCCAAAATGCCCTAATTTTGAATAAGTTGAATGACTTGCTTGGGGTAAACCGTCAACCAACGGGTAATGAAAGGAACTTTGCTAGCAACATTCATGAGGATGAAGAAAGAAACATTCCTGAGAGGGCTGCCAGCCCCTTTGAGCGGACATTTTTTGAAATTGATGGATCTAAAGCTCGAAATGATGAGCGATATCTTTCTGAAATGGTTCGACAAATCATGAAGGAAAGCATGCAAAGGAATGAAGATGAGAAGGAATGGGGTTTCGCTCCAAGTAAAACCCCGTTTACCGAAAGAATCTTAAAGGCTGAGTTCCCAAGGAAGTTCGTCCCTCCAACTATCCCAGCTTACAAAGGAACAAGTGATCCGAACGAATTCTTGTATAATTATGATTGGCACATGACAGGTGCCAGAGCTTCTGATGAAATAAAGTACCGATATTTTCCTGTATATCTGGAAGGTGTAGCTCTGCTTTGGTTCACCAAGCTACCGATCCGATCTATAGACCAGTTTTCTGACCTAACCCAGAAGTTCAAGGAGCAGTTCAGACTATATGCTTCAAAAGCCTAAGATATCATGTCACTGTCAAGTCTAGAACAGAATCCAGGGGAGACTATCAGATCTTTCTTGAATCGCTTTAACATAGCACTGGCTGAGGTAGACAATGTAGAGCCACGAATGATCTTGACTTATCTGATGAGGGCCATCGACAAGTCAAGCGAATTTGGAAAATGGCTAAACATGAAGGAACCAAATTCCCTTGAAAAATTCTACAAGAAAGCAGATGAGTTCATACGCCTGGAAAGCCGTCCTGTACCGGTAAAGGCAGTGTTAGAAAAAACTGAAGATAACATTGCTGCTCCACGCAAGAGTGAATCTGTAGGACAGAAAAGGGAAAATAACGATGGAAAGAAACAGAAAAATCTGAAGAAGCCTCGTTCCTTCAAACCATCGGAATATACTCCTTTATCAGATATGCCGGAGCGTATATACCTTGCCACTAAAGATTCTGTTGAATATCCTAAACCTCCTGTTCTGAGAACCGGGAAAAAAGCTGTGCAAAGTGGGAAGTTCTGTCGCTTTCATAATCAACCTGGTCATGATACCGATGAATGCCGCCAATTGAAAATTTTGATTGAAGAATTGATAAGGGAAAACAAGCTGCAGCAATTTGTGGAAAAGAATAGCAGCAATCCCGCTTCGACTAGTCAGGGGCAACGAGCTCCTGCTCATCAACCCAGGACAGGTGAGAAGGCTACAGGGCATGAATCCGGAAGGCCTGTTATCAATGTCATTACGGGAGGACCTCACCCAGCAGGCAGAAGCTGGGGTGAGATGGAGAGATATACCAGGGCTTTGAAATATGTACCGGCCGAAGAAGATGTCTTTGTTTTGGAAGACACTACGCCCCTGAAACAACAGAGAACTTTCAATGATGATATTGTGTTCAGAGCCAGGGATTCCGCAAGTATTGAAGCTCCTACCTTGGATCCCTTAGTCATCTCGGCTGGTATCGGGCCAGCTATTGTCAGAAGAGTTCTCATTGATTGTGGCGCATCCTGCAATATCCTCTTCAAGAAAACATTCGACCAAATGAAGATCCCTATAGCTGATGTGCAAGCATCATCGCAGAAAATCGTTGGCTTCACTGGGGAGCCAAAACAGCCGATAGGAACCGTTGATTTGTTTGTGGAACTTGGAGAAGGAGAAAGAAAAGTGGTCCGCAAGCAAACTTTTGTGATTGTCGACGAATTTTCTGCTTATAATGCTTTCCTTGGCCGTCCAACTCTCGCAGCATTCAAAGCTGTTCTGGCCCCATGGTGCCTCACCATTAAATGTCCCACAGATAATGGAGTGGGAGTTATAAAAGGGGATCAAAATGCTGGACGGGAGTGTTATCTGACAGAGCTGCGAGAGGCAAGGAAAAGAGAAATGGGAAAGGATGCGGCAGCCCCAGTCCGCATCAAAGAGCCAGCCTTGTAGCAATTACAGGGCGGGCCCTGCACTGGCGAGCACAGCGGAGCACGGAAAGAGATGGATCCTAGAAAAGTCAGTGCAGGGGAGAATAGAGTGGTACCAGTGGAAACAACAATACCAGTACCTGTTGACCCAAAGGACCCAAACAAGGTGTTGAATGTGGGTTCACAACTTAATGTGTCAATTCAGAATATCTTAATATCTTTTTTAAAGGCAAATTTGGATGTTTTTGCTTGGACTCATGTCGATATGTGCGGAATATCCCCAGAAGTTGCAGTACACGCTCTAAATATTGATCCAAAATTTACACCTGTGAAGCAGAAAAGGAGAACTCAAGGTCCAGAAAGGTCGGCAGCGTTAAAAGAAGAAGTTGATCGGCTCATGTAGAATAATTTTATCAAAGAATCTACCTATCTGAATTGGGTTTCAAATCCAGTGCTGGTTAAGAAAGCCAATGGAAAATGGAGAGTATGCATCGATTTTTCAGATCTAAACAAGGCCTGCCCCAAAGACTTCTTCCGATCAACTGGTAGACGGAACAGCGGGACACAAATTGTTATCTTTTATGGATGCCTACTCCGGATATAACCAGATCATGATGCATGAGCCAGATCAGGAGGACACGAGCTTTATCACCGACGTTGGTCTTTACTGCTACAGAGTTATGCCCTTTGGGCTGAAGAATGCAGGGGCAACATACCAAAGACTTGTTAATGCTATGTTCAAACCGCAATTGGGCAAGACTATGGAAGTCTACGTCGATGACATGTTAGTAAAGTCTAAGAAAGCAGTGGATCACATAGAACACTTAGCAGACATGTTCGTAGTCCTCCGAAAATACGGAATGAAGCTCAATCCTTTAAAATGTTCATTTGGAGTGGAATCCGGCAAGTTTTTAGGTTTCATCGTGAGCGCTAGGGGCATTGAAGCTAGTCCAGCTCAAATTACCGCCTTAAAGGAAGTCAAAGCTCCTAGAACAAAGAAGGAATTGCAAAGTCTCAATGGAAAAGTCGCCGCCTTGAGTCGGTTCATTTCCAAAGCCACAGATAAATGCATCCCATTCTTCGACGCCCTAAAGAAAGGAAAGAAAAACTTCGATTGGACTCCCGAATGCCAAAAAGCCTTTGATGAATTGATTCGCCATATGGAAACGCCTCCAATACTTTCTAGGCCTGGCGATGGCGAGGATCTTCTTATATACTTGGCAGTATCATCTCATGTTTTAAGTGCAGCGCTGATACGAGAAGACAAGAGGATTCAACATCCAGTTTACTATATCAGCAAAAGACTCACTGGGGCAGAGATGAATTACTCTAAGTTGGAAAAACTCGCCTATTGCCTACTAATTGCATCTAGGAAGTTGAGGCAATATTTCCAAGCTCATCCTATCAGAGTCCTCACTGATCAACCTTTAAAGCAAGTCCTGTTTCGCCCTGAGACTTCGGGTCGTCTTCTAAAGTGGAATATTGAACTCAGTCAATATGACATCACTTATCATCCTCGAAAAGCAATCAATGGACAAGCTTTAGCGGATTTCATCGCAGAATTCACAGATAAGGGTAACAGTGAGGAGGAAATGATCGACGATTCCCCAATCCAATGGAAGTTATATGTCGATGGCGCGAGAAACGACTACTGTTCTGGAGCCGGAGTTGTACTCGAGACCCCTGAAGGTCGATCATTATGCTACGCACTAAGGTTGGAATTTCCTTCAACAAACAATGAAGCAGAATACGAAGCCCTTATCGCTGGCTTGAGGATTGCTAAAGAACTAAACATCCGAGCGTTACAGATCTTCAGTGATTCTCAGCTTATTGTATGCCAAGTCAAAAAGGAATTCCAAGCGAAAGGGGGGAATCTGCCCGCCTACTTGTCAAAGGCTTGGGAACTCCTGGGTGATTTCGATCATTACATGATAAGTCACATTCCTCGAGAAGAAAACATGAAAGCAGATTCTCTCGCAAAGTATTCTAGCACAGGCGAAGCTCAATTTCTGGTGTTAACTCCAGTGGAGGTCCTGTCGATTTCGAGCATTGACGAGATGGATATTGATTGGATCATGAGCGTGTCTCAAGAGCAAGAATCATGGATGACTCCAATAACAGAATATCTGCTCAATGGCTCTTTACCGAAAAACTCAAAAGAACGAAAGAAGCTACTGAGGAAAGCCTCTCGCTATATAGTCCAGGATGACCAGTTATACAGACGGGGATTCTCAATGCCGTTACTTCGATGTGTATCCAGGGAAGAGTCCAAAACAATCCTAGCTGAGGTGCATGGGGGAGAATGTGGTGATCATTTAGGTGGTCAAACTTTAGCGAAAAAGATTCTCCGATACGGATATTTTTGGCCAGAAATTAATCGAGATGGAGCAGACTATTCCCGAAAATGTGACAGATGCCAGAGATTCTCCAAAATTCCTCGAGCTCCTTCCACGGAACTCACACAGATGGTCAGTCCATGGCCGTTTGCAATATGGGGGATAGACATTGTAGGACCGTTACCAACTGCCAAATCTGGAATTAAATATGCCATTGTTGCTGTAGATTATTTTACTAAGTGGGCAGAAGCTGAACCACTGGCTACTATCACCTCAAAAAAGATGATAAGTTTTGTGACTAAAAGTATCATTTGCAGATACGGTGTGCCTCAAAAAATAATTACAGACAATGGTACTCAGTTCGAAAGTGAAGAATTTCAAGATTTTTGCAAACGATTCAAAATCCGAAAAAGCTTCTCAGCAGTAGCCCATCCGCAGGCAAACGGGCAAGTGGAAGCAGTAAATAAAATTATCAAGTCAACCATCAAGAAGCAACTTGAAAGAGCAAAAGGTGGTTGGGTCGATAAGCTACCGCTAGCACTATGGGCATACAGAACTACCCACAAAACTGCGACTGGGCATACTCCGTTTTCATTGGCATACGGATCAGAGGCAATGATTCCGGTAGAAATAGAGGTCCCTTCACATAGAAGAGTCCATTTCAATCAAGCGGAGAATGAGAAACTACAGCTTGAGGCACTAGATCTCCTTGATGAAAAAAGAGAAGAGGCTGAGCTCAGAATCGCATCTCATCAGCAAAGGATAGCCAGACATTTTAATTCCAAAGTTCGCCAACGCAGCTTTGAAATTGGAGATCTAGTCCTAAAGAGAATTATGACAGCGACAGGTGTGTTTGGGCCAAATTGGGAAGGACCATATATCATAGGTCAAAAGCTTCTGGGCGGCACATTCAAACTCACTACTGTCGAAGGAGATCAAATTCCAAGAGCTTGGAACAGCAATCACTTGCGTCCATACTTTACTTGATAGCTTTGTTGAAATATTGTAAAAAGAATTATGAATGTATGATTCCTGTAATTGAAAGCGATTGTAAAACCGATGCAAGTGAATAATGAAAGACTATAAAGTGGATGTAGGCCCAAATTCTTGGCCGAATCACTATAAATCTTGTGTTCCTTATTATTATTACATGTTTGCTTTATTTTCGATATGAAAAGTACATTAAATGTATTATTGAAATGTCGATTTAAATTTTTGCAGGCAACGAAAACAAAACTTGCACATTACAAGACCAAGTGATTCTTGTTATCATTCAACAAACAAATTCCAAGCCGCAAAATTCCCGAGCTTAAATCCTAGATAAGAAGTGCTTCAATTGAACGGTCAATGATTTCGCCGAAAACGGGCTTTAGCTAATAAATTGAGAAGTTTGAATAAACAAACATCCAATTAAGAAGCTTATGTCCGTTCTCGTGAACTGGCCTAGTAATGAAGTACACTTCTTTGGATTAAACAAGCTACTTGTAAGAGAAGGGAGTGCAAGCTTAAAAAATAAATAGAGGATCACTGAAAAGGCATAAGCAAGTGGACAAGGAACAACTAAAGTCCTCTTCGGAGGCACAACTCTTCGAAGGATAAAGACCTCTAACGAAGCATATGCCGTAAAAAAGAAAGTTCTCTACTCAACCAAAAAAGATTGGAGGAGTCATGACCCTCCAACCATGAGAGAGTAACTTCCAGGCAATCTTCGGAGGCCCATTTCACCAGGAGTTGAAGTGTTACAACCGCTCTTCGGAATTTTACTTCACCAGAGTTGAAATGCAAACAAAATAAAGACCTCTTCGGAGGCACATTTCACCAGGAGTTGAAGTGTAACAGCCGCTCTTCGGAATTTCACTTCACCAGAGTTGAAATGCAAACAAAATAAAGACCTTTCCGGAGGCACATTTCACCAGGAGTTGAAGTAGCCGCTCTTCGGAGTTTCACTTCACCAAAGTTGAAATGCAAAACAAAATAAAGACCCCCTCCCGGAGACACAATCAAGAAGAAAGACCTCTTCGGAAGCCCACGTTTCACTGAGATTGAAATAAAACTTCCAAGTGTTGAAACGTGAAAAGGCTTTCTTCAAAGGCACAACTCTTTGGAGGTACACGTTTCACCAAGATTGAAATAAAACTTTCAAGTGTTGAAACGTGAAAAATCCCTCCTCAGAGATACAAGTTTCAAAATAAAAAAAGAAGGGGCCGGTACCCGCACAATTCTCGACCAGTACATGCAAAAGACAAGAAGCTAAAAGCTGGAATCTTCATTTCTTCTTACCACCTTTGGACCCTTTACCCGACCGAATGGTTAGCTTTTCAGGTCGGTCTGTAGGCATAAGGGAAGAAGGAGAGGGAGGTGCAACTGGTCCAACTTCCGGTTCCTCTTCAGTAGCAATGATTTTCTTCCCCTTCCTCTTTGATGTTCCGTGCTTCTTTCTCTTCTTCGAAGAAGACTCACTCCCTGGAGTAACAAGAGCAGACAAAATTATGTCATCAGAAGGTGTCCGCTCCGGAGATATCTCACCTCCCTCAAGTCCCTCGTCTTTCTGCTCTTGCGAAGCGATAGGATCATCTAAGCCATGAAGAGCCTCTATTTGCTCCTCTTGTGACCCGGGCTGTGAAGTAGAAGGAGGAGCCACCTGAAGAGACGGAGGAGGGATAACCGGAGGAGGCGAAGTCTGAAAGATGCTCGATACTTTCTCTACAGGAGAAAAGAGGGTAAAGTCAGTAAAAAGAGGAGATAAAGGCTCGTCAAGATTCAGAAAATAGTCAAGAAGCTCATTGAACCCATAAGAAACAAGTGAGCAGTCTACTTGAGTGAGGTTTACAGTAGCGAGATTAACGGTGGAGTTACCTGGAGAAGTTGGTTTCCTGACATCAACCTCATAAGCTTGCACGTCAGCACTCTCGTCACCGTCATCTCCACCCTGTATGCTTGTGAACTCGGTAGTAACTTTGGTAGGAGATGAAAAATAGGAACTGGAACCAATAATGTTGATTTCAGACGAAGAAGGAGGCTGGACTGGAGTAGTTAAAGTAGTTTTTCCCAACTGGTCCCCTTCTGTCGCTCCAGTTCTTAATTGTGCAAGTTGCTCTTTTCCCTTCGCAAGAGCAGCGCGAGTTTCCACATCTAGATAGCACGCCTCAAGCTCTTCCTCGGTATACCCGGCGCCTCTTAACATGTCGAGAGCGGCTTCCCACACTTCAGCCAAGGTGATTTCGTATAGGACCGAGAAAAGAGAGACTGCCGCGCCCCAAGACGCTGTGCAAGTAAAAGTCAAATAGATTTGAACTGACGTTGGCTTCCATGGCTTGAATAGATTCTTCAGCTGCGATTTTACCAGCCATGGCCTCATCTCGTTCTTTTTCAGTTTTAGCAAGCTGAGCTTTTAACGCTTCAATCTCCATGTCTTGGGCGCTCATTTTACTCCGCAACTGAGCGGCATCAGTGCGGTAATTCTCTACGACCTCTTCTAGCCTCTCAATTTTAGCTTCGGCATCTCTTTGGCCAGCATGTGCATCCCACACTTGTTTTTGTAGCACCTCTTCTCTTTGAGTGTAAGTGTTAGAAGAGGTGGTAAGATCGTCTTTAAGATGCTTGACTTCAGCTTCAAGTTTCTCGTTATACTCGGTTATGTTTTTCATCTCGATGTTGTGCTGGTCAAGAATCTTCTGCCATTCCGACTTATCGTTCTCCATAGTTAGCATCGCCTCGATATTGGCCCGATTGACCCTTTGGAGTTCATCAACAAGCTTTTGCCATCCAGACATTCTTTCAATATCAAGTCTGACGGCATCAAGATTTTGGTACATGGCTTCTTTATCAATGGGGACTAAATCATGATCAAAGCGCACCCCCTTCAAGCACCAATTCGGGAATCGGCTCTGTAGGGTCGGTGGACCCCTTTCAACACGATATGAAGGCCTATTAAGAAGTGTTTGAATAGCGCTTCCTTCAAGAGTAGGGGATTTGGAAGGAATGTCGATAGAGATGGGAGCGTCAAACTTTTCAGATATTGCAGATGCGTGCCTCTCACTAGGTTTGGCCCGCTTGCTCGGGTCCTCAACAATGTGGCTCTTCCCCCAACCATCATGCGTTTTACGTTTGTGAGAGTCATCGCCTCTTGAAGGAGACTCATGTCGCACATCTATCCTCTCATGACGTTCTTCATATTCTCTCCTCTCTCTAGCTTTACGAGCAGCTCTCTGCTCATCGGTTTCTCTGGGACCAGTAAGGTAGCGTCTATAATCATAGTTGCCACGCCCTCCATAGTGCTGAAAGTCTTTGTAATAGGATCCGTTGCGTCCCATCGGAGAATCTGAAATAAGAAGATAAGCTTTAGAAATCTTTAAAGTATAAGAAGATAAGTGCATAGAAGTGCTGAAAAATCCTAAGGTGTGTGTGACATGCAAACTATACGCGCCGAACGACGAACCGCTCGACAGTCGGGGGGTAGTGACAGGCTTGGTAACTAATGGCAGTTCTTGTGCTAAAGGAGTTTGCTTAAGAGCAGAGGTCGTTTCGGCCGCCGAAGATATAATTTTAGCAGTGGTAGAGTCATCCTTAAAGAGTTCTTGAGAGGTGATTATTATGTCACTTAAATTCCCAAAGATGTCTTCACCATCACGCCCGGCAAGGCTCCTTCCATCAGCTCCTTCTTCGATGGTCTTTTCTGCCCGATGCGGAAGCTCTCCTTCTTCAATGACTGGGGAAAGTACAGACTTGTCAGACGGCCCCGCAGCATCCTTCGGAGTTGAACACTTCACTAGTGAAGCCTCGATAGCAGTTTCACTCCGCACAGGCTCATCAATGGAAGCTGGGGCATCTAATGCTTCAGCCGGAGAATCAGGGACTTCGTAAGGATGGATAGATCGAGAAGGGTGTAGAAGCCCGAGTTGGTGCAAATACTCATCCCTCAGTAAGAACCTAACGCTCCTCTCTTCCACTGGCACAGCACTCAATCTTTCAAAAGTCGCCTTATGTCTTGAATCTCTTGAAAGAGGAGGAAATGCTGCAAAGGTAAAGGGCAAAAGTTAGCACTCGACAACTGGAATTTCGGAAAAGCCCAAATGGAAAGAACAAAACTTACTTCCAACTCTCCAGATGCTATAAAACCCAAGGGGGCAACGAACAAAGAAGTACTGATTCAGAAACCCATGAGCACTTTCAGAGAGACGCATAATCAATTTACGGCCTCTCACGCTTCTCACGAGTGTAATAGAGGGATGGTCCTTAGATTTTATGAATGAGCATAAATAGCAAATCTCCTCAAAGCTGGGAAAGCGATTAAATGTCCTCATGAACAGTGCACATAGCCCTATTAAAATGGCATAACCATTTGGGTGTAACTGAAATGGAGAGATAGTTAAGCGAAGAAGAAGCTGTCGTAAGAAGTCATTGAAAGGAGGAATGGCTCCACTCAAGCACATTTGGCGATTAACAGCGATAAAGCCGAGAGGGGGCCTATCTGCATTGTCATTTGGTCCCGAGAGTAAGGCGTCATCTTCAGCAATACCAAACTGGATGCGTAGTTGGTTGAACACCCGCTGATTCAGAGTAGTGGGAGTTCTCTCCGGAGGGTTATCTAATAGGTTAGCTATTGGGAAGACATCTTCAGCCTGGCCCATCGATTCTTCTTGTTAAGAATCCATTCTACATAAGCAACTGGATGTTCAAATGTGAAGGTGCACATTTCCTAAAAGTGTGTGAAGTGTTGTGCAAAACTGATAAGAATGGCAAGTAAATATAACTGAAATCAAATTAGTCGATACTTATCGATTATTAAGTTTCAGAGCTTGTTGTCTCAAAGTTTAAATGCAGTATTGATGCAAACCAATCAGTTCTAGTTGATTGTTTTAACTTTGCTCTAATATGCCATTTGATTTTGATTGATTAACAACATTTCATTCACATAATTCATTTGAAATAGTTATTCTTTATCGGCTAATCTGTCATTTGATATAGGCAGTCAATGGCAGTATATTCGCCTTTGTTCTCTGCAGAAATTGTGTTTGACAGGTTGTTAGCTTACAAGTTGGTGCAATTTATAAACGAATTCAAGCTGTTCAGTTTGGAGACTTGTTCAAGTTTTGTCAAAATCCTGAAGTTGTCAAGCTTGATGCAAGTCTTTAAGTCACAATATGAGTTAAGGGGTCAAAGTTCGATGCTTCAAATCAAGGCAAAGAAAGATTGCTTAAGTTTTAGGTCACAAGAAACAAGGCTGTGCAGCAGCGAAAAAATTGGTTAAGTCCTAAGTCGAACGAGACTTAACTTACTAAGTCATTAGAAGGTCCTAAGCTACTAAGTCGTTGGGAAGACCAAGCTATTCAAAGATCCTAACTCCTAAGTCGAGCACGGCTTAGCATGCTAAGTCGCTCAAAACTCCAGAACTGTTCAGATATGCTAAGTCGCTCAAGATCCCTGAGTCGTTCAGATCTGCTCACTCACTAACTTCTCCTCCACGTAACATTTCACTATCTCAAATTGCAACCCGATAACCCGTTAACAGCTGCATAAGGAAATTCACCATCCTCTCCATGAAATTCATCATTCCTCCACGCCACCAAACCATCTAAAAATCAAGTCACCACCAATCTATCATAAGCCTAGTGCGATCTCGCGAATCGCAGTAACGACGCGTTTATCAATGATTAAAGTTATGATTCACAGCGAAAGGAAGCGGCAGAGTAAATGGAGGTCGTGAAAGTCATGGTTCAATGGAATTGAGTTAGGAACAGAAATTGGAAGATTCACAGTCCAACCGAGATCGTGGTTCGATAATGATTGGAATCACTTACGTTGTGAGAATAATTGGTGGATCGAAACTAGTTGATTCGAATTCTTCTTCAGGAAGCTTGGGAATCTGCTAAGTGAGTTAAGATATGAATGTTAGTAAAAGGGAAGAAGAAGGCATCTCACTAGCTTATATACGCAAGCGGAGGGACTCGAATCGATACGAACGACTCAAGCCTCTCATAAGTCGCTAACGACTCAACGACTTAAGGTAGCACGAGTTAAGAGATGTCGGAGCACACGACCTAACCCTTAGGCGTATACTCCGAGGGGCAAATGTTAACCCTCCTGTGTTCAACGACTTAACGGGTTAATGCACTCAACGACTTAGCGAGTTAGAGTTTACAGCAGCTAACGAGTTAGCGAGTTAGCAAGTATAGCAAGTTAACGAGTTAGAAAGCTAACGAGTTAACTAGTTAATAAGCCAGCGGGTTAGCGAGTTAACAAGCTCACGTGTTAGGAAATGAACAACCTAACTGAGGGAGGTCCAAGCGACTTAAATTAACCCGAAACAGTCACTAAGTGGCTTGCTGATTTTAAGTCGTTCGCGACCTGCTAAGTCTTAACCCGTGTCCCTGTAACACGCTAACTCGCGAAGACTTACTCTAGGTTGCAAACGAGTCAAGCTAACCCGTGAAATCCTTGACCTCGTGAAAACTTGCCTTAAGTCGTGGCCGGGTTAAGCTAACCCGTGAAGTTCTGTAAGTCGCATACGACTTAGTCCAGGAAACTCTATAAATACGGCATGTGCTCCAACATACGAGGGACTTTTGGCCAATCATTTCAAGCGCCAATACTCTGCTGAATTCTCAACTCACCCGACACTTCAAGCTCGAAAGACATTTCAACTAACTTCAAGGGAAAATCTAACACAATCTACATGGATTCGAAGAATTCTTCTCTACCAAAGTTCTAGTTGTTTGTCTCGTCATAATTGTAATTGAGGATTGTTGTAAAGTTGTAATCGGTTTAGCAATAAAGAGAATTAAAGTGGACGTAGGCTTTCCTTGAGCCAAACCACTATAAAATCGTTGTTATTCACTGCTTTTTCTGTGATTTTCTACTTATACTCTGCTCCCGAATCATCGGGTGGTGCTTTCACAACTACACTTCATACACCGGGGTGTTAGCATTCAAATTTTAGCGTTAACAGCCTCATCACAGGATCCAGACTCACAAAGCTGAATAAGATGCAACAAATCAGGATCACGCCGCTGAGCATCGGCAATACGATCCAACAAAATAGGTCGAGCTCCCAAACTAAATAATAGAATAGGAGAATCAGAAGATGAACCTCGATCACGAATTTCACAAAAAGATAGAGTCTCAAGAACATCCCATTCGGCAAGCATCATAGAAACAATAGCCGAATGTTTGCAACTAAGCGCATCAGCAACACGATTACCCTTTCCAGGGGTATACTGGATATCAAAGTCATAGGAGGCAAGAAACTCGAGCCAACGTTGTTGTCTCATATTGAGTTCCTTCTGAGTGAATAAATACTTCAAGGATTTATGATCGGTATAGAGAATGAAGCACTCGCCTAATAAGTAGTGTCGCCAAATCTTCAAGGCAAAGACAATGGCGGCTAATTCAAGATCATGAGTGGCATAGCGAACTTCATTCGGACGCAGTTGCCTAGAAGCATAAGCAAATGCCCGATCCTTCTGCATAAGAAAAGCACCGAGACCACTACCACAAGCATCGGTGTAGACAACAAGATCATGATTCCCCTCGAAAACCACAAGAATAGGAGCATTAGTGAGAAGTTCCTTCAATGTCAGAAAGGAAGCTTCACACTTGTCGGACCAATCAAAACGAATGCCTTTCCGAGTAAGGCAAGTGAGAGGAAGCACAACACGGGAAAAATCCTTAATGAGCCGACGGTAATAACCCGCCAATCCAAAGAAACTACGAATCTCATGAACATTCTTGGGCCTCTTCCAATGCTGGATGGCTTCGATCTTTGAGGGATCGACAGAAATGCCATCGGAAGATACAACATGGCCTAAGAACTTAACCTTATTCTCCCAAAAGTGGCACTTGGAGAATTTGGCTTTAAGTTGATGGTGACAGAGAGTACTCAATACAATTCTCAAGTGATTAGCATGCTCGGCTTCAGACTTAGAATAAATAAGGATATCATCAATGAAGACAAGGACGAACTTATCGAGATATTCCCGGAATACTCGATTCATGAGATCAACAAAGAAAGCAGGAGCGTTCATCAAACCGAACGGCATAACGAGCCACTCAAAAGAACCATAACGAGTGAGGAAAGCGGTAAGAGGGATGCTATCCTCCGCGACTCGTAACTGATGAAAACCTGTGGCAAGGTCTAGCTGAGAAAAGACCTTAGCACCACTCAATAGATTGAACATATCATCGATCCTAGGCAATGGATACCTATTCCTGATGGTTAACTCGTTAAGCTTGCGATAATCAATGCAAAGCCTAAGAGTTCCATCGGACTTTTTCACGAAGACGACCGCGGATCCCCACGGAGAAAAACTGGACTGAATCAACTGCTTGGACTCTAGCTCTAAAAGCTGCTTTTTGAGTTCCTCATTTTCCCTTGTAGACATCCTCGTAGGAGGACGACTAACTGGCTGCGCACCTGGAATGAGATCAATGCGGAACTCAATTGCCCTCTTGGGTGGCAAACCCGATACAGGCTCAAAAACATCAGAAAAGTCACAAGCAATAGGAATACGAGATATATCATCATCATCTCGCGAGCCAAGAGAATATAAAGCCATTTCGGAATTATCCACATCCCGAAGAACAAGAGATAACTGAGTAGGCGAATCCGGATGTCGAAGATATATAATTCTCTCCGAACAAATAATACTGGCATCATATCTCACTAGTCAGTCCATTCCTGAAATCATATCAAATCCCAGACAAGAAATAACGTGCAGATTCGCATGAAAAGAAAAATCACATAAAACAATCTCAACATCATCACAAAGCAAGCTAAGGGTCGCGGATCCTCCAATAGGATTCGCAATCCTCAATGAAGTAACCATACAAGAAACATCCAAAGATAAATCATCGACGAGCTTTTTGATACAAAGGAATGTGAAGTACCCGTATCGAAAAGAACTCGAATACTATGGTCATGAAATAAAATAGAACCTTCCAAAATAGATGGAGATATACCTTTGGGCTGAGAGGGACCTTTAGAAGCCTTAGCAGCATAAAGCCTGCTAGACTTGGCACCAGCCGGAACAGTAGGGCAAGCTGAAACATGATGACCTTCCTTCTTGCAATAGCGGCAGAAGAGAGGCTTAGGACAAGCTCGAATAATATGATCCGGAGAACCACAATTGAAACACTTTCGAACGAAAGGTGTTCCGGAAGACTGAGGCTGAGAACTAGAACCACCAGTCTTCTTCTTCTTAGAAGGAAAAGGCTTCTTCTGAAATGGAATCGGCCTCTTGTTGGGGTTCTAGGAAACCTCAACTTCAACATCACTCTCACACTCCTTCTCGATGGTCTCAAGATGAAGTGCCGAATCAACCAACTCCTCAAAAGAAAGCTTAAGCTGGAGCAACAAGGACTTCTTAAGATATTTCTTAAGACCAGAAACAAACTTCAAATTCTTCTTATAAGAAGTGCTGATGAATTTAAGACCATACTTAGATAAAGCCTCGAATGATGCAACATACTCAGAAACAGAAGATTTCCCTTGCTTCAACTCAAAGAAGCGACGGGTCAATAAAACTTTTTCAGATTCAAGAACGAACTTGAGTTCAAATCGCTCCCGAAACTGAGTCCAAGAAAGAGTAGACTCATCAATTTCGGCTATAAGAAGCTCATACCAATCAAGAGCACGCTCTTGTAATAAGCTAGTAGTTACATGAACTCTATCATGGTCAGAAAGATCCATGCGAGAAAAGATACGCTCGCACGTGCGAAACCAAGCTTGGACTTCAAGAACAGATTCGGAGCCCTTAAACGGCTTTCCTCCAAGATGAGAAAAATCACTGCACTGACGTGCAAAGGCAGACTTGCGAGGTGGAGACACTCGAGGAGGAACTGGAGGCTGAGTGCTCCTAAACAACTCCAAAAACTGATCAGCAGACATATAAATGCCATCCAGATGTGAACCACTGGATTGCCCAGCATCCGAACGTCGTCCTCTGCCTCTTCCAGCCATACGCTGAAAGTAAGATAAGAACAAGATTATTCACAAGGTAGATATTGCAATATGGAATACTACGGAATAGAAATGCATTCCTAGACGTATTCCCAAACTCTATCTAACCTTGATGGAATAAAGAGACACGATGATTCAAAGATTCGTATTACCTATACACTTTGATGTACCGTAATATGTGCATCTATTCTGTGTTTATCATATTTTGTCCTGAACTCAGCTCTAATACCACGCTGTGACGCCCCACCTTTATAACCACGCTAGCCAAGGACACTACAGGGTAATGCCGTCAACTAACACGGAGAATAAGGCTGGTTAGGAGCGACCATCTATAGCCTTGCTCTAACTATCTATTGAATAGGTCGGGGATTAATCGGCAAGACAAACGCATGGATTAATGGTCCGTGTTTTACCTAACCATTAAATCTCCCTTCCACTCTGCTCGAAGTGCGAAATTGTGTGTGCGTTTTAAATAGAATTTATAAATCGGAGAAACAAGCTTTTGATACAATTTAAAAGATTATTTTTAAAACCCGTGGATAAAGTCAAAAATAAGCTATCAAAGTCAAAGATGCAATAACAACTACTAAAAAGCAACTTGAATTGATAAAATTTGAAAAACCAATCAAAATATGCAAAAATAGGCAAAACAGACAAAACAGGAGCATGTCGGTCGACCGGACCTCCTGGGTCGGTTGACCGGGCCAGAAACAGAGAGGTGCTCCGGGCATCAGGTCGGTCGATCGGACCTCTGGGTCGGTTGACCGGAGCCCAAATTTCTGCACTTCCAAAACAGAGGCGGGGAAGTGCCCAAGTAGTAGGTCGGTCGACCGGACCCTGAGTTCGGTCGGCCGAACCTGATGATTTGCACTTCCTGCCCTATTTTCAATGAAATGCAAATTCTTTCCAAATCCAAAACAATGGCACATGCATACTTGTTAGGAATTCATACCCAACACCCATGAAATCAAGAGAAGTAGATGTGAGTTCAAAACTCACCTTTAACCCAAAACAAAGAAGATGAAGCTCAATAACAAGGAGAAGACCAACCAAACACTACTTCAACCCAACTAGCTTCAATCTAAGATCAAAACAAGTATTTCCTAAGCTAGAGGGCTGAACCCAAACCCAAAACCCAATAGAAAAAGGGTCAAAATTTCACAAACTCCAAACATATCAAAGATTATACTCAAAAAGATCGCAAACGCCATTTTGGAACCAATGGAGGTGGTTTCGAGTCCCAATTCGGCCGTTTGCAAAAAGTAACATTCCGCACCCAAAAATCCGACTAACGACGCTACATTTAAATAAAGCATTTAAATATATAATCGTTAAATATGCGGGTTGTTACACCTTTCGTGTAACGCCCCGGAAATTTTCGACTTTCGAAAATTCAACATCGATACTCACTTTATCGACTGCCGAGAAATCGAAGGCCGGAAACCCGAAATGTTATGGTTTAAGAAAAGAAAAGAGGTAGAAGAAGAGAGAGAAGATAGAAAATGGAGAGAAAAGAAAATAGAACGGAACAATAACTGAACAACATCAGAATCTCACAATTCGCAGCGGAACAACATATAATAATAAATGAATAATCTTTAAACAAAGAACTATATCAGTTATTACATTTTATACATTACATTTCATTACATCATATCATCAGAGTGTACAACAACAAACAACATCAAACAGTGCAGCGGAAAAAGAAATACTATATACTAATAATACGCCATGCCATCCAGCTTGCCTCCAGCAACTCCAGAATATCCTGATAAACCTTACTCTTGACTGCCCGTGTGGAAATTGGTGGGCACCCAGAGTTTAGGAAGGAAAACAATAAACTCCGAGTCAGTCATGTGACTGGTGTGAGAAATCAAAACAGTTTATTTATCTTTGAAAACAAAATAGAGGAATATTTTTAAATCAATTCGCGATGCTTTTAAAAATGAGACTACCATAAGGCCTCCCGCACACACACACAATGCAAACGCAGAATCGGAGGAGATTTCTCCTTATGATAGCCAAAGATGCTTGATACGCATTAAAAAGAAACATTTGATATTATTATTAGTGCATAGTGTAGGAAAAAAATTCATTTCAAAAGTAGAATATAAATCTTAGCCAACATACGACCATTATCGTATGCCTACTATAGCTACCATCCAAACAGTGGGGCGCCACCATAAGTGAATGATAGGTTCTACAACTAATACCGTACAAGTCTCGTATTGTTTCTTTGGATTTCCAACGAATGATCAGGCCAAGGAACTTCCCATTGCCACATGAGAATGCCTCTGGATGGACATCCCCGAGAACCAAACCGGATCTCTACCAACACAAGGCCGGATTACCCCTAACTGAGTAACAACTGACCGAATATGCCATCCCCCGGTCCTTTGGGACCTTTCACCCGAGCGCTCGTAATCAATTCACACAATCATAACAAAGTGTTTTCAACATGAGTAAGTATCTGGGCTCCATACCATGATACCACCCTTTTCCAGAAGGAAATGCACACATCCTAAAGGGCGCTACCCTCATAACCTTGCCGCATCTTTCCTGTTTTGACCATTCACGGGGTGTGAGGCTCGACGAAGTCTCGTCCACAAAAACATACTTTATACAAAAGCCATGCTTTGGGTCAACAAATGATCATAGAAATGATCACCAGGATAGACGATCAAATAAACGATCCTATCACAAATAATTAACACAATGATCATTTCACAGCAACACTCAGCATGTCACATTACCAAATTGGGAATATATCACTGATAACATTCAACTACATAACCTCTGAGCTCGTACGTCTCAGAGAAGGGTGTTAAGCTAAAAGAATAAATTCTTCGCCACCAATAGAAATATATTTGAAAGAAATCGGCTTTACATCTCAATTTGTAATGTCAGACATACAATCCATACAAGTCTGTTCCGGGCTCGAACAAAACCGAAGGCACTTACAAAGAAGTCCTTGCAATCCGGATATTCACAATCCTGATCGGATTTCCCATCACTTAGGGAGTCTCTATACCGTTGCAACTCAGTGCAGAGACAATCGACAGGTCATCCTATCGCTCTCGCAAATACCGGGTCTTCAACACCGATCTTCAATGCTATCATAACGACGTATCACATATTTGGAATGGGTTATACGACCCCATGGTCCTTTCCCGGTTAACCCGAATAGTGAGCGCTTATTCAAAAATAAGTGTGGCATTCAAATTCAAACAAATCACATCAATTACCCATTCAAAGGGAAATATTGATAGTCGGTTATTGAACTATCAATGAATATGCACACATCACCAGATTCCAAATAATTTTCCAAATTATTTATTTTTCAAAAATATCTTTGCAAGATACATTATTTTCAATACTTCAAAAATAAATCAACATTTATTTTTAAACAAATTCCACTTTCTTTTATAAATTCCATAGTGAATTTATATTTCACAATATCTCCTGATATACGATTTTCAATAGGTTTCAATATTCCTTTTTAAATTTATCTTTAAAAAGATAAATTCTCAAAATATTCACTTTATATTGGAAAACATTTCCATACTTATTTATTCATAAGTAATTCACAAATTTCTTTTACTTTCAACACTTGGAAAATATTCAATATACTTAAATCGAGATTTAGTATATATTTCATTCTTTAAGGAAATCATTCTCTTAAACATATTTATTTGGGCCAAAACGAATATTGCGTAAAACATCGTTACGACGTCCCAAAATCACTAGTATAGGGATTTGAAATTAAAATAGATATATAAATCCCAATACTATACAAAACATTTCCTTTCGGAAATCATTTACTATAACAATAGTGTTATAGTCCACTATTTCCTTTTATTTCTCGAAAACGTCTATTTCAACAATGAATGTTGAAATCTATGGTTTCGAATCTTAACATATTTTAAAACATCGTTAGAACGTTTAATTCAATTTAAAATATCACATTCTAAACATTTTCTTTAACATATTATTCACTATTCAAAAACGTGAATATACTACGTTAACAACTTTCATCCTTTTATTCATTTTATTTCAAAGGATTATTCACAGTCAAAAATGTGAATATAACACCATTAATAGGTTTCAACAATTTACTTATCAAAATAAGTCGTTTGCGAATTTATAAAACAACGTTTATAAACTCCTTTATTTTTTATTTTATAACGACTTCCTTTTATAAATTCCTTTATTAACCTATTCAATTCATAACTCAATTATAAAACAAAATTCATATTATAAGTTAAACACCTACAATTTATTTGTTTGCAAAAATCGTTCCTTTGAACTTCATAATTATAAATCTTATAACTTATAAGATTCGTTTATTTATCCAAATCTATTCTTTCAATAGCTTTATAAATTTTATAAACCTACTACTTATAAAATTCCATTTATAACTTCACCGTTTATAATTCTATAAATTTCATTCTTTATGAAATTCATTCACAATTCATTCTAACACTTATAAAACTTGTTTTATAATTCAAATGTTTTAATTTATAAATATAAATTTATAAATCTCTTATATAAATCAATTTATATTATTATTTCAAAACGTCTTCAAAGTCCTTTATAATTTCACCATTTTGATTTATAAAATAATTAAATTTTATAAATCCTATATATCAACTTTTCATAATAAATTCAATTAATCCCGATTTAAATTCTTTTATAAAATCATTAATCCCATATTTTCAAAAATCAACCTTTAACTATATTTCTCAAAAATATCATAATTTTTATAACATTAAAATTATAACGTTTATTTATTTAAAATGGATCAATTCCAAAAAAATATTTTATAAAACATATACTTTTCAAAAATCACTTTAAAAATCATTTTTAAAGTTTCAAAATTTGGTCCAATGATGCTACATACCAAATAGTCAATCACGACAACAACGATATCATATATCGATATGATAATCCATCAAATATCAAAATATCTGAAATCAAATAAATACTGTTGAGGAATCCAGTTGGATCCCTCCAACCTGTTTTCCTGCATCCAAAAACATTAGCACAATACCATTTTCGCTCCAGTACGAAATTATCGTGGTATATGGTTAAAATATTATCCGCTTAATAACGGCGCAATAGGGTCTCATCCGCTAAACAAATGCGAGAAATCAATAACTCCAATATATACATATGCCAATATATATATATATATATATTGCTATTATATATAATACCAATTTCACTGTTTATGAAATATTCGCGGTATATGTTTTTAATAAATAACATCCGCTTACTAACGGCGCATAATGTCTATTTTAACAATCAATAGATAACAATCATCATTCAAACATGCATTCAAATATTTTAAATCTAACTATTTAAAATAAAATCGAAACTGATTCGATTGAGTGAGAAGTTCTCACCTTGATTTCAATTTCGTTTTAGCGATTTATTTCGAATAAAATTAAACGGACGTTTAATTTTATACGAAATTTTCACTAACTCCAAACGACTCCAATCCAATTTCATCGCGTAGTGCTCATCCATACGATTCCAACGCAACTGGTTTCGCGCGTTTTCGACCTCGTATGAAAAAGTTATGAATTTATGAAGTTACACGATTCATAATATTATAATTTACAACATAATTTTCTAATTATAAACCTACTACAAATCTTGGCCACTAGATCTCATCCCCTGCAATCTCCACCGTGCGTCCCTTCTCTCCTCTCCCACGTTCCATCTCCAGTATTTTTTTTACGCAACCCAAACCCATCAAGCACAAATTAGGTTTCCAAATTCGAGCCTCCTCGTTACACTAAACCTCATCACACCACCGCCATGTCGAAGCCCATTGCAAGAGCTACCTCCACCACCCCCAGCATGAAGCTCGGCCACCTGATGTGGCTTGATATGCGTGCGCAAGCCCCAGGCGTCGGCCCCCTCCTGCTCCTCCTCTGATGCTCCAAACACGATCTCAACCGTATGGATTGAAAGCTTTCGCCAAGATCTACAACTTTCATGTTGATCACTTCGCTTGATTGTGAATGGATTGAGAGATTTTGAGGAGGAAGTGAAATCAAATTCTGGCCATTCAATACTAAAGTGGCGGCTAGGTTTATAGATTAGGGTTTAGTGTTTTTATTTTTTTTTAATTTATGAAGGGTGGGGCTATTTATAAGAAAATCGATCGACACTATTCATCCCGGAAATTCCGAACTTCGATTTACGCGCCGAAACTGACGTTCCTAGGGTTTATCCCGCGTTCCGGACACAATGAAACAGGTTTCGAAAGCTAATTCGGACATCTGTGCGAGTTATGGCTATAAACGTTCAATTTAAATTAAACCGATTTAAATCGATTTCTAGGCGTTTTAATTTGTACCGGACAAACGGTAAATCCAATTGACACGAAATTTGAAACCTTACAATAATATCACATTACGGATCCGATGAAACTGGTTTCGTCGAAATCCGAGACTTTTTGAAAAATGGCTATTTTAACTTGCCAAATTAAAATTAAAAATAATTCGATGCGTTTCGAGCTGCTACGATCAAACGATAACTCCGATTGACACGAAAATTGAAATCCGGTAATAACTAACTATTACGGACCCAATGGAACTGGTTTCGTTCAATTCTGAGACTGTTCAAAAATTGGCTATTTTCACTAGTCGATTTTAATATTAAAATATTCAATTTTCACAAATTAACTTTTAATTCGATTTTAAAAGTTCTAAAATATCGTTCTAACTACAATATGATAAAATAAAATTTTACAAATCATTTTCAATCATATTTAACTCAATTTTCCATTATTTCTATAATTTAACATATTAAATTATCGATTTAATTATCCAATTAAATCCAATTATTCAAATAAAAATTTATTTGACTTATAAATTCACTTATTAATATTTAAAATTAATTAAATATTCAAATTTTAATAAATTAAAATTCTGGGTCGTTACAATCTTCTCCCCTTAAAAGAATTTCGTCCTCGAAATTATTAAGTAAGAAAAGTTATAGAATCTATTAATTTTCCATAAATCCATAATTAAACTTCTTACAATAACTTACTAAGTTTTCAAACCATACGTAGTTATCTTTTCAAAAACAACTACTATTGTTTATCTTTCAATTCCAATCAAAGTTAAAATTTTCAAAATTTTCCAATTTTTTCAAATTTTTTCTAACGCCTTAAATTTTCGGAAAAATTCGCCATAGTCTCCTTTGCGCGGCTCGATCCGAAAAAAATGACAGTATATATATCACAAATATACATCTCATCAAGTAATGAGGCATCCCGTAGGGAAAAAATGTAAAAGTACGATATGTAATCCGAGATATGTACCTTATATTTTATTAGCGAGCATGTACGGCTAATATAGCGCGAAAGCGAGCTCCAAATGCGAAGTAAACGCGATCCGCACCTACTAATCACTCAACAAACAACATGAGAACATGCATATATGAAAATAATCTCAATATACAAAATATATCTCCATAACAACTATATATGTCACATAGCAAATGAAACAAAAGCAACAAATGCAAACATCAACCAACTATCATTCAACTAACATCCATAACCAATAAATATTCATTCATATTCTTATTAATATTCAATGAAATGGTTTTCAATTTAATCACATATGATTCTTTAATAGTGGATGTTTACTAACATTCATTTTCAATTAGTTTATATTCACTAATTCATATTCAAGTTGGTTCACTTCCAAATCAAATTCAATTCTATTCAAGATTCACTTAACTTCAAATTGGATTTCAATTACTTTAGCTTCCAATTTCATTAACCCTTAATGAATCATATACAATCAATCAACTAACCATATAACAACCAATTTATATTAATTTCAACCAAATTCCTTTGCTTATATTCATTCAATTTGGTTTAACACCATCACTTTCATTCAATAATTCAACTTTCCAATAACATTAGATTCTTATGAATTATCCTTACATTCATTATTTCATATCAACTTTATTCACATTTAATTGATTTACATTCAATCCATTAATTCAATTCAATTACAAAAGTTGAACTTCATTTACATAATCTAAGTTCACATTTATCACTCAATTCAGCTTTCAAATTCTAAAGTAAATTTTCATTTAACTTTAAATTCATTTTTATTTACAACTCATATTTAACCCAAATTTCATATAGTTTCACTTTTTATATATATAAGTTTATTTCACAATTGTAAATCACATTAATTATAATCCAATTCTTATAATTCTTTTGCTTATACAATTATTCTTCAATATAGATTATTCAAACATCTAAACAATCAACTTATATACACTTTAATAATTCTGAAAAATTATTTCTTTTATATATAAAATATAATCAAGGTAAAATTATTTCATTTACCCAATTTAAAAACAATATTGTGTCGAACTGTTCTGTACAAGTGTTTAGAGATCCCTATCAGCAACGTTAATTACTCGTATTAACCAGAATCTATATACCACTCAACAAACCAATCATCACAATATAAAACAATTTTATATTCACTAACAAATACGCTCTCATAGCTATTATTACACTCAAACCCATTCTAGAGTACTACTGACTCTATCTCTAATGAGTAATACCCAACAGAACCATGGTTGTCGCTTAACCATAAGCTCTGATACCAGATGTAACGTCCCGGAAATTTTCGACTTTCGAAAATTCAACATCGATACTCACTTTATCGACTGCCGAGAAATCGAAGGCCGGAAACCCGAAATGTTATGGTTTAAGAAAAGAAAAGAGGTAGAAAAGAGAGAGAAGATAGAAAATGGAGAGAAAAGAAAATAGAACGGAACAATAACTGAACAACATCAGAATCTCACAATTCGCAGCGGAACAACATATAATAATAAATGAATAATCTTTAAACAAAGAACTATATCAGTTATTACATTTTATACATTACATTTCATTACATCATATCATCAGAGTGTACAACAACAAACAACATCAAACAGTGCAGCGGGAAAAGAAATACTATATACTAATAATACGCCATGCCATCCAGCTTGCCTCCAGCAACTCCAGAATATCCAGAATATCCTGATAAACCTTACTCTTGACTGCCCGTGTGGAAATTGGTGGCCACCCAGAGTTTAGGAAGGAAAACAATAAACTCCGAGTCAGTCATGTGACTGGTGTGAGAACTCAAAACAGTTTATTTATCTTTGAAAACAAAATAGAGGAATATTTTTAAATCAATTCGCGATGCTTTTAAAAATGAGACTACCATAAGGCCTCCCGCACACACACACAATGCAAACGCAGAATCGGAGGAGATTTCTCCTTATGATAGCCAAAGATGCTTGATACGCATTAAAAAGAAACATTTGATATTATTATTAGTGCATAGTGTAGGAAAAAAATTCATTTCGAAAGTAGAATATAAATCTTAGCCAACATACGACCATTATCGTATGCCTACTATAGCTACCATCCAAACAGTGGGGCGCCACCATAAGTGAATGATAGGTTCTACAACTAATACCGTACAAGTCTCGTATTGTTTCTTTGGATTTCCAACGAATGATCAGGCCAAGGAACTTCCCATTGCCACATGAGAATGCCTCTGGATGGACATCCCCGAGAACCAAACCGGATCTCTACCAACACAAGGCCGGGTTACCCCTAACTGAGTAACAACTGACCGAATATGCCATCCCCCGGTCCTTTGGGACCTTCACCCGAGCGCTCGTAATCAATTCACACAATCATAACAAAGTGTTTTCAACATGAGTAAGTATCTGGGCTCCATACCATGATACCACCCTTTTCCAGAAGGAAATGCACACATCCTAATGGGCGCTACCCCTCATAACCTTGCCGCATCTTTCCTGTTTTGACCATTCACGGGGTGTGAGGCTCGACGAAGTCTCGTCCACAAAAACATACTTTATACAAAAGCCATGCTTTGGGTCAACAAATGATCATAGAAATGATCACCAGGATAGACGATCAAATAAACGATCCTATCACAAATAATCAACACAATGATCATTTCACAGCAACACTCAGCATGTCACATTACCAAATTGGGAATATATCGCTGATAACATTCAACTACATAACCTCTGAGCTCGTACGTCTCAGAGAAGGGTGTTAAGCTAAAAGAATAAATTCTTCGCCACCAACAGAAATATATTTGAAAGAAATCGGCTTTACATCTCAATTTGTAATGTCAGACATACAATCCATACAAGTCTGTTCCGGGCTCGAACAAAACCGAAGGCACTTACAAAGAAGTCCTTGCAATCCGGATATTCACAATCCTGATTGGATTTCCCATCACTTAGGGAGTCTCTATACCGTTGCAACTCAGTGCAGAGACAATCGACAGGTCATCCTATCGCTCTCGCAAATACCGGGTCTTCAACACCGATCTTCAATGCTATCATAACGACGTATCACATATTCGGAATGGGTTATACGACCCCATGGTCCTTTCCCGGTTAACCCGAATAGTGAGCGCTTATTCAAAAATAAGTGTGGCATACAAATTCAAACAAATCACATCAATTACCCATTCAAAGGGAAATATTGATAGTCGGTTATTGAACTATCAATGAATATGCACACATCACCAGATTCCAAATAATTTTCCAAATTATTTATTTTTCAAAAATATCTTTACAAGATACATTATTTTCAATACTTCAAAAATAAATCAACATTTATTTTTAAACAAATTCCACTTTCTTTTATAAATTCCATAGTGAATTTATATTTCACAATATCTCCTGATATACGATTTTCAATAGGTTTCAATATTCCTTTTTAAATTTATCTTTAAAAAGATAAATTCTCAAAATATTCACTTTATATTGGAAAACATTTCCATACTTATTTATTCATAAGTAATTCACAAATTTCTTTTATTTTCAACACTTGGAAAATATTCAATATACTTAAATCGAGATTTAGTATATATTTCATTCTTTAAGGAAATCATTCTCTTAAACATATTTATTTGGGCCAAAACGAATGTTGCGTAAAACATCATTACGACATCCCAAAATCACTAGTATAGGGATTTGAAATTAAAATAGATATATAAATCCCAATACTATACAAAACATTTCCTTTCGAAAATCATTTACTATAACAACAGTGTTATAGTCCACTATTTCCTTTTATTTCTCGAAAACGTCTATTTCAACAATGAATGTTGAAATCTATGGTTTCGAATCTTAACATATTTTAAAACATCGTTAGATCGTTTAATTCAATTTAAAATATCACATTCTAAACATTTTCTTTAACATATTATTCACTATTCAAAAACGTGAATATACTACGTTAACAACTTTCATCCTTTTATTCATTTTATTTCAAAGGATTATTCACAGTCAAAAATGTGAATATAACACCATTAATAGGTTTCAACAATTTACTTATCAAAATAAGTCGTTTGCGAATTTATAAAACAACGTTTATAAACTCCTTTATTTTTTATTTTATAACGACTTCCTTTTATAAATTCCTTTATTAACCTATTCAATTCATAACTCAATTATAAAACAAATTCATATTATAAGTTAAACACCTACAGTTTATTTGTTTGCAAAAATCGTTCCTTTGAACTTCATAATTATAAATCTTATAACTTATAAGATTCGTTTATTTATCCAAATCTATTCTTTCAATAGCTTTATAAATTTTATAAACCTACTACTTATAAAATTCCATTTATAACTTCACCATTTATAATTTTATAAATTTCATTCTTTATGAAATTCATTCACAATTCATTCTAACACTTATAAAACTTGTTTTATAATTCAAATGTTTTAATTTATAAATATAAATTTATAAATCTCTTATATAAATCAATTTATATTATTATTTCAAAACGTCTTCAAAGTCCTTTATAATTTCACCATTTTGATTTATAAAATAATTAAATTTTATAAATCCTATATTTCAACTTTTCATAATAAATTCAATTAATCCCGATTTAAATTCTTTTATAAAATCATTAATCCCATATTTTCAAAAATCAACCTTTAACTATATTTCTCAAAAATATCATAATTTTTATAACATTAAAATTATAACGTTTATTTATTTAAAATGGATCAATTCCAAAAAAATATTTTATAAAACATATACTTTTCAAAAATCACTTTAAAAATCATTTTTAAAGTTTCAAAATTTGGTCCAATGATGCTACATAGCAAATAGTCAATCACGACAACAACGATATCATATATCGATATGATAATCCATCAAATATCAAAATATCTGAAATCAAATAAATACTGTTGAGGAATCCAGTTGGATCCCTCCAACCTGTTTTTCTGCATCCAAAAACATTAGCACAATACCAATTTCGCTCCAGTACGAAATTATCGCGGTATATGGGATTTAAAATATTATCCGCTTAATAACGGCGCAATAGGGTCTCATCCGCTAAACAAATGCGGGAAATCAATAACTCCAATATATACATATGCCAATATATATATATTGCAATTATATATAATACCAATTTCACTGTTTATGAAATATTCGCGGTATATGTTTTTAATAAATAACATCCGCTTACTAACGGCGCATAATGTCTATTTTAACAATCAATAGATAACAATCATCATTCAAACATGCATTCAAATATTTTAAATCTAACTATTTAAAATAAAATCGAAACTGATTCGATTGAGTGAGAAGTTCTCACCTTGATTTCAATTTCGTTTTAGCGATTTATTTCGAATAAAATTAAACGGACGTTTAATTTTATACAAAATTTTCACTAACTTCAAACGACTCCAATCCAATTTCATCGCGTAGTGCTCGTCCATACGATTCCAACGCAACTGGTTTCGCGCGTTTTCGACCTCGTATGAAAAAGTTATGAATTTATGAAGTTACACGATTCATAATATTATAATTTACAACATAATTTTCTAATTATAAACCTACTACAAATCTTGGCCACTAGATCTCATCCCCTGCAATCTCCACCGTGCGTCCCTTCTCTCCTCTCCCACGTTCCATCTCCAGTATTTTTTTTACGCAACCCAAACCCATCAAGCACAAATTAGGTTTCCAAATTCGAGCCTCCTCGTTACACTAAACCTCATCACACCACCGCCATGTCGAAGCCCATTGCAAGAGCTACCTCCACCACCCCCAGCATGAAGCTCGGCCACCTGATGTGCCTTGAAATGCATGCGCAAGCCCCAGGCGTCGGCCCCCTCCTGCTCCTCCTCTGATGCTCCAAACACGATCTCAACCGTATGGATTGAAAGCTTTCGCCAAGATCTACAACTTTCATGTTGATCACTTCGCTTGATTGTGAATGGATTGAGAGATTTTGAGGAGGAAGTGAAATCAAATTCTGGCCATTCAATGCTAAAGTGGCGGCTAGGTTTATAGATTAGGGTTTAGTGTTTTTATTTTTTTTTTAATTTATGAAGGGTGGGGCTATTTATAAGAAAATCGATCGACACTATTCATCCCGGAAATTCCGAACTCCGATTTACGCGCCGAAACTGACGTTCCTAGGGTTTATCCCGCGTTCCGGACACAATGGAACAGGTTTCGAAAGCTAATTCGGACATCTGTGCGAGTTATGGCTATAAACGTTCAATTTAAATTAAACCGATTTAAATCGATTTCTAGGCGTTTTAATTTGTACCGGACAAACGGTAAATCCAATTGACACGAAATTTGAAACCTTACAATAATATCACATTACGGATCCGATGAAACTGGTTTCGTCGAAATCCGAGACTTTTTGAAAAATGGCTATTTTAACTTGCCAAATTAAAATTAAAAATAATTCGATGCGTTTCGAGCTGCTACGATCAAACGATAACTCCGATTGACACGAAAATTGAAATCCGGTAATAACTAACTATTACGGACCCAATGGAACTGGTTTTGTTCAATTCTGAGACTGTTCAAAAATTGGCTATTTTCACTAGTCGATTTTAATATTAAAATATTCAATTTTCACAAATTAACTTTTAATTCGATTTTAAAAGTTCTAAAATATCGTTCTAACTTCAATATGATAAAATAAAATTTTACAAATCATTTTCAATCATATTTAACTCAATTTTCCATTATTTCTATAATTTAACATATTAAATTATCGATTTAATTATCCAATTAAATCCAATTATTCAAATAAAAATTTATTTGACTTATAAATTCACTTATTAATATTTAAAATTAATTAAATATTCAAATTTTAATAAATTAAAATTCTGGGTCGTTACAATTTCGTCCCCGAAAAAGAAGGAGGTAGGAGAATAAAAACAACCAGAAAGAAATTAGATTGAAAGACAAGATAAACAATAAATTTTAAAATTATATAAATTTTACTTGAAATATTCATTTGAAAACTTCACTTGGAAATCAATTTTCTTTAATACTTCAATTTTTTTTACTACTTTATCTTAAGATACTTTCAACATTATAGATACATCAATAATCATTTTATTTAAACATGTTTTATTAAATTAATAACTTCAAAATATTTATAACACTAAAATTTTCTATTAAACAATGTAGTATACAAATAAGCAATATTTAAAAAGGATATATCCAACAAGGAAGGAAGGTAGATTTGGAAAACAGAATCAAGGTGAATACTAAACTGAGCAGATAAGGTAGATGCAAGGAATAGTATCGGGCACGAATAATTAATCTAGAACCATAAGAATTTAAATTTCAAATATTAATTCAAAATTTCTTTGTTGGGAAAAATACTTTTAAAATAAATACCTTTATAATAATACTTTTATAATAAAATACTATTATATCGAAATAGATTTTCCTTTCGAAAATACTTTTATAACTCGATGTTTCAACCAGTTTATCCTCGTTCTTGCAGACTCTGGCCATGCGTTGATCAGGCGCAAAGCTAGAATTCTTCAAGTACTTAGTAGACTTGTTTCAACACCCAGTGAAAATACTTGAAAAACCTTTAAAATAGATATGGAAAGTACAATCCAAACAAAACCACCAAACCAAAACCTTTGTCCGACCATGGTTCGTAGATACACAATGGTTACGCCTGGATCCCCCAGGAAACAATCCGTATCCGTAAGCTTTCTCAGCCCTGCGAGTTATGCCATGATGACTAGTAGAGTGCAGGATACACAATGGTTACGCCCGGGTCCTCCAGGAAACAATCCGTACCCCTAGGCTGTCTCAGCCAGGAAGTTTCGCTACTATTCGTGACCTACACAGATTGCAGGATACACAATGGTTACGCCTGGATTTCCCACGAAACAATCCGTATCCCTAGGCCAGACTCAGCCAGGCAATTGCGCTATGCAGTCGCGAGAGGAAAAAAAACCATGGGTTACGCCACGGTGGGAACACTCGAGTATTACATTCGGAAAACCAAAAATCAGAGAGAATAATATCGATAGAATGAATCCACGATGTGGCCACAAAGCGGATATCAAGTAGAAGGCACTTTCCATATCTTTACTTCGAAAATATATATCATATAGTACCTTTTCAAATCACTTTCAAATATCATACTTATATAAAGTCCATATATATAGGATTCCATTTTTCCCAAATCGAATACTTTCCAAAATTAATAGTAGATCAAGTCATACTTATATAGACTTCGATTATATAAAATCTCTTTCCAAATTGAGTACCTTTCAAATCAATAGATTTCAAATCAACTTCATACTTATACAATCCATTTATATAAGTTTGACCACTCCCAAATCAAGTGCTTAATAATATCAGGTTCTCAAATTTCAAACCATTTCAATATCAATTCAGTTTCAAAATCATATATGATTTCATCAAATTTTCTTCCAAATTAAATATCTAAATTTCAAAGTTCCCAAAATAATAGGTTTAGAAAATTATCCCATTTTCCAAATTAAAATAATTCAAGTCAAACAAATTCATTTCCAAAAATCACCATATAAGTACTGGTTTTTAGTTCCGATTTAATTTCAAAACCAAATATTTTCCCAAAATCAATTATACTCAAAATGGTTTCCAAACTTATAATTATCCCTTTTTTTAAAACTTTTAAACTATCTATTTCTATGTGAAATATCCAATTTACCTTTCTGAAAACCATTATTCAACTATTTTTTTTCAAAACATTTCAAAACTAAATTTATATTCTTTATCAAACATTTTATACTCTTCGAAATTTCTTAGCTTTGAAAATTTAGTCTTGATTTGGATGTGTTCGAACATTCAAACTAGTTAGGGAAATCAAATTTTCAATTAAAGAGTTGAAAATCAACAATAAATCAATAAATCAATTATTAAATCCGAAACTCGAGAACTGAACACCGGTCTCATTTTAAATTGTTTCAAATATATACTTATATCTTTCTAAAATATCAAATTATACTTCGGAATTTGAAATCAAAAACGGTTTTACAAAATCACTTGCATAGTGAAGCTATTAAAGTGGCCTCTTCCTCACTCTGAAACTTGAAAATCAATGTCGATGATGCGTGCACTCATCACCGAAATTATTTTCCAGCGACACAAGTGTGTTCTGGACTTCTATTTTCTTGAAAACTTCTTTGAAATTTCTTCAAAACTATTGAAATTCATTTGAACTCATTTGAAACATTTCTTATTCGGAAAAATACTTTTAAATCGTAATATTTTTATATATTTTCCAAAATATTAAAACCAATTTCAAAATACCGGAATTCAATTCTCGAATTTCAAATTTAACTCTATAGTTATAAATCATTTTTATATAAATCAATTTCTTATAATTTTTCAAAATTTCAAATCCTTTAAAAACCTTTTTATATTAAATAACATTTCTTATTTGCTTTATATATATAGGTATATAATCCTTATCGAAAACATTTTCACTTTTATATATATATATATATAAAATCATAGTTATCAAAATAAAATTTCGGTATAAACAATTTCAAAAATACAAACAAAACCCGATTTTCAAAGGATGATTCAAGAATCGATTTCAAAACAAAGATAACGATTTAATTTAGAGGAACTCCAATCAATAGAATCCTGATTCGAAGATAGACTCGATCGAAGATGAGATAGTTAAATTACAAAATAGAAGATGGATATACTTCTATAAATCGCGGGCGACCTTTAGCGGTCAACCGTGATTCCAAAATTAGATCGGTGTAGAATTCTAAGGCAATTCGACATTCGATCGCCAGAGATATAGAATTCGGCATAACAAGATATAGCAGCATCATAAACCGAGGATACAGAAATTTTCGGTGAGTCAATGCCAATTGAAAAGGAGTTTTCACCCCCTTTACAAATCATTCAGTGGAGTTATGGGATACTTCGGAATCAAACGAATATAAATAGGGAGAGAGAGAATGAATTTCGGAACCGAGGGACATTCCAAAATTCAAAGGAAATCGAGTCAAAAGGAAGAAATTCAACTCGAGCTGTAACGAGACGAATTTTGCCCGCTCGAAAATCGACATCCATACTTCATATCGTATTCGAATGCCATAGATTCGACCGTTCAAATCCGATTCACCGGAGCTTATAACAACATTAAGTAAATAACACAGCCGAAAAAAAAGAATAATACATTGATATACAGCTTTGATACAATATCTGATACAACAGATGATCCAATAGATATCAATATACATCAGAGATATGATACAATAAATAGCAGCGGAAAAGAAAAATAGATAACATCCAGCAGCGGAACAATATAACTCTGAGATAGTCTTCAAAGAAGAACTCCAGAACTGCAACTCCATCTCAAATAACTAATCCAGTAATAGCTTGAACCCCCAATAACGATGCACCTAGCTAAGCAAAACTGATGTGTTCCAAAGACTGAACTAACTTCGGATAATCTACTAAACCTGACTATCTGAAAAACCCAACTCTAGACTGCTTGTGTAGAAAATAATGAGCACCCAGAGTTTAGGAAAGAAACAATAAACTCCGGATCAGTCGTGGGACTGGTGTGAGCAACAAAAACAGTTTATCTTTTGAAACATTCAAAAAAAGATTTTCAAAGTCAATTCGCAATGTTTTTTTTTTAAAAGTGAGATTACCATAAGGCCTCCCGCACACACACACAATGCAAACGCAGAATCGGAGGAGATTTCTCCTTATGATAGTCAAAGACGCTTGATACGCATTTAAAAGAACATTTGATATTATTACTAGTGCATAGTGTAGAAAAAATTTATTTCGAAAGTAGAATATAAATCTTAGCCAACATACGACCATTATCGTATGCCTACTATAGCTAACCATGTTCAATAGCAGGTTACCGCCACATTCCATGGCAGGTTATACAACTAATACTGTACAAGGTTCGTATTGTTTCTTTGGATTTCCAACGAATGATCAGGCCAAGGAACTTCCCATTGCCACATGAGAATGCCTCTGGATGGACATCCCCGAGAACCAAACCGGATCTCTACCAACACAAGGCCGGGTTACCCCTAACTGAGTAACAACTGACCGAATATGCCATCCCCCGGTCCTTTGGGACCTTTATCCGAGAGCTCTCTAATCAATTCACACAATCATAATAATAAAGTGTTTCAACATGAGTAAGTATCTGGGCTCCATACCATGATACCACCCTTTTCCAGAAGGAAATGCACATATCCTAAAGGGCGCTACCCCTCATAACCTTGCCGCATCTTTCCTGTTTTGACCATTCCCGAGGTGTGAGGCTCGACGAGTCACGTCCACAAAAACATACTTTATACAAAAGCCATGATTTGGGTCAACAAATGATCATAGAAATGATCACCAAGATAGACGATCAAATAAATGATCCTATCACAAATAATCAACACAATGATCATTTACAGCAACACTCAGCATGCCACATTACCAAAATTGGGAATATATCGCTGATAACCTTCAACTATATAACCTCTGAGCTCGTACGTCTCAGAGAAGGGTGTTAAGCTAAGAGAATAAATTCTCCGCCACCAACAGAAATATATTTGAAAGAAATCGGCTTTATATCTCAACTTGTAATGTCAGGCATACAATCCATACAAGTCTGTTCTGGGTTCGAACAGAACCGAAGGCACTTACAAAGAAGTCCTTGCAATCCGGATATTCACAATCCCGATCGGATTTCCCATCACTTAGGGAGTTTCTATACCGGCGCGACTCGGTGCAGAAACAATCGATAGGTCATCCTATCGCTTTCGCAAATACCCGGTCTTCATCACTGGTCTTCAAATGCTATCCATAACATTGAATCACATATTCAGAATGGGTTATACGACACAAAGGTCCTTTCCCGGCTAAACCGAATAGTGAGCGAAAATATTTTCAAAACATATGGATATGGGATTTCAATTAAGTCACAACTTATTACCCAAAACTTTTCTTCAAATGGCTAAACAAATTACCATTTTCAATCTTTAAACAAAAAGATTCATTTTCACAACCTTTAACGGTTTAAACAATTTTCACATTTTTTATCTTTTAAACAAAAGATTCATTCACAGATTTTCCAAATCAATTTTCATTTCAATTTGATTTACTCGTTAAATCTTTAAATCAAAGATTTAACTTATAGCCTTCAAAACAATTTCATTTCAATTTGATTTAAACAAATCATCAATTTAAATCTGTTAAAAATAAACAGATTTAATTCATAGCTTTCAAAAAGAATTCATTCATAACTTAGGAAAATCATTTCTCTATTCAATCTTGAAATTCCCTTAATTAACTGGAATCTCGGTTCTTATCTAAAAGTGTTTATCATTTGAAAACAACAGTTTTCTTTTTGGAAATCTGATTCATTTATACGAGTTGAAATCCTTGGGTTAAATTCAAATTCCCAAAAACAATACTTAAAAGTGGTTTAATCCCTATATAACCAATATAACATCTTTAATCCCTAATTTCAAATTATAAAATTTAATTCCTGATTTTGAATTCAAATTTAAATCAAATTATTTAAATTCCAAAACTTAATTGAAATAAATTTTAACTTGAAATTCCAATTTAAAAGCTTTTCACTTTTATTCCGATTCCATTTCCAAAACATTTGAATTTAAAAATTTCAAATTTTAAACTATTTCAAACCTGTGACTTAACCGATTTCCTCGTGAAATCCATATTTGTGTGTGTATGGTGTGGTCCAGGGGTTTAACACAATAGTGCAACATCATTTCAATCATCACAGATTCAAATACAACAATATATTCGATAAGCGATATAACTATAACGCTTATCTTTCATACACAGATTCGCAGATATATATATATCACAAATAATAAATTATATCACAGATCACAACACAAATCAGGATAATCATAAAGCATCATATATCAGGGATATCAACAATTCAACATCCAATAAAATCCAAACATCCATAAGTAGGATCAATTTAATCATCTGATAAATTTAAATCAGATTAAATTTCTATGAATAATTCTTTTCACATTTATTATCAAATAAATTTCAAGTAAATGATTCTCATTAACTATTCATAATTATTTAAATATTATTCTTAAGTAATTAAACTCAATTTAATTATTGTTAATTATCATTTAATTAACCTTTAAAATCATATATTTAATCACTGAGTATTTAATTAATTAAGTTCTAAACTGTAACTTAATAAATCTTAATTACTTGATTAAATAACCTTAATCATTTGTTTAAAAGACAACTCTTTATTAAATTAATGAATCTTATTTACAAATTAATTTACCTTAATTAATTTAACTCAAATCTTAATTACTTGATTAAATAAATTAATCAATTATTCACTTGAACTAATTTAATGAGTGCATATCATTTTATCTTCACTAATTCAATTTTAAAACATTTTCTAACTAATGTTTTAATTATCATCACAAAGCAAATTTAAACAATTTAAATATTAAAACTTCTTTGATTTCAGAACTAGGATTCAAATTATCTTTAATTCAGATTTAAATTTAACTAAAAAACTTATGTACAATTAAAACTTGATTTTCAAATTCAAACTATTTAAACATTTAAGGTTGTTAAAAACAATTCAAATTCTAAAACTTTATTTTCTTTTTAAACTCAGATTCAAACTATCTTTAATCAGATTTAAATTTAGATTTAATCTTTTTTTAACTTTGCTTAATAATTTAAATTCAGTTCCAAAGTTCAGAGATAAATCAGGTTATTAAAACCTGCTACCCAGACATACCGAGCTACATCACTCCTGCTTCGAGTCCTCCCCCTCAAAATCTCGAGTAAATCACGAGATAACTCGAGTAATACCTGAGAGAAAAAAACTCACGTACCCTTTGCTACTACCTAGGCAAAACAACTCCAAGTTCCAAAGCAACGTGCTCGTGCACGTGCACGTCGCCGACGTCAACTCCGGTCGTTTGCAGATCATCGAGTCAAGTCGCCGATCCTCCACTAGTCACTTTCCCAACCACTCAATCTCCTCATCATCTCGAAAACGAAATCGAGATAAAAGTCGAAACCTGGAACACGAAAGCCACTTCCATCCCATACCTGTCAACGACTCGTCCACGCGACTCCGGCTACTAGAAAATCCCATACTCCGGCCATCACTTCGTCGCCTCAGCCTCTACCACCACCCAACAGCCCATAGCACTCGAACGACAAGAGAAGACGTGGTGAATGAAATATACAGCCTAATTAAAACTAGGTTTAGAATTTTAAAATGGTTGCCGCCTCCACCACCGTCACCGATGGCACCTCCGGTTATTTTTCCAGGCAACTCCATAGGCTCCTCTATCTCCACGAAAAAATCCGACCATCATCTCTTCTTTGATCGCCTGAACTTGCCCAAAAACCCTTTTTCGTTCATCAAAAAACCGCCCTTAACCCCACGCCTAAAAATCACTCAACCCATCTTAAAAATCATTATTTGATATAAGGATTCAAGTTATATACTTGAATTAATGATTCGTGTAATTCGAAATTTCCAATATTTAAAGTTTGTACCGTAAAATCTTGATCTTCTATTCTACATACCTCTATACATTATGAAACCATTTTTTAATTATAGCCCATACTTAAACACATCGATTTTGTTTTGAAACTAAGGCCTGATATGGATTATAAAACAAGAAATTGAATTATCTTTTTCTTTGCTTTGTTGGGTTGTTCTCTGTAAACCTGATACTTAAATGTATCTATGGTTTCACAGTTTCCAGTGAAAAAAAAAAACAACAAAACTTGCTTTGATTAATTACTGAAAACATAATGCAAGTTTAAAACGAAACTTCAACTTGTTTAGACTATAATTCCAGAGGAGAATTAAGAGAAAGATATTAAATCTATCATGGTTTCAATTTTTTTATTTTTTTTTATAAAACCCAGGGACTAAGAAAAAAAATAGAAGAACAGGAAAAGAAAATAACATTTCCAAGCAAAGAAAACATAAGCACCACAACTCATTCACATGCAAAGCTTTTAGCATCATTCAGGCATTCACAAAATCAACAAATGGTTGAAGAGATCAAAGGTTTACTCACCGTATTGTTTCCAGAGTGAACAGAGCATTCTATTTGTAATAGGTTTGCAACTGAAATCTTGCTTCTTTGTTTTAAATTTTGTTTAAGTTTTGAGTGTCACTTGCTTTTGCTTTTTTTTTCTTTTCTCAGTTTTGAAGAATGAAACTGTAATGATACTTTGATGTGTATATGAAGTTAAAGTATACAGGGTAATACTTCTTTTAGTACAACCAAGCAGGGATATCTTTTTCATTACTTAGTGGCTGGTGTGAAATCAAAGCATGGCTTGCATTAATTGCCTTGATACCTTGTCCCCATGCTTAGCCCATGCTTGCTTGTCTCGTGTAACGACCTAGGATTTTGAACAATTTAATTTGAAAATATTTAATTAATTTTAAATATTTGAATGATGGTTTGAATTGAATTTCAAGTTATCAGAATGAATATATCGATTAAATTATAGAATTTAATCTATTGAGAGTTGAATAAAAATTTGAATCTTCAATTTTAAGCCAATTAAAAATATTTCAAAGGCTTGTACAATTCATATTGATAATATTGAAGATTATAGAAGCTTCAGAATTGAATTTGAAACTGCTTTGTTCAGTTTTGAAATTATATCGTTTGAATCGATATTGGAAAATAGCCGTCCGAGGAACAGTTTCGGAATTCGACGAAACCAGTTCCATTGGGTCCAGAATATTGAATTATTCTAGGATTTCAAATTTCGTATTTTTTGGAGTTTATATGTGAGCGTACGTTGAGTAAACGCGTCGAAAATTTAAATCAAATTCAATTTAAATTTAAATTTAAATTTGAGTCAAACTTCACCACGTTCTCCCTAAACTCACGCCGAGTATCACGTAGGAAATCACGATGAAGATCGTGTAAAACCATGCCTCCTTCACGTCTTAAAATACTCCTCTCCCTCTTTCAGAAAACAAAAGCACAGAAGAAATCAAAAATGGCCGAGCCTTCATCTTTATATTCTTTGATTTCCTCTCCACTTCTATTTTAAATCGCGAGCGAAGTTAAACCCAAATCGAATCAGTGCCGAAGCCCTAAATTCAATCAACGAAGGCAATCGCGAGCAAGGACGAGGCGCGCGATGAGGCGGCAGCGGCTGGGGCAGGTCGCGATGGTGCGGCGGCAGATGAGGGGTTCTAAAGCATCGCGACAGTCCTTGGTGGTTGCGGCACACTCGCGCACGCGATTCAAGGGCGACGGCGATTCGAAGGAGCAGCGGCAGTGAAGCGCGCGTATGGAGTGGGGGAGGCGAAGGCGACATTGATGGACAATGGAGAACGCGATGGAGGTTAGATCTAGGGTTCGCGATGGCATGTACTGTGCTCGCGTACAAGGCAGTGGAAGCGATGCGCCTGGAGGCAGCCGCGATCTCCTGAGTCAGTAAGGTATATAAAAAAAAAATTCATTTTGTTTTAATTTTTAGTTAATTTGATATATATGCCTATATGTAGTAAGTAAGAATAAAAAAAAAAAATTAAAGTCTTGATTTGAAATTAATTATTTACAGTAAAATAAAAATAAAAATAAATATATATATTAGTGTAAAAATTTAATTATTTGAGTTAAATCAAATCGGTATAAATAAAGAAAATGCAGTTCGAATTTTAAATAAATGTATATAGATTTGAAATAAATAATAATAAGAATTTTTAAAACTTGAAGAAAATCTAGTTTAAAACTAAATTATTAGTTGAATAGAAAATTTTAGTTTCAAATGGAAAATATTTTGTAAAACAAAATGTGTTAGAGATTTAATTTATTTAATAAAATGATTTATTTATTTAATGGTAATAAATTGTTTGATAAGTTAAAATATTAATAACCCATATATGCCTATTTCTTTTTACTAATGAAATTTTTAAATAATGAACTACTGAAAAATTAATTTGTTCTTAGCCACTTAAAGAGGTTATTTTAAAATTTTAGTTAAAATTGAATTAATAGTTCATTAAATTATTAAAGGAAGTTTGGTTTTAAATTTAATAATTAGTTAAAATAAATTTGTTAAAGAAAAATTTGTTAAAGTACTTTATTTAAAGGAATTAGTTCAAACCTAGAAGAAAAGAAAAATTATTAAACAAGAAATTGGTTAATTTAACTATTAAAGGAGAAAAACCGATGAATTAAAAATATCAGATGAAAATTTATTTTTTTCAATCTGTTTGAACATTAATAAATTGTGTAAATATTTATACAAGGTATAAATGAAGAAAACAAGTTGAATTGGAAGTGGATGGCAAACGGGAATAAAGGTGAGAATTTCTCACTCAAAAGGATTTATTTAAATTTTAAATAGTTAGATTTAAAATTTGTTGATTGAATGATTGAATGATGTATATATTGGATGTGAATAGACCCTATACGCCGTTAGTAAGCGGAGGTTATTTATTACACACATATACCGCGATATTCCACCTTGAAGTGGAATTGGTATTATATTATATATATAGCAATATATATATATTGGCATATGTATATATTGCAGTTGATTGATTTCCCGCATTTTCTTTTAGCGGATGAGACCCTATGCGCCGTTAGTAAGCGGATATATATTTATAAAATCCCATATACCGCGATATTCCGTCTTGAAACGGAATGGTATTGTGCTAATGTCTGTGGATGCAGGGAAACAGGTTGGGGGGATCCAACTGGTTCCTCACAAATATTTATTTGATTCATATATTGTGATATTTGATTGTTATCATGGATGATATATGATGTTTGAAAGTCGTGATTGACTATTTGATGTGTTACATCATCGGATCCAATTTTGAAGTTTAAAAACAACGATTTAATTTCTAAAGAGATTTTTGGAAATATACGTTTATAAAATATTTTTGGAATTGATCCATTATAAATAAATAAACGTTATAATCTTAATGTTATAAAAATTATATTTTTGAGAAATATAGTTAAAAGTTGATTTTTGAAAATATGGGATTGATGATTTTATAAAATAGTTTAAACTGGGATTTTTGAATTTATTATAAAAAGTTTAAAAATAAGATTTATAAAATTGGATTATTTTTATAAATCAAATGATGAGATTATAAAGGGGTTTAAAGACATTTTAAAAATAGTAATATAAATTGTTTTATATTAAAAGATTTATAAATTGATATTTATAAATTAAAAATATTAGAAGTGTAAAACGAGCTTTTCTAAGTGTTAGAAAGAATTGTGAATGAATTTCATAAATGAATGAAATTTATAGGATTATAACGGTGAAGTTATAAATGAAATTTTATAAGCAGTAGGTTTATAAAATTTATAAAGTTATGGAAAAGGATAGATTTTGGATAAATAAATGAATCTTATAAGTTATAAGATTTATAAAATTGGGAAGTTTAAAGAAACAATTTTGTAAACAAATAAATTATAAGTGTTTGACTTATAATATGAATTTTAGTATATCATTGTGATATGAATTGATATAGGTTAATAAAGGAATTTATAAAAGGAGTTGATATAAAATAAATAGAATAGAAATTTATAAACGTTGTTTTATAAATTCGAAACGATTTACTTTGATAAGTAAATAGTTGTAATTTGTTAATGGAGTTATATTCATGTTTTAGACAGTGAATAATTCTTTAAAATAAAATGAATCGAAGTGATGAAATTTATTAACAAGGTATATTCACGTTTTTGAATGGTGAATAATAAGTTAAAGAAATTATTTAGAATGTGATGTTTTAAATAGAATTAAAACGATCTAACGATGTTTTAAAACATGTTGAGATTCGAAACCATAGATTTCAACATTTATTGTTGAAATAGATGTTTTTGAGAAATAGAAGGAAATAATAGATTATAACACTGTTGTTATAATAGATGATTTCCGAAAGGAAATGTTTTATATAGTATTGGGATTTATATATCTATTTTTAATTTCGAATCCCTATACTAGTGATTTTGGGTTGTCGTAGCGATGTTTTACGCAACATTCGTTTTGGCCCAAATAAATATGTTTAAGAGAATGATTTCCTTAAAGAATGAAATATATACTTAATTTCGATTAGAGTATATTAAATATTTTCTAAGCGTAGAAAATAAAAAGACTTGTGAATTACTTATTTAATAAGTATGGAAATGTTTTCCAATATAAAGTGAATATGTTGAGAATTTATCTTTTTGAAGATAAATTGAAAATGAATATTTGAAATTGTATATTCATAAATATTTTGGAAATATAAATTCAATATGGAATTTATAAATGAAATTGGGAAATGGGTTTAAAAATAAATATTGATTTATTTTTGAAGTATGGAAAGTTTATATCCTCTAAAGATATTTTTGGGAAATAAATAATTTGGAAAATTATTTGGATTCTGGTGATGTTGTGCATATCTATTGATAGTTCAATAATCGACTATCGATATTTACCTTTGAATAGGTATTTGTTGTGAATTTGTTTGAAATTGAATGCCACACTTATTTTTTTAAAATAAGCGCTCACTATTCGGGTTAACCGGGAAAGGACATTGGAGTCGTATAACCCATTCCGAATATGTGATACGTCGTTATGAATTGCATTCGAAGACCGGTGTTGAAGACCGGATATTTTCGAAAACGAAAGGGTTTCTTGTTGATTGTCTCTGCCCTGGCTGATCCCCGGTATAGAGATCTCCATATGTGATGGGAAATCCGAACGTGATTAGAGATTATTCGGATTGCAAGGACTTCTTTGTAAGTGCCTTCGGTTCTGTTCGAGCCCGGAACAGACTTGTATGGATAGTATGCCTGACATTACAAGTTGAGATATAAAGCTGATTTCTTTCAAATATATTTCTGTTGGTGGCGGAGAATTTATTCTTTTAGCTTAACACCCTTCTCTGAGACGTACGAGCTCGGAGGTTATGTAGTTGAATGTTATCAGCGATATATTCCCAATTTGGTAATGTGACATACTGAGTGTTGCTGTGAAATGATCATTGTGTTGATTATTTGTGATAGGATCGTTTATTTGATCGTCTATCTTTGTGATCATCTCTATGATCATTTGTGACCCAAAGCATGGCTTTTGTATAAAGTATGTTTTTGTGGACGAAACTTCGTCGAGCCTCACATCTCGGAATGGTCAAAACAGGAAAGATGCGGCAAGGTTATGAGGGGTAGCTCCCTTTAGGGTATGTGCATTTCCTTCTGGAAAGGGTGGTATCATGGTATGGAGCCCAGATACTTACTCATGTTGATACACTATATTTATTACTGTGTGGTGTTGTTGGTGACGAGCGCTCGGTTAAAGGTCCAATGGGACCGGGGGATGCCATATTCGTGTAGTAGTTACCTAGTGATAAAGGTAACCCGGCCTTGTGTTGGCAGAGAGCTGGTTAAGTTCTCGGGGACGTCCAGCCAGAGGCGTTTCCATGTGGCAATGGGAAGTTCCTTGGTCTGACCATTTGTTGGACATCCAAAGAAACAATACGAGACTTGTACGGTATTAGTTGTATAACCTGCTATGGAATGTGGCGGTAACCTGCTATTGAACATGGTAGCTATAGTAGGCATAAGTGCGGAATGTCTATGCTGGCTAAGATTTATATCTTTATTTTCGAAATGATTTTCCTCTACACTATGCACTAATAATAATATCAAATGTTATTTTAAATGCGTATCAAGCATCTTTGACTATCATAAGGAGAAATCTCTTCCGATTCTGCGTTTGCATGTGTGTGTGTGCGGGAGGCCTTATGGTAGTCTCATTTTTAAAAGCATTGCGAATTGAATTTAAAATATTCTTCTATTTTGATTTTAAAGTAAATAAACTGTTTTGAGTTCTCACACCAGTCACATGACTGACTCGGAGTTTATTGTTTTCCTTCCTAAACTCTGGGTGCCCACCAATTTTCCACACGGGCAGTTAAGAGTTAAGGTTTATCAGGATATTCTGGATATTCTGGAGTTGCTGGAGGCAAGATGGATGGCATGGCGTATTACTGGTTTATATAGTATTTCTTTTTCCGCTGCATTGTTGTTATTGTATGTTGTTGAACACTCTGATGATATGATGTAATGTAAGATGATGAAATGTAATAACTGATATAGTTCTTTGTTTAAAGATTATTCATTTATTATTATATGTTGTTCCACTGCGAATTGTGAGATTCTGATGTTGTTGTGTTGTTGTTTCCTTTCTGTCAGTTCTATTTTAAAATTTTCTGTTTCTTTTCCCTCTATTTTCTATCTTAGTATCTACTCTTCTCTCTTTTCCTTTTCTTAAATTCTTTTTAAAACCCTAACTACTCGGTTTTTCGGCAACGAAAATCCGCAATGTTACATCTCGGCTGCATTTTTTTTTTCTTTGCTTGTATGGTGGCTGATGTATCTAGCTTGGTAGCAAATGAACACATATTGTGTACTAAAGAAGATCTTGCATTAATTACATTGCCTTACTTCCCATTTTATTTGAGTTAATTTTATATGTACTTTGTTATATGTACAGTTTACAGCCTATTTTCTTATATGTACTTTGTTTGAGTTAATTATATGTTTATTGTCTTCATGCTTTTTCTTTTAAAATATTAATGTGCAGTCTTTGCTTTGTTTATGTTTGTACCAGTGCACTTTTGTTTATACTTTATTTTGTTTATACTTGCCTTGCATATTAAACGTTACAGGCCTATTTTGCTTGCCTGCATACTTATTTTTTTCAAGTTTAAATATTTATCATAAATTTTACTTTAAAAATTATTGTTTTACATTTCTCTATTTACACATATATTTTATATAACTCAAATTATCATTATTTATAAATTTTTTTAAATCAATTTATTTATTTATTTTTATACTTGTGTCCAAAGTATATTATTTATTTTTCAAAATCATTTATTTAAGATTTTATTTCAAATCCAATTTAAATATATATATTCACATATATACAACTTGTCAAATCCATATGACTTTATATATTTTCTAGTCGAATCGAGGAAACTCGCTTCCATTTATAATTAATTTTATAAAATTTTTTATTCAAAATTTCATTTAATTATCAATTTAAATTAAATTAAAATCTAGGGTCGTTACAAACTTCCCCCCTTAAAAGGATTTCGTCCTCGAAATTCGCAGGCACGAAAACAACACAGAGATAGACAGATTCAATCTTCTATAATTTCTTAAATGCATGATATGGATTCCAAATTCGAGTCGGAATATCTCAAAATATATACTAATTTGTCCCTCTCCGGACTTCGACCAACCCACGAAATTTCAACAGAATTTCAAATTTGGTTTTAAACGAAATCGCTTTATCAATACAATTCAATTTATCCTTCATATTTTATTAATCAATTTTAACTCAATTTTAAAATTTCCAATTCATTTAAAATTTTCAATTTCAAATTCATTAAGGTTTAAATCAAAAACTGATAAGAATCGATAAAGATAAGGATTTTCTATAACAAATCGTAGAGCTACCATCATCTCGAAACTTCTTTCTGTAGCTGCCACGAAGCAATCAAAAGAAATTTGAAAACGAATCAAAGAAGATTGATAAGAAAGATGTTTCCACTGTTGTTACAGAGTATCGACCATTTATAGCCGTATTTCCCTGTCCCCTATCTCGTTCTGTTCTTGCACTCATACTTACCATCAGTGGATAGTAAGAGAATTTACTGAGGCATTAAAACGGATATCTTAAGGATTACTCATTCTAGGATTTACTTCATCCTATCTCTAATGAGCTACTTAATGTGTTACACTCCTGAGCTAAAGTTCAACCTTAGCTCTGATACCACATGTAACGAGACGAATTTTGCCCGTTCGAAAATCGACATCCATACTTCATATCGTATTCGAATGCCATAGATTCGACCGTTCAAATCCGATTCGCCGGAGCTTATAACAACATTAAGTAAATAACACAGCGGAAAAAAAAGAATAATACATTGATATACAGCTTTGATACAATATCTGATACAACAGATGATCCAATAGATATCAATATACATTAGAGATATGATACAATAAATAGCAGCGGAAAAGAAAAATAGATAACATCCAGCAGCGGAACAATATAACTCTGAGATAGTCTTCAAAGAAGAACTCCAGAACTGCAACTCCATCTCAAATAACTAATCCAGTAATAGCTTGAACCCCCAATAACGATGCACCTAGCTAAGCAAAACTGGTGTGTTCCAAAGACTGAACTAACTTCAGATAATCTACTAAACCTGACTATCTGAAAAACCCAACTCTAGACTGCTCGTATAGAAAATAATGAGCACCCAGAGTTTAGGAAAGAAACAATAAACTCCGGATCAGTCGTGGGACTGGTGTGAGCAACAAAAACAGTTTATCTTTTAAAACATTCAACAAAAGAATTTCAAAGTCAATTCGCAATGTTTTTTTTAAAAAAATGAGATTACCATAAGGCCTCCCGCACACACACACAATGCAAACGCAGAATCGGAGGAGATTTCTCCTTATGATAGTCAAAGATGCTTGATACGCATTTAAAAGAACATTTGATATCATTACTAGTGCATAGTGTAGAAAAGATTTATTTCGAAAGTAGAATATAAATCTTAGCCAACATACGACCATTATCGTATGCCTACTATAGTTAACCATGTTCAATAGCAGGTTACCGCCACATTCCATGGCAGGTTATACAACTAATACTGTACAAGGTTCGTATTGTTTCTTTGGATTTCCAACGAATGATCAGGCCAAGGAACTTCCCATTGCCACATGAGAATGCCTCTGGATGGACATCCCCGAGAACCAAACCGGATCTCTACCAACACAAGGCCGGGTTACCCCTAACTGAGTAACAACTGACCGAATATGCCATCCCCCGGTCCTTTGGGACCTTTATCCGAGAGCTCTCTAATCAATTCACACAATCATAATAATAAAGTGTTTCAACATGAGTAAGTATCTGGGCTCCATACCATGATACCACCCTTTTCCAGAAGGAAATGCACATATCCTAAAGGGCGCTACCCCTCATAACCTTGCCGCATCTTTCCTGTTTTGACCATTCCCGATGTATGAGGCTCGACGAAGTCACGTCCACAAAAACATACTTTATACAAAAGCCATGCTTTGGGTCAACAAATGATCATAGAAATGATCACCAAGATAGACGATCAAATAAATGATCCTATCACAAATAATCAACACAATGATCATTTACAGCAACACTCAGCATGTCACATTACCAAAATTGGGAATATATCGCTGATAACCTTCAACTATATAACCTCTGAGCTCGTACGTCTCAGAGAAGGGTGTTAAGCTAAGAGAATAAATTCTCCGCCACCAACAGAAATATATTTGAAAGAAATCGGCTTTATATCTCAACTTGTAACATCAGACATACAATCCATACAAGTCTGTTCTGGGTTCGAACAGAACCGAAGGCACTTACAAAGAAGTCCTTGCAATCTGGATATTCACAATCCCGATCGGATTTCCCATCACTTAGGGAGTTTCTATACCGGCGCGACTCGGTGCAGAAACAATCGATAGGTCATCCTATCGCTTTCGCAAATACCCGGTCTTCATCACCGGTCTTCAAATGCTATCCATAACGTTGAATCACATATTCAGAATGGGTTATACGACACAAAGGTCCTTTCCCGGCTAAACCGAATAGTGAGCGAAAATATTTTCAAAACATATGGATATGGGATTTCAATTAAGTCACAACATATTACCCAAAACTTTTCTTCAAATGGCTAAACAAATTACCATTTTCAATCTTTAAACAAAAAGATTCATTTTCACAACCTTTAACGGTTTAAACAATTTTCACATTTTTTATCTTTTAAACAAAAGATTCATTCACAGATTTTCCAAATCAATTTTCATTTCAATTTGATTTACTCGTTAAATCTTTAAATCAAAGATTTAACTTATAGCCTTCAAAACAATTTCATTTCAATTTGATTTAAACAAATCATCAATTTAAATCTATTAAAAATAAACAGATTTAATTCATAGCTTTCAAAAAGAATTCATTCATAACTTAGGAAAATCATTTCTCTATTCAATCTTGAAATTTCCTTAATTAACTGGAATCTCGGTTCTTATCTAAAAGTGTTTATCATTTGAAAACAACAGTTTTCTTTTTGGAAATCTGATTCATTTATACGAGTTGAAATCCTTGGGTTAAATTCAAATTCCCAAAAACAATACTTAAAAGTGGTTTAATCCCTATATAACCAATATAACATCTTTAATCCCTAATTTCAAATTATAAAATTTAATTCCTGATTTTGAATTCAAATTTAAATCAAATTATTTAAATTCCAAAACTTAATTGAAATAAATTTTAACTTGAAATTCCAATTTAAAAGCTTTTCACTTTTATTCCGATTCCATTTCCAAAACATTTGAATTTAAAAATTTCAAATTTTAAACTATTTCAAACCTGTGACTTAACCGATTTCCTCGTGAAATCCATATTTGTGTGTGTATGGTGTGGTCCAGGGGTTTAACACAATAGTGCAACATCATTTCAATCATCACAGATTCAAATACAACAATATATTCGATAAGCGATATAACTATAACGCTTATCTTTCATACACAGATTCGCAGATATATATATCACAAATAATAAATTATATCACAGATCACAACACAAATCAGGATAATCATAAAGCATCATATATCAGGGATATCAACAATTCAACATCCAATAAAATCCAAACATCCATAAGTAGGATCAATTTAATCATCTGATAAATTTAAATCAGATTAAATTTCTATGAATAATTCTTTTCACATTTATTATCAAATAAATTTCAAGTAAATGATTCTCATTAACTATTCATAATTATTTAATTACAATTCTTAAGTAATTAAACTCAATTTAATTATTGTTAATTATCATTTAATTAACCTTTAAAATCATATATTTAATCACTGAGTATTTAATTAATTAAGTTCTAAACTGTAACTTAATAAATCTTAATTACTTGATTAAATAACCTTAATCATTTGTTTAAAAGACAACTCTTTATTAAATTAATGAATCTTATTTACAAATTAATTTACCTTAATTAATTTAACTCAAATCTTAATTACTTGATTAAATAAATTAATCAATTATTCACTTGAACTAATTTAATGAGTGCATATCATTTTATCTTCACTAATTCAATTTTAAAACATTTTCTAACTAATGTTTTAATTATCATCACAAAGCAAATTTAAACAATTTAAATATTAAAACTTCTTTGATTTCAGAACTAGGATTCAAATTATCTTTAATTCAGATTTAAATTTAACTTAAAAACTTATGTACAATTAAAACTTGATTTTCAAATTCAAACTATTTAAACGTTTAAGGTTGTTAAAAACAATTCAAATTCTAAAACTTTATTTTATTTTTAAACTCAGATTCAAACTATCTTTAATCAGATTTAAATTTAGATTTAAACTTGTTTTAACTTTGCTTAATAATTTAAATTCAGTTTCAAAGTTTAGAGATAAATCAGGTTATTAAAACATGCTACCCAGACATACCGAGCTACATCACTCCTGCTTCGAGTCCTCCCCCTCAAAATCTTGAGTAAATCACGAGATAACTCGAGTAATACCCGAGAGAAAAAAACTCACGTACCCCTTGCAACTACCTAGGCAAAACAACTCCAGGTTCCAAAGCAACGTGCTCGTGCACGTGCACGTCGCCGACGTCAACTCCGGTCGTTTGCAGATCATCGAGTCAAGTCGCCGATCCTCCACTAGTCACTTTCCCGACCACTCAATCTCCTCATCATCTCGAAAACGAAATCGAGATAAAAGTCGAAACCTGGAACACGAAAGCCACTTCCATCCCATACCTGTCAACGACTCGTCCACGCGACTTCGGCTACCAGAAAATCCCATACTCCGGCCATCACTTCGTCGCCTCAGCCTCTACCACCACCCAATAGCCCATAGCACTCGAACGACAAGAGAAGACGTGGTGAATGAAATATACAGCCTAATTAAAACTAGGTTTAGAATTTTAAAATGGTTGCCGCCTCCACCACCGTCACCGATGGCACCTCCGGTTATTTTTCCAGGCAACTCCATAGGCTCCTCTATCTCCACGAAAAAATCCGACCATCATCTCTTCTTCGATCGCCTGAACTTGCCCAAAAACCCTTTTTCGTTCATCACCAAACCGCCCTTAAACCCCACGCCTAAAACTCACTCAACCCATCTTAAAAATCATTATTTGATATAAGGATTCAAGTTATATACTTGAATTAATGATTCGTGTAATTCGAAATTTCCAATATTTAAAGTTTGTACTGTAAAATCTTGATCTTCTATTCTACATACCTCTATACATTATGAAACCATTTTTTAATTATAGCCCATACTTAAACACATCGATTTTGTTTTGAAACTAAGGCCTGATATGGATTATAAAACAAGAAATTGAATTATCTTTTTCTTTGCTTTGTTGGGTTGTTCTCTGTAAACCTGATACTTAAATGTATCTATGGTTTCACAGTTTCCAGTGAAAAAAAAACAACAAAACTTGCTTTGATTAATTACTGAAAACATAATGCAAGTTTAAAACGAAACTTCAACTTGTTTAGACTATAATTCCAGAGGAGAATTAAGAGAAAGATATTAAATCTATTATGGTTTCAATTTTTTTTTTTTTTTTTTTTTTATAAAACCCAGGGACTAAGAAAAAGAATAGAAGAACAGGAAAAGAAAATAACATTTCCAAGCAAAGAAAACATAAGCACCACAACTCATTCACATGCAAAGCTTTTAGCATCATTCAGGCATTCACAAAATCAACAAATGGTTGAAGAGATCAAAGGTTTGCTCACCGTATTGTTTCCAGAGTGAACAGAGCATTCTATTTGTAACAGGTTTGCAACTGAAATCTTGCTTCTTTGTTTTAAATTTTGTTTAAGTTTTGAGTGTCACTTGCTTTTGCTTTTTTTTTTCTTTTCTCAGTTTTGAAGAATGAAACTGTAATGATACTTTGATGTGTATATGAAGTTAAAGTATACAGGGTAATACTTCTTTTAGTACAACCAAGCAGTGATATCTTTTTCATTACTTAGTGGCTGGTGTGAAATCAAAGCATGGCTTGCATTAATTGCCTTGATACCTTGTCCCCATGCTTAGCCCATGCTTGCTTGTCTCGGCTGCATTTTTTTTTTCTTTGCTTGTATGGTGGCTGATGTATCTAGCTTGGTAGCAAATGAACACATATTGTGTACTAAAGAAGATCTTGCATTAATTACATTGCCTTACTTCCCATTTTATTTGAGTTAATTTTATATGTACTTTGTTATATGTACAGTTTACAGCCTATTTTCTCATATGTACTTTGTTTGAGTTAATTATATGTTTATTGTCTTCATGCTTTTTCTTTTAAAATATTAATGTGCAGTCTTTTCTTTGTTTATGTTTGTACCAGTGCACTTTTGTTTATACTTTATTTTGTTTATACTTGCCTTGCATATTAAACTTTACAGGCCTATTTTGCTTGCCTGCATACTTATTTTTTTCAAGTTTAAATATTTATCATAAATTTTACTTTAAAAATTATTGTTTTACATTTCTCTATTTACACATATATTTTATATAACTCAAATTATCATTATTTATAAATTTTTTTAAATCAATTTATTTATTTATTTTTATACTTGTGTCCAAAGTATATTATTTATTTTTCAAAATCATTTATTTAAGATTTTATTTCAAATCCAATTTAAATATATATATTCACATATATACAACTTGTCAAATCCATATGACTTTATATATTTTCTAGTCGAATCGAGGAAACTCGCTTCCATTTATAATTAATTTTATAAAATTTTTTATTCAAAATTTCATTTAATTATCAATTTAAATTAAATTAAAATCTAGGGTCGTTACACGAGCGAAAGTGATTCTGTAAATAAATTTACCATATATGCTATGTTTTGCCTAGAGCCAAAGCTCTGATACCAACTGTAACGACCCGCTATTTTGGACCATTCAAATCGACAATAAAACCATACATATCCGACTTGAATAATTCAAAATACCGAATTGTTAATTAAAATTTGGAAAAACTTAAAATATACAATAAATAAATCAATCACAGATCACAGAGTAATATAATGCAGCGGAATAGATAAAGTATAGTAGTTCATGAAGCTACTATATACATCAGAGTTAGAAAAATACAACCGAATAGTTCAAATGCAGTGAAGTCTCCAATGCAACAGATGACTTCTCTAAACCAATCAACTGGAAAGGCTGGAATCTGAATCGATAGTTGGATTTCCAAATGAAGCTCCGAACTCCAAAGGTGAGTCTCAAATGCTGTATCACTCAGTCTGACCCGAGCGTAAAGCAAAACACAAAACACTCAAGTCAGGATTAACATTCTTATATCAATAAATCCAACTCAAGTGAAATATCAACTGAAATACAAATAACTTAAAGGATGTTTGGGATAACCATCCTCTAAGGGTCTATGGAACTTTCTACAAGGTAGAAATATACATTATAACACCGTCGTCATTTCAGCTTAATTTGTACTTCAAAACCAAATCTCATTTTCACTTCAAATATCTCTATATTTCCCAAAATAGTATTTATATATATTAAATAATTTATACAGTAAAGTATTTTCAATTTCCTCAACTTAACAAATCGTTCCAACATCAACCCGACCTTTCCATTCAAATTAAATTCAATCTCAATTTATCAATTTAAATTCAACTCAATATCTAAAATAACCACTTAAATTTTTTCAATCTCAAATTCGGATTTATAATCACAAATACCCCTTTATATTTCCATATATTTCAAAACTTTAAGTATTCAATGTTTCATCTAAATTTTTATTCAATTTAGTTTTGTAAATAATAAATTCAAATTTAGTTCAACCTAAATTTTCATTTTAATTCAATTTAGTTGCTATAACAAATTCAACTACGTTGATTTCAAATACAGATCCGAATCTCAACATAAACCATTTAAATTCCAATATAGTTCTAGGCTTTAATATTTAAATGTTCTATATAACAGTTTCATATAGATCTCGATTTAACTTCATTATTATTTAGTCTTGAAATACTCCCTTATTAGATTCAATATCATTTAAGTAACCTTAAATTACATTTTACTCAATATTTTCTTTAATTTATTTAAACGTGAAATATTCATTAAATCACTTAAATCAAAAATCCAGTTATAAAATCACACCCTTTAAATTTCCCATTCAAAAATTTCAAATCGATTTAATTAAATAAATCCTTATTTAAATACCATTTTTATAAACCCAAATTCAACTCCCAATCTTAATTATTCAATTTATTGCAAGAGAATCTGTTTGAAATATAGATTTACATAAATACTTAACCATATTATATGTATTAAATCAAATATTACTACTAAATCTATATATACATTTTCATTTATATAATATCTTAAGAATCAAATTTATTAAACCACATATTTCTTTCCAAAATTATAGAAATTATTTTCAAAATATTTATATGGACCAACGGTGTCTATATATATTTCCTATCATATAGTCAAGTGCTACGGATATTTATCATTTCAATCCGTATACTAAATATATACGGGTGGATATCATTTCAACCCGTAATCCCAAATTCAATTAAATGAAAATCGATTGGGTTTATCATTTCAACCCATAACGATTTTCTCCTATTCTAAAGTCTGTTTGGGTATGTATCATTTCAACCCATAGTGATTTCTAAACTACAGGGAACTTGCAGAGTGATAACAGAAAATACAATAAAATAACAGGTATATATCATCGATAACAATATAATATAAACAACAGGATATGGTGTCATATCCCGCAGGTGAACAGTTACAGATAATAGCATATGTAACAAATTTAAATAACGACAGCAGCATATTTCAATTGTCGTTTCAATTGAAATCAAATTTAATGAATAAAAGAATGTTAATCATGAGTGATTGCTCACCTTTCGAGGCTAGAGAATATAGAAGGAGACACAGATACGCACACTGAAATTAAATTTCAAATCCAAGCAAAGCAAAATCGGCACGAATTCAACGATCAAAGCTGATTGTCTCGAATTGATGAAACATATCAGATCAGAACTGGAACGATGAAGATAAGTGGTATAAGCGAACTTTTATAACCACCTATAACTATATATTCACATATGAAATTTATATTCTAAGTTTAAACATCACAAATTTAATTTACATGTTTTTCAAACATATAAATAAATAAATAAATCAAGCTTACATTTTTTTAAAATCAACATGCACTTAAAAAAGATATATACTAACACCTTTATACTAAACTTATATAACTAGTATATATATATTCTCAAACAGATAAAATAAATGTTTAAATATGAATACCTAAAAGAAAACTTTTTTTATATATAACTATTTCTATATATATTAAATGTTATATATATATATAATTTAAATCCATCCATATTTTTACATTCAATAACATATTATATTCAACCTATATAAATTTCCAAATTATATATGTGTATTAAAATAATTTATAAAGTAGAGTATTTATAAAATCATCTTAAATCCAAAATAGTATAAATATAATACTGTAACAAAATATATACAATCATCAACTAAATAAGTCAGTACCACATAGAAACCCATATGGTAACAAACCGCATAATATACATATATTACAGTATTTTATATAGTCTGTAACAAAACAAATATATGACTTACATAAGCGAATAACCATATTATAGGAAACCTGATATCAACAAATAGAAGCTGACCCATATTAAAATATAAAACACAATATATATATATATATATTCTTATTAAAAATGAAAGATACTTATTTTATAGTAAGTTCCCTTCAAAATGTCGCATACATAATTCAAAATATTAACATGACTTATAAGCTGTGAGGAAGATCAAATAGAAACTATATATAAATATACACTGTCATGTTATGAAAATAAACTTTTGAAAAAAATAGTATTCAATACTTATATAAATAGTATGTATATCACAACCAACAAAAAAAAAACAAAAAACAAAAAAAAACATGTAATTACTGTAACGCCCCGAAAATTTTCGACTTTCGAAAATTCAACATCGATACTCACTTTATCGACTGCCGAGAAATCGAAGGCCGGAAACCCGAAATGTTATGGTTTTAAAAAGAATTTAAGAAAAGAAAGAAGAAGAGAGAAGGAAGATAGGAAAGATAGAAAAGAGAGAGGAAAAGAAAATAGACAATAGAAAACAACAGAACAACATCAGAGTCTCACAATCGCAGCGGAACAACATATATTAATAAATGAATAATCTTTAAACAAAGAACTATCTCAGTTATTACATTACATCACATTTCATTACATCATATCATCAGAGTGTGCAACAACAACAACATCATACAACAACAAACAGTGCAGCGGAAAAAGAAATACTATATAAACTAGTAATACGCCATGCCATCCATCTTGCCTCCAGCAACTCCAGCATATCCAGAATATCCTGATAAACCTTAACTCTTGACTGCCCGTGTGGAAATTGGTGGGCACCCAGAGTTTAGGAAGGAAAACAATAAACTCCGAGTCAGTCATGTGACTGGTGTGAGAACTCAAAACAGTTTATTTATCTTTAAAGTCAAAATAGAGGAATATTTTTAAGTCGATTCGCAATGCTTTTAAAAATGAGACTACCATAAGGCCTCCGCACACACACACAATGCAAACGCAGAATCGGAGGAGATTTCTCCTTATGAAAGTCAAAGATGCTTGATACGAATTTAAAAGAACATTTTATATTATTACTAGTGCATAGTGTAGAGAAAAATTCATTTCGAAAGTAGAATATAAATCTTAGTCAGCATAGGTATGCCTACTAATAGCTACCATATTAGATGGCAGGTTCTACAACTAAAACCGTACAAGTCTCGTATTGTTTCTTTGGATTTCCAACAAATGATCAGGCCAAGGAACTTCCCATTGCCACATGAGAATGCCTCTGGATGGACATCCCCGAGAACCAAACCGTATCTCTACCAACACAAGGCCGGGTTACCCCTAACTGAGTAAAAACTGACCGAATATGCCATCCCCCGATCCTTTGGTACCTTTTCAACCGAGCGCTCGTAATCAATTCACACAATCATAACAAAGTGTTTTCAACATGAGTAAGTATCTGGGCTCCATACCATGATACCACCCTTTTCCAGAAGGAAATGCACATATCCTAAAGGGCGCTACCCCTCATAACCTTGCCGCATCTTTCCTGTTTTGACTATTCATGGGGTGTGAGGCTCGACGAATTCACGTCCACAAAAACATACTTTATACAAAAGCCATGCTTTGGGTCAACAAATGATCATAGAAATGATCACCAAGATAGACGATCAAATAAACGATCCTATCACAAATAATCAACACAATGATCATTTACAACAACACTCAGCATGTCACATTACCAAATTGGGAATATATCGCTGATAACATTCAACTACATAACCTCTGAGCTCGTACGTCTCAAAGAAGGGTGTTAAGCAAAAAGAATAAATTCTCCGCCACCAACATAAATATATTTGAAAGAAACCGGCTTTACATCTCAATTTGTAACATCAGACATACAATCCATACAAGTCTGTTCCGGGCTCGAACAAAACCGAAGGCACTTCTTACGAAGCCCTTGCAATCCGGGTATTCACAATCCCGAACGAATTTCCCATCACTTAGGAGATCTCTATACCAGGAGCTACCCAGTGCAGAGACAATCGATAGGTCATCCTATCGCTTTCGCAAATACTCGGTCTTCAACACCGGTCATCAAATGCAATTCATAACGACGTATCACATATTCAGAATGGGTTATACGACCCCATGGTCCATTCCCGGTTAACCCGAATAGTGAGCGCTTATTCAAAAATAAGTGTGGCATTCAAATTCAAACAAATAACATCAAATACCCATTCAAAGGGAAATATTGATAGTCGGTTATTGAACTATCAATGGATATGCACAACATCACCAGATTCCAAATAATTTTCCAAATTATTTATTTTCCAAAAATATCTTTACTAGATATATAATTTTCACACCTCAAAAATAAATCAATATTTATTTTTCTAAACCAATCCCACTTTCTTTTATAAATTCCATAGTGAATTTATATTTCACAGTATCTATGAATATATGATTTTAATTATTCATTTTCAATTTATCTTCAAAAAGATAAATTCTCAACTTATTCAATGAAATATTAGAAAACATTTCCATACTTATTTATTCATAAGTAATTCACTTTATATTATTTATTTTCAATACTTAGAAAATATTCAATATACTTAAATCGAAATTAAGTATATATTTCATTCTTTAAGGAAATCATTCTCTTAAACATATTTATTTGGGCCAAAACGAATGTTGCGTAAAACATCGTTACGACAACCCAAAATCACTAGTATAGGGATTCGAATTTTAAGATAGATATATAAATCCCAATACTATACAAAACATTTCCTTTCGGAAATCATTTACTATAACAATAGTGTTATAGTCCACCACCTCCTTTTATTTCTCGAAAACGTCAATTTCAACAATAAATGTTGAAATCTATGGTTTCGAATCTCAACACATTTTAAAACATCGTTAGATCGTTTCAATTCTGTTTAAAATATCACATCTAAACATTTTCTTTAACATATTATTCACTATTCAAAAACGTGAATATACTTGTTAACAAATTTCATCCTTTCTATTCATTTTATTTTAAAGGATTATTCACAGTCAAAAACGTGAATATAACTCCATAAATAAATCATAACAATTTACTTATCAAAATAAGTCGTTTATGAATTTATAAAACAACGTTTATAAATTCCATTTCTATTTATTTATAACAACTTCCTTTTATAAATTCCTTTATTAACCTATTCGATTTATAACTCAATTATAAAACAAAGGTTCATATTATAAGTCAAATACTTATAAACGATTATTTTACAAAATCGTTTCTTTGAACTTCATAATTATAAATCTTATAACTTATAAGATTCAATTATTCATCCAAATATATTCTTTAATAATTTCACAAAATTTATAAATCTTACTATTTATAAATTTCATTTATAACTTCACCATTTATAATTTTATAAATTCCATTCATTTACAAAATTCATTTTCACTTCATTCAAACACTTATAAAAACTCGTTTTATAATGTCAATATTTCAATTTATAAATATCCATTTATAAATCTCTTAATATAAATCAATTTATATTATTCTTTAAAACGTCTTTAATCTCCTTTATTATTTCACCATTTTGATTCATAAAATAATTAAATTTTATAAATCTTATATTTAAGCTTTCAATAATAAATTCAGAAAATCTCGATTTAAACTATTTTATAAAATCATTAGTTCATATTTCTCAAAAATCAGTTTTTAACTATATTTCTCAAAAACCATAATTTTTATAACTTTAAAAATTATAACGTTTATTTATTTAAAATAAATCAATTCCAAAAATATTTTATAAACGTATACTTTCAAAAATCACTTTGAAAAATCATTTTAAAAATCCCAAATTTGGTCCAATGATGCTACACACCAAATAGTCAATCACGACAACAACGACATCATATATCGATATGATAGTCAATCAAATATTAAAATATCTGAAATCAAATAAATACTGTTGAGGAATCCAGTTGGATCCCTCCAACCTATTTTTCCTGCATCCACAAACAATAGCACAATACCAATTTCGCTCCAGTACGAAATTATCACGGTATATGGGATTTAAAATATTATCCGCTTAATAGATGGCGCAATAGTGTCTCATCCGCTATACAAATGCGGGAAATCAATAACTCCAATATATACATATGCAATATATATATATATTGCTATTATATATAATACCAATTTCACTGTTTATGAAATATTCGCGGTATATGTTTTTAATAAATAACATCCGCTTACTAACGGCGTATAATGTCTATTTTAACAATCAATAGATATCAATCATTATTTAAACATGCATTCAAATATTTTAAATCTAACTATTTAAAATAAAATCGAAACTGATTCGATTGAGTGAGAAGTTCTCACCTTGATTTTAAATTCTGTTTTAGCGATTTTATTTCGAATAAAATTAAACGTACCCAAAATTCTCACTAACTCCAAACGACTCCAATCCTACTTCATCGCGTAGTGCTCGTCCATACGATTCCAACGCAGCTGGTTTCGCGCGTTTTCGACCTCGTATGAAAAAGTTATGAATTTTTGAAGTTTCACGAATTTTAAACTTATAATTTACAACATTTTTATAATATAAACCTACAGATAGATCATGGCCGTAGATTCAAGCAAATTCATCAGGGCCGCACGCACGTCTTCCCCTTCTCCTTTGTTCTCCCTCCAGGTTATTGCCGTGCAAAAGAACCCATGTTCATAGATTAGGGTTAAATAATTCTTCCTCCACGACAAGCTATGCAACGATCAGGGAGTTCCATCGCGAAGAGCACGACCCCCCTACCCACGCCTGCCACCATGTGACACTCGGCCACCATATGCGCACGCAACACGAGGCCGAACGGCCCACGAACGCGGCCTCCCTAACATCATTCTGCTCCACTTCACGTCATCATCTCCGTATGGATCTAAAGTACTCGTGAAGCTCTTCAATGTTGTAGTTAACAACTTTGGCTAAAAACGAGTGGATTGAGAAAGATTGAGGGATGAAAATAGGTGATTTCTGGCCTTTGATAAGGAAGGTGGCGGCTACTAGGGTTAGGGTTAGATGTTTATTTTTTTTTATTTATGAAGGGGTGTTGGTGTATTTATAGGAAAAAATCGAACACTATTCATCCGGAAATTCCGAACTCCGATTTACGCGCCGTAACCAGCATTTCTAGGGTTTACCCCGCTTTCCGGACACAATGGAACAGGTTTCGAGAGCTAATTCGGACATCTGTGCGAGTTATGGCTGTAAACGTTCAATTTAAATTAAACCGATTTAAATCGATTTCTAGGCGTTTTAATTCGTACCGGACAAACGGTAAATCCAATTGACACGAAATTTGAAACCTTACAATAATATCACATTATGGATCCGATGAAACTGGTTTCGTCGAAATCCGAGACTTTTTGAAAAATGGCTATTTTAACTCGCCAAATTAATATTGAAAATAATTCGATGCGTTTCGAGCTACCACGATCAAACGATAGCTCCGATTGACACGAAAATTGAAACCGGTAATAACTAACTATTACGGATCCAATGGAACTGGTTTCGTTCAATTCTGAGACTGTTCAAAAATTGACTATTTTCACTAGTCGATTTAATATTAAAATATTCAATTTTCAAAAATTAACTTTCAATTCGATTTTAAAAGTTCTAAAATATCGTTCTAACTCCAACATGATAAAATAAAATTTTACAAATCATTTTCAATCATATTTAACTCGATTTTCAATTATTTCCATAATTTAACATATTAAATTATCGATTTAATTATTCAATTAAATCCAATAATTCAAATAAAAATTTATTTGACTTATAAATTCACTTCTTAATATTTAAAATTAATTAAATATTCAAATTTTAATTTCTAAAAATTCTGGGTCGTTACAATCTTCCCCCCTTAAAAGAATTTCGTCCTCGAAATTATTAAGTAAGAAAAGTTATAGAATCTATTAATTTTCCATAAATCCATAGTTAAATTTCTTATAATACTTTACTAAGTTTTCAAATCATACTTAGTTATCTTTTCAAAAACAACTACTATTGTTTAACTTTCAATTCCAAAACAAATTAAAAGTTTCAAAAAATTTTCAATTTTCTCAAATTTTTTCTAACGCCTTAAATTTCCGGAAAAATTCGCCATAGTCTCCTTTGCGCGGCTCGATCCGAAAAAAAAATGACAGTATATATATCACAAATATACATCTCATCAAGTAATGAGGCATCCCGAAGGGAAAAAAGTATAAAAGTACGGTATGTAATCCGAGATATGTACCTTATATTTTATTAGCAAGCATATACGGCTAATATAGCGCGAAAGCGAACTCCAAATGCGAAGCAAACGCAATCCGCACCTACTAATCACTCAACAAACAACATGAGAATCATGCATATAGGTAATAGTATCAATATACAACATATATCAACATAATAACTATATATGTTAACATATCAATTGAAATAAAAGCAACAAATGCAAACATCAACCAACTATCATCTATAACCAATAAATATTCATTCATATTCTCATTAATATTCAATGAAATGGTTTTCAGTTTAAATCATATTTGATTCATTAACAGTGGATGTTTTTACTAACATTCATTTTCAATTAGTTTATATTTACTAATTCATATTCAAGTTGGTTCACTTCCAAATCAAATTCAATTCTATTCAAGATTCACTTAACTTCCAATTGAATTTTAATTACTTTAGCTTTCAATTTCATTAACCCTTAATGAATTATATATATCAATCAACTAACAATCATATAACAACCAATGTATATTAATTGCAACCAAATTCCTTTGCTTTCAATTGGTTTAACACCATCGCTTTCAATTGGTTTAATTAATTGATTTTCATTCAATTATTCAACTTTCAATAACATTAAATTTTAATGAATTAACACTTATATCCATTATTTCATACCAATTTTATTTATATTCAATTGATTCATTCAATTCAATTATAAAAGTTGAATTTCATTTACATAACTTAAGTTCACATTTATCACTTCACTTTATTAATTTACTTTGATACCAATATCAACTTCATTCAACTTCTCTTAAGTTATATTTCCATTTAACTTTAATTTCATTTTTATTTACAACTCATATTCATAAATATATTCATATAGTTTCACTTCTCATATATATAAGTTTATTTCACAATTGTAGATCACTTTAATTATAATTCAATTCTTATAATTCATTTGCTTATACAATTATTCTTAAATTTAGATTATTCAAACAACTAAACAATCCACTTATATACACTTTAATAATTCTGAAAAATTATTCCTTTATATACAAAATATACTCAAGGTAAAATTATTTCGTTTACCCAATTTTTAAAAACAATATTATGTCGAATTGTTCTATTCAAGTGTTTAGAAACCCCTTCGGCATAGTCTTGCGGACCACGTTGACGAAAGTTCATATGCCACTCAACAAACCAATCATCACAATATAAACAATTTTATATTCACTAACAAATACGCTCTCATAGCTATTATTACTCCCAACTCATTCTAGAGTACTACTGATTCTATCTCTAATGAGTAATACCCAACAGAACCATGGTTGTCGCTTAACCATAAGCTCTGATACCAAATGTAACGCCCCGAAAATTTTCGACTTTCGAAAATTCAACATCGATACTCACTTTATCGACTGCCGAGAAATCGAAGGCCGGAAACCCGAAATGTTATGGTTTTAAAAAGATTTTAAGAAAAGAAAGAAGAAGAGAGAAGGAAGATAGGAAAGATAGAAAAGAGAGAGGAAAAGAAAATAGACAATAGAAAACAACAGAACAACATCAGAATCTCACAATCGCAGCGGAACAACATATATTAATAAATGAATAATCTTTAAACAAAGAACTATCTCAATTATTACATTACATCACATTTCATTACATCATATCATCAGAGTGTACAACAACAACAACATCATACAACAATAAACAGTGCAGCGGAAAAAGAAATACTATATAAACTAGTAATACGCCATGCCATCCATCTTGCCTCCAGCAACTCCAGCATATCCAGAATATCCTGATAAACCTTAACTCTTGACTGCCCGTGTGGAAATTGGTGGGCACCCAGAGTTTAGGAAGGAAAACAATAAACTCCGAGTCAGTCATGTGACTGGTGTGAGAACTCAAAACAGTTTATTTATCTTTAATATCAAAATAGAGGAATATTTTTAAGTCGATTCGCAATGCTTTTAAAAATGAGACTACCATAAGGCCTCCCGCACACACACACAATGCAAACGCAGAATCGGAGGAGATTTCTCCTTATGATAGTCAAAGATGCTTGATACGAATTTAAAAGAACATTTTATATTATTACTAGTGCATAGTGTAGAGAAAAATTCATTTCGAAAGTAGAATATAAATCTTAGCCAGCATAGGTACCATTATATTATGCCTACTAATAGCTACCATATTAGATGGCAGGTTCTACAACTAAAACCGTACAAGTCTCGTATTGTTTCTTTGGATTTCCAACAAATGATCAGGCCAAGGAACTTCCCATTGCCACATGAGAATGCCTCTGGATGGACATCCCCGAGAACCAAACCGTATCTCTACCAACACAAGGCCGGGTTACCCCTAACTGAGTAAAAACTGACCGAATATGCCATCCCCCGATCCTTTGGTACATTTTCAACCGAGCGCTCGTAATCAATTCACACAATCATAACAAAGTGTTTTCAACATGAGTAAGTATCTGGGCTCCATACCATGATACCACCCTTTTCCAGAAGGAAATGCACATATCCTAAAGGGCGCTACCCCTCATAACCTTGCCGCATCTTTCCTGTTTTGACCATTCACGGGGTGTGAGGCTCGACGAAGTCACGTCCACAAAAACATACTTTATACAAAAGCCATGCTTTGGGTCAACAAATGATCATAGAAATGATCACCAAGATAGACGATCAAATAAACGATCCTATCACAAATAATCAACACAATGATCATTTACAGCAACACTCAGCATGTCACATTACCAAATTGGGAATATATCGCTGATAACATTCAACTACATAACCTCTGAGCTCGTACGTCTCAAAGAAGGGTGTTAAGCTAAAAGAATAAATTCTCCGCCACCAACAGAAATATATTTGAAAGAAATCGGCTTTACATCTCAATTTGTAACGTCAGACATACAATCCATACAAGTCTGTTCCGGGCTCGAACAAAACCGAAGGCACTTCTTACGAAGCCCTTGCAATCCGGGTATTCACAATCCCGATCGAATTTCCCATCACTTAGGAGATCTCTATACCAGGAGCTACCCAGTGCAGAGACAATCGATAGGTCATCCTATCGCTTTCGCAAATACTCGGTCTTCAACACCGGTCATCAAATGCAATTCATAACGACGTATCACATATTCAGAATGGGTTATACGACCCCATGGTCCTTTCCCGGTTAACCCGAATAGTGAGCGCTTATTCAAAAATAAGTGTGGCATTCAAATTCAAACAAATCACATCAAATACCCATTCAAAGGGAAATATTGATAGTCGGTTATTGAACTATCAATGGATATGCACAACATCACCAGATTCCAAATAATTTTCCAAATTATTTATTTTCCAAAAATATCTTTACTAGATATATAATTTTCACACTTCAAAAATAAATGAATATTTATTTTTCTAAACCAATCCCACTTTCTTTTATAAATTCCATAGTGAATTTATATTTCACAATATCTATGAATATATGATTTTAATTATTCATTTTCAATTTATCTTCAAAAAGATGAATTCTCAACTTATTCAATGAAATATTAGAAAAAATTTCCGTACTTATTTATTCATAAGTAATTCACTTTATATTATTTATTTTCAATACTTAGAAAATATTCAATATACTTAAATCGAAATTAAGTATATATTTCATTCTTTAAGGAAATCATTCTCTTAAACATATTTATTTGGGCCAAAACGAATGTTGCGTAAAACATCGTTACGACAACCCAAAATCACTAGTATAGGGATTCGAATTTTAAGATAGATATATAAATCCCAATACTATACAAAACATTTCCTTTCGGAAATCATTTACTATAACAGTAGTGTTATAGTCCACCACTTCCTTTTATTTCTCGAAAACGTCTATTTCAACAATAAATGTTGAAATCTATGGTTTCGAATCTCAACACATTTTAAAACATCGTTAGATCGTTTCAATTCTGTTTAAAATATCACATTTAAACATTTTCTTTAACATATTATTCACTATTCAAAAACGTGAATATACTTGTTAACAAATTTCATCCTTTCTATTCATTTTATTTTAAAGGATTATTCACAGTCAAAAACATGAATATAACTCCATAAATAAATCATAACAATTTACTTATCAAAATAAGTCGTTTGTGAATTTATAAAACAACGTTTATAAATTCCATTTCTATTTATTTATAACAACTTCCTTTTATAAATTCCTTTATTAACCTATTCGATTTATAACTCAATTATAAAACAAAGGTTCATATTATAAGTCAAATACTTATAAACGATTATTTTACAAAATCGTTTCTTTGAACTTCATAATTATAAATCTTATAACTTATAAGATTCAATTATTCATCCAAATATATTCTTTAATAATTTCACAAAATTTATAAATCTTACTATTTATAAATTTCATTTATAACTTCACCATTTATAATTTTATAAATTCCATTCATTTACAAAATTCATTTTCACTTCATTCAAACACTTATAAAAACTCGTTTTATAATGTCAATATTTCAATTTATAAATATCCATTTATAAATCTCTTAATATAAATCAATTTATATTATTCTTTAAAACGTCTTTAATCTCCTTTATTATTTCACCATTTTGATTCATAAAATAATTAAATTTTATAAATCCTATATTTAAGCTTTCAATAATAAATTCAGAAAATCCCGATTTAAACTATTTTATAAAATCATTAGTTCATATTTCTCAAAAATCAGTTTTTAACTATATTTCTCAAAAACCATAATTTTTATAACTTTAAAAATTATAACGTTTATTTATTTAAAATAAATCAATTCCAAAAATATTTTATAAACGTATACTTTCAAAAATCACTTTGAAAAATCATTTTAAAAATCCCAAATTTGGTCCAATGATGCTACACACCAAATAGTCAATCACGACAACAACGACATCATATATCGATATGATAGTCAATCAAATATCAAAATATCTGAAATCAAATAAATACTGTTGAGGAATCCAGTTGGATCCCTCCAACCTGTTTTTCCTGCATCCACAAACATTAGCACAATACCAATTTCGCTCCAGTACGAAATTATCGCGGTATATGGGATTTAAAATATTATCCGCTTAATAGACGGCGCAATAGGGTCTCATCCACTATACAAATGCGGGAAATCAATAACTCCAATATATACATATGCCAATATATATATATTGCTATTATATATAATACCAATTTCACTGTTTATGAAATATTCGCGGTATATGTTTTTAATAAATAACATCCGCTTACTAACGGCGTATAATGTCTATTTTAACAATCAATAGATATCAATCATCATTTAAAATGCATTCAAATATTTTAAATCTAACTATTTAAAATAAAATCGAAACTGATTCGATTGAGTGAGAAGTTCTCACCTTGATTTTAAATTCCGTTTTAGCGTTTTTATTTCGAATAAAATTAAACGGACGTTTAATTTTACCCAAAATTCTCACTAGCTCCAAACGACTCCAATCCAACTTCATCGCGTAGTGCTCGTCCATACGATTCCAACGCAGCTGGTTTCGCGCGTTTTCGACCTCGTATGAAAAAGTTATGAATTTTTGAAGTTTCACGAATTTTAAACTTATAATTTACAACATTTTTATAATATAAACCTACAGATAGATCATGGCCGTAGATTCAAGCAAATTCATCAGGGCCGCACGCACGTCTTCCCCTTCTCCTTCGTTCTCCCTCCAGGTTATTGCCGTGCAAAAGAACCCATGTTAATAGATTAGGGTTAAATAATTCTTCCTCCACGACGAGCTATGCAACGATCAGGGAGTTCCATCGCGAAGAGCACGACCCCCCCTACCCACGCCTGCCACCATGTGACACTCGGCCACCATATGCGCACGCAACACGAGGCCAAACGGCCCACGAACGCGGCCTCCCTGACATCATTCTGCTCCACTTCACGCCATCATCTCCGTATGGATCTAAAGTACTCGTGAAGCTCTTCAATGTTGTAGTTAACAACTTTGGCTAAAAACGAGTGGATAGAGAAAGATTGAGGGATGAAAATAGGTGATTTATGGCCTTGATAAGGAAGGTGGCGGCTACTAGGGTTAGGGTTAGATGTTTATTTTTTTTTTATTTATGAAGGGGTGTTGGTGTATTTATAGGAAAAAATCGAACACTATTCATCCGAAAATTCCGAACTCCGATTTACGCGCCGTAACCAGCGTTTCTAGGGTTTACCCCACGTTCCAGACACAATGGAACAGGTTTCGAAAGCTAATTCGGACATCTGTGCGAGTTATGGCTGTAAACGTTCAATTTAAATTAAACCGATTTAAATCGATTTCTAGGCGTTTTAATTCGTACCGGACAAACGGTAAATCCAATTGACACGAAATTTGAAACCTTACAATATTATCACATTATGGATCCGATGAAACTAGTTTCGTCGAAATCCGAGACTTTTTGAAAAATGGCTATTTTAACTCGCCAAATTAATATTAAAAATAATTCGATGCGTTTCGAGCTGCCACGATCAAACGATAGCTCCGATTGACACGAAAATTGAAATCCGGTAATAACTAACTATTACGGATCCAATGGAACTAGTTTCGTTCAATTCTGAGACTGTTCAAAAATTGACTATTTTCACTAGTCGATTTAATATTAAAATATTCAATTTTCACAAATTAACTTTTAATTCGATTTTAAAAGTTCTAAAATATCGTTCTAACTCCAACATGATAAAATAAAATTTTAAAAATCATTTTCAATCATATTTAACTCAATTTTCAATTATTTCCATAATTTAACATATTAAATTATCGATTTAATTATTCAATTAAATCCAATAATTCAAATAAAAATTTATTTGACTTATAAATTCACTTCTTAATATTTAAAATTAATTAAATATTCCAATTTTAATTTCTAAAAATTCTGGGTCGTTACAATTACGAATATAAATCTAAACATACATGTGCTTACACTTCTATACCTCATTGATCAAACAGAAGCAACTAGAAGGCGAGGTGATGGGTTTCATTTGATAAGGAGGTTTGGAAGAAAGGTGAAGTGGCGGATGCAAATAATGGTGACAGCCGCATGCTTCAGTTTGCTTTTTTTTCAAAGAAAAGCAAGAAGGGGAACGAACAGATCTAGAGAAAAGAGAAGTGAAAGCGAAAATAAATAGGGATGAACCGCATGTTTTTAGGTAAATATAACGGAAGAAAATGAATAGGCAACCAAATTTTAAGTGAATTAATAAATAAAAGTGATTGTAACGGTCAACCCTTGATTTGGTGAAAATAATTGTAGCAATTAATAAAAGAAATAAATAGCAACGGTCAGGTTGCTTGATTCAGCTGACCCATAAAAGCAAATTATTTAAAATTTAAACGGTAGGAAACGTAAAAAAACGTACCACCATAAAATGAAATTGATAACGTCTGTTCATTGATTCTGCAACATTTATCAAAGCAATTGATTGATGCACGTTTAAATTTGAACGGAAGGAAAGAGAAAAGTCACAATTAAAGGTAAGCTTTAAATTTTTAATAAATACAAAACGTTTCTAATTTTATACGTTTATAACTTTCCAGCTGTATTGTATATATATATAATGAATGGTCATAAAGAAAGAAGTGGAAACAGGGAGCGTATGAAAGGAAATGTTAGAAAAATAAAATTTTGTCGAGAAATGAATATTTGCGTGAATTATATAGGTTTGATCAGAGAGGTAGCGTGATTTAAGGAGAAGAAAGAACGACCATAAATCAACTTGCTTTGAAATGGAAAGGAAATTAAACTACCATTGATTTTTAATGAGCAGTTATAGGCAAGAAATAAGGTATTGATTTAAAAAAAGGCCACGATTTTGATTGAGCACCGATTTTTCTTGTTATACACGGTTACTAGATTTTTAACAAATTTTAAGTAAATGGGTTTCGAAATTAAAGCAGAAGAAACGGTCAGTTAAGATTAGATTTTGGAATAAGATTTTTAAACAATATTGAATGCGTTTAAAATTTAAAGCTCGCGTTGATGTGAACAATGGCAAAAAGGCGAACGGTTATAAAATTTGTAAATAACGTTCCTATTAAATCAGGAGAGTAAAAGGAAAGTGAATAAAATTAGAATGCGTATAACAGACGCAGTGATTTTTGTCCAAAAAATGAAAATAACGGATTTAAATTTTATACGTTTTCTTGTATGTGTATATACATTATTTATTCCATCAAATAACACGCCTTTTAAACGCGAAATTAAATAGTTTATTTATACGCCAAGTTTTGGAAATTTATTACTTATATAAAAATATGATTTGTTTACACATTTACTAAGAAATTTATATTCAAAAATGTATATAAGTAAAATATAAAATATTAAATTTTTAAAAGTATAAAATCAATATTTTTTTAAAGAACAAAAGGTGAAATAAACGTTGTTACGAATATATTAAATTAAACCAAAGATTAAAAATTAAAAATTTAAAGATTTATAACTTCAAAAAAAATGTTAAGTTTTAATCAAAATAAGAATTTTAGAATTTTCTCACCAATAAAAACTTGGGTGCTTATTTATAATTAAATTTCGACAATCAAATTTTCAAAAAATAAAACCCCAGAGTTTTAAATATAGAATAAAATATTGCTAAAATTTAGGCTGTTACAGGCTTTGCAACACATTGCGATGCTTTAAATATGAAATGGGTTCCAGGTATACTAATGAAATTTGATTTTGGAAGATGTACTTGAAAAGGCGTGATCTATCAATCGCAAGTAGGTATTCAAGAAGAAGACCGATGCAAAAGAAAATGTATAACTTATAAAGCAAGGTTGATAGGAAACGTCTTCGTCAAATGCTGAAATTAACGAAACAATTTGCCGACCACCATGTTTAATTCCATTTGGATTCTACTTGCAAATTATCAATCAGTATGACTTTGAGTTTTGACATATGGTCATTGAAACAAACCTTTTAAATGATGATTTGGAGAAGTTAATACACTATAACCAAAAAATCATGTAGTGAGTGGAGTAATAATAAAGCTTTTGGGCTTTTTTATTAGTATATGATCTTAAATAAGCATAAAGGCTGAGTAAGTATTTTGATAGAGAACTGTTTTGATTTTAGTAAAAATGCATAGAAAGCGAGTGTCTATAAGAACGTAAATATTGGTGATAAAACATTTTTAAGGTACCATTCACCAATTTTTTTGGCCCGTTAATATTCCCTACGCATTGGGAGAATAAAGCGCCAACTGCCGCATTGTGCTCAAAGGAGAAATTTTCTCCGTTCATGCCATTTGCCCCTCGTTTTTGCCAAGTGCTCGCCTCATATACTCTGCTGAAATACACCGCCAATCACATTCCCCTTTCAAATAACTTCTCCACTCAATTACCCCACTCGCATGTTGCTAATTGGTAATGATGTATGCGTACTAAAATAAGACAAGATAAAACTTAGTCGTTCAATTCTAGATGAAAGATTTGAAAGATACACCATTTATACTCGATATAAGAGGATGTTGTGATTTTCTAAATCGAAGTACATAGACACCATATTAAAATGATTAATATGAAACGTATGAGACAGATTCCTTATGCATCGAAAATAGATATTATCATATATGATATGCGCTAGAGTAGAAATTGCTTATACACTTGGTATAATAAGCATATATCACTAAAATCCAAGTGATAGTCATAGAACAATATCTAAGAGTATTCTAGGTTTTTATAAAATACTAGAGAATTGTTTATGGAAACAACAAACACTTTATGTTGGTTTGGACTCGAATTTCATAAGTGATGTCGAAAATAGTAAGTCAATCTTAAATTCACATTTACCCTTAATAAAATTGATTTATGTTGGAAAGGGTCCAAACAAGTGGATGTGGCAGATTCAACTATAGAGGCTAAGTATATCACTTTGAAGAGAGTTGCAATTAAAGCGGTGTGTGTTCATGAATTTATAAGAAAGGTATGAATGGTTCTCACCATGTGAGAATCTAATAATGTATCGTGATAATGATGATGCAATATGGGTTACAATAGAAATCAATAACTTAATAAGAGGTCGATTCATGTTCTCTAAAATCAACATATGGTAAAAAAATTTATCGATAGTGGAGATGTATAATTAAAAAGTAGAACAAAATAATAATATTACATATCCACTCACTAAGTTCCTTTCTTATTTTTGTTTAGGAAAACCAATCAAGTACATTTTTATGAGACACTATTTGGCATCAAGTTTAAATGAGAGATTCATAGAATTATGGGTGTGCTTGAGCAATAATGTAATTTGATTATATAATTTAATTCTTATATCAAATCTTGTTTGAAATAAAGTAATCTTTTGGTTTATTTTTTTATTTTATATATTATTATATTGGGACATAAGAAATGTTTTAAATACGTTAAATATATAGAAGTAGAAAAACTTTGGACAAAAATTTAAACGATTGCACTTACAAATATATTCGTAACAGTTAATACTGAATCGTGTCAACAAATACTCGTTCTTAAATGTACTTGGTTAAGATATGTCTTGAAGGGATACCATAAATCAATTTAAAGTAGTGTGCATAATGCTTGACATATGATGAACGACGAATTACTCATAACCATTTGAAATATCGGAAAGTTTTATACGTGTAATTGTTTAATACAATTACAGAAGGACTCATTGAGAGTCCTTTACGGGTTATTATAAAGTCAAATAGAATACCTTATGTGACGATGTGCAAAATTCTTTTGATTTGTGAATACTATGAATCTCCTGTTTAATCAAATGACAACGATAATTGTGTTATTGTCATAGTTGGGTATAAATTAAACTACTTGAAGTGAAATACTATTCAAACGTTGACTCTTCTCCCTCAAGTAGAAGGCTAATATCATTGTAACTAGTGGTCAACTTAAAACCAAAGTCTTTATCTAAAGAAAATGGTTAATAGGTAAATGTTATTGGATTAAACCATCAGTTTTAATGTTGTACTTCACAATTAACTACATACATCTTTAGAGTTTTAACCATTGACCGAGTTTTAGATATCTAAGTGATATGGCGATGATGAAGAGAAAATGTGCACAATACATCGTTGCTTAGAGTGTGACTTAATGATTAGAAATAAGATTTCACCAAGATGATCTGTAAGCAACTTAACTTGTGTCCACTATCGTACTTCAGCAAAATCTGTACATGCTTAAATAATAAAAATGTTTCATTATTATTAAAGCTCAAGTTCACATCATCAAATCTAACAAATGCTGATGTCAGCATATTTCTGAATTTAGCTTTATCGAATTAATGTATAATCATTATAAGTTAAAATGTAGGAAATTAATATAAATGTTATATTAGTTTGATGTGTTTTTCCAATTATTATTGGATGACTTAAAATTAACTAAAAATAATATATAAGTTATTTATTTTTAACTTATCAGATAAACTAAAGTAACGATGCAATAATATTTAACTATTGATAAATTATGGCTGACCTTTTTATTATCAAAAATATATGTGAAGCAATCTAATTTGTCATGATTGACCAATATACATAATTGTTGTGTTGTAATTGGATGGTGAGGTAAAAACTTGTTAAAAATGTTGATACAATTAGCCTTATGAGGGTTTTTTCGTTTCTCCCATTCGATACACCAAATCAAAGCCCAACAACTCTATTAGAAAGTTAAAGCCAATAGTTTGACCTTGCAAATCAAACTAGAAGGAAGGAGGATTTTCTAAATAGTAAATCACTTAACTAAATATGTATTCAACCAGCAAAACTCACAAGGTAAATTCCTAATTCTCGTATGAATTATATCTTATATATATATATATGATAATGTACAAATATATTAGTTATATTATTTAAAGAATATATACATTATATTTATAACTGAAAGTAATATATATAACAAATATTGGCATAAAATAATATTTCCTCAAAATAAAATTTAAGTTTTGGTTATTATACACATTAATTATAAATCTTAATATATATATATATATATGTTTATTATTTTAATTTATAATTTTTGTATTCTAAATTAAATAAAAAAGAACAAACTTTTCCAAATCCAAAAATAAATATATTTTATTTTACTATATATATATAATATAGTTTAACATTGGAATTAGTAAAATAATTTTAATTATAAATTTATATAAAAATGAAAATATAAATGCTACTTTTCGCAAAGACAGAATTTTTAGTTTTATTAAAAGTAATGTATAACAAATTAAAATATTATTCTAAACAAGTTGTATATTATGTATTTTGATTCGAATTTGAAATTATATATATATATATATATATATATATATATATATATATATATATATATATATATATATATATATATATATATATATATACATACACGTGGGTGCGCGTGCGTGTCCATATTTTTTTAAATTTCGAAAATAAGCCTTATTTTTTTTTAAAATTATAATATATATCTTGAACGAGAAGTTTTGACAAAAATAAATTATTTTTCTAAATACATGGATTTAATTCATTTATATATTTAATTAAATAATATACCAATGTTAACTTATCTAAACTATACATAACTCATAATTAATATGTTTCTTATGTGATATATATATATTTATATACAAATATATACATATATATGTACGTATATATATATATATATATATATGTACGTATATATACATATACATATATGCATGTATATATAAATATATTTCAGTATATATTTATATGCTGAACACATATATTAACATACAGGTGCATCCATTATAATATATATATATATATATGTTATGTGACTATAAGTCGGCATAATCATGTTTATATATACTTATATATAATTATAACGACCAACCCTTTCGACCCCTAGAAATCGACACTAATACATCCACGGTATTCACAGACTGAATATCCAAGGGCCGAAAAGACAGATCGTTGGGATGAAAGAAATAGAAGCCAGAACAGAATCTCATATCGTGACATGAAGATGTAAAATATAAAAAAGATTTTTTTAAAGAAATCATCTTTATTATACACAACATCAGAGCACACTAACCTATTTTTATCCTTGTAACATCCCGTCCTTATAATTTCTTATAAATAAAGACAAAAATCAAGAACAACAAAACAACGAAAAATATAAGATATGTGAATACGTCTTAGAGAATCCAGCTCATCCCTTGAAATCCAAAGCATCTAGCTAAATCTGGAAAATATACTTGGGCCGACCCGAGCATTATATGAAAATAACACCTGGGTCAGTGTGGTTAAACCAGCGTGAGAAACTCAAATCCCAAGGAAATTTATTTATTTAACTTGTAAAACCTTTAAAATCAAAGGTATCTCGTAAGGCCATGCAACATATAAACATGGACGGGGTTTTATCTTACGATAATCAAAACATTTCTATAGAAAATTCAGTGATATTATAGTAATGTCTATGGTTTAAAGTAAATAGATAAAATAGCCTAAATGTTTGCATCTCACATTTCAACATTGTTGGGCACAACTAAGTCTGTAAGATACGTATTGGAGACTGGATTCCAACAATGATTAGGTAAGGAACTACCTTTCGAAAGTAAACCTCTAGAAAATGTACCTGAAGGCCACACATGGACCTCCCCGAGCACAGAGTCGGCCCGCCCCTTTAAAATGACAAGATGGATTACCTTATCCATTAACATTGAGGTTGCAAACATTTCCCTTCGATGCCTGCACGCACAACAGCTCTAAGAGGACAATCTAGAATGGGATGACGGCTCCTAACGATAGCTTACCACATAACTCTATGAGCATCACCTATTTTAGCCATTACCGAGGTGTGAGGCTTAAGGCTACGCTTTTACCTTTTCTTTTATCAGACCATCTTAGAATGCTAACACTGCCTTTTGGGCAAAAATGCAATGGCAGCATTCATCCATACAAGTATTCGAAGATCGAACAAACATTCAAAATTTGCTATCTTTCATTTTGGAGTCACCCCCATGATGAATGGTATAGCTCCATAACATACTTCACCACGGATGTTATTAGTTTAGAGTGGTTCGGATAAATCCGAAAAACTGGTGTCTTCAAACTAAGCGATAATTTTCGGCTAACTCAATTATGGTTCTGTGGAAGTATGCAACAAGTATTTGAATCCTCATTGGGGAACTCAAATATACAATCATGCTTCCTGAGTCAAAACATGTTAAGATTTTATTGTCGATCATTTAACTATCAAATAAATAAACATATAACAATCCAGAGATTTAATTACCCATAGACATCACTAAGTCTTAAAATATTTTTTTTTTTAAATCTCTTTCCAAAATATTTATTGAAATATTCATATACTTATCCTACTGGAATAGGTATATTCACAAAACATTTATGAAAGATTTCATATTCCAAAATCATTTTAAAAGGATCAAACAAAGGTTATTTAAATTAGAGGTATATGTAAGGATAATCATAAACACTTCCTTCGGTGTTAAGCATGGAATAGAATTTCCACACCACCATAATTCGAAAGGCCAGTTAAGGAAAACCCCATCTCAAATTCTTTTATAAATTTCTTCTATAAATTCTTTAAATAAATCTCTTTCGTTTATGGAAATCTACTTTACAAAACTTTAATCTATTTATAAATTTTCATTATAAATCTCCAAATTTGTTTATAAAAGTCTTTTATAAATATCAAAACCGTTTATAAACTCTTTTGTAAATATCCAAAATGCTCTTTTATAACTATCCATAATCATTCATAAAACTCTTTTATAACCATTCTTAGTTTTAAAAAAAACTTCGTAAATAAGCTTTAATCAATAAAGTTCCTTAGATAAATAATAATTATTTAAAACACATTTAAATAAACAAGTTATTATTCAAACATTCTTCATTTAATTATCTTTAAACCTCATTCGAAATAATAGATTTAGAATATCATTAATAAAATATTAAAATAAATTTAGCAATATTATTATACTAATTATTTAACTTCAAAACAGTATTGATATAAAAATCAATTAAGTTCAAAACATTATTAATATAGTAATTAATTTAACTTTAAAAAAATACATATAGTAAATAATTAACTTTTAAAAGTATTAATCTGATAGTTAATTAACCTTTACATATTGATAAGATATAATTATATGAATTCAAATGAATAATTAAAATATTATTTATAACATTTTAATACAATAATTAAATAACTTTAAAACAATAATTAAATATTCTTAAATAACTTTAAGAAATAATTAAGTAACTTTAGAGAATCATATTAATAAAATAATTTACTTTAAATCATTATTAAAACGATAATTAATTATCTTAAAATCATTATTAATAAGTAATATTTATCTTTAAAATAACATTGATTCGATAATTAACTTTTCAAATTTAGAAAGAGGCTTAGCGACCACTATGGTGCTTAAACAAGTTACCATTTCATTCAATTTAACTTTCCAAGTTTCATTACTGGAATTCACATAATCAACATCTATGTAAATAAATTCAATACTTGACCATCACCAGTTAACACATCAGCTATTCAATAATGATATATTGGTAAATCAATTCACAACATATAATTAGAAATCCAAATTACAATAGAAGAACGAAGATTTATTTCTGCCCAATAGATGTCCAATTCTATAAAATAGCAGAACAGAGATTTATTATGCTAGTTAAATTACTTATTAATTTAATTGGTGGGATGGTATTTTATTCCTCTACATAGATGTCCAATTTACTCTATTCAATTTACTTTAACATAACGGTATTTATCTTGCCAAATCGATAACACCCGTGAAGTATAATTAACTAAACTACGTAATTATTCAAATTAACGTAATTATTATCGAGCGGTATTAATTTATCATTTAATTTTACTACCCCAAAACTAACAACAAGTTATATTATAATGTTATACTCGACTATACGGGTCTATTGTAGAAATTTGCAGGTCAAACGGATTTATAAGGAGTAAGTTATCCCATTTTAAACTAACCTATATATAAATTAAATAAAGGTTTCTCACATAATAATAGAATGGGCCCAAGCCCAAACAAATTAGATCCGAAAAAGCTACAATTTCCTCCTTTCCTAAATTGCAACTTCCCAAATCATTTCGGTCATGTCCAGTAGCCGAAACATGTGCACAACATGCGCCTTGCATGCCTCCTACTTCACCGAAATCCATTGCCAAGACCAGCAACATGTCACTCTTCAAACACTCGTCACTTCGGTTTTCACATATCGTACTCCACCGCCTTAGATCAAATTCCGATACCCTATGCATATTTGAAATTGCATTCTAGGTTTGAAAAATTGCCATTCACCCTCACTCCCTTCCGCGTTGCCTTCCACTCCACCTCCATCAGGACTACAACACCAACTCCTACCCCTAAGCCTAACTACGATCACCTCCAAGCCTCCCCCTTTCCACAACGATGGGATTTCCAATCCAAGCACAGAAAACCCATTAAGCCCTATAACTTACTATACCCAACACCATAGACCCCTAGAGCATAATCCCCAAGACCATCACATTCGCATCAATCACAATCTCCTCTCCATTGCCTTTGATCAACCTCTCGATCACCTTGATGTCGGAAATAAAATTTTGAACCAAAACTATTCATCTCTTCTTCCACGACAAACCCTTCGACTAAAAAACACGCGAGTGCCATGTAACAACCCGTAAATTATCGGTAATTTAATTTGTTAATTTAATGAATCTTGTTATCTAATATTGAAAGAAATAAAAAGTTATAAGGTAATAATGAAATAATAACTAAAATGAAACATAACAAGGTTAATTAAAGTTAACAATTAATGAACTTGAATGAAATTCCAATTAAATAAAATAATTTAAAAGTTATAACTTGGTTACAAAGTGAATATAATAAAACAAGTGTAATATTGAATCAATTGGTGGATTAGTACATAATTATTGATAATTGGATAAAAACAGTGTTATGGAAATAATTGTAACATTGGTTTGTTAATAATAACTTATAAGTGTAATTAAAAGCTGATGGTAACTGCCTCGCCACTGCTCCTAGGATCCCACTGCCTCGCCCCCGATCAGGAAATGGGTTCCTAAGGTTTCATCCACTGACTCCCCTATTGAACCTCCTCTGGCAGTTCCATTGTCTGGCTCGGGTCCGCCTCCTGTGCCTGCTCCTAGCCCTGCCTCCCTATCTGCTTTGTTGGTCGCCGGTGATGTTTCCGCGATTCCTGTTGATGCCCCTGTTCCTGGTCCTCCTTGTCCCTCTATTGTTTGGGATGATGTTGAGAGGTGTTGGGTTGATTTCATTTCTGATATGAGATTTAACCCCTTGGCCGTATCTTTCTTTAGATTCGTTTCTGATGATCATCTAGACCTTAGATGCCTTTATTATAGACCTTCTGGTGACCCATTGGTTCTTGATTTGGACGGTCATTTTGCGAGTAAGAATTCTATCATGCTTGCTGATTCATCCTGGGATCGTTCCTTTATGTACTCTTCTGATTCTGTGGCTTATGATCCTTGTCTTGCTTCCCATTTCCGCCCCTATGCTAGTCTGTTGGGAAATGTCCCTTTGGTGTCGTCCCAGGTTGTTGTGGATGATGGTGATTCTTCCTCTTCGGAGGAGTAGTTTGTTATCGACATTCATATAGTAGTTGTGATATGTCTATCACACTCATGTGCTGTATTTTTTCTTTTTCTTTGTAGTTAAGGTGCTTTTACCTTACTCCTATACTTCAAGCTTTATTATGTTCGTAATAAATTATGGACGGTCCACTATAAAACCGGCTGGCCTTGCCATAACAAAGCTGATGGTAACAATTATTGTATGTTACCCCTCTATTTAACTTGTTAATTTAAACTGGAAATAAATTTCAATAAATATAATTAAATATTATGTTAATGTAAATTAAGTTAATATTTGGAAGTAATGTTAATTTTATTCATAATATGATAATTGGTTAAATAAAAAGAATGGAAATCGATATTTATTACTTTATTCGAATTTAAAAGATAGTAACTGGATTTATTGCAAATAAATGAAATTAAATATTTAAATATTATGATAATGGGAAATTAAGATGAAATTGAGAAACATTGATGTGCTAAGAGATAAATCAATGTTAGTTATACCCTTATTGTAATGAAAGACTTGAATAACAAGGTTTAAAATTTAATAAATGGATTTTGGAATTTTAATTTATAATTTCTGAATTTAATGAAATTGGAATTAAACATTAAAATTGATGGATTAGCCAACTTTAAATTGACATCTAAATTTGTTTAAATTATCGTGAACGTTTAAGAAATCAAAAATGGTAAAATTTGCTAATTAGAGAAATAGAATTGAAAAATTGATTTAATCAATTTAATATTAATTTATTTAATTAACTGAAAAATAGCCGTTTTGGCCACTGATTCGGATTTCGACGAAACCAGTTTTATCGGATGTGTAACAGTGAATTTGTATAGAATTTTAAGTTTCGTAACGATCAGACTTGTCGTTTGATCGTGTGGGCTCGAAACGCCTAGAAATCAATTAAATTGAAATCAATTTGAAAAAGCTAGATTCACCATAACTTCTTCATACGATGGAATTTGGACTTGAAACATATTCCATTGATTTTAAAACATTCAAAAACATCTATTTTGATATATGGGTTGACAAATTTTTGTTTCGGAGTCGAAACGGGCGTTACGGGTCATTTATCGTTCAAAACACAAATTCGATCGATCCATTTGTCCCTATATTCTAGTGTGCCTATATATATCTGGTTATAAACCCTAGCAGCCTTTCTATTTCGCATTTCTGTACGTACAAAAAAATTTCTGTTGTTCCTCTTCCTCAATGGCTGAAAACCCTAATCTTTCAATCCAATTTCAATTCAATTTCGACTTCAAAATTTAAAACTCCACAAATTATATCGAGTTATATATCGATTTGAAGCTCTTAACGAGCGCATCTCAGATATGTAATTCGTTTTTCAATTTGAACCTCTGTCTGGCCAGAAATCAAAGAATAATTCATAGCCGTTCGTTGATAGTTGTATAGTTCAATTTCATTTTTTTCCACTTGTATATACATATTTATCTGGGTTGCTAACTCAATGGTAGAGTCGTCGATCAACTTCGCCTGATCGACAAATCGAGGGCACCATTGTGCAGGGAGTCAAGAGCGTTGATCATCAATGGTATTCGTTTGGAATTTTAGCGGTTGGATCAAACTACAAAATTCAATTAGGGTTAAATACTTATGCGGAGGCTGCTCAACATTTGACTTCGATCGACGTCCAACAACGATTGAGCCTAATGGAAGACCGATGAGGGAGGCGAGGCGAGGCCGGGGTGATTGCGACGTGGCTCGTGACAGCATGGAGACGTGGGATTGGATTGAGGTGATCAAGGGGTTCAAGTTTCTGGGTGCAGGGTTGTGTTTCCTCTGGCCTAGGGTTTCTGGAAAGAGAGGTGATGTGGCCCGCTCCTATTGGCTCATTCTATATTATTTTCATTTATTTAAAATTTCAGTTTCAAACTTCTAATCGCGATAACTTTCACATACGAGTCCATTTCTTGCGCGGTTTGATCCGCGGGGATCGTGTCAGGATATCGGATATTTTCACATTGGTTTGGACGAATTCTGAGACTGTTTGAATTTTGGGTTTAAATTGGATTTAAACTCAATTTAAATTCAAAAGGTGAGTGTTTTAACCCACTCACAACTTCTAAAATTTCATATATTTGGTAAATTTAATTCATGATGTGGTTAGGAATTTATTTATGATTGTTTGGTATATTTTTAATCATCATCTTAGTGAAATTGAATTTATTTGAATTAAATTGTTATTTAATTTATTATTGCATATGAACTTCCAGTTGAATACCTGCTATTGATTATCCGTTCTATATTGATATTATCTGATTGATTTGGATGATGGTTATGATGGATGTTGATTGTTGATGTTGGTTGAATGGATGATTATTTTATATCGTTATAAACTGCAAGTACGTTATGGATTTTTATTTATTTCGAGATTGCTGTTTGAAACGATATATAACCGTAAAATTTAAGTTGCGGATTGAAATGATAAATATCCGCATCACATGACCATAGGATAAAAAATTGTATACAAACACCGTGGTATATATATATAAATATTTTGAAAGGATTTCTATGGTTTTGGAAAGGAATATATGGTTTTATAAAATATTGATCTGGATATTATATTTTTTTTATATATAGTTAAATTCTTGATTTTAAGCTATGTATAAATTTGTTTTAAAATATAAAATAAGTTTAAAAATAAAGTTGATTTTATAAAAATATAATATGGTTAAGTATTTATTTAAATTATATTTTATATAGAGTTTATAATGACTTAAATAAAATTAAGGTTGGAAGATAAATATGAAATTGATTTGAAATTAAATTTATTTAAGAATTATACTCAAATAAATTTCATTTGAAATTTAATAAAATTGAGATTTCAAAGGGTATGATTTTTATAACTTGATTTTGGTTTAATGTGATTTAAATGAATATATCAAGTTGATTTAAATAAATATATCAAGTTAAATAAATTGAAAGAATATTCAGTTATTTGAAGTTTAAAAGTTTTACTTAATTGATATTGGATTTATTGAGTAAACATTTCAAATCTAAATAATAGTAATTGAATTTGATATATATGGAATTATCAAAATTTAGTTTTGAGATTATGGAATATTTAAAGCTTTGAATATAAGGAATTTGAAATGGTTTACTTGAGGTTCAAATCTGTATTTGGAATTGATATAAATTGAAATGGATTATTGAAAACTGAATTGAGTTGAAATTTATGAATTGAGATTTGATTTAAATTGAATTTTGAATTCAGTTGATTTGAATCAATTTTTGAAGTTAAGGAAAGTACTTTATTTATAAAGTAATTTAAATTTAAAACTATTTTATTATATATACTATTTGAACATCTAAACTGTTTAAGTGGTGAAAGTTATAGTTTCGAAGCTATGAATTTCAAAGTATTATGTTTGAAAATGTCATATTTTCAAGTGTTTGGTTTTGAACGGCTAAAACTTTGAAAGTACTATGATCCTGGAAGAGAATATATTTGGAATAAAAATAATATTATATTGATTTGGTTTTTTAAAAAAATGATATCTTATTTGGTTTTGGAAATGGAAATGATATCGTATTGATATGGTTTTTGAAATGGCAATGATATTTTGGTTTTGAAGTATATACTATTTTGAAATGACCATGGTGTTATAATAATGTTTGATTGTTAAAGAGACCAGGATCGGAAGTTGTCATACTCTCTGCCAACTTTGAAAACCACTTTAACAACCGTGTACGTGGTGGAGATTCCAGAATGAAGTAGGATGGTGGTGACGTTCTATTGCGGTATGTACGTGGACCCAATTCCCGTGAGTTGGCATAAGGTGGCGAAAACAGGAGCGATTGACGGGCCAGTGAGGTAGCTCCTCTTATCGGACACACTTCTTCGTGTGTCATTCTATTACTTTGTGATTGATTGGTGCGCACCTTTAATTTTGGGAGTGTGGCTCGAGGTGAGCAGTAGCTGCGCACTATGCATCACCACCAGCCCGGATCCGTAATTGGTATATCTACTTTGGCATTACCTAGTTGTGCCGTGCCACCTACCCTAGCGATCCTTGTACTAGTATGATTTGTGTCGTACCTATGGAGTATCTTCTCGTAGCCTCCCGGTCAGGAGGTACGTAGATGCTGTATAGACTATTGACACTATTTATTTGTTAAAGTGGAAAATGTAAAACCTTAACGCTATTTTAAAGTAAGTTTATTTTACTATTAGACATTATTTTAATAGCGTATATTACTGCATAGTAGATAGTTTAACGGATCCTTAGTAGATGTGAATCTCGAGCATCTCTTAAGTTACTCCACTCACGTTTGACACTGGATAGGAGATGTCAAAACCCGTAAACCTCTCTGACGCCGTTCCACTCATATTTATTTCTGTTGATTTAACTCACATGATCTTTTAGTTCTGACACAAGTATTTTGTCTTTTCAATTCGCTCGGGTCAGCCAGAGCACTTCAGGATTTGAAGACCTTATTTCGGGAGGACGAAGACGAGGATTTATGCTACTATTGTTGATTATATTATTCCACTGCATCATCTATTCCGCTGTACTGTTATTTATTTATCTCTGATATGCATAATTCTAATACTATGTTGTATAGATATAATCAAATGTTTTTTTGCAAACAGCTTCATAAACTGTTATTTGATTATTGTATTTTGTCATTCTGCTGCGAGATTCTGTTTTGTTTTCTTTCTCTTCCCTTCTTTTATTCAACCATTTTGTATGGTTTAAGTTTGGCATGCGTGTCTGGTTAAAGCATCCAAAAGGGCAGGATGTTACAGTTGGTATCAGAGCTTTGGTTTAGCGATAAATCTTCGCTTTGTAGGGTCTGACTCTTTATTTATAGGGTAGTAATACCCTGCGATGAGTCGCTGAGAATATATATATGAGAGAGCATAGTTGTTAGTGTTTTGAAAAGGGGTTTTGATATTGTGTTAATTCGTTTCGTTTTGTATTTATAAATTCTGGTTGGTGCAAAGGATGCTATGATATCAATAGGGATTTCTAAACACTTAATAGGACAGACCGACACTATACTTTTTTTTTGAAATATAGGTAAATGAAATAATTTTACCTATTATATTTTCAGCATACAAAGTAATAAATCTTATAAATGTTATATTTGGTTGTAACATATTGGTTGTTAGGTAGTGAAATTTATAAATACTAATTGGAAACAAGATTTGAGGAAAATAAAATAAATAAAAATTGGAAATTTTAGAACTTAAGTTCCGGGATTTTGAAAATTTCTTTCAAAGGATTTTGGAATATAATAATATTGTTTATAAGTATTTTTTGATTATGAATATTTTAATATAATTTGAAATAATTATTTTAAAGAAACTTTGGAAAGAAATAGGTTCTGTACTCCCCTCTATGTCGTTGAAAAATAATTTTGATGATGAGTGCACACATCATCGACATTCATTTTCGAGTTTCTAAGTGGGAAGGCCACTGTAGCAGTTTTACTGCAGATTTATTTTGATAAACAAATATAAATTTTAAATTGTTTTAAATTATATATAAGTTGTAAGTATATACATTTATCTATTATTTTCAAATGATTTGAAATTTAACCCAGTATTTAGTTCTTAAGTTTCTATTAATCAATAGTTTCAATTATTGTAGTGAAATGGAATGTGACTAATTAATAATTGGTACTTCTAATTAAAATAAGAGATTAAATGCTAGGTTATAATTGAAACTACAAGAAAGTTGAAATTAGTAACCTATAAAACAAAAGATATGATTATTGAACGTTAAATCTATTAAAAGAAATGAAATAAACTTGTATAATTTTCAATCGTATACTTAAAAAATATATATATACATAACTTATCAAAATATTTAAAGTTGTAATGTTTAATAAGAAAATGTAATGGAAATTGTACAAGTAAACTTATGTAATGAAAGTTTTCGATGAATTACTTTTACAAATAAGAAATTTAGTGTTATAGCTGTTATGAACTTAAGTTATAGTAGAAATATTACTATAATAAAATGAGATAGAAAGTAAGTATTGTAAACGAGTAATTAGAAACTTAAGTAAATATATTGAAATGCTAAATATTTGAATTACACATGAATACTGCAAATAAATGAAATTAAGTAATGAATAAATGAATGTAATGTAAATAAAGTAATTTGCATTATATGGATAAATGAAAACCATAAGAAATAAAATGTAAATTAAAAGGATAGATTATTATATGAATAAAGAGGAAGTGAAGCAATAAATGTTGTGAAATGAAATTAATAAGTATGAACTTAATTTATGCTTGGGGTCATTGTTTGTTTGGTTTATGGTTGTTTGGGCAAGGATACTTTAAAATTATTCGGATGTATGAATACTCTATCTAGTTTCATTTAAGATTATTGGGTAAATGGTGCACTTTGTAGTTTATTTTTAATTTTGTACAATTAAAAGTTTTTGAACCCGAACAACTTTTTGTTTTGTTTGATATGAATGGATAATTGATTTGTGTTGATTTTATATGATGATTGTATATTGGTTGCAAGTGATTTTTGTTTATATTGATTTGTTTGTTAGTGGTTGAAACAATTTTAAATATTTCATTTTATATAATTATTAACCTCTTTTGGATTATATAAGTAAAATACAGGTTATGGAAGCAATTGCTACTGCTTTTGATTTCATAATTAAGCTTTTGTTTGCCCGACAAATAGGTACGTCTTCGGATTACGGTTTTATAGCGCTATTATATTATTTTTCAGTGTTTGGATATATTATTTTGGAAGATATATGTTGTATATTGTTATATTTGATATTATAATTTATCTCGAGTCTCCCCGTACAAAGGAGACTCTGCCGAAATTTTCTGTAAATTTTGGACTTAGAAATTTTTTGGAAAATGTTTTCCAAACTTTATTAATTTGAGTATAAAAAGATTTAATAGTTACAAATTGATGTATTTTATTTAAATTATTAAATTTTGTAAATCTATTTGTTTATGAAATTAATATTTTTGAATAAGATGTATTGACTACTTAATTCTTTCTTTTCCCTTCTTTTTCCTTTTCGGGGATGAAAAGTTTTGATTGGGGGAGAGTGTAACAACCCGTAAATTTTTGGTAATTCAATTTGTTAATTTAATGAATCTTATTATTTAATATTGGAAGAAATAAAAAGTTGTAAGGTAATAATGAAATAATAACTAAGATGAAACGTAACAAGGTTAATAAAAGTTAACAATTAATGAACTTTAATGAAATTCCAATTAAAAATAATAATTTAAAAGTTATAACTTGGTTATAAAGTGAATATAATAAAGCAAGTGTAATATTTAATCAATTGGTGGATTAGTATATAATTATCGATAATTGGATAAAAACAGTGTTATGGAAACAATTGTAACATTGGTTTGTTAGTAATAACTTATAAGTGTAATTAAAAGCTAACGGTAACAATTATTGTATGTTACCCCTCTATTTAACCTGTTAACTTAAAATGGAAATAATTTTCAATGGATGTAATTAAATGTTATGTTAATGTAAATTAAGTTAATATTTGGAAGTAATGTTAATTTTATTCATAATACGATAATTGGTTAAATAAAAAGAATGGAAATCGAGATTTATTAGTTTATTTGAATTTAAAAGATAGTAATTGGATTTATTGCAAATAAATGAAATTAAATATTTAAATATTATGATAATGGAAAATTAAGATAAAATCGAGGAACATTGATGTGCTAAGAGATAAACCAATGTTAGTTATACCCTTATTGTAATGAAAGACTTGAATAACAAGGTTTAAAATTTAATAAATGGATTTTGGAATTTTAGTTTATAATTTCTGAATTTAATGAAATTGGAATTAAACACTGAAATTAATGGATTAGTCAACTTTACGTTGATATCTAAATTTTTTTAAATTAGTGTAAACGTTTAAAAATCAAAAATCGTAAAATTTGCTAATTATAGAAATAGAACTGAAAAATTGATTTAATCAATTTAATATTAATTTATTTAATTAACTGAAAAATAGCCATTCTGGCCACTGACTCGGTTTTCGATGAAACTAGTTTCATCAGATGCATAACGGTGAATTTTTATAGAATTTCAAGTTTCGTAACGATCGGACTTGTCGTTTGATCGTACGGGCTCGAAACGCCTAAAAATCAATTAAATTGAATTAAATTGAAATAAATTTGAAACAAGCTAAATTTACCATAACTTCTTCATACGACTGAATTAGGACTTGAAACCTAAAACATTCAAAAACATCAATTTTGATATATGGGTCGACCAATTTTTGTTTCGGAGTCGAAACAGGCTTTACGGGTCATTTATCGTTGAAAACCCAAATTCGATCGATCCTTTTGTCCCTATATTCTAGTCTTCCTATATATATCCGATCATAAACCCTAGCAGCCTTTCTATTTCTCATTTTTGTACGCACAAATTTTTTTCTGTTGCTCCTCTTCCTCAATGGCTGAAAACCCTAATCTTCCAATCCAATTTCAATTCAACTTCGACTTTAAAATTTAAACTCCACAAACTATATCGAATTATATATCAATTTGAAGCCCTCGACGAGCGCATTTCAGATCTATAATTCGTTTTCCAATTTGAACCTCTGTCTGGACAGAAATTGAAGAACAATTCATGGTCGTTCGTTGATTGTCGATCAACTTCGCCTGATAAACAAAACGAGGGCACCATTATGTAAAGAGTCGAGAGCGTTGATCATCAGCGTTATTCATTTGGAGTTTTAACGGTTGGATCGAGCTACAAAATTCAATTAGTGTTAAATACTTATGCGGCTACTGCTCAACATTTGGCGTCGATCGACGTCTAGCAGCGATCGGGCCTAGTGGAAGACCGATGAGGGAGGCAAGGCGAGGTTGGGGTGATGCGGCGTGGAGGCATGGTATTGGATTGAGGCGATCGGTGGCTTCAAGTTTATGGGTTCGTGACTGTGCTTCCTCTGGCCTAGGGTTTCTAGAAAGAGAGGTGACATGGCCCGCTCCTATTGGCTCGTTCTATATTATTTTCATTTATTGGAAATTTTGGTTTCAAACATCTAATTGCAATAACTTTCACATACGAGGTCCAATTCTATCGCAGTTTGATCCACGGGGATCATGTCAGGATTTCTGATATTTTCATGCTAGTTTGGACGGATTCTGAGACTTTTTGAATTTTGGGTTTGAATTGGATTTAAATTCAACTTAAATTCAAAAGGTGCGTGTTTTAACCCACTCACAACTTCTAAAATTTATTATGTTTGGTAAATTTAATTCATGATATGATTAGGAATTTATTTATGATTGTTTGGTATATTTTTAATCATCATCTTAGTTAAATTGAATTTTTTTGAATTAACTTGTTATTTAATTTATTATTGCATATAAACTGCCAGTTGAATACCTGCTATTGATTATCCGTTCTATATTGATATAATTTGATTGATTTGGATGATGGTTATGATAGATGTGGATTGTTGATGTTGGTTGAATGGATGATTATTTTATATCATTATAAACTGCAAGTTCGTTATGGATTTTTATTTATTTCGAGATTGCGGTTTGAAATGATATATAACCATAACATTTAAATTGCGGATTGAAATGATAAATATCCACATCACTTGATCATAGGATAGAAAATTGTATACAAACACCGTGGTGTGTATATATATATATAAATATGTTGAAAGGATTTCTATGGTTTTGGAAAGGAATATATAGTTTTATAAAATATTGATTTGGATATTATATAATTTTTTTTATATAGTTAAATTCTTGATTTTAAGCTTTGTATAAATTTGTTTTAAAATATAAAATAAGGTTAATAATAAAGTTTGATTTTATAAAAATATAATATGGTTAAGTATCTATTTAAATTATATTTTATATAGAGTTGATAATGACTTAAATAAAATTAAGGTTGGAAGATAAATATGAAATTGATTTGAAATTAAATTTATTTAAGAATTATACTCAAATAAATTTGATTTGAAATTTAATAAATTTGAGATTTTAAAGGGTATGATTTTTATAACTTGATTTTGGTTTAAAGTGATTTAAATGAATATATCAAGTTGATTTAAATAAATATATCAAGTTAAATAAATTGAAAGAATATTCAGTTATTTGAAGTTTAAAAGTTTTACTTAATTGATATTGGATTTATTGAGTAAACATTTCAAATCTAAATAATAGTAATTGAATTTGATATATATGGAATTATCAAAATTTAGTTTTGAAATTATGGAATATTTAAAGCTTTGAATACAAGGAATTTTAAATGGTTTACTTGAGGTTCAAATCTGTATTTGGAATTGATATAAATTGAAATGGATTATTGAAGACTGAATTGAGTTGAAATTTATGAATTGAGATTTGATTTAAATTGAATTTTGATTCAAGTTGATTTGAATCAACTTGTGAAGTTGAGGAAATGATTTTATTTATAAAGTAATTTAAATTTAAAACTAGTTTATTATATATACTATTTGAACATCTAAACTGTTTAAGTGGTGAAAGTTATAGTTTCGAAGCTATGAATTTCAAAGTATCATGTTTTGAAAATGTCATATTTTCAAGTGTTTGGTTTTGAAGGGTCAAAACTTTGAAGGTACTACGATTCTGGAAGAGAATATATTTGGAATAAAAATGATATTATATTGATTTGGTTTAAAAAAATGATATCTTATTTGGTTTTGGAAATGGAATGATATCGTATTGATATGGTTTTTGAAGCGGCAATGATATTTTGATTTTGAAGTATATACTATTTTGAAATGATCACGGTGTTATAATTACATTTGATTGTTAAAGAGACCGGGATCGGAAGTTGTCATACTCTCTGCCAACTCCGAAAACCACTTTAACAACCGTGTACGCGATGGAGATTCCAGAATGAAGTAGGATGGTGGTGACATTCTATTGAGGTATGTACGTGGACCTGACTTCCGTGGGTTGGCATAAGGTGGCTAAAACAGAAGCGATTGACGGGCCAGTGAGATAGCTCCTCCTATCGGACACACTTCTCCGTATGCCATTCTATTACTTTGTAATTGATTGGCGCGCACCTTTGATTTTGGGAGTGTGGCTCGAGATGGGCGGTAGCTGTGCTCTATGCGTCACCACCAGTCCGGATGTGTAATTGGCATATCTACCCTGGCATTGTCTAGTTGTGCCGTGCCACCTACCCTAACGAGCCTTGTACGAGTTTGATTTGTGTCGTACATATGGAGTATCTTCTCGTAGCCTTCCGATCAGGAGGTATGCAGGTGCTGTATAGAGTATTAGCACTATTTATGTGTTAAGGTAGAAAATCTAAAACCCTAATGCTATTTTAAAGTAAGTTTATTTACTATTAGACATTATTATAATAGCGTATATTTCTACGTAGTAGATAGTTTAACGGATCCTTAGGTGATGTGAATCCTGAGCGTCTCTTAAGTTACTGCACTCACGTTTGACACTGGATAGGAGATGTCAAAATCCGTAAACATCTCTGGCGCCATTCCACTCATATTTATTTCTGTTGGTTTAACTCACATAAGATCTTTTAGTTCCGACTCGAGTGTTTTGTCTTTTCAATTCGCTCGGGTCAGCTTGAGCATTTTAGGATTTGAAGACCTTATTTTTGGAGGACGAAGTCGAAGATTTGTGCTACGATTATTTATTTTATTATTCCACTGCATCATCTATTCCGTTGAACTGTTATTTATTTATCTCTGGTATGTGTGTGATTCTGATACTGCGTTGTATAGATATAATCAAATGTTTTTTTTGTAAACAACTTCATGAACTGTTATTTGATTATTATATTTTGTCATTCCGCTGCCAGATTCAGCTTTGTTTTCTTTCTCATCCCTTCTTTTATTCACTCCAATAACAATTCACCATTTTGTATGGTTTAAGTTTGGCATGCGTGCTGCTTAAAGCATCCAAAAGGGTGGGATGTTACATGCCGTCAAAAATCATGAATTGATATCTTGCATATGTCCATGCCCTTCAATATCTAATTTGCGATCGTCGAAAGCGATAGTTTTCTTCGACAACTATTGATTTCGGGCTATTGCTGCCACAATACTCAACAAAACGACCCCGAACTGTTTTTAATAAAAACTATAGATCAACGCACACATAGGAGTTTACTTTTCTTGGTTTAGGAAATCAAAAATATAATTAGTGTGAAGAAGAAGTAGCAAATTGATTTCAAACCATACATATAAGGGTGTACATAATGGTACAGGCATGGCAACAGGAGACAAGGAGCAAGAGGCAAAGAAACAATGGCGGTTGGTAGGGTGGAAGAGGAGACAAGGGTGGATGCACCATTCTTGTGCATTGGTTTTGTTATTTAATTTAAAATGAAAATATTATGGTACCTCGTCCTACAATATCGCGTGCGCATATGAGCCGTGAACAACCGAAAATAAAATATGATCGCATACAAAAATGCAAACGCTATCATAAAACAGAAATAAAACATACTGGTTATCAATTTTTGTAAATTTTGAAAATACCAATGTTTGATGTAAAATACATCAAATGGAAATTCAATTATTATGGAAAAATTCTATAAATTAAATAAAAAATGTCATTAAAAATCAAGCAATTATTTGAAACTTATAATTTAATATATATATATATATAAATCCAAATCTGAATATTTAAATAAATTAAATATTCAAATTTGAAGACTCAAAAGTTACGAATAATTACGATCTCCACCCTTAAAAAGAATTTCATTCTTGAAATTTCACCATATGAGTACTCAATACTATTCATAAGTTCGCATGATGTTTATAGATAATTCATATACAAAATCTGATTCGATCACAACTCGATACATAACCCCACTTCCAACTAGCATCGCTCACCCGATTTACTAGTGCAAACTTCGATTTGGCTACTTAATTAAAAACCTTCATTCTCCTTACATAGCCATTAACTATGATAGAAAACCATTTTTTCCATATTAAGAACCCCCACCAAGTGTTCGCCATCAAAAATCGAGTGACATATCCTTATTCGGAACGGTATGAGACACCTCAAGTCATGTACTTGAATCTTAGATCGAGAACCATATGTGAAAGGGAAATGATCTATGTACAACTTACATATTCATCTAAAATTTCTTGCTTACTCAATTACTTTTGGCTCTGCAAAAAATATTTATGAAAATATTCCACAAAATTCTAATTTAGGGTCAACATTTTCAAATGAAACAACTTTATTTATGAAACACTTTTCATAAAACCATTTTAATTTATTAATTTGTATAATACTCTCCTACATCCTAAGGGTATATATAAAACATCAGGTTTTTAATTCTATTCACCTTTAACTATTCAGATGCAGGTCCAAAATAATTTTAGGTCTAAAAACCGAGTCGACCAATACAACTTCCATTCGGTTTGGTAATTAGCTAAGAAGAGTAGGATGCCGATATCCAAACTCCATCCTAGAATCTACTTTTCTTTAGACACTTTGAGGTTAAAATATTTATTAGCCGGCCCAATAACAATAAATAATTTTTTAACTTCCTAGATGTTTAAACCTGAAAGACACTGTTTAATAAAACCAAGTTTATTAAACTTTTTTATTAAATTTATTTAAATTTAACTTCGTTGATTAACCCATTTAAAATTAAGATACCTTTACATTTTGGAAATTCAAGAGTCAAATACATAAATTTTTATTTCAAAAATCTTTTGAAATGATACCGTATATTTTAATCCATATATATATGTGTGTGTGTGTATCGAGAAAACCCAAAATGAAACCAAGGAACTGGTTACTACTAAATAGTATTGTACATTCCCTTACCAAGAGGGTAATACATAAAAGAAGTATCTACCATCCGGACACATCTCCTATCCATATTTAGTTATTTTTAAGCCACTAGAATTAGTTAATTTAGAAACACATTTCTTCTTTTTAAATCCCTATTTTGAAACAATACCATATATATATTTCCAGCTAAATAATTTCATTGAAATATCAAATTCTATAATTGAATTCTTTGGGTTCGAACTCGTCCCGACTGTTGATAAAGAAAATAATTTACTAAGTGTACTATAATGTTTGCCTAAGCAAATATCCGATCGTCACTTAGAAGATTATTTAGATCATTACAAAACCAATCGGGACTCATCCCCAAACCAATCCAAAGAAAACACACCTTTCTTTAAAAAGTTCATTTTCAAAAATATTTATACTAAAAAATATTTTAAGCAAACCCACTCTACTATTTTCAAAAATATTTATACCTTAAAACTCTCCTAAGTAAAATTATTTCTTTTTCCATAAATCATTTTGAAATAATATTGAACATTATTTCCTTTTGTAAATCAAAACATTCGTTTGGGATCAAATCAAAGTTTGTTTTACCAAAATTTTTTTATAGAAACTTTCAACGGTAGCATTTCCTCACTTAGAAACTCGAAAATGAACACCAATGATGGTATAGTCGTCGGAATTATTTTCCAAACAGAAGTAAGTTCAGTGCTTTGTATCTCTTTGAAAACCCTTTTATTTACAAAGCACATTTTTCTATATCAATTTTTATGAAATCATCTCCTTATATAAACCATTTTTTTCCCAAGTATTTATGTCAGGAATGTTCTAGTTCTCTTTAAATAACCCCTTTTATTAAAACCCAATTTTATAAAATCAAATTTTATATTAAATCGGTTCTAAAATATTTATTTTAAAATATTTCAACTTTCTTTTAACCCAATATTATCAACGAATGCCTTATAGTCAAATTATGGAACTTAATTAACAAGATGTCCATTTCAATGGTCCAAAAATTCCTATCTACCTAATCGAGATTTCAAAAAAAAAAGATTCCAGATAGATCCGTAAATAATAGTCAATGCTCAAAACAAAGCGAGAATGACTAATCAAATTCTGGATTATAATAATGGGATGTTGTGACGACCCACCTTTCTGACCCTTGAGAACGACACTTAATACATCAATGGTATTCATGTGTTGTTGCCCAAGTATCTGAAAGACGAGTTACCATGGGGTAAAATATAAGAACGGAATAATAATCTCACAACGAAACGGTTAAATATAACATAAAAATAAGACAGTACATAAGGTTACTCCCCAACATGGAGTTATCAGAGTTACAACAAAAGTACTACTATCAATTTAGGCAGTTATAACAACCTGCCTTTAAATATACATACATAGAGCCAACATCTCATAATAGCGGAAATAAATAGCTAGATAGATAAGGAGCCTCCTGCTCGTCCACCAACTTCAAAAAAGCCCAAAGAAATCTGTCATTTCTGGACTACTCAAATATAAATGAGTACCCGAACGTTTAGGGAAAACAACAATTTGGGTCAGACAATAAGTCTGGTATGAGTAAACTCCAAAAATAGAACACAAAGTAACTAGTGAGACCACATCGCAAAAACACAGAACGGGTTTTTCCCTCACAAGGACAACATCCAAGTATAAAAGAATGGATACAGATAATTAAACATCGCGAAGAGTGCAAGACGCTTCCCGATGAAATTAAGAAAGAATCAATCCAAAGATTTGAATCAAAAATAAGGAAAAGGAATTTTTCCAACAATGACTAGGAGGGTGCGCCCCCTTATCGAAAGTTTACCTCTAGAAAATATACTTGAGAACTACGATGGCTCTCGGAAACCTCCAAGCCGGACCCTATCATCCTTACCGAGTATCCGAGCATTTCACATCTCCGTGCGCATACAACCAGAACCAATCTAGAGTAGATGTGAAAATACCCTAATGGGAGCAACCCCACATAGCTTGGCCCCCACTCGCTCTTTATTTTGTCATTTCCGATAAAGGATATCAATGCTCTAGTTGAGCAATAAACCGTCTTAGATTGACAAAACAAAAATAAAAGGAAGAAGGGTATCGAAATTGATAGTCAAGATATCGACTATCGGGGATAACAAAACGATCGTATATGGAAATTAAATCTTATACTCTTTCAATACTTGGAAAATATCCATATACTTATCCCATTGGTATAAGCATATTCTCAAAACAATTAAGAGGATTTCATATTTCAAAAGCATACTTAGATGGGTCAAAAACAATTGTCTGTAAGAAATGCAAACTTTTTCCCTTATAATTATAAAGATCATTTATGGAAATCAAATCTCCTACACTTGTCACGTTTCTGAATTCTCGACTTACTCTATCCCTCGCCCAGAAACAAAGCCAGGTAAGTCAGGGCACTGGTTGCTCCTAGCCTTGCCTAGACACTTCGGTTCTAGATCTCACAGATAGAGAATCAATCTACTCATCGGCTTTTAGCGCCAAGTATTGGACTACTTACTTTCCATAAATAACTCATTTAAATTATTATATAAATTTTGAAGCTTCTTTAAAATACTTTAAACAAAGATTTAAAACTTCCATTCAAATCACAACTTAAACCCATCATCTTTAAAGGAGATTACAACTAAGAGGGGGTGAAGCTTCCTCTTAATCAAATGAGATAGCTAAAAGGGGTGTTGTTTCCTTTTAACCAAAAGTCACTAAATGTCAATCCTAAGTTAAAAGGTGGTGTAAGTTCCCTTTAACTAATCATCAAAGTTATTGCTCATAAACTAGCCGAGCACAAATCAAACAACCAAACAAGAATAATAACAAGAATAATAACAGACTCATTATTATTAACAATTTACAATCAATAGTTAACACAACATTTGTTAAAATATGAATGAGTAAAAGGAAAGAGATTAAGATTACACTAATTGTAAAATAATTAAATTATACTCACAGAATAAGTTATACCCACTAAACTATGAAAGCAAGGAATGTACTCACAGAATAAGTTATACCCACTAAACTATGAAAACATGAAACATACTCAAATCCTATTTTCTTTGATGGAGACTTGGAATAATTCACCTTTTAAAATGAATTTTAGTACTTTTCTTTAGTTTGTGAATGAAATAAAATGATATACGGACTTGGCTATTTATAGGTGAAGAGAAGGGTACTTTAATAATTTCCTGTAGCCTAACCTGATTCAACCAGATTTTGGTCCAATAGAAGCTAGCCATATGGAATAATTTGATTCGACCATATTTTGGTCCAATAAAAATCCTCCTTATCAACTATGGCCTAACCTGATTTGACCAGATTTTGGTCCAATGGCAATCATCCGCATGGCATAACCTGGTTCGACCAGATTTTGGTCCAATGGCAACCATCCGCATGGAATATAATAATCATTATGCTATTTTATTTTATTAGACAAATAATTATACTATTTTGTTTTATTAGGCTACGTTAATAATTCTTTCTTGTTTTATTAGGTAAGGTTAATACTTCTAGATATAAAATCCATTATTTAATCATTTAAAAACATATTAACTATTCATGTTCAAAGTGATTAAATTATGGGTCGTTACATCCTCCCCTCCTTAATGGAAATTTCGTCCTAGAAATTAATCGGATAAACTCAAGATATCAAAGAACCCAAATGATATCATATATACCACACAAAGATACAAGGAAAGTGACCTTAACACAACCGGTGAGTACACTAAAAAGAAACAACAAAATACAAACAACAACTACATCAACTCGGGATAAGAATCCCTAATATAGTACTAAGTTTCCCAAGTACAATCTCTAACATCTCCACTCCACTGAACCTTAACAAGACTCACAATCTTCTTCCTTAATCGCTTTATATCTTGAGCAACAATACGAACAGGCCGCCTAAGAATGGTTAGGTTAGGCTGAACCTCCAAATCAACTTGTTGTCCTGGTTTTATTATCATCGAAGGGTCGTGTACATACTTACATAAATGAGATACGTGAAATACGTTGTGCACATCTGATAGTCGATCTGGTAACTCCACTTTATACACAAGTTTACCAATCCGGTCTAGTATGGGAAAAGGGCCAATATATCGAGGGGCTAACTTCCCTGTCTTCTCAAACCTTACGACACTTCTCAGAGGAGAGACTTTTACAAATACCAAGTCCCCGACTAAGAACTCTATATCCCTACGCCTTTGATCTGCATAACATTTTTGCCAATCTTGCGCTTCCTTCATCTTTCTTCTAACATCAACTACCTTCTCATTGGCTTCTAAAATTATGTATGGTCCAAGAACAAGTTTATATCCAGATTCAACCCAACACGAAGGAGAACGACATGGACGACTATAAAGAGCTTCGAAAGGGGCCATAGCAATGCTTGCTTGATAACTATTGTTATAAGTGAATTCAACTAAGGGTAAATGATCTTCCCAAGAACCCTCGAAGTCTAGAATGCATGCTCGTAATAAATCTTCCAAGATTCGGTTCACTCTCTCTGTTTGCCCATCTATTTGGAGATGGTAAGCTGTGCTTAGACTTAGCTCAGTCCCTAAAGCAGTCTGCAGTCCCTCCCAGAACCTACTAGTGAATATCGGGTCTCGGTCACTTACACTACTATGAGGAATCCCATGGAGTCTCACAATCTCCTTCACATACAAACTCGCCAGACTCGTAGCAGTCCTAGTCAGCTTAATAGGAATGAAATGGGCACTCTTGGTTAGTCGATCGACTATAACCCAAATGCCATCATTACCTCTTCTTGGCCTAGGAAGCCCATCAATAAAGTCCATAGAGATGTGCTCCCACTTCCACTTTGGGATCTCAAGTGGCTGAAGCAATCCAGCTGTCTTCAGCTGGTCACTCTTAATCTACTGGCACTTTGCACAACGACTCACAAAGATTGAAATATCTCGCTTCATCCCCTTCCACCAGAATACCCTCTTCATATCTTTGAACATCTTGGTCACTCCTGGATGAAAAGATAACTTTGAATGGTGGCATTCGGCTAACACTTCTTGCCTAAGTCCATCAAAGTCTGGAACACAAATACGCCCATTCATTTTCAATATGCCCCAGAGATCAATCTTAAAGCTAGAAACAACACCTTGTTCAACATCTTTCTTAAGTCGAGCTAAAATAGGATCTGCCTCTTGACTGGATGCAATTCTCTCTAACAATACTGGCTTAGTTTCTAGATTTGCAACCATTGCTACATTCCTACTCAATGCATCAGCAACGACATTTGCTTTTCCAGGGGTATAAAGAACCTCTAGATCATAAGAGGCGAGAAACTCCAGCCATTTCTGCTGCCTTAAATTCAAACCTTTCTGCGTAAAAAGGTATTTTAAGGATTTGTGGTCCATGTATATCTCAAACCTTTCACCCGAAAGATAATGCCTCCACATCTTTAGTGCGAAGACAACAGCCAAAAGTTCCAAATCGTGCCTAGCATAAATTTTCTCATGCGGCTTTAGCTGTCGACTCGCATAGGCAATAACTTTCCTATGCTGCATCAGAACTGCTCCTAATCCGGTTCCACAAGCATCTATATACACAGTTAAACCTTCGCTCCCATTTGGAATGGTTAAAACAGGAGCGCCGGTCAACTTGTTTTTCAATTCATTAAATGCTTGATCACACTTAGAAGTCCAAACGAACCTAACATCTTTCTTTGTTAACTTCGTCAGATGAGAAGCAATCTTCGAGAAGTCCTTGATAAACCTACGATAAAAACCAGCCAATCCCAAGAAACTTCTAACTTCCGTCGCACTTTTGGGCTTCTTCCAGTCTTGGACAACAACAACTTTAGCTGGATCCACCGATATACCTTCTCCCGAAATAACATGACCTAGAAATCTAACTTCAGATTTCCAAAAATGGCACTTGGAGAACTTAGCCTTCAACTCATGGCTTCTTAAGGTATCGAGTACGACACGGAGATGATATTTGTGTTCCTCCTCTGTCTTTGAATAGATAAGAATGTCATCAATAAAGACGAGAACGAATTTATTAAGAATGTCTCGAAATACTCGATTCATTAAGTCCACAAAATAAGCGGGTGCATTAGTCAATCAAAACGGCATAACTAACCACTCGTAGAAATTTTCAGGAGTTCAAAAAGCTGTTAAAGGAACATTCTCCTCTGCCACTCTTAATTGGTGGACACCAGTGGCAAGATCTAATTGAGAAAATATCCGAGCACCATGGAGTTGATCAAACATATCGTCAATTCTTGGAAAAGGATATTTATTCTTAATAGTCCTTTCGTTCAACTCCCAATAGTCTACACATAACCTTAGAGAACCGTCTGCCTTTGTAACAAAGACAACTGGCAATCCCCAACTCGAGGTACTACGTCGGATCAAGCCCTTCTGCAACAAGTCATAAGTATGCCTTTCTAACTCCCTCTTCTCTTTTGGAGCCATCCTTCGTAAGGGTTGTAAAATAGGTCTAGTTCCCGGAACCAAATCAATACGGAACTCGACTTCACGGTGAGGAGGTAAACCTTGCACCTCGTCAAAAATATCTATGAAATCTCGAACAACCGGCACATCTCCAAGCTCCGCTTTAGTCACTTCGAGTGAATAGAGAAAACTGCTCATTAACTTCTTAGGCTCTTCACAACTAATATCAACACCAACATCTCCTGCATCACTAACTCTAACAAGCCTTCTACCACAATCCAAGATAGATTTAAACTTAGATAACCAATCCATTCCCAACAACACTCCAAAACCCATAAACCCAAGAACAAACAAGTCAAAAGGAAAGAGATGATTTCGATAAGAAATAGGTACATTTAGACACACGGTGTCAAGATTTGTCGGACCTCCAATTGGGTTTGACACACAAAGAGGATTACTTATGATAACATATTTAAGGTTTAGTTTGTCCATTAGATCATAAGAAATAAAACTATGGGAAGCTCCTGTATCAAATAGCACCTTACAGGAATATCATAGATGGATAATGTACCTTGCAACACTTGCTTTCCCTTTTTATCTAAAGAAGTGGATGGTATCTCATCAATGGTAAAAGTTTGTCCTTGAGATCCCTTTTTAGGAAAATGGCACTCATTCTTCATATGTCCTGGCTGGCTGCAATTAAAACATGTGGCAATTTGGCAATGATTTGCAAAGTGGCCCACCTTATTGCACTTAAAACAAAGAATGTTGGCCAAGTTGGTCTGCTTCTTCTGTGCTGGAGCCCCATCTTCGGGTTTCTTCCCTGCACCCTGCTTCTTTCCCTTAAACTTACGCTTGAAGTTTGGCTTACCTTCAACCGGTATAACCGATAAAGGCTTGGCACTTATTGCTGGTACTACGCCCTTCTGGACTCCTTCCTTAATATCAAGAGCCTCAAACCTCAAAGCCATGCTAATAATGTTGGTGAATGTACCCATAAGATGATTGGTGTTTCACGATGGAACTCTGGTCGCATCCCATTCACAAACATTTCATTTTTCTTGAGTGGTGTGTCTGTCAATCCAAGTCCAAAACGGGACAAAGCATTGAACTTATGCTCATACCGCGACACGGTCATATCACCCTGCTTTAAGTCAATGGAACTTCTAAATAACTGAGTTCTTTCGGCTTCTGGAATAAACTGTGCTTCAAAAACTTCCTTGAACTGGGCCCAAGAAAACTCCCCCTCTGGAGTACTTGCTGTTTCTGAATCCCACCAATCCATCGCTGACTTTTGAAGTTGTCGCGATGCCAACAGCCGTTTCTCCGCATCTTCCAACCAAAGATCTCCAAATATTCTTTCACAAGTTCGGAGCCACATCTGCACCCCAAGATGTCTTCGGTCCCATAGAATGGTTTCCATCCCAAAGCGGTAAAATTCTTACACAAAGCTGCAAAGTTCATAGGGGTATGAACTTGCACTAGCATTTCCTCTACCGGATCTACAGCTGACATAGTAGCATTTCTAGGTACCCTGCCATTGGTATCCGTGCTAGTTCTAGATCCTCTCCTTCCTCCTCTTCTTGTATTCATTTTCTATTATCTGAACAAGTAAGAGGTTTAGAATACAAAAATAGGATTAAAATGGTTTAAGGAAATAACACCAAAGGATCTAAAACTAGACTTTAGAGGATAAATATTATTATTATAAAAATTACAAATACGCTCCCTCAAGATTAAATCATTCTACGGCATCACTTTCCCTATCTCTGGTGATTTGTACCCTAATCAGGCTAAGGCGTTCGCTCAACCGAAGCTCTGATACCAACTGTGACGACCCACCTTTCTGACCCTTGAGAACGACACTTAATACATCCATGGTATTCATGTGCCGTTGCCCAAGTATCTGAAAGACGAGTTGCCATGGGGTAAAATATAAGAATGGAATAATAATCTCACAACGGAACGGTTAAATATAAAATAAAAATAAGACAGTAGATAAGGTTACTCCCCAACATGGAGTTATTAGAGTTACAAAAAAAGTACTACTATCAGTCTAGGTAGTTATAACAACCTGCCTTTAAATATACATACATAGAGCCAAGATCTCATAATAGCGAAAATAAATAGCTAGATAGATAAGGAGCCTCCTGCTCATCCACCATCTTCAAAAGAGCCCAAAGAAACCTTTCATTTCTGGGCTACTCAAATTTAAATGAGTACCCGAACGTTTAGGGAAAACAGCAATTCGGGTCAGACAATAAGTCTGGTATAAGTAAACTCCAAAACAGAACACACAAAGTAACTAGTGAGACCACATCGCAAAAACGCAAAGCGGGTTTTTCCCTCACAAGGACAACATCCAAGTACAAAAGAATGGATACAGATAATTAAACATCCCAAAGAGTGCAAGACGCTTCCCGATGAAATTAAGAAAGAATCAATCCAAAGATTTGAATCAAAAATAAGGAAAAGGAATTTTACCAACAATGACTAGGAGTGTGCGCCCCCCTTATCGAAAGTATACCTCTAGAAAATATACTTGAGAACTACGATGGCTCTCGAAAACCTCCAAGCCGGACCCCGCCATCCTTACCAAGTATCCGAGTATTTCACATCTCCATGCGCATACAACCGGAACCAATCTAGAGTAGATGTGAAAATACCCTAATGGGAGCAACCCCACATAGCTTGGCCCGCACTCGCTCTTTATTTAGTCATTTTCGATAAAGGATATCAATGCTCTAATTGAGCAATAAACCGTCTTAGATTGACAAAACCAAAATAAAAGGAAGAAGGGTATCGAAATTGATAGTCAAGATATCGACTATCGGGGATAACAACACGATCGTATATGGAAATTAAATCTTATACTCTTTCAACTTGGAAAATATCCATATACTTATCCCATTGGTATAAGCATATTCTCAAAACAATTAAGAGGATTTCATATTTCAAAAGCATACTTAGATGGGTCAAAAACAATTGTCTATAAGAAATGCAAACTTTTTCCCTTATAATTATAAAGATCATTTATGGAAACCAAACCTCCTACACTTGTCACGTTTTTGAATTCTCGACTTAATCTATCCCTCACCCAAAAACAAAGCCAGGTAAGTCAGGGCACTGGTTGCTCCTAGCCTTGCCTAGACACTTCGGTTCCAGATCTCACAGATAGAGAATCAATCTACTCATCGGCTTTTAGTGCCAAGTATAGGATTACTTACTTTCCATAAATAACTCATTTAAATTATTATATAAATTTTGAAGCTTCTTTAAAATACTTTAAACAAAGATTTAAAAATTCCATTCAAATCATAACTTAAACCCATCATCTTTAAAGGAGATTACAACTAAGTGGGGGTGAAGCTTCCTCTTAATCAAATGAGATAGCTAAAAGGGGTGTTGTTTCCTTTTAACCAAAAAGTCACTAAATGTCAATCCTAAGTTAAAAGGTGGTGTAAGTCCCCTTTAACTAAACATCAAAGTTATTGCTCATAAACTGGCCGAGCATAAATCAAACAACCAAACAAGAATAATAACAAGAATAATAACAGACTCATTATTATTAACAATTTACAATCAATAGTTAACACAACATTTGTTAAAATATGAATGAGTAAAAGGAAAGAGATTAAGATTACACTAATTGTAAAATAATTAAATTATACTCACAGAATAAGTTATACCCACTAAACTATGAAAGCAAGGAATGTACTCACAGAATAAGTTATACCCACTAAACTATGAAAACATGAAATATACTCACATCCTATTTGCTTTGATGGAGACTTGGAATACTTCACCTTTTAAAATGAATTTTAGTTCTTTTCTTTAGTTTGTGAATGAAATAAAATGATATATGGACTTGGCTATTTATAGGTGAAGAGAAGGGTACTTTAGTAATTTCCTATAGCCTAACCTGATTCAACCAGATTTTGGTCAATAGAAGCTAGCCATATGGCATAATTTGATTCGACCATATTTTGGTCCAATAGAAATCCTCCTTATCAACTATGGCCTAACCTGATTTGACCAGATTTTGGTCCAATGGCAACCATCCGCATGGCATAATCTGGTTCGACCAGATTTTGGTCCAATGGCAACCATCCGCATGGAATATAATAATCATTATGCTATTTTATTTTATTAGACAAGTAATTATACTATTTTGTTTTATTAGGCTACATTAATAATTCTTTCTTGTTTTATTAGGCAAGGTTAATACTTTTAGATATAAAATCCATTATTTAATCATTTAAAAACATATTAACTATTCATGCTCAAAGTGATTAAATTATGGTCGTTACAGATGTTATCATTTCCTAACTAACAAGCACAAGAAAGAATAACTATATTAAAATTTTAAAAAATTACTCTTTTATATACTAAACATAATCCTAGGTAAAATCAATTCATTTACTAATTTTCAAATAATATGTTGTCGGTTTGGCCTTGTTCAAGTGTTTAGAAATACATATCGATAACTTTAGTTAACGAATCGACCAGGATTCATAAACTACTCAGTCGATCAAACAACACAATATAAAATTTTTTACGAAAATAACAAATACGTGCTCTTATATATGTACTCTCAAACTCATTCTAGGATAACACCAACCCTATCTCAAATGAGTTTACCCCACCAAGGCTTAGTCGCTCAACCTAAGCTATGACGCCCCACCGTGAGACCCACATTAACAAAGAGTATTACCGGGTAATACTGTCTACTAATGCGGAGAATAGGGCTGGTTAGGAGCGACCAATTATAGCTTTGTCTTTAACATCTATTAGATACGTCGATTAATACTCTAATTTTTTTCTTTCTCAAGTGGATCGACATATTCAATAAATGCTTAATTCAAAACTACAGGTGGGTAACAGATCTATCAGTACAAAATAAAACAACTAAACATACAATACATCGTAGACCAATAAACAGATATATATACACACGCATGCACACATACACTGAAACATCCCCAGCAATAAAAAAAGTTGCATTATAATTGGTTCAAAGACCACACTATATACAATGACTCAAAACAATATACATATCAGAGTCACTCAGAAAGACTACAAAACTACACAAATAGAGCTAAGCTGATATCCAAGCGGAGGAATCAAAGCAAATCAAAGTACAAAAGCAGGTATCAATATGAAATAACTCGATCTGACCTGAGGATAAAATACATGGGTCAGTCTAGCTAAAACAACCAGTTTAGTAAGATAACTGATAATATGAAGCATAAGGTAAAGGGTAGAGTATCCTCTCGAATGAGAAGAAACCATGATAAGAGCATGTCCTTACTTCATATGAGGTAATTCACTAAGTGTATATCCTTGAAAGAGGTAAGCTCATTAATAAAACACTACGAAGTACAACAAATGCCTCGTACCATCGGCTTTATCCATTAGCTATATAATAGCTAAATTAAACAACATCAATTATCTATAAATACATGCCTCATCTCATCGGTATATAAAAATCACTAAAACACCAAAGAATGGCAATATGAATCACAATAGAAATAGAACTCGACTAAGAGTTCACAATACCGAATGTAAGCACCATATAGTCAATACTATAGCACTTGGGCTTAATAGATAACTCAACAAAGGCGAGTATGGTGAAAACACACATAAATCATCAAGATTCTAGAAATCATCATAAAGAAATCTAGAATACAATAATATAAAAAATAGGACCCAACAGTCCAATAAAAGCCCAACAGCTAAATGAATATAGGATCCAGCAGTCCAATAAAAGCCCAACAGCTAAATGAAAATAGGACCAAACGGTCCAATAAATGCCCAACAACCATAAATAATTAAGACGTCCAATAAATGGCACGGCTTGCCAAGTACTTGTGCATAAGAGACCCAACAGTCTCTATAGGATCCAACAGTCCATGGAGAGCTCAACAGATGTATATATGCACATAGGACCCAATAGTCTAAGTATTGGCAATCACTCGTGAACGTGTCACAAACTCCCAAAGAGGAACCTGAAAAGTAGCAACAGTGCATCCCATACCACACTTCTCACTCAACGGTTTCCTAATTGGTAATCAATGCCACACTAGAAAGCAGTAAAAATATTTGCCTAATCTCAGCGGCAAACACGGCCTGAAGGTCAAAACATTCAAAAAGACAAGTCAGAAATTAACTGATAAAATAAACGCATGTTTCTCATACCATGTGTTTTATTAAAATGTTTAATTCTCCTTCTCATATGCTCGAATAGTGAAAAAATGTGTATTTCATATAAGAAATAATTTGTTTGAGAAAACTAGATTTTGAAAACAATTTTCGAAATCATTTAAAAAATAATTCTTTGAAATTCTCTTATTATAGAAAATATATAATTTTAATAGATTTAAACTAATTATAAATATTATAAAATATTTATTTCGATAGCTATCTTATTAAAAAAAGATCTTACGAAAACGGTTTAGTAAGCACGTGCAAAGAAACAACAAAAAAATCAACAAAAATTCATAAACTCATCATATGAAAATATCCTAAAAACTCATCAATCTGAAATACGGATAAGAGGTAATATTGGCTTTTCCATCTTAGGATTAAGCCGATCAAAAACAACATCAAAATTAATCATAATTCAAATTTTCAGCTGGAGCAAAACATGCTCCGATTCGAAGTTCCAAGCAAATTTTCAACTAGTTAAAGTTACCAAAAAGCCTTGTAATTTTGCTAGCATAGTTTTCAACAGCTCTACTTTAAATAAAAAATGAAAGGATATAACCAGAAAAGAATTTTGATAGATATAGTGTCACAAAATTGAACTCACAGCCATATTTTACCGTAAACAGCTAGAGCAAAACATGCTCTGATTTAAAATTTGACACCATGTTTCTATAGGCTACAAAGGTCAGAATGGCCTAAAATTTGACAGACATAAAGTACAAAAACTTTACTTTAAATTGGAATAAGAATCATGCAAACTGGACAAGATATGAGAAAGTTATGATGTCTCGAAGTTGTATCCAGGCAATGTTTTCACTGTGAAAATCTGGAGCAAAAACATGCTCCGAGTCAAAGTTTGTCAACATATTTCTATAAGCTACATAGATCGAATGACCTAAAATTTGACATGCACAATTTTTAACACTCATACTATAAACTAGAAAAATTAATCACATGATTTAGACAAGGAATGAGAAAGTTATGATGTCTCAAAATTGAACACAGAACATATTTATACTGTAAAAAAATCTAAAGCAAAACATGCTCCGAATCAAAGTTTGGCAGCATATTTCTATAAGCTATAGAGGTTGAAATGAACCGACATTTTGGCATGGATAAATTTTAACATTCATACTTTAAATTGGAAACAGAATCACACGGTTTAGACAAGGAATGAGGAAGTTACGTTGTCTCAAAATTGAAAGCAGAACAGATTCGTAATGTAAATTCAGAACACCATTTACAGAAACGTTTTTTTGCATTTCAGCTGGCGACTTTTGCTTATTTGAGCTAGCATTTGTGAGATAACTGCTCACCTTGCAATATCTTGAGCTACTAGATCAAATTTAGCGAAAAAGAGCAAGCTTGGGCCATGTAAGATGCTTCAACAACCTAGAAATGAAGTTTTAACAAACATGCAACATAAGAACTTCAATTAGACAAACAAACTTCTTCAAAATTTGAATTTGATGAAGTAATTTGGTTTAGAGATAGATTACCTGAAATATATAGACTCTAACTCCTTAATTACAGCAAGAAATTGAGTAAAATGAGAGATTTTAGCTTTGTTTCGAAAGAGTGAATAGGTTTTGTTTCTTTTTCTTAGTTTCTGGAAGAAGGTGTTTTGTGTACGTACAGGAAATAAGAAAAACATTTTTCTCTTTTCTGATTAAGTGCTAAATGGGCTAAGCCCAAAACTAATTAACTTAGCCCAAAAAGAAATTAGCAAACAAATTCTATTATACACCAATATACACAAGTCATAACAAAATATATGAATTGTTTTCACTCTTATGAAATCACACAATACATTTTTATGTTCTAAAAATTATTTTGCACCAAAATAAAATATAATTTAACTTTAAAAATTTATATTTATTATTAAAAACTCTTATTTTAATTTAAATGCACAAATTAGACAATAATTACATAAAACTTCATTTTTAACTTCAAAAATTACATAAAGTTTATTTCCTTGTGTAATTAAATATAACAAACATATTTTCATCATTTTTACAAATAAAACTTATTTTTAACTCAAATTTCATATTTTTATTTATAATAAACCACACATTAAATCAAATGATCCCTTTAAAAATTAATAAAAGAGACATTTGGCAATAATTATCAAAATTATTGCATTTCTTAAACTTAAATCCATGTTTTGCTCATTTTATTATAAACAATCAAAAATAAAGTTTCAAAACTATATTTCACATTTTTAACTTAATGTTTATTTAAAATAAACAATTTTAAATCTTAAATTTATTTAATTTCACAATATTAAATTATAATTACCGTTATAATTTAATACTTACCGGTAATCACCAAAACCAGGGTTTTTACAGACTCCCCCTTATAAAAATTGCGTCCTCACCATTTCTAGAGAAGAGGTGTATTCAGCACAAATTATTTCATCAAGCAAAGGAGGATAGATAAGCACGAGTTTAAAATTTCTCACTCTCGACATAGGATGATAGAAAACCAAGGTAAGACAGCTCGATTAATTCTTTAGTTTCCCAAGTGCTAACATTGGGATTAGCGGACCATTGAATTGGTAGTCCATGAGATGACGGTTTTGATGACAACAACCTTAGAATATGATTATAAAATATAAATACTAACATTATAGTTTAGATATATATGTATATCCAGGATTAGCCATGCAAGTACCAAGAATGAAGACTGTATAGTATAGAGATTCAAGATATCAAGATTGAAGACTCATGAGTATCAAGAATATCAAGATTATTAAGAGTTCAAGATTTCAATAATAAGAATTTAATAAGGAATTTTGTTAAAAATCCTAGAATAATGACCCGCTCTTCACACCACAGAAAGACACATCATTGAGAAGAAAGAAAGGGATAGAAAAGAGAAAAGATAGAAAAGAAAGAACCAAACAACATCAGAATCTCACAGCGGAACGAATAAATTATATTAATCAAATAAAATATTACATAGTATCATATAAATCAGAGTTATACAGCTAATACAAAACAAACTAGACAGTTATAACACCTGTCTAGATATTACAACTCAAGTACAACACAAAGATACAGATACACTCTAACACAGCAGAACACTATACATATATCTACACGCTGAAGCCACCTGCTCCATATCTCCTCCAGAACTCGTCAAAGCAAACCTGAATCCCTCGACTACTCATACATAAGCACTGGCATCTTAAAATCCAAATTATTCGTGGAATGGAATCCACTTCGAGCCTGTTAAAGGGATGAAATCCTAAGTAGGATGGAACCTATGAAAAATCTAGTGGAACATTGTTTTGTATCCGCTAACCTTTTATTCAAATATTTTTACAAAATTATATCTTGTTTTCAAAATCATTTCAAAACCTTCCTTTTGAAAGAATAAAAAACATCTATCCTGGTTTTAATACTTTTAGCCTCAAAATAATCTTTCTTTTCAAAATCAAAATTATCCTTGGTTTTAAACTATTTTTTAATAAATATTTATACTTAGATTTAAATATAAAATTATAATAAAATTTTATATATATACCAAAATATTATTCTCTATATTTACTTATGTATTTTAACTATAGTTAAGTATATTTATAAAGTTTAAAATAGTTTTAATATAAGATAGAAGTTATTTTCAAAGAAAAACAAATTACTAAAATTTCCTTTGGCATGTCGACATCCTGAAGTACCCCATGTCGACATGGTAGCAGTGTATTTCAAAAATTTGAATTTCAAAGGAAGTGTCTATTCGTCATATCCTTTCATGAATGGACATGACTGTTGTTCTACTATAAATATGGGCTGTTTTCAACGAATTTCTAATCATATTTTCTGGTTTTCATTTCTTTTCTTCTTCCACATTTCTTTATACATATTTCTACCATTACTCTGCCGAAATCAACATTGAATCTAACTAGATTATCTCTGATTTGATTCTCTATCACTATCTCAACAAGGTCCTCAGTGCTATTCAGAGTTATAGGCTTCTTTGTAATCAATTAAACGAGAAAAGGTGTGATTATGGCCTTGGAAATCAATCAAGCAAGAAAAGGTGTGATTGTAGCCTTGGAAATAAATTAGGTGAACTTGTTGCCCATGAAATCAAGTATCTCTACCCAGAGGATTGTGAATCTGGAGGGTGTACCTCGTAGCCTTGAAATCGAGGGTGTAACTGTACAATTGCTTTTGAAAGGAAATCTATACTTGTGTGCGGGAATGGATGTAGGGTGACTCCGAACCAGTATAAAATCTGGTCTGTTCTTTCCTTTACTGCTTTTACTTTATTTTGGATCTATGTTTGATTCTGTGATCATATTTGTGTCTGAATATTACATACATTTGTGTTCAAATTAACAAAAACTCAAAAAAAATTATAATTCCTTAAAACACTATTTATCCCCCTCTAGTGTTTATCCTAGCCTTAAGATCCGTAATCCGCATTTTTCACATTTGGTATCAGAGCAAGGTTTTCAAATTTTCATAACCTAAATTTTGAAAAGTTTTCAAAATGGATACCAACACTGGCACTGTTACTAACACTAGTTTTCCTGTCACCAGTTCAATTGTAGAAGGCCAGTCTGCTATCAGACCACCATTTTTTAATGGCAGTAACTATGCATACTGGGCATGTAGGATGAAAATATATTTACAATCTGTAGGATTAGATACTTGGAATATCACACAAACTGAATATTATGAACCCACAACTGATGTTGCACAGTGGACCGTTGAGCAAAAGACTGTTGCATTAAATAATTCTAAAGCAATGAACATTATGTTTTGTTCACTTGATAGAAATGAATTTAATAGAGTGTCTGTTTGTAAGTCTGCATATGAAATCTGGAAAACTTTGCAAATTACTCACGAAGGAACAAGCAAAGTTAAACAGACCAAAATTTCCATGCTCACAAATCAATTTCAATTATTTAAAATGAATTCTAATGAGTCTATTTCAGATATGTGTAGTAGATTTCAGGATATTGTGCATTCTCTAATATCCTTGGGAAAGGAATTTTTGGAAGAAGATCAAGTCAGAATTTTTTTAATTTACTCTAGAACGGGATCAAAAGACACTTGCGATCGAAGAGGAAAATGACATCAGTACCTTAAAGATAGAAGAATTAATTGGAAATCTAATGTCGTTTGAAGTCCAAATGATCGGGAGAAGAGAAAGCAAAGCATCTAAAAAGAAATCAATGGCATTTAATGCATTGACTGATGGATCGGACTCAAACAACGATAATGATGAAGAGATAGCCTTGATAACCTGGAATTTTCGAAAATTTCTGAAATACAGAAAGATGAATAATCTCATGGGAAACAACTACAAGAACTTTGGAAATCAGAATGTTGTGCCAAACAATGTCAAATGTTTCAATTGCGATGAACTAGGCCATATCAAAAGAGACTGTCCGTATGCAGAAAAGAAAAATCATTCTATAAACAATGATTCAGTAAAGAAACGGAAGCGTGCATTTACTGCTACTCTAGATGACTCAGACTCGTCCTCAAGCGATGATGATCAAAAGACAGATAATTCAAATTTGTGCTTCACGGCAGTTCATGACTCCGACGAACTCAGAGAAACGGACTTAGAAAAAGGTACACATTTACAATACAATTGGTTGAAATTGCATGCTTAGAATTAGATGCTTGATTGATTGATTTTGAATTGGTGTGTTATTTGAATTTTAAATTTTTTACTATTTTTTTACTATTATTTTGTTATTATTTTTATTAGTATATGTAACGACCCCGAATTTTTACTAAATTTAAATTGATAATTAAATTAATTTTTGAATTACAAACTATAAAATTTATTAGTAAATTGATTCGAGTTTCCCTAAATTCAAATAGAAAATATATTAAATCATATGAATTTAAATATTGTACATATGTGATTCGGATTTAAATTTCAAGTAAATGGATTTATAATAATTTGGATATATATGTATATATGTACATGCATTGAGTTTGAGTTAAATTTTGACTAAATGGTTTAAAGACAAATGATAATGATAAAAAAAGTAAATAATTAATTGCTAAAATTTAAAATAAAAATCTAGAAATTCGTCTATGTTCCAAAATAAATAAATATTTAGTTTATACAAAATAAAGTAAAGATATGATTTTAATATCATAATACAAATAGAAACAAACAATAATAATAAAAGAAAAAAAGGTAAAAATTTGAAGTTCACTAAGTAATGAAGTAAACAAATACACAAACATGTACACTTACTAAATGAAGAAAACAAAAACATGTACACTTGTAAAAGAAAAACAAAATATATGTAAATTATCTTATAAAAGAAGACACTAAACAAAGTGTTGAAGCTAAGAAAAGAAAATAAACTAAGTAATAGAACATAATAAATGCAGCCACCATGTTAAAGCAAAGGGAAGAAAAAAAAAATATCCGAGTACAAAGTATAAGTACAAACAAATAAAAGAAGAAAGTATAAGCTAACAAAACAAGACAAAGAAATGTCATCTCTAACACAAACAAATTATCTCAGCCTAAATGCAAAGATATCAACCACCATATGTAGATTAAAATATGTAGAAAACAAAACATAGATTACTTAACAATAAATGCAATATACTTTATGCATTTAATGCAAGCATGTTCAGCATGCTTATGGTACAAATAATATATTGCATACTTTTTTTTATATGCATCAATCTTCACCTCAGTTTGATTATCACAACTGAGTAAAAATGGAAGCAAACCCGAAGTAATGTTATCTCGAACTTAAACAAACTTCAGTTTATGAACATCAATACAAACCAGGATCAAGAAAACTTCAGCTGGCAATTTCAATAGCCTGTTTCAAAGCTTTGTCATTTCTGGAACCATGGTTTGGAAGGTGAGTAACATTTTTTATTTATTTATTTATAACCTAAGCTAATATGGCTGCATTTTTTCTTTGTGATAAAATGTATGGTGAATATAAAAGTATAATCTGCTGTGAAATATCCGGATGTAGACATATATTTGTGCACTGCTGTTAAATCTGAGAATCCATGTTCTAGTTTTCAAGCTCAAACCTGGTTCAAAATTCATTTGATCTTTTGATCCAATCCATGTTAAGACTTAAGCCTTGGACAAAATATGCTTGTTACACTATAAAATTTTAGTTTAAGAATTTGTTTAAAGTAAACAAATTTGTATTGTCTCTGGAAAGGTTAAAAATACAGAGCAATCTTCAAATATGTTAAATTTCGAGTTTCTTAATTCACAAATTCATGAATATAAATAGAATTCGTGTACAAAAATATGATTTTTAAAACAAGATTCGTGATTTTTAGAGGAGGGAGTAAGGTGCAGTTCGTGTTCGACTGTTTTGGGCATTTCGAGTCGCCGTGGGTGATCGCGTTGATCGAGAGGTCGGGACTGGGGCTGGAGATGCGGGGGTGATCAAGGAGTATGGAAAAAATGTCGCGATGGTCGGCCGATGATCACGGTGGCGGCAGGAGGCATTCGAAGTCTGGTGACCTAGTTTAGTGTGGTCTGTTGCTTTCGCCTCGTTCATCGCCGTTCGTCGATCGAGTTGCTCGCGCTTGTGGGGTTTGGTAGAGGGGATGTAGACGAGGCTACGGCCGGAGTTGGGGAGCCTCCGGTGGTCGGAGCGCCGAAGACGTCGCATTGACAGGTTTCGACGTGGAGCTGTGTTGTTTTTTCCAGGTTGAAATGATGGGTCAATCTTTGATTTCGAGGTGGTATCGTGGTTCTGGCGATCGGGAAGAGAAGCTAGGGCCATCGTTGACTTGCTCGACGTTGCAGCGTTGCCTGGAGCCGGTCAACGGCAGTGTACACGTGCACTGTGCATTTGTTTGGAGGTTTGGGAAGTGGGGAAGAAGCAGGGTGAACTCTCGTGTGTTGACTCGAAGCATTACACGAGATTTTGAGGAGTTGGCTCGAAGCAGTATAGTGGGAGATCGGGTCATTTTACTTGGGTGGTATCAGGTTTTAGAAACCTGATTTGTTTCAGATTTAAAGTTTAATTTAAAATTTGAAACAAGATTTAAAGCAAAGTTTAAAGAATAAATTCAAGTTGTTTGAAAAACTTAGTTCGTAAATGAATCAAGTTTAAAAAAAATTAAATTGTTTAATAACTTGAGATGTTAAGTAGTTAAGTGTAATTTAAAAGAACTTGAATTGGAATTTGAATTTGTAAAGAAGGAATTTAAACCAAATCATAAAACCTGAATTTCACACCAAATCTGAATTCTAGTTTTCTTTTTATGAATTCAAATGTTTAAATTAATTTAAATATAAAGTTATACTTTAGATATGTGAATACAAAGAATTTTGATTTAAGTTCTTTTAAATTTCTTTTATAACCAAAGTATCATTTCTACATAACTCAAGTTCAAGTTTGAAACTTAGTTTAAAAAAAAAATTAACTTTAAAATTGTTTTAAATAAAGAATTTAAGCAATTAAAGTATGTTTTAAAGAATTTGAATTTAAATTGGAATTTGAAAATTATAAAGAAATGAATTCTAACAAAGATTTAATCAAAGTTTAAATATGGATTCAATCTAAATTTGAATCTTAGTTTTGTAATAAAAGAATTTTTTTTTGAATTTTAAATTGTTATAAATAACATGAATGATTAAGTGTATTTTTAAATTAATTTAAATTAAAGATTTAAAGTGTAATGGTAGAAATACACTTAAAATATTAATGAAGTCGTTAACAAAGAAATTAATTATCTTAGAGATAATTAAGGTAATAAAATGATTTAATTAATATGGTAATCAAAGAATGATTTATTTAATTTATAAATAAGTAATTTAGATTAATTTATAATTATGAATGATTAATGATGAATTAATCCAAGATAATTTTCTTGAGAAAGTAATTAAGGAAATGTTATTAGTTAATGAAGATAATTAACTAGAGATTATTAAGTAATTAAATTAATGTGATTAATTTTGATAATTTATTTGATGTATTAATTAAGATAATCAATTGTAAATTGTTAATTACTTAATGAAAGTAATAAAAAGGGTTAATTACTAATTGTAATTTAAATTGGATAAATTGATTGATATCAAATGATTTGTAATTAATAAATCCAGATTGGGTAATTAATGCATAAGTAATTTATTTAATTGGAAATGAATTAAATTAATTAGGATTAAACGATTAATTAATCCTACTTATAAATGACTATTGAATACTTGACCTTACTTATGAATGATTGTATTGAATGAGTTGCCTTGAATTAATTGTCCTATCTGATCTGTATATTTTGTTTCGTGAATTGAGCTGTGTATAATTTATTCATTTATCTACATTGTATATTATCTGTAAATCTATGAATGGATGATAAGCGTTACAGTTTATATCGCTTATCAACTATATTTCTTTGTTTTAATCTGTGATGATTGAATGATGTTGCACTATTGTGTTAAACCCCTGGACCACACAATACACACACAAATGTGGATTTCACGAGGAAATCTGTTAAGTCACAGATTTGTATCAAATTTTGAAATTGAATTCTTGAATCCAAAATAGTTTTGAATTTTGAATTAAGAACCTTTGTAATGAATTTCAAAAATAAGAGTTATTTTAAATAACTTGATAAAAAATTAGAATTAAAATAATTTGATTTAAATTTGAATTCAATGTTTGAAATTGAATTCAATAACTTGGAATTTTGGTCTAAAACATTATACAAGTCATAAAAGATGCTTATATAGGATCTTAACTATTTAAATAATGTGGTTTTGGAAATGTAAATTTGAATTCAAGTTCTAAACTTGAATGGCTTTAATTTGTAATCAGTTTTCATAAAATGGAAACTATTTGTTTCCAAATAACAAAGCATTCATATAAGGAATGAATCCCTAATTTGTGTTAAAACAATTTCAAGTTTTAAATGGAAATGTAAATAGTTGGAAGACTATAAATTAACCTTTGTGAAGATAATTGAACTTTGTTTTGAAATCGAAGAGAATTTTGAAGGGTGAATCATTTATATTATAAAAGATTTAAATTGTAAATTGTTTTGAAAGCTATCAATTAAATCTTCGATTTAAAGATTGGATGAGTTAATCCAATTTTGAAATGGAATCGTTTTGGAAGCGGTGTAAATGAATATTTGTGAAATCTGGGTGAAACTTTGTGAAAATAAATCTTTTTTTTGTTTAAAGATTTGTAATGGTTAATTTGTTTAACCATTTGAAAGAAAGTTTTGGTTTTCTATTAAGTTGTGACTTAACTAAAATTCCATATCCATATATTTTAAATATTGTGCTCATTATTCGGTTTAGCCGGAAGAGGGCCATATGTCATATAACCCATTACGAATAATGACACGTCGATATGGATAGCATTTGAAGGCCGATGGTGAAGACCAGATATTTGTGGAAACGATAGGATAACCTATCGATTGTCTCTGCACCGAGTCGCGCCGGTATAGAGATTCCATAAGTGATGGGAAGTCCGATCGGGATTGTGAATACCCGGATTTGCAAAGGCTTCTCCGGAAGTGCCTTTGGTTCTGTTCGAACCCGGAACAGACTTGTATGGTTACATGTCTGACACTACACTTTGAGATATGAAGCAGATTTCTTTCAAATACATATCTGTTGGTGGCGGAGAATTTATTCTCTTAGCTTAACACCCTTCTTTGAGATGTACGAGCTCAGTGGTTATGTAATTGAAGTTTATCAGCGATATATTCCCAATTCGGTAGTGTGACATGATGAGTGCTGCTGTGTGTTGATCATTTGCGATCAGAGCATGACTTTTGTATAAAGCGTAGCTTTGTGGACAAGACTGCATCAGGACCTCACATCCCGGAAATGGTCAAAATAGGAAAGATGCGGCAAGGTTGTGAGGGTCGCGCCCTTTAAGGTGTGTCATTCTCTTCTGGTAAAGGGTGGTATCATGGTATGGAGCCCAGATATTTACCTATGTGGTGTCTCCAATCTCATTTACTGTGTGGTTTTTTCTTTAGAGGCGCCTCGGAAAAAGGTCCCAAAGGACCGGGGAGTGGCATGCTCGAGAAGTAGTTACCTAGTTACAGAGGTAACCCGGCCTTGTGTTGGCAGAGAGCTGGTTAAGTTCTCGGTACGTCCCGCCAGAGGCGATCCCATGGACAGTGGGAAGTTCCTTAGCCCGACCATTTGTTGGAAATCCATTCATCGAATACGAGCCCTGTACGGTTTTAGTTGTATTACTTGCCATCTACTTATGGTGGCGCCCCACTGTTTGGATGGTAGCTATAGTAGGCATAGTTCAGAATGTCTATGCTAGCTAGGATTTATATTCTATTTTTGAAATGCTTTTCAGCACTTTGCACTTATAGTAATAATATCAAAGAAATTCTCGTATTAAGCATGTTTGACTATCATAAGAAGAAATCTCCTCCAATTCTGTGTTTGCATTGTGTGTGTGATGGGAGGTCTTATGATAGTTTCATTTTCGAAAAGCATTGCGAATTGACTTTAAAATTCTTTTGTTGTTTGTTTTTAAAGACCAAACTGTTTTTGTTACTCACACCAGTCCCATGACTGATCCGAGTTTATTATTCCTTTCCTAAACTCTGGGTTCTCACTATTTTCCACACGAGCAGTCTAGAGTTGGGTTTTTCAAATAGTCAGGTTTGGTAGTTTTCTGGAGCTAGTTCAATCTTTGGATGTGGACGGGACTTGCTTGTCTTAGTGTATCGTGATGTTGGTTCGAGTTGCTGCTTGAATTCTTCCTTGAAGACTATCCAGAATTATATTGTTCCGCTGCTGGTGTTATCTATTTTATTCTTTTCCGCTGTTCTTTTCCGCTGCTATTTTACTGTATCATATCTCTGATGTATATCGATATCTATTGTATTCATCTGTTGTATCAGGATTTGTATCAGATGTTGTATATTGATATTCATTATTTCTTCCGCCGTGTTGTTATACTTATTGGTGTTATAAGCTCCGGCGACTCGGATTTGAATAATCGAATCTACAGCATTCGAGTACGATGTAAAGTATGGATGTCGATTTTCGAACGCGAAAATTTGTATCGTCACAGTATAATAATATATTATGGAATGTACTATAATTCTAATACTATTCTAGATATGTATAGACATTTAAAATAATAAGTGTGTCTATATATATATATATATATTAGAGTACTACGAAAAATAAATCATAGAAATTCACAAGCACATGTCGACATGATCCCTACCATGATGTCGACATGCGTACAGAATTTGAAATTCAAAATTTGAATTCAAATGGTTGAATTTTCCTCCACCTTTTCACTTCATTCAATTCTCTAAAAAGGCGTCTTTTGACCAGAAAACATGTCCTTTGAGAATCTATTTATTCACCATCTTTTATCACATCTTTTCACTCTCATTTCCAAATTCAAACTTTCTCTTCAAAACTTCAAGCTCTCTACTCTCTACTCTAATGGCTTCTTCAAGCAACCCCTCCACCATGAGAATTTCCGAAAGATAAAAGAGCAACTCTCCAATGATCCGGAGGCTATAAAAGCATACATCAATTATGCTAACTATGAAAAAGTCCATCCCGGAAAGTGTGCTATATTTCAAGATTTCTCTTCTTATGAAATTGATTCTCTTTTTGCAAATAATCAAATTCTTAGTCTTATTGATGCTTTTTGAAATGATTTTGTTTGTTATCCAAATATTGTCAAAATTTTCTATGCAAATCTTAATCGTGGATTTTATAATTGAAACGATGATGAAATTTGGAGTACTGTCAAAGGCACTAGAATTGTTTCGAATTGTGATCTTTTGGGTACCAATCTCAATTGCAAGAGTATGTGAATGGATCTTTCTAATTTCAAAATCGATGAAAATGATTGTGAGACATTTCACCACATTTTCGAAGGAAATGATAATTTTGAATTCAAAAGTCAAAACTTTTGACCAAAAGCTAGAATTGTCAATCTTTTTTTACAACATACTATGACCCCAAGATCTAGAAATTTTAACAATCCCACTTTAAAAGTTTGCAAAGCACTTTTTTGCTATTTTTGGAAATTATGATATTAATTGGACGCAAGTTATTTTGGATGAACTTCATCCTAAAAATCTTGAAATTGGTGAGAATACTTTGTATCATGGAGTTTATCTCACTCGAATTTTTAACTATTTTGGAGTAGATTTCAAAGGAGAAGAATTTGTTTCTAGAAAAAATTTCAATCACTCCAACTTTTCGCTTATGAAAATTCCATTTGTTTTTCAACCCTATGAGACTCTTGTCGAAAAGGAAGAGCGTTTGGCTCATGAGGAGATGGAAGAAGAGGAAGGGGAAGAAGAAGAAGAAGAGGGAGATGAAATGGAAATTGAAGAAGAAGGTGAAACTTCTTTGGAAAGCATCGACTATCCTTCTAATCCATCTAACAAAATGTGATGTCCTGGAAATTTAGGCAATAATTATTTAATAATTTCATTAATAATTATTTTAAAATGTGGAATATTGATTTAATAAATTAATTCAAACTGGAATTCTCTTTTGAAAATTAATAATTATTTAGTTTGTTAAATGATATTCTTTTCAATGTTAAATATATTTAAATAATAAATTTATCTTTCTAAACTGATTTAAAAATATTTTATTTATAATGTATAAATGTTTATACATTGTAAATAGAGGATTTGGTTTTAATTTATATCAAATAAAGGATATTTTCTAATTTATATATAATTGTATAAATTGTAAATTGATTTAAAATGAGTATTTATTTTGTTTATAAGAATAAATATTGTTTAATTTTGTTTTATAATAATAGTTTGTTTTATTTGTTTTAAAATTGTTTTTCTTTTGAAATAGATTTAATTCATTCTTCTCTTTTGAAATTTAGTTTCATAAAGAATGTTATTTTAAAAATAATTAAACAAGCATTAAAATATAAGTGTATAGTTTTATAAAGAAACTTATATGTATTTAATTAATGACTAATGTTAATTAATCATTTAGAAGCATTTTAAAATAAATTAGAAATGGTTAAGATAAATTTAAATACATCTACAAATTTAGAATTTTCTTTTTATTTTGAAAATGAACATGTGTTAGCTTTTTAAAACATAGAGAAGACACTTGTAAATCAATTATCTTACTTAACATAACAAGTGGCATGCTAATTTATTTTTGAAATTTATTATTACTCATAAGAAAACATAACATTACATTTTGTTAAAATATTTTCTTCAAATGAGACTTAAATAAGATTTTAGAAAGAAAGCTGAAAACCAAATTCCATCTAAAATTTGCAAAACCAATTCATGTTCAAAATCTACAAACAAATACAATTTATCTTCAAACCTGCAATCTTCCTCTTCAAAACCTCAAACTTCATATCTGCAGTCTAGAATCTGCATACAACTTCAATTTCTGCAATCAAAATACAAATTGATTTCTACAAAGCATGTTAAAATCTTCAATCAAATTCCTCATTTCTGCATGCTAAGTTCAACATCAAATCTGGAGCTCAACTCCAATTTAAAATCTGAGCAAAGAATGGGTCTGCATGCATCATCATTACAGAAGCAACAAGCAACTTTAACTTGCTAATGGCATTCAAGTTCATCATGCATTTCAAATATAGGTCCTGGAAATGAAGTCTGCACCTAAGATGTTTCTGCATCCTTCTAAAATGTGAGTAAACCTTTAATTTTAAAAACAGTTCTTTTCTTTAAATCAAAGCTAAACACAAATTGCCAGAACTTAAGCTTTGTATGCAAACTGTTTTTTTTTCAAGAATCAAAACTGCTATGATTGAAATTGCTCTGTCTCCATTTGGTTTAGTGAGTGACTTCACAATTTTAAAAGTGGATTTAAATTATCTGTTGCATGAGTACTGATTGAAACTAGCATGTTTGCTTGACTATAATGTGATGATGTTCTGTGTGTTCATTAACATGCATATATGTGTGATGCTAGCTATCCACAGACATGAATTCTGTTTTCTTATCTAGGCTGTTTGATGTCCATTTCCACAAGATTAGATCTCAGATAGCAATTTTTATGTAAATCAAATATGTTTGTTAGCATAGATTTAGGTTTATAAATTATGATATTGGATAAATTTAGTTTAATTAAGGATCTGTGCCTCTGAAAACAAAATGTGACTGTCCTTATTTTTAATAATCATGAATCTCAAATATCTTAAAATATTAGAACAAGTTTAAAACTAGAATATATGTTTGAAACTGGGAATTTAAAAAAAAAATTATTACAGTTTTAAATAAACTGTTAGGGAAAGACATTTCTGTTTAAAACAGAAAAAGGAAATAATCTGTTAAGCTAGTGGGTTTAGGGTGATATGATGCTTCATGATTAATGGGGATTTGTTGTAGGAATGAAGGGGATGTTGGTGATGGATGATCAGAGGGAGAGGAGAGGTGATATTGTGTAACGCCCCGAAATTTTCTAACCAGAAAATTCCAGATAGTTAAGAAAAAGAAGAAAGAGATAGAAGAAGAAGAACAGAAACACCAAATATCTCACAATCGCAGCGGATAAAATATAATAAGAAATAATAATAGCTTACAAAAGGATTCTATATCAGTCGATTACAATTATATACATCAGAGTTTTACATATATACAGTCACTGAATATTTACAATTATTCTGTCTCATATTAACAATAATATAAATACAGCGGATATACTCTATACGATATTGCCATCCAGTTTGCCTCCTGAGCTCCAGAACGTACCTTACCTGAAAATCTGTAATACTCGGTCTGACCCGAGCATTACACCAAAGTAACACCCGGGTCAGGCTGGAAACCAGCGTGAGTAAACTCATCCAACATGGAATAACAGCATACAACTATATAAACCCGGGGTAACTCAACAAATTTTACAAGTTCACAGTATGTTAAAAACATAACTAATTTCACACATCCATTTCCTAAGTACCCAAGCTTAGATTTAAATAGTCCAATCCCTTTAAAATCACTTCACCCCAGCATATAGATTCCACATAACAACCCGATAAAAATATTCGAAGGGGTTTCGGGTATTTCCCAATACCCGATCCCGGCCACTTCCAAATTATCCTTACGAAATACACAACATTTCATATTAAAGGTATCAACTCATTCAAGCATCCAATACCATACAATCATCCATAAGCAAAACTTAATCGCATACAAAACAATTCAATTAAATCCGATTTAAATTCCTAACCACATTCATTTAGATTACTTCATTCAATATTAATTAACTCCCAATCAATTAATTCGTCAACCCTTCACTATTCATCTTAATTAATTACCTGGATTAATTTTTTTTCTAATTACACTCAAGTAATTATCTTAAATTAACTTCACAATATTAATCAGGCTCAACCAAGATTATTAAGTAATCTTAATTACTTCATGATTTAATTAATTATTTTAAATACATTAACTCTTAATTACTTATACTAATTAACTTTCCATAAGTCACTTATTACCGATTAATTCATCTTAATTAGTCAATCTTCACTTACATCGTTAATTATGTTAATTATTTCCAGTTATATTTTAATTTGTCCTAATCTAAATTAATTTCTTTAATTCATCCACAATATTAATCACTTCCGATTAATTTCAATCCTGTAATTAATTATCCATTTATTTACTTTATTAATCAAATTTCTCCTAAATTAATAACCTTAATTAAACGCTTGATTTATTTCTCAAACAATTTTTATTAATTTCATCAAGTAATTATCTACCCAGCCACCTAATGATTATTCTGAATTACTTACACTTAATTAATTAAACCAGAACTTAATTAATTAATTCAAAACCAAATATTCATTTTAAGATGAAGGCATTTTCTTATTTATGTTTTAAGTTTAATATAACTTAAATCCCAATATACCTCAATTCAAATCCAATTAACTCAAGGACCAACCAAAACCAAAATCATATCATCATTAGTGTACATCCAATAAACTAAATCATTCAACCAATCCATTTAAATCTAAATAAAGTTTCGACTGAGTGAGGTTTACTCACCTTTGATTTAGCAATCCAAATCCAATCTTGACTTGGTTCCCTTCCGATGTTGACCTTGAATAATAATTTATATGATTTATTAATATTTGAAATAAATTGAGAAAAAAATCAATTACCATTTAATACTTAAATTTTAAATTAACAATTTGGTTTTAAACGAATAAATTCTAATTTCAACCAATTTCCTCAAATAATTTATTTCAACAAAATAATCTCTAAAATTTCCAATACCCAAACTTCCATGTATACCATTTTCCTCTTTCCAAAATCTTACTTATAAAATAATATATAGATTTAAAAATCCGATCTTCATATAAACTTCTAACACTTTGATTGTTTTTTTTAAACAGTCTGTAAGGTGTTTTAAACTAATGTTAAACAATCTGTAAAATGTTTTAAACCAATCACAATGTTATAAGTTCTGAATATTTAGAATTTTAAAATTTTAAAATCAAAAACAATTACCATCCTGCTGTTGACCCGCTCCCAAAATCATAGAACTCCTCCTCCCATCAGTCGTCACACCACTCTACTGCCGAACGGCTCCACCTTGCCATCTTTTGCTTGCCCTCGAACTCGCGAAGCTCCAACGAATATTGAGCAGTCCAAAACCTATGTCGCCTCACCTGAAGACACGACTTGATTGCCTCCGCCTTTCACTCGAGCTCGTAAAACCCTAGCTCGCGCCGCGTGCCTCCCTAATTTCCATCACGCGAGCTCAAAGACATCGCATCGCGATTCCAACATCGTCGCACTCTCTCCTCTTTTCGCCGAAGGGTGGAGTTTGCTTCGATTCAGAGAGAAAGGAAGGGATTCGGTTGCTTAGTGAATTCGAAGAGGGGAAAAGAAAAGAGGGCGACGGCCCTTACTTGATTCGGTTATTTTTTTTTTTTTTTTTTTTGAATGAGTATGCAGATTGCTCGGCATTTTTTTTTATATAAGCATACGATTTTGATTTCTGTTGTTTGATTATAGAAGAAGACGGAGATAAAAATAGGGATTGAAAATGGCTTCCAGAGTACGCTTTGACTTATAAAATATCTTGTGCTGTTAAAAATATCTTTGCCCACTTATTTTAAATCTTTTTTTTTAATCTTATATAAAACTTCCAGAATGCCTCATCGCTTGCTACTAAAAACTTCGAACTCCTCTTAAGGAATGCCGCGAGGCAAATATAAAGCTTTATCCGTATTCCAAACACAATGACACATGTTTCGGAGGCTAGTTTGATCGTATGTGCAAGTTACAACAGAAAACGATCAAATTCCCTTTTAAATCGATGAAAATAATTTCTACGCGTTTCGAGCTGCCAGGGTCAAACGACAATTCCGATTGCCACGAAAATTGAAATCCGACAATAATTACTTATTACGGATCCAATGGAATTGGTTTCGTCGAATTCCGAGACTGTGCCTCGAAAGGCTATTTTTAAATTCAATTTAAACGATATAATATTTAAAACTGAACAAATCACCTTTAATTTAGATTTTATCCATTCTATTTTCTCCATTATTATCATTATGAATTTTATAAACCTTCAAATTATTTAAACAGGCTTAGAAATTACAGATTCAACAATTTTACCCGAGTTCCAATTATTAAATTCAATATTTATACCATATAATTCAATGATTTAATTATCAAGTAAATATTGATATCTGGAATTTTAAGTTAAAAATCAACTTTTAAATATTTAAAATCGATTAATTATTCCAATTTACTTTGTTAAAATTTCTGGGTTGTCACATTCCTCCCCCCTTAAAAGAATTTCGTCCCCGAAATTACTAGTTATGAAGAATGAACCAATACCCGTTTACCCTACCCCCAAGACCGGTAGTTTTATCAATATCCTACCAACTATCCTTTATGAAAACCCCTTATCACATCAACTAACTTTCCAAAACCTTCTATAGTTTCAATCAATACCCTTTTGTTCAATCATTCAAATTTCAAATTAAAACCAAATTTTGAATTATCAAAATTTTCTCAAATTTTTTCTAACTCTCTAAATTTCCGAAATTTTTTGCCAGCGTCTCCTTTGTGCGGCTAGCTCGGTACTACTACAAAAGGCCTCTACGGCTCCCAAATACCAAAAAGAAAACAAAAACCAAGTGGCTACATCAAAAACCCAATCCAATTTCATACAGAATTTTAAATACATACCTTTTTGTCGGGCAATTCACATTTATCTTGTGGAATCAAATCCAACTTTCTTTTTACCTTTTTATACCTGCATATTTTACTTAGCAACAATATTCAATCGTAACCTTTCAAATCATTTATACTTTCTTACAGGAGTTTTCACATATACTTCTATGCAAATTAGTTTTCCTTGTTTCATGCGAATTTAATACGTCTTCAATTATGAATATTAAATTTTTAGTTTCCATTTATAACTGATTCATATTAGTTTCATTTACTAATTTACTTTGGTTTCAAACTTGAAATTGTTTTGTCGTTAATAAAATTTTCCCAAAAGTTTCAAAAATTTTCTAACTCCCAAAATTTTCAAAATTTTTTGGCGGAGTCTCCTTTGTACGGAGGAGCTTTTGCAATTTGACAAGAGATATAAATATATATACATCGACCCACACGGTCGGAAAAAGCAAAAACAGTTCATATTTCCTATTTTTATTGCGTAGGCGTACCTTATTTAGCATTTTAAGCAAGCAGCTAATTAATTTAAGCAATTAGCGCAATCCAAACCAGCCAAACGCCCTTCATGTACCTGTACTTACTCAATTTAAACATATAAGTACTATATACATGAAGTTTATAACATTTCTCATACTTAAACAACTATAACACTTCAATTCTAAAGGAAATGCATTTGAAATAACTTGCATGAGCAATTTATATGTTTTCAAATCTAATTCAATTGCTTTCAACCAATTCATAAGCCATTTCATTCAATTTTTAATGGTTTGCAACTCAATTTCTTACATTTAATTGATTTTTAAGCCAAACGAGCTCATATTCTCTTCAAATGATTCAAAATCAATTTCATTAAATCTCTATCAACTCTTAGTATTTTTAATTACTTTGGTTTACGTCAAACAACAATTATTATTATGCAATCACGACGATATTCAGTTAATAAAGTCTCTATTTTAGTTTATAACTATTTCAAATTAATTTCAACTCATTCTGAATTTAATTTCATTTTTAATTTATTAACCAACCATTTATTTAGCTCGACACATTCCATTTTTGTATACTTCTAGCCATTTCCAAATTAATTCAATCCAAGCTTTTATTTAATGGGCTTTCATCCTTATTCTACACCAAGCTTCCATATATTTTAAACTTAAGTTAATTTACCTAATTTATTCCAACATCTAACTTAATTTGACTTCCATTTGATTCTTATTTAATCAACTTCCATTAAATTCAGTTAGCCTGTCAATTTAAATTTTAATTTTAAATTCACCTTCTCAATTTATTAAAATAATATCCAAGCACAAACTTAATTCATTTATACTTCAAATTAATATGCCACCGAATTTAAGTTCAGTCTGATAATCCAATTCCAATCACAGCTTTGATTTTTTTTTTCAATCAGACTTCATCCATTCATTATTTAACTTAATTAACCCATTTTAAATTTCCATTTATTTACTTAATTCATTATCGAGTTTATTTTATTAATACAAGGCCATTCTCAATTTATTTTTATTCACTTGAGTTTTGTTTTGCAACTCAAACCATTTCTATTATAATCACTTCTCTTATATCCAATTCACTTGCAAATTTCATTAAATATTATTCAAATCACCCTTGAATTTTATTTGTAATTCAAACCATCACATTTCCAATCCAACTCAATTTTATTTTTATTTTACAACATCTCTTCTTATTTAATTTAGTATTAAATCTAAGTCGAATTCTATTTAAAAATTCGAATTCATTTTCAAACCCATTATTAATTTACAATCCATTTAATCATATAGAGAATAGTATCGATATACACCATATAGCAACATAAAAACTATATATGCCAACATAGCAAATGCAATAGAAGCAATATATTCAACCATCAACCAACTATCGTCCATAACCAAATCAATATTCATTCATATTCTCATTAATATTCAATGAATTGGTTTTCAATTTAATCACATTTGATTTATTAACAGTGGATGTTCTTACTAACATTCATTTTCAATTAGTTTATATTCACTAATCCATATTCAAGTTGGTTCACTTCTAATTCAAATTCAATTCTATTTAAGATTCACTTAACTTCCAATTGAATTCCAATTACTTTAACTTTCAATATCATTAACTCAATTTCATTAACACTTAATGAATTATATACAATCAACTAACAATCAAATGACAACCAATGTTTATTAATTGCAACCAAATTCCTTTTGCATATATTCATTCAATTTGGTTTAATTAATTGATCTTCATTCAATTATTCAACTTTCCATAACATTAGATTTTAATGAATTAACAGTTACATTCATTATTTCATATCAACTATTTACATTTAATTGATTAACATTCAATCCATTCATTCAATTCAATTTCCAATTCATTTATATAACTCAAGTTCACATTTATCACTTAACTTTATTAATTTACTTTGATACCGAAATCAACTTCATTCAACATCTCTTAAGTTATACTTCCATTTCTAAAGTAAATTTCCATTTAACTTTAAATTCATTTTTATTTTACAACTCATATTCATAAACATATTCATTTCTAAAGTAAATTTCACAATTGTAAATCACTTTAATTATAATTTCAATTCTTATAATTCATTTTACTTATACATATTCCTTTATTTAGATTATTCAAACAACTAAACAATCAACTTATATACACTTTAATAATTCTTAAAAAATTATTCCTTTATATATATAAAATATAATCAAGGTAAAATTATTTCATTTACCCAATTTAAAACAATATCGTGTCGGTTTATCTTGTTTAAGAGTTTAGAAACCCCTTTCTACGATAGTTAGCTAGACTACATCGACCGGAATCTATAAACAATCAACCGATAAGTCAACACAATACAAAACAATTTTATATTCACTAACAAATACGCTCTCATAGCTATTATTACACTCAAACTCATTCTAGAGTACTACTGACTCTATCTCTAATGAGTAATACCCAACAGAACCATGGTTGTCGCTTAACCATATGCTCTGATACCAAATGTAACGTCCCGAAAATTTTCGACTTTCGAAAATTCAACATCGATACTCACTTTATCGACTGCCGAGAAATCGAAGGCCGGAAACCCGAAATGTTATGGTTTAAGAAAAGGAAAGAGGTAGAAGAAGAGAGAAAAAGATAGAAAATAGAGAGAAAAGAAAATAGAAAGAACAGAACAAAAAGAAAACAACAGAACAATATCAGAATCTCACAATTCGCAACGGAACAACATATAATAGATAAATGAATAATCTTTAAACAAAGAACTATATCAGTTATTACATTACATCACATTTCATTACATCATATCATCAGAGTGTACAACAACATACAACAACAAACAGTGCAGCGGAAAAAGAAATACTATATACTAGTAATACGCCATGCCATCCAGCTTGCCTCCAGCAACTCCTGAATATCCAGAATATCCTGATAAACCTAATTCTTGACTGCCCGTATGGAAATTGGTGGGCACCCAGAGTTTAGGAAGGAAAACAATAAACTCCGAGTCAGTCATGTGACTGGTGTGAGAACTTAAAACAGTTTATTTATCTTTTAAATCAAAATAGAGGAATATTTTTAAAGTCAATTCGCAATGCTTTTAAGAATGAGACTACCATAAGGCCTCCCGCACACACACACAATGCAAACACAGAATCGGAGGAGATTTCTCCTTATGATAGTCAAAGATGCTTGATACGCATTTAAAAGAACATTTGATATTATTACTAGTGCATAGTGTAGAGAAAATTCATTTCGAAAACAAAGATATAAATCTTAGCCGACATAGACATTTCGAACTATGCCTACTATAGCTACCATGTTCAACAGCGGGTTACCGCCATATTCCATGGCAGGTTATACAACTAAAACCGTATAAGGCTCGTATTTGAAGAATGGATTTTCCAACAAATGGTCAGGCCAAGGAACTTCCCATTGCCACATGGAAACGCCACTGGAAGGACGCCCCGAGAACCAACCGTTCTCCTCTAAACAAAGCCGGGAACCCCTTTTCCCAAGGGATATTACAAACCCTCAGATACGCCACCCCCGGTCCTTTGGAACCTTTAAACAAGAGCTCTCTAACCAACATCACACCATAATAATAAGTGTTTCAACATGAGTTAGTATCTGGGCTCCATACCATGATACTACCCTTTTCCAGAAGGAATGGTCATACCCTAGGGAAGCGATCCCTGAAAATCTTGCCGCACAATTCTTGTTTCGACCATTACCGGTTTGTGAGGCTCGAAGAAGTCTCGTCCACAAAAACATACTTTATACAAAAGCCATGCTTTGGGTCAAAAAATGATCATAGAAATGATAACCAAGATAGATGATCAAACAAATGATCCTATCACAAATAATTAACACAATGATCATTTCACAGCAACACTCAGCATGTCACATTACCAAATTGGGAATATATCGCTGATAACATTCAACTACATAACCTCTGAGCTCGTACGTCTCAGAGAAGGGTGTTAAGCTAAAAGAATAAATTCTCCGCCACCAACAGAAATATGTTTGAAAGAAATCGGCTTTATATCTCAATTTGTAATGTCAGACTTACAATCCATACAAGTCTGTTCCTGGCTCGAACAGAACCGAAGGCACTTACAAAGAAGTCCTTGCAATCCGGATAATCTCTAATCACGTCCGGACTTCCCATCACATAGGGAGTCTCTATACCGTAGCTACTCGGTGCAAAGACAATCGACGAGTTGTCCTTTCGCTTTCAAAAAGATCCGGTCTTCAACACCGGTCTTCAAATGAAATTCATAACGACGTATCACATATTCGAAATGGGTTATACGACCCCATGGTCCTTTCCCGGTTAACCCGAGTAGTGAGCGCTTATTCAAAAATAAGTGTGGCATTCAAATTCAAACAAATCACATCAATTACCCATTCAAAGGGAAATATTGATAGTCGGTTATTGAACTATCAATGGATATGCACACATCACCAGTTTTCAAATAATTTTCCAAATTATTTATTTTCCAAAATATCTTTACTAGATATATAATTTTCACACTTCAAAAATAAATCAATATTTATTTTTAAAAAACTTCCCTTTTCATTCATAAATTCCATAGTGAATTTATATTTCACAATATCTACTGATATACGATTTTCAGTAGGCTTCAATATTCCTTTTCAATTTATCTTCAAAAAGATAAATTCTCAAAATATTCACTTTATATTGGTAGACATTTCCATACCTACTTATTCATAAGTAATTCACAAATTTTATTTATTTTCAACACTTAGAAAATATTCAATATACTTAAATCGAGATTAAGTATATATTTCATTCTTTAAGGAAATCATTCTCTTAAACATATTTATTTGGGCCAAAACGAATGTTGCGTAAAACATCGTTACGACAACCCAAAATCACTAGTATAGGGATTTGAAATTAAAATAGATATATAAATCCCAATACTATACAAAACATTTCCTTTCGGAAATCATTTACTATAACAACAGTGTTATAGTCCACCATTTCCTTCTATTTCTCGAAAACGTCCATTTCAACAATAAATGTTGAAATCTAGGGTTTCGCATCTCAACACATTTTTAAACATCATTAGATTGTTTTAATTCTATTTAAAACATCAAATCTAAACATTTTCTTTAACATATTATTCACTATTCAAAAATGTGAATATACTACGCTAACCAATTTCATCATTTCTATACATTTCATTTTAAAGGATTATTCACTGTCTAAAACGTGAATATAACTTCATAAATAAGTTATAAAAATTAACTTATCAAAATAAGTCGTTTGCGAATTTATAAAACAACGTTTATAAATTCCATTTCTATTTAATTTATAACATCTTTCTTTATAAATTTTCTTTATTAACCTATTCACTTTATATCTCAATTATGAACCAAAAGTTCACATTATAAGTCAAACACTTATAATTTATTTGTTTACAAGATCGTTTCTTTAAACTTCATAATTTTAAATCTTATAACTTATAAGATTCAATTATTTATCCAAATATATTCTTTAATATCTTCACAAAATTTATAAATCTTACTATTTATAAATTTCATTTATAACTTCACCATTTATAATTTTATAAATTCCATTCACTTATGCAATCCATTCATAATTCATTCTAACACTTATAGAAACTCGTTTTATAATTTCAATATTTCAATTTATAAATATCCATTTATAAATCTCTTATATAAATCAATTCATATTAATATTTTAAAACGTCTTTAAACTCCTTTAAAATTTTACCATTTTGATTTATAAAAAAATTAAATTTCATAAATTCTATATTTAAACTTTTCACAATAATTTCAAAAATCCCGATTTTACTATTTTATAAAATCATCAGCCTCATATTTTCAAAAATCAACTTTTAACTATATTTCTCAAAAATCATAATTTTTATAACATTAAAATTATAACGTTTATTTATTTAAAATGAATCAATTCCAAAAATATTTTATAAACGTATACTTTCAAAAATCACTTTAAAATCATTTTAAAATCCCAAAATTTGGTCCAATGATGCTACACATCAAATAGTCAATCACGACAAACAACGACATCATATATCGATATGATAATCCATCAAATATCAAAATATCTGAAATCAAATAAAAACTGTTGAGGAATCCAGTTGGATCCCTCCAACCTGTTTTCCTGCATCCACAAACATTAGCACAATACCAATTCCGCTCCAGTACGGAATTATCGCGGTATATGGGATTTAAAATATTATCCGCTTAATAGACGGCGCAATAGGGTCTCATCCGCTAAAAAAAATGCGGAAAATCAACAACTGCAATATATACATATGCCAATATATATATATTTCTATTATATATAATACCAATTTCACTGTTTATGAAATATTCGCGGTATATGTTTTTAATAAATAACATCCGCTTACTAACGGCGCATAATGTCTATTTTAACAATCAATAGATAACAATCATCATTTAAACATGCATTCAAGTATTTTAAATATAACTATTTAAAATAAAATCGAAACTGATTCGATTGAGTGAGAAGTTCTCACCTTGATTTCAATTTCGTTTTAGCGATTTATTTCGAATAAAATTAAACGGACGTTTAATTTTACCCAAAATTCTCACTAACTCCAAATGACTCCAATCCAATTCCATCACGTAGTGCTCGTCCATTACGATTCCAACGCAACTGGTTTCGCGCGTTTTCGACCTCGTATGAAAAAGTTATGCATTTATGAAGTTACACGAATTTAAAATATATAAATTTATAACATATCTTATTTTTTTCAACCTACATCACTACAGGCCGTAGATCTTGGCAACCCCTTCATCATAGCCGCACACCCCCTTCTCCCTCATCTCACGTTACTCCAACCCAGATAACACTACACGCACAAAACCCATAGCTCCATTGTTAGGGTTAATTTTTGCAACAAATTCGACAACATCCACCACGATCAAGAACCCCCACCACGTGCGCCTAGCCTAGCTCCATACTCGGCTGAGATATCTTGGAGCTCGGTCAACCCAAGCACGAGAAAAACGTGCTCGAACGCACGGGTTTTGAACCCAAATCCCCAACGATCCACAACTCCGTTTCCAATCACAACCGCTGGATTGGTAGATCTCAGTGTGCTCTACAATCTTCTAGTTATAAGATTCTTGTAAATGTTGATGGATGAAGAGAAAAGAGGAGGAGAAGAAGAGAAGTTTTCAGCCATCCATCCATGCTACTGGCGGCTAGGGTTAGGTTTAGGTTATTTTATTTTTTTAATTTATGAAGGGGTAAGGGTCTATTTATAGGAAATCGTTGAACACTATTCATTCCGGAAATTCCGAACTCCGATTCACGCGCCATAACCAGCGTTTCTAGGGTTTACCCCGCGTTCCGGACACAATGGAATAGGTTTCAAAAGCTAATTCGGACATCTGTGCGAGTTATGGCAATAAACGTTCAATTTAAATTAAACCGATTTAAACGATTTTCTAGGCGTTTTAATTTGTACCGGACAAACGGTAAATCCAATTGACACGAAATTTGAAACCTTACAATAATATCACATTACGGATCCGATGAAACTGGTTTCGTCAAAATCCGAGACTTTTTGAAAAATGGCTATTTTAACTCGCCAAATTAAAATTAAAAATAATTCGATACGTTTTGAGCTGCCACGATCAAACGATAACTCCGATTGCTACGAAAATTGAAATCCGGTAATAACTAACTATTAGGGATCTAATGGAACTAGTTTCGTCCAATTCTGAGACTGTTCAAAAATTGGCTATTTTCACTAGTCGATTTAAATATTAAAAATATTCAATTTTCACAAATAAACTTTAAATTCGATTTTAAAAGTTCTAAAATATCATTCTAACTCCAATATGATAAAATAAAATTTTACAAATCATTTTTAACTCAATTTTCAATTATTTCCATAATTTAACATATTAAATTATCGATTTAATCATTCAATTAAATCCAATTATTTGAAATAAAATTATTCGACTTAAAAATTTCACTTATTAATATTTAAGTTCAATTAAATATTCAAATTTTAATTACTAAAAATTCTGGGTCGTTACAATTATCTGTTTATGAATGATACAGATTGTCTGTTTATGATATGGATGTGATTATCTAATGTTAGTTGTAGTTTATCTATCCCTGTGAAATAGATAATAATGGAATGAGTTAATTATTTAAAACCCTTAAGTATAACTTGGACATTAAAATGGCGTTTGGTTTCGATGAGACCGGGATCGGGTTTCCATATTTGGATATCCGAAAACCACATCGATTCCAATTAAACGTTAGGTCGTTAATCCAAGTGGAGCAAGTGAAGACTCGAGGTGTAAGGGCTATACATCAGTATAACTCTGTGGGTGATTCCATAATGAGTTGACGGAATAGTACTTATAGATTCGAGAAGGAGATTTAGAGTGCAAGGATTATCGTCGTTAACTCTGAGGTTGATTCCAATACGAGTGTAACGAGATAATGCCTTCGGTTTCGTTCGAACCCGGAACGAACTTGTATGGATTGAATGCTTTCGGAACATCGTCAGGTGGACGATGAGCATTCTAAGATTTATGTGTCCTATAAAGGTAATCGTAGCCTCAAGCCTCATCAACCGGGAATGGCTAAAACAGGGGAGGTGCAGCAAAGCTTCGTGGGTAGCCCCCACTTGAGAGCAAGATTTACCCCTGCCTAGAGGTCCCTTTATATTTCGGCTGTGTGGCAGTTGGTGACGACCAATCTGCGGGGTGGTCTTGTTTGGAACTATTTAGTAAGGAACGGGTCCGGCTTTGTGTTGCAGGGGAGTTAGGGTGGCTCCTCGGTACGGTGATCTAGGCCACGTACTGTGACGGGCGGTACCCCAGTAGCCCTGCCATTGTTGGAAACCCATTTTCCCTACGTGACCCTACGGTTTTGTTTGTATTACCCACTTTTGTGGCTAGTAGCTGGAATTTAATCATGTAACAATTTCGGCTATTTCTTATTTACTTGAAAACCCTAGACACTATTATAATATCACTGGATTTCCTCTCAAATGTTTTGGTTAGCGTAAGGTAAAATCTTTTCCATGTTTATGTGTGGGAAGTCTTACGTGATACCTTTTGTTTTCAAAGGATTTTCTAAAGTTAAGCAACTTTTATCCCCGTTTACTCACACCAGACCCCTGTCTGACCTGAGTGTTTATTTTATGTTTTATTAAACTCTTGGGTACTCATATTATGTATGAGTAGTCAATTGTTTCAGGATTTGCTTTGACGAGTTTCTGGAGGAGATAATGGAGCAGGAGGCTTCAGCGTGTAGATATATGTAGTGGTTCCGCTGTGTTGAGTTATATCTGTTTTCTCTGATGTACTTGAATTGTAATTGCTAGACAGATGTTTATAACGGTCTAGTTTGTGTTGTATTAGCTGTATTACTCTGATGTATATGATACTATGTAAAGTTTTATGTGATATATTATAATTTGTTCGATTCCGCTGTGAGACTCTGATGTTGTCTGTTCTTTCTTTCCTTTCTTTTCTCTTTTCCAGCCCTTTCTTTCTTCTTAGCGATGCGACTTCTTAGAGTCTGGAAGTTGGGTCGTTACAACATGGTATCAGAGCACTAGGTTGAGCGAATGCCTAGACTATGAAGTGGTTTCTATCTTGAGAGAGCGTATTTGTAATTTTGAATATATATATATATATATATATATATATATATATATATATTTCTACCTATTAGATTGGGTTACCTGTTCAGGTTTTCCAATATAAGTAATAAAGGTAGATAGGGTAGTGGTGTGTGTAACACAACTACCAATGGTTGGAGTTCGAGTGTTTGAAATTGGAAGTGGTCTGCTAGGGCAGTGTTGGGCATCTTGAGTAGCTTGGCAGTTTGGTGTGAAGGATTTCACTAATCTCTGAAGGGAATCTTTTCAAGATTCGGAGTTTATCTTAGGATTGTAAGCTGGATTGCACTCGTGTGAGTGGATTCTCTTGAGTTTGGATTGGTTGGGAGTTCTGAAGCCAGCGATGGTATTTTGGCAACTTCAGGAAGGAGTTCTGTCTATATTTGAGTTGAGACTCGTTTGGCAGATTGTTTTGAGCTTGGTTGGGAGCGAGTTTCCTGAGAGATATCTGTCTATCTGGAAGGCTCTATTGTGGAAGTAGCTGGTGTAGCTTTGAGGTTCGACGAGCTTTTGGATTAGGAAGTTTTGGTAGTAGTAGCAGCAGTGAGTGGCCTATTCTTCGATGGTTCAAAAATCTATGTGATTCTTCTGTCAGTAGCCCGGGCATATGGTGGAGCTTGTCCATTTCTTCTGGAAGCTCAGTTGGGAGTGATGTTAGTGGTTAAAAGGTGGACCGCTAGTTTCTTCTTTTGAAGGCTTTAGCTGTTCTGATTGTTGAAGTGAGAACGATTTCTTGGAATCTGAACTGAGTGGGATCGCAAAAGTGACTTGCGACGGTTCGGAAGTTCTCTAAGTGTTCTTTGCTTTGGGATTGAAACATCTCTAGTGGATGTTTGAGTTTTCGAAGTGGTATTTTCTGGATATCTTCGAAGGAGTTAAGATTTGCGTCCGCATCAAGGGTTTGAGTTCTGTTTCGACTTGGTTCTTGGAGTTTTACCAATGGATCAGATTTGTATGAGGTTCTTTGAGAATGTGATCTGTTTAAGTTGGCAGGATTCATTGGATCCAGTTTTCTGGTTAAATTTTTGTTGTGGTGCTGTGACCGAATCGGATAGGTCACTGAGGTTTTATGGAATTTGATGAACAATATTCCGGGATAAGTTGATTAAGTTTATACTTGTGTTCATCAACAGCATTCTCAAATCAGAGTTGCACAGTGGAAGCATGGTGGCAGCTATTCCAGAATAGAAGCAACATCGATTCTTTGGGAATTTGAGTTTTGTCTTGGATCAAAGGATTTCTACAGGAAATTTATTTTGGATCTGGAAGCTTGGATGTTTGTGCACCTGTTCTGTTTCAGAATAGAATAGTATGTTTGTAGTCTTCTGATATTTGTGTAGAAGAGCTATGTGGTAGATTTGATTGATCTAGAAGTTGAAGGCAGCCCAGGATCATCAGGAGAGATTTGTGGATATGACTATTGGATCTTTCTGTTTCTCTTGAGAATGGAGTGTTTGTTCTACAGGATTGAATTTCCAGTTCGGATGGCTGGAATTTGTTTTGTTTTCACGTATCTCTGAGGGAGTACGTGTATGGTTTATCTCTGGTTTTGGACTCAGTGGTTCTGAGAGGTTTGGGAAACTCTAAGGATTTTTATCCAGAATTTTGTCTGGGTAATTAGAATTGTTCGTTATGAATTGGTTGCTATGGTTGCTAGTATTTGGTTGATAGTATATGTTTGCTCTTTTAAATTTAAAATCTGTATGGGATTATTAAATTACCTTTGCTTTTAAATTTCGGGGACGAAATTCTTTTAAGGGGGGAGGGATGTGATGTCCCGGAAATTTAGGCAATAATTATTTAATAATTTCATTAATAATTATTTTAAAATGTGGAATATTGATTTAATAAATTAATTCAAACTGGAATTCTCTTTTGAAAATTAATAATTATTTAGTTTGTTAAATGATATTCTTTTCAATGTTAAAAATATTTAAATAATAAATTTATCTTTCTAAACTGATTTAAAAATGTTTTATTTATAATGTATAAATGTTTATACATTGTAAATAGAGGATTTGGTTTTAATTTATATTAAATAAAGGATATTTTCTAATTTATATGTAATTGTATAAATTGTAAATTGATTTAAAATGAGTATTTATTTTGTTTATAAGAATAAATATTGTTTAATTTTGTTTTATAATAATAGTTTTTTTTGTTTATTTTAAAATTGTTTTTCTTTTGAAATAGATTTAATTCATTCTTCTCTTTTGAAATTTAGTTTCATAAAGAATGTTATTTTAAAAATAATTAAACAAGCATTAAAATATAAGTGTATAGTTTTATAAAGAAACTTATATGTATTTAGTTAAAGACTAATGTTAATTAATCATTTAGAAACATTTTAAAATAAATTAGAAATGGTTAAGATAAATTTAAATACATTTACAAATTTAGAATTTTCTTTTTATTTTGAAAATGAACATGTGTTAGCTTTTTAAAACATAGAGAAGACACTTGTAAATCAATTATCTTACTTAACATAACAAGTGGCATGCTAATTTATTTTTGAAATTTATTATTATTGATAAGAAAACATAACATTACACTTTGTTAAAACATTTTCTTCAAATGAGACTTAAATCAGATTTTAGAAAGAAAGCTGAAAACCAAATTCCATCTAAAATTTGCAAAACCAATTCATGTTCAAAATCTACAAACAAATACAATTTATCTTCAAACCTGCAATCTTCCTCTTCAAAACCTCAAACTTCATACCTGCAGTCTAGAATCTGCATACAACTTCAATTTCTGCAATCAAAATACAAATTGATTTCTACAAAGCATGTTAAAATCTTCAATCACATTCCTCATTTCTGCACGCTAAGTTCAACATCAAATCTGGAGCTCAACTCCAATTTAAAATCTGAGCAAAGAATGGGTCTGCATGCATCATCATTACAGAAGCAACAAGCAACTTCAACTTGCTAATGGCATTCAAGTTCATCATGCATTTCAAATATAGGTCCTGGAAACGAAGTCTGCACCTAAGATTGTTTCTGCATCCTTCTAAAATGTGAGTAAACCTTTAATTTTAAAAACAGTTCTTTTCTTTAAATCAAAGCTAAACAAAAATTGCCAGAACTTAAGCTTTGTATGCAAACTGTTTTTTTTTCAAGAATCAAAACTGCTATGATTGAAATTGCTTTGTCTCCATTTGGTTTAGTGAGTGACTTCACAATTTTAAAAGGGGATTTAAATTATCTATTGCATGAGTACTGATTGAAACTAGCATGTTTGCTTGACTATAATGTGATGATGTTCTGTGTGTTCATTAACATGCATATATGTGTGATGCTAGCTTTCAACAGACATGAATTCTGTTTTCTTATCTAGGCTGTTTGATGTCCATTTCCACAAGATTAGATCTCAGATAGCAATTTTTATGTAAATCAAATATGTTTGTTAGCATAGATTTAGGTTTATAAATTATGATATTGGATAAATTTAGTTTAATTAAGGATCCGTGCCCCTGAAAACAAAATGTGACTGTCCTTATTTTTAATAATCATGAATCTCAAATGTCTTAAAATATTAGAACAAGTTTAAAACTAGAATATATGTTTGAAACTGGGAATTTTAAAAAAAAAAATTATTACAGTTTTAAATAAACTGTTAGGGAAAGACATTTCTGTTTAAAACAGAAAAAGGAAATAATCTGTTAAGCTAGAGGGTTTAGGGTGATATGATGCTTCATGATTAATGGGGATTTGTTGTAGGAATGAAGGGGATGGATGATCAGAGGGAGAGGAGAGGTGATATTGGGTTTTCTAGGTGGACAGAATTTGAGTTGGTGTTTCAGGTTGTTGATCAACCTGAAATTTTGAAATATGAGTTACAGGGGAGATTAGGGAATTGGATTTCTGTTAGGGGATGGTAAGTGACTTGGTGAGGTTGGTCAGAGTGGCTGGAGATGGCCAGAATGTTGGTGCATATGCACTATGTATAGATAAAGTTCTAGTAAACTCAGATAGGGTGTGCAGGGTTTAATTGCCCCGAAGCAATCCTCGGGTGATTTTATTTTTGACTTGGAGCAGGGAGCCTTTGAACTCGAAGTTTATGATGGGGTTACTCGGGTATTTAGCTGCAGGATTTAGAATATGAAATTTTATAGTTTTGTTTAAATTTTTTTGAGTGAAACTCATATTTTAAGAATTGTAAACTGATTCAAATGTAAGATTTAAACTGAATTCAAATGTAGCTTTGAATTCAAAGTTTTTAAAAGTAAAATCTTAAATTTAAATAAGATTTAAAATTCTGTTTTAAATCAAGGTTTAAAACAGTTTGTAGGTTTTAATTCAGGGAGAGATTGCAGTTTTTAGATTCTTGAATGAAATTCATATTTTTAAGTTACAACTTGATTCAAGGACAAGTTGGATCTGAATTCAAGTAAAGTTTGAAATCCAAAGTTTTTTTTTAAATAAAAGAGGGGTTTGCAGGGTATGGATTACAGGTTTAAAAATCCTGTAGTTTTACAGTTTTGAATAAAATTCATATTTTTAAGTTACAACTTGATTCAAATACAAGTTGGATCTGAATTCAAGTAAAGTTTGAAATCCAAAGTTTTTTTTTAAATAAAAGAGGGGTTTGCAGGGTATGGATTACAGGTTTAAAAATCCTGTAGTTTTACAGTTTTGAATAAAATTCATATTTTTTAGTTGCAACTTGATTTAAGTAAAACTTTAATTTGAATTTAAATGTAGTTTTGAATTCAAGTTTTATTTTAAAAAAAAAATGAGATCTTAAATTTAAACAAGGTTTAAATCTGGTTTTAAATCATGTATAGAACAGTTTCAGGTTTGTTTTAAAACTAGATTTTTGTTTCAAAACAGTTTGTAAGATTTAATTTTTGAAAAAATTTAAAATGTTTAAGCAAAATTTAAATTGTTTTGAAATTAAGTTAAGAACAGTTTCAAATTTACTTTGGAATCCAGTTTTGATTTCAAAGCAGTTTTGAATCCAGTTTTGAACATATTCAAAAGAGTGAAAATAGATTTGAAAATAGGAATTGATTTCAAATAAGTTTTAAACTTGGAAGAATTTGTTTCCTTTAGTATTGAAATTAAAATATGAAGTGTTTAATTTAAATTTGGAAATTGAAATAAATTTGTTTTAAATCTTTCTTTATATTTATGTAATGAATGTTGTTTAAACATTCATTTTATTTTAAGGTTTATAATTATTCTAATTTGGATTTATGTTTAAATAATTAAACCTTTGAATCTTTTAATAAATTGGAATTTGAATTTAATTTTTAGAAATGTATTATTTAATACATTTTGAATATAAATGAATTATTTAATAAGTAATTAAATTATTTTGAAATAATTAAGGATTTTACTTAATTATTTGACTTTTAAATAATGTTTTAGATTAATATTAATTAGAAATGATTTATTAACTAATTCAAATTTTCTTAAGTATATAATTATTGAAAAGTGGATAACTAGTAAATGATGATAATTATCAAGGGATAATTTATTAATTAATTAATGCAATTAATTTTGATAATTAACTAGATTAATTAATTGAATCTAATTAATTGAAATTTGTTAAGTATAATTAATAGTTAAAATAATTAAGGAATTAATTACTTATTGTAATTAATTTTGATATGTGATTTATTTAACTTAATTAATTTATTTTAATTAATTTTAATAAATCATTTGATGATTTAGGAAGTAATTACTTAATGTAATTAGTGGAGCAAGATTACTTAGAGAAGTAATGATGATAATTACTGGAATGTAATTAGTAATTTAGATAATTACTTTTGTAATTAATTAAGGAATTAATTAATGATTAATGATTTGATAATTAGTTTATAAATAAGTAATTAAAGATAGATAATTACTAAATCGAATATTAATCAAGGTGATTAATAATTGGATTAATTACTAAATGCAATTAATTTTAATTAAGTAATTTATTTAAATATTAGAGATCATTAATTTTTATAATTAATGATGTAATTAAGGATTGTTTGATTATGTAATAATTAATTAAGTGATTAATTAATTGTAATTAATTAAGGATACATATAGTTAATTATAATTAATTAATAAATGAGTAATTAAGTGTTAATTACTTATGATTAAGGTTAATTAATTTATGAATTAATTAAAGACTAATTACTTATTGTAATTAGTGAATGATTAATCAAAGATGTTTAATCAAGTTTAATACTTAGGAAGTGAATTAATTAACTGGGTTAATTAATTAATGGATGTTAAGCAGGATTTATAGAAGTGTTAATTAATTTAATTTATTTTAAATTAATTAGAGATGGTTGTAATTAATTTAATTCATTTTAAATTAATTATAATTGATGGTTAATAAATCATTGCTTATGGATGTTATTGATTGAATGGTTGTGATCTCAGTAATGAGATTGGTTGTATCTGTATGATACGGATGATTGTTTAAGTATGATGGTTTGTGATGGATTATTTGGTTGTGATGATTATCTGTTTATGAATGATACAGATTATCTGTTTATGATATGGATGTGATTATCTAACGTTAGTTGTAGTTTATCTATCCCTGTGAAATAGATAATAATGAAATGAGTTAATTATTTAAAACCCTTAAGTATAACTTGGACATTAAAATGGCGTTTGGTTTCGATGAGATCGGGATCGGGTTTCCATATTTGGATATCCGAAAACCACATCGATTCCAATTAAACGTTAGGTCGTTAATCCAAGTGGAGCAAGTGAAGACTCGAGGTGTAAGGGCTATACGTCAGTATAACTCTGTGGGTGATTCCGTAATGAGTTGACGGAATAGTACTTATAGATTCGAGATGGAGATTTAGAGTGCAAGGATTATCGCCGTTAACTCTGAGGGTGATTCCAATACGAGTGTAACGAGATAATGCCTTCGGTTTCGTTCGAACCCGGAACGAACTTGTATGGATTGAATGCTTTCAGAACATCGTCAGGTGGACGATGAGCATTCTAAGATTTATGTGTCCTATAAAGGTAATCGTAGCCTCAAGCCTCATCAACCGGGAATGGCTAAAACAGGGGAGGTGCAGCAAAGCTTCGTGGGTAGCCCCCACTTGAGAGCAAGATTTACCCCTGCCTAGAGGTCCCTTTATATTTCGGCTGTGTGGCAGTTGGTGACGACCAATCTGCGGGGTGGTCTTGTTTGGAACTGTTTAGTAAGGAACGGGTCCGGCTTTGTGTTGCAGGGGAGTTAGGGTGGCTCCTCGGTACGGTGATCTAGGCCACGTACTGTGACGGGCGGTACCCCAGTAGCCCTGCCATTGTTGGAAACCCATTTTCCCTACGTGACCCTACGGTTTTGTTTGTATTACCCATTTTTGTGGCTAGTAGCTGGAATTTAATCATGTAACAATTTCGGCTATTTCTTATTTACTTGAAAACCCTAGACACTATTATAATATCACTGGATTTCCTATCAAATGTTTTGGTTAGCGTAAGGTAAAAACTTTTCCATGTTTATGTGTGGGAAGTCTTACGTGATACCTTTTGTTTTCAAATGATTTTCTAAAGTTAAGCAACTTTTATCCCCGTTTACTCACACCAGACCCCTGTCTGACCTGAGTGTTTATTTTATGTTTTATTAAACTCTTGGGTACTCATATTATGTATAAGTAGTCAAGTGTTTCAGGATTTGCTTTGACGAGTTTCTGGAGGAGATAATGGAGCAGGAGGCTTCAGCGTGTAGATATATGTAGTGGTTCCGCTGTGTTGAGTTATATCTGTTTTCTCTGATGTACTTGAATTGTAATTGCTAGACAGATGTTTATAACGGTCTAGTTTGTGTTGTATTAGCTGTATTACTCTGATGTATATGATACTATGTAAAGTTTTATGTGATATATTATAATTTGTTCGATTCCGCTGTGAGACTCTGATGTTGTCTGTTCTTTCTTTCCTTTCTTTTCTCTTTTCTATCCCTTTCTTTCTTCTTAGCGATGCGACTTCCTATATTCTGGAAGTTGGGTCGTTACACAAAACCCTTTTCAAAAACAAAAAGACCATTGTTGAGAATCAACGGATTCTTAAACGATCCGTTAGTAAGAAGTTGGACAAAATTACATCCAAGATGAACAAGTTTATTTCCATAGTCAACAAGAAGCTTGGATTATCTTCATCGTCATCATCCTCTAACTAGTTCTACCTTTCTGTATCTCGTAATATTTATTTTAGTTTATTTTGATTTGCATGTTCGTGTAGTTCTTTGTGCTTAATCGTTGTAGCGTGTTGTCATGAAATGAAATTGAATTCCTTTTCTATTATCTAGCTTATCTTATCTTCGGAATAAATGTTAGTATATTATATACACACACACACACATAATTATTCACAAAATAAAATAAGCCATCAAAATTCACTACACCATGTCGACATCCCCCCATGACCATGTCGACATGTACTGGTCAGAAATGACATTTCATTTTGAATTTGAAATTTGAATAACTACCTTATGTCTATTCATTTCAAACGAATTTCTACACCTATAAATACCTATTTCTTCTAGAATTCATCACTGAATATTATTTCTTATCCACTTTGTCTCTCATTCTTCTCACAAACTCGAATATGGCCAATCCAATTCGTAATCTATCAGAAAATCTTGAAGAGTCTCTTAATTCTTTCAAGAATATTCTTTCGTTCATTCTACATAACCCGTGACACTTAGAATTGAGTCAAATGCAGATGATTAAAGAGAAAGAAAGGCATTTCGATGCAATACGATGGATGATTTCCTCCCTGCACAAGGACAATAACGAAGCACATCCTCCAGTCTCTCTCGCTAATGATAATGAAAATTGGGATGCCATTAAAGTAGACCCTATATTTGGAGAAGAAGGATGGGTTGAAGTTCCTCCTAATGTTTAATTTGATTTAGTTTGATTGATTTGGTTTATTTGATTTGAATTGTTTAATTTGATTTGATTTGATTTGAATTGATTTGGATTAATATTTGGTGTGAAAAACATGTATAAATATGCATTAATATTTATATGATCTTTAATTAATTATCATGTCTATCAGTATAATTATCTCTTAATCTATCTATTATATACTACATTTGTATAGTTTATTAATGCAGGTACTTTAGTCTAAGAAGGGGAATTATATGGTTGGAGATTATATAGTTTGGAGTTAGTTTTTGTTGATGACAAAGGGGGAGAAATATAAAATAGGATAGTTAGGCATAGATTAAGGGGAGTTATTAGGATAGAAGTAATATTTTATAAACAAAGATTGTCATCATCAAAAAGGAGGAGATTGTTAGTCCGTGAGATGATGGTTTTGATAACAACAACTTTAGAATAGGATTATAAAATATAAATACTAACATTATAGTTTAGATATATGTGTATATGTAGGATTTAACCATGAAGGTACCAAGAATGAAGACTGTACAGTATAGAGATTCAAGATATCAAGATTGAAGACTCATGAGTATCAAGAATATCATGATTATCAAGAGTTCAACATTTCAAGAATAAGTAATTTAATTGGGAATTTTGTTAAAACTCCTAGAAAAGCACTGGTATCTTAAAATCCAATTTATTCATGGAATGGAATCCACTTCGAGCCTGTTAAAGGGACGGAATCCTAAGTAGGATGGAATGAATGAAAAATCTAGTGGAACATTGTTTTGTATCCGCTAACCTTTTATTCAAATATTTTTACAAAATTATATCTTGTTTTCAAAGTGATTTCAAAACCTTCCTTTTAAAAGAATCAAAAACATATATCCTGGTTTTAATACTTTTAGCCTCAAAATAGTCTTTATTTCCAAAATCAAAATTATCCTTGGTTTTAAACTATTTTTTAATAAATATTTATACTTAGATTTAAATATAAAGTTATAATAAAATTTTATATATACCAAAATATTATTCTCTATATTTACTTATGTATTTTAACTATAGTTAAGTATATTTATAAAGTTTAAATAGTTTTAATATAAGATAGAATTTATTTTCCAAGAAAAACAAATCACCAAATTTCCTTTGGCATGTCGACATCCTCAAGTACCACATGTCGACATGGTAGTAGTTTATTTCAAAATTTTGAATTTCAAAGGAAATGTCTAGTCGTCATATCCTTTCACGAATGGACATGACTTTTGTTTTATTATAAATAGGGGCTGTTTTCAACGAATTTCTAATCATATTTTCTGGTTTCATTTCTCTTCTTCTTCCATATTTCTTTATACATATTCCTACCTTACTCTGCCAAAATCAACATTGAATCTAACTAGATTATCTCTGGATTGATTTTCTATCACTATCAAAACAAGATCCTCAGTGCTGTTCAGAGCTATAGGCTTCTTTGTAATCAATTAAATGAGAATAGGTGTGATTGTGGCCTTCGAAATCAATCGAGCGAGAAAAGGTGTGATTGTAGCCTTGGAAATCAATTGGGTGAACTTGTTGCCCACGAAATCAAGTATCTCTACCCAGAGGATTGTGAATCTGGAGGGTGTACCTCATAGCCTTGAAATCGATGGTGTAATTGTACAATTGATTTTGAAAAGAAATCCATACATGTGTGCAGGACTGGATGTAGAGTAACTTCGAACCAGTATAAAATGCGTGTGTTCTTTCCTTTACTGCTTTTACTTTATTTTTGCATCTATGTTTGATTCTGTGATCATATTTGTGTCTGAATATTGCATACATTTGTGTTTAAATTAATAAAAACTCTCAAAAAGATTTAATTATTCCTTAAAACACTATTCACCTCCTAGTGTTTATCCTAGCCTTAAGATCCGTAATTCGCATTTCTCACATGAATTTCTACAAGCAATACATCATGATTTTAAAGACGACTTACCTTCAAATCAAGATCACAAATAGGATGCCATACAAAAAGATCAATCGAGTGTGGTTGATTCCTCAGGAGTTTCTCGAACATAGTCAGGATTTAACAAAATTTTATCCTGGTTTTAACCAACTAGATAATGTTGACATGACTTTCCATATGACACTATGAAAGGAACCACGCCGATATAGGATTGACAACAATAGAGGTATGAAAATTCGACGAGAGGTGGTTTCAAATGACCACATAAATGCAAGTCGTTAAATAATTGCAAAAAGGCAAGAGAAACTCAAGAAATGGATATTTATATTCCAATTTTAGTAAACAAATATTTTTAAGGTTATCAAAATCCTTTTGCTTCATAATAAAATTATCGAATTTCAACATTTTGAAAATTTTCAGAGCCTCTTTCGAAAATCCAATTAAATCTCTAAACTCTTCATTTAAAGTGAACATAGTGCTTCACTCTTAAATTCTACTAATACACACACACACACATCAGTTTGAAACATATATTTATACTAAACATCAATTCAATTACATCATAAAATAGGTAGAAATACACATGACCACAAAGTAAACAAATAAATTTCAATTTCAGACCTGAGGTAAAGAAAGTAAATTTTGACCTAGAAACAACATAATCAGAGAACTCCTATAAAATAAAAGTTGTTCTACTTAATCTTAGCTTTTAAGAGTATAAAGATCATCAAAATCAGATTTACGGTTTGAAAGTTATGCAAAATTTACTTACAGCTCAAATTTTAGAAACTTATAAGGCAGAAATATTTATTCACCTTCAAACCTATTTTAGACATAATATAAAGCAAAATATTCCAATATGGTAATAAGAAAATTTATAGCGATCTAAAAGCTCTTTCATTTGCAAAAGTTTGGACTCATTTGGAGTTGAAAATCTCACATTATTGTTGTTTTAGCACAGCTCTTTTTCATACCAAATTTCATCTTTCAAATCAATTCAAATTTTGAAATTTTCCCAAACCATTTTGATTTCAAATTTTATTTTCAAACAAGCTTTTGCTAAATCATTTAGTAGATGATTTTTTCCCCCAGAAAGCTAAGACACACCAAAATATGGTCAACTTTATGTAATCAACATAAAAGGAACAATTTATCAATTGGAAAAATTTTCATTACTTTCCAAAACCTAGCATTAGAGCAAATAACTAAGAAAATTCAGTTTGGAAGAGATAACTACTCTCTTCTATTATCAAAAGATGATTATTGATTATCCATAAAATAAATTTTAGGACATATATATATAACTATTCTCATAGTTAAAATGGTTATACCACATAAATGATTCATTTATCAAAAAACTGAAATTTACATTTCCACTTTATCACAAAAATTAAATTTTCCACTAATTATTAACATAAAAATTTATTAAAGTTGATAATTAATTCAAATTTGTTTTCAAAAGAATTTTACAAATTCACATCAACAAATGTTAACACAACCAAAATTTTAAAAAAAAATTGCTCACAAATTCATGCTAAAAGTTTAAAATAAAGATATTCAATTTCATAAATTTCAAATAATATATGGGTACTATCTCGCTGTTGATTTATAGCGTATAATCCCATAAATTGGCTGTAGAGTTGTCCAAATGATCAAAATTGCCTCGCCACTCATCCAACGCTCATTATGGTTCGATGGCTGCATTACACATTCAAATTAAAATTTAATTCTCAAACCATATTAATTTATTCCATACTTTACTTATTAAAACTCAATTTACCGTGTGTGATTGCCTCATCACAGAGTTTAGGAAATTCCTATCGATAATGTTGATCAGGCGCATTGACCAGAATTCTTAAAGCACTCGATGGACCACCCAACATAAAAATCATTTTCCATAAAAAGAAATACCTCATATATAATGCACAAAATATTCTTTGTTTATCTCAATAAACAAAATCCATTCTCACTTAAAAAATATTTTCAACATTGGAAGATTTGAAAATTTAAATTATTGCTTACTTTCTAAATCAAAGAAAACAAAGAGAACTCATCGAGATATTCCTAGAATACTCGATTTACAAGATTGGCGGAATAAACTGAAGTGTTCATTAAACTGGACGATATAACGAGCCACTCACAAGAATCATACGAGTGCAGTAAGAGGAACACTATCCTCTGCAACTCGTAGCTGATGAAAATCAATCTATGGTCAAGCTGAGGAAAGACCCTAACACCACTCAACAGATCGGACATATCATCAATCATAGGCTATAGGTACTCATTCGAATGGTTATCTCGTTACGCTTGCGAAAATGGATGCAAAGCTTAAGAATACCATTATATTTCTAAGCAAAGATGACTGTGACACCTTATGGTAAAGACTGGACTGAATGAATTGCTTGGCTTTACGCTTCAGCAATTACTTCGAGGGTTTCTTATTTCTTAGTGGACACCCTCTTGGAAGGATGACTAACAAGCTAAGAACTAGGAATGAGGTCAATACAAAATTCAATTGCCCGATTGGGTAGCAAACCCGAAACGTACTCACATAAATCAAAAAAGTCACAAGCAACTGAAATTCGAGATACATATCATCTCAAAACCCAAGAACAAATAAATACACTTCGGAATTATCATCAACATTCACGTGAACTAGAGAAACTAATCAGCTGAATTAGGATACCTAACATATAGGATCCTTTTAGAATATAGGATTGGGGTTTTATAATAAGCAAACCAATCCATCCCCAAATTATGTTAACCCATGGTTATGACTAATGTGCAGATTTTCAGAAAGAAAAGCTACAGAGATCGTCCTCAATATTATCACACAACATGCCATGTATTTCGGATCCCCTCAATAGGATTCGCAATCCTCAAAGAAATAACAAGATGAGAAACGTCTAACGATATCAACAAGCTCCTTCGATACAAATGTATCAAGCATCCTTATCGAAGAGAACTAGAATAAAATAATCACAATAAGGATTGTCCATAGGATAAGATATCATTAATTCAATTATGGAATGCTACGAAACAAAATATATTCCTAAATATATTCCAAACTTTTATCCACCCCAAAGGACATGAAAAGGTCAAGTACAAAATGATTAAGGGATGTGTAACACTCATGTTATACTTGGATGTACCGTAATATATGTTTCTATTCTGTGTTTATCATATTTTATTCTGAACTCGGCACTGATACCAAGATGTGACACCCCACATTGAGACCCACATTAATAAAGAGTATTACTGGGTAATACTATCTGCTAATGCGGAGGATAGGGTTGATTAGGAGCGACCATCTATAGTTTTTCTTAAAAATCTATTAAATACGTCGGTTAATGCTCTAAAAAAATTCTTTCTCAAGTAGATCGACAAATTCAAGAAAAGCTTAATACAAAACTACAGGTGGCTAATGGATCCATCAAAACAACATACAACAAGAAAATGTACAATATATCATAAAACAACAAGCAGAAAAATATATATACAATATAAACACTGAAACATCCCCAGTATAATAAAAAATGATGCATCATAAGTGGTTCGAAACCACATTGTATACACTTAGTCAAAAAAATATACATATCAGAGTCAATCAGAAAAACTGAAAAACTACACAAATAGAGATTAGCTGATATCCAAGCGGAAGAATCAAACTAAAGCTAAGTCCAAAAGTAAGTATCAATCTGAAATAACTCGGTCTGACCCGAGTATAAAATACATATGTCAGTCTTGCTAAAACAATCAGTTTCGTAAAATAAGTGATAATATGAAGCATAAGGTAAAGGGTAGAGTATCCTCTCGAAAGAGAAGAAACCATGACAAGAGCATGTCCTTACTTCATATGAGGTAATTCACTAAGTGTATGTCCTCGAAAGTGGTAAGCTCATCAATAAAACATTATGAAGTACAAAAAATACGTTATATCATCGGTTTTGTCCATTGGTTATATAATAGCTGAGTTAAACAACATCAATTATCTACAAATACATGCCTCATCTCATCGGCGTATACAAAACACTAAACTCCAAAGAATGGAAATATGAATCACAAGATAAATAGAACTCAACTAAGAGTTCAAAACTCCGAATGTAGTCACCATATAGTCAATATTATATCACTCAAGCTAAATAGATAACTCAACAAAGGCGATTATGGTGAAAACACATATAAATAATCTAAATTCTAGAAATCATCACAAAGAAATCTAGAAAACATTAATATAAGAAATAGGACCCAACAGTCCAACAAAGGCCCAATGGCTAAATGAATATTGGACCTAACAGTCCAATAAAAGCCCAATAGCTAAATGGAAATAGGACCCAACAGTCCAATAAAAGCCCAATAGCTAAATGAAAATAGGACTCAACAGTCCAGTTAAAGCTCAACAACCATAAATAATTAGGACGTCCAAGATATGGTCCAACGGCCTGCCAACTACTTGTGCATAAGAGATCCAACATTCTTTATAGGGCGCAACAGTCCATGGAGAGCCCAACAACTGTATATATTCACATAGGACCAAATAGTCCATAAGCGGCCCAATAGTTTAAGTATTGGCAATCACTCGCGAATGTTTCACAAACTCCCAGATAGGAACCCAAAAAGTGGTAATCGTGCATCCCATACCACACATTCTCATTCAACGGTTTCCTAACCGCTAGTCAATGCCACACAAGAAAGTAGTAAAAATATTTTCCTCATCTCATCGGCAAACACGGCCCAAAGGTCAAAACATTCAAACAGACAAGTAAGGAATTAATCGATAAAGTAAACACATATGTCTCATACCATGTGTTTTACTAAACCGCTTAATTCTCCTTCTCATATGCTCGAATAGTGCAAAAACGTGTATTTTATATAGAAAATAATTTGTTTGAGAAAGCTAGCTTTTAAAACAATTTTCGAAATCGTTTTGGAAAACAAATCTTTGAAATTCACTTATTATAGAGAATATTTTACTTTAATAGCTTTAGAATAATTATAGATATTTGTTTCAAAAGCCAACTTATTAAAAAAAACTTTCGAAAATGGTTTGGAAAGCACGTGCAAAGAAAAAACAAAAATTCAATGAAATTATTCATAAAATCATCATACGAAAATGTCCTAAAAACTCACCAATCCGAAATATAAATAAGTGGTAATACTTGCTCTTCCATCTTAGGATCAAGCCAACGAAAAACAACATCAACAGAATTCGTGTAAAACAATTCAAATTTTCAACTGGAGCAAAACATGCTCTGATTCAAAGTTCCAAGCAAATTTTCAACTAGTTAAAGTAACCTAAAAACCTTGTAATTTTACTGGCATAGAGTTCAACAACTCTACTTTAAATAAAAAAAATAATGGATACAATTGGACAAGAGAAATCACACAATTTGGACAAGATATGAGGAAGTTACGATGTCTCAAAGTTGTATACAGGTAATTATTTCACTACGAAAATCTGGAGCAAAAACATGCTTCGAATCAAAATTTGACAGCATATTTCTATATGTTACATAGGTCGAAATGACCTAAAATTTGGCATGCATAAAGTTTAACACTCATATTATAAACTGGATAAAATAATCACATAATTTAGACAAGGAATGAGAAAGTTATGATGTCTCAAAGTTGAACTCAGAACAGATTTATACTGTAAAAAAAATTCTGGAGCAAAACATGCTCTGAATCAAAGTTTGGCAGCAGATTTCTATAAGCTATAGAGGTCGAAATGAACTTAAATTTGGCATGCATAAAGGTTAAGACTCATAATTTAAACTGGAAAATAAATCATGTGATTTGGACAAGGAATGAGAAAGTTATGATGTCTCAAATTTGAAACAAGAACAGATTTATACTGTAAATTCAGAACACTTCATTTACAGAAACATTTTTTTTTTTGCATTTCAGCATTAGCGTTTGTGAGATTATTTCCCACCTTGCAATATACTTGAGCTACTAGATCAAATTTGGCGAAAAGGAGCAAGGTTTGGCCTTGAAAGATGCTTCAACAACCTAGAAATGGAGTTTTAACAAACATACAACACAAGAACTTCAATTAGACAAACAAACTTCTTCAAAATTGGAATTTGATGAAATTGAGTAAAATGGGAGATTTTGGCTCTGTTTTGAAAGAGGGAATAAATTTTGTTACTTTTTCTTAGTTTCTGGAAGAAGGTGTTTTGTGTACGTATAGAAAATAAGAGAAATCTTTTTCTCTACTCTGATTAAGTGCTAAATAGGCTAAGCCCAAAACTAGTTAACTTAGCCCAAAAAGAAATTAACACACAAATTCTATTATACACTAATATACACCAGTTATAACAAAATATACTAATTGCTTTCACTCTTGTGAAATCACGAAACACATTTTTATGTTCTAAAAATTATTTTGCACCAAAATAAAAGATAATTTATCTTTAAAAATTTGTTTTTACTATTAAAAACTCTTATTTCAATGCACAAAGTACATAATAATTATATAAAACTTCATTTTTAACTTCAAAAAATACATAAAGTTTATTTCCTTGTGTAATTAAATATAAAAAACATATTTTCATCATTTTTACAACAAAAAATTATTTTTAACCCAAATTTCACATTTTCATTTATAATAAACCACATATTAAATCAGATGCTCCTTTTAAAAATTAATAAAAGAGACATTTGGCAATAATTATCAAAATTATTGCATTTCTCAAACTTAATGCCATGTTTTGCTCATTTTATTATAAACATTCAAAAATAAAGTTCCAAAAATTTATTTCAACATTTTTAACTCATTGTTTATTCAAAATAAACAATTTTAAATCTCCAGTTTATTTAATTTCATAATATTAAATTATAAGCACCGTTATAATTTAATATTTACAGGTAATAACTAAGGCCAGGGTCATTACGTAAACTCTAATATAAACCATTACAAACCACCCTTTTAATCCTTAGAATCCGACACTAATACATCTAGGGTATTCATGGACCAAATATCCAAGTGCTGAAAATACTGATCGTTGGGGTCAGAAAAATAGAAGACAGAACAAAGTCTCACATTGTGAGGAGAAGATATATAATCTAAATAAGATTATTTTTACAAAAAAAATCATCTTTATTATGCATAACATCAGAGTATGCTAACCTATTTTTAACCTGGAGAGTTATAACAACACGTCCTTAGAATTTCTGATAAATACAGACAGAAATCAAGAACAAAAAACAACAAAATATTAGATATAAGATTACGTCTTGAAGAATCCCACTCATCCCCTGAAAGCTCTAAAGCATCCAGCTAAATCTAGGAAATATGCTTGGACAGATCCCAAAATTATAGAAAAATGACGCCCGGGTCAGCCGGGTGAAAACAGCTTGAGAAACTCAAATTACAAGGAATTTTATTTATTTAACTAGTAAAATCGTTTAAAATCAAAGATATCTCATAAAGCAATGCCGCACTTAAACACAGATGAATTTTTACCTTACGATAACTAAAAAAATTCTATAGAAAATCCAGTTATATTATAATAATATCTACGGTTTAAAGTAAATAGAAAAAAATAGCTAAAAAGCTTGTATCTAACATATCAACATTGTTGGGCACAACTAAGTCTCTAAGGCACGTATTAGAGAATCGATTCAACAATGGCTATGTAAGGGATTGCCTTCCAAAAGAACACCTATCGAAAATGTACCTAAGAGCCACATATGGACCCCTCCGAGCACAAAGTCGGCATGCCTCTTTAAAATGACAAGCCGAATTACCTAATCCCTTGACACTGAGGCAGCGAACATTGCCCCTCGATGCCTGCATGCAGAACAACTCTAAAGGACAATCTAGAACGGGATGACGGCTCCTAATGGTAGTTAACTAACTCTATGAGCATCCCTGTTTTAGCCATTCTCAGTGTAGTGTCCTAGAATTTTATTCATTTGAAACTGGAATATATAATTGATTTTAGGGGTTTTTAGGCTCGAGGAAAAAGTTAGAGAAAATTTTTGTTTGAGGGACAAGAAGTATGTTTTTTAGACTGAAGGACACTTGTAGTGTAAACAACAGAATGATAAATGTAACTATCATTTTCAGTTTACACTAAAAAGTGTCCTTCAGACTAAAAAGCAAACTTGTTGTCCCTTAGACTAAATTTTTTTGCAACTTCTTTATTGTGCCTATTTACCTGTTGATTTTAAATATTGAAAGTTAATTTTATAGATTAAATAACTCGAATTTCAAATATAACGATTTATTGGATAACTTAATTGTTGAACTTAATAATCAAAATTATTTAAATAATTGTATCTTGGGTATTAAGCTAGATAAAATAATTTCAAAGCTTACTTAAATTTTATTTAAATAGGATGAAGATAATAAAATTTTTAAATTGGATTTAAAAGCGATTTAACTGATTTTGAAAATAACTAGTTTTAAAATAACGAGTGAAAATAGCCTTTCGAGGCACTGTCTCCGATTTCGTCGAAATCAGTTTCAATGGATCCCTAATAATGAATTATAATACGCCGTCAAATTTTAGGACAATCAGATGTATCGGTTGGCCATGTGAGATCGAAACACATAGAACTTAATACTGAAAATTTAATATAATAATTAGGTTCAAAAAACTATCTTCGACATACGATCAAAATAGGTCCCAAGACTAGTTCTATTATGTTCGGAATAAGGGTATAACATATAAAATGTCAGGCGGCACATCTCGATTGAGATTCGAAATTACATAGCTTGATATTGTAAAAATAAAAATAATAAAATGTATTTATTTGAACATACAAATGGCTCATCCCATCAGCCTATGCCCCTACCACGTTCAAAACAGACCCGTACAAGTCATCCCCATCTGCCTTGTTTCATTCCCATCTGCCATGCTCCATCACCATCAGCCCATACCCCACCATCATCATCTAGGCCATGTTTATATATCTACATCACGAGAAACATGTGGATATTCTTTACTTTTTCATCTCCTGTAACATTCAAAGCTTAAAAAATTACCAAACTTCCCCTTCATTCAAAACTCAACAACATCAAATCAGATCGTAATTAGCTCGAGTGATCAACATGAAACATGTGGATAATTCTCTGTAGTATTTTTTAAAATTTTTGGATTGAGATTCCACTGAGAATCAAGCAAGTTATCGCATTAAAACCACAAAGAAGAAAAATCTACACAAAACTTAAAAAAGTAAATTCTCTCGATCCAGGAAGAATTACTTGACGCCGTAAGTGTTGTTGAGTTTACATAAGAGGGTACGATCTTTGACGAAGTTTCTGCACGATTCTATATTGATGATCAACGTCCATCGAAAGCTTGAGTTAAGGTTTGTTAGAACTAAAAGCTACGATTCACGAATTCGAGTTTAGCGTGTTGTCGGGCTTGGGGAGTGTCTCATTGTGGTGAATTTTGGTTGAATTCAGCACATATAAGTGTCACGAGAGTTTCATTTTGGTGTGGATTGAGCTACAGGCATATTTTGTTGCGGGTTTGCGGTCAGGTCAAGATGGTGAAGGATGGGTTGCTCTCGCAAGAAGAAAGTTATAGGTGATGATAGGTTGGCATTTCGGTGATCGGTGCTCTGTGCACGTGCGTGCCGTGCACGGATATGGGATATTGGACGAGTAAAGAGGAAAGGGGGAAGAAGAAGGCTTTGTACATTGTGGGTGCTGGTCTTATTGTTTTGGGCCAAGCCCATTGGGTTATTGGGTGAGAATTTAGTCTATTTTGTTTTAATTTTTTTTGTCTAAGTACTTAAATTCGAAATGTTACATCTTGCTCATTTTTTATCCGATTGACGTGTGAGTTTTTGTATTGTACTCATATTGACAAGTACAATATTGTTGTATGATTCATTAGAAACCTCAAACAAGGATAAATTTATGATATATGAGAACGGACATGATTGAAATTATGTTATTTGAAATAATAACGTCGTTTAAATTTATATACCTTAATTATTGATGTTTATTTGGCCAAATATATTACTGTTGTACTAAATTGGATTGAATGTGGTAATTGGACATCTGTTAGTGGAATAAAACACCATTCCGATAATTAAATAAATTTGACTTTAATTAGCAGAATAAATCCCCGTTCTGCTATATTATAGCCGTAGACCTCTGATTATATATTGATTAAGTGATATGCCACTTTTGATAAGTGATATGTTGACCAATGATGGTTAAGTATTGAATTTATTTACGTAATCGTGCATTATGTAAATATCTGTTATTAACTTGAAAAGTTAAACTGAATAATATGGTATCTTATTTGAGTACCATGGTGATCGTTAAGCCTCTTTCGAATTTGAAAAGCTAATTATCAATTTGAAAGTTATTTAAGAATAATTATTTTTATTATAAGGTTTAAAGATAATTATTATTTAGTAATAAGATTTAAAAGATAATAACTTATTAGTAATAATATTTCAAAGATAATCTATATTTCTTTTAATAACGATTAAAGTAAATTATTTTATTAATATGATTCTTCAATGTTATATCCCAAATGTTGTTTAAGAACGTTTAGTTATGTTTTTAAAGTTATGGTTTAAAAATATTTTAATTATTTTCTAAAAGTGGTTTAACTTACTTTAGTTTTTAATTAGAGTTATTCAATTGTCTTAATTTAAGTTATTTAATTAAATTTATAGGTTAATTAATGATCAAGATAATATTAGTTTAAAGTTAATTAATTATCGTTTTAATAGCATTTTAAAGTTAATTAAGTATTATCCTGATATTGTTCTAAAGTTAACTTATTACTATAATAATAGTGTTTAAAATTAGTTTAATATGTTATTAAGGGGATTTTAAGTTATTATATTAAATGAGATTTAATTTAAATGAAATAGAAGGATGGTTAAATAATAACTTATTATTTAAAATTATTAAATAATATACGGGCTATCAAGAGAATCTTACTAACTCAAAGAGTTTATTAAATAAGTAGATTAAATATGGGAATAGTTTTATAAATGGTTTTGGATATTTATAAAAGCATTTATAAACGTGCTTTTAAAGATTTGGAGAGAAGAAGTTTATAATTGGAGTTTTGAGATATATAAAAGTTGTTTAGATACAGATTGAAGATTTATAAAGAAGCTTTCCAAATAGATTTGGAAATATTTATAAAATAAAGGAATTTGGAAAGAGATGGTTCATATTCATGGCGTATTTCGAGGGATAAGGATTGCCTACAGTTTACTATGGATTCGTTGGGATAGCGACGTAACCATCGTGTGAGCTACGATCCATGGTCGATATTGAATGGTACTTTTCAATATCTATTTTTAAGAGTTTTTAAGTTTTAAAGCAAAATGATTCGTGAATATACTTGTACCATTGGAATAAGTATATGGTTATATTGTCTAAGTATCAAAATATAGTGTTTTGTGAATATACTTAACCTATCTAGATAAGTATATGGAAGTGATTTTCGAGGTATTTAAAAGATGATTTTAAAATAATGGAAACTTATTTAAATAAGGCTTGGTGATTTCAATCGGATATGTTACATTATTTTTTGAATGGTGTTATTCTATAGTTAGATAACCAACTATTGAATTTGGACCCAGAACGTAACTTTGGAAATATGTAGGAGAAACATGTAAGTTATATGTCACAGTCATCTCCGATGATGTCATACTATGAGTATAAATCTTGTTTCACTCTCCTAGGACAATGATAAGAAAATCTGTTCACTAACGGTTAGGGGGATATCTTCGATCTTATCTTTGACTGTTTATTTCCAAAAGAACCGCGTTGAGTTACTGGAAATAATAGAACGTTGCTTCGAAGAGACCGGATAGGAACTATTTCCATTGGTTTGATTAATGTGATAGGGGGCTCTCGCTTTCTGTTTGGTGGTGAGCAAGAGATTCTTACCTCTATATGTCCCAGAGAGGTAGTATAAGGCCTTGATGGGTTAGTTTGCTAGTGCTTACATTAGTGAGGCTGGGCGTAAAAACTGATTCGAGGTACCGGTGTATGCCACAGTGGGGCTCGGATGGTTGAAAAGCCTACCGGTCGTCACTACCGGATGGTCGAAAAGCCTACGGATGTTAAATTTGGCATTAGAGTTGAAGGTTAAGCGAGAATCTCGACATTGGTGGTGTAACAACCCTTAGTTTTACCACTTTTTTAACGACCCGCCTTTTTGGACAGTTTAAACCGACGATCAAATACACATGTCGATTCCAAACCATTCAAAAGGGCAGATGGTTATTGGGGTAATTAAGAAAAGAAAGGGGAGGGAAATAAGGAAATGAAACAACACAGAATCTTGCAGCGGAACGATAAAATATAATAGTCAAATAAACAGTTCATGAAGTTGTTTACTATACTTTGACCATTATTTATACAACATTTATCAGAGTTAAACATATACAACAGAACAAATAAAATAATGCAGCAGACAACATGATGCACAGATAATAATAGTAATAGTGTACCAAATCTTCGTCTCCGTCCTCCAGAATAGATCTTCAAAAATCTGAAAAACTCAGGACTGACCCGAGCGTAATGAAAAGACAAAACACTCGAGTCAGGACTAAAATATCCTTATGAAAGTTAAATCAATCGTAAATAAATATGAGTGTAACGGCGTCAGAGATGTTTATGGGGTTTGACATCTCATATCCAGTGTCAACGTGCGTGCAATAACTCAACGGATGTTACGGGATTTTCCATCTCTCAAGGATCCGTGAAACTATCTACTATGTAGTAATATACGCTAAGTAGATAATGCCTATCAGTAATATAAAGTATCAAAATAGCGTTAAGGCGTTACCATAATCCCCCTTAACACATTTTATATTCCCAAAAGCATATACAAGACCGTAGTTTCCCCAAAACCGGAAGTCACCAGAGGGCAATCCATATACTCAAGGTACAAATCAAAACGTAGTGGTCGCGAATAGGATAATCAGTATGACAAGGTACATGAGGCGATACCAACTAGGATACTAGTAGTTGCGTGATCCGGACTGATGTTGGGCATAGCCAGCAGCTACCCCAACACCGCGAAACAACACTCTGAAATCAAGGGGTGCAACCAAATCGCATCACAAATGTAATAGATATTGTATCGAAGAAGTGTGTCCGCTAGAGGTGGCGAACCTCAATGGCCCGGCGTGGCTCCTATTTTAGTCATGTCAGGGGTCATCCAATATCGTTCTCTTTCTTCAGTCAACGCGTTCACCAAACCATCCACTTCATTCTGGATCAACACTCCACGTATAATAGTTATTAAAGTGGTTTTTGGCATCGACAGAGAGTATGTCCATATCTGATCCCGGTCTCTTTAATAACTACGTATTATTACACCGTGGCTCTTTTATATTTCAAATCGATTCATAATTGATATCAAAATATCATATTCGCTTCAAAATCAAATCCATTTCAAATATCATCATATCTATTGAAAGGTAAGATTTCGTTTCAAAAATAAATTTTCGCATCAATATCTCATTTCGATTTCAAAATCATTTCGAATTTTTAATTTAGGTTGCAACTTCATTTAATCCAATTCATATTCGGATTCAAGATTTACACATAACATTTCACCTTATTAACCAGTTTGAAATTTTAGAAAAATAGTTTGAGTAGTTTAAAAATAGTTTTAAATAATTGAAATCGTTAAAATACTTTAAAATTTTAAAATGGATTTGAAATAGATAAATTTAGTTTAAATAATGTAAATTGGGTTAAGTAGATTTAAAATAGATTAAAATAATTTAAGTATTCAAAATGGTTTATATAACAGAGTAACTTGGAAAACAAAATAAAACAGCTTCAAAATCAATCCATTTCAATTATAACTTCCCAATTCACATCAATTTCAATTTCCATTTTACCGATTCAATTTCGATTTTTAATTCAAATCAATGCCAACTTTGACTTCAAATTAATTCAATTTCACATTCACCTTCAACTTATTCAATTTCAATATATATCGATTTTTAGCTTGATTTTTCAAAATATCAATTTTAACACTTAACAAAATTATCCTTCAATATTCAAATTTAAATCCCAATTACAAACATGATTCAATTTCAAGCTCAATTTCAAATATCATTTTATATCGCTTTTACTTAATAATATTCACAGCTCGATTTAAGGTTAAATCCTTTAAACGAATAAATTTTCGAACTTCAATCATAACCAATTTTTAAATTTCAAAGTCTCAACTTAATTATTTAACAAAATTCCTTTAACCAAATTTTATTTCAATATTCCAACTCAAATTTTCGATGAATTCAATTTCTATAAATCGAGTTCTATTTATAACTTTAAATCAAAACATTTAAATAAATTTCAAATCGACGATTTCAAAATTTTATTAATTTAGCCAATTCGGTGTCCGTATATAATTTTCTATCCTATGGCCAAGTAATTATTTATTTCAATTAAATGTCAGGGATGAGTATATATTACTTTAATTAAATCACAGTATCATATGTATGCATAACAGGATCTATATAAGCAAATAAACATCCAAACATTCAATTATCAACCAATAGCATCCATCAAAATACATCATCCAATAAACAATACAATTCATGGCAGTTTCATAGTTATCAATGTCAGGTAATTTATTCGCAATTCAATTTCAATTTCAATTTAACTGTCAATTTAATTTTTCAATGGTTAATTCAAACGACAATCTATATGACAATTAAATTCTATCAAACAACGACCAATAAATTTCATAACACTTCATAATGTCAAATTCAACTAGCATAAAGATATTTAGTACGGTGTGAGCGTTATAAAACACTCACCTTGATTTCAATGCAGTTCCAGCGTTTTATTTCGAATAAAATTAAACGAGCGTTTAATTTTACGAGAAATTTTCTTTAGCTCCAAATGACTCCAATCCAATTTCATAGCGTAGTCCTCGTCCATACGAATCCAACGCAAAAAATTCCGTCCGAATCCGACCTCGTATGAATAAGTTACGCTATTACAAAGTTTATACGATTTAAATAAAATTAACTTTAACTAATCTCTTTTATTTACCCTAAAACATATCTGGGCCGCACATTCAGCAAACCCACGATCGTGGCCGCCCAAACCCCCTTCTTCCATCTTTGTTCGCGCACAGTGAAGCCAAACCCAAAATGCACGTTCGAACCCTAGATGCCGCCCCACCCTATGACGACCGGAAGCTAATCCCACGTCGTCGTTACATGCACCACCATCGGAGCTACTCACGGCCGCGAGCGTATGAAGCTCGGTCACCCCCATCACTCGAAAAACGTGGGCGTATTCCGGCCCTTCCAATCCATTTTCCCGACGATCCATAGCTTTGTTCACGATTACAACCGTTGAAATGATAGATCGTGATGTGCTCTACAATTGTCCAGTTGAAAGGTTTCGCTAATAGTTGATGGATTGGAGGAGAAATGAGGAGGAAGGACGTGAGATGCTGGCCATTGAATATATAATGGCGGCTAGGGTTTCTTTTTTTATTTTATTTTTTGTTAGTGAATAAAAGGGGGGCCTATTTATAGGAAACGGCGAATATTTTTTTATCCGGCTTTTCCAAACTCCGAATTTCGCGTGGTAACTGATGTTCCTAGGGTTTATCCCGCGTTCCGGACACAATGGAACAGGTTTCGGAAGCTAATTCGATCGTCTGTGCGAGTTACAGCAATAAACGATCGACTTTAAATTAAACCGATTAAACGAATTTCTATGCGTTTTGGCTTGCCCCGGACAAACGGTAAATCCGTTTGACTTGAAATTTGAAACCTTACAATAATATCACATTACGGATCCGATGAAACAGGTTTCGTCGAGATTCGAGACCGTTTGAAAAATGACTATTTTAACTCGCCAAATTAAAATTAAAACAATTTCAACGCGATTCGAGCTGCCACGGTCAAACGACAACTCCGATTGCTACGAAAATTGAAATTCGATAATAACAAACTATTACGGATCCAGTGGAACTAATTTCGTCCAATTCTGAGACTCTTCGAAAATTGGCTATTTTTCAGTCGATAATTAAATAATAAAATATTCAATTTTCACAAATACATTTTAAATTCAGTTTTAAAGGTTCTATAACATCACTATAACTCCAATATGATAAAATAAAATTTTACAAATCATTTTTAATCATATTAAACCCGTTATTCAATCTATCCAATAAATTCCAATTTTAAAATCTTATTAACTCTATTATAATCCCAATATAACTTACATTCACTTTGGAAACCAATTTGAATCATATTAAATCCAATTTCAATTATTCACTCTATTTTCATATATTAAAATCTAATATCAAATTAATCATATCTAATTTGAAATTTAATTTATTCAAACATTCGTATTATTAAAATTAAACAAATTTTATTATTCTTGAATCACTATCTATGAGATATTCAAACGAACTTATAAATTTAACTTTTGAAACGAATAAAATTATAGAACAACCATTTCCATTATACGGTTATTGTTAACTCCTATTTCTGAAGCGACCTAAGACTTACGCGAGTTAACGACCTAACTACAGCAGCGACCTAAGGTATTTAGCGACCTATAGGAAGTTCCAACCTAGCAACCTAAAGGCCAGAGCGACCTAAAGGATGGAGCGACCTAACGAGTTAACAGGCTATGACCTAACATGCGAGCGACCTAACTATGGAACGGTTCTAGAGACCTAACTACCCATCGACCTAAATGGAAAAGCGACCTAGCCAATTCAAGAACCTAGCGACTTAAAAAAGGCTGCGACTTAAAGATGGCTCGACCTAAAAAGGAGAACGACCTAAAAATGCTTCGCGACCTAAAGGAGGCCGCGACCTATGAAGCCCCGCGACCTAACAGGAAGGCTGCGACTCAGAAGATGTAGCGACCTAAAGCTTTCACAACCTAAAGGAGTGCTTCGACCTAAGGAAGGTCGCGACCTAAGGGATTCAGCGACCTAAGATCAGCTATGGCTACAGAAAAGTACTCGCGACCTAGGGTAGGTCGCTAACGACCTAAATGCCAGAGTAAAAAAGTTGACTATGCTGTGCCACAGGGGGATAGGTCGCTTACGACCTAGGACTTGAGCAAATCAGCATGCGTGTTCTTGTGGAAGGAGGGGCCAATGCTCTTCAGGTCGACTACAACCTACGACCTTACTTAGGTCGGTCACGACCTACGACCTTACTTAGGTCGGTCACGACCTACAACCTTACTCCGAAAAATGCCTATAAATATGACCCTAACTCCAACTAGTAAAGGACTTTTGGGCTGATTTCCTTCAAACACCGTTACTCTGCTGCATTCCAAACTAATCCAATCCAACACTTAAAGCTCTCAAGATATTAAGAACGCTACAAACAACTTCAAGAAGAGATCACATACATCCAACATGGATTCGAAAACTCTCACCTCCATCGAAGTTTAAGCTACTTGTTCTAAGTATCTTGTGATTCAAAGTGTATTGTATTTGGGAAGAATTGTATCAGCTTGTAACGAGATTATTAATAAAAGTACTTAAAGTGGACGTAGGCTATACCCTAAAGCCGAACCACTATAAAATTGTTGTTGTTTACCGCTTTTCTACTATTATCTGCTTGTAACCTGTTCCCGAGTCGTCGGGTGGTGCTTTCACAACTACAACTCATACGTCGGGGTGTTAGCGTTCAAATTCAAGCGTTAACATTTTTGGTGCTTTCACTGAGAATTGAACTCAGGCAATTTATCATCATTGCTTCACAGAGGTTTGTAGAGAGAATTTCCCTGAAAACCAGAAGTCTATCCGAGATAATGGCTCCTGGAAGGAAGAGTAGATCGGTCAGATCTGGGAATATTCAAGAGGGAACCTCCGCTTCCCCTGTACCTAATCAACCCATTCCGTCTGCTGGGGTTACGAAAGCAGAGTTGGATGCTGTAATATTAGGACTGAACCAGCAGATAAACGCCCAGAATGCACAATTAGAAGCTCAGAGTGCCCAAAATGCTCTAATTCTGAATAAGTTGAATGATTTGCTCGGGGCAAATAATCAACCGGCTGGTAATGGAAGGAATTATACTAGCAACATTCATGATGCTAATGAGAGGAATGCTTCAGAAAGGGCTGCCAGTCCCTTTGAGCAAACGCTTCCTGAGGTTGGTGGATCTGGAACTCGACATGATGAGGAGTATCTTTCTGGAATGGTCCGGCAAATCATGAGAGAAAGTATGAAAAGGGTTGAAGATGAGAAAGATGGGGTTTCGCCCCAAGTAAAACTCCATTTACTGAGAAAATCTTAAAGGCGGAGTTTCCAAGGAAGTTTGTCCCTCCAACTATCCCAGCTTACAAAGGGACAAGTGATCCGAATGAATTCTTGTATAAATATGATTGGCACATGACAGGTGCCAGGGCCTCAGACGAGATAAAGTGCCGATATTTCCCCGTATACCTTGAAGGTGTGGCTCTACTGTGGTTCACCAAGTTGCCAGTCCGATCTATTGATCAGTTTTCAGACTTGACCCGAAAGTTCAAGGAACAGTTTAGACTATATGCTTCAAAGGCCAAAGACATCATGTCATTGTCAAGTATAGAACAGAATCCTGGTGAATCTATCAGATCTTTCTTGAACCGCTTTAATATAGCGCTGGCAGAGGTGGACAATGCTGAACCGCGAATGATATTGACTTATCTGATGAGGGCTATTGATAAGTCGAGCGAATTTGGGAAATGGTTAAACATGAAGGAGCCAACCTCCCTCGAAAAGTTCTACAAAAAGGCAGACGAATTCATACGCCTGGAAAGCCGTCCTGTACCGGTGAAGGCAGTGTCAGAAAAAGCTGAAGATAACACTATTGCACCACGCAAGATTGAATCTATAGGGCAAAAAAGGGAAAATAACAATGGGAAGAAACAGAGTAATCTGAAGAAGCCCCGATCCTTCAAGCCATCAGAGTATACTCCTTTATCAGACACACCGGAGCATATCTTCCTTGCCATTAAAGATTCTGTTGACCTTCCTAAACCTATCCCTTTGAGGACCGGAAAAAAGGCTATACAAAGTGGGAAGTTCTGCCGCTTCCATAATCAACCCGGTCATGAGACTGATGAATGCCTCCAGTTGAAAAATCTGATTGAAGAATTGCTAAGAGAAAACAAGCTGCAGCAATTTGTGAAAAAGAATAGCAACAATCCTGCATCGTCAAGTCAGGGGCAACAGGCTCCTGTTCATCAGCCTAGGATAGGTGAGAAAGCTACGGGGCATGAATCTGGAAGGCCCATTATCAATGTCGTTACAGGAGGGCCTCACCCAGCTGGCAAGAGCTGGGGAGAGATGGAGAGATATGCCAGAGCTTTGAAATATGTTCCAGCCGAAGAAGACGTCTTTGTTTTAGAAGACACTACGCCCCTGAAACAACAGAAAACTTTCAGTGATGATATTATTTTCAGAGCCAGAGATTCCTCAGGTATCGAAGCTCCTACCCTAGATCCCTTGGTCATCTCTGCTGGTATTGGACCGGCCATTGTCAGAAGAGTTCTCATTGACTGCGGAGCATCATGTAATATCCTCTTCAAGAAGACATTCGACCAAATGAAAATCCCTATGGTCGATGTACAAGCCTCATCGCAGAAGATCGCTGGCTTCACCGGGGAGCCAAAGCAACCAATAGGAACCATCGATCTGCTAGTAGAACTTGGGGAAGGAGAAAGGAAAGTGGTCCGCAAGCAAACATTTGTGATTGTCGATGAATTTTCTGCTTATAATGCTTTCCTTGGCCGTCCAACGCTCGCAGCATTCAAAGCTATTCTAGCCCCGTGGTGCCTCACTATTAAATTCCCTACAGACAATGGAGTAGGAGTTATAAAAGGGGATCAAAATGCTGCGCGAGAGTGCTATTTGACAGAGTTGCGAGAGTCAAGAAAGAGGGAAATGGGAAAGGATGCGGCCACTCCGGTCCGCATCAAAGAGCCAGCCTTGTAGCAATTACGGGGCGGACCCTGCACTGGCGAGCATAGCGGGGCACGGAAAGAGATGGATCCCAGAAAAGCCAGTGCAGGGGAGAATAGAGTAGTGCCGGTTGAAATGACGGTACCGGTACTTGTTGACCCGAAGGACCCAAATAAGGTGTTGAATGTGGGTTCACAACTTAATATGTCAATTCAGAATAACTTGATATCATTCCTGAAAGCAAATCTGGATGTCTTCGCTTGGACTCATGCTGATATGTGTGGAATATCTCCAGAAGTTGCAGTACACGCTCTAAATATTGACCCAAAGTTCACACCAGTAAAACAGAAAAGAAGAACCCAAGGTCCAGAAAGGTCAGCAGCATTAAAAGAAGAAATTGATCGACTCATGGAAAATAACTTCATCAGAGAATCTACATATCCGAACTGGGTTTCAAATCCTGTGTTGGTTAAGAAAGCTAATGGAAAATGGAGAGTGTGCATCGATTTTTCAGATCTGAACAAGGCCTGCCCCAAAGATTGCTTTCCTTTACCCAGGATCGATCAACTGGTAGATGGAACAGCGGGACATGAATTGTTATCTTTCATGGATGCCTACTCCGGATATGACCAGATCATGATGCATGAACCGGATCAGGAGGACACGAGCTTTATCACCGATGTTGGTCTTTATTGCTACAGAGTTATGCCCTTCGGTTTGAAGAATGCAGGGGCAACCTACCAAAGACTTGTTAATGCTATGTTCAAACCGCAATTGGGCAAAACTATGGAAGTCTATGTTGATGACATGTTAGTAAAGTCTAAGAAAGCAGCGGATCACATTGAACACTTGGCAGAAATGTTCGCAGTCCTCCGGAAATACAGAATGAAGCTTAACCCTCTGAAATGCACGTTTGGGGTCGAGTCCGGAAAATTCTTAGGGTTTATCGTCAGCGCTAGGGGCATTGAGGCTAGTCCAGCTCAAATTACTGCCTTGAAAGAAGTCAAAGCTCCTAGAACAAAGAAGGAATTGCAAAGTCTCAATGGAAAAGTTGCCGCCTTAAGTCGGTTCATTTCCAAAGCCACAGATAAATGTATCCCATTCTTTGACGCCCTAAAGAAAGGAAAGAAAAACTTCAATTGGACTCCCGAATGCCAAAAAGCCTTTGATGAGTTGATTCGCCATATGGAAACGCCTCCAATACTTTCTAGGCCTGGCGATGGCGAGGATCTTCTTATATACTTGGCAGTATCATCACACGCTTTAAGTGCAGCGCTGATACGGGAAGACAAAAGGATTCAACATCCAGTTTACTATATCAGCAAAAGGCTCACTGGGGCAGAGATGAATTACTCTAAGTTGGAAAAACTCGCCTATTGCTTACTAATTGCGTCTAGGAAGTTGAGGCAATATTTTCAAGCTCATCCTATCAGAGTCCTCACTGATCAACCTTTAAAGCAAGTCCTGTTTCGCCCTGAAACTTCGGGTCGTCTTCTAAAGTGGAATATTGAACTCAGTCAGTATGGCATCACTTATCATCCCCGGAAAGCGGTCAATGGACAAGCTTTAGCAGATTTCATTGCAGAGTTTACAGATAAAGGAAACAGTGAGGAAGAAGCGTTCGACAATTCCCCTATCCTGTGGAGGTTATATGTCGATGGTGCAAGAAATGATTACTGTTCTGGAGCCGGAGTTGTACTTGAGACTCCTGAAGGTCGGTCATTATGCTATGCACTAAGATTGGAATTTCCTTCAACAAACAATGAAGCCGAATATGAAGCTCTTATCGCAGGACTGAAAATCGCTAAAGAACTAAACATACGAGCATTACAGATCTTTAGCGATTCTCAGCTTATTGTATGTCAAGTCAAGAAGGAATTTCAAACGAAAGGGGGAAACCTGCCCGCTTACTTGTCGAAGGCTTGGGAACTTCTGTGTGAGCTCGATCACTATTCAATAAGCCACATTCCTCGGGAAGAGAATATGAAGGCAGATTCCCTCGTAAAGTATTCAAGTTCTGGTGAAGCTCAACTATTGGGATTGGTCCCTGTAGAAGTCCTTTCAGCACCAAGTATAGACGAGATGGATATTGACTGGATTATGAATGTATCTCAAGAACAAGAGTCATGGATGACTCCAATACTGGACTACCTACTCAGAGGTTCTCTGCCAGAAAATTCGATAGAAAGACGAAAGCTACTAAGGAAAGCCTCTCGCTATGTAATTCAGGATGGCCGATTATACAGACGGGGATTCTCAATGCCATTGCTTCGATGTGTATCCCGGGAAGAGTCCAAAACAATCCTAGCTGAGGTGCATGGAGGAGAATGTGGTGATCATTCAGGTGGTCAAACATTAGCAAAGAAAATTCTCCGATACGGATATTTTTGGCCAGAAATTAATCATGATGCTGCAAGCTATTCCCGAAAGTGTGACAAATGCCAAAGATTTGCCAAAATTCCTAGAGCACCTTCAACTGAACTCACACAAATGGTCAGTCCATGGCCATTTGCAATTTGGGGAATGGATCTCATTGGGCCGCTACCGACTGCCAAATCAGGAATTAGATATGCTATTGTTGCAGTTGATTATTTTACAAAATGGGCTGAAGCTGAACCGTTGGCTACTATCACCTCTAAGAAGATGATAAGTTTCGTGACCAAGAATATCATTTGCAGGTATGGTGTGCCTCAGAAAATAATCATAGACAATGGTACTCAGTTTGAAAGCGAGGAATTCCAAGATTTTTGCAGGCGATTCAAAATCCAGAAAAGCTTTTCAGCAGTTGCTCATCCGCAGGCAAACGGGCAAGTGGAAGCAGTAAACAAGATCATCAAATCAACCATCAAAAAGCAACTCGAAAGAGCAAAAGGTGGTTGGGTCGATAAGCTACCACTTGCACTATGGGCATACAGAACCACTCACAAAACTGCGACTGGGCACACTCCTTTCTCATTAGCATACGGGTCGGAAGCAATGATCCCGATAGAAACAGAGGTTCCTTCACACAGAAGGATCCATTTCAACCAAGCAGAAAATGAAAGGCTACAGCTTGAAGCGCTAGATTTCCTTGATGAAAAAAGAGATGAGGCCAATCTCAGAATTGCAGCTCATCAGCAAAGAATAGCCAGACATTTTAATTCCAAAGTTCGCCAACGCAGCTTTGAGATTGGAGACCTAGTCCTGAAGAGAATTATGACAGCGACAGGTGTGTTTGGGCCAAATTGGGAAGGACCGTATGTAATAGGTCAGAAGCTTCTTGACGGCACATTCAAACTCACCACTGTTGATGGAGATCAAATTCCAAGGGCATGGAACAGCAACCATTTGCGTCCATACTTTACTTGAAAATTTTGTTGAAACATTGTAATAAGAATTATGAATGTATGATTCTCGTAATTGAAAGCAATTGTAAAACTAATGCAAGTAAATAATGAAATAATATAAAGTGGATGTAGGCCCAATTTCATGGCCGAACCACTATAAATCTTGTGTTCCTTATTATTATTACATGTTTGCTTTTTTTCTCGATATGAAAGGTACATAGAATGTATTGCTGAAATGTCGATTTGAATTTTTGCAGACAATGGAAGTGAAACTTGCACATAAAAAGACCAAGTGATTCTCGCCAAATTTCAAGTCACAAGAGCCCCGAATTCAAATCCTAGATAGGAAGTACTTCAATTGAACAGCCTATGATTTCAACAGAAACGGGTCTTTGCTAATAAATTGAGATCGTTTGAACAAACAAACATCCAATTAAAAAGCTAGTGCTCGTTCTCACGAAATTGCCTGACAATGAAGCACACTTCCTTGGATTAAACAAGTCACTTGTAAAAAAAAAAAAAAAAAAGAAAAAAAAAGGGGGGCAGAGGATCATTGAAAAGGCATAAGCAAGTGAACAGAGGAACAACCAAAGCTATCATCGGCAGCACAAGTCCTCTTCGGAGGCACGACTCTTCGGAGGATAAAGACCTCTAATGGGTCATACGCCACAAAAAAAGAAAGTTCTCTACTCAACAAAAAAGATTGGAGGAGTCATCACCCTCCAACCATGAGAGGGTAACTTCCAGGCGATGAAAACCCTCTCTGAGGCACATTTCACCAGGAGTTGAAGTGTTATGACCGCTCTTCGGAATTTCACTTCACCAGAGTTGAAATGCAAACAAAATAAAAGCCCTCTTCGGAGGCCCATTTCACCAGGAGTTGAAGTGTTATGACCGCTCTTCGGAATTACACTTCACCAAAGTTGAAATGCAAACAAAATAAAAGCCCTCTTCGGAGGCCCATTTCACCAGGAGTTGAAGTGTAACAACCGCTCTTCGGAATTTCACTTCACCAAAGTTGAAATGCAAAACAAGATAAAGACCTTCCTGGAAGCCCATGTTTCACCGAGGTTGAAATAAAACTTCCAAGTATCGAAACGTGAAAAGGCTTTCCTCGAAGGCACAACTCTTTGGAGGTACACGTTTCACCAAGATTGAAATAAAACTTCCAAGTGTTGAAACGTGAGAAATCCCTCCTCAGAGGTACAACCCCCTCCCGGGGACACAATTAAAAAGAAAGACCTCTTCAGAAGCCCACGTTTCGCCGAGATTGAAATAAAACTTCCAAGTGTTGAAACGTGAAAAAATCTCTCCTCAGAGGCACAAATTTTTATTAAAAAAAAAAGAAGAAAGAGAAAAATCCTCATCAAGAACGTACTTGATGACTTTACCTATTCTATAAAAAAAAAAAGAAGGGGGAAGAAAGTTAAAGTACATTCAGAGGTCCGCTTTACCACATAGAAGAATTCACTTGGCAAAATATATACATACGCAAAAGGAAAAAGTGATTTCTTCGAAGGACAAAGCGTAGAAACTTATATGAAGGAAGTTGCACTCTACGAAAATTCTCTTCGAGAATGAAGTAATTATTCTTTAGAAAACGAGAGTGCAAGTCCCCTCAAAGTATACGATATTGCAGTAAGCTCATGGTATAGGGGCAACATGGTATAGTTACATACAAAGCGGTATAACTATGTCGGTAAAGTACGCTCAAACAACATACCACAAGCTCACCGCAACATCGTATAAATAAACTTGTGCAAAAATGAATAATAAATGCATTCTCAAATTCAAACAAAAGTATGTACAAATAAAGAATCATTTTATTCAATTGCAGATATTGCAGATACAGGTTTCAAAATAAAAAGCAGGGGCCGGTGCCTGCACAACATCCGACCATTACACAAAAAAGGAATCAAAAAGCTCAACTCTTCATTTCTTCTTGCCGCCTTTAGACCCTTTACCCGGCCGAGTGGTTAGCTTTTCAGGTCTTTTAGGTTGGTCTGAAGGCATAAGGGAAGAAGGGGAGGGAGGTGCGACTGGTGCAATTTCCGGTGCCTCTTTAGTGGTGATAATTTTCTTCCCCCTCCTCTTCGATGTCCCATGCTTCTTTCTTTTCTTCGAGGAAGACTCACTCCCCGGAGTAACGAGAGCGGACAAAACTACGTCGTCAGAAGGAGTCCGCTCCGGAGAGATCTCGCCTCCTTCGAGTCCCTCATCTTTTTGCTCCTGCGAAGCAATAGGGTCATCCAAACCATGAAGAGCCTCAATTTTCTCCTCTTGTGACCCAGGTTGTGAAGCAGAAGGAGGAGTCACCTGAAGAGATGGAGGAGGAATAACCAGAGAAGGCGAAGTCTGCACGGCACTTGTTGTTTCAACTGTAGAAGAAGAAAAATTGAAAATGTTAGTATCTTCCCGAAAGAAGGGAGATATGGGTTCATCGAGATTCAAGAGGTAATCGAGAAGCTCATCAAATTTTTGAGGAATAAGCAGGTAATCCACCTGAATCGGACCAATGTCGAAATTACCTGAAGATGTTGGCTTCGTCAGTTCAATCTCATAATTCTGAGCCCCAATGTCCTCCAAAGCTTCTTCATCAGTAGGGGTAATTACCCCGGTTCTTGTAGGAGGCGGCGAATGAGCACTAGAGCCTGTAATGTCCACCTCGGGAGAAACTAGAGGACGTTCAGAGGTAGTAGGCGGTACTTCTTTTTTAGAACGCTCCTCTTCCGCTATCCCGGCCCGCGCTCTGGCAAGCTGCTCCTTTCCCTTAGCAAGAGCGGCACGGGCTTCATCATCAAGATAATGCTCTTCAAGGGCTGACTCAGCATATCCAGCACCTTTACCACCGAGCATATCAAGTGCTGCCTCCCAAACTTCAGCCAGTGTGATTTCATACTTGGGGCCTAGAAAGGCAAGGCTGCCACATCCCAAAATGCTGTGCAGATAAAAATCGAATAATGTGGAGCTAATGTCAGCTTTGGTTGCTTGATGAGCCTCTTCGGCCGCAAGTTTACCAGCAACAGCCTCGTCGCGCTCCTTTTCGGCCATAGCAAGTCGAGTTTTTAACAACTCTATCTCCAAGCTTTGAGAGCCGGTCTGTTCTCGCAGTTGTACAGTTTCAGCACGATATTCTTCTATGACCTTTTCCTTGTATGCAAGCTTATCTTCGACTGCTCTTTGACTGGCATGCGCATCTCGTACTTGCTGCTGAAGCATGCTCTCCTTTTGTGAATGGAAAGTAGATGAAGTAGCTAATTCTTCCTTAAGTTTTTCTACTTCCGCTTCCAGTTTTTCATTGTAGGAAGCAATACTTCTCATTTCGGCGTCATGCTATTCGAGAGTCTTCTGCCACTCAGCCTTATCATTCTCCATTGTTAGCATGGCCTCGAGATTGGCTCGGTTAACCCTCTGAAGTTCGTCGACGAGTTTTTGCCAGTTCGACATTCTTTCGATATCGGTCCTGACAGCATCAAGATTTCGCAGCATAGCCGGTTTGTCGAGAGGAACCAAGTCGAGATCAAATCGAACCCCTCTCAGGCACCACTGAGGAAATCGACTTTGAAGAGTGGGAGGACCTTGCCCGACTTGGTATGCGGGCCGGTTGATGATTGCTTGAATGTCGGAGCGAACGGGAGCAGGAGATTGAGCAGGGACATGTTCAGAAGCTGAAGGAGTTGTTTCTTCAGTAAGTCTAGCCCGCTTGCTAGAAGAATCGTCTATGTGACTCTTTCCTCTCTCATCATGAGCTTTTCTCTTTTGGGTATCATCGTCTCTGTGGGGAAGATCATGTCTTTCTTGTTCCCTTCGGCGACGTTCTTCATATGCTCGTCTCTCGTCGGCTTTCCTGATGGCCCTCTCTTCATCCGACTCTCTGTAAGAAGGAAGGTAACGCCTGTAATCATACTGGCTACGCCTCCCGTAGCGCTGGAAATCATCATAGTACGAGCCGCTGCGCCCCATAGGAGAATCTGGAATTAAAATAATAAGCTTTAGAAATCTTTAAAGTACAAGAAGATAAGTGCATAGAAGTGATGAGAAATCCAAAGTGTCGTGTAACGTGTAAACTACGCGCATCGATTTACAAACCACTCTGCGGAATAGAGGTAGTGATAACTTGAGTAGGAGGAGTTGACATTTGTTGAAAAGAAGATGTCGCCTCGATTACAGAAGAGACAGTTTTAGAAAAATCATCCTTGAAAAGTTCTTGAGATGTCACAATTAAATCGCTCAACCCCTCAAAAACATCATCGCCATCTTGTTTTTTGGAGCTTTCTTTCTTAACTCCTTCACTAGTAGATTGAGGGGGTTCTTCCTCTTCAGTAACTGGGGCAAGTACAGACTTGTCAGATGGCCCCGCAACATCTTTTGGAATTGAACACTTAACTAGTGAAGTTTCTATAGAGGTTCCTCCCTGCAAGTGCTCTTTAGTGGAGACTGAGGCATCAGGAGTGCTCGTCGGAGAATCAGGAACCTCCGTTGGAACTTCATGTATTTGAGTGGAACGAGAAGGATGTAGAAGCTCAAACTGATGAAGAAGTTCTTCTGTCAATAGAAATTTTGCGCTTCTTTCTTCAGCAGCCACAGTGCTTAGCCTTTCAAAAACTGACTTATGGCTGGAATCTCTAGAAGGAGGAGGAAGTGCTGGAAAAATAAGGAATGGAATCAGCATCTAGCAATACGAACCAGGTAAAACTTAGAATAAAATTAAAGAGAAAAAAGATCTCACTTCCTACTCTCCAGTCTGCGTAAAATTCTGCGGGGCAACGAATGTAGAAGTATTGATTCAGGAATCCATGTGCACTCTCCGGCAAATCCAAAATAAGTTTGCGGTTCCGCGCACCCCTTACAAGTACAATTGAAGGATGGTCCTTGTTCTTCGCAAAAGTGCACAAGTAACAGATTTCCTCAAAACTCGGAAGACGATCAAGAGTCCTTCTGAACAGAACACACAATCCCATCAAAATAGCATAGCCATTGGGGTGCAGCTGAAAAGGAGAGATCGTCAGTCGAAGTAGGATTTGCCGGAGAAATTCATTAAAAGGAGGAATTGCTCCACTCAAGCACATTTGTCGATTAATGGCAACAAAACCGTAAGGTGGTCTATCAGCAGAGTCATTTGGTCCAGGGAGTAGAACTTCTGCCTCGGCAATGCCAAATTGAACGCATAATTGATTAAGCGCCCGCTGTTTCAAAAGGGTAGGAGTTCTTTCCGGAGGATTCTCTAGTGGAATAGCAATCGGGAAAACCCCTTCAGCGTGTTCTATCATCTCTTCTTGTTGAGACATCATTCTACATAAGCGACTGGATGTTCAGATGAGAAGGTGCACGTTTCCTAAAAAGTGTGAAGTGTTGTGCAGAACTAACAAAAACAGAAAGCAAACATAACTGAAATTAAGCTAGTTGACAATTCGTCGATTATGAGATTTCAGGACTTGTTAATATAAAATTCAAGTGTAGTGTTAATGCAAACGAATCGGCTTTAATTGGATGTTTTAGTTTTGCTTTAATACTTCACTTGAATTCTTTAGTTCGCAGCATTTCGTTCACACAGTTCATGTAAGTTGATTATTCTTTGTCGACTAATCTGTCATTCGATGTGGGCAATCAATGACAGTATATTCGTCCCATTTTTCTGCAAATGTTGTATTTAACAGGTTGACAGCGTTAAAAGTTAAAATAATCTGCAAAGAAGTACAACAAAATTCAAGTTCAAACAATTCAGCCAAGTCTTCTCAGAATTTGACAAAGTCTTAGGTCGTCCAGCGACCTAGCATAAGTCAGGGCCTCTTTAGGTCGCACTGTGTAAGTTAAAAGGTTCAAGGCAATTCGTTAGTCCTAACTCGGCCGCGACCTACAGCCTATGCCGCAAAAAAACATTAGGTCGCTCATTTGTTAAGTCATCCTGCTTGAAATTCATGTGCAAATCTGTTAAGTCCTAGGTCGTTTAAATCCCAGCGCGACCTAAAAGTTAAGTCGCAGATTCGAAGGATCCTTAGGTCGCGAGAATTTGTTAGGTCGGCCAGGTTTCTTAGGTCGCGGAGGTTTTGAAGTCGCTCAGATCTGCTAAATCGCTAGCTTCCTCCTCAGGCAACCCATCTCGTCAAACTGCGACCCGATAACCCATTACCAACTGCACATAGAAATTCATCCTCCTCCTCATGAAATTCACCATCCCTTCATACCACCTGATCAATTCAAAAACAATGCAAAACATCCCCGATCCATCATAGATTCAACGCATCTCCGTGCCTTCCTAAATCAGTCAAATGACAATCAACAGTCGACCATAACAGTCACTCAAAATGGAGGACGACACGAGGAATTGAACTACGATCGGAAAATGGGGATTCATAATTCAATGGTGATTATGGTGGGATGGAGAGCAGATTCACTTACGAGATATAATGATAAAGATGAATCGGTGATTGAACGAGTTGAACTTGCTTTTGGAAGCTTGAAAATTCGTCAATGGCAGTGGGAGATTGGACCAGTAGAGTGAGGAGGAGTTCACGACCTAGCAAATTTATATGGGACAAAAAGGAGAAGGAGAACAGGCACGCGACTTAGTACAAGTCTTAGGTCACTCACGACCTAACTCGGACAGATCGAAGCACACGACCTATGGCATAGGCCTGTACTTCGAGGGGCAAGTGTTAACTCCTATTTCTGAAGCGACCTAAGACTTACGCGAGTTAACGACCTAACTACAGCAGCGACCTAAGGTATTTAGCGACCTATAGGAAGTTCCAACCTAGCAACCTAAAGGCCAGAGCGACCTAAAGGATGGAGCGACCTAACGAGTTAACAGGCTACGACCTAACATGCGAGCGACCTAACTATGGAACGGTTCTAGAGACCTAACTACCCATCGACCTAAATGGAAAAGCGACCTAGCCAATTCAAGAACCTAGCGACTTAAAAAAGGCTGCGACTTAAAGATGGCTCGACCTAAAAAGGAGAACGACCTAAAAATGCTTCGCGACCTAAAGGAGGCCGCGACCTATGAAGCCCCGCGACCTAACAGGAAGGCTGCGACTCAGAAGATGTAGCGACCTAAAGCTTTCACAACCTAAAGGAGTGCTTCGACCTAAGGAAGGTCGCGACCTAAGGGATTCAGCGACCTAAGATCAGCTATGGCTACAGAAAAGTACTCGCGACCTAGGGTAGGTCGCTAACGACCTAAATGCCAGAGTAAAAAAGTTGACTATGCTGTGCCACAGGGGGATAGGTCGCTTACGACCTAGGACTTGAGCAAATCAGCATGCGTGTTCTTGTGGAAGGAGGGGCCAATGCTCTTCAGGTCGACTACAACCTACGACCTTACTTAGGTCGGTCACGACCTACGACCTTACTTAGGTCGGTCACGACCTACAACCTTACTCTGAAAAATGCCTATAAATATGACCCTAACTCCAACTAGTAAAGGACTTTTAGGCTGATTTCCTTCAAACACCGTTACTCTGCTGCATTCCAAACTAATCCAATCCAACACTTGAAGCTCTCAAGATATTAAGAACGCTACAAACAACTTCAAGAAGAGATCACATACATCCAACATGGATTCGAAAACTCTCACCTCCATCGAAGTTTAAGCTACTTGTTCTAAGTATCTTGTGATTCAAAGTGTATTGTATTTGGGAAGAATTGTATCATCTTGTAACGAGATTATTAATAAAAGTACTTAAAGTGGACGTAGGCTATACCCTAAAGCCGAACCACTATAAAATTGTTGTTGTTTACCGCTTTTCTACTATTATCTGCTTGTAACCTGTTCCCGAGTCGTCGGGTGGTGCTTTCACAACTACAACTCATACGTCGGGGTGTTAGCGTTCAAATTCAAGCGTTAACAGTTATTTAATTTCCATTATTAAATTATTCAATAGATTCCAAATATTTAATTTAAACATTTTCGATTATCCAATAATTCATTATCTTTTGAAATATTGAAATTGAACTTATAAGAATCAACTTTTAAAACCAATTCACAATTTAGAACACTATTTTCATTTTACAGTTGTTCAATTATTCAATAAGTTTTAAATATTTAATTTAAACAATTTACTTGTTCAATATTCAATATTTGATTTTAAATAGATTTTACTTATCAATCAATTACTCTATTATACCCAATGAAATTCAACATTTAATATCCTTTTCAACTATCGATTGCAAAGGAATTCACTAAGTCGCATTTATTTTCCATTACTTGGATAATTATTATTGCAATTCCTTTCAGTTATTATTATTCCAAACGAATTTCACATTTTTTTTCTAACCCTAATTCACGAAATCTTATTAAATTATCTATTTTAATTACCGAAAATTTACGGGTCGTTACAACTTTGAAAATGAAATATTTAATGTATTTAGACATTCCATGAAATGACCCTGACTCAACCTTCGAAAATCGGCACTGAATATGACACTCGTATTCAAATGCCGCAGATCCAAACGTCGAATCTGGTTCGCCGGAGCTTATAACACATTAAGTATAACTACAAAACGGAAGAAAAGAATGATAACATTGATACATAACAGTTGATACAATATGATACAACATCAGAGATACAAAAAAATAACAGCGGAAGAAATAATTCCAAAAGAATTTTCAAGCGAGAAAGCGAGGATCCAATAGAATGCATCACCATTCCAATGCTCCAAAGATCTCCAAAAGTTTAAGCTCAAACCCAAAAGCTATCATGCTGTATGAAGCAACTCGATCCAAATGCGATTGCCAATATCCAAAGATGGATGCTATCGAATCTACACCTACTATTGGATTATCTGAAAAACCCAACTCTAGACTGTCAGTGTGGAAAATTTTGGGCACGCAGAGTTTAGGAAGGGAACAATAAATTCCAGGTCAGTCTTGGGACGGGTATGAGCAAACAAAATAGTTTTGACTTTAAAACAAACAACAAAATATTTTAAAATTGAAATCCGCAATGCTTTTTGAAAAATGAAACTACCATAAGGCCTCCCGCCTCACACACCATGCAAACGCAGAATTGGAGGAGATTTCTCCTTATGAGAGTTAAAAATGATTGACACGCGAAAACCATTTTGATATTATTATTAGTGCATAGTGCAGGAAACATTTCGAAAGTATAATATTAATCTTAGCCAGCATACAACATTTCGCCGTATGCCTACTGTAGCTACCATGTTCAATAGCAGGTTACCACCACATTCCATGGCAGGTTATACAACTAAAACCGTACTGCGCGCGTATTGTTTCTTTGGATTTTCCAACAAATGGTCAGGCCAAGGAACTTTCCATTGCCACATTGGTACACCTCTGGAGGGACGCCCCGAGAACCATCCCTTAGTTCTCTGCCAACACAAGGCCGGTTTACTCCCTTCCCGGGAGTAAAATCTAAGATATGCCATCCTCGGTCGTAACCAACCTTTATCCGAGCGCTCGAGACCAACAACCACAAAGTAATGTATTTGCAGTAACCACATAGGTTAAATATCTGGGCTCCATACCATGATACCTCCTCTATCTAGAAGACATGGACATATCCTAGGAGCGCGACCCCTGAAACCTTGCTGCATCTTTCCTGTTTCGACCATTTCCGGGGTGTGAGGTCCTGATGCAGTCTCGTCCACAAAGTTACGCTTTTCACAAAGCCTTGCTTTAATCAACAAATGATTAGTAGCACTTCGTATGCCACATTACCAAATTGGGAATGTATCACTAGTAATCATCAACTACATAACCTTTGAGCTCGTACGTCTCAGAGAAGGATGTTAAGCTAAGAGAATAAATCTCCACCACCAAACAGAAATGTATTTGATAGATTCCAGCTTTACATCTCAAAGTGTAATGTTAGACACACATCCATACAAGTCTGTTCCGGGTTCGAGCAGAACCGAAGGCACTTTCAAAGAAGCCCTTGCAATTCGGATAAATTCTAATCACGTCCGGACTCCCTATCACAATGGGTGCTCAAATCTCTATACCGGGGCCAGTCGGTACAGAGACATTCAACAGGTCATCCTTTCGCTTTCGAAAGTATCCGGTCTTCACCACCGGTCTTTAAATGCTATCCATATCGTCATATCATTATTTGGAATGGGTTATATGACACAAGGTCTTCTCCCAGCTAAAACGAATAATGAGCGCAATATTTAAAAACATATGGATAAATGGGATCTCAGTCAAATCATAGCTTAAAGCCCAAAACCTTTCATTCAAATGGTTAAAACAAATTACCATTTCCAATCTTTTAAACAAAAAGATTCATTTCAAAAACCTTCAATGGTTTAAACAATTTCCACACTTTAATCTTTTAAACAAAAGATTCACTTTTAAAACCCCTTTTTAATTTAAAAACAAGGTTCACCAATCTTTAACAAAGATTCATTTATAGCCTTTCAAAACAATTCCATTTAAGGTTGGATTAACTCATCCGGTCTTTAAATTAAAGACTCATTTTATAATTTTCAAAACCATTTCCAAAGATTCATTCATAACTTTCAAAACAATTCCCATTTCAAATCTTTTATATATAAAAGATACATCATTCAAAATCCTCTTCAATTTCAAAACAAAGTTCAACCATCTTTCACAAAATTCAATTATAGCTTTCAAAACCATTTTATTTCAAACTTGAAATCTTTCAACATAATTTGGAAATCCTTTCTTTAAATGAAAGCTATTATTATTTGAAAACCAATAGTTTTCGTTTTGGAAAAATCCGATTACATTTGCACGAGTTAAAGCCTTTTAAGTATAAACTTAGGTTAAATTCAAATTCCCAAAACAATACTTTTAAAATGGTTTAAAACCCATATAAACATATTATACAACTTGTAAAACCTTTTTAAACCATAATTTCAAACATGGAATTCAATTTCAAATCTTTGAATTTAAATTCAAATCAAACTACTCTAATTTTCAAAACTTTATTAAGTTATTAAAATAACTTTTATCTTCAAACCCCTTTTCAAAAGCTCCTCATATTTAACCCAAATCCATTTTCAAAACTATTTTGGATTCAAAATTCAATCTTTAAAATCATTTCAAAAATCGGTGACTTAGCCAATTTCCTCGTGAAATCCGTATTTTTGTGTGTGTGGTGTAGTCCAGGGGTTTTACACAATAGTGCAACATCATCAATCATTACAGATTCAATCATATCAATATCAATAAGCAGCATAATCTATAACGCTTATCTTTATTTACAGATTCATAGATAAAGTAAATTTATCAATTACAAAGATTCACCATTACGATTCGATGTGGGTTTCGGATAATCAACTGGTAATATGGTATAGAGTATTTCCGCTATATTTATATTATTGTTAATCTGAGACATGATAATTGTAAATATTCAATGACTGTACATAATGTGAAACTCTGATGTAAATTAAATGTAATCTACATATATAGTTTTCTTTTGTAAACTGTTATTATTTATTATTATATTTTATCCGCTGCGAATGTCAGATGTTTGGTGTTTTTGTTCTTTTTCTTCTATCTCTTTCTTCTTTTTCATAACTATCTGGAATTTTCGGGTTAGAAAATTTCGGGTCGTTACATTTGGTATCAAAGCTGAAAGGTTAAGCGAGAACCTTGGCTCTGGTGGGGATTAATCATTTAATAGAGTCTGTAGTACTCTAGAATGAGTTGAGAATATATATATATATATATATATATGAGAGCGTACTTGTTATTTTCTTATAAAAAGATTTTAATTGATTTTATATAAAAGTATATCTTGATATATAAAGCAATATTTCCTTCTAATAAATATTAAGGCGATTGGTTGTTAAATTATTGAAAATTAAGAAGTAATATAATACAACCAAATTTAAGTCTTGAATTGGAATTAAATTAAGTAGAAATAGAAATACGACCAAATTAAAAATTTAATGGTCTGTAAATGAAATTCTAAATCTGGTCCTAGAATTCGAAAATTTTGTTTCAAGGTAATGAAAAATAATAAATAAGTATTATTTGGATAACTGGGACTTGTTGGAAACAATGGTTTGTTTGAAATTTGATTTGAATTTAAAACCAAGGGTGGTTTAAAATTGTAAAACATGGCTGGGAGGGCCAAGAGATAAATATGTATATATGTATGGGTATACATGATATCAAAGATACTTTGAAATAAACTCTAAGAGGTTGAGTTTTGATTTTTCCCTGAAGTGTGATGTAAAAACCCGAAGTGATATAAGTTTTTAAGGGGGAAGATTATTATTGTGAAGTTTAAGGATTGAATGAGGTTAATTGGATTAAGTAAATTGGAATTTAACTTTGGGAAAGTTAAATAAATGTTGAAAAAGCAACCTGAATTGGAAATTTCAAGATGAAATTGGAATTTAACTTGGAAAATTAAATGGTTGATTTGAATTGGGGATTTGTGTGATCTCAAAACGGGTTTGAGATTTAAAATTTGAAAATAGATAGACGTTTTAAAATAAATTGGATAATATCATCCTATTGTTAATAAAAAAATCTTTAAATTGAGAATGGTAGTGTATAAATAAAATAAATTTGAATCATTGAATTGTAAAATAAACTTGTTTAAGAACTGGCTTCAAACTGGAAGATAAAATTGAATAATAAATTAAATTTTGAAAACAAATAAAATTGTATTGAGCTCTTTTTTGAATCTTGAAAAATATAAGTAGAGATAAATTAAGATGAAGAATTGGACTCAGAAATTTAAGATTGTTTAAAACTTTAAATAAAAGTTAATTTGGTTTAAAGAGTTAAATCAACCTTTGAGAATTTAACTCGAATTTATATAATTCGAGATAGTTTAAATTCAAGATTGAAATTGAATTAGTTCAAATTTTAATTTGGTTTGAATTAATTGAATTGGTGATTGAAGATGTATAAGTTTAAGAATTTAAATGGGAAATTGAATTAGATTAAATTGAAATGATTTGAACTTGAAGTAGGTTCAATTGATAATAGTCCAAAATTGATTGGAATAATTTGAGAGTATAAGTAGAGTGAGCAGGTTTAAAATCAAATGGAATTTGATTTAAATTGGGAAAGCAATCAAGATTGATTCAACTTGAATTGGGAATAAATCAAGTCCAATGGAATTTGGAGTTATTTGGATTGGAATTGGGTCAATTTAAATGGAAATTTAAGTTGAAATGTTGGGGAAGTGAACAGTTGGCTCTTGACCATTTTCAACATAAATTGTTTTGATATAAACTTATTTTTCTAAGCTACTAAATATATACAACCTCTCTTTCTTAAAGCCAAATTATTTTATATTTTTTTACAATTATTTTTGGAGCTATTTAACCATTTCTCAACTGTTTTTAAACTAATTACTATTTTTCAACTATTTCACAAACTAATTTCTATTTTACAACTATTTTGCAATTATTTGAAATTTCTGAAACTATTTAACTATTGTCAACTATTCTATAATTAGTTAACTATTTTATAGCTATTTTGCAAACTAATAATTATTTTTCAACTACTTATTTATTTTGAAAATTTTCAAGCCATTCTTCTAAAAATAAACTGGTATGAGTTCAAACTGTTATTGATTTAAATACCCAACCGAGATAAGAATTGAAGTGATAATCCAAATAGGGATTAAGGCAATTGTAAATAAGTAAAATGAATTTAAGGAAATGTGAATAGAAAGAAAAATTGATTTGGCTAATAATCAATGGAAATAAACACGTAGGATGTACGTATATTATTCTATTCGCATGGTGATTTGATCCAGATTCGAGCACAGAATTTCGAGGTTGTTTATCGAACCGAGTTGGGATTTTTCACTCGATTTTCGACGACGAACCTGGATATGGATTGTTGATTAGTTCTGGATATTCTCTATCATAGTTATAGCAATGCAAGGAGAATGACGATTTCTAATCAAGAAACCAGATCTGAGTCCGCACTAGGAAGTCGGATGGACGATACTAGTTCGGAAGTAAAATTGTGTGATCGAGTGAGCGATCAGATTGGTATAGCGTACGAATGGTAAGTGTACATCGTGCGGATTTGAATGAAATTGATATTGGAAAGAGAAGTCAAATTTAAATATTTGATTTTGAATAAATGAAGCTATATATCTTTGTTATATGAGATAAAACTCCCCTTGATAAATCTATAGCCAGAAGAAAAGATTTTTGAAAGTGTTTGAAGTATAAAAGGGTTTTATACAAGTTTGAAATGATCAAAAGTTTTAAAAATTATATATATCTGATCTTATGAGGATTTTGGAAAAAGGTTTTGAGAACCTTTGGATTTGGAAAGGCTTTTGATTTTTTGAGTAAAATCAATATTGGAATTTGGGAAAGCCTAGTTTGAGAATTATTGATTTTGGAATAATCGATTTTGTATAAATGAGCTTTGTATGAGATCATACTAGGTGTATGATTTGAAGATACTATATGTGTATAGTATAAAATGTTTTGATGATGGCTCTGGGGAAAAAGGCGCTCCTTTGAAATGAACTTCTCAGGAGTGCCACCGGGTGGTGCTGCCTGAGCCCAAAGGGGGGTTCTAAAGTTGATCCTGTGAGGAGCCCGGACAAAACTAGTTCCTGAGGATTATTGGGTAGCGAAAGTCGAGGGCGCTGATGCCCACAGGGGCATTTGGGTTATGCTGTGACCTGTGCAGTTAATGCCCCGTTATTACCCCGCTATATCTCATAGCGGGTTTCTACCGCTACGATTTTTCCATATAGCCCCACAATATAGCCTTTCCGCTTTAATCCCCTCTATTTCCGTTATATCCCGTTATTTCCGCTATATTCCGCTATTCCCGCTATATCTTCTTTAATAAAATGAATTGAAAAATTAAATTTATACATTATAAAAATTATGAAACTAATTTATTTGATTTAGTTTTTAATATATTTTCAGAAATGAAAATACTCTAATATTCTACTAAATTCAATTATGTTATATAACAGTTTTACGTTTATTTAAAGTATATTCGCATATGTTTTTATTTGAAAATTATTTATGTATTAGTTATAATTCAATTGAATGATAATTTTTCATTTAATTACCATTTATATATTCGTAAAAACATTAAGTACGAGTTGTATATGCTATTTTAAAGCCATCCGCTATATCCTGCTATATCCTCGCTGTATCCCCGCTATGACTCTTTGCACCTCCACCGCTTTGAATCTGCTGAGCGCTTTAACTGCACAGCCTGTAACGACAGTGTAACTCGATGTCACTGCGATCTACTGTGGGGACCATAGCGAAATCGTGTGGAGGACGAGTGCCAACAGTCTACACTTGATTTTGCCGGGAAGGCAACGCAACATCGGTAGACTGCGATCTATGGTCAAGTGGAGTGGAGAAGTTTCATTTTTGGCAGTGAAATTCGATGGCGCTGATGCCTACAGTTATATGGGTTTTTGCTGTGATAGCCACGTAACCCCAGTTGTAGCTGCGATCTGTCGTGGGTTCCATGGTGTAATCGAGGGGGGCAGAGGCTTACAGTTATCTATGGATTCTGTCGGGATGGCGACGTAACCATCGGGTTAACTGCGACCATGGATGGGGGTGATGATTTCCAGAGCATTCTCACCAAAGATGTAACAACCCGCATATTTATCGATTTTATATTTAAATATTTTATTTAAATATTTTATCGTTGATGGCATTATTTTATTTCGTGATCTTCTTATTTGAGTTCTTTTTGATATGGGTTCCATCTCACTATTTTATATCAAAAGAACTTGTTGATTCTTTTTCTTTGAAAATATTTTGGGCTTGATGACTTCTTTGAGGATTGTGAATCCAGATGGTAGATCCGCAACACTCAATTTGTTTTTTTATTGATGTCGAAATTATTTTATGAGACTTTTCTTTCCGAGCCGATATTTTTACTTAGGCTTCGGAATTGATTTTTTTGAAAGGATCGGCTTAATCATTGTGAAGCCCATATCCTATTTTTCGAGTGGACTATTCATCTTCGACATTTTCAATCTATTAAGCAGATTTCTATTTTTCCTTTATGATTTTGATTCCAACTTGATGGTATCATTTTATTCCTTAAGCCCACTTATAAGGAAAGTGTTATTTCTCTCATTCATGTAGTTTGAGAAATTTTCCGGTATTTTTGAGTTTGTCTTAGGATTATCACCTAAGAAATCTTTTGTGTGGTGTTAAGGTCTTTTCAGTTTGACTTTACCACCGGTTTTCGTTTGCTACGAGTTGCAGAAATTAGCATTCCACTTACCGCATTCCGCGCTTGTTATGATTCTTATGAATGACTTATTATGTCATTCAAATTGTCCCGCTTATTTCATCCATTTTATAAATCGAATATTCTATGAATATTTCGATGAGACCATTCTTGTATTTATTGATTTTGGATGAAAATAGTAATTTAAAATTTTGAAAATCTTTTCCATAAGATTTATTTATAAGTAAAGTTGGATTTTTGTTCTTAAAACGAACAAAGAATATTCTTAGAAGTTTTTGAGAAACTTACTTATCCTATAAAATACGATTTTGTGATTGTATTGCCCATTTAGTGCTTTAAGGATTCTGGTCGATGCGCTTGATCAACGTTATCGATAGGAATTTCCTAAACGCTTTGATGAGACAATCAGACACGATATATTGACTTGTAAAAATGTAAATTTTTGTAGAAAGATTATTACATAAAAATAAAAATGTAATTTTGAAAGTTTTAACTTTTCGGGAAAGGAGAATTATTTAAAAGAAGTTCTTTCTTTCGATACTCTTATTCTTGTGATTCCTGGAGGGGAACCAAAACTTTGCTATTTGTACCGATACTAGTCATATTGGTTTGTATGCCGTTCTCTTGCAAAGGAGAACGTGCATTCACTTGTGCTTCTAAATCACTATAGCCTATCGAGACTAGATATACCACTCATGATCTAGTGCTCGCGGTTATTGTTTCTACTTTTAGAGTTTTGCATCATCATTTTTAGGGGAGGAATTTGTTCTCCATCTCGATCATAAATCCTTGGAATATTTATTTTCTCATAAGGAACTTCATGTTGACTCGAGTTCCTGGCATTTTGTGATCTTGATATTCTTTTTATTCCCGGAAGGGAAATCGTGTTGCCAATGCACTTTGTATTAAGCAACAAGTGGCTGATTCTTTGATGTTGTCGTAAGGGAATTATCTCTTTATCAAGTTCATCGAACATTTTGATGTACTTCGTTTTATTGAGTTTCATCTCACTTCTTTTTATGGACTTGCGTCCAATGTTCTTTTATGGTGTTCGGTTCATCGGATGTACTATTATTATACTACATCGATGTTCTGTCTTATCTGGATCAATGGATGTACCATTATTATACTACATCGTTGTTCCGGTTTATCGGTTCATTGGACGTACCGTTTTTGTACTACGTCGGTGTTCCAAATTATTCGAGTTTCTAGTTTCTCGGGCGTACCGTTTTTGTACTACGCCGTTGCACCAGCTCAATTTTCTGCTATTCTTGACGTTCTCCACGTCTTTTATATACGGAAATGCCTTAGGGATTCCAGTTTTCATTCTTGAGCCCGGTGATATTGTGGAAATTGAAGTTTCACCAGAATTGATTATGAGCAACATTCCATTCGCATCATTGCTTCGGAGGTTGAGCGCCTTCGGAATAAAAGACATTCTTCTTGTGAGAGTTCAATGGTTCTCAAATCCTTAGGATTACTCTTGGGAATCTAGAGAATTCATCGAGCGATCCCGTTCTTGCTAACACTTTCGTGCTCTTTATGGTGAACTTCTTATTTCAATTCTCTTTTGTGTTGATATGCTTTTATGGTTGTTATTCTTTATTTTCTTCTTAAGTATTGCGATGACGCAATTTCTTTAAGGAGGGGAGTCTGTAACAACCCGCATATTTATCGATTTTATATTTAAATATTTTATCGTTCGTCGGATTTTGGTCCGAAAAGCTACTTTTTGCAAACGGTCTAATTGGGACTCGAGACCACCCCCATTGAGTTCAAAATACCGTTTGCGACCTTTTTGAGTATAAGCTTCGATATGTTTGGAGAAAGTTGATTTTTGCTGCTTTTTACTTAGGGCTTTGGTTTGGGCTGAGCCCATTAACCCCACTTAACTCAGTTCCAACCCTCTCCTCTTCATTCACTTCTTTTCTACTTTCCTAATACTCAAAGCTTTTATGTTAATGGAGAGTGGAAGTGGAAATTAAAACTCCAAGCCCTAGTTCCTCTTGCTAGCTCAAGTTCTTGCTCCAAATTCAAAGAGAACCCATTGTAAGCATCTCCTTCTTCTTCTCCAACTCATTCTCTCTTTGATTTCAGAAATTTCCTAAACCTAACTTAGGGAATGTTCTTCTTTTAAGCTTAGATTCAAGCTTCTAGTGTGAGATTGAAGTGTGGTTGATTTCCATTTGCTTTCAAACTTCTTCTTCATTAATTTGGGTTCAAAGGTGAGATTTTTAATCTCACATCTATGCTTATAATTCTCTTCTATTGTTAGGTATGAATTCCTAACACTTATTCATGTGCATTTGATTTTGATTTGGATTGCTTTTGTGAATATTCCAATTTTTAGTGTTTTGAGTTCAATTCGTTATAAATCCTAATTTTGATGTTTGAACATGTTTTTGGTGATGCATCGAGGAGCTTATAGGGCCGGGTAGTCGATTGGCATAAACCCTTAGAGCCGTTGCTCGTGCGATTGCAATTTGGTCGGGATTTGCACCTCCTTTGTAATAGGGTAGGAAGTGCAAGTATACAGGCTTCGGCCGACCGAGCCCCCTGGGCCGGTCGACCGACCTGTAGTCCAGGCACATCCTGCCTCGTTTGGAAGTGCTGGTTACAGGCTTCGGCCGATCGAGCCCCTTGGGCCGGTCGACCGACCTGGTGCCCGAGCACTTCCAACCTCTGGGTTCGGTCGACCGACTCAGGGAGTCCGGTCGACCGACCTGCTACTATTTTCCAGATTAGCCTATATTGCTAATTCGTTTGAATATCCAACTTTAATCGATTCGTGTTGTCTCCCTTTTGTTGTTGTCATTTATTATCGACTTTGATGACCTTTTCTTTGGGAATTTTAGATATATCCACTTTGATGGATTTTATATCGATTTCTTTGGATTTTATTCACGTTTTCGAATGTGAATTTTTATGCCCGATTGTTTCTACAATCACTTCTATGATTTGTAACTTTAAAATATAAAGGTTTTCTATACTAGTAGTAAATATCAAAACTCTTTCTTCAAATGATTTCAACACTATTTTATTGCAAAGCTCGTTTTCTCAAACCGATTCCCAACCTATTAGTATATACAAACCTTTACCTCACTTGTATGAGAAATCTAATTAAACGACTTAGTAAAACGAGTGGTATGAAACGCTTGCGTTTACTTTGTCGGTTAATTCTTGGACTTGTTCGATTGAAACTCTTGTGACAATTTTCTAGTGGAGATCTACAATTTGTTCGTAAATATTTAAGTTAAGCTAGTGGTTATGAGACATGAAGCCAAGCTCATATATTTACTAGCTTATTGTAATCGACACTTCTCGTTGATCATGACGATCATCTTTATGGTTTAGACTAGCAATGTGCGATGTCTCTTTGCTTTTTGGTTAGGCTAGACACCACTTGTGTGATTCCATTCACACATACCTTTTCGGTTAGCCTAGACACCACTTGTGTGATTCCATTCACACATACCTTTTTTGCTTTTTGGTTAGACTAGACACCACTTGTGTGATTCCATTCACACATACCTTTTCGGTTAGCCTAGACACCACTTGTGTGATTCCATTCACACATACTTTTTTGCTTTTTGCTTTTTGCTTTTTGCTTAGGCTAGACACCACTTGTGTGATTCCATTCACACATACCTTTTCGGTTAGCCTAGACACCACTTGTGTAATTCCATTCATACGTACCTTTTTGCTTTTTGGTTAGGCTAGACACCACTTGTGCGATTCCATTCACACATACCTTTTCAGTTAGCCTAGACACCACTTGTGTGATTCCACTCACACATACCTTTTTGTGATTTCTGGATTTCTTGTGTTGATTTCTGGAATTTATGTTTCACCAACTTTTACGATGGGCATTGATATATATGTAATTTATTGTGGTTTGGTGAATGAAATTAGGAGTATGACATTCCTTTTTATCTTGAGTAGATTATTGTGATATTGACTAATCTCTTGTTGATTTTCAATTACTTATTTATCACAGCTTGGCATTGTGATTATTATATGTTTATGTCATATCTCTTATTATATATCACTTCATCTGATATTTATAGCTAGACTGATCCATTTATTATTTTCTTCTTAAATAATACTCGGGTCAGACTGAGATATTACAGGTGCTTCCTCCTGGCTTCCTATCTGGAACCATCTTCTGACTTTTGGCTAACTACTTTAGTTTAGTAGTTTTTGTTGTATACATTTGAGATACAGACTCTATGATGTATACTTATTCTTTTGTCTAGCACTTGTATCTATTCTTTTTGATATTGTGGATCTTGTTTGACCACTACGCTAATATACACTTTCATGTGTAATATTCATATCTATTTCCTCCTTTGTGATATGAATTATCTGTGTCTGATTTGTGTTATGTTTATTTCTATATTTGTTTCCGAAGACCTTTATAGCCACTGTGTAGTAGCTTTGAGTTTGTGTCGGTATGTCGGATTACCTCTTGAGATGAAAAGTTATATTTTTATCTGGCATATCGGTGCTCGCACAAAGCAATTATAAAGATGGTCGCTCCTCAACAGCCTTATTCTCCGTGCTAGTCGACAGCATTACTCCGTAGTGTTCTTGGCTAGCGTGGGTATAGAGGTGGGGCGTCGCAAAAGATATTTCCTTTATTTCAAAATGCTTCTAATATTTTCAATAAAATTATTTTCCAAGTATATTCACTGGGTGTTGAAAACGGGTTTACCAGGTACTTATAGATTTTCAGTCCTATGCCTGATCAACGTATGACTAAATTTCTGTGAGAATAAGGATGGACTGGTTGAGACATCGAGTTATAAAAAGTATTTTTATAAAGAGCTATTTTATTAAGTATGATGTGAATTTAAAAGCATTTCTAAATTTTTTTAAATAAAGATGTTGGAATTTTGGAATCAAGGAAATCCAAACTGGAATTCTAATGAAGTGAATTTGTAATTAAAATCGAATATTGATTTAGAAGTTGAAATAAGCTAATTGGCTAAATAATTATTTGATTGAGTATATTAATAAAAATTTAACATGGGAAAATAAATGGATTGTAAGTTGATAATGGGTTTAGGAATGAATTCGAATTTTAAATAGAATTCGACTTAGATTTGATAATGAAAAAAAGAGATGTTGTAAAATAAAAATAAAATAAAGTTGGATTGGAAAATGTGATGGTTTGAATTACAAATAAAATTCAAGGGTGATTGGAATAATATTTAATGAAATTTGCAAGTAAATTGGATATAAGAGAAGTGATGTCATATGTAATGGAAGTGATTATAATAGAAATAGTTTAAGTTGCAAAACAAAACCCAAGTGAATAGAAATAAATTAAGAATGGCTTTGTATTAATAAAAGGAATTCGAAACTGAATAAAGTAAGTAAATTAAAAATTTATAATGGATTAATTTAATTAAATAATAATTGAATGAAGTCTGATCGAATAAAAACTAAATCAAGTTGTGATTGGAATTGGATTATCAAACTGAACTGAGGCTCGGTGGCATATTAATTTGAAGTATAAATGAGTTAAGTATGTGCTTGGATATTATTTTGGAAATTGAGAAGGTGAATTAAAGTTAAAATTTAAAATTGACGGGCTAACTGAATTTAATGGAAGTTGATTAAATAAGGATCAAATAGAAGTAAACTTAAGTTTTATGTTGGAATAAATTAAAGTAAATTAACTTAAGTTTAAAATTTGTGGAAGCTTGGCTTCGAATAAGAGTGAAAGCCCATTAAATAAAAGCTTGGATTGAATTAATTTGGAAATGGCTAGGGGTATACAAGAATGGAATGTGTCGAGCTAAATAAATGGTGAATAAATTAGAAATGAAATGGAATTGAATTCAGAATGAGTTGAAATTAATTTAGAGTAGTTATAAACTGAAATAGATACTCTATTAAACGAATATCGTCGAAATTGCATAAAAATGGTTGTCGCTCGGTGTAAATAAAAGTAATTAAAATGTTATGAGTTAATAGAGATTAAATAAAATTGATTCTTAATCAATTAAATTCTTAATCAATTAAATTGAATATGAGCTTGTTTGGATTAAAGATAAATTGAATATAAGAAATCGAGTTGAAAATCATTAAAATTTAATGAAATGGCATATAAATTGGTTGAAAGCAATTGAATTAGGTTTGAAAACATATAAATTGCTTTTGGAAGTTATTTTGAATGCATTTCTTTTAGAATTGAAGTGTTATAGTTGTTTAAGTAAGAGAAATGTTGTAAACTTCATATATATATATATAGTGCTTATATATTTAAATTGAGTAAATACAGGTATCGGGAAGCTGTTTGGCTGGATTTGGATGCACTAATTGCTAAAATAAATAAGCCGCATGTTTAAAATGCTAAATAAGCTATGTCTACGCAATAAAAATAGGAAATATGAAATGTTTTTGCTTTTTCCGACCGGGTGGGTCGATGTATATATATTTATATCTTGTCAAATTGCAAAAGCTCCTCCATACAAAGGAGACTCTGCCAAATTTTTTCCAAAATTTTGGGAGTTAGAAAATTTCTGAAAATTTTTGGGAATTTTTTTGTTAATGACAAAGTAATTACAAATTGGAAATTTAAGTAAATTAGTAAATGAAACTAATATGAATCAGTTATACTTGAAAGATAAAATTCAATATGCAAAATTTAAAATAAATTGAATTCGTATGAAGTGGGGAAAAACTAGTTTGAATAGTAATGGATATGGAAAACTTCTATAAGGAAAAGTATGTAAAGATTTGAAAGGGCTATGATTGGATATTATTGCTAAGTAAGATATGCAGGTATTAAAAGGGGAAAAGAAATTGGGTTTGATTCCAAAGATAAATGTGAACTGCCCGACAAAAAGGTATGTATTTTAATTTCGGTATGAATTGGATTGGGTTTTTGATCTGCCACTTGGCTTTTTGTTTTCTTTTTAGTATTTGGGAGCCGTAGAGGCCTTTTGTAGTTGTACCGAGCTAGCCGCGCAAAGGAGACGCTGGCAAAAAAATTCGGAAATTTAGAGAGTTAGAAAAATTTTGAGGAAATTTTGATAATTCAAAATTGGTTTTAAATTGAAATTTAAATGATTAAGCAATAGGGTATTGTTTGAAACTATAGAAGATTTTGGGAAGTTGGTTAAGATGATAGTGGGTCTTAATAAAAAATAGTTGGTAGGATGTTGAATTGTGAGTTTTGGAAAAGGTAAATGGGTTTTGAACCATTCTTCCTAACTAGCAATTTCAGGAACGAAATTCTTTTAAGGGGGGAGGAATATGACGACCCAGAATTTCTAATAATTTAAATTTGAATAGTTAATTGATTTTAAATTATTTAAAAGTTAATTTTAACTTGAGTTCAAGATATCAATATTTACTTGATAATTAAATCATTGAATTATATAGTTTAAATATTGATATTTATGATCGAAATTGGGTAAAATATTGAACCTGGAGTTTTAAGCCTGTTTAAAATAATTTGAAGGCGTATAAAATTTATAATAATCATACTGAAGATAATAGAATGATTAAAATTTAATTTAAAAGGTAATTTGTTCAGTTTTAATAATATATCGTTTAAATTAGATTTAAAAATAGCCTTCCGAGGCACAGTCTCGGAATTCGACGAAACCAGTTCCATTGGATTCATAATAGTTAGTTATTATCGGATTTCAATTTTCGCAGCAATCGGAGTTGTCGTTTGACCCTGGCAGCTCAAAACGCTTAGAACTATTCTAATCGATTTATTTTAAAACGGATTGTTTTCTTCTGTAACACGTGCATACGATCGACTTAGGTTCTGAAACACGTTTCATCCTGTTCGGGACGCGGGTAGAATCTTATAATTGCCTAACGGCATTTCTTAAAAGGGGTTCGAATTCAAATGGCAGTTTATGTGACGTTTTGTAGATATAATAAAATTTAAAGAAATAAGGTCATAGATATTTTCCTTTAATCGTACTCAAGATGCCTCTCACCCACCTATTTTTTATTTCCCCATCTCCCTCACATTAATAAGCAGAAATCGAAAGAAAGGGCAAAATATAATGGCCGAGTTTTCTTTCCGTCATTTTCCAAAATTGATTCGATAATAAAAAAAAGAGAAAGGTAAACGAGTGCAACTTGAACTCGAGTTGGGGTGTTGGCTGTTGACGAGGCAAAGGCAGGTCGTGAGGGCAGTCTCGAGCTCGAAGAGGTGGAAGGGTTGAATCTTCCTATCGCGTTCGAATTAAGGGAATGCAGCGACATCTAGCGCAGGGGGTTGGCGCGAATGGGAGGAGAAGTTGAGGGTGGCTGTGACGATGGGTCGTGAGGCGAGAAGAAGAGGCGATGGGGTGATTCGCGTTCGGTTGTGGAGCGGTCACATTCGTGCTGGGCTACGATCTAGGATTTCATGCTCGTGAGGCCGACGACGGCATTCAAGAGGTGGAGTGGTGGATTCGCGACAGTTTGGCGAGCAGTTTTGTTTTATTTTAAATTTTTCCTAAGTTTATAATATATGCACATGGAAAGAAAAATTATTATGGTTGTTTACTGCGGTGTTGAAAATTTGAGATTTAGATATGAACTTTTATTAGTTTCCGGATTGGGAAATATATGTAAAGATTTAAAAAAATAAAAATAAAAAAAATGGGGGGGGATTAGTTTAAGAAAATTTAATTATTTATTTAATTAAAGATTTGGTTAAACTAAATTTCCAAAATGGTAATAACTTATATAATTATTTGATAACTAGAAAATATTTTACAAACAAGAAATTAGTTGAAATTAACTTATTAGGTAAACTGAAATTTATTAAATAGAAATTGATTTGTTCAAATTGTTCGAATATTAATAAGACCATTTAATGTTTATACAAGGTTATAACCCCGAAAAAAAACAAGTCGAGAGTGGATCGGCTTTGCTAAATAAAGCAAAGGTGAGTAAATCTCACTCTGTTGGATTTTTAATTAAATTTAAATGGTTAAATTTAATTAATTTGATGAATGATTGAATTATTTGGATGTGTACTGATGATCTGGTAATATAGTTTTGGTTGTTTCTTGAGTTGATTGTGATTTGACTCGAAGTGTTTGGGTTTTAATTTAATTTAAACTTAAGTCATTAATAAAGAAATGTTTCAATTTAAATGTTGATAAGGGTAATGATTTGTGATTCGTCAAATTAGTAGGGTAATTAAAATGGATGATAAATTAATTCATTTAATTAATGACTTGAAGTGATTAGTTTAGTAATTTAGGGTTTTGAACCAATTAATTAAGGTTTGAGTAAATTTATTAAGTTTAATTTAATTTAAAATAATCGTTGGACGGGTGATAAGTAATTACTTAATGTAATTAATAAAATATAATTACTTTGTGTAATTAATCAAGATATTTATTAAGATAGTTAAATAAAGGAGAAATTAATGTATTTAATGAAATAAATAAAAAGATAATTAATTCCAGGTTGAGATTCATCGAGAGTGATTAATGTTGTGGTTGAATTAAAGTAATTAATTTAGATTATGATAAATTAAAAATATAATTGGAAATCGTTAATTTTATAATCAATGACGTAATTAAAGATTGATTAATTAAATGAATTAATCAGTAATAAGTGACTTATGAGAAGTTAATTAGTATAAGTAATTAAGGATTAACATAATTAAAATAGTTAATTAATTTGTGAAGTAATTAAAGATTACTCATTGATTTGGTAAGAACAATCAATATCGTGAAATTAATTAAGGATAATTACTTGAATGGAATTGGAAGATAATTAATCCAGGGTGATTAATTAAGATGAATAATGATGGGTTGACTAATTAATTGATTTGGAATTAATGAAGTAATCTAAGTGATTAAGGCTTGAAATTCAATTTGAATAAATAGAAATGATTTGTATGTGATTAAGCTTTGCTTCTGAATGATTGAATGGTATTGGATGATTTGAAGGAGTTGATAACTATGATATGAAATGTTGAGTATTTCTTTTAGATAACTTGGAATAGAATGACATGAGATTCGAAGAGACCGGGGTCGGGTATAGGAGAAATACCCGAAACCACTTCGAATGTTTGTAAATTGATATATAAAATCTATATGCTGGATTGAAGTGATTTGGAGGTATTGGACTGTTTGAAATCTAAATCTTTGGTATGTAGAAATTTAAATGTGGTCTAAGTATTGTCTATAATAATTTGTGGCTTGTGAATTGATATATGTTACGCGGGTTTATAAAAGTAGATTTCTTTGGTATTCCATGTTAGTTGGGTTCACTCACGCTAGTTTCCAGCCTGACCCGGGTGTTACTTTGGTGTAATGCTCGGGTCAGACCGAGTATTGCAGATTTTCAGGTTAGGAAGTTCTGGAGCTCAGGAGGCGAGCTGGATGGTAATATCGTATAGAGCATTTCCGCTGTATTTATATTATAGTTAATCTGAGACATGATAATTGTAAATATTCAGTGACTGTACATAATGTGAAACTCGGATGTATATTAAATGTAATCGACAGATATAGTATTCTTTTGTAAACTGTTATTATTTATTATTATATTTATCCGCTGCGAATGTGAGATGTTTGGTGTTTCTGTTCTTCTTCTTCTATCTCTTTCTTCTTTTTCATAACTATTTGGAATTTTCGGGTTAGAAAATTTTGGGTTGTTACATCAACTATCCAGCTTCCCCGAGAAAATCACGAAACAACTTCGAGTCCAACCCCGTGTCGATGTCTTCCTTCCTCAAAACCCAAACTCACTGACACGAACGCGACACCGTGCACATGCACTGCCCGTCCAGTGCCCTCCGACCATCACCGAGAACCCCGGCATGTCGACAACGATGCCCTCAATCCTCGCGACCACCCAGATTCGTGAAAAACCCCTCTCATCAAAATCGAAGGTATCGACCTCTACCTGGAATAGGCTTCATCACCATAAACCACCTCGCCTGATCACCATCCAGCGCCAGTACCCACGCCACTTCATCAGGACCTCCACCGATGGCCCCTGCAACGACTTCCCCCAATGCGATCGCCTGAATCGCCCTGATGATGACAAATTTCACTTTAAACATTATCGACCATACTGGGTTGTTAAACCCTAAAATCCCTGCAATCGACCACTACAGTGGCATAAAAATCTCGCAACCATTTTTTTGATGACTCCCATCATCTCAGCCACCTTCAACTTCAAGCTCATCGAACAACTATAAGCCGATCGTCAATATTCGATCAAAATGTCTTTTCTATTCATTTTGAAAAATCTCATTGTATAATGATTTGAAAATCACAAATTTGTTATCAAAATTCATCATTTTGAAATACAAATATATTTTGAGAAAAAATTGTTTTAAATTTAATTTCTGGTCTTGTAAATTTGTTAACAGGGTTTTGAAAGGAGAAGAAAAGAAATTGTCTTTTCTTTTATTACATTTTAATTAAATTTTATTTTAGAATAAATATGCATTTGCCACTTGTTTATTCACTTCTTACACTTGTTATCTCGTAAGCTACAAAGCTTACACATACAAGTTTATATTTACTTATTTAACATTTGTCAAAAACCCATTAAATTATGTTTAAGTCCTTTATTTGATTTCAATTTATAAAACATACGTATACGTTATGTAGTTTTAAATCTTATTCTTTTAAAAAGATATCTTCATATCAAAGCTTGAATACTTATTTACATATAAAACTATTTTATTAAATCTTGTTTATATTTTATAACCCAATCCTAATTCATATACTTAGTAATTTTCAAAAGATATATATACCTATATATGTAAGTTTTAAAGTCTTCATCTAAAATTATATAATTTATAAAGGAAAATGAATTGAAAATAATTTATAAATAATCATACATATATAATGATTAATTAATAAATCTTTTTAAATCTAATTTATTTATTTATTAAATCATACTCCAAATACAATTTTTATTCTTGAATTTCAATCTCACAATTCAATTTATTTTCAAGATATTTATTTTTATATTTCAAGATCACACTTTGTTTTGTACTTATACAATTTTTAAATCAAATCTCAAATTAAAAATAAATAAAAATACATCTTATTAATTTTGAAAATTCAAACACAATTTATTTTTTTTAATTCCCAAATCTTCAAATAAATTTTCAACTAAATTTTAAAATTAATATCTATAAACAACTAATGTTTGATTTTATTTTGAAAACAAACTCTATTTAATTCAAATTTGATTTCAAAAATTAATTCAATTATCAAATTAGACTGGGCTAAAATCCAGGGATGTTACATTCCAATATAGAATTTTCAAACTTAAATAATCATATTTTATATGATAAATAAGAATGGTAAAATTATTTTTAGAATTGAGTAAAAAATTTGGACTTTTACTATAACATTGACAAAAGCCGGTTTTCGACAAAATTGAATATAGAGTCCAATAATTGTTTTAAAAGATAAATAATTGCTTTTAAAATCATTACATAATTGGTTGATAAAAGTTTGATAACTATATACACACACTTATGTTGTAGTGATTGACAAATTTTATCGCGCATTGACAAAATCAATGTCGTATATTTGCAAATGAATTTTGATATTGTTTTATATTATTTTATAAGTCTGATACACTTGTTTTAATTATTTAAAGGTGATAATAAATTTCATTTTGAGTTTGGTTTACATGAATAAATAGTTAAAAAAAGTCAAAATGTGACCGTAAAACATTTTGTCGAAAATCATTGTTTTGATTGAATAAAAGTTACCGCAACGTTGTTGCACCTTTGTCTATATATACGTATACACATATTTAAATATTTTAAGTATTAAAAATTAACAAATCAAGTTTACTTTTGCTAATTAAGGTTAGAAATTTCCAGAAAATCATTAAGAAAACGCAAACATAAAGGACAAAATCATGTCAAATCAAATCTTTGCATTATTTTCCTTATGCATTAAGTGATTAAAACATAAGTAGTGATATGACAAAGTGATAGTAAGTGTTGAAAAGGTAAGATAAAATAAGGATATTTTGTAAAGGATTTGTTTTGTAATTCACCACTCCTTACTTTTCCTATAAATACCTATTTATTCGTCTCATTTTCTTTACACATCTCATTCTTCTTCTTCTTCTTCTTCTTTATTTTTGAGCTTTCTTTTTCTCATTAATGGCTTTTCTTCTTTAAAAGAGGTAGGAGGGTCAAAAATAGTAGAGTGCTTAAGCAATAATCCACTAATTACTCTCTAACCTCTTCTCAATTCACTTCTTTCTTCTTTAAATGGCCTTAGGCCATGATTTCTGGGATGGGGAGGCTATGGCCGTGAGCCGTAGAGGTGGGAGGAAGGTTTAGGCTGAGAGCAAAGTAGAGGAGGAAGGATGGTCACTGTTAACCTTGTTTTACCCAACGGCTCATCTACTTAAGGAAGGTACCGACTCAACTGGTACCGACTCATCTACCTAAGGACTGAACCGACTCATCTACTCAAGGGATGGACCGACTCATCTACTCAGAGGGATAGGACGACTCAAGGAGTTAACGGTTCACAAGGCAGGACGGCTCAGTAAGTTACTGGCTCATCAAAACTATCGTCTCAACGACTCATGGTAAGCAGCGACTCAGAGTTGACAAATACTCAGTGGATCAACGACTCAACGAGTTAACGACTTGAAGGAGCAGAGTGGCTTAACTAGTTAACGGCTCACAAGGCAGACCGACTCAATGCATTACCGACTCATCAAAGCTATCGCCTCAGCGACTCAACAAGTCCACGACTCATCGTAAGAAACGACTCAAGAGGATTGACGACCTAAGAAATGACTTAACGACTCATAACTCAGGATGACTCGTCCGTGACTTAAAGCCACTGAGTCGTATTCCATTGCCACAATGCCTGTCCCAATGAGAATTGACTCGCCAACGACTCAGGACTTGGCTTAGAATCCAGCAAAAGAATGGGCTAGTGAGAAGAGCAAATGCTTAATCAGATAAGCCGGCCACGACTCAACTTGACTCGGCCACGGCTTAGCCTGAGTCGGTCACGACTCAGGACTTGGGCGAAAAATTCCTATCCAGATTTGCCTATAAATACATGGCCACCCCCAACATTCAGGGGACTTTTTGGGCTCATTCATTTCAAGCGCCATTACTCTGCTGCATTCTGAACTACTTCAACACCTTCAAGGAACTTCACGAAGAAATCAAACATGTCTAACATGTGTTCAAAGATTTGGATCGACATTGAAGTTTAGGCTATTTGTTCTAAATCACTTGAAACTCAAAGTGTGTTGTAATCAAAGTGTAACTGCATTGACTTGTAATCAAATCGTCAATAAAGATATTCAAAGTGGACGTAGGCTCTCTCTTAAGCCGAACCACTATAAAATTGCTGTTGTTTACTGCTTTTTCACTATTATCTGCTTATAATCTGTTCTCGAGCTATCGGGTGGTGCTTTCACAATCTCACTTCATACACCGGGGTGTTAGCGTTCAAATTTTAGCGTTAACATTTTTGGTGCTTTCACTGAGAGTTGAACTCAGGTGAGTTATCATCATTGCTTCACAGAGGTTTGTAGAGAGAATTTCTTTGAAAACCAGAAGTCTATCCGAGATTATGGCTCCTGGAAGGAAAAGTAGATCTGTCAGATCTGGGAATATTCAAGAGGGAACCTCCGCTTCCCCTATATCGAATCAAGCCACTCCAGCTGTCGGCGTTACAAAGGCAGAGCTGGATGCTGCAATCTTAGGGCTGAACCAACAGATAAATGCCCAAAATGCACAATTCGAGGCTCAGAATGCCCAGAATGCCCTAATTCTGAATAGGTTGAACGATTTGCTTGGGGCGAACCGTCAACCGGCAGGTAATGAAAGGAAATTTGCTGGCAACGTTCATGATGCTGAAGAAAGGAATGCTCCTGAAAGGGCTGCTAGTCCCTTTGAACAAACACTTCCTGAGGTTGGTGGATCTAGAACTCGACGTGATGAGGAGTATCTTTCTGGAATGGTCCGACAAATCATGAAAGAGAGTATGCACAGGGTTGAAGACGAGAAAGAATGGGGTTTCGCCCCAAGTAAAACTCCATTTACTGAGAAAATCTTAAAGGCTGAATTCCCAAGGAAGTTTGTCCCTCCAACCATTCTAGCTTACAAGGGGACAAGTGATCCGAACGAATTCTTATACAAGTATGATTGGCACATGACAGGTGCCAGAGCCTCTGATGAAATAAAGTGCCGATATTTTCCTGTGTATCTCGAAGGTGTAGCTCTGCTTTGGTTCACCAAGCTTCCAGTCCGATCTATAGATCAGTTTTCTGACTTAACCCGAAAATTCAAGGAGCAGTTCAGACTATATGCTTCAAAAGCCAAGGACATCATGTCGTTGTCAAGTTTAGAACAGAATCCAAGAGAGACTATCAGATCTTTCTTAAACCACTTTAATATAGCGCTGGCTGAGCTGGACAATGCAGAACCGCGAATGATATTGACTTATCTGATGAGGGCTATTGACAAGTCGAGCGAATTTGGAAAATGGCTAAACATGAAGGAACCAAATTCCCTTGAAAAATTCTATAAAAAAGCAGATGAATTCATACGCTTGGAAAGCCGTCCCGTACCGGTAAAGGCAGTGTTGGAAAAAGCTGAGGATAACACTGTTGCTCCACGCAAGAATGAATCTGTAGGGAAAAAAGGGAAAATAACAATGGGAAGAAACAGAGTAATCTGAAGAAGCCCCGATCCTTCAAGCCATCAGAGTATACTCCTTTATCAGATACGCCGGAGCGTATCTACCTCGCCACTAAAGATTCTGTTGACTTTCCTAAACCTCCTCCTCTAAGGACCGGAAAAAAGGCTATACAGAGTGGGAAGTTCTGCCGCTTCCATAATCAACCCGGTCACGAGACCGACGAATGCCGCCAGTTGAAAAATCTGATTGAAGAGTTGCTAAGGGAAAACAAGCTGCAGCAATTTGTGAAAAAGAATAGCAACAATCCTGCTTCGTCTAGTCAGGGGCAACAAGCTCCTGCTCATCAGCCTAGGACAGGTGAGAAGGCTGCAGGGCATGAATCTAGAAGGCCCATTATCAATGTCATTACAGGAGGACCTCACCCAGCAGGGAGAAGCTGGGGTGAGATGGAAAGGTATACCCGAGCTTTGAAGTATGTACCGACCGAGGAAGATGTATTCGTTTTGGAAGGTGCTATGCCCCTGAAGCAACAAAGAACTTTTGATGATGATATTGTGTTCAAAGCTAGGGATTCCGCAGGTATTGAAGCTCCTACCTTGGATCCCTTAGTCATCTCGGCTGGTATCGGGCCAGCTATTGTCAGAAGAGTTCTCATTGATTGTGGCGCATCCTGCAATATCCTCTTCAAGAAAACATTCGACCAAATGAAGATCCCTATGGCTGATGTGCAAGCCTCATCGCAGAAAATCGCTGGTTTCACTGGGGAGCCAAAGCAGCCGATAGGAACCATTGATTTGTTTGTGGAACTTGGAGAAGGAGAGAGAAAAGTGGTCCGCAAGCAAACTTTTGTGATTGTCGACGAATTTTCTACTTACAATGCTTTCCTTGGTCGTCCAACTCTGGCAGCGTTCAAAGCTGTTCTTGCCCCGTGGTGCCTCACTATTAAATTCCCTACAGACAATGGAGTAGGAGTTATAAAAGGGGATCAAAATGCTGGGCGAGAATGTTATCTAACAGAGCTACGAGAAACCAGAAAAAGAGAAATGGGAAAGAATGCGGCAGCCCCAGTCCGCATCAAGGAACCAGCCTTGTAGCAATTACAGGGCGGACCCTGCACTGGCGAGCACAGCGGAGCAAGGAAAGAGATGGATCCTAGAAAAGTCAGTGCAGAGGAAAATAGAGTGGTACCGGTGGAAACGACAATACCAATACCTGTTGACCCAAAGGACCCAAACAAGGTGTTGAATGTGGGTTCACAACATAATGCGTCAATTCAGAATATCTTAATATCTTTTTTAAAGGCAAATTTGGATGTTTTTGCTTGGACTCATGCTGATATGCGCGGAATATCCCCAGAAGTTGCAGTACACGCTCTAAATATTGATCCAAAATTTACACCTGTGAAGCAGAAAAGGAGGACTCAAGGTCTAGAAAGGTCGGCGGCATTAAAAGAAGAAGTTGATTGGCTCATGGAGAATAATTTTATCAAAGAATCCACCTATCCGAATTGGGTTTCAAATCCAGTGCTGGTTAAGAAAGCCAACGGAAAATGGAGAGTATGCATCGATTTTTCAGATCTAAACAAGGCCTGCCCCAAAGACTACTTCCCATTACCCAGAATCGATCAACTGATAGACGGAACAGCGGGACACGAATTGTTATCTTTTATGGATGCTTACTCCGGATATAACCAGATCATGATGCATGAGCCAGATCAGGAGGACACGAGCTTTATCACCGACATTGGTCTTTACTGCTACAGAGTTATGCCCTTCGGGCTGAAGAATGCAGGGGCAACATACCAAAGACTTGTTAATGCTATGTTCAAACCGCAATTGGGAAAGACTATGGAAGTCTACGTCGATGACATGTTAGTAAAGTCTAAGAAAGCAGTGGATCACATAGAACACTTAGCAGACATGTTCGTAGTCCTCCGAAAATACAGAATGAAGCTCAATCCTTTAAAATGTTCATTTGGAGTGGAATCCGGCAAGTTTTTAGGTTTCATCGTGAGCGCTAGGGGCATTGAGGCTAGTCCAGCTCAAATTACTGCATTAAAGGGAGTCAAAGCTCCTAGAACAAGGAAGGAATTGCAAAGTCTCAATGGAAAAGTCGCCGCCTTGAGTCGATTCATTTCCAAAGCCACAGATAAATGCATCCCATTCTTTGACGCCCTAAAGAAAGGAAAGAAAAACTTCGATTGGACTCCCGAATGCCAAAAAGCCTTTGATGAATTGATTCGCCATATGGAAACGCCCCCAATACTTTCTAGGCCTGGCGATGGCGAGGATCTTCTTATATACTTGGCAGTATCATCTCATGCTTTAAGTGCAGCGCTGATACGAGAAGACAAGAGGATTCAACATCTAGTTTACTATATCAGCAAAAGACTCACTGGGGCAGAGATGAATTACTCTAAGTTGGAAAAACTTGCCTATTGCCTACTAATTGCATCTAGGAAGTTGAGGCAATATTTTCAAGCTCATCCTATCAGAGTCCTCACTGATCAACCATTAAAGCAAGTCCTGTTTCGCCTTGAGACTTCGGGTCGTCTTCTAAAGTGGAATATTGAACTCAGTCAATATGACATCACTTATCATCCCCGAAAAGCAATCAATGGACAAGCTTTAATGGATTTCATCGCAGAATTCACAGATAAGGGTAACAGTGAGGAGGAAACGGTCGACGATTCCCCAATCCAATGGAAGTTATATGTCGATGGTGCAAGAAACGACTACTGTTCTGGAGCCGGAATTGTACTTGAGACCCCTGAAGGCCGATCATTATGCTATGCACTAAGATTGGAATTTCCTTCAACAAACAATGAAGTAGAATACGAAGCCCTTATCGCTGGCTTAAGGATTGTTAAAGAATTAAACATCCGAGCGTTACGGATATTCAGTGATTCTCAGCTTATTGTATGCCAAGTCAAAAAGAAATTCCAAGCAAAAGGGGGGAATCTGCCCGCCTACTTGTCAAAGGCTTGGGAAATCCTGGGTGATTTTGATCATTACATGATAAGTCACATTCCTCGAGAAGAAAACATGAAAGCAAATTCTCTCGCAAAATATTCTAGCATAGGCGAAGCTCAATTTCTAGGGTTAACTCCAGTGGAGGTCCTGTCGACTCCAAGCATTGATGAGATGGATATTGATTGGATCATGAGCATGTCTCAAGAGCAAGAATCATGGATGACTCCGATAACAGAATATCTGCTCAATGGATCTTTACCAGGAAACTCAAAAGAACGACAAAAGCTACTACGAAAAGCCTCTCGATATATAATCCAGGATGGCCGATTATACAGACGGGGATTCTCAATGCCATTACTTCGATGTGTATCCAGGGAAGAGTCCAAAACAATCCTAGCGGAGGTACATGGAGGAGAATGTGGTGATCATTCAGGTGGCCAAACATTAGCAAAGAAAATTCTCCGATACGGATATTTTTGGCCAGAAATTAATCGGGATGCAGCAGAGTATTCCCGAAAATGTGACAGATGCCAAAGATTCGCCAAAATTCCTAGAGCTCCTTCCACCGAACTCATACAGATGGTCAGTCCATGGCCGTTTGCAATATGGGGAATAGACCTTGTAGGACCGCTACCAACTGCCAAATCTGGAATTAAATATGCCATTGTTGTTGTAGATTATTTTACTAAGTGGGCAGAAGTTGAACCACTGGCTACTATCACCTCAAAGAAGATGATAAGTTTTGTGACTAAGAACATCATTTGCAGATACGGTGTGCCTCAAAAAATAATTATAGACAATGGTACTCAGTTTGAAAGTGAAGAATTCCAAGATTTTTGCAAGCGATTCAAAATCCGGAAAAGCTTCTCAGCAGTGGCTCATCCGCAGGCAAACGGGCAAGTGGAAGCCGTGAACAAAATTATTAAGTCAACCATCAAGAAGCAACTTGAAAGAGCAAAAGGTGGTTGGGTCGATAAGCTACCACTGGCACTATGGGCATACAGAACCACTCACAAAACTGCGACTGGGCACACCCCGTTTTCATTGGCATACGGGTCAGAGGCAATGATTCCGGTAGAAATAGAGGTCCCTTCATATAGAAGAATCCATTTCAATCAAGCAGAAAATGAAAAGCTACAGCTTGAAGCGCTAGATCTCTTTGATGAAAAAAGAGATGAGGCTAATCTCAGAATTGCAGCTCATCAGCAAAGGATAGCCAGACATTTCAATTCCAAAGTTCGCCAACACAGTTTTGAGATTGGAGATCTAGTCCTGAAGAGAATTATGACAGCAACAGGTGTATTTGGGCCAAATTGGGAAGGACCATATGTCATAGGTCAGAAGCTTCTTGACGGCACATTCAAACTCACCACTGTTGAAGGAGATCAAATTCCAAGGGCATGGAACAGCAATCATTTGCGTCCATACTTTACTTAAAAATTTTGTTGAAATATTGTAAAAAGAATTATGAATGTATGATTCTTGTAATTAAAGGCAATTGTAAAACTGATGCAAGTAAATAATGAAAGAATATAAAGTGGATGTAGGCCCAATTTCCTGGCCGAACCACTATAAATCTTGTGTTACTTATTATTATTACATGTTTGCTTTATTTTCGATATAAAAAGTACATAGAATGTATTGCTGAAATGTCGATTTAAATTTTTGCAGACAATGGAAGTGAAACTTGCACATAATAAGACCAAGTGATTCTCGCCAAATTTCAAGACACAAAAGCCCCGAGTTCAAATCCTAGATAGGAAGTACTTCAATTGAACGGCCTATGATTTCGACAGAAACGGGCCTTTGCTAATAAATTGAGATCGTTTGAACAAACAAACATCCAATTAAGAAGCTAATGCCCATTCTCACGAACTTGCCTGACAATGAAGTACACTTCCTTGGATTAAACAAATTACTTGTAAGAAAAGGGAATGAAAGCTTAAAAAAAAAAAAAAAAAAGAGGATCGCTGAGAAGGCATAAGCAAGTGGACAAGGGAACAACCAAAGCCATCATCGGCAGCACAAGTCCTCTTCGGAGGCACAACTCTTCGGAGGATAAAGACCTCTAATGGGTCATACGCCACAAAAAAGAAAGTTCTCTACTCAACAAAAAAAGATTAGAGGAGTCATGACCCTCCAACCATGAGAGAGTAACTTCCAGGCGATGAAAACCCTCTCCGAGGCACATTTCACCAGGAGTTGAAGTGTCACAACCACTCTTCGGAATTTCACTTCACCAGAGTTGAAATGCAAACAAAATAAAGACCTCTTCGGAGGCACATTTCACCAGGAGTTGAAGTGTCACAACCGCTCTTCGGAATTTCACTTCACCAGAGTTGAAATGCAAACAAAATAAAGACCTCTTTGGAGGCACATTTCACCAGGAGTTGAAGTGTCACAACCGCTCTTCGGAATTTCACTTCACCAGAGTTGAAATGCAAACAAAATAAAGACCTCTTCGGAGGCACATTTCACCAGGAGTTGAAGTGTCACAACCGCTCTTCGGAATTTCACTTCACCAAAGTTGAAATGCAAAACAAAATAAAGACCTTTCTGGAAGCCCACGTTTCACCAAGATTGAAATAAAACTTCCAAGTGTTGAAACGTGAAAAGGCTTTCTTCGAAGGCACAACTCTTTGGAGGTACACGTTTCACCAAGATTGAAATAAAACTTCCAAGTGTTGAAACTTGAAAAATCCCTCCTCAGAGGTGCAACCCCCCCCCCCCCCCCCCCCCGGAGGCACAATCAAGAAGAAAGACCTCTTCTGGAAGTCCACGTTTCACCGAGATTGAAATAAAACTTCCAAGTGTTGAAACGTGAAAAGGCTTTCTTCAAAGGCACAACTCTTTGGAGGTACACGTTTCACCAAGATTGAAATAAAACTTCCAAGTGTTGAAACGTGAAAAAATCCCTCCTCAGAGGTACAAATTTCTATTTAAAAAAAAAATCCTCATCAAGAGCATACTTTGACTTTCAAAGGAAGAGTGATTTACCTATTCTAGAAAATAATCTTCCTCAAAAAAAAAAGGAAGAAAGTCAAAGTACCCTTCAGAGGTCCGCTTTACCACATAGAAGAATTCACTTGGCAAAATGTGTACATACGCAAAAGAAAAAAGTGATTTCTTCGAAAGACAAAGCGTAAAAACTTATATGAAGGGAGTTGTACTCTACGAAAAATTTCTTCAAGAATGAAATAATCATTCTTCAGAAAATAAGAGTGCAAGTCCCCTCGAAGAATAGAATATTGCAGCAAGCTTATGGTATGGGGGCAGCATGGTATAGTTACATACAATATGATATAGCCACATCGGCAAAAGTAATGCTCAAACAACATACCATAAGCCCGCTGCAATATCATATAAATAAACTTGTGCAAAAATGAATAATAAATGCATTCTCAAATTCAAACAAGACTTTATACAAAGGAAGAAGAATCATTTTATTCAACATTATTTTATATACAGGTACAAGTTCCAACAAAAGAAAAGCGGGGGGGGGGCGATACCCGCACAATTCTCGACCAGTACATGCAAAAGAAAGACAAGAAGCTAAAAGCTGAAGTCTTCATTTCTTCTTGCCACCTTTAGACCCTTTACCTGGCCGAATGGTTAGCTTTTCAGGTCGATCTGAAGGCATAAGGGAAGAAGGAGAGGGAGGTGCAACTGGTGCGATTTCCGGTTCCTCTTCAGTAGCAATGATTTTCTTCCCCCTCCTCTTCGATGTTCCGTGCTTCTTTCTTCTCTTCGAAGAAGACTCACTCCCTGGAGTAACAAGAGCGGACAAAACTACGTCATCAGAAGGAGTCCGCTCTGGAGAAATCTCGCCTCCTTCAAGTCCCTCGTCTTTCTGCTCTTGCGAAGCGATAGGGTCATCTAAGCCATGAAGAGCCTCAATTTGCTCCTCTTGTGACCCGGACTATGAAGCAGAAGGAGGAGTCACCTGAAGAGACGGAGGAGGGATAACCAGAGGAGGCGAAGTTTGCACAGCACTTGATGTTTCAACTGCAGAAGAGAAATTAAAAATATTAGTATCTCCCAAAAAAAAAGGAGATATGGGTTCGTCGAGATTCAAGAAGTAATCGAGAAGCTCATCAAACTTTTGAGGAGTAAGCAGACAATCCACTTGAATTAGACCAGTGTCAAAATTACCTGAAGGTGTTTGCTTCGTTAGTTCAATCTCATAATTTTGAGCCCCAATATCCTCCAAAGCCTCATCATCAGTAGGGGTAATTACCCCGGTTCTTGTAGGAGGCAGCGAATGAGCACTGGAACCTGTGATGTCAACTTCAGAAGAAACTAAAAGACGTTCAGAGGTGGTAGGTGGTATTTCTTTTTCAGAACGTTCCCCTTCCGCCATTCCGGTCCGCACTCTGGCGAGTTGCTCTTTTCCCTTGGCAAGAGCGGCGCGGGCATCATCATCAAGATAATGCTCTTCAAGAGCTGACTCAGCATAGCCAGCACCTTTACCACCGAGCATATCGAGTGCTGCCTCCCAAACTTCAGCTAGTGTAATTTCATACTTAGGGCCTGGAAAGGCAAGGCTGCCATGCCCCAAAATGCCGTGCAGATAAAAATCAAATAGTGTGGAGCCAATGTCAGCTTTGGTTGCTTGATGGGCCTCTTCGGCCGCGAGTTTACCAGCAACAGCCTCGTCACGCTCCTTTTCGGCCATAGCAAGTCGAGCTTTTAACATCTCTATCTCCAAGCTTTGAGAGCCGGTCTGTTCTCGCAGCTGTAAAGTTTCAGCGCGATATTCTTCTATGACCTTCTCCTTGTGTGTAAGCTTATCTTCGACCGCCCTTTGACTGGCATGCGCATCTCGTACTTGTTGCTGAAGCATGCTCTCCTTTTGAGAATAGGAAGTAGATGAAGTAGCTAATTCTTCCTTAAGCTTTTCTACTTCCGCTTCCAGCTTTTCATTATAGGAAGCAATACTTCTCACTTCGGCGTCATGCTGTTCGAGAGTCTTCTGCCACTCATTCTTATCGTTCTCCATTGTGAGCATGGCCTCGAGATTGGCTCGGTTAACCCTCTGAAGCTCGTCGACAAGTTTTTGCCAGTTCGACATTCTTTCAATATCGGTCCTGACAGTATCAAGATTTCGCAGCATAGCCGATTTGTCGAGAGGAACCAAGTCAAGATCAAATCGAACCCCTCTCAGGCACCACTGAGGGAATCGACTTTGAAGAGTGGGAGGACCTTGCCCAACTTGGTATGCGGGCCGGTTGATGATTGTTTGAATGTCAGAACGAACGAGGGCAGGAGATTGAGCAGGAACATTTTGAGAAACTGTCGGCATTGTTTCTTCAGTAAGTTTAGCCCGCTTGCTAGAAGAATCGTCCATGTGACCTTTACCTCTCTCATCGTGAGTCTTTATTTTTTGAATATCATCATCTCTGTGGGGAGGGTAATGTCTTTCTTGTTCTCTTCGGTGACGTTCTTCATATGCTCGTCTCTCGTCTGCTTTCCTGATGGCCCTCTCTTCATTGGATTCTCTATAAGAAGGGAGGAAACGCCTATAATCATATTGGCTACGCCTCCCGTAGCGCTGGAAATCATCATAGTATGAGCTGCTGCGCCCCATTGGAGAATCTGGAATAAAAATAATAAGCTTTAGAAATCTTTAAAGTATAAGAAGATAAATGCGTAGAAGTGCTGAAAAATCCTAAGTGTTGTGTAACGTGTAAACTACACGCATCAAGTTACAGACCACTCTGTGGAGTAGAGGTAGTGATAACTTGAGTAGAAGGAGTTGACATTTGTTGTAGAGAAGATGTCGCCTCAATTACAGAAGAGATAGTTTTGGAAACATCATCTTTGAAAAGTTCTTGAGAAGTCACAATTAAATCGCTCAACCCCTCGAAAACATCATCACCATCATGTTTTTTGGGACTGGCTTTCTCAACTCCTTCGTCAGCAGATCTTCCGGAAGATCGTGGAGGTTCTTCCTCTTCGATAACTGGGGCAAGTACAGACTTGTCAGACGGCCCCGCAGCATCCTTCGGAATTGAACACTTCACTAGTGGAGTTTCTATAGAGGTTCCTCCCTGTATGTGCTCTTTAGTAGAGACCGGGGCATCAGGAGTTTCCGTCGGAGAATCGAGAATTTCAGTTGGGACTTCACGAGGCTGAGTGAAGCGAGAGGAATGAAGAAGCCCATATTGATGTAAAAATCCATCATTTAACAAAAACTTTATACTCCTCTCTTCTGCCGCCACGGCGTTCAATCTCTCAAAAATTTGCTTATAGCATGGATCTCTAGAGGGAGGAGGAAGTGCTAAGACAGGAAAAAAGAAGCGAAGTTAGCATTTAGCAACTCAGATTTCGAAAAGCCCAAGAATGGAGAAATAAAAACAGGAAAATCTTACTTCCTACTCTCCAGATGGCATAAAACCCTGGAGGGCAGCGAACAAAGAAATACTGATTTAGAAATCCATGAACGCTTTCAGGAAGATCGGTGATGAGTTTGCGGTTTCGAGCACTCCTTATAACTACGATAGAGGGATGATCTTTAATTTTTGTGAATGAGCAGAAGTAGCAGATTTCCTCAAAGCTCGGTAATCTGTCCAGAACTCTACTAAATAGCACACATAACCCCATCAGAATGGCATGGCCATTGGGGTGCAATTGGAATGGAGAGATAGATAATCGAAGCAGGAACTGCTGAAGGAAGTCATTAAAAGGTGGTGTGGCACCGCTCAAGTACATTTGGCGATTGACAGCAATAAAGCCAGAAGGGGGCCTATCTGCAGTATCATTTGGCCCTGGCAGTAAGGCATCAGCTTCAGCAATGCCAAACTGGATGAGCAATTGGTTAAACACCCGCTGATTCAGAGTTGTGGAAGTTCTCTCCGGAGGGTTATCCAACAGGTTGGCTACTGGGAAGACATCTTCAGCCTGGCCCATCGGTTCTTCTTGTTGAGATGTCATTCTACACAAGCAACTGAATGTTCAAATGCGAAGGTGCACGTTTCCTAAAAGTGTGAAGTGTTGTGCAGAACTAATGAAAATAAACAAGTAAATATAACTGAAGTTAAGCTAGTTGGCAATTGATCAATTACTAAATTTCAGGACTTGTTAATTTAAAGTTTCAGGTATAGTGTTATTGCAAACTGGTCAATTTCAGTTGACTATTTCAACATTGCTTTAGCACTCTACTTGGATTCGTTTGTTTAAACTACTTCATTCACACAATCTATTTAACATTTATCCTCTATTGACTAATCTGTCATTGGATGTGGGCAATCAATGGCAGTATATTCGTCCCGATTTTCTGTGATTGTTGTATTAAACAGGTTGTATACTTGCAAATTGAAGCAATCTGTAAAACTAAAATACGCAACAAAGTTTAGCAGGTTAAAGTCCAAACAATTCAATATTAAGGCAGTTTATTTCAGCAATTCAAGACAAAGATCGAGTCAGAATTATGCTTCAAAGTAGTATAATGTGATAACTCGTCCACATTTTAAAGATTATGAAGCAAGTTAAGCTAGGTTGTTTATGCTCCAAGACATTGAGTCACTGGTTCTCTAAGTCGTAAGGCATAGTAATGGAAAAGATTTTAGTTCGAGGCAGTGTGAAATTCTCCAAGTCCTGTCTCGACTGCGACTCAAATCCTATGTTACATCTAATTGGGTCGGTCATAGGTTCAAACCACAAGGAACAACTCGGTGTGAAAAATAGTTCAAGTGCTGAGTCGTTCACGACTTATGACTTGAGTCGTTCATGGCCTATGGCTTAAGTCGTTCACGGCAGATGATTTGAGTCGTTCGCGGTTCAAAGGATGAGTCGTGGTGAGGATCTAAAGGGCTGAGTCGCTCGTGCAATCACAAAACCTAAGTCATCAAAAAACCAATTAGACCGTATGAATCCAAAATCATTTCCTCAACCGGGCGTCCACTCTCCAACCCATTAACCCGTTAAGGATCATTTCATCTCTTCCAAATCCACCACTTTCTCAGTAAAACCTATTATTTCTCTGCACCAACAAATCGCCCAAGACAGATTCGGATCGTCTCAGGTCCATCGTATATCCAACACGAAGCTGAGCTCTCGTAAGCCGCAACAACATAGCTCATGACGATTGGAAATCAATCGCAGCTTGGCTCGAGGATGCAACGCGACGCATGACGTTGGATTAGAATCAGAGGATGGGGATTCACGATTTAGCGGCAAACATGGTTGGATAAATATTGGATTCACTTACACAATGTAATAGCAAGGATAAGTCGTCAACTGATTAACTCGAAAACGCCTTCGAAGGTTCGGAGAAGTATTAATGGCAGATGCGACTTAAGAGATAGGTATTGAGAAGAAGGAGGTAAGAGTGATGACTCAGGTCTTTTATAGCTGTGAGCAGTGAAAGTTGAATCGGCACACGAGACAGGATGAGTCGAAGCACACGGCCTACGACTTAGGCGTGTACTTCGAGGGGCCAGTGTTAACCTTGTTTTACCCAACGGCTCATCTACTTAAGGAAGGTACCGACTCAACTGGTACCGACTCATCTACTTAAGGACTGAACCGACTCATCTACTCAAGGGATGGACCGACTCATCTACTCAGAGGGATAGGACGACTCGAGGAGTTAACGGTTCACAAGGCAGGACGGCTCAGTAAGTTACCGGCTCATCAAGACTATCGCCTCAATGACTCATGGTAAGCAGCGACTCAGAGTTGACAACGACTCAGTGGATCAACGACTCAACGAGTTAACGACTTGAAGGAGCAGAGTGGCTTAACTAGTTAACGGCTCACAAGGCAGACCGACTCAATGCATTACCGACTCATCAAAGCTATCGCCTCAGCGACTCAACAAGTCCACAACTCATCGTAAGAAATGACTCAAGAGGATTGACGACCTAAGAAATGACTTAACAACTCATAACTCAGGATGACTCGTCCGCGACTTAAAGCCACTGAGTCGTATTCCATTGCCACAATGCCTGTCCCAATGAGAATTGACTCGCCAACGACTCAGGACTTGGCTTAGAATCCAGCAAAAGAATGGGCTAGTGAGAAGAGCAAATGCTTAATCAGATAAGCCGGCCACGACTCAACTTGACTCGGCCACGGCTTAGCCTGAGTCGGTCACGAATCAGGACTTGGGCGAAAAATTCCTATCCAGATTTGCCTATAAATACATGGCCACCCCCAACATTCAGGGAACTTTTTGGGCTCATTCATTTCAAGCGCCATTACTCTGCTGCATTCTGAACTACTTCAACACCTTCAAGGAACTTCACGAAGAAATCAAACATGTCTAACATGTGTTCAAAGATTTGGATCGACATTGAAGTTTAGGCTATTTGTTCTAAGTCACTTGAAACTCAAAGTGTGTTGTAATCAAAGTGTAACTGCATTGACTTGTAATCAAATCGTCAATAAAGATATTCAAAGTGGACGTAGGCTCTCTCTTAAGCCGAACCACTATAAAATTGCTGTTGTTTACTACTTTTTCACTATTATCTGCTTATAATCTATTCCCGAGCTATCGGGTGGTGCTTTCACAATCTCACTTCATACACCGGGGTGTTAGCGTTCAAATTTTAGCGTTAACAGTCACGAGCATAGGCAAGGTGGTGGAGTTGTTTATGGATGTATTAGTGAAGTATATGTTAGTTTAGTGAAGTGTAGGTTTATAAGAATGTTGGTAGGAAGTTAATCAATTTGGTTAAAGGTGAGTACTTATTTTTGAATTAACTAATAATTTTAACTTTAATAATACGAAAGTTAAGTATCTTAGTAGATTAATATGTTTGATAACTTGGATGCAATTTTAATTGTTTACATGATTGTTAATATGGATGATTACTTGGTTTGATAAACGATAAGAGATATGGTTAGAAATTAACCATAGTAAATTAAATGAGAATTTAATCTGTATAAATATGTGTATTGAAATTATTTAGCCTCTTAATGATTTTTAAAATATCTAATAAGGTTGGAAATGATATTATGATAATATAATATTATAGTATAAAAAGAAATGGAAAATGGATTTGAGATATGAAAAATATTGTTTAAAATGAGCTAAAATCAATTTAGAAATGTTTTATGAACTTCTAAAGTGTTTCCATAAAGGTTGAAGTGAAATATAAAAATAAGTCAAAAATAAGCGTGTTGCATAATGGTAGTTCGCGATTTCATGCCATAAAAGTTAAACAATTGTATAAAGTGGAATATAGCCCAGAATCCTTCGAAAAAAGAATTTTACGGACTATTATATCCATATTTTTCCAACAAAGAAAGAAAATCAAGATTTCATTTAGTAGATTTCTGAAATATGTCCAAAACAATTTTCTAAAAACATCGTGGTTTTCCAATTCGGAATCCAAGAAGGAATTTCTTTATAAATTATATTTTTAAATGATTAAAAATATGAAATAAATTTGAAAAATATATGAAAATGGTTTGAAAAAGATTTTACTTGGAGAACAATAATTTTCAAATATTAAAAAAAGTTATCTTAATCAAATAATCTGTTTTAAGTACTTTTTACTGCACTTTTCTGCTGCAGTTTCTATAACTTTAGAAATAAAGATTTAAACTTAACGATTCTATCTATAACCGTTCATAAATGTTTTTAAATAAATAATTAAGTATTTCAAATATAAATTGGAAGTTTTATAACTCTTTTAGAAAGTGTTTAAATAAATGGTTATTGTTTAACAATAGAATAGAAATCATTTCCTTGAATGTTATAACAAACTAAGTATGCAGAAACGACTAGTATATGTGTCATGCTTGTGAGATCTAAATGGTAAAAAAGGTGTGTAACTAAGGTTAGGAGTGGAGCAACCAATGCCTTGAACTTACCAGGCCTTTGTTTTCTCTTTTAGACGAGTGGTGGAACAAATCGAAATGAAAGCCCGAATGCTCTAAAAAGGTTTTTCCATGTAAAAAGTGAAGAGTTTTCCAAGAGTTAAACAAAGATTTGAATAAAATGATTTTAGGTTTGTTGTAATGATGTTTTACATAACAACATTTTTAACCCATTTAAACGAGGATTTGGAAATATAAAATCTTTACTAAAGGTTTAACGTAATTTAAAATAAGATGACTTGGTATTTCCTAAGATTAAAGAGAAATTTTAAATGAAAGATTTAAAGAAATAATGTTGTAGTGTTTTCCTAAACAGAACATAAAATAATTTCGAATTATTCTAAGATTTAATAAAGGTTTAAATAAACCAAATGATTTGATAAATGAGGCTTAATGATTCCATATACTCTTGAAAAGAAAATGGAATAAATTGTAAAGTATATATCTAAGAAAGATATAGATTTAAACAAAAGGTGAAGTAATTGATTGATGATTATTATCCACATATGAACTAAATATCTTTTTATCAATAATTGGTTTCGAAGGAACCGGGGCCGGATTTGGGTAACTCCTATTCGAAAACCACTTCAAACCAATGTATACATTCGAAAGTGAAGAGTGTTAAAGATGATGATTATTGAAGAACAAAGATCTTCATTAGTGGAAGGAATGCTTGTTGACATTCTCTGGGTAGCTCCCAATATAGTGACATTTATAGCAGTGGTTCTATCGTGTTTTGAAATCTTCATATTGCAAGGACTACTTACTGCTAATGGTAGTAGAAGGAGTACCTTCGGTTTTGTTCGGTACTAGAATGAACTTCCATGGATGAGTGTCTGATAGTACATTTCTGATCACATAAATTGATCTCTATCAACGTATTATCTGCTTTGTAGCAGAGAAGGCAACTTCTCTTAGCTTAACACCCTTTTCTGAGACGTACGAGCTCAGGAGTTATGCATTAGTAGAAATCAGTTGTGTAATTAAGGAATGACAACGTGGCACTCAAAGTGGAATATGTGTGATCACAGCGTGGTTTTGCATGAAAAGCGTGGCTTTGTCTAAGTTGAGCGTAACCTCACTCCCGGGCATCACATCTCGAAAAAGATACAGGAACTATTTGACATATTTCAGGCTTAGTATGATGAGGGTGGCATATGATCCCTCAAGGTAATTGGCGGCATATGATCTAGGTCACCAAGGTGTCCAACAGGAGCCTTATCGTATGGTATGATGGTGTGTGAGTACTTGCATGAAAAGCCACCGGATATCAAGAAGTGTGGCAATATGATGAATTGTGGTGTGTGAGTCCTTGCACGAAAACCACCGGGTTCTTGTTGTTATGCATGGTTACCGGGGTTCCCTATTATGTTGAAAAATCCAATTCCCATACAAGCTTTACGGTTTTGATTCTATTCCCAAAATAGCTGTAATGCTTTGTGAACATTTTAGCAACCCACTTTGGTATCATATATTTCGTCTGGTATATTCCATTTAACCTAGTCTGGATATATTCTTTTAGCTTTAGTCAGGGTATTGATACATTATTTGAATAAGATTATTTGAAAGATGTTTTCCAAAAGAGTGTCAGCTAATATCATTGGTAATAAAAATGTGTTGGTTATCATGAGGTAAAAGCCCATCTGTGTATATGTGTGGGCATGGTCATATGAGACACACTTCTTTTCAAATGTTTTGATAACATCATCATGAGCTATACATTTAAAATTTTGAGTGCATCACGCTGGTTTATCTAGCCTGATTCGAGTACTCAAGTCAGATCTGAGTAGTTTCAGGTTTTGTTGAAGACGCATGGAGTTTCTAGTGGAGAGCTGGAGATCTTTTTCTATGTATGGACATATTCTATTATCTGCAGCATATATTGCATTTGTTTTGTTTGGTTATCAACATTGTAAGGACTGGGATTTATAATTGTCCAGGCTGAACCTAGGTTTTACTCTGATATTGTATTCAAAATTTTCCGCCCTAAAGATTATATTGAATATGTTTTTTATTCCATTCAAGCGAGATTCTGTTTTTCTATTCCATTCTATCTTTATTTTTCTTTCTCCCCTTAATGATCCGCTTGTTCGTGCAATTTGAGTTGGACGTATGTGGTTTACTGACGATTCAAAGTGTACGGGCATATGTGGGTTAGTAATACCCCAGGATGAGTAACTCGTTATAGATAGGGTTAGTAACACCATAGAATGAGTTTGAGAGTATTATACATGAGCACGTATTTGTTAATAACTAGTAAAATATTTTGTGTTGATTTATCTATTGAGTAATTTATGGATCCCGATCGATGAGCCTGATCATCGTTATCAATGAGGGTTCCTAAACATTTAAACAACGCGAACTAACACACTGATTTTGAAAAATTTCGGCAAATGAATAAATTTTACCTAAGCGTATGTATTATTTATAAAGAAGTAACTTCCGAAAATGGTATAGTTATTAATAGTATATTAGCTTGTAATTAAGGGAATGATAACCTTTAAGTGTTATTATCCGTTGATTTAACAAACACCTTGTGAGTTTCATGATTTGACTATAAGATGTTTGATAATAATACTGGGTTAAGATAAATGAATTAATATAAGATAATAAATGAGTATGTCTTAGAAAAATAGAAGGTATCTTACAAAGATAATGCAACTTTATAAAAGGTAGATATGGAAGATATGAAAATTTAAAGGTGACTAAAAGAAAGTAAGTTAATATAAGATGAATTTATAAAATAGATTATATAAACAAAGTAATCTTTAAAGGATTTTGAAAATAAAAATGGTATTATTTCAAATTAAAAGAAGTGTTTTATGATAACTAGTTTGAGCGGCTCGAAAATAAACTAAAAATGGGCAAGAGATGTGTTCGGATGGTAAACATTTCTCTTAAATATCACTCTTCTTGTTAAAGGGATATATGATACTATTGGCAGTGCCTAGCTCCTTGGTATGGTTTTGGAGTTACTCGATCTATATAATTTTTAAGTTAAAGAGATAATGTGAATGTTAATTTATAAATTGATTAGTAATCTTTATAAAAGTATTTAAACCTAAGATAAATTGGGATCACTAATTGATAAGATAAAGCGGAATTTTTTGATGATTTTGGACAGTCGAAAATTTATGACTTGTACCTAACTTAAAGCTAAAAAAATGATGAAAAGTTTTGATAAAAGATTGTGAAATATGTTCAGTAAATGAAATTAGATAAGTATAATTTATAAATATGAATTATAAATCAAAAGGATTTAAAACCTAAGAATTTGATGATTCAAATACGGGTAGTTTTAAATTTTGTTTTTCAGTGCTTGAATAATAATAATAATAATAGTATTGAATAAAAAATAAGTTATATAGCTTATGAATTGAAGATAATAGTAAATTACAACAAAGTTTAAATTTGTTAAACAGACGAATTTAAGAAAAATCAATTTGAAATTTGGAATTTGTATATATTCTTATGATGTAAAGGTATATCATACACATATAGATTTAAGTCATGAACTATTTATGCAATCAATTAAAATAATGACTCTTTAAAAAGATAATTATAACCTGGAAAATGTTTTCTAGCATAAAGTAAGAATTTGGACTTAAAAGTGATTGATTTGCATAAGTTGTAAGATATAATAAACTTAAGTAATAGTTTTATAAAATGATTCATAAATAATATCAGTATTAAAGGAAATATACTAAGTAAAAATGACTGCGAATAAAGAAACAAAATAATGTCTTTTATAATAAAGATAAATTATCTATTGTGTGAAAAATGGTTCCTTTGGAATATTTTGCTTTAATAAAAATATTTGGAAATAAATAATTAAAGGGATTATGTAAAGAAACATCTTTATAAAATGTTTGAATTTAATATAAAAGCTTTATGTAATGACAGAGTTTTTCCATCGTTTGAGTTTGAATATTTAAATGGTTTTTAAATATTGGATTGGTATATATATTGACTTTTGAATATGAAGATGTTGGTTGAAATTATAGAATGAATTTAAATTTCAAATACAGCGATTTATCGTAATACGAAAATGGTAAATAATTGAATTAGAGTTGAATATGAATCGAAATGGTTTCTAATGTTAATATAAATTCAATTTGAATTACACTTGAGTAAATAAGTTTTTAAAAACTAGAATTTCAAGCGATTTCGGAAAATTTTGAAATTTTCAATTTTATCGACCATTAAAATAGCGATCTAGGAAATGGTCTTAGAATTCGATGAAACCATTCAATTGGATCCGTAATATTGTATCATTTTCAAATTTCAAATTCCGTAGCATTTGGATTTACCATTTGGTTATGTGATCTGGAAAGGCCTAGAAATATTTAATTGGATTTAATTTCAAAAGTCAATTTAGATAGCTATCTTCTCCATACGATCGAATTAGGACTCGAAATTAGTTCCATTGGGTTAGGAATAGTGGTACAACATTAGGGATGCCAGGCGAAATGTCTCGATAGGAGATCGATAATTCAAGTTGCTAAAACGAGTTATTTAGGATTAAATAATATATATAAAAAATTAAACTCAAACCCTATTCTATCGAGCCGCCCTAGTATCTGATACGCGCCAACCAATTCTCCTTTCTCGTTTAAAATTGTTTTAGCTATTCCTCTCTTCCTTCTGTTTTCAATTTGGCATCTAAACGAAGAAGAAAAAAATCATAGCTCATATAAACGCGTCTCTTTCCTGCTACCACTCACGAGATCGAAATGGGATCGAATAAATAAAAAAATAAATGATGTCGCGACCAGGTAATCGAAGACAAGGAGGGTCACTCGTGCCTGACTATTAATGCATGCGACGTTCGAGGGGGAATGCGGAATTCTAGCATGACGAGTGGAGATGAGGCGGCAATATGATGGGCGGCGATTGAGCATGGGCCATGGCAGTCAAGGAAATGAAGGGGCTTCATGCATTGAAGTGAAGGCCAACTGTAGTGGCATGGGGTGTTGCAGGCGAAGCACTAGAGGGGGAGAACGGCGATGGCAGTGGAAGGATGTCGTGTGGCGGCGGTGAGAGGCAATCCAATTTTTGCATTCAGACCTGGTATCGCCGGCATGCCTGGTGATAAGGTTAGGAGTGAGTTAGGATTAATTAGTTTAGTTGTTAATTAATTTTGTAAATTATACTATTAAAAATCGATTGATTTTAAATGTGATAATTTGTTCATGCGAGGTCAAAAAATTACAATACATGTGGTGTTGGATTCGTAATGATGTAAGCTATGAAATAAAAGTGGTTTGGGATTTTTTTTGGAGAAAATCAAGGTGAATAAATATCACTCATTTGGGTTTCTAGTTTAATTTAAAATAGTCAAAATTATTTATTGGTTGATTGGATGAACTAATAAAATATTATTATCAGTTGGATGTTATATTATATATAGTAGTATACATATTAGTAGTTGGACATTATTTCCCGTCGATTGGAGCGGATGAAACCTTATGCGTCCCGCATAATAGCGGATGAACCTATATTACCACGATATCCCGTCTCAAAGCATGATTGGTATTTTATGTTATTTGACATCCGTGGATGCAGGGAAAGCAGGTTGGAGGGATCCAACGGGATTCCTCAAAAATGTTGATTTATTTTCATATATATATATATATATATATATATCTGTGTGTGTGTGTGTGTGCGAGATATAAGACGTGTTGAATAATCTGTTATAGCTTGTGGGGTGATTTGATTGATTGAATGCTATAGCACCACTGGCCTTAACTTTGGTGTTATAAATATCATAAATATTATTTTTCATTTTTAAAATGGAATCCAAAAGCGATTTTGAAATGAAAATATTTATAACGAAATATGGAATTATTTAAAAAGAAAATTTGAGTTGGATAAAATAAATAATTTTATTTGGGTATTTATTTAGCTATTTCGTAAAATTATTTCAAATGGAGAATGTTAAATTGAGATTTTACAAAGGATGGAATTTAAATGAGATTTCTTAAAATAGGAAAGGAAGTCGAAATCGAGATTTTTAATAGATTTGGAATTATAATTTGATTTATTAAGAAATAGATTCCCAAATGGAATTTTAAATAGAATTCATTTTATAATGAATTTTAGCAATATAAATCTGTTATAAACTGGAAATGAGTTTACAAAATTTGTAAACGATGCTTATAAACAAGGTAAAGTGATTATCGTTTGATAAATTGGGAAGATAAATTCACAGTGCGAATTTATAATGAGATGTAGAATCGGTTAGAAAGAATAGTGGAATCTATTTTGGATTTTGGAAATAGTTTTGAATAGGAATCATAAATCGATTTGTGACAAAAAGAGAGAGATTCATAAATATAAAATTGGTTATACTGAAATCTAAAAAATATGTTTTTATCAAGAAGTCAAGTTGTTTTAAAAAGGAATTGTTATTTATTAAACTATGTAGTTTAAAACTGGTTTAGTATTAAAATATTTCAAAAGTTGGTCTTTCAACTATTTAATATCAGTTGAAATAAATTCTACTTTTTATAATAAGCTTTGTAAAATCGATTAGTATAATTTAAAAATGAAATGGAAACATGCTATCATTGTTTATTTAAAAGTATTTGACATTTTAAATAATTATCTAAATGTGTTTTGAAAATAAGTTATTATACTTTAAAAATTACTTATCATATATGTAGTGTTTTGGAAATGATTGAAATGTGTTTATAAGTACTCTCGAGACTTGTAAACAGGGTTTATTTAACGGATGTGATTTTTATAAGTGAAATCTTATAACGGAACTTAGGAAACTTAAGGAATTTCCGAAATGGTTTGATAGCAAACTTTGGAAAATGAATCTGAATTCATAAAGGAAGTTATAAATTAGCGTATAAATTCTTCCCTTATCAATTTTACGGTTGAGTTGTGATTTTTAAAAAAAGTGTTGTAAAGCATTTTATGAAATTGGAATAAGGGAAGATTTTCTTGTTTGTGAATATGCATATAAAATTGATAAGTATCGATATTTCCTAAATGTTGAGAAGGGTATTTTTCTAAGAAATGAATTACATGGAATTGGAAATATTTCTAAGTATTGATATGGGTTGAAATAACCTATTATGGATATAAATATTTGAAATTGTTTTCAATTATTGAATATCCTGGAAGAGATTTGAATATAGATCTTCGTAAAGATATTTTGAATAATGTTTCGAAAGATTTATAAAATCGAGCCTAGTAACTGCTTTTGTGTGTAATTTGATAACTAAATAACCGACTGTCAAATTTGGCCAAATTCGTTGATTATTTCAAAGGGATTGGGATCAGAATTAATTATTCAAAAACCATTTCGATCTGATTTGTGTGGTACGAATTGTGATGTCTCGAAGATAAATGGAGATGGTGATTTGGAAATAGATTCGGTTTGTCCAAACCCAGAACAACTTGTATGGATGAATGCCATCACTGCATTGTTGTCTTGAAGGCAATGTTAGCATTCCAAGTATGAATGCTATTCTAAAGGTAAATGTAGCCTCAAGCCTCATCAACTGGGAATGACGAAAACAGGGGAGATGCAGATGGGCTAAGTGGGACGCACCCAAGTAGGGATGACAATAGGGCGGGTTGGGTGGGTTTTTTGTGCCCCAAACCCTCCCTGGGTTTTTTAAACTCAGCCCTAGACCTGCCCCGTAGACCCAGTATGGGTCTAGACTTTCACCCCTACCCATAACTCATGCGGGTCAGAGTAGACCTACTCCGCCCCAAGACCCGGTGAGACTTTACATATCCATACAAAATTATGTATTAATGTACATATATTTATTTATTTTATTTGTAAAAAGGGTTGATACTAAATGATACAATTTATATACACACGTGTGCGTGTCAATGTATTTACAATGATAGTTAAGTAATAAGAATGAGATATATGATAATAGTTCGAGAAAAACATGCATATACTATTATATAATAGTTAGTGATGCAACTTAATTGTATAAAAATTATATAGCTTATTGAATGGAACATTATAATATCCATGTTATAACTGCTTATGTATAAAAGGATCAACAAATCATCGTTATAGTAATGAAACGATTTTATAATATTGCAGTGGTGCAGGTCAGGTTAGGGTGGATCAGCCAAGCCCCAACCCAAGACCTAGATATCTTAAGAACGGGTCATGGGTCTACCTGCCCCATTGACCCAATAGGGCTTGCCTTGGCGGGTCAAAATAAGGGGCGGGTCTACCGAGTTTAGACCCTAAACCTTCCACACTCCCAACCCTACACCCAAGTAGGGATGTTATCACTTTTCTAGATACCCTCGAATATATATATATATATGTATATATATATATATATCATAAATTATAGATATGGTTGTGCACGAAAAAGAGAGCGCTCAATTTGGGTGGGAACACCCGGGGTGATAACACATTCGTACCTATCTAGGTTAGGGGTAGGCTGGATATCTTAAGAATGGATCAAGTGTCTACCCGCCCCATTGACCCAATGGGGCTTGCCTTGGCGGGTCAAGATAAGGGCGGGTCTACCGAGTTTAGACCCTAAACCCACCCCACTCTCAACCCTAAACCCAAGTAGGGATGTTATCACTTTTCTAGATACCCTTATATATATATATATATTATAAACTGTAGATAAGGTTGTCCATAAAAAAGAGAGTGCTCAATTAGGGTGGGAACACCCGGGGTGATAACACATTCGGTACTATCCAGGTTAGGGGTAGGCCGGTCTTGTGTTGGCAGGTGATCCAAGCGAGGTCCTCGTTATATTTTTCTGGAGATGTACTGTGACGGGCGGTACCCTAGTATCCCAATCACTATATGGAATCCAATATTATCTACGAGCCTGTACAGTTTTGATTGTGTCCAAATATGCTGAAACGTGAGATGCAAGCATTTCGACTATTTTCTAATTTACTTTCTTTCGACGCTATTATAATATCAGATGATTTTATTATAAAATATTTTGGTTATCGTAAGGTAAAAGCACATTGTGTTTATGTGTGATGTGGTCTTATGAGATACCTTTGTTTTCAAAAAGATTTTGATAACAGTAATAATTCTAGTTGAGTGCGTTTTCTCACACTTGTTTTTTCAGACTGACCCGGGTGTTATTTTATTATAATGCTTGGGTAAGATCGAGTATTACTGATTCATGCTAGAATGCTATGGAGCTCAGGAGACGAGTTAGAGGATCTCACGCGTATATACGTACATGGTTATATCCTCCGTGTAAGTCATATTGTACATTTAGTATTTGTGAGGATAAGTTATTATAACTATCTAGATTGATTGTTGATTGTCGTACTTTGGTGATTGTGTGTATATTAACAGCTACAGATTCTTTTGTGTAAAAATTTGTTATTATATATTATATTTTATTCCACTATGATTGTGAGATTCTGTGCTATTGTTTCTGTTTCCTTCTATCTCTTCTTCTTCACCCCTAAAGATTCATATTTCTGTTCAATTTGGATTGGATACGTGTGATTTATTTGTCGACTCAAAAGGTACGAAGATACGGGCCTTTACATTTTATGAAAGGTTTTTGGAAGTTAATAAATACATATGCTATATGTTGATCATTTCATTACATGAAATTGATCTACGATCCAAGTACGAAAATTTGAGGTGTTTAACCAATCCGAAAATGGATTTATCACTCGATTCTTTACGGCGAACAGTGATGAGGGTTTGTGGTTAGGTACTCGAGTTTTCTATCTTTGTTGAAAGCTATGCAAGGAAAGCAAAAGTTTATAATCTAGAAGCCTGATTAGAGTCTGCACTAGAGGATTGGGAGATCGATACTAATTTGAAAGAAAAGTTGTGAATTCGAATAAAAGATCAAATCATATATTGCATATGGATGGTCTATGTATATCCAAAAGAATTAAGATTAAAGATAAATATTTTTAGTAAATACCTTGGGGGTTTGTTTTGGGGTAATTTCGGGGACGAAATTCTTTTAAGAGGGGAAGTCTGTAACGACCCATAATTTTACCAATTTAAAAATTAAATATTTAATGTATTTATATATTCAAATATAGAGTTTTGAAACTTAAATAATCATGTTTTATATAATAAATATAAATGGTAAACTTATTTTTAGAATTGAATAAAGATATTGGACTTTTACCGTAACATTGACAAAAGCAATTTTCGATAAAATTGAATATACAGTCTAATAATTGTTTTAAAGGATAAATAATTTCTTTTAAAATCATTATATAATGAATTTTGAAATCACTATTATAGTGATTGTCAAATTTCGTTGCGCATTGACAAAATCAATGTCGTATATTTGAATATGAATTTTAATATTATCTTATATTATTTTATAAGTCAAATATACTCGTTTTAATTATTAAAGATAGTAAGAAATTTATTTTTAAGTTTTGTTTACATGAATAAATAGTTTAACAAAAATTTCAAAATGTGACCGTAAAACATTTTGTCGAGAATCAACGTTTGGCGGAATAAAAGTTGCCGCAACATTGTTCCACCTTTATGTACATATACATGCATACATTTTTAAATATGTTAAGTATTAACAATTATCTAATCAAGTTTAATTTTGCTAATTAAAGTTAGAAATTTCTAAACAATCATTAAGAAAAATTATCATAAAATTACAAAATCATGTTAAATCAAATCAAATAAAACATTTAATTTATTTTCCTTATGCATTAAGCAATTAACACGTAAAGTAGCGATATTACAAAGAGATGGGAAGTGTTGAAAAAGTAAGATAATGTAAGGATGTTTTGGTAATTTTGTAAAGGATTAATTTTGTAATTCACCACTCCTTACTTTTTCTATAAATATCCATCCATTCTTCTCATTTTCTTCAAACTTCTCATTCTTCTTCTTCATTATTGAGCTTTCTCCTTAATGGCTTCTCTTCTTTAAGAGAGGTAAGAGAGTTAAAAATAGTATAGTTCTTAATCACCAATCCACTAATTACTCTCTAACCTCTTCTTAATTCACTTCTTCTTCTCTTCTTTAAATGGCATTAAGCCATGAGTATTGGGATGAGGAGGCTATGGCCGTGAGCTATAGAGGTAGGAGGAAAGTTTGGGCTGAGAGCAAAGTGGAAGAGAAAGGATGGTCGTGAGCATGGGCAAGGTGGTTGAGTTGTTTATGGATGTATTAGTGAAGTATAGGTTAGCTTAGTGAAGTGTGGATTTATAGGAAGGTTGGTAGGAAGTAAATAAATTTGGTTAAAGGTTAGTACTCATTTATGAATTGAATAATTATTCCAAGTTTGATAAAATGAAAGTTAAATATCTTAGATGATTAATATGTTTGATTACTTGGATGTAAAGTTGGTTGTTTACATGATTGCTAATATGGACAATTACTTGGTTTGACAAATGATAAGAGAAATGATTAGAAATTAATCATAATTAATTAAATGATAATTTAAATCCATTTAAATATTTGTATGGAAATTATTTAGCCTCTTAATGATTTCAAAATATCTAATAAGGTTGGAAATGATATTATAATAATATAATATTATAGATTCAAATGAAATGGAAAATGGATTTGAAATATGTAAAATATTGCTTAAAACGAGTTTAAAATGATATAGCAATGTTTTATAAACATTTAAAAGTGTTTACATAAAGTTTGAAAAGAAATTGAAAAACAAGTCAAAAGTAAGCGTGTCGTGTAATGGTAGTTGTCGATTTCGCGGCAAAAAAGTTAAACAAGTGTACAAAGTGGAATTTTAATGGCTCGTTTTTCCATACCCTTTGAATCGACAATAAACCACACATGTCTAACTCAAATTTCATGAAAAGACAGATCATTAACGGTAGAAAGAAAATAAAGATAAAATAGAATCTCAAACGAATGGAATAACATATATTATTTCAATAATAATCTTTACGACGGAAAATTTGAAAATACAATATCAAAATCTAACCTAAATTCAACCTGGACAGTTATAACACCTGCCCTTACAAATGCTGAAAAACTGCAAAACAAATACAATAGATGCAGCGAATAATAGGATACATCCATACAATGATGAAGATCTCCAGCGCTCCTCTGGAAACTCCAATTGCCTTCAACTAAAGCAGAAATTACTCGGATCTTTGAGTATTAAAAATACCCGTATCAGGCTTGATAAACCAGCGTGATATACTCGAAATTTAAAATGACTATGTTATTAAAACTTTTGAAAAGAAGGGTATCTTATAAGACCACGCCCACACATAAATACGGACGGGTTTTTACCTTATGATAACCAAAATACTTTTATACCAAAATACTTTTATACCAAAATACACTTGATATTATTTTTAATGACATGCTTTTGAAAACACATTTCAAATAAACTTATTCAAATAAGTTATCAATACACGGACTAGGTCTAAGGTAATATATCCGGGCTGGGTTGATGGAATTTACCGAACGGAATATATAATGCCAAAAGGGGTAGCCGAAATGTTTGCAAGTCATTACAGCTATTTTGGGAATAAAATTATAATCGAAAATATCGAATTGGGATTGGATTTCCAACATGATAGGGAACTAGTGGTCTTTTGTCCGAACCACGCATAACAAACATAGTTCCCATGGTGCCTTAATCGCTTTTCTCAAACTAGTCACTTGGAACTATACTTGCTACACTACTATTGACAACCGGTAGTTACCTGTTTTTCTCAAGCTAACCACTTAATCTAAATGGGGCAATAAATGCCTTGAGGGACGTATCCCCTAAAGGGCCCAACGTATTGGACGCCACCATACACACTCACTTGTTCCTAATTTTCATCCGTCGGACCACATAGTAAACAATATCATCTTTCGGTACGTGAGGCTAGTGAGGCTACGCTCAATTTCTTCAAAGCCACGTGTTTCATACAAAACCACGCTTTGATCATAACAGGTTCCACTTTGAATGCCACACTGCTATTCCTTAAATCACTTTTTGGCTCCCATAAGCTTACAGCCTCTGAGCTCGTATGTCTTAGAGAAGGGTGTTAAGCTAAAAGAAGTTACCTTCTCCGCCACCAAGCAGATGTACATTTGTAAAAGTCAAATGTTGTGTCTCAAAAATGCAATGTGATACATTCTTCCATACAACTTCGTTCTGGGACTGAACGAAACCAAATGCACTCTCCTACTACCACTAGTAGCGAGTAGTCCTTGCAATCCAAAAAATCTCCACAACGAGGAGACCATTGCTATAAATAACTCTATAATGGGAGCTATCCAGAGCATGTTCAACAAAAAGTCCTCAAACTACGAAGATCCATGGTCTTCAATAATCATCATTTTCAACGTATCTTTGCATTCGAACTTATACAATAGTTCGAAGTGGTTTTAGGATAGGAATCACCCAAATCAACCCTGGTTCCTTTAAAGCCAATCATCGCTTTAAAAGATGTTAAGTTCATGTGTGGATATTAATCATCAATTAATTACTTCATCTTTTATAAAATATCTTTCTTAGATGTATTCTTTCAGTTTATTCCATTTTCTTTTCAAGAGTATATGGAATCATTAAGCCTCGTTATCAAATCATTTGGTTTATTTAGACCTTTCTTAAATCCTAAAATAATTCCAAATCATTTTCTCTTTTGCTTATGAAAACCTTTCCAAATCATTCTTATACTCTTAATCAATGATTTCTTATATTCAAATTATAACTTTAACTTAGAGAAAGTATTCCCAAATCATTCACTAAATCTTAGCTAAAGATTTCTTTCTTACGTTCAAATCATATTCTTGCAAATCAAAAAATTTCATAGCACGGTACTACTGCCACCTTAGATACGATAAATTGCACCTCCAGTGACTAATGGCAAGTAATCCTGCATCATGAAGATCTTTCTTCAATATGTTTTATTTTGAAAAGTTGTTTGAAGGAACTTTTAGATGGGAATCACCCAAATCCAATCCCGGTCCTTCAGATAGGAATCACCCAAATCTGATCCCGGTTCCTCCGTACTGATCATCGATAAGAAGACATTATGTTCATATGGGTTTCGAAAATTAGTTTGAATTGATTTTCTGATAGGAATCATCCAAATCCAATCCCAGTTCTTCGGATAGGAATCACTCAAATCTGATCACAGTTTCTTCATACTAATCGTCTATAAAAGATGTAAATGGTTAATTTGTTGAATATGCGCTTATATGATTTTTGTTTGATGATAATAAACATATATACATTCGTTTCATTTAAATGTATTTGTTAATGTACTATTTTATTTTTCATAGATTAAATAAATATATGCTGAATAAAATTAAATACACAGAATTTGAATTCAAACAAAAAATTTATTCAAACAAATATTTATTACAATTTTGAATAGTACAAATTCACGCTCTCACTATACTATACAACTTTGATACAAATTCAAATACATCACAATTTCATATTTACATAATTTCCTCACTACATATCACTCACACTCGTATTTTAACTTCAACTTCATTCCAGTTGGAATCCAACATTTGAGCAATCTGCAAAAATATTCACTAACGTAGTAAAATTGAAAAAGAAATATTTTTGCAATATAAAATAAAATATGATTTTGAAAATATTATTTGCCTCAGTTATTTGGGTTGTTCGTCATCATTTATATTTGAATTCATCACACACGAACAATGTGACATGCACGGTGTATCACTGTACATGCCACAAGGCCGTGCACACCGATATACACTTGATAATGCTACAGGGACAGTTGAGTACAAGGTCAAACCCAAATAAAAAGACGGGTTCAACTCAGGTGCAACATAAATAAAATCTCGACTTCAGCACAAGGTCAAATCCGAGTTGTGAAACTGGATTCAACACAGGTGCAAATGGCCAAAACTCAAGAATCAAGTGTCGACTAGTCCAATATAAACAAGACCAGTATAATCACAAATGAACAAAACTATTTGCAAACTGAATCGGACTAAAATACCAGACCAAACTGCATCAAGAAACCAAATCCAGAAATGTACAGCAAACCAACACATGAAACAAGACCAACTACAGACCAAATGCCAGGTCAAACAAATATAAACATCAACTACAAGCCCAAGTGAAACCAGACCACAAAGCGAAGCATGATACAGGTATGACCAGAGAATAAGGCAACATGAAGTATGCAAGCTCGACTAACAGGTAATTGAAGATGCAGTGAAGCATGTACAATAGGTAAACAGCAAATACAAACTGCAATACAAGTAACTATACATGAAAACTAGCTGTTGAATTCCAAGAATATAAACAAGTCGCAACCACTACAACGGGCCACCAGTAAAACAACTCGTATACACGAACCAGTGAATAGCATGGGAAAAGTCAAGGGCACATGAAGACCAACAGGCAACAATGAACGACTAGTTTCAACTAAGAATGTAACCAAGTGTACAACTGCCTAGGCTCAAAGCAATATGCACAGTGCACAGAAGACTCAAACTAAAACAGTCGAAGTCAGGAAATGCTCAAGACCAAGTATAAGACTTGAATGGACAGAGACAATAACAATGAACAAGAATGGCCAAAAACAGTGCAACAGGCCCAGTTATAACAGACTCAAGGCAACAGTGAATGGGAAATGCAATATGAATGAACTTGCATATGCATAACAACCAGCAATATGAAAAAGGGCAGGTGGACAGTGAAGACAGCTACTACCACAATGAACAGAGGCAACAAAGGTCAAGCAAGTGGTAACTTCAAACAACTCAAAGTGAACAGAGCTAAGAAACTCGAGCTCCAAAAGCTACAGCAACAATGCACCAATGAACACAAGACAGTGTACAACATCAACTACACAATGCAAAGCCCAGTGATCAAACATGAACACTACAAGTCAGTAGAGAACCTATACTACATGAAATACATGGAGACAAAGCCAAACTGCAACAATGGTCAGGCAATATGCATCATGCACAGGTCAGGCCGCAATAAAATGATACAACTTACAAGCCCAAATGACAACACAGCATATTCAAAGTCAAAGCCGAAGTCATGGAATGTAAAACCAAGTCAGAATTCAACGCAAGAGAAGAATTGAAAAAGTCAAAAATAAAATAGGAAAGTAGCTGCCGTAACAATCAAGAAAGGATCGAACAATCTCAAGTTAAAGCCGTAACTGTAAAGTAAAGGAAATTATTCGAATTGAATTCGTCAGATAAATCATCATCGTCCAACATCAATCAAATGGCCGAAGCACTATGTTGAACAAATCAGACGAACGTATTAAAGGAAATTGAAATCCATATATAAACCCATAATCATCATTGGCAATAACCATCGATCAAGTTCAAGCATTAAAATCCCAATCGTCATCATCGGCAATTTAAAAGGCATCAGAGTTCAAGCTAGCATCAAACCAGAAAACAAAAGGAGAAAAGTACATACCGAAATCGTATACGAACTCGATTCAATTGAAGTGTCGTGAGCTAATCAGAGAAATAAGTGATCGACAAGGCAAACTATCAGCAATCAAAAGCGGCGGTTTCAATTGAAGAGCTCTAATTTCCACAAGGGAACGAAACCCTAATTCAGATCGAACAAAGAAAGCAACGGTTGCCATTTTCCCAAAGGAGCAAATAAAAAAGGATCGGGTCTAAATAATAAAAGGGGCCGGCCTTTAAGAATTAGGGATATTGTTTTAAATAAGGGCTTTATCTTATTTTTTGTTTTAAATTTGTTTTTAATTTTAAAACTCTTTTCAAACCGTTGTATTTGCTAGTCGTGTGACTAGGGGAAAAGCTATGTGGCGTAGCTTGAGAATTCGCAACTCAGTGGTTGAGTTGTGGCAGGGTTTTGAGTGTAGAGTTAGCTTAGTTAGTAGCGGGTGTCGCGAGTTTATGTGTGTAAGCGTGTGACTATCTAATTTCTAGTAGAAACCTTGGGGGCAGCACGTAGGTAGGGTTTTGCCGAAGCTGGTTAATTTCTGTGTTGTTCTATCTCTGCATTTTATTATTCTGCTATTTTTTGTGCTGCTATTATTCTGTGATTCGCAACTAATTTTTATAATTAACATCATCACCCTATTCACCCCCCATCTAGGGTGAAATCGATCCTACAAGTGGTATCAGAGCCAGGAATAGAAGTCAATTTTTGTTCTAAAAATTCATTTTTCAAAAATCAGTTTTTGTTTAAAAGTTTGAATTTTTAAAATGGCTTCTTTTAATAATGCTTTTGCCGAGGGTCAGTCTATAGTTAGACCACCAATGTTCAATGGTGAATATGCTTATTGGAAAAATAGAATGAAATTTTTTCTGAAAATCATTGACGCTTGGAACATTGTTGAGACATGTTATAGAGCACCAACTATAATTACAGATAATCAAGAAATAGATAAACCGATGGATCAATGGACAGAACTAGAAAATAAATTACAAAATGCTAATGCTAGAGCTATGAATTCTATTATCTGTTAATTGGATCAATTTGAATTTAATCGTGTTTCACATTGTCTAACTGCGCAGAAAATATAGCACACACTAGAAGTGACTCACGAAGGAACATCTCAAGTCAAAGAATCTCACCTTGCCATGCTAAGCAGCGAATACGAGAATTTCACAATGGCAAAAGAAGAAAATGTCAAAGAGATGCATGGACGACTTTCCAATATCGTATAAAAATCAAAAGCTCTTGGAAAAATCATATACAGAGCTGAAGATAGTCCGAAAAATCCTCAGAGTCCTTCCACGAAGTTTTGAAGCCAAAGTGATTGCCATTCAAGAATCAAAAGATTTGAAACAAATGAAAGTCGAAGAACTCATTGGAAATCTCACCGCTTATGAGCTAGAAATGAAATTCAAGGAAGAACGTGAAGGAGGTGATACTCGAAAGAAATCAATAGCTCTTAAGGGAACAACAGAAAGTGATAGTGATGATGATGACAAAGTAGCAGAATTGGAGCTGATAATAAAGAAAGTCAAAAGGTGGAATTACAAATACGGAAATCCAGCTCTAAATTGAAGATTGAAAAGAAGAATAAATAAAATATTAGACAATCCAGAAGAACCAAAGATCATTTGTCATAAGTGCAACCAACCCGGACAAATCAAGCCCAATTGTCCTCAAACTCGACGCGACTTTGAAAAGAAATCAAAAAGGAGAAGTTTTGCTGCCACGTGGAATACAAGTGATGAAGATAATCAAAGTGCTAACAGTGAGAATGAAAAGGCAGACTTGTGTCTTCATGGTGAAATAACTGACAGTGATGATGACGAGCCAAGTGAGGTATCAAAACTTTCTCATTCGGAATTACTTATATATTTCTACGAAGTGAATGGTTGTTTTGAACGACTTAGGGAGAAGTATGCCAAACTTGAATCACAAAAAGATACTTTGATAGATTTAAATAAACAACTTGACCAATTAGTTAAAACCTATCAAAGTAGGATCCCTAAGTGTGATAAGTGTCCAACATTCGAAGAAGAAATTAAAAAATCAGAAATTAATATAAAATCACTTGAAAATGAAATTCTGATTTTGAAAGAGAACGAAAATACTAGGAGAGAAAATTCTATCAAAAAGTGCACACAATTATTGAACGAAAATGAATCTCTTAAAATACAAGTCCAACAATTGTCAATAACTTTAGATAAATTTTCAAAAAGTGAGAAATCCTTGAATCTGCTATTAGGGAAGCAAACTGTTAATTCAGCTAGACAAGGACTTGGATATAATCAATCTGAAAATGTTGAAAGCGATATTAATCAAGTAAATTCCATGTGCACAATTTGTAGAAAATATGGACATGATCACAATAATTGTTGTATAGACCCAAACATGTGAAAACCATATCAATTTGGGTTCCAAAAGGCACAAATATAAAATCTCTCAAAGTTAAACAAATTTGGGTGCCAAAAGCAACATGTATAAACAGTTTTGGGTCTCCACAAAATTATTTTTCTAAATCTTCTGCCAGTAACAACCATGGACCTATAAAAACAAATAGGTCACATAAATCTTTTCCCATGTAGGTGTGGTGGCAGGCTAAGGAACAACAACAATGTTTTATGGATTTTTGGCTGTTCCAGAAACACAACAGGCGACAAAGCAAAGTTCCTTAGCCTATTATAAAGGTGACAGAATCACAATGGATAAACAACGAAAAATATCGTAAAGGTAAAACAGGTAATGGTATATTTATTTGAACGATATATTAAATGTGATGATCTGCACCGTAGTCTGAATTAAAATCAACCAATATTGAGATGGTGAAGAGATGATGATTTTGATTCTGACTTGTTCAACATAGTTGGTCGATTATATTTATGCCAAAAACACTATAAAATTCTCTAATTTTTTTGATTATATTAAGTTGGATCAAAAATAGTGTTTTGTTGGATATTAATACAGTTGGTTATAATTTGGCTAACTCTATATTCATGGTTTTTTGATTATTTGCACGGCTTCATTTCAAATTCAAGAGTATGTCATTTGAAAAGCTGTTAAATTTGATTTTGAGATATTTTGTTGCATACTTCATGGTCTGGTCAATCAAATTCAATTAATGATAATTTTGAGTGAAAAAGAAATTCAGATGCAGATTACACTGGTAATCTATTTGATAGAAAAATTACTAGTTGAACGTGATTTTTGAAATATTTAGTTACTGCATCGTTTTTCAAAGAAAATATCTGCATATTTTTCATTTCAAATAATTTTCAAATAGCAGAAAATTTTCTTATAAAACCCCCTCGAGAAAATCATTTTTGACCATATTTTCAGATTAGTCATTTTGAAAAATTGGTTTCATAATTATGGTTGAATATGATTTTAAATGGCTATTTTGACTAATCTGACTCCCTATGATTATCAAAAAGATAAACAGTGATTAAAAGAGTGATGAGTGCTAATATTGATCATATATTATGACTCGAGACGGTATAATTAGTAAATTTCTTTAGAAATTCAAATAAGAATTATAAAACTTTTTGTTGGGTAAAGATTTCATAACCATTTCTATGTCTATCATACTTCTATCAACCATCGCTTATTAAAAATTCAATATAGTTTGTCGATATGTGGTACTTTAAACAGGAATCATTCGTTTTTCGTTTTATAAAACAAAATAAAATCCAAAGTATTCACTCTCATTCAAAAGTCCTCACGGTTATGCATGGGTGAATTACTTTGAATTTGTTATGTGCTTCCATGCTCATTTAAAAGTCCTCATGGTTATGCATGTATGGAACGCATATCAAAATTGATTTATTAGATAAACAAGTTGATTCTAATCCCATTTAAAAGTCCTCACGGTTATGCGTGATTAGAAGATACTTGAATTCATTTTTAAAATTCAATTGGAATACTACTAATCTCATTTAAAAGTCCTAACGGTTATGCATGATTAGTAGATATTCAAATTCCAGATATAAATGTACAACAAACAGATACAACTGTATGGTTTTATATGATGACATCATTTCCATTACTTCTAAAAATGGAATATGAGCCTAACGAGGGTAGTTATGATTTTTGTTTGATTTTTTTTTATTGAAATTTAATATTTATATTCAATTGAGTTTTAATGTTGAATTAATATCGATCACTTTATCTCTATTTTCTCTAACACTATTATTCTTTTGCTGATAACAAACGGGGGAGAGAAAAGTTAAGATTTTGTCAAATAAAATCAAGTAAAGGTCAAATATTTTCCATTTGCATCAAGGCGCATTTGCATATTATTTAATTGTATGCATATTTGTAGGGGGAGCTTTGTGTAGAGAGGAAGCATTTAAATAGGGGGAGCAATTAGAGCATATGAATGATCAAATACATTTAACATATTCAAAATCTTAAATATATGTTTGTTATCATCAAAAGGGGGAGATTGTTGAATATGCGCTTATATGATTTTGTTTAATGATAATAAACATATATACATTCGTTTCGTTTAAATGTATTTGTTAATGTACTATTTTATCTTTCATAGATTAAATAAATATTTGCTGAATAAAATTAAATAACACAGAATTTGAATTCAAACAGAAATTTTATTCAAACAAATATTTATTACAATTTTGAATAGTACAAATTCACGCTCTCATTATACTATACAACTTTGATACAAATTCAAATACATCACAATTTCATATTTACATAATTTCCTCACTACATATCACTCACACTCGTATTTTAACTTCAACTTCATTCCAGTTAGAATCCAGCATCTGACCAATCTGCAAAAATATTCACTAACGCAGTAAAATTGAAAAAGAAATATTTTTGCAATATAAAATAAAATATTATTTTGAAAATATTATTTGCCTCAGTTATTTGGGTTGTTCGTCATCATTTATATTTGAATTCATCACACACGAACAATGTGACAGGCATAGTGTATCACTGTACATGCCACAAGGCCGTGCACACCGATATACACTTGATAATGCTACACGGACAAGTGAGCACAAGGTCAAACCTAAATAAAAAGACGGGTTCAACTCAGGTGCAACATAAATAAATCTCGACTTCAGCACAAGGCCAAACCCGAGTTGTGAAACTGGATTCAACACAGGTGCAAATGGCCAAAACTCAAGAATCAAGTGTCGACTAGTCCAATATAAACAAGACTAGTATAATCACAAATGAACAAAACTATTTGCAAACTGAATCGGACTAAAATACCAGACCAAACTGCATCAAGAAGCCAAATCCAGAAATGTACAGCAAACCAACACATGAAACAAGACCAACTACAGACCAAATGCCAGGTCAAACAAATATAAACATCAACTACAAGCCCAAATGAAACCAGACCACAAAGCGAAGCATGATACAGGTATGACCAAAGAATAAGGCAACATGAAGTATGCAAGCTCGACTAACAGGTAATTAAAGATGCAGTGAAGCATGTACAATAGGTAAACAACAAATACAAACTGCAATACAAGCAACTATACATGAAGACTAGCTGCTGAATTCCAAGAATATAAACAAGTCGCAACCACTACAACAGGCCACCAGTAAAACAACTCATATACACGAACCAGTGAATAGCATGGGAAAAGTCAAGGGCACATGAAGACCAACAGGCAACAATGAACGACCAGTTTCGACCAAGAATGTAACCAAGTGTACAACTGCCCAGGCTCAAAGTAATATGCACAGTGCACAGAAGACTTAAACTAAAACCGTCGAAGTCAGGAAATGCTCAAGACCAAGTATAAGACTTGAATGGACAGAGACAATAACAATGAACAAGAATGGCCAAAAACAGTGCCAGGCCCAGTTACAACAGACTCAAGGCAATAGTGAATGGGAAATGCAATATGAATGAACTTGCATATGCATAACAACCAGCAATATGAAAAAGGGCAGGTGGACAGTGAAGACAGCTACTACCACAATGAACAGAGGCAACAAAGGTCAAGCAAGTGGTAACTTCAAACAACTCAAAGTGAACAGAGCTAAGAAACTCGAGCTCCAAAAGCTACAGCAACAATGCACCAATGAACACATGACAGTGTACAACATCAACTACACAATGCAAAGCCCAGTGATCAAACATGAACACTACAAGTCAGTAGAGAACCTATACTACATGAAATACATGGAGACAAAGCCAAACTGCAACAATGGTCAGACAATATGCATCATGCACAGGTCCGGCCGCAACAAAATGATACAACTTACAAGCCCAAATGACAACACAGCATATTCAAAGTCAAAGCCGAAGTCATGGAATATAAAACCAAATCAGAATTCAATGTAAGAGAAGAATTGATAAAGTCAAAAATAAAATAGGAAAGTAGCTGCCATAACAATCAAGAAAGGATCGAACAATCTCAAGTTAAAGCCGTAACTGTAAAGTAAAGGAAATTATTCGAATTGAATTCGTCAGATAAATCATCATCATCCAACATCAATCAAATGGCCGAAGCACTATGTTGAACAAATCAGACGAACGTATTAAAGGAAATCGAAATCCATATATAAACCCACAATCATCATTGGCAATAACCATCGATCGAGTTCAAGCATTAATATCCCAATCGTCATCATCGGCAATTTAAAAGGCATCAGAGTTCAAGCTAGCATCAAACCAGAAAACAAAAGGAGAAAAGTACATACCGAAATCGTATACGAACTCGATTCAATTGAAGTGACGTGAGCTAATCAGAGAAATAAGTGATCGACAAGGCAAACTACCAGCAATCAAAAGCGGCGGTTTCAATTGAAGAGCCCTAATTTCCACAAGGGAACGAAACCCTAATTCAGATCGAACAAAGAAAGCAACGTCCGCCATTTTCCCAAAGGAGCAAATAAAAAAGGATCGGGTCTAAATAATAAAGGGGCCGGCCTTTAAGAATTAGGGTTATTGTTTTAAATAAGGGCTTTATCTTATTTTTTGTTTTAAATTTGTTTTTAATTTTAAAACTCTTTTCAAACCGTTGTGTTTTCTAGTCGTGTGATTAGGGGACAAGCTACGTGTCGTAGCTTGAGAATTCGCAACTCAGTGGCTGAGTTGTGGCAGGGTTTTGAGTGTAGAGTTTGGTTAGTCAGTAGCGGGTGTCGCGAGTTTACGTGTGTAAGCGTGTGACTATCTAATTTCTAGTAGAAACCTTGGGGCAGCACGTAGGCAGGGTTTTGTCGAAGCTGGGTAATTTTTGTGTCGTTCTATCTCTGCATTTTATTATTTTGCTATTTTTCTGTCCTGCTATTAATCTGTGATCTGTGTTGAAATAATTTTATAAGCTTCCGCATTAATTTTTATAATTAATATCATCACCCTATTCATCCCCCTCTAGGTTGAAATCGATCCTTCATAATTAACATTCAAAGAATTTGTTTTTTTCTTTTATCCTGGAAAAACTTAAATATGATCTTCTAGAGCATCTAGGTTTTCCTTTCGATCAGTTCCAGCCCTCGCTTAAAAAGAGAAAGCGTAGGCCAGGTAAATTCAAAGCACTTGTTGCTCCATCCCTAACCTTAGTTAAACACCTTGTTTTTATGTATCTAGATCTCACAGGCGGGATATGTATACTAGTCGTTTCTGCATACTCAGTTTGTTATTGTATTCAATCTTCTTCACCTTTTATTTAAGTGCTATAAACAAATCGTCTTAACCATTTATTCAAACTCTTATTAAAAATTCCAAATCATCTTTACATTACTTAATTATACCTTTAAAATCATTCACAAAAGATTTAGGAAAGAACTGTTAAGTTTAAAACTACATTGCAAAAGGTTACAGAATTTCCAGCATAAAAGTGCTGCGGAAAGTGCTATATAAGCTTATTTGATTTAAACAACTCTTTAATATTTGAAATTTATATTTTCCATTCTACATCTCTTTTAAACGATTTTAATACATTTATCAAATTTGTTTCATATTTTTAATCATTTAAAAAATATCCTTATAAAGAAACCCCTTTTTGGATTCCGAACTGCAAAACCGCGATGTTTTTAGAAAATTGTTTTGGACATGTTTAATAATCTACTTAATGAAATCTTGATTTTCTTTCTTTGTTGGAAAACTATTATCATTGTGGACTAAAGAGTTTTTATTCCGAAGAAATCCGACTTATAAATCATTCTCTACAATAATTTGAAATTACGACTCGAAATTTACGAATTGTCTCAACGCGACGAGCTCGATTTTGACCAATTTTGTAAATTCAAAACTTGTCTGAAACACTTAAAAATTGTTTTAAACTATATTTAAACTATTTTAACTTATTTAAAATTATTAAGAGGCTAAATAACTTCCATACACATATTTATATGGATTGAATTCTCATTTGATTAACTATGGTTAATTACTAATCATTTATCAAACAAGTTATCAACCACATAATCCATCAATTTGCAACTAAGTTATCTAACATTCATTCAACATATATAAACTTTCAAATCATTATACTTTAAATATTTTATGTATTAATTAGTAAATATGAGTACTCACCTTTAAGTTAACCAATTCTTCCTACCAACATTCATAGGCAACAACGCTTCACTACATCTTCTTAACTACACCAAATCATCATGCAAACTCTACCACCAAGCCTCAAAGTGCTCGACCACCATCTTTAAACATTCATAAGGCTCGGTCATACCTTGTTCTTCCTCTTCCTCCATCATTTCTTCACTTCTTAGATGCTAAATCATGTTTTAATGGTATTCTAAGATCTTTGGCAAAGTTTGGTTGTGTTTGGAGTTGATTTAATATGATTTTGAAAAGTTAGTAAGGAAATGGAAGAGAAGAAGAAGCCATTAAAGAAATATTCAAGGAGAAAGAAGAAGAAAGTAGAAATAGTGTGAAAACGGTGAGAAAGTGGTTGGTATTTAAAAGAAAAAAAATGAAGTGGTAAGTTACCAAAATATCCCTTTACCAAATTTCCAAAATAACCTTACTTACTTCTTAAGTAACCTTATTTTTCTTCAACACTTAACATCACATTTAAAATCATTACTTTATTTCATTTTCACTTAAGTATTAAGTAAAGAATATAATAATTATGTTTTGTTTGTTTTGATGTTTACATTTTGCTTTGAAATGACATGTTTGTCCTTTTGTGCTTATTTCTTGTTAATTACATTCTAGAATTTTCTAAGTATGTTTTGTAAAAGTAAACTTGATTAGTAAATTAATTAACACTTATACTATTTGAATATATGTTCCTATATAAGAAAATAAAGGTGTGGCAATGTTGCAACAACTTTTAGTCAATAAAACATTGATTTTCGACAAAATGTTTTAGCTCACATTTTGACAATTTAGTTAAACTATTTATTTATGTAAAACATTTCAAAATGAACATTTTACTTCTTTAAATAAATTAAAACATGTCTCTTTGTATTTTAAAATCATATTTAAATAATATCAAATCTTTAATTTTACGGTGTATGTAAAACTGACGAAATACGACAAAATTTGGTTATTTTTGTAAAACGATTATTAACATACTTATAAATATTTTAATATACATTTATTATATTTATTAAATTTTTTAAATAAGATTTATTATTTTAAATAAATATTTAAACCTATTTATTTAAGCATTTATTTATTTTTAACAAAACTTTTGTTGATTTGTTCTAAAATCCAAATTTATACTTTTTAAATTATCAACTATAAGAATAAATAATTTCTCTATTATTATTAATTATATATAAATTATTATTTATGTTTTAAACCATTTTAAATTTAAAATAAATGAAAACACTCATTTTCGAAGTAGCGAGATTACGGGTCGTTACATTCTCCCCTACTTAAAAGAATTTCGTCCTCAAAATTACCTAAACAAAAGTTTGCCTACAACATTTATCTTTAAACTTGTATACACAAATCATCCATATGAAATATCTTATTCAATCCACTATTCGAATACACAACTATATTTCCGAACTAGTATCGATCCCCTGATCCTCTAGTGTGGACTTTAATCAGGCTCTTTGCTCAGAAACCCTTGCTTTCCTTGCATAGCTCTCAACTATGATAGAAAAATCAAGTACCCAAGCATAAACCCTAATTAATGTTCGTCGTCAAGAATTGAGTGATAAATCCTTTTTTGGACATGTGTAAAAACCTCAAAGTTCCAAACTCAAATCTTTGATCAAAATTTTGTGATAAGATGATCTACATATAACATATGTATTTATTAACCTGCAAAAACTTTTATAAAACTTTATCTTAAGATCAAACACTTTATAAAGGTGATTTAATAATCCCTTTAATTATTTATTTTCAAATATTTTTGTTAAAAAAAAATATTCTAAGGAAACCATCTTTCACTCAAAAGATAATTTATCTTTATTATAATTTTTCTTCTCACGATTCTTTAACTTAGTATGTTTCCTTTAATACAAATATTATTTATGAGTCATTTTGTAAAACTGTCACTTAAGTTTATTACATCTTATAACTTACATAAATCAATCACATTTTAAAAACTTAAGTCCGAATTCTTAATTAATGTTAAAATTCATTAATAAAACATTTTCTAGGTTATAATTACCTTTTTAAAGAGTCATTATTTTACTTAATAGTTAATGACTAAAATCTATATTTGTATGATATACCTTTACATCCTAAGAGTATATACAAATCCCAAATTTCAAATTGATTTTACTTAAATCTGTCTGTCTAAAAAATTTAAACTTTGTTGTAATTTACCCTTATCTTAAATTCATAAGTTATTAAACTTATTTCTTTTTTAGTACTATTATTAATTTTCTAGATTTGAAAAACAAAATTTAAAACCGCTCATGTTTAAGTCATCAAACTCTAAACTCGTAGATCTTTTTTTTCTTGTAAATTAGTTTTGTAAATTATCCTTATCTTATTTCATTTACTCAAAGTATTTCAATCTTTTACCAAAAGTTTCCACAAATTTCTTAGCTCTGAGTTAGGTATGATTCGAAAATTTTCGATTGTCCAAAACTGTCGGAAACTACTATTTATTTTAGCAATTAGCAATCCCAATTTATCATTAGTTTAAACACTTTTATAAAGGTTAATAATCAATTATTCACATTATTCTTTAACTTAAAAAAATTATATATCGAGTAACTCCAAAATAATCCAATGGGCACTACCAATAGTATCATATATCCTCTTAACAAGAAGAGTAATACTTAAGAGAAGTGTTTACCATCCAAACACATCTCCTGCCCATTTTTAGTTTATTTTTGAGCTAATCGAATTAGTTATCATAAAATATCTCTTTTTATTTGAAATAATACCATTTTCAAAATCCTTTAGAGATTACTTTATAAAACCTATTTTATAAAAAAAAAATTATCTTATATTTTTTTATCTTATATGTTCATTCCTTAAACAAAACTTATTATCATACTAGTCAAATCGTGAAACTTAATTCACAAGGTATTTGTACTTAAACTTTTAAATCAAACAATTGATTAATCTACAATAGTATCTTAATATTATCATTTCTTAATTTATTATTTTGAAACAAGTATTAAAGATCTTAATTACCTTATCATATTTCTTACTTATCGATTATCTATATGAAACATCTTATAGTCAAACTGTGAAATTATAATCACAAGATGTTCATATTTAAATTTCACTAATCGTGATTTCTAACTATACAACTTTTAAAAATATATACTTTATATTCAAAATATAATCCTAAGTAAAATTATTTCATTTACCATTTTTTTCAAAATTGGTGTGTCGGTTCGTCTTGTTTAAATGTTTAGGAACCCTAATCCATAACGGTGATCAGGTGCATCGATCGGAATGCATAAATCACTCAACAGATAAGTAAACACAAAATAATTTATTAGTCACAAACAAATACACACTCATGTATAATACACTCAAACTCATTCTAGAGTGTTGCTAACCCTATCTCCAATGAGTTACTCATCCTAGGGTATTACTAACCCTATCTCTGATGAGTCTTTACTATAACAAAGCCAAGGTTCTCGCTTAACCTTCAGCTCTGATACGAAATGTAATGGTCCGTTTTTCTGTACCCGTTGAATCAACAATAAACCACACATGTCTAACTGAAATTGCATGAAAAGATGGATCGTTAAAGGTAGAAAGAAAATAAGGACAGAACAAAATCTCACACAAATGGAATAACATATATTATTTCAATATTAATCTTTACAACGGAAAATTTTAAAATACAATATCAAAGTCTAGCCTAGATTAAGCCTGGATAGTTATAACACCAACCCTTACAAATGCTGATAAACAACAAAACAAATACAATAGATGCAGCGGATAATAGAATATATGTACGATGATGAAGATCTCCAGCTATGGTGACGACCCGAAATTTTTGAATATTTGAAATTGGAATATTTATTTGATTTTAAATATTTATAGGTTAATTTTAACTTAAATTTCAAATATCTCCATTTATTGGATAAATTAAATTATTGAATTTAATAATTGGAAATTGGGTAAAGATATGAAATCTTGGTTTTTAAGCCTGTTAAAATAATTTAAGGCTTGTAAAATTTATGTTGACAATACTGAAGATAATAGAACTTTTAAATTTTGATTTAAAGATGGTTTGTTCAGTTTTAAAAGTATATCGTTTAAACCGGTATTTACAAATAGCGTTCCGAGGCACGGTCTCAAAATTCGACATAACCAGTTCCATTAGATCCATAAAAGTGTTTAATTATCAGATTTCAAATTTCGTAGCATTTGGATTTGATCATACAATAGGTAAACGCGCTGAAATTGTGTATTGAATTCAATATAATAACTGGGTCCAAAAAGCTATCTTCTACATACGATCGAGTTAGGACTCAAAACCTTTTCTATTACACTCAAAATAGAGGTATAACAAACATGCCTCGATAGAAGGTCGAGATTGTGAGTTGAGGAAATCGAGACGATTTAAATTTAAATAATATAAATGCATTGACCAGTCAAAATTTCACTTCAGCTGTTTTTATCACTTCAACCTACTATAGCAAGCCTATGCAGACATGCAAGGAAATTTGAAAACATATGTCCTCCTTGATAACACGCACTTCTCTAAAATTGAAAAAAAACAAATGGCCAAACAATTTCTTTCCCTTCTTCAAAAAAAGCAACTCCACTTCCTAGTTTAATTCAAAAAGCTAAATAATGGCCGAGCTTTGAAATTCAAAATCTCTAGTATATTTCATTCCCGTTTTTATTTCAAAATTTGAGCTCGCGGCTTCCATTTCCTCTCTCGATCAAATTAAAATCAAATTCGTATATTTTTTTAAAAAAGGAAGATGCTGAACGATTCGATTCAAACTTGTTCTTCGATTCACCGAGCTAGGGGACTCGAGGGGACATGGCGATTAAAGAGGGAAAGCTTGGGTTCAGTCTTCGATTTTGAGGTGGCGGCAAGCTCGATGGACAAGTCGAGGCAGAGCCAGTTGTCGCAATTTGATTGGGAGGCCTTGAGGAGGCGAGCGTGCGAGGGAAGTGGAGGATTCGTCTTCGCGTCATGGTTCGAGGCGATGTAGATGCGGGGCATGAGGTTTTGGCCATGGGGTTAGCTCGAATTCAATCGTCGGTGGAGTCACTTACGAGGAGGGATTTGGGTTCACATCTTCGCTGTAAGGTATAAGTTAATTTGCTTTTAATTAAAATTCATATAGGTTAGAAACAGAGAAATAAAATAAAATAATAATTAACGGTGAGGTGTATATGCATTATAATCTTTAATTTAAAATTTATTTAATAAATACATGTATATGTATAAATATATTAAAGGAAGGAAGTTTTACAGTAAAGCAATTTACTGTTTTGTTGTTTACAGAATATACATTTATATATATATAACATAGTATTTGGTTTTTACTGTAAAGTCTAATTACTATTTATTCTTTTCGGTTTAAGGATATACACATACACATACCTATTTTAATAATTAAACAGAAAATATGAGTATTAGATTTCGAAAATAAAATTTGTGAATGTTGACGAGTTTAGATAAGATTGGATTTTGTAATCTATATGGATATTTTATAAATGCATATGCAATTCCAAAATAAAAATAAAATAAATATACATATTTTAACTTACTAGTTTATTTTAAAAATATATATTTAGGATGATTAGTTTATTTAACAAACTTGTTTAGCTATTTAGTTACTAAGAATAATTTATTAAAAGGAAAATTAGTTCAAAATTAAATTATTAGTTTGAATTAAATTAATAATGGTAACCTATTCTTCAATTATTTAAAATGTTAATAAACCATATAATGTTTATACAAGGTCTATAATCAGGGAGAAACAAGCTGGTTTGGATCGGATTGCAAGTCAAAAATCGAAGGTGGGTTAATCTCATTCACTTGGATTACCTTTTAAATTTAAATAGTTAAATTTAGATTATTGGTCGTTGCTTGAATTGATAATTTAATATCCGTTTGGATGTGATATTACATATATAGTAGTATATATATTGGAGTAATTGATATTCCCGCATTATACAGTAGATGGGACCCTATGCGCACCACGTAATAGCAGATGACTCTTTATACCGCGATATCCCCCTCTAAGCGGAACTGGTATTTTATATTATGCTAACATCTGTGGATGCAAGGAAATAGGTTGGAGGGATCCAAATGGATTCTTCAAAATATTGGAATTTATTTTCATATTCGGTGATATATTTTATTTGATAATCTATGATAGATTATATTGATTTTATCGGGAATTGAAAATATTGAATGCTATGGTTTGACTGAATATATTTTGAGTATATTGATATATCAAAAATATAACGATTGGATTTTAAAGGAATATTGAAGAGGAAATTCAACGTAAAATAAATATAGCAAAATTGGATAAATTAAAGAATGAATTTGGGAAGGGATAAAGAGTTGATTTAAAATCTTATCAAATAAATTCCGAATATGGGGAAAGTGGTTTTTGAATAAATGGGAATAAATGAATTTTGAAAATTTAAGTGATATTGTTTATAGAAATAAAGGATTATATTTTAAATTTAGGGTTTAAAATGGTTTGGGAGAATTTAAAAAGGGGAAATTTTGAAATAAAATGTGAAGTTGATAATGTCAGAATTAAATAAGATTTTAAATCGTAATAAAAGGATGAATCTAGAATTAATGGTTTTAGAATAAATTTGTGTAAGTAAAGGAATTTATTTTAAAATGGAGTTAATTTTGGAAATCGATTTGAAATTTGTTAAGTGTTTGAAACTATGATTAAAGGAGAATGAGACTATGGAATTTATAATCTGGGTTTATAAATAAAGTGAAAAAGGTGGTATAATTTTTAAAAGTGTGGAAAAGAAATTTACATGATTGGGACGTAAATTAAATTGGGATATCGAGAAGGATTTATAAATGATTGGATGGGATATATTTAAATGGAAAGTATATTTCCCTGAAAAGCCAAATATATTTTCAAACAAAGATCTTCAAGTATAAGTTAGAGGTTACAAATTGGTTTAAAAGAATGTTTTAGAAAGAAATTATTATTTAGTGGTTTTAAAAAATTTAAAAGTAAATATATATTATGTTAATTATATAAGTAAATTAGTTCAAAGGTTTAACTAGTATTATGATTTAAAAGACAATTATTTAATATTTATAACTTACAGAATAACTTTTATTTTAAAGTTAGTTTTGGCTTAACACGAGAAATTATTATAAAATTTCATAACTAGTACTTTAAATAAAGTCTTTTAAGTAGTTTTTAATTTAAATGTTTTAAAGTATATATTTTTGGATAAAATAATTTAAAAATCTAAATTATTAAGACTTGGTGATTTTCAGTGGAAATAAAACAATTGGGTGGAAATTTGTTCTGCGAGAGAAAAAGTGATTTGCAACTATTTTCAAGGGTTGAAGTGCAGAAAAATGTCTTGCGAAGATATTTTGAAATACATAATTTGGGAAATTATTAAGGACTAATTGTTGTTTGTGGATGTTATTTGATAGTTAAATAACCGGCTATCAATATTGGCCAATATGCCAATCATTGCGAAGAGATCGAGATCGGGTTTAATTATCCAAAAACCACTTCGATCCAGTTTGAACATTTACGAATGAAGACCGTCAAGATGATGAAGACGTGATTCGGTTTGTCCAGACTCAGGGCAACTTGTATGGACGAATGCTATCAAAACATCATAAGGAGGACAATGAGCATTTTAAGTGAATTTGTGCTAAAAAGGTAGTGCATAGCCTCAAGCCTCATCAACCGAGAATGGCTAAAAAAGAGGAGGTGTAGCAAGGCTAAGTAGCTAGCAACCAATTGGGGTAAGGTCATCCCTGTCTAGATGTCCATTTCATTCGGCTGTGTGCGCGGCTGCTGATCCCATTCGCGGGGTGATCTTATTCGGACTATCCAGTAAGGAGTAGATCTAGTCTTGTGTTGCAGAGCATCGGGAGGGATCCTCGGTACTCTGATCTAGACCAGGGTCTGGGATGGACGATACCCTAGTACCCCTGCCATTGTATGGAATCCAATCTCCAATAAGCGCCTGTAGGTTTTTTATTGTGCCCAACTATTGCTGTAACGTTAGATGCAAGCATTTCAACTAGATTCTATTTTACTTTCTATAGACACTATTATAATGTAACGCCCCACCTCTATACCCACGCTAGCCAAGAACACTACGGTGTAATGCTGTCAACTAGCAGGAGAATAAGGCTGTTGAGAAGCGACCATCCGTGTAATTGCTTTGCACGAGTACCGATATGTCAGATAGTATAACATGCATTTTATTTCAAGAGGAAATCCGACATACCGATACAAACACAAAGCTACTACACAGTGGCTATAATAATCTTCGGAAAAAAATTAAAAATAAGCATAACACAAATCATTCACAGATAATTCATATCACAAAGGCGGAAGAAGATATGAATATATAACTAACACATGAAAGTGTATATCAGAGTAGTGGTCTAACAAGATCCACAATATCACAAAAATCAAAGAATATGTATACATCAAGGAGTCTATATCTCAAATGTATACAACAAAAAAACTACTAATCTAAGTAGTTAACCAAAAGTCAGGATGATAACCCCAGAAGAGAAGTCAAGCAGAAGCACCTGTAACATCTCGGTCTGACCCGAGTATTATTTAAGAAGAAAATAATAAACGGATCAGTCTAGCTATAAATATAAGATGGAATGATATAGAATAAGAGATATGACTAAACGTATAATAATCACAATGCCAAGCTGTGATATATAAATAATTGAAAAATCAATAAGAGATTAATCAATATCGCAAAGATCTTCTCAGAGATAAAAAGAAATGTCATACTCCTAATTTCATTCACCAAGCCACAATAATTGATAAATCAAATCAATAGAAATCACGAAAATAGGTTAAGCATAAATTCCAGAATTCAACACATGAAATCCAGAAATCACAAGAAAAGGATGGCCAATCCATAAAAATGAGCCAGAGCCCCTCCTGACAGGGTATAGTCCCCTATTGCGGACATTGAGCCAAAGCTCCTCCTGGTGAGTCAAAACTCCTCCTGACAGGGTATGGTCCCCCATTGCGGACATTGAGCCGAAGCTCCTTCTGGTGAACCGAAGTTCCTCATGACAGGGTATAGTCCCCCATTGCGGACATTGAGCCGAAGCTCCTCCTGGTGAGTCAAAACTCCTCCTGACAGGGTATAGTCCCCCATTACGGACATTGAGCCGAAGCTCCTCCTGGTGAATCAAAACTCCTCCTGACAGGGTATAGTCCCCCAATGCGGACATTGAGCCAAAGCTAATCCTGGTGAACCGAAGTTCCTCATGGCAGGGTATAGTCCCCTATTGCGGACATTGAGCCGAAGCTCCTCCTGGTGAGTCAAAACTCCTCCTGACAGGGTATAGTCCCCCATTGCGGACATTGAGCCGAAGCTCCTCCTGGTGAATCAAAACTCCTCCTGACAGGGTATAGTCCCCCATTACGGGCATTGAGCCGAAGCTCCTCCTGGTGAACCGAAGTTCCTCATGACAGGGTATAGTCCCCCATTGCGGACATTGAGCCGAAGCTCCTCCCGGTGAGCCGAAACTCAATGAAAACGACGTACAGTCCTCCACGTGGACAAAGAGACATCGCACAATGCTAGTCTAAACCACAAAGATGATCGTCATGATCACCGAGAAGTGTCAATTACAGTAAGCTAGTAAATATATGAGCTTAGCTTCATGTCTCATAACCACTAGCTTAACTTAAACATTTACGAACAAATTGTAAATCTCCACTAGAAAATTGTCACAAGAGATTCAATCAAACAAGTCCAAGAAATAACCGATGAAATAAACTCAAGCGTTTCATACCACTTGTTTTACTAAGCCGTTTAGTTAGATTTCTCATACGAGTGAGATAAAGGCTTGTATATACTAATAGATTGGAAAACAGTTTAAGAAAACGAGCTTCGTAATAAAATAGTGTTGAAATCATTTGAAGAAAGAGTTTTGATATTTACTACTAGTATAGAAAACCTTTATATTTTTAAGTGACAAATCATAGAAGTGATTGTAGAAACAATCAATTCATAAAAATTCACATTCGAAGAAGTGAATAAAATCCAAGAAATCGATAGAGGATCCATCGAAATGGATATTCAAAAATCCCTAAAAAGGAGTCATCAAGGTCATAATACATGATAACAACAAATAGGAAACAACACGAATCGATTAAAGTTGGAAATTCAAACAACTAGGCAAAAAAGGCATAGTTGGCAGATAGGAGCAGGTCGGTCAACCGGACTCCCTGAGTCGGTTGACCGAACCAGAGGTTGGAAGTGCTCGGGCACCAGGTCGGTCGACCGGCCCAGGGGCTCGGTCGACCGAAGCCTGTAACCAGCACTTCCAAAACAGAGGCAGGAAGTGCTTGGGTAGCAGGTCGGTCGACCGGACCCTGAGCTCGGTCGGCCGAACCTGTATACTTGCACTTCCTACCCTATTTCAAAAGAGGTGCAAACTTCCTCAATTTGCAACCCGTCGAGCAAAGGCACTAAGGGTTTACGCCAATCGACTACCCGGCCATAGAAGCTCTTTGGTTCATCATCAAAAACATGATCAAAACATCAAAGTTATGATTTTTAAAGAATTGAACCCAAAACACCAAAAATTGGAATATTCACAAAAGCAATCCAAATCAAAATCAAATGCACATGAATAAGTGTTACGAATTCATACCTGACAATCGAAGATAAACATAGACTAAGATGTGAGATAAAAATCTCACCTTTGAACCCAAACAAATGAAGAAGAAGCTTGGAAGCAAAGGAAGATCAACCACACTTCAATCCTAACTCAAGAAGCTTGATTCTAAGCTTAAAAGAGAAACATTTCCCAAATTAGGTTTAGGAATTTTCTGAAATCAAAGAGACAATGAGTTGGAGAAGATGAAGAGGATGCTTACCAATGGGTTCTCTTAGAATTTGGAGCTAGATCTTGGATTTGCAATGAAACTAGGGCTTGGAATTTCTAATTTCCACTCTCTTCCACCATTGTTGCTTAAAGCTTAAAGTGTTAGGAATATGAAATGAAGTAATGAAGAGGAGAGGGTTGGAACTGAGTTAAGTGGGGTTAATGGGCTCAGCCCAAACCAAAGCCCTAAGTGAAAAAGTAGCAAAATTCCACTAACTCCAAACATATCAAAGTTTACACTTAAAAAGATCGCAAACGGCATTTTGAACTCAATGGGAGGGGTCTCGAGTCCTAATTCGACTGTTTGCAAAAAGTAGCTTTTCGGACTAAATTCCAAGTATCGATAAAATATTTAAATAAAATATTTAAATATACAATTGATAAATATGCGGGTTGTTACAGACTCCCCTCCTTAAAGAAATTGCGTCCTCGCAATACTTAAGAAGATAATATGAAGTAACAACCATAGAAGCATATCAACACAAAAGAAAATTTGAAATAGGAAGTTCACCATAAGGAGCATGAAAGAGTAAGCCTGAACGGGATCGCTCGATGAATTCTCTGGATTTCCAAGAGCAATCCTTAGGATTTGAGAACCATTGAACTCTCACAAGAAGAACATCTTTATTCCGAAAGCGCTCAACCTCCGAAGTAATGATGCGAATGAAATGTTGCTCATAAGTCAAAACTGGTGAGACTTCAATTTCATCAATAACACCGGCTTGAGAATAAAAATAGGAAACCTAAAAGCATTTCCATAGTTAAAAGACGTAGAAAACGTCAAGAATAGCAGAAAATTGAGCCAGTGCAATGGCGTAGTACAAAAACGGTACGTCCAATGAACCGAACACCATAAAAGAACATCGGACACTAGTCCATAAAAGGAATGAGATAAAGCTCAATAAAACGAAGTATATCAAAACGTCCGATGAAATTAATAAAAAGATAATTCCATTTAGACATCATCAAAGAATCAACCACTTGTTGCTTACGACAAAGCGCATTGGCAACACGATTTCCCTTCCGGGAATAAAAAGAATATCAAGATCACAAGATGCCAGGAACTCGAGTCAACATGATGTTCCTTATGAGAAAATAAATATTCCAAAGATTTATGATCGAGGCGGAGAACAAATTTCTTCCCCAAAAATGGTGATGCCAAATTTTTAAAAGTAAAAAAAAATAGCCGCGAGCACTAGATCATGAGTGGCATATCTAGTCTTGATAAGCTATAATGATTTAGAAGCACAAGTGATAGCACGTTCTCCGTTGCAAGAGAACGTCATCCAAACCAATACGACTAGTATCGGTACAAATAGCAAAGTCTTGGTTCCCTTCGGAAAACACAAGAATAAGAGTATCGGAAAAGAATTCTTTCAAATAATCTTCTTTCCCAAAAACTAAAACTTTCAAAATTACAATCAACTTATGTAATCATCTTTTTAGAAAATTTCACTTATTTGAAGTGAATTTTACTGTGTTTGATTATCTCATCAAAGCGTTTAGGAAATTCCTATCGATATCGTTGATCAAGCGCATCGACCAAAATTCTTAAAGCACTCAACGGGCAATAAAATCACAAAATCGTCTTCGAGATAATAAACATGTTTCTTAAAAACTTTTAAGAATATTATTCGTTCGTTTCAAGAACAAAATCCAATTTTACTTATAAATAAATCTTATGGAAAAAATTTGCAAAATTTTAAATTACTATTTTCATCCAAAATCAATAAATACAAGAATGGTCTCATCGAAATATTCATAGAATATTCGATTTATAAAATGGATGAAATAAGCTGGATAAACCGAATGACATAATAAGTCATTCATAAGAATCATAACGAGTGCGGAATGCAGTAAGTGGAATGCTAACTTCCGCAACTCGTAGCAAATGAAAACCGGTGGCAAGGTCGAGCTGAAAAGACCTTAACACTACTCAAAAGATTGCTTAGGTGACAGTCCTAAGACAAATTCAAAAATACCGAAAAATTTCTCAAACTACAAGAATTAGAGAAACAACACTTGCCTTATAAGTGGGCTTAAGGAATAAAATGATTCCACCAAAAATTTGAAATCGGAATCACAAAGAAGAATAGAAATCTGTTAACAAATAGAAAATGTCGAAGATGAATAGTCCACTCGAAAAATAGGATGTGGGCTTCACAATGATTAAGCCGATCCTTTCAAAAAAATCAATTTCGAAGCCTAAGTAAAAATATCGGCTCGGAAAGAAAAATCTCATAAAATAATTTTGACATCAATAAAAAGCAAATTGAGTGTTGCTGATCCACCAACCGGATTCGCAACTCTCAAAGAAGTCATCAAGCCCAAAGTATTTTCAAAGAAAAAGAATCAACAAGTTCTTTTGATATAAAATAGTGAGATGGAACCCATATCAAAAAGAAATCGAATAAGAAGATCACGAAATAAAATAATGCCATCAAGGATTGAATGTAAAATACCTTGACTAAGAGAAGAGTTGCTAGGGGCTTGTAGATTTCCTTCTCTCTTGCTTTGACGCTTGGGACACGAAGATATATAATGATCAGCACTTTTGCAATAGCGGCAAGAATGGGGTTTTGGACACATATTCGCATAGTGTTCCTTAGAATTACAATTGTAGCATTCTCCACGATTAGGGATTGGAGTCTTTGGTACAAAAGTAGTTTGCTTCACTCTCTTATTGGGATTAAGGCTCTTGAACTTAATATGCCTCTTCTTGGAAGTTCCAATATCACAAACACTTCCTTTACCAACCTCTCCATGAAGAAGAGTAACATCCACAAGCTGATTGAAAGAAACTTCAAGTTTCAAAGGTAGAACCATTTCGGGGTTCTTACTCAAAGCATAGATAAACTCTTGATCTTTACAAGATCCAAAAGTTGTTGAGCAGACATGAATACTCCATCCAGGGGAGTAGCACTAGATTGACCGGCGCTGGGACGACCTGGTCTAACCATTTCTCTTCTTTAAGAAAGAGAGAAAGAAAAGAAAAGTTATTCTCAAAATGATTATCAAGCAATCTTGATAGATAAAACAAGGAATCATAAAGAAAATAGGATAAATCGGTACGAAGACTCGAATTAAATCCTAAAGCACGAATCCTAAAATGGACTTAGGACGATGATCCTTGTTATAATATTCCATATTGTTCCGAAGTTTGGCTCTGATACCAAGCTATGACGCCCCACCTCTATACCCACGCTAGCCAAGAACACTACGGTGTAATGCTGTCAACTAGCACGGAGAATAAGGCTGTTGAGGAGCGACCATCCGTGTAATTGCCTTGCGCGAGCACCGACATATCAGATAGTATAACATGCATTTTATTTCAAGAGGAAATCCGACATATCGATGCAAACACAAAGCTACTACACAGTGGCTATAATAATCTTCGGAAACAAATTAAAAATAAGCATAACACAAATCAGTCACAGATAATTCATATCACAAAGGCGGAAGAAGATATGAATATATAACTAACACATGAAAGTGTATATCAGAGTAGTGGTCTAACAAGATCCACAATATCACAAAAATCAAAGAATATGTATACATCAAGGAGTCTATATCTCAAATGATACAATAAAAAAACTACTGATCTAAGTAGTTAACCAAAAGTCAGGATGATAACCCCAGAAGAGAAGTCAAGCAGAAGCACCTGTAACATCTCGGTTTGACCCAAGTATTATTTAAGAAGAAAATAATAAACGGATCAGTCTAGCTATAAATATAAGATGGAATGATATAGAATAAGAGATATGACTAAAAGTATAATAATCACAATGCCAAGCTGTGATATATAAATAATTGAAAAATCAATAAGAGATTAATCAATATCGCAAAGATCTTATCAAATATAAAAAGGAATGTCATACTCCTAATTTCATTCACCAAGCCACAATAATTGATAAATCAAATCAATAGAAATCACGAAAATAGGTGAAGCATAAATTCCAGAATTCAACACACGAAATCCAGAAATCACAAGAAAAGGATGGCCAATCCATAAAAATGAGCCAGAGCTCCTCCTGACAGAGTATAGTCCCCCATTGCGGACATTGAGCCGAAGCTCCTCCTGGTGAGTCAAAACTCCTCCTGACAGGGTATAGTCCCCCATTGCGGACATTGAGCTGAAGCTCCTCCTAGTGAGTCAAAACTCCTCCTGACATGGTATAGTCCCCCATTGCGGACATTGAGCCAAAGCTCCTCATGGTGAATCAAAACTCCTCCTGACAGGGTATAGTCCCCCATTGCGGACATTGAGCCGAAGCTCCTCCTGGTGAACCGAAGTTCCTCATGACAGGGTATAGTCCCCCATTGCGGACATTGAGCCGAAGCTCCTCCTGGTGATTCAAAACTCCTCCTGACAGGGTATAGTCCCCCATTGCGGACATTGAGCCGAAGCTCCTCATGGTGAATCAAAACTCCTCCTGACAGGGTATAGTCCCCCATTGCGGGCATTGAGCCGAAGCTCCTCCTGGTGAACCGAAGTTCCTCATGACAGGGTATAGTCCCCCATTGTGGACATTGAGCCGAAGCTCCTCCCGGTGAGCCGAAACTCAATGAAAACGACGTACAGTCCTCCATGTGGACAAAGAGACATCGCACAATGCTAGTCTAAACCACAAAGATTTTCGTCACGATCACCGAGAAGTGTCAATTACAGTAAGCTAGTAAATATATGAGCTTAGCCTCATGTCCCATAACCACTAGCTTAACTTAAACATTTACGAACAAATTGTAAATCTCCACTATAAAATTGTCACAAGAGATTCAATCAAACAAGTCCAAGAATTAACCGACGAAATAAACGCAAGCGCTTCAAACCACTTGTTTTACTAAACCGTTTAATTAGATTTCTAATACGAGTGAGATAAAGGCTTGTATATACTAATAGATTGGAAAACGGTTTAAGAAAACGAGCTTCGTAATAAAATAGTGTTGAAATCATTTGTAGAAAGAGTTTTGATATTTACTACTAGTATAGAAAACCTTTATATTTTTAAGTGACAAATCATAGAAGTGATTGTAGAAACAATCAATTCATAAAAATTCACATTCGAAGAAGTGAATAAAATCCAAGAAATCGATAGAGGATCCATCGAAATGGATATTCAAAAATCCCTAAAAAGGGTCATCAAGGTCATAATACATGATAACAACAAATAGGAAACAACACGAATCGATTAAAGTTGGAAATTCAAACAACTAGGCAAAAAAGGCATAGTTGGCAGATAGGAGCAGGTCGGTCAACCGAACTCCCTGAGTCGGTTGACCGAACCAGAGGTTGGAACTGCTCGGGCACCAGGCCGGTCGACCGGCCCAGGGGCTCGGTCGGCCGAAGGCTGTAACCAGAACTTCCAAAACAGAGGCAGGAAGTGCTTGGGTAGCAGGTCGGTCGACCGGACCCTGAGCTCGGTCGGCCGAACCTGTATACTTGCACTTCCTACCCTATTTCAAAAGAGGTGCAAACTTCCTCAATTTGCAACCCGTCGAGCAACGGCACTAAAGGTTTACGCCAATCGACTACCCGGCCATAGAAGCTCTTTGGTTCATCACAAAAACATGATCAAAACATCAAAGTTATGATTTTTAAAGAATTGAACCCAAAACACCAAAAATTGGAATATTCACAAAAGCAAACCAAATCAAAATCAAATGCGCATGAATAAGTGTTAGGAATTCATACCTAACAATCGAAGATAAACATAGACTAAGATGTGAGATAAAAATCTCACCTTTGAACCCAAACAAATGAAGAAGAAGCTTGGAAGCAAAGGAAGATCAACCACACTTCAATCCTAACTCAAGAAGCTTGATTCTAAGCTTACAAGAGAAACATTTCCCAAATTAGGTTTAGGAATTTTCTGAAATCAAAGAGAGAATGAGTTGGAGAAGATGAAGAGGATGCTTACCAATGGGTTCTCTTAGAATTTGGAGCTAGATCTTGGATTTGCAATGAAACTAGGGCTTGGAATTTCTAATTTACACTCTCTTCCACCATTGTTGCTTAAAGCTTAAAGTGTTAGGAATATGAAATGAAGTAATGAAGAGGAGAGGGTTGGAACTGAGTTAAGTGGGGTTAATGGGCTCAGCCCAAACCAAAGCCCTAAGTGAAAAAGTAGCAAAATTCCACTAACTCCAAACATGTCAAAGTTTACACTTAAAAAGATCGCAAACGGCGTTTTGAACTCAATAGGAGGGGTCTCGAGTCCTAATTCGACTGTTTGCAAAAAGTAGCTTTTCGGACTAAATTCCAAGTATCGATAAAATATTTAAATAAAATATTTAAATATACAATTGATAAATATGCGGGTTGTTACAGACTCCCCTCCTTAAAGAAATTGCGTCCTCGCAATACTTAAGAAGAAAATAAGAAGTAACAACCATAGAAGCATATCAACACAAAAGAAAATTTGAAATAGGAAGTTCACCATAAGGAGCATGAAAGAGTAAGCCTGAACGGGATCGCTCGATGAATTCTCTGGATTTCCAAGAGCAATCCTTAGGATTTGAGAACCATTGAACTCTCACAAGAAGAACATCTTTATTCCGAAGGCGCTCAACCTCCGAAGTAACGATGCGAATGGAATGTTGCTCATAAGTCAAAATTGGTGAGACTTCAATTTCATCAATAACACCGGCTTGAGAATAAAAATAGGAAACCTAAAAGCATTTCCATAGTTAAAAGACGTAGAAAACGTCAAGAATAGCAGAAAATTGTGCCAGTGCAACGGCGTAATACAAAAACGGTACGTCCAATGAACCGAACACCATAAAAGAACATCGGACACTAGTCCATAAAAGGAATGAGATAAAGCTCAATAAAACGAAGTATATCAAAACGTCTGATGAAATTAATAAAAAGATAATTCGATTTAGACATCATCAAAGAATCAACCACTTGTTGCTTACGACAAAGCGCATTGGCAACACGATTTCCCTTCCGGGAATAAAAAGAATATCAAGATCACAATATGCCAGGAACTCGAGCCAACATGAAGTTCCTTATGAGAAAATAAATATTCCAAAGATTTATGATCGAGGTGGAGAACAAATTTCTTCCCCAAAAATGGTGATGCCAAATTTTTAAAAGTAAAAACAATAGCCGCGAGCACTAGATCATGAGTGGCATATTTAGTCTCGATAAGCTATAATGATTTAGAAGCACAAGTGATAGCACGTTCTCCTTTGCAAGAGAACGGCATCCAAACCAATACGACTAGTATCGGTACAAATAGCAAAGTCTTGGTTCCCTTCGGAAAACACAAGAATAAGAGTATCGGAAAAGAATTCTTTCAAATAATCTTCTTTCCCAAAAACTAAAACTTTCAAAATTACAATTAACTTATGCAATCATCTTTTTAGAAAATTTTACTTATTTGAAGTGAATTTTACTATGTTTGATTGTCTCATCAAAGCGTTTAAGAAATTCCTATCGATAATGTTGATCAAGCGCATCGACCAAAATTCTTAAAGCACTCAACGGGCAATAAAATCACAAAATCGTCTTCTAGATAATAAACATGTTTCTTAAAAACTTTTAAGAATATTATTCGTTCGTTTCAAGAACAAAATCCAATTTTACTTATAAATAAATCTTATGGAAAAGATTTGCAAAATTTTAAATTACTATTTTCATCCAAAATCAATAAATACAAGAATGGTCTCATCGAAATATTCATAGAATATTCGATTTATAAGATGGATGAAATAAGCTGGATAAACCGAATGACATAATAAGTCATTCATAAGAATCATAACGAGTGCGGAATGCGGTAAGTGAAATGCTAACTTCCGCAACTCGTAGCAAATGAAAACCGGTGGCAAGGTCGAGCTGAAAAGACCTTAACACTACTCAAAACATTGCTTAGGTGACAGTCCTAAGACAAATTCAAAAATAACGGAAAATTTCTCAAACTACATGAATGAGAGAAACAACACTTTCCTTATAAGTGGGCTTAAGGAATAAAATGATTCCACCAAAAATTTGAAATCGGAATCACAAAGAAAAATAGAAATCTGCTTAACAGATAGAAAATGTCGAAGATGAATAGTCCACTCGAAAAATAGGATATGGGCTTCACAATGATTAAACCGATCCTTTCAAAAAAATCAATTCCGAAGCCTAAGTAAAAATATCGGCTCGGAAAGAAAAATCTCATAAAATAATTTCGACATCAATAAAAAGAAAATTGAGTGTTGCGGATCCACCAACCGGATTCGCAACTCTCAAAGAAGTCGTCAAGCCCAAAATATTTTCAAAGAAAAAGAATCAACTAGTTCTTTTGATATAAAATAGTGAGATGGAACCCATATCAAAAAGAACTCGAATAAGAAGATCCCGAAATAAAATAACGCCATCAAGGATTGAATGTAAAATACCTTGACTAAGAGAAGAGTTGCTAGGGGCTTGCAGCTTTCCTTCTCTCTTGCTTTGACGCTTGGGACACGAAGATATATAATGATCCGCACTTTTGCAATAGCGGCAAGAATGGGGTTTTGGACACATATTCACATAGTGTTCCTTAGAATTACAATTGTAGCATCCTCCATGATTAGGGATTGGAGTCTTTGCTGCAAAAGTAGTTTGCTTCACTCTCTTATTGGGATTAAGGCTCTTGAACTTAATATGCCTCTTCTTGGAAGCCCTAATATCACAAACACTTCCTTTACCAACCTCTCCATGAAGAAGAGTAACATCCACAAGCTGATTGAAAGAAACTTCAAGTTTCAAAGGTAGAACCATTTCGGGGTTCTTACTCAAAGCATAGATAAACTCTTGATCTTTACAAGATCCAAAAGTTGTTGAGCAGACATGAATACTCCATCCAGGGGAGTAGTACTAGATTGATCGGCGCTGGGACGGCCTGGTCTAACTATTTCTCTTCTTTAAGAAAGAGAGAAAGAAAAGAAAAGTTATTCTCAAAATGAATATCAAGCAATCTTGATAGATAAAACAAGGAATCATAAAGAAAATAGGATAAATCGGTATGAAGACTCGAATTAAATCCTAAAGCACGACTCCTAAGATGGACTTAGGACGATGATCCTTGTTATAATATTCCATATTGTTCCGAAGTTTGGCTCTGATACCAAGCTGTGACGCCCCACCTCTATACCCACGCTAGCCAAGAACACTACGGTGTAATGCTGTCAACTAGCATGGAGAATAAGGCTGTTGAGAAGCGACCATCCGTGTAATTGCTTTGCGCGAGCACCGATATGTCAGATAGTATAACATGCATTTTATTTCAAGAGGAAATCCGACATACCGATACAAACACAAAGCTACTACACAGTGGCTATAATAATCTGCGGAAACAAATTTATAAATAAGCATAACACAAATCAGTCATAGATAATTCATATCACAAAGGCGGAAGAAGATATGAATATATAACTAACACATGAAAGTGTATATCAGAGTAGTGGTCTAACAAGATCCACAATATCACAAAAATCAAAGAATATGTATACATCAAGGAGTCTATATCTCAAATGTATACAACAAAAAACAACTAATCTAAGTAGTTAACCAAAAGTCAGGATGATAACCCCAGAAGAGAAGTCAAGCAGAAGCACCTGTAACATCTCGGTCTGACCCGAGTATTATTTAAGAAGAAAATAATAAACGGATCAGTCTAGCTATAAATACAAGATGGAATGATATAGAATAAGAGATATGACTAAACGTATAATAATCACAATGCCAAGCTGTGATATATAAATAATTGAAAAATCAATAAGAGATTAATCAATATCGCAAAGATCTTCTCAATGATAAAAAGGAATGTCATACTCCTAATTTCATTCACCAAGCCATAATAATTGATAAATCAAATCAATAGAAATCAAGAAAATAGGTGAAGCATAAATTCCAGAATTCAACACACGAAATTCAGAAATCACAAGAAAAGGATGGCTAATCCATAAAAATTAGCCAGAGCTCCTCCTGACAGGGTATAGTCCCCCATTGCGGACATTGAGCCGAAGCTCCTCCTGTTGAGTCAAAACTCCTCCTGACAGGGTATAGTCCCCTATTGCGGACATTGAGCCGAAGCTCCTCCTGGTGAACCGAAGTTCCTCATGACAGGGTATAGTCCCCCATTGCGGACATTGAGCCGAAGCTCCTACTCGTGAGTCAAAACTCCTCCTGACAGGGTATAGTCCCCCAATGCGGACATTGAGCCAATGCTCCTCCTGGTGAGTCAAAACTCCTCCTGACAGGGTATAGTCCCACATTGCGGACATTGAGCCGAAGCTCCTTCTAGTGAACCGAAGTTCCTCATGATAGGGTATAGTCCCCCATTGCGGACATTGAGCCGAAGCTCCTCCTGGTTAGTCAAAACTCCTCCTGACAGGGTATAGTCCCCCATTGCGGACATTGAGCCGAAGCCCTCCTGGTGAATCAAAACTCCTCCTGACAGGGTATAGTCCCCCATTGCGGACATTGAGCCGAAGCTCCTCCCGGTGAACCGAAGTTCCTCATGACAGGGTATAGTCCCTCATTGCGGACATTGTGCCGAAGCTCCTCCTGGTGAGCCGAAACTCAATAAAAACGATGTACAGTCCTCCACCTGGACAAAGAGACATCGCACAATGCTAGTCTAAACCACAAAGATGATCGTCATGATCACCGAGAAGTGTCAATTACAGTAAGCTAGTTAATATATGAGCTTAGCTTCATGTCCCTTAACCACTAGCTTAACTTAAACATTTACGAACAAATTGTAAATATCCACTAGAAAATTGTCACAAGATATTCAATCGAACAAGTCCAAGAATTAACTGACGAAAGAAACGCAAGCATTTCATACCACTTGTTTTACTAAGCCGTTTAATTAGATTTCTCATACGAGTGAGGTAAAGGCTTGTATATACTAATAGATTGGAAAACGGTTTAAGAAAACGAGCTTAGTAATAAAATAGTGTTGAAATCATTTGAAGAAAGAGTTTTGATATTTGCTACTAGTATAGAAAACCTTTATATTTTTAAGTGACAGATCATAGAAGTGATTGTAGAAACAATCAATTCATAAAAATTCACATTCGAAGAAGTGAATAAAATCCAAGAAATCGATAGAGGATCCATCGAAATGGATATTCAAAAATCCCTAAAAAGGAGTCATCAAGGTCATAATACATGATAACAACAAATAGGAAACAACACGAATCGATTAAAGTTGGAAATTCAAACAACTAGGCAAAAAAAGGCATAGTTGGCAGATAGGAGCAGGTCGGTCAACCGGACTGCCTGAGTCGGTTGACCGAACCAGAGGTTGGAAGTGCTCGGGCACCAGGTCGGTCAACCGGCCCAGGGGCTCGGTCGGCCGAAGCCTGTAACCAGCACTTCCAAAACAGAGGCAGGAAGTGCCTGGGTAGCAGGTCGGTCGACCAGACCCTGAGCTCGGTCGGCCGAACCTGTATACTTGCACTTCCTACCCTATTTCAAAAGAGGTGCAAACTTCCTCAATTCACAACCCGTCGAGCAACGGTACTAAGGGTTTACGCCAATCGACTACCCGGCCATAGAAGCTCTTTGGTTCATCATCAAAAACATGATCAAAACATCAAAGTTATGATTTTTAAAGAATTGAACCCAAAACACCAAAAATTGGAATATTCACAAAAGCAATCCAAATCAAAATCAAATGCACATGAATAAGTGTTACGAATTCATACCTGACAATCGAAGATAAACATAGACTAAGATGTGAGATAAAATCTCACCTTTGAACCCAAACAAATGAAGAAGAAGCTTGGAAGCAAAGGAAGATCAACCACACTTCAATCCTAACTCAAGAAGCTTGATTCTAAGCTTAAAAGAGAAACATTTCCCAAATTAGGTTTAGGAATTTTCTGAAATCAAAGAGAGAATGAGTTGGAGAAGATGAAGAGGATGCTTACCAATGGGTTCTCTTAGAATTTGGAGCTAAATCTTGGATTTGCAATGAAACTATGGCTTGGAATTTCTAATTTCCACTCTCTTCCACCATTGTTGCTTAAAGCTTAAAGTGTTAGGAATATGAAATGAAGTAATGAAGAGGAGAGGGTTGGACTGAATTAAGTGGGGTTAATGGGCTCAGCCCAAACCAAAGCCCTAAGTGAAAAAGTAGCAAAATTCCACTAACTCCAAACATATCAAAATTTACACTTAAAAAGATCGTAAACGGCGTTTTGAACTCAATGGGAGGGGTCTCGAGTCCTAATTCGACTGTTTTCAAAAAGTAGCTTTTCGGACTAAATTCCGAGTATCGATAAAATATTTAAATAAAATATTTAAATATACAATTGATAAATATGCGGATTGTTACATATGATATCAGACGGATTTGATAAAAATGTTTTGGTTATCGTAAGGTAAAAATCGGACATGTTTATTTATGGCGTGATCTTACGAGATACCTTTGATTTCAAAGGATTTTGAAAACTTTAATAATCCAACTGAGTGTGTTTCTCATATTGGTTTTTCAGATTGACTCGGGTGTTATTTCACTATAATGCTCGGGTCAGACCGAGTATTATGGAGTACAGATTTTGGATGGATTGCTATGGAGCTGAAGGGATGTCCTGGATGGCGAGACGTATCACACGTATCTGTCTTAATTCTGCTATGTTTGATATGTTGTGTAGTCAGCTTTTGTGGGGACAAGTTAATATAACTGTCCATTTGTTTGTTGTTGATGGTGTTGTACTCTGATGATGTAATGTATAAATCAGATATAGTTCTTTTTGTATAAATATCAGTTATTATCTATTATATATTGTTCCGATGTGATCGTGAGATTTTGTTGTTGTTTTGTTTTCTTTTCTTCTACCTCCTTCTTTCCTTACGGTCTGGTTCTACGGTATTCGATTATTGAGCATTTAATACAGTGGACGTATTGATGTCAATTTTTGGGCATCGAAAAATTGGGTAGTGACATTATGGTATCAGAGCTAAAGGTTAAGCGAGAACCTTGGCTCTGGTGGGGACTACTCATTAAAAGTAGAGTCAGTAGTACTGTAGAATGAGTTTGAGTGTATTAATAGATATGAGCGCGTATTTGTTAGTGAATATAAAATTGTTTTATATTGTGTTGATTGGTTTATTGAGTGGTTTATGGATTCTGGTGAATACGAGTAATTAACGTTATTGATAGGGATCTCTAAACACTTAAATAGAATAATTCGACATGGTATTGTTTTAAAATAGGGTTAATGAAATATGCCTAAATTATTTTTATATATGAAAGAAAAATTTTCAGAAGTTATTATAAATACATATATATATGGTTGCTTGATTGTTAGGAAATGATAATAATAGATTATTATCATTGTTGTGTGGAAATTGAATAAGAAAATGAAATCATAACTAAAAACTAACAAATAAATTCATATAACAAAATGAGATTTGTAAATGTGAATTAAAAATGTGATTTACAAAATAGGATTCTAGAGTAATATTTGAATATGAATTGAAAGTATTTAGAATACGAAATTTTAGAAATAAATTTTCTTTGAGTTGAAAATGATTTTCAAAGGTTTTGGAGGTATAATAGTGGTATTATTTCGGAAATATTTTTGAATTGGATTTGAAATCTGGTGAGATTTGGAATTTAAAAATATTTGAGAAAGAGTTTTTAAGGAGATAAAAGCACTGAACACCTTTCGGTCGTTGGAAAATAATTCCGATAATGATCGCGATATCGTCGGTGTTCATTTTCGAGTTTCCAAGAGAGGAATTGCTACCAAAATGTTTTAAGTTGGAGTTGTTTGCGAAACCGGGTTTGGTTTTAAAATCCAAAGGAATATTGGATATACTAAAGGATTTTTAGGATACAATTGATTACAAAATTGTTTTGGAATGTTTCAGCAATCGTTTTTGGGATCTTATTTAAAATGTTTATTTGATACAAATAAGTTTGGACTTATAAGTTTGGAAATTTGTTTGGAATGGAATTAACCATAGGTTAAATAATGGTAAGCGTGACAATAAAGTAAAGTGGTAGGCAAACCAATTAAGAAAAGTAAATCAAAGGAGTTTAGTAAATGGAATGAAAATAAGTTGGCAAGCTTATAGAAGTTAAAAATTTGAATTGAATCGGAATATAACTGAATTAACTTAAATAAAAGTGAATTTTAGTAAAAGTCCAAATAAACTAAACGGAATGGTTATTGAAATAAAAATTTATTAGTTGAAATAAATTTGTGAATGAGCAAATGAATTTACATTTGTAAGTAAATGGAATTGAAATTGAATATTGGGATGATATTTAAATTAAAAGTGAAATTATAGAATTTGTTCAAAGGAACTAAAAGAAGTAAAAAGTTTGGAAATAAAACTTTTATTTAGATTTGAAATTAAATTTTGAAATGAAGTGACAAATAAAGTTGTAAGTTAAGCAGATTTGAAATTGAAATTAGTTGGAAACGAATTAATTAATGGAACTAATTTAAAGAAATGGTCAAATAAGAATTGGTTTGAGATAAGGTAAATAGAATTCAATATTAAGTTTGAATTAGAAATAAATTAAAAATTAAAGATAAATTGAATTCAGAATGAAATTGAAAATTTAAGTTAAGTGTAAATAGATGTGGAAGCTTAAGTGGTGAAGTGAAATAAATATAAGAAGTGTATATGCTATTCATATTGAACCTAAGAAAGGGATGGTGAAATTCTTAAGTAGATTTGGTTTTGGGAAAATTATTCTAAGTTAATGTTTGAATGTAGATTTAAGTAAAGGGGAAAGAAATAATATTTGTGGATAAGTGAATGGAAATCAAAATAAATATGAATAAAAAGGAAATTGATATAGCTAATAATCAACTAAGATAATTACATAGGATGTACGTATATTATTTTATTCGCATAGCAATTTAATCCAGATTCGAGCATAGAATTTCGAGATAGTTATATCAATCCGAGTTCAGATTTTTCACTCGATTTTCGACGACGAACCCTGGATATGGATTTTTGATTGATTCTGGAAATTCTCTATCATAGTCATGGCTATGCAAGGAGAATGATGGTTTCTGAATAAGAAACCAGATCTGAGTCCGCATTAGAGAGTCGGACGGACGATACTAATTTGGAAGTGAAATTGTATGATCGAGCGAGCGTTCGGATTTGATATTGCATACGGATGATATATGTACATCGTATGGGATTGAATGAAATAGATATTGAAATTTCGTAAAGAAATATATAAAATGATTTTGAATGTTGTGATTGGATATTATTGCTAAGTAGTATACACGTATTTAAAAGCAAAATGGAAATTGATGATTTTGATTTCAGAAGATAAAATTGTATGGTCCGACAAAAAGGTATGTATTTAATTGTCATATGAAATTTGATGGTTTTCTTATCTAGCCACTTGGCATTTTGTTTTCTTTTGGAATTTGGAGGCTCTTAGATGCAATTTTGTAGTCGTACCGATCAAGCCGTGCATAGGAGATGCTGGCGAAATTTTTTGAAAATTTAGAAAGTTAGAAAATTTTTGATAATTTAAAATTTGGTTGTGAATTATAATTTGGATGGTTGAGTAAGTAATGTTGTATGGAAACTATGGATAAGTTTAGGAAGTTAGTAAGAGTGATAGCGTCTTTAATAAAAAGATTGTTTGGGTGCTATTAAACTGCTTGGTTTTGGGAAGTTTTCAAAAACTATTTGAATTGGGAAAATAGTTAACGGGTTAGGGATCATTCTTCTTAACTAGTAATTTTGGAGATGAAATTCTTTTAAAGGGGAAGGAATGTGACGACCCAAATTTTTTGTATATTTGAAATTGGAATATTTAATTAATTTTAAATATTTAAAGGTCAATTCTAACTTAAATTTCAAATATCTCCATTTATGGGATAAATTAAATTATTGAATTTAATAATTGGAAATTGGATAAAAATATGAAATCTTGGTTTTGAGCCTGTTAAAATAATTTGAAGGCTTGTAAAATTTATATTGACAATACTGATGATAATATAACTTTTAAAATTTGATTTAAAGATGGTTTGTTCAGTTGTAAAAGTATATTGTTTAAATCAGTATTTAAAAAAGCCTTCAGGGGAAAAGTCTCGAAATTCGATGAAACTAGTTCCATTGGATTCGTAATAGTGTTTTATTATCGGATTTCAAATTTCATAGCGTTTGGAGTTGTCGTGTGATCGTACGATAGGTAAACGCACTGAAATTATATATCATATAATAACTAGGTCCAAAAAGCTATCTTCTCCATACGATCGAGTCAAGACTCGTAACCTTTTCCATTGAGTTCGGAATAGGGGTATAGCATTATAAATGCCTAGCGGCATGCCTCGATAGGAGGTCGAGATTGTGAGTTGCGAAAATCGAGACAATTTAAATTTAAATATAAATAATATAATTGCATTGACCAGTCAAAATTTCACATCAGTTGTTTTTATCACTTCAGGCTACTGTACCAAGCCTATGCAGACACACAAGGCAATTTGAAAACATGGGTCCTCCCTGATAACATGCGTCTTCTCTAAAATTAAAAAAAAATGGCCAAGCGATTTCTTTCTCTTCTTTAAAAAAAAGTAACTCCACTTCCCAGTTCAATTGGAAAAGCTAAATAATGGTCGAGCTTTGAAATTCAAAATCTCTATTATATTTCACTCCCATCCTTATTTCAAAATTTGAGCTCGCGACTTCCATTTCCTCTCTCGAACAAATCAAAATCAAATTCGTATATTTTTTTCTTAAAAAAAGGAAGATGCTAAACGAATCGATTCGAACTCGTTTGTTGATCCACCAAGCTTGGGGACTCGAGGGGACATGGTGATTAAAGAGGGAAATTTTAAGTCCGGTCTTTGATTTTGGGATGGCGGCGAGCTCGATGGACAAGTCGAGGCGGAGCCATTTGTCGCAATTTGATTGGGAAGCCTTGAGGAAGCAAGCGTGCGAGGGAAGTGTAGGATTCGTGAGCGTGTCATGGTTCGAGGCGATGTCAATGTGGGGCATGGGGGTTTGGCTGTGGGGTTAGCTCGAGTTCGATCGTCGGTGGAGTCGCGTACGAGGAGGTATTTTGGTTCACATCTTCGTTGTAAGGTATAAGATAATTTGCTTTTAATTAAAATTCATAAAGGTTAGAAACAGAGAAACAAAATAAAATAATAATTAATAGTGAGGTATCTATGTAGTATAATCTTCAATTTGAAATTTATTTAATAAATACATGTATATGTATAAATATATTAAAGGAAGGAAGTTTTATAGTAAAGAAATTTACAGTTTTGTTGTTTACAGAATATATATATATATATATATATATATATATAACACAGTATTTCATTTTTATGGTAAAGTCTAATTACTATTTATTCTTTTCGGTTTAAGGATATATATACAAACATGCCTATTTTAATAGTTAAACAGAAAATATATGTATAAGATTTCGAAAATAAAATTTGTGAATGTTAAAGAGCTTAGATAAGATTGGATTTTGTAATCTATATGGATATTCTATAAATACAAGAGTAGTTCGAAAATAAAAATAAAATAAATATACATATTTTAACTTACTAGTTTATTTTAAAAATAAGTATTTAGGATGATTAATTTATTTAACAAACTTTTAGCTATTTAGTTACTAAGAATAATTTATTAAAAGTAAAATTAGTTAAAAATTAAATTATTAGTTTAAATTAAACAAATAAATGGTAATTTATTCTTCGGTTGCTTCAACTGTTAATAAACCATATAATGTTTATACAAGGTCTAAAATCAGGGAGAAACAAGCTGGTTTGGATGGATTACAAGTCAAAAATCGAAGGTGAGTTAATCTCACTCATTTGGATTACCTTTTAAATTTAAATAATTAAATTTATATTATTGGTTGTTGCCTAAATTGATAATTTAATATCCGTTTGGATGTGATATTATATCGTAGTAGTATTTATTGGAGTGACTGAAAATCCCATGTTATATAGGGGATGAGACCCTATGCGTCGCGATAATAGCGGATGACCCTTTATACCGCGATATCCCCCTCGAAGTGGGATTGGTATTTTATATTGTACTAACATCTATGGATGCAGGTAAGCGGTTGGAGGGATACAACTGGATTCCTCAAAATGTTGGAATTTATTTTCATATTCGTTGATATGTTTTATTTGATAATCTGTGATAGATTATATTTATTTTATTGGGAATTGAAAATATTGAATGCATTGGTTTGACTGAATATATTTTGAGTATATTGAGATATCAAAAATATAAAGCTTGGATTTTAAAAGGAAAATAGAAGAGGAAATTCTAAGTAAAATAAATATAGTAAAATTGGATAAATTAAAGAATGAATTTGAGAAAGGATAAAGAGTTGATTTAAAATCTTATCAAATAAATTCCGAGTATGAGGAAAGAGGTGTTTGAATAAATGGGAATAAATGAATTTTGAAAACTTTAGTGATATTGTTTAAAGAAATAAAGATTAGTTTTAAAGTCAGGGTTTAAAATGGTTTGGGAGAATTTAAAAAGGTGAAAATTTGAAATAAAATGTGAAGTTGATAATGTCAGATTTAAATAAGATTTTAAATCGTAATAAAAGGATGAATCTGGAATTAATGGTTTTAGAACAAATTTGAGTAAGTAAAGGAAATTATTTTAAAATGGAGTTAATTTTGGTAATCGATTTGAAATTTATTAAGCATTTGAAACTGTGGTTAAAGGAGAATGAGACTATGGAATTTATAAACTGGGTTTATAAATAAAGTGAAATAAATATCAGTGGATATTTGAGATTTTAAATTCACGGTGGGAATTTATAACGAGATGATAATTTGTTTTAAAAATAAAAAGGTGGTTTAATTTTTAAAAGTATGGAAAATAAATTTATGGGATTGGGACGTAAATTAAATTGGGATAAATCGAGAAGGATTTATAAATGATTGGATGGGCTATATCTAAACGGAAAGTGTATTTCCCTGAAAAGCCAAGTGTATTTTCAAAGGAAGATTTCATAGTATAAGTTAGAGGTTTTAAAGTGGTTTAAAAGAATGTTTTAAAAGAAATTATAATTTAGTGGTTTTAAAAATTTTAAAAGTAAATATTTATTAAGTAAATTATATAAGTAAATTATTTTAAAGGTTTAACTAGTATTATGATTTAAAAGATAATTATTTAATATTTATACCTTATAGAATAACTTTTATTTTAAAGTTAGTTTTGGCTTAAGTTTTACATGAGAAGTTGTTATAAAATTTCATAACTAGTACTTTAAATAAAATGTTTTATGTAGTTTTTAAGTGTTTTAAAGTATTTATATTTGGATAAAGTGATTCAAATTATTTAAACACTAGTATTAAGACTTGGTGATTTTCAGTGGAAATAAAACGATTGGGTGGAAATTCATTCCGCGGGAGAAAAAGTGATTTGCAACTATTTCCAAAAGGTTGAAGTGTTGAAAAATATCTTGTGAAGATATTTTGAAATAAATAATTTAGGAAATTATTAAGTAATGATGGTTGTTTGTGGATGCTATTTGATAGTTAAATAACCGACGATCAATATTGGCCAATGCGATGATTGTTTCGAAACTGGGAACGGGTTAACTATCCGAAAACCAGTTCGATCTGGTTTGAACGTTTGCGAATGAAGACCGTGACGATGATGAAGACGGTGATTTGTTTTGTCCAAACCCAGGGCAACTTGTAAGAACGAATGCAATCAGAACATCGTCAGGAGGAAGATGAGCATTCTAATTGAATGTGTGCTAAAAAGGTAACGCATAGCCTCATGCCTCATCAACCGAGAATGGCTAAAACAGGGGAGGTGCAGCAAGGCTAAGTGGCCAGCAACCAAATAGGCTAAGGTCATCACTGTCTAGATGTCCCTTTTATTCGGCTTTGTGGGTGGTTGCTGATCTCAATCGTGGGGTGATCTTATTCGGACTATCCAGTAAGGGGTAGCTCCGGTCTTATGTTTTAGGGGATCGGTAGGGATCCTTGGTACTCTGATCAAGACCGGATATTGTGATGGGCGGTACCCCAGTAGCCCTGCCATTGTATGGAATCCAATCTCCAATAAACGCCTATACGGTTTTGATTGTGCCCAACTATTGCTGGAACGTGAGATGCAAGCATTTCCGCTAGATTCAATTTTACTTTCTATAGACACTATTATAATATCAGACGGATTTAATAAAAATGTTTTGGTTATCGTAAGGTAAAAGCTTGACATGTTTATTTGTGGCGTGGTCTTACGAGATACCTTTGATTTCAAAGGATTTTGGAAACTTTAATAATCCAATTGAGTGTGTTTTCTCACGCTGGTTTTACAGACTGACTCGGTGTTATTTCACTATCATGCTCGGGTCAGACCGATTATTATAGAGTATAGATTCTGGATGGACTACTATAGAGCTCAGGGGTTGTGCTAGATGGCGAGACGTATCACATATATCTGTCTTATTTCTGCCGTGTTTGATATGCTGTGTAGTCATCTTTTGTGGGGATAAGTTAATATAACTGTCCAGTATTTTGCTATTGATGGTGTTGTACTCTGATGATGTAATGTATAAATCAGATATAGTTCTTTTTGTATAAAGATCGGTTATTATCTATTATATATTGTTCCTCTACGATTGTGAGATTCTGTTGTTGTTTTGTTTTCTCTTCTTCTACCTCCTTCTTCTTTCCCTTACGATCTGGCTCTCCGGCATTCAATTCTTTGGCATTTAATACAGTGGACGTATTGATGTCGATTTTCAGGAGTCGAAAAATTGGGCCGTGACAGCTCTCCTGTGGAAAATCAACCGTCTTCAACTGAACCTGAAACTACTCGGATTTGACCCGAGTATTAAAAATACCCGGATCAGGCTTGATAGACCAGCGTGAGATACTTGAACTTTAAAATGACTATGTTATCAAAACTTTTGAAATGAATGGTATCTCATAAGACCACGCCCATACATAAATACGGACGGGTTTTTACCTTATGATAAACAAAACATTATTATATCAAATTCAAATTCTATCATTCATAAATTTTATCACCTTGATTTACTTACAATTTAATTCCTTAAATAAATTCCCATCTCAAATTTTAAATGTAAATTATTTCACCAATTATAGTATTTATTTCAATTCTTTAAAATAATCCCTTTATTACACTTTGAATCCAATTTATTTTAATAAGTTTCCAATTAAACGGATTAGATTCAATTTCAAACTTACACATAAGTTCAGGTTATAATCAATTTATAACGTATTTCTTTCTTGGTTACTACTTTACATACTTCTCGTATAAATTTCACAATTAAACCTAAATTTTAAAGTAACGCTTATAATAATTACGACCCTATAATTACTCAACATTTAAACGAACGTTATTTCATTTTCAATTAGTGTAACATTCATTTATTTTATTATCACTTATTACAGATTCTAATTCCATTAACAAATAAGCAGGTAATTTATAATATATGTTACAAATTTTGAATAAATCACTATTCATTATTATTTACTTTAATCTATCATTAATTACCTTGCGTTAACATTGTTACTTAAAATCCCTATCCAATTGCAACTAATATTCTAATGAGTACATTTACTCTTTCCGTTATGTTATAAATTATCAACCAAGAAACGTTTATTACTTTCAACAACATTGTAATTACTAATTACCTACATTGATTGTATACGTTTTCCATTATTATCATTTATTAGAATTCTATTCAACTTTCCATCTTATGCATATAGTTAGCCTTTCTATTGATTTTACCTTCAAAATTTTCAGTTATTTTCTTAACTTACTTACAAAAAGGAAATGATTAATTACATATAATCGCTATTAGTTAAATGCATTGGTAACGAACAATAGTTGTCACCATTATACAATTTATAACATTTGTAATTTATTCTCTACAACAATTATTACCTACCAATATTATTTCGCCCCTAAATACAAAACTTTCAATTGTTCTTATTATCATATTCCATTTACTGTTAACAATGTTTATTACATTAGATCAGTTTAATACTTTCCTTAAATTTCTCATATTCAATTTATATACAGGTAAAATTCTTTCACTACTTAAAATCATTTGAATTAACTTCGAATTACTATAAGTAGGTTTTAATTTATTTTATTTTTTCTACTAAATTTAATTACAAACCTATTAATTTAACCAAATTAAATCCATAAACTTATGGGTCGTTACAAAGCTGATAATCGCGGTGGAATAAATTGGGGGAAAGAATTGCCTGGAAACCCTAGCCTTTCTATTTTTAGCTTATGGAATAACAATGAAGCGGAGAGCAGGCAAGAAAAATCCTAGTCTTTTTATTTGTAGCTTACGGGAAAAGGATGAAGCGGAGAGCTAGTAGGAGAACGAAAAAATATAAAACGCGACTGTTCAGTTGACGAAAAAACAAGAAGGCTTGTATGCTCTTGAAGTGCAACTCAAGAATGATATAATGGTATAGATCAAGAAAGAATTACATATTTTATGAAATTTAGAATGTTCATGCGATAAAATAAACTATTAACACAAAAGCAAAAGGTAGCACATTAATTACGAACTACCCAAGTTATGACATAAAAGGTTAAATTATAAAGTCCGCTATAATATTTTCAACAAGTCAATGGCTATTGCATAATTAATGTTAAACTCATAACTTTTAGGTTGATTAAGAGTATACAAATAGGTGATAGACTTATGGGAAGAAAATATGCCTATAAGTGCTTATAAGAAACTTAAAGTAAGAACTATAATAAGAATATGCAAAGTATTATGTTGCATCAATAAATCTATGTCGAATGTGTGAATTAATATCAGACATCGTATTAGTTAGGCTATAAAATTATAATGAAATGCCACAACCTTGATCAATGTCTGAATCGATATCGATGAGTAAGGTCGACATTGTTCAATAATATTTCTATATAAGTGACCCATAGATTTACTACAACAGCTATGTCGTAAGATAACAATGTCGTAAGGATATTATAAATGATTACCGAAGAAAGATAATTACATACAGTGAGATTATCTATGTCATACAATAATCCCATAAATTAATATTGAGTCTAAACAATAGTGCTTTTACTTAATGTTGAATTCACGTATGTTGCCTCAACAGTTAGTGACTAACATACACTCTTGTGTTTCTAGATAGATTGTCGCACCTCTTTTCAAGTATTGGCGACATATGATTTTTATACTAAGTTTTCTAAACTTAGGAATTGATTATCAAAATAATAAATAAAGAGAAAATATAACTGATACCGAACATCAGAATGATATCGTAAAACATCAATCTTGAAGTGAAACAGGATGAAATAAACAATATCAAACATTCTAGTAATGTCATAAAACATCAGTGTCCGCATAGAGCAAGGCAATATTGAGTTTTAGGATTGATAGACTATTCTTTTCATCATTAAACTATAAATGTCCAAGCTTCTAAATGAATGTTGCCTAACTATTAATTAATGTCAAAATTATCTAAGCGACGTAGACTAATTCAATCTATAAGCAACCCGATTATTAATCAAAACGATAATATGAATATGAACATAAAAATCATGTAAATAGACCCAAATGTCAGTTCAAAATTGATAAAACCCAAACAAAACCCTAATAATGATTTTGGTTTTTGCTAACTCCGCTCTATCAGCTACTTAGCGACTTAAAAATTGGAGCCGACCTAACGACTTAAGATGTGGGACGGCCTAACTGTTTAATGACCTAATTACACAAAGAAGTAAGCGACCTACGAGATAAGGACCTGACGACCTAACATAGGTAGCGGGCTAAGCGACCTAACTTCTGAAGTGGAGCAGCGACTTAAAGGAGTAGATAGACCAGCGACCTAACCTCACAAGCGCCTCAGCGACTTAACGACTTAACTATTCTACGACCTAAGAGGGTCAGTGACCTAACGAGCTAATGAATCAACAGCGAGTTAACGACCTATGGAAGGATGCGACTTAGCGACCTAATACTAAAGCGATGTAGCATCTTCTGCAATCTAAAACCAAGATCCCATAACTACTAAGTCGCTCGCGACCTAGGACGGAGCAATTCCTTTAGGCCGTATTCAGTAGGTCACATCTCTCCCCTGCCATCCCTTAGGTCGCCCACGGCCTAAGTTATAGCTGACCTATTCCTAAGTCGCCCCTCGACCTACGACCTTCCTTAGGTCGCTCACAACCTAATGCTTGGTAATAAAGTTATACCGCTTTCCCTTAATTCGCGAGGTCTTTCCCTAGGTCGTCCACGACCTAGTACTTGTGATAAAACTATGCCACCTTCCCCTAGGTCGTTACGACCTACCAGTTAGTGCAGAAGGCCATGTGCGAACCAGATAGGTCGTAGCTCGTTTCCCCTTAACTCGCGAGCGACTTACAACCTTCCTTAGTTCGCTCACGACCTAAGGCCCATCCAAAATTCTCTGTAAATACACCCTAAGTTCCAACATGCAGGGGGACTTTTCCGACCATTTTCTTCAAAGTGTCGAGACTCTGTCATCTTCAAGCCAAGCCTTACTCCAACATTTGAAACTCGCAAGATGCTTCAATCAACTTCAAATAGGGATTCAACACATTCAACCATGAATTCGGAGAATTCTCTTGCATCGAAGTTTTTCTAGCTACTTGTCTTTTGAAATGAATTGTAATTGAAGGAAATTGTAAAGGATTGTAATCATATTAGCAATAAAGAAGGATTGAAGTGGACGTAGGTTTGATCATAAGCCGAACCACAATAAACTCTGTGTCTCTTACTGCTTTTTCAATGGAGTACTGCTTTTTCTGTTTCCCGTGTTAACGGGTGGTGCTTTCATTCAATCTCTATTTGCATCGGGGTGTTAGCGTCTAACTTTTTGCGTTAACATTTTTGGTGCTTTCACTGAGAACCCAACTCAGGTTATTGTCATCATAGCTTCGCATAAGTTTGTAGAAAGGATTTCTCTAAAAACCAAAAGTTTATCAGAAATAATGGCTCCAGGAAGGAAGCGCAAGTCTGTTAGATCTGACGGTGTTCGCGAGACTACTGCAACCTCTCCTCCTTTAAGTCAAACAACTACAACTGTCAGAGTTACACGAGCCGAGCTAGATGCCGTTGTATCCGGGCTACATCGGCAAATGGAAGCTCAGAATAACCTAATGATGGAAAGGTTGAATGCTTTATTTGAAGCAAACCGTCAACCGGTGTCTAAAGAGGGAAATCTTGCTGATGAAGTGAAGAATGTGGAAGGGAGAAGTATCCCTCAAAGGGCGGCTGATCCAGTGGAAAGGACACCTCCCCAAGCCGGAGGATCGGGGACGCAACCGACCCTCCGTGAGCGACTGTCAAGGCAAAATTCGGAGAGAATGGCTGATGTGTGTCCCGCTGAGCCTCAGAATGATGAAGAGTATTTCTCAGGCATGGTTCGTCAGATTATGAAGGAAAGTATGCAGAGAAATGAAGATGAGAAAGAATGGGATTTCGCTCCGAGCAAAACTCCATTCACTGAAAAGATCCTGAAGGCAGAATTCCCAAGGAAGTTTGTCCCTCCAACTATTCCAGCTTACAAGGGAACGAGAGATCCTAATGAGTTTCGGTATAAGAATGATTGGCACATGACGGATGCCAGAGCCTCTGATGAAATCAAATGCCGGTATTTTTCGGTATACCTGGAAGGAGTTGCTTTACTTTGGTTCACAAAGCTGTCGGTCCGATCGATAGACCAATTTTCCGATTTGACTCGGAAATTCAAGGAACGGTTTCGATTATATGCGTCAAAGGCAAAGGATATAATGTCGTTATCCAGCTTGGAGCAGAATCCTGGAGAATCCATTAGAGCTTTCTTGAGTCGCTTCAATATAGCTCTGGCTGAAGTGGACAATGCAGAGGCAAGAATGATTTTGACGTACCTGATGAAGGCTATTGATAAGACAAGTGAGTTCGGGAGGTGGTTGAAGATGAGGGAACCAAATTCACTTGACAAGTTTTATAAAAAAGTCGATGAATTCATGCGTCTGGAAAGCCTCCAAGCACCGGCTAAGGTGGTATCAACAGTGGCTGGAAATAGTAATGCTGCTCCGAATAAGAAGGAATCTGGCAATCAGAAGAGGGGGAACGATGCCCAGAAGAAGCAAGGAGATGCAAAGAAAGGACGTCCCTTCAACTTTACCCCTCTGAGTGATACCCTGGAAAACATCTACTTTGCAAACAAAAACACGGTCGAATTCCCCGCACCAGCTAAGCAAAGAGTTAATGGAAGAGCTGAGAAGAATGGAAGGTTTTGTCGGTTCCATAACCAGCCCGGGCATGATACTAACGAGTGTCGTCACTTAAAGGAGGTAATTGAGGAACTATTGAAGCAAAACAAGCTCCAACAATATGTAAGAAGGAACAAGAATGGCCCAACCTCGTCAACTCAAGGACAACAGGTTCCTGTTCATTGTCCTGGCTCAAGTGAGAAGGCGGCAGCTCATGAATCAGAGAGGCCTATTATAAATTTGGTTACAGGAGGCCCTCACCCAGCTGGCAGGAGTTGGGGCGAGATGGAAAGATACGCCCGTGCTTTGAAGTATGCACCGGCAGATGAAAGTGTTTTTGTGTTAGAAGATGTTGCGCCCCTGAAGCAGCAGAAAACCTTTAATGATGACATTATATTCAGTACTAGGGATTCGATGGGTGTTGAAGCTCCTACCATTGATCCTTTGGTCAGCTCCGCTGGCATTGGGCCAGCTACTGTTAAAAGAGTTCTGGTTGATTGTGGAGCTTCATGCAACATTCTCTTCAAGAAGACTTTTGATCAGATGAAGATTCCAATGGCTGACGTTCAAGCTTCGTCACTAAAGATTGCTGGTTTTACTGGGGAGCCAAAACAGCCAATTGGGACTATTGATTTGTTCGTAGAACTTGGAGAGGGGCAGAGAAAAGTCGCTCGAAAACAGACCTTTGTTATTGTTGAAGAATTTTCTGCCTACAATGCCTTCTTAGGCCGACCAACTCTGGCAGCATTTAAAGCTATTCTTGCCCCGTGGTGTCTGACCATAAAATTCCCCACAGATAATGGAGTCGGTGTGGTGAAAGAGGATCAGAATGCTGGACGAGAATGTTATCTTACAGAGTTGCGTGAATCGAGGAAGAGAGAAATGGGAAAAGATGCGGCAGCCCCAGTCCGCATCAAAGAATCAACCTTGTAGCAATTACGGGGTGGACCCTGCACAGGCGAACATAGTGGTGCACGAAGAGAGATGGATCCAAGAAAAGCCAGTGCAGGGGAAAATAGAGTGGTACCAGTTGAAGTGACAGTCCTGGTACCTGTTGACCCGAAAGACTCGAATAAAGTCTTGAATGTGGGTTCGCAGCTTAATGCAACGGTTCAAAATGTTTTGATATCATTTTTGAAAGCAAATCTGGATGTATTCTCCTGGACTCATGCCGATATGTGTGGAATATCTCCAGAAATTGTGGTGCATACCTTGAATATTGATCCAAAGTTTATACCGGTAAAGCAGAAAAGAAGAACTCAAAGTCCTGAAAGGTCAGCAGCATTGAAAGAAGAGGTTGATCGGCTCATGGAGAATGGTTTTATCAGGGAATCTACTTGTCCGAATTGGGTCTCAAATCCTGTACTGGTTAAAAAAGCTAATGGGAAATGGAGAGTGTGCATTGACTTTTCAGATCTAAACAAAGCATGCCCCAAAGACTGCTTCCCGTTACCCAGGATTGACCAGTTGGTGGATAGAACGGCGGGGCATGAATTGCTATCTTTTATGGATGCCTATTCCGGATATAACCAGATCATGATGCATGAGCCAGATCAGGAGGACACGAGCTTTATCACCGATGTTGGTCTCTACTGCTACAGAGTCATGCCTTTCGGACTTAAGAATGCAGGGGCAACTTACCAAAGACTTGTTAATGCCATGTTTAAACCACAGATTGGCAAGACTATGGAAGTTTATGTCGATGATATGCTGGTAAAGTCAAAGAAAACAGTGGACCACATGGATCACTTGGCAGAGATGTTCTCAATCCTCCAAAAGTACGGTATGAAGCTGAACCCTTTGAAGTGTTCATTTGGAGTAGAATCTGGAAAGTTTCTGGGTTTCATTGTGAGTGCAAGGGGCATTGAAGCTAATCCTGCTCAGATAACTGCCTTAAGAGAAGTCAAAGCTCCTAGAACGAAGAAGGAATTGCAAAGTCTCAATGGAATAGTTGCTGCCTTGAGTCGGTTCATTTCCAAAGCTACTGATAAATGCATTCCATTCTTCGATGCTCTAAAGAAAGGAAAAAAAACTTTGACTGGACTCCTGAATGCCAAAAAGCTTTCGATGAGCTGATTCGTCATATGGAAACGCCTCCTATACTTTCTAAGCCTGACAATGGTGAAGATCTTTTTGTATATTTGGCAATCTCGTCTCATGCCCTCAGCGCAGCTTTGGTACGGGAGGATGCAAAAATTCAGCGCCCGGTCTACTACATCAGCAAGAGATTCACTGGGGCAGAATTGAACTATTCAAAGTTAGAAAAGCTCGCCTATTGTCTATTGATTGCATCAAGAAAATTGAGGCCATATTTCCAAGCTCATCCTATCAAAGTCCTCACCGATCAACCCTTGAAGCAAGTCATGTTTCGTCCTGAGACTTCGGGTCGTCTTTTGAAATGGAATATTGAACTCAGCCAATATGACATCACTTATCATCCCCAGAGAGTAATCAATGGACAAGCTTTGGAAGACTTCATCACGGAATTCACAGACAAAGGAGATAGTGAGGAGATGGTAACCAATAATCCCCCAATTCTATGGAAATTGTATGTTGATGGCGTAGGAAACGATTACAGTTCCGGGGCTGGGGTTGTGCTTGAAACTCCTGAAGGACGGTCATTGTGTTATGTTTTAAGATTGGAATTCCCTTTGACAAACAACAAAGCAAAGTATGAAGCTCTTATTGCCGGTCTGAGAATTGCGAAGGAGTTGAATATCAAAATGTTGCAGATCTTCGGTGATTCGCAACTTATTGTGTGTCAAGTCAGGAAAGAGTTTCAAACCAAAGGAGGAAATCTGCCCGCTTACTTGTCAAGAGCCTGAGAGCTTCTCGAGGACCTGGACCATTATACAATAAACCATATACCTCGGGAAGAAAACATGAAGGCAGATTCCCTCGCAAAGTATGCAAGCACTGGTGAAGCTCAATTATTGGGATTAGTTCCTATTGAAGTCCTGTCAACTCCAAGCATTGATGAAATGGATATAGACTGGATCATGACCATATCTCAAGAACAGGAATCATGGATGACTCCAATAAAGGATTATCTGCTCAACGGATCTGCGCCAGAAAGTTCAAAAGAACGACAAAAACTGTTAAGAAAGGCTTCAAGGTATATAATTCAAGATGGCCAATTATTCCGACGAGGGTTTTCAATGCCATTACTCTGATGTGTGACTAAAGAAGAAGCTAAGACAATTCTAGCTGAGGTACATGGAGGGGAATGTGGAGATCATACAGGTGGTCAAATTTTAGCAAAGAAAATTCTTCGTTATGGATACTTTTGGCCGAATATCAACCGAGATGCTGCAGACTACTCCCGAAAGTGCGACAAATGCCAAAGATTTGCTAAAATCCCAAGAGCACCTTCCACTGAGATAACACAGATGGTCAGTCAGTGGCCATTTGCTATTTGGGGAATGGATCTCATCGGGCCTCTGCCAACTGCGAAATCCGGAATCAGATATGTTATTGTTGCTGTGGATTATTTTACTAAATGGGCTGAATCTGAACCCTTAGCTACTATTACCTCTAAGAAAATGATAAACTTTGTAACTAAGAGTATCATTTGCAGGTACGGAGTACCTCAAAAGATAATCACAGACAATGGAACCCAATTTGAAAGTGAAGAGTTCCAAGATTTTTGCAAAAAATTCAAGATCCAGAAAAGTTTCTCAGCAGTGGCTCATCCGCAGGCAAACGGGCAAGTGGAACCAGTAAACAAAATTATCAAATCAACCATCAAAAAACAGCTGGAAAAAGAGAAAGGTGGTTAGGTCGATAAACTTCCGCTAGCACTATGGGCATATAGAACTACACATAAAACAGCGACGGGGCACACTCTATTTTCATTGGCATATGGATCAGAGGCAATGATTCCGGTAGAAATAGAGGTCCCTTCACATAGAAGAATTCATTTCAATCAAGCCGAAAATGAAAAGCTGCAACTTGAAGCCCTTGACTTCCTTGATGAGAAAAGGGAAGAAGCTGAGCTCAGAACTGCAACTCACCAGCAAAGAATAGCCAGGCACTTCAATTCCAAAGTTCGCCGGTGCAGCTTTGAAGTGGGGGATCTAATCTTAAAAAGAATTATGACACCTACAGGCGTGCTTGGACCAAACTGGGAAGGGCCGTATGTTATAGGCCAAAAACTTCTTGATGGCACATTCAAACTTGTAACTGCCGAAAGAGACCCAATTCCAAGAGCTTGGAACAGCAATCATTTGCGCCCATATTTTACTTAAAGGCTTTAATGAAATATTGTAAAAGAATGATGAATGTATGATTCTTGTATTGAAAGCCGTTGTAAAGTCAGTGCAAGGAATAATAAGAACTATAAAGTGGATGTAGGCCCAGTTCTTGACCGAACCACTATAAATCTTGTGTTCTTTACTACTGTAGACTGCTTTGCTTTATTTTGATATATAAAATACGTCAATTGTATTACTAAAATGTCGATTTAATAATGCAGGCCATAAAAACAAAGCTTACCCATCACAAGACCAAGCAATCTCCGACATCACCCAATAAGCAGACGCTAAACCATTCAAAATTTCCATACTCAAATCCTACGAAAAAGTACTTCGAACAAAAGTTAGCGATTTGGCTGGGAGTGGACCATTGCTAACTAACTGTGAATGTTTGTGCAAACGAGCATCAAGTTAAATCGCCTGTGTCTGCAACCACCAACTCGCTTAACTATGAAGTATATTTCTTTGGATAAGGAAAATTGTTGGCAACTAAAAGGGAGGTGTATTCGGAAAAGATAACGGGGATCGCCGGTATGAATAGATGGCAAAAAGGCATGGGCGAGCAAGCATCAAACAGCAAAAGACCTCTTCGGAGGCACAAGCCCTCTTCGGAGGCACAACTCTTCGGAGGATAAAGACCTCAAACGGGGCATGCCAGAAGACTTTCTCAAACAAAAAAGATTGGTATGGAATGACCGGGAGCACCTTCCCAACTAGAAGGCAAGGCGCTTGTTTACTAGCTGAGACAGTATGCGCAGACAAGCGTCCAAGTAACTTGCGTCTGCCCCGTGAATCCATACAATGATCGGAGGCACCTTCCCAAGTGGAAGGCAAGGCGCTTGTTCACTAGTTGAGACAATCTGCGCAAATAAGCTTCCAAGTAACTTGTGTCCGCCCCGTGAATCCAGCCAACCATGAGGAAGAAACTTCCAGGTAGACTCGGAGGCACGCATTCCGCCGAGATCTGAAATAAAACTTCACAAGTGCTGGAATGTGAAAAGCCCTCTTCGGAGGCCCATTTCACCATAGTTGAAATGCTAAAAGACCTCGAGCGGGCCTCTCCAGAAAAAGAGAGTTCTTTCTCGACATAAAGTTGCGGACTGATCGGTGGCACAGAACACTTGTATCCGCCCCGTGAATCCATCCAACTAAGAGAAAGAAGCTCCAAACTTCCAGGCAAAAGCCCTACTCAGAGGCACACATTTCACCGTGATTTGAAATAAAACTTCACACGAGTCGAAATGTGAAAAGCCCTCTTCGGAGGCCCGCTTCCCAGCGAACAGGGAAAAAGATAAAAGCCTCTCCCAAGAGGCAGAAACAGAAAGACCTCTTCCCAAAGGCACAATCAAACAAAAAGACCTCTTCCCGGAGGCGCAACCAAACAAAAAGACCTCTTCCCAAAGGCACAATCAAAAACTCTCTTCAAAGTCTCAAGCAGGTTGAAACCCCTTTTTCGAAAGGCCCGCTGCACTATGAAGTGAAATTTACTTGCCAAAGCAAAAGTGACTTTTTTTTCCAAAAAAGTAGAGTGTAAAAACTTTGCAACAAAAAAAAAGAAGGAGAAAACTCCTCCAATATGAAGTGCATTCTACTAAGCTAGAAAAATATTTCCTTGAAACGGAAATATTATCTTATAAAGTACAAATGCAAGCTTCCTTCAAATGGACGAGTTGTTCTCTAAAGGAAGAGTACAAGTCTTCTTGAAATAGAAGAGTTGTTCTCCGAAACTTTGCCAATATGAAAAAAGATTGCGATAACCTATGGTATGGGGGCAATACAGTATAGTCATCACAAAAATGAAGACAATGCTCAATAGACATACCATAAGATTACTGCAACCTCACAAAAAGAGGATAAAGAAACTTGCATAAAAACAGAAAGTAAAAGCGTTCTCAAATACAGACAGAAATTTGTATAAGTAAAAGAACCATTTTATTCCATACTATGAGAATTTTATACATATGCGGGTTTCAAAGTAAAAGAAAGCGGGGACTGGTACCCGCACAATCTCCAGTCAACACAAACTTGTATACATGCAAAAAGGCAAAAAGTAAAGCAAAGAAGGGAAAGCGGGACACATCACTTCTTTCTCCCACCACCTTTAGAGCCTTCACCTGGCTTAATAGGTAATTTTTCAGGCCGGCTTGGGAGAGTTGGGGGAGAAGGAGAGAGAGCTAGTGCTGGATTAACTTCCGTTTCTTTTTCAGTGACAGAAATGCTTCTCCCTTTCTTCTTTGAAGTTGTACGCTTCCTCCTCCTCTTTGAAGAAGACTCGCTCCCCGAAGTGACAAGATCAGACAATTTTATGTCATCAGAAAGGGTTCGCTCCGGAGATACTTCACCTCCTTCAAGTCCTTCGGCCTTCTGCTCCTGCGAAGCGGCTGGATCGTCCAAGCCTTGAAGGGCTCCTATTAATTCTTCCTGCGATCCCGGCTGGGTAGTAGGAGTGATTTGAAAGGATGGAGGAGGAACAGCTGGAGGGGGAGAAGTTTCTATGACACTGGGCGTTTTCGCTACAGAAGAAAAGCAAAAAATATTAGTATCTCCCGCGAAGAGAGTAGATAACGGCTCATCGAGTCTTAAGTAATAAGCAACAAGTTCATCAAGCTCGGCCGAAGCAAATGAGTAATCCGCCTGACCTGGTTCGACGTTAATATTACCTGGAGAAGTGGGCTTCCTAATGTCAACTTCATAAGCTTGTGCTTCGGTGCTCTCTTCGCCTTCATCTCCACCCTGTGCACTTGTAATCTCAGTTATAACTTTAGTAGGGGACGGAGAATGGGAACCGGAGCCTGTGATATCAACGTCGGCTGAAATTGAAGGAGGGGACAGCGGCAGTTGATGGTGTTTCTTTCTCTTTATGCTCCTATCTCATCGTCCCAGCACGCTCTCTGGCGAGTTGCTCTTTTCCTCTGGCAAGGGCTGCATGAGCTCCGTCATCCAGATAATGTGCCTCGAGTTCTTCTTCGGCATACCCAGCATCTTTAAGCATATCAAGCGCAGCTTCCCACACTTCAGCCAAAGTGATTTCATATTTGGGGCCCAAAAATGCGAGACTGCCACGCCCTAGGACACTTTGCAAGTAGAAGTCAAACAATGTCGAACTGACATCGGCTTTGGTGGCTTGATGAGCTTCTTCAGCTGCAATTTTACCGACAACAGCCTCATCGCGCTCTTTCTCAACCATAGCAAGTTGAGTTTTTAATGTCTCAATTTCGAGGTTTTGGGAGCTGGTCTGTTGTCGCAACTGTGCAACTTCAACGCGATAATCTTCTACAACCTTTTCCTGCCACTTGAGTTTATCTTCGGCCTCTCGTTGGCTAGCATGATCATCCCGCACTTGTTGCTGAAGCACATTTTCCCTTTGAGAGTAGGAAGTGGAGGAAGTAGCAAGCTCCTCTTTAAGTTTTCCAACTTCCGCTTCAAGCTTTTCATTATAAGCGGCGATGCTCCTCATCTCTGCGTCATGTTGATCAAGAGTCTTTTGCCATTCGGATTTATCGTTCTCCATGGTCAACATAGCCTCAAGGTTTGCGCGGTTCACTCTCTGGAGTTCGTCAACAAGTTTCTGCCAATTCGACATTCTCTTAATATCAAGCTTGACAGCATCAAGATTTCGCAACATGGCTGGTTTGTCGATTGGAACCAGATCAAGATTAAAGCGAACTTCTTTCAAGCACCAGTTTGAAAATCGGCTTTGAAGAGTAGCTGGGCCTGGTCCGACCTGATATGAGGGCCTACCAATGATCGTCTGAATGTCGGTACGAGCAAGAGCGGGAGATTGAGGAGGCACCGAAGCAATGGGCTCTTTAGGAATGTCAGATGATGACTTTTCACCGTGCTTGGTCCGTTTGCTCGAACCTTCGGCGGCATGGCTCTTTCCTTTATCATCATGGGATATTCGTTTAAGGGAATCATCCTCTCTGTGGGAAGAGTCACGACGTTCATCCCCTCTCCCGTACCGTTCTTCGTATGCTCTTCTCTCCTGAGCTTTTCGAGCAGTCCTCTCCTCATCAGTTTCCCTATGAGAGGGAAGATAGCGCATGTAATCATATTGACTGTGCCTTCCATACTGCTTAAAGTCATCATAATACGAGCCACTTCGCCCCATTGAAGAACCTGAAATTGAAAAAGAAGCATAACTTGAGAATCTTCAAATTGCAAGGAGTTAAGTGCATATTAGTGCCAATAAATCCTAAGTGTGTGTGGTGTGTGCAAACTACACGCGCCGAAGTACGAACCTCTCCTCGGTTGGGGTGGTGATAGATTTTACAGCCAATGTCGATTCTTGAGCTGGAGGAGTCTGTTAAAGAGCAGATGTCGCTTCAACCACTGGAGATACAATTTTAGCAGCGGAAAGATCATCTTTAAAGAGTTCTTGAGACGTAACTATAAAGTCGCTCAACACTTCGAAAGTGTCATTACCACTGTGTTCAACAGGGCTCTTCACCTCAACTCCTTCATCAGTAGTCTTCCCGATTTGTTGAAGATCTTCTTCTTCTTCGATAACCGGGGCAAGAGCAAGTTTACAAGATGGCCCCGCAATGTCTGTTGGAGTAGAACATTTTACCAACGAAGCCTCAGTTGTAAGTTCCTTCGGTACGGGTTCGTCGGTAGAAACTGGGGCATCTAATGCCTTAGTTGGGGAATCAGGGACTTCGTGAGGATGTGTAGAGCGGGAAGAATGTAGAAGTCCAAACTGATGTAGAAACTCATCCTTCAACAGAAATTTTATACTCCTCTCCTCAGCAGCCACGACATTCAGTCTTTCAAAAATTTGCTTGTGGCCTGGATATCTAGAGGGAGGAGGAAGTGCTGAAAAAGGAAAGAGTAAAATTAGCACTTAGCAACTCAGATCTCGAAAAGCTCAGGAATGGAAAAAATAGAAGCAGGTAATCTTACTTCCTACTCTCCAGATAGCATAAAACCCTGAGGGGCAGAGAACAAAGAAAAACTGATTCAAGAAGCCATGTGCGCTTTCGGAAAGATCGGTAATGAGGTTGCGATTCCTAGCGCTTCTTACAACAGTAATGGAGGGATGATCTTTATTCTTAGCAAATGAGCATAAGTAGCAAATTTCTTCTAAACTCGGCAGACGATCAAGAGTTCTCCTAAATAAAACGCATAACCCCATCAGGATAGCATAGCCATTGGGATGTAGTTGAAACGGAGAGATGGTCAACCGAAGGAGAAGCGTTCGAAGAAAATCGTTAAAGGGAGGAACTGCTCCACTTAGGCACATCTGGAGATTGACTGCGACAAAACCGTGAGGTGGATTATCGGAAGTATCATTCGGCCCGGGAAGTAAAGCATCACTCTCAGCAAGGCCAAATTGAATGTGTAGCTGGTTAAATGCTCTCTGGGTTAAGGTAGTCGGAGTTCTTTCTAGAGGATTCACTACGGGAATAGCTATCTGAAAGATCTCTCCAGCTTGAGCTACCACTTCTTCTTGATGTGAAGCCATTCTACATAAACAACTGGATATTCAAACATGAAGGTGCACGTTTCCTAAATGTGTGAAGTGTTGTGTAAAGCTAACAAAGCAACAAGCAAATATAATTGAAACTAAACATGTGTCAATTGCAATATTTCAAGACTTGTCGCTTTAAGTCCAAATACAAGTGCAATATTAACGCAGACAAATCGACTTTAGTTGGTTAACATTGTTTTAATACTTCACTTGAGTTTGTTGATTTACAGCATTTCATACAATTTCTTTAAGTTAATTATCCTTTATCGACTAATCTGTCATTTGATGTGGGCAATCAGTGGTAGTATATTCGCCCTAGTTTTCTGTAAATGTTGTATTTAACTGGTTATTAGCATCAAATTTGGTATAATCTGTTAAGAAAGCATAGCAGAGTCATGCAAGTTATTTCGGCAGTTCAAAGTTCGAGTTGGAAGTTAAATCGCAAAGCTTCAAGTCAAGGCGGTGAAAATTCGCTCAAGTCCAAGGTCGCTCGTGACCTAACGAGTAGGATGAGATGGGTATAAGTCGCAAGAAGCAATTCGGCAGTGGAAAATTGTCCAAGTGCTAAGTCACTTGTGCGACCTAAAGGCTAAGTCGCTTGCACGACCTAAAGCTTAAATCGTCCACGACCCAAAAGGTTTCTTGCGAGTTAAGTTGAGTCGTTGGTCCTTTAAATCGTGAGGCATGGTAAGAATAAAAGGCTTCAGTTCAAAGTAACGTGAATTTCTCTAAGTCCTAGCTCGGCCACGACTCAAGGCTTATGTCGCATCTAGTTAAATCGGTCAAAAGTTTGAGTCGCAGAAGTTGTCAAGTCGGCCAAATCAATTAGGTCGCAGGGACTTTTAGGTCGCCCAGATCCTTTAAGTCGTTTCTGGAATGATGCAGCGACCCAAGGCTATTTCCCGTTGGAACCGATAGGCCCTACTACTCACCAATTACACTTTGCCACGTGTTTATCAACCATTGTGTCGTTAGAAGCATTCTGTCTAAACCTAAAACCCATTAACCCGATTAGCCACGAATCCTATCCTCTGCTCAAACCTCTAAAAGCATCATCTTCCCCTTCGAATCTTCAAGAACCATTACCAAACTTCTCGGATTCAAAGCTCTTACTAGCTTCGAAGCTAATCGCCAGCAATTCGAGAGGAATCAAGGGGCCAGTTCGAATATCGAATTGCAACATAACAACAAAATCATGTGGAAACAGTTATGGTGGAATTGTCGATGAGTGCAGTAAGTAAATGCTCGAGTTTACCTAAAAATTCGTTGATGGACTTAACGGTTGAAAGAGGAGAAAGTCTCAAGCTAAATTTTTAACCTCGGAGGATCATTAATGGCGGTTTAAGAGAGTTGGAACAGATGAAATGAGGAAGTGGCGAGCTAAGCAATTTATACGGGGTGAAAGAAATGCATAATGGCACACGACCTAGCAAGACCAATAAGTCGGCAACGACCCAAAAGCTGGATCGAAGCACACGACCTAAGGAATAGGCGTGTACTCCGAGGGGCAAATGTTAACTCCGCTCTATCAGCTACTCAGCGACTTAAAAAGTGGAGCCGACCTAACGACTTAAGATGTGGGACGACCTAACTGTTTAATGACCTAATTACACAAATAAGTAAGCGACCTACGAGATAAGGACCTAATGACCTAACATAGGTAGCAGGCTAAGCGACCTAACTTCTGAAGTAGAGCAGCGACTTAAAGGAGAAGATAGACCAGCGACCTAACCTCACAAGCGCCTCAGCAACTTAACGACTTAACTATTCTACGACCTAAGAGGGTCAGCGACCTAACGAGCTAATGAATCAACAGTGAGTTAACGACCTCTGGAAGGATGCGACTTAGCGACCTAATACTCAAGCGATCTAGCATCTTCTGCAAGCTAAAACCAGGATCCCATAACCACTAAGTCGCTCGCGACCTAGGACGGAGCAATTCCTTTAGGCCATATTCGGTAGGTCACATCTCTCCCCCGCCATCCCTTAGGTCGCCCACGGCCTAACTTATAGCCGACCTATCCCTAAGTCGCCCCTCGACCTACGACCTTCCTTAGGTCGCTCACAACCTAATGCTTGGTAATAAAGTTATACTGTTTTCCCTTAAGTTGCGAGGGCTTTCCCTAGGTCGTCCATGACTTAGTACTTGTGATAAAACTATGCCACCTTCCCCTAGGTCGTTATGACCTACCAGTTAGTGCAGAAGGCCATGTGCGAACCAGATAGGTCGTAGCTCGTTTCCCCTTAACTCGCGAGCGACTTACAACCTTCCTTAGGTCGCTCACGACCTAAGGCCCATCCAAAATTCTCTATAAATACACCCTAAGTTCCAACATGCGGGGGGACTTTTCCGACCATTTTCTTCAAAGTGTCGAGACTCTGTCATCTTCAAGCCAAGCCTTACTCCAACATTTGAAACTCGCAAGATCCTTCAATCAACTTCAAATAGGGATTCAACACATTCAACCATGAATTCGGAGAATTCTCTTGCATCGAAGTTTTTCTAGCTACTTGTCTTTTGAAGTGAATTGTAATTGAAGGAAATTGTAAAGGATTGTAATCATATTAGCAATAAATAAGGATTGAAGTGGACGTAGGCTTGATCATAAGCCGAACCACCATAAACTCTGTGTCTCTTACTGCTTTTTCAGTGGAGTGCTGCTTTTTCTGTTTCCCGTGTTAACGGGTGGTGCTTTCATTCAATCTCTATTTGCATCGGGGTGTTAGCGTCTAACTTTTTGCGTTAACAGTTTTAAGCTTCTTAATTCAAGTTAATCGATGCAATTAGAATTAGAAATCGACCTTAGTAATGGTTTGGATGCCAGAGATTTGAAATTTTGAATTTTTGTGAATATAAAAGCTTTTTTCTTAAGTTTTAAGTGCGGTAAAAGAGAGGAAGAAGGAAAGGCTTGATTATTTAAAGTGGAGAGGAATAAAAACAGTCACCGTTGTTTAATTTAAAATGGAAGATTGGATTTGCATAGAATATCGATGGGCGGCAAGCACTATTTTTGAGATTATTGACTTGAAAAGTCAATGCTTCCTTTACACTAGGGGTGCAAATGTTACTACTGTCATTATTGATCCCGAAGGGATGCACCGTATCGACATAACCATGATCTCACATTAGCAAGTAACGTCGAAAGCATTGAGATAAACATATGTAGGAAGCATACACTATCATCCCTCATTATCAAGAGTTAATAAACAATGTCGTAAGTCATCAATGAAGCCAAGAATATAGAATGCCATTAATGCCGCATACGACTTATAAAGCTAAATGAATGATGTCATATCCTATCATGGAAGCGGTGATGTTAAAGAATATCATATTGAATGCCATCGATGTTATAGTGACGTGGTTTATCATCCATGTCACCCGTCATTAATGTTGTTGTTAGGAAATCAAATCTACGGTTTTGATGACAAAAATTATACAATGGAAATCGAATATACATATATATTTATATATACAGGTACTTGCTAGAACAACATCACTAGTAAGACAAGAACAAGGCTCAAAGGACACTATAAGAAACTACAAGTCGATAGGAACAAAGAAACATAAGAAAAAGAGCACAAAAACTGATATGCACAATACCAGATGCCTAGGTGCACAAGCCAGATGTCTGAAATAGTTCTCTTGAACAATAGACAGGCTAAACCAGACATCTGGCAATTGCATTCAGGCTTTTGATCTACTACTATATTCAAAAATATATATAGTATCAGACATATAAAACATATCCCATACGTATGATTTCAAACTCGGATTTCAAATAAGAACTTCAACTACTACATTCGAATGGACATCTCCGCTTCTCTTCGCTGCAACACTTCATCATCAATAGAAGCAACTGTAGAGTACTCGTCAATGGATGCAACTACTCAAGATATCAATTGTAACGACCCGTTAAATTAATAATATTTAATAAATTAAATTAATATAATTTCTAATTTGTTTAAGAATAAATGTAGAAATTTGGTATAGTAGTTGTAACCTAGTGTAACAATAAAATTTTATGACAATAGATTTGGATAATGTAATTTGTCACTTTTTGTTAAAAGTAAATTTTAAGAAATCAATAAATGTTGAATTGAGAATATTAATAAAAAAATATTAACTAAAATGAGATTCATTAATATAAAATCAGTAGTGAAGATGTCACCTTTGGTTGTAATAAAGGTGAATGCTATTAGTGGATGTCAACACTTAATAAAATTTATTTAGAATAAAAAGAATTTAAATGCATGTTTGAATAGAGTATTAAATTGATAGATTAAGCGTAAGTAATTAGAATTTAACCCTATAAGATATGGAACTGAATGTATGAATATAATTTTGTAGAAATAGTTAATTTACAACTTATTTGTGCATACCCAATTTAATATAAATAACAAAGGGGCTAGCACTTGATGTGCCTAAGTATTAATATATTGGAACTATAATAAAATAGAGAGTTTGGTAGTAAATAGAAATAAAAAGACCGTTATTAACTAATAAATTAATAAATGGATTCTAACAATAGGTAGTAATTAATGCGTGTATATTGGGCATTTGCGGATTACCAATTTTTCTACCTATTCATATAATTTATTTATGTAAATCTAAACCTATGGCAACATTTTGTTAATAAATGTTGGAAGTGAATTTGAATATATCAAAGGATAACAAGTGTTTAGATTAACCATTTATTTTATTTAGTTAAGAAGGGAAATAGATTGAAATAAAGCTAATTTAATTTTTTTTGGTTGTTAATGGGTATAGTTAAATAAGGAGAAGTTATAGGAAATAAAACGCGCACTAATGAGATGTAATATAATTCCAAAGTTATTTATACCCACAAATAGGTTAATTACTGTATAGAAAGAGTTTAAATCAATAAATGAATTTATTAAGATACATTTATAATTTTATAACCTTTATGCTGATTTAAGTTCAATTAATTTATTTGATTAAATAGTGCAGTAGCGTAGTTTTGTGCGGTAGTTGAAATAGCTAATTCTTTTAGGTGAAGTTAAGGCTAATTCTATGTAAATATTTGACCTATTGTTGATATAGATTCTAGGAAGCAGGATCTATTAATTAAATGGAGTATTAGATTCAATAATTGCATTTATCGCATAAATAAAGAGAATATAACGGTTAAATTTGGCGTTATTGAAATTAAAAAGGAATGGGGGAATAATAATTTGAAATCATTGCAATAGATATTAATTTAAGGTTACCTTAAATAAATTAAGGTAATAAATGGAGGACAGTGTAAATATCTTTATAATACGATGATTTGTGTAGTTAGGGTAGTTTTGATTTGTCACTTAAGATGGAGGATTTTTATAAAATGTAATAAATGCAGTTTAAATTAAGGCATTGACGTTTGGGTATTTAAGAAGTGATAAACTAAAATTTATTTATTTATTTGAAAATTTGAAATCCAATTTGTGGATTTATTGCAAATAAGTGAAATTTGTGTTTAACCATTACATCGATAGGAATAAATTAAATTTAAGGTTATATTAATAAAATTTGGACTAGAGAAATGATATGAATCGGTTTTAGAAGCCTTAAATATAAAATGGGAAGTAGACGAGATTCCACGTTACAACCATTTTTAAAAATCCTGATGTATGTAGAAATATTAATGAAATATAACGTAAACCAATGTTGAATCAAAAGAATAGAGTCAACACTTATTTATTCATTTAATGTGATATAACTACGAGTATGATTTATTGCAAATTACATGGAAATCTAATATATAGGACATTACCTAAAAAGGAAGAGTAGATAAAATTTATGATAAACATATTTGTATATGAAGGTTATTGATTTAAGGAGAAATTGGGCAAGTTTTATGTAATTGGGTTAAGTGCAACCTTTAATAGATAAATTTAGTGCAATTAAAGAAATTGACATTTAATATTTCGATAACTTAAAATTTGATGGGATAAGAACATTTGGGTAATGAAGGGATGACAAATATTAGCTATGATTCTAGAAGGAATTAAATAGATAATGGGAAGATTAAAATCAGGTTCTAAGCAATAATTATTAAATAACAGAAGTATAGGAGTAAAGTGAGATAATTGAAAATTTTAATCATTCATATAAGTCGTTTGTTTATTAATATGAGTTAGCTAACATATTTAACTTGGGCAATACCTATATATTGGAAACACATTTGTAAAGTGTAATTAATTGAATTTGGTGAATTGGGAATGAATCCAAGGTTATAGGAATTGATGTAATACTACGCAAATAAAAGGTAACTGCATAAAATCAATGTTTCGTAATAAATTGGAATTGATAACTAAGTAGGAATGGGTTTGAATTTGACAAAAAGGAAAATTTATTATTTGCTTACCCATCTATTCAATCTATTAAATTTGATCAGAATCATCTGCAATTAAACGAATTTATTTACAAGTTAGTATGTATTTAGCTGATAACTATAAACCAATTAGGGCAATTGGGTATATATATTACCAGTTAAGTTATATAAGATAATGGTTGACTTCATTAAGGGAGTTTATGTAATGATTTCATTTATTTTGTAAGTGGAAATAAAACGTTAATGATAACAAGTATTCAAAATTTACCATCTATTTAGTATATTAAGTATAATTGATAATCAACTGCAGCAAGTAATAAATAATAAATACGTAACGTTAAATGAAGTAATATTTGAAATTTAATATTTAGAAACTATGTAAATATAAGTGCAGATGAAATTGGGGATATTTACATATTGAAATATGAATCCAATGATAAATCAATCTAATTGACAATAAATAATGGAAAGTAAATTTAATTAAATTTTGGAAATTTAATATATATATACAGTTATAAACACTAGCTCCATCCTATTGTCATTTGCTGTATATTCATTTCTTCATCTCCTTCTCCTCCTCAAATGGTTGCAAAACCTAGATCTACTTCAATCCAAATTTCAATGAAAATGCAAACACTTCAGAGAAATTCCACAAAAAAATATATGTTAATGTTCTCGAGGCACGTAATCTACTGGTGCAATTCGTTTTCTGTTTTGAACATTCGTTTGACCAGAATTAATTCAAACAGTCTGTGACCATTCATCATCGTCGTCGCAAACTTCGTCGGATCGTCAAACCTTTTCTGGGTTTTGTAGAGTGGATGATGGGGATCGCATCTATATGGTTTTTGTGTCGATTCAACGGTTAGATCGTCGTAGATCTTCGATTAGGGTTTCTGGAAGGGGGCTGCGTGTGTTTCTGGGAATAGAAGGAGTGACGTGGCACATATATTTGTAAGTGATGAATGTGTGTCGTTTTATTTATTTTCAATTTTGAATTCAATCATCATTTTTCGCCATAACTTTCTCATACGAAGACGGATTCACACGAAATTTCTTTTGTTAGGATCGTAATTTAATTACGGATTTGATGACGCTGGTTTGGACGAATTCCGAGAAGGGCGAATTTTTGGGTTTAAATCGAATTTAAATTCGATTGAAATTCAAAAGGTGAGTGTTTTAACCCACTCACAACTACTAGAAGCTTTTATGTTTGTTAAATTAATTTTAGAAATGAATAGAATTTATTTATGAGTATTTGGCATGCTTATTTCATTCATATCTGCTGAATTGCATTTATTGAATTTAACTGTTAATTTAATTTATTTATTTCGTATTAATTGACAGTTAGAATTTGTGTTTGCATGAAACTGCTAGTTAACAGTTATATAATTTATTACTGAATATAAACTGTTAGATTTATAGTCGTAAAATTTAAATTGAATAAAATTGCCAGTTATTACCTGTTATATATTATCAAATATAAATTGTTATTGATTGATATTGCTTGACGATTGTGATTGGATGATGGGTGTTGTTGATGGATGTTTTATTGTATATCATTAAATTGCAAATTATCATGCATATTTCCTTTCATTCGGGATTGTGGTTTGAAATGATATAAAACCGCAAATTTTATTTTTTTTAAATTGTGGATTGAAATGATAAATATCCGTATCACTTGACCATAGGATAGAAAATTTTATACAGGCACCGTGGTCTATATATATATTATTTTAAAAGTGATTTCTATGGTTTGGATGTGATACAATTTATAAAATTTAATTTTGATATTTTATGAATATTATTCTTCCATTTATATATATACATACGAAGTTTAACTTTTGAATTTAAGCTGTGTATAAATCCGTTAAATAAAATGGAATAAAAATTTAGAAATGAGATGGATAATTTATAATATATCTTAAGTTTGGAAATTTTAAAGATATGATATGTATAAACTGAATTTTCCTAAATAAACTTAAAAATGGATATTCTAGTATAGAGTAAAGTTGAGAAATTATTTAATTACTAGAATTTGGAGTTTCATTTATAAATTGTATGTGGATACTCAAACCTAAATAATAAAACATTTAATTTGTTGAAAGAATAAATTCCAACTTTAGTTTTGAATATTAATACTCCAAATGGATTTATATATATATAGAAACTGAAATGGGTTTTGGAACTTGAAGTGATATTTAAATTAAGGTTTAGACTTTAAATAAAGAAATATATTTGTAAAACCATGTAAATTATTTTCTTTACAAAGTAACAGTAAAGTTAAACCATTTAATTCATATACCATTGAATATCCAAACCATTCAAGTTCTAGAAGTTATGGTTTTAAATTATGAATTTCGAAAAATTATGCTTTGAAAAGATATTTGGCTTTCAGACGTTATAAATTTTAAAGCATTATGATTTTTGGAAGAGATTTATATTTGGGATAAATGATATCATATTGTTTGGGTTTTAAAATGATATCGTATTCATAATTTTAAGATGGAAATGTTTATTTTGGTTTTAAAGTATAAACTATTTTTAAATGACCGCGGTGTTATAATATCGATGGGTTGGCAAAGAGACCGGGATCGGATATGGACATACTCTCTGTCGATACCGAAAACCACTTTGACTAACCGTGTACGCGGTGGAGATTCCAGAATGAAGTAGGTGGTGGCGACGTTTCCTGTAAGGTAAATACGTGGACCCAACTCCCGTGAGTTGGCATAAGGTGGCTAAAACAGGAGTTATTCCCAGGCCAATGAAGTCATTCCTCTGATCGGACACTCCTCTTCGATATTATACTATGACTTTGGATTGATTCAGTGGCCACTTTTATTTGATTTTGGGGAGTTTGTTCGAGGTGGGCGGTAACTGCGGCTACGCGTTTCCATCAGCCTGGGTACGCAATTGGTATATCTACCCTGGCATTGCCTTGTTGTGCCGTGTCACCTACCATACCGAGCCTTTACTACGAGTTATGTTTTGTACCATACCTATGGAGTGCCCTCTGACGACGCCCAGTACGGGGGAGATTACGGTACTGTATAGACTATGGGAATATATAAATGTGTTAAGGTGGAAAATGTAAAGCCTTAACGCTATTTAAAAGTAAGTTTATTTTATAAATAGACACTATTATAATAGCGCAATATACTACATAGTAAATAGTTTAACGGATCCTTAGGAGATGTAAATCCCGAACGTCTCTTGAGTTACTGTACTCATATTTATTTCTGTTAATTTAACTCACATAAGATCTTTTAGTCTGACTCGAGTGTTTTTGTCTTTTCAAATTCGCTCGGGTCAGTCCGAGCGTTTCAGGATCGAAGACTTTAGCTTTGAAGGACGAAGACGAAGGAGTCGTATTATTATTATCTATAGTATTGCACCACACTCATACTGTTCCGCTGCATTGATTGTATTGGTAGGTGTAACTCTGATATTTATTGTATAAAGCAAATCAAGTGTTTGTAAACTGTTTTGAACTGTATATTTATTATTATATTTTATCCTTCCGCTGTGAGATTCTGTTTTGTTTTTGTTTCTTCTCTGTTTTCTTATTTACCCCATAACAATCCGCCCTTGCGTATGCTTTGAATTGGCACGTGTGTCGGTTTAAAGTGTGTGAAAAGGCGGGATGTTACAGTTGGTATCGGAGCTTTGGTTTAGCGATAAACCTTGGCTTTGTGGGGTTTGACTCTTTATTAATAGGGTAGTAATACCCTATGGGAGTCGCTGAGTGTATATATATATGAGAGAGCGTATTTGTTAGTATTAATAAAAGATTTTGATATTGTGTTAATCTGTTCCACTTTGTATTTATAAATTCTGGTTGATACATGGGACGCTATGTCATCAATAGGGATTTCTAAACACTTAATTAGGACAGACCGACATAATATTTGTTTTAATATAGGTGAATGAAATAATTTTGCCTATTATATTTTCTATATATAAAAATATTTTTATAAAGATATATATATATTTGGTTGCTATAGATTGGCTGTTAGGTAATAGAATATTTATAATAATTGAAGCTAAGCTGAAATTATAATAAATCAAATTGGAGATTTTTGAACTTAAGTCCGGGATTTTGAAATCTGCTTTCAAAGGATTTATGAAATATAATGATTTGGTTTATAAATATTTTCTTATATAAATATTTAGTATAATTCGAAGGAATTGGTTTAAAGAGGATTTTGAAGAAAATAAGTTTGTACTTTCCTCTCTGTCGCTGGAAAATAATTTCGGTGATGACGGCCGCATCATCGACTTTCATTTTCGAGTTTCGAAGGGAAAGGCCACTGTAGTAAATTCTACTGCAGATTTGTTTTGAAATTATTTAAAATTTTAATTGTTTAAAGGTAATTAGAGATATAAAAGTTGTAAGAAATTAATTATCTATTATTTTAAAGAAATTTTGGAATTTGACCCGGTATTAATTCTTGAATTTCCATTAATTAGTTGTAAAAATTTAGGTTAGTGAAATAAAAGAAGTAATCAATGAATTAAAAGAGTTGAGATTAAACTTGCATAAGTTCTTTTGCTTTTTCTTTAACATAAATAACTTACCAAGTATAAAAAGTTGAAATGTAAATTAAGAGTGGAATAGAATATTATGCAAGTAGAATTTTGGAAAAAAATGAAGTATTCAATAAATTACTGTTATAAATAAGAATTTAATGGTATTAACTTAAGTGATGGTTGGAATTTTACTAAAATTAAAGGTTGTATTATTAATAGGTGATTTTAACCTTAAGAAAGTAAAAATGAAATTCCTTAATTTATAAAGTTTGACTGTAGGGTTATTAACTTAAGTATGCTTTAATTCCCCCTATTCTAATATAATGGAAAGTAGGGAAAATATAAATGACTGCAATCCATAGTTAATGAATGAGTAAAATCTTTCACTTATAGGAATGCAAGTTATAAGGTTAATAAATTAAGTGTAAGTAGAGGGTTACTGTAATTAAATATAATGGAAACTTCAACATTAAATAAATGAATGAGATTAAAGGTAAGTCGAAATTGTAACTTATAAAACAAATATATATTAATTAAAGGAATGGAGAAGAAACTTGTAAATTTTCACTTACATTCTTAAAACATACATAACTTACCATATAATAAAAAGTTGCAATGTTAGTAGGAAAATGTAAGGGGAAATCTTACAAGTGAAGGGTAAGGTAATGAAGGTATTCTATTAATTTGCTATTATTAATGAAAATTAATTGTATAGACTTAAGTTAAATTGGAAATTTTACTATAAGTAAAGGTAAGTAGTATGTTAACGCTAAAATGTGAACGCTAACACCCCGGTGAGTAAAGTGTAGTTGTGAAAGCACCACCCGATAGATCGGGAAAGAATTACAAACAAGTAATAGCAGAAAAGCAGTAAACAACAACGATTTTATAGTGGTTCGGCTTAAGGGTATAGCCTACGTCCACTCTAAGTACTTTTATTAATAATCCCGTTACAAACTGATACAATTCTTCTCAAGTACAATACACTTCAAGTTACAAGTGATTTGGAACAAGTCTTAAGCTTCAATGTCGATTAAAGCTCTTAGATTCATGTTGAAGATATGTGGTTTCTTCGTGAATTTCTTTGATGTATTCCTCTAATCTTGGAAGCTCTAAGTGTTGATGAAGTTCTCAATGCAGCAAGGTAACGGTGTGTGAAGAGAATGTGCCAAAAGTCCCCTGAATGTTGTAGATGGGTGCCTATTTATAGAGAGTTCTGATTCTGAAATTTGCCAAGTCCTAAACCGCGGCCGACTCAAGTTAAGACGCAGCCGACTTAAGGTGAGTCGTGACCGGTCTAAGGTCGCCTCCGAGTCAACACCACCTCTTCTCAGTAACATGGCATCGGGCTTATATTAGGTCGTGGACGAGTTAACTTGGTAAGTCGCAAGTCACGGTCTGAACGAGATAACTGGGGAGCTGGATCGGTTGTGGCTTGGGTCGTTGCTGAGTTAACATGCGCGTGTCAAGTAGCTGTATAGGATTTGCCTGGGTCGTGAACGGCTTGGCATAAGTCTTAAGTCGGTTGCGACTTAAGTATAGGTCGTGCACCTTTCCATGTCCTGATCAGTTAGGTCGGCAACTCCTTTAGGTAATTAGATCGGTACTTAAGTTAGGTCAGTAGACTTCCTAAGTCGGCATCCTTTAAGGCATTAGGTCGTTATCCATTTAGGGCCTTAGGTCGGGAACTTTGTAAGGGCATTGAGTCGCTGTCCCTTCTGAGTCATTAAGTCGGTAACTATTGAGTCGTCATTCATTTTAGGTCGGCAATGAGCTAAGGCTGTTGGGTCGGTATTTATGTTGAGTCGGTAGCCTCGTTGAAGTGTTAAGTCGGCATACCCTTAGGCCTTAGGTCGGCACCCCCTGTTGAGCCTTAGGTCGGCATGCTTCTAACTGTTAGGTCGGTAAGTCATGGTCGAGGCGGAGTTAACATTTTCCCCTCGAAGTATACGCCTGAATGTTAGGTCGTGTGCTTCGATAGTCCTTAACCCGTCTCCTCTTAGGTCGGTAGGTCGTACGCGACCCAACAGTTAGACCGCATCTGCCGCTTCAGTTCTCCCTACTGTAAGGTATAAAACATCCATCTTCTTCCTCCTTTTCATTACTCATTCCCTTGCTCAATTCTGCCATTAAAATTTCCCAGAGCTCCCAAAGGCGATTTCACTCTAGTCAATCACTGATAACCTTTGCCATCCATCGCGTAAGTGAACTTGCTTCCCCCTCAATCCAAGACTACCGTTGATTCATGAATTTTACCAATCAAATTTAAACCGCATCTTTGTACGGTGCTTTATCACGAATCCCGTTATATCTATAGTTGATGATCCTTAGTTAGTTTGATCTGGCTTTTGGCTATCGATGAAATGATGCCGATGGGTTACTGCTTTAGGCGTAGCCAATTTTGATTCGCGTTAGGATTGTAAGGCATTGGATTCGTGGTGGTTTTGAACCAGTTTTGGGATGATTCGGTAGTATGAACGAGATGAAGGTTTTTTGGTTGAGGGAGTGGCTAACGGGTTAACGGGTTGAGTGGGGCGAGGTATTGATTTAGATGCGACCCGGTGATTTGAAGTGACTTAGCTTTTGGCCGACCCAGTCCTTAAATCGTGGCCGTGTTAGCACTTGGGGGAAATCTGCTAACCTATTCTTCTGCCGATCTAAGCCTTATACTGATTTAACCTTGAACCGCAGCCAAGTTAACCCCTAAGTCGTGACCGAGCTAAGCCCTTAAACCGTGACCGAGTTAAGCCCTTAAACCGTGACCGAGTTGGCTCTTAAACCGCTGCCGAGTTAACACTTAGGCTTTGGGCATGCTGACTTTTTGAGAGCATAGATCCACTTTGAATTTCTGACTCGAACTGCCAAACTAAGTTGCCTGAATTTTGAACTGCCCCAACTTTAAATTTGCTTGAATCTCATTGTATTACTTCACAGATCGCGTTAACTTATAAGCTGCTAACCTGCTGAAAATAACAAACAAAGAAAACCAAGGCGAAAATACTGCCATCGACTGCCCATGTCAGATGACAGATTAGTCAAGACAAAACAAGCAACTTAATTATATTGCATGAAATGTTTGTGAATCAATCAGTTAAAGTTAAACATTAATGCAAAGTATCAATAATCTGAACTGATTTATCTGCATCAACATCTTACTTGCATATTTAGGCTTAAAACAATAGTCCCTGAATTTCATAACTAACGAATGTTTGCTAGTTTTCATTCCAGTTATATTTGTTCACTGCTTGATTGATTTTACACAACACTTCACACACTTTAGGAAATGTGCACCTTCATGTTTGAATACCCAGTTGTTTATGTAGAATGACTTCCCACCGAGAAGAAGAAGTGGTAACTCCAGAGGAAGAAACTTTTCCGATAGCTGTTCCCATAGAGAATCCTCCGGAGAGAACCCCGACTATTCTAACTTCGAGAGCGTTTGTCCAGCTGCGCACTCAATTTGGCTTTGCTGAAAGTGATGTTCTTCTCCCTGGGCCAAGTGATACTGCTGACAATCCTCCCTATGGCTTTGTTGCAGTCAATCGCCAAATGTGCTTAAGTGGGGCGATTCCTCCTTTTAACGACTTCCTTCGAACTCTTCTCCTTCGGTTGACAATCTCTCCGTTTCAACTTCATCCCAATGGCTATGCCATCTTGACGGGGTTATGTGTTTTGTTTAGAAGAACCCTTGATCGCCTACCGAGTTTTGAAGAAATTCGTTATCTGTGCTCGTTTGCAAAGAGTAAAGATCATCCTTCCCTTATTATTGTGAGAAGTGCCAGAAACCGCAAGCTCATTTCCGATCTTACTGAAAGCGTTCATGGATTTTTGAACCAGTTTTTCTTTGCCCGCTGTCCCTCAGGCTTTTATGTCATCTGGAGAGTAGGAAGTAAGATTAGTGTTTCTATTTTCTCCGTTTTGAAACTTTTTCGAGATCCGAACTTTCAGTTGCTAATTTCATTCTTTATTCTTTTCAGCACTTCCTCTCCCCTCTAGAGACCCAATTCACAAGCAAGTTTTTGAGAGGTTGAGTGCCGTGGCCACAGAAGAGAGGAGGATAAAATTTCTGCTGAGGGATGAATTTTTACATCAACATGGGCTTCTACACACTTCTCGCTCTATGCATGCTCATGAAGTTCCAACGGAAGTCCCCGATTCTCCGATAAAGACTCCTGAATCTTCGCTGGTGAAGTGCTCCACTTCTGTTGATGTTGCGGGGCCATCTGATAAACTTGCCCCGGTTATCGAGGAAGAAGAGCCTCAGGGATCCTCTCACCATTCACAAGAATCTGGTGAAAAGGCTAAGAAATCCAGTCCTGTCAAGCAAAGCAGGGACGATACCTTCGAAGGATTGAGCGACCTCTTCGCTACTTCACAAGAGATCTTCAAAGATGACCCTACTACTGCCGGGATTTCTTCTTCAGTGGTTGAAGCTACTTCTATTTTGCAACAGCTGTCGTCGACTCAAGAGTTGACGTTAACTATTACACCCACAACCACTCCCCAAATAAAGAGTGGTTCGTAGATTAATGCGCGTAGTTTGCACAACACACACACTTAGAATTTCTCATCACTTCTATGCACTTATCTTCTTGCACTTTAAAGATTTCTAAAGCTTATTATTTTAATTCCAGATTCTCCTATGGGGCGCAGCGGCTCGTACTATGACGATTTCCAGCGCTAAGGGAGGCGTAGCCAGTATGATTACAGGCGTTACCTTCCTTCCTACAGAGAGTCGGATGAAGAGAGGGCTGCCCGAAAGGCTCATGAAAGGAGGACTGAAGAAGAACATCGTGAAAGAAGGGAGAGAGAAGAGCGCCATGATTCTTGGCAAAAAGGCGATGACTCTCACAAGAGAAAATCTCATGACGATCGAGGAAAAGGTCACATGAGTGAAGACTTAAGCAAACGAGCCCGTCACAGTGAAAAGCAGGCCTCTACTACTCCTGAGAAAGTTACTATTCCTGCCTCACTCGACATTCCTTCTGACTCTCCCGCTCTTGGGAAATCAGATATTCAAACGATAATTAGCAGGCCCAAATTTCAAGTTGGACCGGGTCCTGCCACTCTGCAGAGCCGATTTCCTCAATGGTGCCTTAAGGGGGTGAGGTTCGACCTAGACTTGGTCCCCATCGACAAGTCTGCTATGTTGCGCAATCTTGATGCAGTCAAGCTCGATATCGAGAGGATGTCAAACTGGCAGAAGCTTGTCGATGAGCTTCAAAGAGTTAACCGTGCCAACATAGAGGCCATGCTTACTATGGAAAACGATAAGGCCGAATGGCAAAAGGTCGTTGAGCAACACGACACCGAAATGAGGAGCATTGCTTCTTACAATGAGGAGCTTGAAGCAAAAGTCGAGGAATTGAAACATGAGCTTGCTGCTTCCTCTACTTCCTATTCTCAAAAAGAAGAAGTGCTCCTGAAACAAGTGAGGGACGCTCACGCTAGCCAAAGGGATGCCGAAGACAGGCTCGAAGTACAAAAAAGAATCAGTGAAGGTTATGCTACTGATATTGCTGAGCTCCGAAAGAAAAACAACTCCCAGGAGGCGGAGATACAAATGCTTAAACTTCAGCTTGCCAAAACTGAAAGGGAGCGTGATGAGGCTGTCGCCGGCAGAATCGCAGCTGAAGAATCTCATGAGGCGACCAAAAACAGCATCAGCTCAACATTATTCGACTTCTACTTGCACAGCGTCTTGGGGCGTGGAAGCCTTGCCTTTCTAGGCCCCAAGTATGAAATCACACTGGCTGAAGTTTGGGAGACAGCACTTGATATGCTCGGTGGTAAAGGTGCTGGATATGCTGAGTCAGCCCTTGAAGAGCATTATCTTGATGACGAAGCCCGTGCCGCTCTTGCCAAGGGTAAGGAGCAGCTTGCCAGAGCGCGGGCCGGGATGGCGGAAGAGGAGCGTTCTGAAAAAGAAGTACCGCCTACCATCTCCGAACGTCCTCTAGTTTCTCCCGAGGTGGACATTACAGGCCCTAGCGCTCATTTGCCGCCTCCTACAAGAACTGGGGTAATCACCCCTACTGATGAAGAGGCTTTGGAGGACATTGGGGCTCAGAATTATGAGATTGAACTGACAAAGCCAATATCTTCAGGTAATTTCGACATTGGTCCGATTCAGGTGGATTGCCTGCTTATTCCTCAAAAATTTGATGAGCTTCTCGATTACCTCCTGAATCTCGATGAACCCATATCTCCCTTCTTTCGGGAAGATACTAACATTTTCAATTTTTCTTCTTCTGCAGTTGAAACAACAAGTGCCGTGCAGACTTCGCCTTCTCTGGTTATTCCTCCTCCATCTCTTCAGGTGACTCCTCCTTCTGCTTCACAACCTGGGTCACAAGAGGAGAAAATTGAGGCTCTTCGTGGTTTGGATGACCCTGTTGCCTCGCAGGAGCAAAAAGATGAGGGACTCGAAGGAGGCGAGATCTCTCCGGAGCGGACTCCTTCTGATGACGTAGTTTTGTCCGCTCTCGTTACTCCGGGGAGTGAGTCTTCTTCGCAGAGAAGAAAGAAGCTTGGGACATCGAAGAGGAGGGGGAAGAAAATTATCACTACTGAAGAGGAACCGGAAATTGCGCCAGTTGTACCTCCCTCCCCTTCTTCCATCATGCCTTCAGACCAACCTGGAAGACCCGAAAAGCTAACCACTCGGCCGGGTAAAGGGTCTAAAGGCGGCAAGAAGAAATGAAGAGTTGAGCTTTTTGATTCCTTTTTTTGTGTAATGGTCGGATGTTGTGCAGGCACCGGCCCCTGCTTCTTATTTTGAAACCTGTATCTGCAATATCTGCAATTGAATAAAATGATTCTTTATTTGTACATACTTCTGTTTGAATTTGAGTATGCATTTATTATTCATTTTTTGCACAAGTTTATTTATATGATATTGCAGCGGGCTTATGGTATGTTGTTTGAGTATTACTTTACTGATGCAGCTATACTATTATACCATGTTGCCCCCATACCTTAGGCTTGCTGCAATATTTTATACTTCGAGGGGACTTGCACTCTTATTTGCTAAAGAATAATTATTTTATTCTTTAAAGAAAATTTTTGTAGAGTACAACTCCCTTCGTATAAGTTTCTACGCTTTGTCGTTCGAAGAAATCACTTTTTTCTTTTGCTTATGTGCATATTTTACCAAGTGAATTCCTCTATGTGGTAAAGCGGACCTCTGAAGGGTACTTTAACTTCTTTTCTCTTTCTTTTTTTTTTTTCTTTTTTTTTTTTTTGACGATCATTTTCCATAGTAGGTAAATTACTCTTCCTTTGAAAGTTAAAGTACGCTTTTGATGAGGATTTTTTTTTATACAAAGTTGTACCTCTGAGGAGGGATTTTTCACGTTTCAACACTTGGAAGTTTTATTTCAATCTCGGTGAAACGTGTACCTCCAAAGAGTTGTGCCTTTGAAGAAAGCCTTTTCACGTTTCAACACTCGGAAGTTTTATTTCAATCTTGGTAAAACGTGGGCTTTCAGGAAGGTCTTTATTTTGTTTTTGCATTTCAACTTTGGTGAAGTGAAATTCCGAAGAGCGGTTGTTACACTTCAACTCCTGGCGAAATGTGCCTCCGAAGAGGGCTTTTATTTTGTTTACATTTCAACTCTGGTGAAGTGAAATCCCGAAGAGCGGTCATAACACTTCAACTCCTGGTGAAATGTGCCTCAGAGAGGGTTTTCATCGCCTGGAAGTTACTCTCTCATGGTTGGAGGGTCATGACTCCTCCAATCTTTTTTGTTGAGTAGAGAACTTTCTTTTTTGTGGCGTATGACCCATTAGAGGTCTTTTATCCTCCGAAGAGTTGTGCCTCCGAAGAGGACTTGTGCTGCTGATGGTAGCTTTGGTTGTTCCTCTGTTCACTTGCTTATGCCTTTTCAGCGATCCTATTTTTTTTTTTCTTTTTTTTCTTTTCAAGTTTTCATTCCCCTTTTCTCGCAAGTGGCTTGTTTAATCCAAGGAAGCGTACTTCATTGTCAGGCAAGTTCGTGAGAACGGGCACTAGCTTCCTAATTGGATGTTTGTTCGTTCAAACAATCTCAATTTATTAGCAAGGGCTCGTTTCTATCGAAATCATAAGCCGTTCAATTGAAGTATTTCCTATCTAGGATTTGAATTCGGGGCCTTTATGACTTGAAATTTGTTCGTTGAATGATGGTGAGAATCACTCGGTCTTATTATGCGCAAGTTTTATTTCCATTATCTGCAAAAATTTAAATCGACATTTCAGCAATACATTTTATGTATTTTTATATCAAAAACAAAGCAAACATATAATAATAATAAGGAACACAAGATTTATAGTGGTTCGGCCATGAAATTGGGCCTACATCCACTTTATATTCTTTCATTATTTACTTGCATCAGTTTCACAATTGCTTTCAATTACAAGAATCATACATTCATAATTCTTTTTACAATGTTTCAACAAAATTTTCAAGTAAAGTATGGACGCAAATGGTTGCTGTTCCATGCCCTTGGAATTTGATCTCCATCAACAGTGGTGAGCTTGAATGTGCCGTCAAGAAGCTTCTGACCTATTACATACGGTCCTTCCCAATTTGGCCCAAACACACCTGTCGCGGTCATAATTCTTTTCAGGACTAGATCTCCAATTTCAAAGCTGCGTTGACGAACATTGGAATTGAAATGTCTGGCTATCCTTTGCTGATGAGCTGCAACTCTGAGGTTAGCTTCATCTCTTTTTTCATCAAGGAGATCCAGCGCTTCAAGTTGTAGCTTTTCATTTTCTGCTTGATTGAAATGGATTCTTCTATGTGAAGGGACCTCTGTTTCAACCGGGATCATTGCTTCCGATCCGTATGCTAACGAAAAAGGAGTATGCCCAGTTGCAGTTTTGTGAGTAGTTCTGTATGCCCATAGTGCAAGTGGTAGTTTATCGACCCAACCACCTTTTGCTCTTTCGAGTTGCTTTTTGATGGTTGATTTGATGATCTTGTTCACTGCTTCCACTTGCCCGTTTGCCTGCGGATGAGCTACTGCCGAAAAGCTTTTCTGGATTTTGAATCGTTTGCAAAAATCCTGGAATTCCTCGCTTTCAAACTGAGTACCATTGTCTGTGATTATTTTCTGAGGCACACCGTATCTGCAAATGATATTCTTGGTCACAAAGCTTATCATTTTCTTAGAAGTGATAGTAGCCAATGGTTCAGCTTCAGCCCATTTAGTAAAGTAATCAACCGCAACAATAGCATATTTAATCCCTGATTTAGCAGTTGGTAGCGGCCCAATGAGATCCATTCCCCAAATTGCAAATGGCCATGGACTGACCATCTGTGTGAGTTCGGTAGAAGGTGCTCTAGGAATTTTGTCAAATCTTTGGCATTTGTCACATTTTCGGGAGTAATCTGCAGCATCTCGATTAATTTCTGGCCAAAAATATCCGTATCGGAGAATTTTCTTTGCTAATGTTTGACCACCTGAATGATCACCACATTCTCCTCCATGCACCTCAGCTAGGATTGTTTTGGACTCTTCCCGGGATACACATCGAAGCAATGGCATTGAGAATCCCCGTCTGTACAATCGGCCATCCTGAATTACATAGCGAGAGGCTTTCCTTAGTAGCTTTCATCTTTCTATCGAATTTTCTGGCAGAGAACCTCTGAGTAGGTAGTCCAGTATTGGAGTCATCCATGACTCTTGTTCTTGAGATACATTCATAATCCAGTCTATGTCCATCTCGTCTATACTCGGTGTTGAAAGGACTTCTACAGGGACCAATCCCAATAGTTGAGCTTCACCAGAACTTGAATACTTTGCGAGGGAATCTGCCTTCATATTCTCTTCCCGAGGAATGTGGCTTATTGAATAGTGATCAAGTTCACATAGGAGTTCCCAAGCCTTTGACAAGTAGGAAGGCAGGTTTCCGCCTTTTGCTTGAAATTCCTTCTTGACTTGGCATACAATAAGCTGAGAATCACTGAAGATCTGTAATGCTCGAATGTTTAGCTCTTTAGCGATTTTCAGACCTGCAATAAGAGCTTCATATTCTGCTTCATTGTTTGTTGAAGGAAATTCCAATCTTAATGCATAACATAATGATCGACCTTCAGGAGTTTCAAGTACTACTCCGGCTCCAGAACAGTAGTCATTTCTTGCGCCATCAACATACATCTTCCACTGGATTGGGGAATCATTGATCGTTTCTTCCTCACCATTATCTTTCTCTGTGAATTCTGCAATGAAATCAGCCAAAGCTTGTCCGTTGATTGCTTTTCGGGGGTGATAGGTGATGTCATATTGACTGAGTTCAATGTTCCATTTTAGAAGGCGACCCGAAGTTTCAGGGCGAAATAGGACTTGCTTTAGAGGTTGATCAGTGAGTACTTTGATAGGATGAGCTTGGAAATATTGCCTCAGTTTCCTTGATGCAACTAGTAGGCAATAGGCGAGTTTTTCCAACTTGGAGTAATTCAGCTCTGCCCCAGTGAGTCTTTTGCTGATATAGTAAACCGGATGTTGAATCCTTTTGTCTTCCCGTATCAGCGCTGCACTTAGAGCATGAGATGATACTGCCAAGTATATAAGAAGATCCTCACCATTGCCTGGCCTAGAAAGTATTGGAGGCGTTTCCATATGACGGATCAACTCATCGAAGGCTTTTTGGCATTCGGAAGTCCATTCAAAATTCTTCTTTCCTTTCTTCAGGGCGTCAAAGAATGGGATGCATTTATCAGTGGCTTTGGAAATGAACCGACTCAGGGCGGCGACCTTTCCGTTGAGACTCTGCAATTCCTTCTTCGTTCTAGGAGCTTTAACTTCTTTCAAGGCAGTAATTTGAGCTGGACTAGCCTCAATGCCCCTAGCACTGACGATGAAACCTAAGAACTTTCCGGACTCGACCCCAAATGTACATTTCAGAGGGTTAAGTTTCATTCTGTATTTCCGGAGGACTGCGAACATTTCTGCTAAGTGTTCAATGTGATCCGCTGTTTTCCTGGACTTCGCTAACATGTCATCGACGTAGACTTCCATAGTTTTGCCCAATTGCGGTTTGAACATAGCGTTAACAAGTCTTTGGTAGGTTGCCCCTGCATTTTTCAATCCGAAGGGCATAACTCTGTAGCAATAAAGTCCAACATCTGTGATAAAGCTTGTATCCTCCTGATCCGGCTCGTGCATCATGATTTGGTTATAACCGGAGTAGGCATCCATGAAAGATAACAATTCATGTCCCGCAGTTCCGTCTACCAGTTGATCGATCCTGGGTAATGGGAAGCAATCTTTGGGGCAAGCCTTGTTTAGATCAGAAAAATCTATGCACACTCTCCATTTTCCATTAGCTTTCTTGACCAACACAGGATTTGAAACCCAATTCGGATATGTAGATTCTTTGATGAAGTTATTTTCTATGAGTCGATCAACTTCTTCTTTTAATGCTGCTGACCTTTCTGGACCTTGGGTTCTTCTTTTCTGTTTAACTGGCGTAAACTTTGGGTCAATATTCAGAGCGTGTACTGCAACTTCTGGGGATATTCCACACATATCGGCATGAGTCCAAGCAAAGACATCCAGATTTGCTTTCAGGAAAGATATCAAGATATTCTGAATTGACACATTAAGCTGTGAACCCACATTTAACACCTTATTTGGGTCCTTCGGGTCAACAGGTACCGGAACTGTCGTTTCCACCGGTACCACTCTATTCTCCCCTGCACTGGCTTTTCTGGGATCCATTTCTTTCCGTGCCCCGCTGTGCTCGCCAGTGCAGGGTCCGCCCCGTAATTGCTACAAGGCTGGTTCTTTGATGCGGACTGGGGTTGCCGCATCCTTCCCCATTTCTCTTTTTCTTGACTCTCGCAGCTCTGTCAAATAGCACTCTCGCGCAGCATTTTGATCCCCTTTTATAACTCCTACTCCATTGTCAGTAGGGAATTTAATAGTGAGGCACCACGGGGCTAGGATAGCTTTGAATGCTGCGAGTGTTGGACGGCCAAGAAAAGCATTATAAGCAGAAAACTCATCGATGATCACAAATGTTTGCTTGCGGACCACTTTCCTTTCTGCTTCCCCAAGTTCTACAAGTAGATCGATGGTCCCAATTGGTTGTTTTGGCTCCCCAGTGAAGCCAGCGATCTTTTGTGATGAGGCTTGTACATCGATCATAGGGATTTTCATCTGGTCGAATGTCTTCTTGAAGAGGATATTACATGATGCTCCGCAGTCAATGAGGACTCTTCTGACAATGGCCGGTCCAATACCAGCCGAGATGACCAAGGGATCTAGGGTAGGAGCTTCTATACCTGTGGAATCTCTGGATCTGAAAACAATATCATCGCTGAAAGTTTTCTGTTGTTTCAGGGGCGTAGTGTCTTCTAAAACAAAGACGTCTTCTTCGGCTGGAGCATATTTCAAAGCCCTGGAATATCTCTCCATCTCACCCCAGCTCTTGCCAGCTGGGTGAGGCCCTCCTGTAATGACATTGATAACGGGCCTTCCAGATTCATGTCCCGTAGCTTTCTCACCTGTCCTAGGCTGATGAACAGGAACCTGTTGCCCCTGACTTGACGATCCAGGATTGTTGCTATTTTTCTTCACGAATTGCTGCAGTTTGTTTTCTCTTAGCAACTCTTCAATCAGATTTTTCAACTGGCGGCATTCATCAGTCTCATGACCGGGTTGATTGTGGAAGCGGCAGAATTTCCCACTCTGTATGGCTTTTTTCCCGGTTCTCAAAGGGATAGGTTTAGGGAAATCGACGGAATCTTTAGTGGCCAGGTAGATGTGCTCCGGTGTATGTGATAATGGAGTATATTCTGATGACTTGAAGGATCGGGGCTTCTTCAGGTTACCCTGTTTCTTCCCATTATTATTCTCCCTTTTTTGCCCCACCGATTCATTCTTGCGTGGAGCGACAGTGTTGTCTTCTGCTTTCTCTAACACTGTCTTTACTGGTAAAGGACGGCTTTCCAAGCGAATGAATTCATCTGCTTTTTTGTAGAACTTTTCGAGAGAGGTTGGCTCCTTCATATTTAACCATTTCCCAAATTCGCTTGACTTATCAATAGCCCTCATCAGATAAGTCAATATCATTCGTGGTTCAGCATTGTCCACCTCAGCCAGCGCTATATTAAAGCGGTTCAAGAAGGATCTGATAGACTCACCAGGATTCTGCTCTAAACTCGATAGTGACATAATGTCCTTGGCCTTCGAAGCATATAGTCTAAACTGCTCCTTGAATTTTCTGGTCAAGTCTGAAAACTGATCGATAGATCGGACTGGCAACTTGGTGAACCATAGTAGAGCCACCCCTTCCAGGTATACGGGGAAATATCGACACTTTATTTCGTCAGAGGCCCTGGCACCTGTCATGTGCCAATCATATTTATACAAGAACTCATTCGGATCACTTGTCCCTTTGTAAGCTGGAATAGTCGGAGGGACAAACTTCCTTGGAAATTCCGCCTTCAAGATTTTTTCAGTAAACGGAGTTTTACTTGGGGCGAAACCCCATTCCTTCTCATCTTCAACCCTTTGCATACTTTCTTTCATGATCTGCCGGACCATTCCAGAAAGATATTCCTCATCATGCCGAGTTCTAGATCCGCCAGCCTCAGGAACTGCCTGCTCAAAGGGACTAGTAGCCTTTTCAGGAGCATTCCTCTCACTAACATCATGAATGTTGCCAGCATAGTTCCTTTCATTACCAGCTGGTTGATTGTTTGCCCCAAGTAAATCGTTCAACTTATTCAGAATCAGAGCATTCTGGGCACTTTGAGCCTCTAGTTGTGCATTTTGGGCGTTTATCTGCTGGTTTAGCCCTAGAATCACAGCATCCAACTCCGCTTTCGTAACTCCAACAGACGGAGTGGGTTGATTAGGTACAGGGGAAGCGGAGGTTCCCTCTTGAATGTTTCCAGATCTGATAGATCTACTTTTCCTTCCAGGAGCCATAATCTCAGATAGACTTCTGGTTTTTAAGGAAATTCTTTCTTCAAATCTCTGCGAAGCAATGATGACAGTTTTCCTGAGTTCAATTCTCAGTGAAAGCACCAAAAATGTTAACGCTAAAATGTGAACGCTAACACCCCGGTGAGTAAAGTGTAGTTGTGAAAGCACCACCCGATAGATCGGGAAAGAATTACAAACAAGTAATAGCAGAAAAGCAGTAAACAACAACGATTTTATAGTGGTTCGGCTTAAGGGTATAGCCTACGTCCACTCTAAGTACTTTTATTAATAATCCCGTTACAAACTGATACAATTCTTCTCAAGTACAATACACTTCAAGTTACAAGTGATTTGGAACAAGTCTTAAGCTTCAATGTCGATTAAAGCTCTTAGATTCATGTTGAAGATATGTGGTTTCTTCGTGAATTTCTTTGATGTATTCCTCTAATCTTGGAAGCTCTAAGTGTTGATGAAGTTCTCAATGCAGCAAGGTAACGGTGTGTGAAGAGAATGTGCCAAAAGTCCCCTGAATGTTGGAGATGGGTGCCTATTTATAGAGAGTTCTGATTCTGAAATTTGCCAAGTCCTAAACCGCGGCCGACTCAAGTTAAGACGCAGCCGACTTAAGGTGAGTCGTGACCGGTCTAAGGTTGCCTCCGAGTCAACACCACCTCTTCTCAGTAACATGGCATCGGGCTTATATTAGGTCGTGGACGAGTTAACTTGGTAAGTCGCAAGTCACGGTCTGAACGAGATAACTGGGGAGCTGGATCGGTTGTGGCTTGGGTCGTTGCTGAGTTAACATGCGCGTGTCAAGTAGCTGTATAGGATTTGCCTGGGTCGTGAACGGCTTGGCATAAGTCTTAAGTCGGTTGCGACTTAAGTATAGGTCGTGCACCTTTCCATGTCCTGATCAGTTAGGTCGGCAACTCCTTTAGGTAATTAGATCGGTACTTAAGTTAGGTCAGTAGACTTCCTAAGTCGGCATCCTTTAAGGCATTAGGTCGTTATCCATTTAGGGCCTTAGGTCGGGAACTTTGTAAGGGCATTGAGTCGCTGTCCCTTCTGAGTCATTAAGTCGGTAACTATTGAGTCGTCATTCATTTTAGGTCGGCAATGAGCTAAGGCTGTTGGGTCGGTATTTATGTTGAGTCGGTAGCCTCGTTGAAGTGTTAAGTCGGCATACCCTTAGGCCTTAGGTCGGCACCCCCTGTTGAGCCTTAGGTCGGCATGCTTCTAACTGTTAGGTCGGTAAGTCATGGTCGAGGCGGAGTTAACATAGTATAAATAGATGATAGAAACTTTAGTAAATAAATTGGAATACAAATGTAATGAATTTTGTGATAAATGGAAAATGAAAATTTGTAAGAAATAAAGAAATCACTCCATAAATCAAAAAAGGAAAATAAATTTAGTAAATTATTGTTATAAGTTAATATTTGGAATAAGATGTACTGTTTTATTCTTCCTTCTCCCTTCTTTTTCCTTTTCGGGGACGAAAAGTTTTGAGTGGGGGAGATTGTAACGACCCGTTAAATTAATAATATTTAATAAATTAAATTAATATAATTTCTAATTTGTTTAAGAATAAATTTAGAAATTTGGTATAGTAGTTGTAACCTAGTGTAACAATAAAATTTTATGACAATAGATTTGGATAATGTAATTTGTCACTTTTTGTTAAAAGTAAATTTTAAGAAATCAATAAATGTTGAATTGAGAATATTAATAAAAAAATATTAACTAAAATGAGATTCATTAATATAAAATCAGTAGTGAAGATGTCACCTTTGGTTGTAATAAAGGTGAATTCTATTAGTGGATGCCAACACTTAATAAAATTTATTTAGAATAAAAAGAATTTAAATGCATGTTTGAATAGAGTGTTAAATTGATAGATTAAGCGTAAGTAATTAGAATTTAACCCTATAAGATATGGAACTGAATGTATGAATATAATTTTGTAGAAATAGTTAATTTACAACTTATTTGTGCATACCCAATTTAATATAAATAACAAAAGGGCTAGCACTTGATGTGCCTAAGTATTAATATATTGGAACTATAATAAAATAGAGAGTTTGGTAGTAAATAGAAATAAAAAGACCGTTATTAACTAATAAATTAATAAATGGATTCTAACAATAGGTAGTAATTAATGCGTGTATATTGGGCATTTGCGGATTACCAATTTTTCTACCTATTCATATAATTTATTTATGTAAATCTAAACCTATGGCAACATTTTGTTAATAAATGTTGGAAGTGAATTTGAATATATCAAAGGATAACAAGTGTTTAGGTTAACCATTTATTTTATTTAGTTAAGAAGGGAAATAGATTGAAATAAAGCTAATTTAATTTTTTTTGGTTGTTAATGGGTATAGTTAAATAAGGAGAAGTTATAGGAAATAAAACGCGCACTAATGAGATGTAATATAATTCCAAAGTTATTTATACCCACAAATAGGTTAATTACTGTATAGAAAGAGTCTAAATCAATAAATGAATTTATTAAGATTACATTTATAATTTTATAACCTTTATGCTGATTTAAGTTCAATTAATTAATTTGATTAAATAGTGCAGTAGCGTAGTTTTGTGCGGTAGTTGAAATAGCTAATTCTTTTAGGTGAAGTTAAGGCTAATTCTATGTATATATTTGACCTATTGTTGATATAGATTCTAGGAAGCAGGATCTATTAATTAAATGGAGTATTAGATTCAATAATTGCATTTATCGCATAAATAAAGAGAATATAACGGTTAAATTTGGCGTTATTGAAATTAAAAAGGAATGGGGGAATAATAATTTGAAATCATTGCAATAGATATTAATTTAAGGTTACCTTAAATAAATTAAGGTAATAAATGGAGGATAGTGTAAATATCTTTATGATACGATGATTTGTGTAGTTAGGGTAGTTTTGATTTGTCACTTAAGATGGAGGATTTTTATAAAATGTAATAAATGCAGTTTAAATTAAGGCATTGACGTTTGGGTATTTAAGAAGTGATAAACTAAAATTTATTTATTTATTTGAAAATTTGAAATCCAATTTGTGGATTTATTGCAAATAAGTGAAATTTGTGTTTAACCATTACATCGATAGGAATAAATTAAATTTAAGGTTATATTAATAAAATTTGGACTAGAGAAATGATATGAATCGGTTTTAGAAGCCTTAAATATAAAATGGGAAGTAGACGAGATTTCACGTTACAACCATTTTTAAAAATCCTGATGTATGTAGAAATATTAATGAAATATAACGTAAACCAATGTTGAATCAAAAGAATAGAGTCAACACTTATTTATTCATTTAATGTGATATAACTACGAGTATGATTTATTGCAAATTACATGGAAATCTAATATATAGGACATTACCTAAAAAGGAAGAGTAGATAAATTTTATGATAAACATATTTGTATATGAAGGTTATTGATTTAAGGAGAAATTGGGCAAGTTTTATGTAATTGGGTTAAGTGCAACCTTTAATAGATAAATTTAGTGCAATTAAAGAAATTGACATTTAATATTTCGATAACTTAAAATTTGATGGGATAAGAACATTTGGGTAATGAAGGGATGACAAATATTAGCTATGATTCTAGAAGGAATTAAATAGACAATGGGAAGATTAAAATCAGGTTCTAAGCAATAATTATTAAATAACAGAAGTTTAGGAGTAAAGTGAGATAATTGAAAATTTTAATCATTCATATAAGTCATTTGTTTATTAATATGAGTTAGCTAATAAATTTAACTTGGGCAATACCTATATATTGGAAACACATTTGTAAAGTGTAATTAATTGAATTTGGTGAATTGGGAATGAATCCAAGGTTATAGGAATTGATGTAATACTACGCAAATAAAAGGTAACTGCATAAAATCAATGTTTCGTAATAAATTGGAATTGATAATTAAGTAGGAATGGGTTTGAATTTGACAAAAAGGAAAATTTATTATTTGCTTACCCATCTATTCAATCTATTAAATTTGACCAGATCCATTTGCTATTAAACGAATTTATTTACAAGTTAGTATGTATTTAGCTGATAACTATGAACCAATTAGGGCAATTGGGTATATATATTACCAGTTAAGTTATATAAGATAATGGTTGACTTAATTAAGGGAGTTTATGTAATAATTTCATTTATTTTGTAAGTGGAAATAAAACGTTAATGATAACAAGTATTCAAAATTTACCATCTATTTAGTATATTAAGTATAATTGATAATCAACTGCAGCAAGTAATAAATAATAAATACATAACATTAAATGAAGTAATATTTGAAATTTAATATTTAGAAACTATGTAAATATAAGTGCAGATGAAATTGGGGATATTTACATATTGAAATATGAATCCAATGATAAATCAATCTAATTGACAATAAATAATGGAAAGTAAATTTAATTAAATTTTGGAAATTTAATATATATATATATATATACAGTTATAAACCCTAGCTCCATCCTATTGTCATTTGCTGTATATTCATTTCTTCATCTCCTTCTCCTCCTCAAATGGTTGCAAAACCTAGATCTACTTCAATCCAAATTTCAATGAAAATGCAAACACTTCAGAAAAATTCCACAAAAAAATATATGTTAATGTTCTCGAGGCACGTAATCTACTGGTGCAATTCGTTTTCTGTTTTGAACATTCGTTTGACCAGAATTAATTCAAACAGTCCGTGACCATTCATCATCGTCGTCGCAAACTTCGTCGGATCGTCAAACCTTTTCTGGGTTTTGTAGAGTGGACGATAGGGATCGCATCTATATGGTTTTTGTGTCGATTCAACGGTTAGATCGTCGTAGATCTTCGATTAGGGTTTCTGGAAGGGGGCTGCGTGTGTTTCTGGGAATAGAAGGAGTGACGTGGCACATATATTTGTAAGTGATGAATGTGTGTCGTTTTATTTATTTTCAATTTTGAATTCAATCATCATTTTTCGCCATAACTTTCTCATACGAAGACGGATTCACACGAAATTTCTTTTGTTAGGATCGTAATTTAATTACGGATTTGATGACGCTGGTTTGGACGAATTCCGAGAAGGGTAAATTTTTGGGTTTAAATCGAATTTAAATTCGATTTAAATTCAAAAGGTGAGTGTTTTAACCCACTCACAACTACTAGAAGCTTTTATGTTTGTTAAATTAATTTTAGAAATGAATAGAATTTATTTATGAGTATTTGGCATGCTTATTTCATTCATATCTGCTGAATTGCATTTATTGAATTTAACTGTTAATTTAATTTATTTATTTCGTATTAATTGACAGTTAGAATTTGTGTTTGCATGAAACTGCTAGTTAACAGTTATATAATTTATTACTGAATATAAACTGTTAGATTTATAGTCGTAAAATTTAAATTGAATAAAATTGCCAGTTATTACCTGTTATATATTATCAAATATAAATTGTTATTGATTGATATTGCTTGACGATTGTGATTGGATGATGGGTGTTGTTGATGGATGTTTTATTGTATATCATTAAATTGCAAATTATCATGCATATTTCCTTTCATTCGGGATTGTGGTTTGAAATGATATAAAACCGCAAATTTTATTTTTTTTAAATTGCGGATTGAAATGATAAATATCCGTATCACTTGACCATAGGATAGAAAATTTTATACAGGCACCGTGGTCTATATATATATATTATTTTAAAAGTGATTTCTATGGTTTGGATGTGATACGATTTATAAAATTTAATTTTGATATTTTATGAATATTATTCTTCCATTTATATATATACATACGAAGTTTAACTTTTGAATTTAAGCTGTGTATAAATCCGTTAAATAAAATGGAATAAACATTTAGAAATGAGATTGATAATTTATAATATATCTTAAGTTTGGAAATTTTAAAGATATGATATGTATAAACTGAATTTTCCTAAATAAACTTAAAAATGGATATTCTAGTATAGAGTAAAGTTGAGAAATTATTTAATTACTAGAATTTGGAGTTTCATTTATAAATTGTATGTGGTTACTCAAACCTAAATAATAAAACATTTAATTTGTTGAAAGAATAAATTCCAACTTTAGTTTTGAATATTAATACTCCAAATGGATTTATATATATATATAGAAACTGAAATGGGTTTTGGAACTTGAAGTGATATTTAAATTAAGGTTTAGACTTTAAATAAAGAAATATATTTGTAAAACCATGTAAATTATTTTCTTTACAAAGTAACAGTAAAGTTAAACCATTTAATTCATATACCGTTGAATATCCAAACCATTCAAGTTCTAGAAGTTATGGTTTTAAATTAGGAATTTCGAAAAATTATGCTTTGAAAAGATATTTGGCTTTCAGACGTTATAAATTTTGAAGCATTATGATTTTTGGAAGAGATTTATATTTGGGATAAATGATATCATATTTTTTGGGTTTTAAAATGATATCGTATTCATAATTTTAAGATGGAAATGTTTATTATGGTTTTAAAGTATAAACTATTTTTAAATGACCGCGGTGTTATAATATCGATGGGTTGGCAAAGAGACCGGGATCGGATATGGACATACTCTCTGTCGATACCGAAAACCACTTTGACTAACCGTGTACGCGGTGGAGATTCCAGAATGAAGTAGGTGGTGGCGACGTTTCCTGTAAGGTAAATACTTGGACCCAACTCCCGTGAGTTGGCATAAGGTGGCTAAAACAGGAGCTATTCCCAGGCCAATGAGGTCATTCCTCTGATCGGACACTCCTCTTCGATATTATACTATGACTTTGGATTGATTCAGTGGCCACTTTTATTTGATTTTGGGGAGTTTGTTCGAGGTGGGCGGTAACTGCGGCTACGCGTTTCCATCAGCCTGGGTACGCAATTGGTATATCTACCCTGGCATTGCCTTGTTGTGTCGTGTCACCTACCATACCGAGCCTTTACTATGAGTTATGTTTTGTACCATACCTATGGAGTGCCCTCTGACGACGCCCAGTACGGGGGAGATTACGGTACTGTATAGACTATGGGAATATATAAATGTGTTAAGGTGGAAAATGTAAAGCCTTAACGCTATTTAAAAGTAAGTTTATTTTATAAATAGACACTATTATAATAGCGCAATATACTACATAGTAAATAGTTTAACGGATCCTTAGGAGATGTAAATCCCGAACATCTCTTGAGTTACTGTACTCATATTTATTTCTGTTAATTTAACTCACATAAGATCTTTTAGTCTGACTCGAGTGTTTTTGTCTTTTCAAATTCGCTCGGGTCAGTCCGAGCGTTTCAGGATCGAAGACTTTAGCTTTGAAGGACGAAGACGAAGGAGTCGTATTATTATTATCTATAGTATTGCACCACACTCATACTGTTCCGCTGCATTGATTGTATTGGTAGGTGTAACTCTGATATTTATTGTATAAAGCAAATCAAGTGTTTGTAAACTGTTTTGAACTGTATATTTATTATTATATTTTATCCTTCCGCTGTGAGATTCTGTTTTGTTTTTGTTTCTTCTCTGTTTTCTTATTTACCCCATAACAATCCGCCCTTGCGTATGCTTTGAATTGGCACGTGTGTCGGTTTAAAGTGTGCGAAAAGGCGGGATGTTACATCAATCTACAACTATATATAGCATCAAGAATCAAGAGATACTTACGCTCTCTAATTTTATAATCTATCGCATATTCTTGATCTCTACACTCTGGCAATCTATACTTGTACTCACTCTTACATATATTCAGTTCTTCATAGATAATACTCTTTAGATATATATTGGAAGAAACTTTATTAATTAGTCAACGTCCAAGTTATACTAGAACACATATTTGACAAGAACAACTTATTGTAACCAAGCCTATTCCTCCAGGCGAAGCGAGGGTGTTTGATAGTCGAATTCTGAAGGGGAGCTTCGAGACTGGATATAGGATGGAAGATTTGAATCAGTATAAATCCTAGTGTGTTTATTCTATATTTACTTAGATTAATATTTTTTTAGTTGCATCTTACATTTTTTCATATATACTTGCGTATACACTACACGATCCACCATGTAGACTTTCAATTAGTATCAGAGCAAGGTTTAATCAGTACAGTAACACATTTTTGAATCACTTTAATATGGCAAGTATATTTCAAGAAGGTCAATCCACAGCATGACCTACACTTTTTAATGGTCATAACTAAGCATATTGGTCAACACATATGGGAATTTTTATGAAAGCTAATGGATTAGAAATTTAATCAGCCACTCAAAACAAATATGAAGCACCTGAACTGCTATGAACACATGGAATGATGCACAAAAAACCATAGCTTCTAATAATGCCAAAGCTATGAATGTTTTATTTTGTTCATTAGATAAGAATGAATTTTCACGTGTCATGTTACGTAACACTGCATATGATATTTGGCGTACCTTACAAGTTACACATGAAGGCACAAACAAAGTTAAACAAACTATAATTTCAATTTTACAAAGTCAATTTTCATCATTTAAAATGAAACAAAATGAATCTATAGTAGAGATGTACTCTAGATTCCCAACCATTCAACATGATTTAATGGCATTTGGAGTCAAAGTCACAAATTTTGATTTAATATCTAGAATGATCAATTATTTGACTCTAGAATGGGGAAAAAAAGTAATAGCTATCGAAGAAACTAATGATCTTTCAACACTCTTAGTTGAAGAATTGATAGAAAATTTAATATCCTATAAAGCTAATTTGCATGCAAGAAAAGAACAAAATTCGAAGAAGAAAAACATAGCATTCCTAGCAACAAATGTAGACTCTGACTTAGACGAAGAAGAAATCATATTTATTGCCAAAAACTACAAACAATTCAAGAAATTTAGGAAAATGACCAGATTTCAGAAAGGAGGAAAATCAAGCTCTACAAATCAAATATCAATTAAATGCTATGAATTTGACCAATTTGAACACATGAAGAAAGATTGTCCCAAGCTCAACAATGATAAAAAGAAGAACAAATTTGAAAAATTCAAAAAGAAGAACGCTTTCAACGTAACATGGGATGACTCAGATTCTTCATCATCATCAAACAGTGGCAGCGATAGTGACAGAGAACAAGCTAATCTATGCTTTATGGCACAAACTGATGAGGTATGTCCCGAACTTAACTATGATGAATTATTAGAACCTAGCATGGAATTAGACGATAAATTTAGACAAATTAAAAAATTGAATAAAGAATATTTAGCCAAAATAAATAGATTAGAACTTGAAATAGGAATGTTAAAAGATGAAAAAATTATTTTAGAAGAGAAACTAGAATTATCTCAAGAAAAAAATAAAAGTAGTTTAGTTGAAAATACGACTATGTCTAATGATTTTGAAAATATTAGACTAGAAAATGATGACTTATTAAAAGAAAATATCAACTTAAAATATAGAAACATTGAAAATTGAAATTTTAGAATTAAAAGAAAAATTAGATAAAATTACAAATAATGTCTCAAAATTTAATAAAGGAAAACAAGATTTGGAAAATCTTATCAAAACTTCAAAACTGTCACGTATTAGATATGGAATAGGATTTAAGAATATTTCTAAACAAAAAGGGAATAATATTAAGAAATATAGTTTTATTTATCAAAAGACTAAAGAGTCTAAAAAGAATATGAAAAATATAAAAATTTGGATTCCTAAGACAAATAATAAGTTTATTAGACAAAAACATTTTAAAAAATTTCTAGATAACGTAGTCTATAATAAAAATTATGTTCATAAAGGTACCAAATCTTCTTGGGTTTTGTTACCCGCCTCTCTTAACATCTAGGCTCTAACAAAGTATATGGGTACCAATTAAATTATCTTTTATTTTTCAGGTACCCAAAATAAAAAATAAAAAGAAATGGATACTTGATAGTGGATGCTCCAAGCATATGACCGGAAACTCAAAAATGTTATCAAATATAACATAGATCAGTGATGCAACAATAACTTTTGATGATAACTCAAAAGGATACGTCGTTGGCATCGGAAAAGTCATCAACTCTGGTATTTCTAATTCTTCTACTATTACAAATGTTTTGTTAGTAGAAAATTTAAAACACAACCTACTTAACATTAGTCAACTATATGATAAAGGTTTCTAAATCAATTTTGAAAAAAATAGATGTAATATTTTCGACAATAACAAACAACTTATCTTTGAGGGTTTTAGAAACAAAAATATTTATGTCTTAAATATGAATATAAATCGAAATTCAAATTTATGTTTAACCGCCAAACATGACGATCCATGGTTGTGGCATAAACGATTTTATCATATTAATTTTAAACATATTGATAAATTAGCAAAATATGAGCTAGTTAGAGGTTTACCCAAAATAAGTTATAAAGTAGAAAATTTATGTGACGATTGCCAATTGGAAAACTAAAGAAAATCACTTTTAAATCTAAAAAAATATTTCTACAAAACAACCATTAGAATTATTACATTTAGATTTATTTGGTCCAATTCAAGTATGATCTATAAATCAGAACAAATATATTTTCGTAATAGTTGATGATTTTTCAAGATATACATGGACTTTATTTTTAAAACATAAAAGTGACATCTTTGGTATGTTTAAAAAAATTCTAAAAGAATTAAAAATCAAATGGATTTGAGAATTAAGAATATTCGAAGTGGTCACGGTAGAGAATTCGAAAATGATCTTTTCACTAATTTATGTAATAAAAAGGGCATAAGTCATAATTTTTCTTTTCCCCGCACAACTCAACAAAATTGTAGAAAGAAAAAATCGTAAAGTTACAAGAATGTGCATGAACATTATTAAATAATAGTAGTTTTCCAAAACATTTTTGGGTTGAAGCATTACTACGGCTTGTTATGTTTTAAATCGAGCAACCATACGATCTATGACTAAACATAATTGTTTTGAAATATTATTTGGAAGAAAACCTAAAGTATCATACTTTAAAATTTTCGGATCAAAATGTTTTATACTAAATACAAAAGATGATCTGGGAAAATTCGATCCAAAGGGCGATGAAGGAATCTTTGTTGGATATTCAGATCGTAGCAAGGCGTATAGAATTTTTAATAAACGAACTAACACAATTGAAGAAAGTTTACATGTTTCATTTCATAACCATCAAACTAATGACGATGAAGAAATAATTCCAATAACAAATACAATAAATTCTTATAATAATGAGACAAATGCACAAAATAATACATTAGTGTCATCTCCTCGAATTCTGAAAAAATCATCTAAAAGATAACATCATTGGAGATCTTAACTCCATAGTAACTAGAAATCAACTTAACCAAATAAGACATATAGCATTTATGTCAAATTTTGAATCGAAAAATTATAAAGAAGCTTAAAACGATAATTTTTGGATAATAGCTATGTAGGAAGAATTAAATCAATTTGAACGTAATAATGTTCGAAAATAGTACCAAGACCATAAATCAATCTGTTATTGGAACAAAATGGGTATTTAAAAACAAAGCAGATGAAAATGGAATTATATTTAGAAATAAAGCACGTTTAGTTGCTTAGGGTTATAATCAAGAAGAAGGTATCGACTACGACGAAACTTTTGCTCCAGTAGTAAGACTCGAAGCCATACGTACATTACTTGCTTTTGCAAATCATCACAATTTCTAACTATTTCAAATGGATGTCAAAAGTGCTTTCTTAAATGGTTTTATTAAGGAAAACATATATGTCGAACAACTTCCATTGTTTGTTCATGAAAAACATCCCGATCATGTTTTTTTTAAATTACAAAAAGCCATATATGGTTTAAAGTAAGCCGTCGTGCCTGGTACGAATGTCTTAAAAATCATTTAATTACATCTGGTTTCTAAATAAGTAAAATTGATACAACTTTAATTATTAAACGAGAAAATAATGATATTTTAGTTATACAAATTTATGTAGACGATATTATTTTTGGTTCAACTAATGAAAATCTTCGTACTCAATTTTAAAATATTATGAAAAAAGAATTTGAAATGTCTCACATGGGAGAATTAAATTTCTTTTTAGGTTTACAAATAAAAAAAAACTTGAAAATGGTATTTTTATTCATCGAGAAAAATATTGTAATGATCTATTACATCATTTGAAATGGATAAAACTTCAAGTGAACCAACACCAATGAGTACTAGTGTTCACCTGGAAAAAGATGCTAATGGAAACAATTTGATGAAAAATTACATTGTAGAATGATTGGCTCCTTACTTTATTTGACGGCTAGTCGACCCGACATTATGATGAGCGTATGTCTTTGTGTCCGATCTCAAGCAAAACTAAAAGAATCTCACCCAAGAGCTGTTAAACATATCTTACGATGTCTATCTAATACTAGAGATTATGGTTTGTTTTATCCTAAGGGATCATCATTTGAACAGTTTCATATAGTGACGCGGATTTCGGTGGATGTAAAACAGATCATAAGAGTACTAGCGGAACGTGTCACTTTATCGGACAATCATTAGTTTCATGGTTTAGCTAAAAGCAAAATTGTGTCTCTTTATCTACTTGTGAAGCCTATTATATTCCAGCAGCTCTAGCATGTGCACAAGTGATATACATGCAACAAACACGTAAGGATTTCAATAATGTTATCGGTAAATCATCAATATATTGCGATAATACAAGTGCAATAAATCTATCAGAAAACCCTGTAAATCAATCACGTACTAAACACATAGATATACGACATTATTTTTTATGTGATAATGTTGGAAAAGGAATTATTACATTAGAATACGTAAATATCGAGAATCAAATAGCATATATTTTCACAAAACCACAAAATGATCAAACATTTGTTAAACTGCGATGCGGTTTAGGAATATGTTACTTTAATGGTCTTCTAAACTAATGCTACATTCTCATTTATTCTATTTTTGCTTAAAAAAATTTATCCACAAAACAAAATTGTTAAACACTAACCAACAATTTTTTAGCAATTTGTTTTCTGAAAGTACCTACGTATAACCTTTAAAATCATGTATAAATAGCCTTTTTACAAAATAAAATTCTAAAGAATATAAAGATTTCATATTTTTTACACAAGAAAATAAAAGCATGTCATCCAACAACTCTCTTCTCTCCTTCTCAACACCAACAACGGATAGCTTGACGAATACACCTCATCGCCTTCCTACTCCTACACCAAATCAGGAACCGACATATAAGTGATCCTCCTACCACACAGTATTCACTGCCGATAAAAAGAAGTCCAAACGATCTCTATTTGTCTCTCCTAACACCAAGGAGAAAATGTATGAGATGCGTCACTACCAAAGGCAACCAATAGATTTACAACGAGAATTATACTTTGAACAAATGATCACTGCGCGACGACTAAGGTTTCTAGAGCAAATGGCGATCAAATTTTGCAATTCACGAAAGAATGATGTACATGAACTACTTCTAATTCCTTGCAATCCTTTGGATCCCTCTGCTTCTTATCGTACACCTTTGGATCCTTCACCTAGGCGATTCTCTGGTTCCCCAAGAACCAATAATATGGAAATATATGGTCTCCACTCAAGCCATGGAGGGATGACAAGTCTGAAGATCGCAATGCTCCATCTTCATCTAAATAAATTTACTTATTTTCATTGTATTTTTATCTACGTATATTTTTATTCTGCTTCAAAAATAATAATATTATGTTTTACTAAAATCAATCTCTCGAAAAATAAGCAACACCGTTCATAATTAGTCTATTTTAAGACAAACCGGACTTTTTAGATGTCTGAACATTGCCATCAGACGTCTAACACTCTTGTATCACACAAATTTTTAAACATTATGCATATATCAGACGTCTGATATAATCTTCCAGACGTTTGATATTATATCCATACGTTTGAGAAAACTATATGTCCTACAAAAATAACACTTTGGCCTATTACAGACATCTGATTCTACATCTAGACGTCTGATAAATCTCTCTACCTTTCAAAATTTGCAAATCGATCTATTCCAGACGTCTAATACCAACTATCGTATGTTTGAACATACATATTGTCTTAAAACTAGGTTAAATTAGACGTCTGACTCACCTTCCAGACGTCTGAAATTCAATCGACACTCTTAAGTACCCTGCTAACATCTATTTTTTTTTTCTTTTCTCACTTAAATTTCATTTCATCTCTACTGCAAAGCCGATTCTTATTTCTCAAATTCACTTTCACCTACAAACTCCCTTGTATCCCATGGCTCCTAAAACAAAAACCTCTAAAATTTCTAAGCAAAAGCAAGATCAAGCTACTTCATCCAACCTGCAAGTTTGCTCTGACGATCAAATTGAGCGATGGATGAATCGTGTACCATATTCAATCAAGAGATATGAGGATATTTAAAAGAAGAAGCTCCATATAGGTCCATTTTATAATTTGCTAAAGTTCCTAATGTATGATTTGGAAGAAATGTGTGAAAATGCTGGATTAGAAACATTGATATCCTCTAATCCCAATAATATCCAAATTAATCAGCTAACCATATTTCTTTTCTATGCTAATTTAGATAGCACAGCAGTTTGGGACACTCACAACGATGATAATTGGCTATGGTCAAGTGTTTACGGCAACATAATTAGACTTACTCCAGGGATCATAGGTTGATGTAACATTCCTGGAATATTAGCCAAAATAATTCAATAATTAATTTAATTTTAAAATTAAATTGTGGGATTATTTGTGAATTAATTAGAGATTTTCAGAATAAACTTAAAATTTTAGATTTTAAATAGAAATTTGATTACAAGTAAATAAAAATTGAATTGACTTGAAATTTGGAGATTCTAAGATTAAAATATATTGTAAATAGAATTTAAAGGCTTAGAGATTAATAATAAAAAAGTATGTATTTTAAAATGGAACTATTAATTGAAAATTCAATAATTAATATTTTTATCAAATTAGTTGGATTTAAAAGTTGTATTTTGAATTGGATACAAATGATTTTAGAACAATTGTTTAGAACTAAATACTATTATATATGTGTTTATTTATTAAAAACATAATTAGTTAAAACCATTTCTTTCTTTAAAATTAATAAAACAAAATGTGTATATATATGAATATTGGTTAAAACACAATTTTCTTTCAACATTGTATATATGTATGAATAAAAGGTACATTCATTTATAAAATAAATATGATATAAAAATAAACATTCTTTTGTCTTTAAAAATTTAAATGTAAAGAATGAAATATACATGCGCATGGTTTGGAGTAGGGTACTTAACAAAATCTAAGCTCATGATTTCATTCTACCAAATGACATTCCACATTCATTGCTTAAATAAAATAATAGAATTAAAAATTAAAGAAAACTTTTAAGCTCCCAAGAATTCAAAATTTATTCAGTTGCCAAAATCTCTGTAGAACAGTAAACAAAAGATTTAGCAAATCTCAAAAGCAAGCCTACAGTTCAAAAAAATTAGAACTAGGCAGAAAAATATGTACATACCAGAGAGTGGAATTCAAAAACAAAAGAAGAGAAAATCTGGAAACCAAAGGAGAAAATTTTCAAACTGAAGCAAATATCAATTTCAAGATTAAAAGCAACATCCTCTTCCAGTTCTAAAATATGAAGCAAGCAAGTTAAGAACAGTTTCAAAAGTCAAGTACAACTCTAGTTGAATCAAATTCAAAGCTGAAGAAATTCCAATAACCTCGAGAGCAAGTGCAGGGCTTCTGAAATGAATTTAGGCAAGTAAATTTCTTTTTTTAAGATTTGGATTTAGTATTGTTAATCAGTAACTAAAAACAAGGATTTAAACAACTTTATTAACAAGTTGCAGAAAAACAATCAAAAAACAGTTTAAAGTCTTCAAACCTGGAAAATAAAAGAGGAAAGAGCAAAGTCTGGAAATTCTTAAACAATGGCAATATCAAAACAAAAAAAATCAACCTGCAACAAGTTCAATTTAAATCAAGGGAGCGGGCTAAACTCGTGTTCCAGGAAACAAAAGTATTTCTCTCTACTTCTCTGATTATCATCCCAGGCCAACAAAATCCATTCTCTGTCTTTCTTTATTGACAATGTGAGCAACTCTAAATCCCATTTTTTCTTTGGTTTGCATGCTTAATTTCCTTTGAATATATGTATGAAGATTCTTGGTTTCAGTTGTGAATGTTGGGTTGCATGGGGGTTTTCACTGGGTTGTGGTTTGAATTGCACTAAATACTTGTGTGAAAGAAACTAAAATAAAACCAAATCAGTAGCTTTCAAATTTCCAACCTGAAAACTTGGGTAGAAGAAAAGGCAATTTGAAGATTTAAACTCTAATAGATCTAGGGTATCTCAATCATTTTTGTAGGTGAGCAAACTTCTTTTCCTTAAACTTGAACTTCTTCATTTCCTTGAATCTGTTTATTTTTCTTTTTTGTTTGTGAGCAATCTCACTTTCCTCTATTCTTGTTTTGTTCTGATACATGTGATTGGTGTTCAAATATGAAATGAAATCTTGCCTAGATGTCGAATATGAAATCAAAATATTGTATACAGGCGCGCATGCCTGTCCTTATAGTTACAAGCACAAGTAGATTTAAAAAGAATTAACTTTTCAATCGAATCAGTACTAACCTTTGACATGTAAAAAAAATCGTTTGTTGAAGCCTATAGATGATTATAAAAAAAATAGTTTCGAAGATTTAAATTCAAACAAAAGTGAGTCAGATTCAAGTTTACAAATAAACAAACAAAGCAAAGCTTCAATTTGAAAAGCAACTCCAGTTTTCACTGTGTTCTATCTTCAACCTGTGAGCAAACCCAATCTGATATTTATCTAAAAGAAATCTATGAAACATGATTTCAAAAGTGCTGATTTATGATTGCATGTAGGTGTATGTTGATGGATAATAATATGCATATCTGTGTACCCATATATAGGTCTCTGTTTAACCAACGGATACTCATATCCTCTTGAGCTAATTACTGATAGAACTTAGGCTTTAAAACAGTATTGTTTATTTAGTCATGAGGTAAGTTTTAAAATTTTAATTAAGTTAAAAATACTTGAATTGGCTCTGGAAACCAAAGAGAACCAGCAAGCGATAGTTTTGACTAAAATTTAATCTTCGTAATTCATTGATTCAAGTTTATAAACTGAAAACTTATACAAAATCTTGATTTTTAAAAGTAAAATCATAAATTTTAGTGCTTAATTGAATGAGAAATTAGAGGTTAAACAGGACTTCAATTTTTAGTGTTTTCTGGTGATCTCAGTGGTCTGGGGTGTTGAGGTCATTACTGGAGGTAGAGGAGTGAACGGTGAGGTCGGCAAAAATGGCGGTAGGGTGATCAAGGCACGGTGGTGGTGGCGGTGATCGATTTAAGTTTTTAACCCTAGTTTTACTCATATGGGTTTGAAGGGGAACCGCGTTAATCTCGAGGGGTTTCAGACGATCGCGAGGCTTGCGATGATGCGGGAAGACGTGGCGGAGTTATGTGGAGGATGGCGAGGCAACTGAAGCCTAGGATCATTGGAGACGCAAGTTTTTCAGGTGATGTTCGTGTCCAGGCGAATGGGTTTAGGGGTCGAATTCGTTTTTCGATTGAATCGTGTCATCTAGGTGATTGCGTGTTGTTGTCGTGGTTAATGGCGATGCGTGGGAGACCAGGGTGGAGTTCGCCGACGATCTGAGGCGGCGTACACATGGATGTGCACGTTGCGTGCACCTGTGAAGTTGATTTTGGAAAGGAGGGTGCGTGCTCGGGTTTTTAGTTCTAAATGCTCGTGTCTTACTCGAAGTATTGGGTAGTTTTACTCGAAGCAAATTGAAGTGGCTCAGGTCGAATAAATTTTTACAGATTTTTAACCTCTCTGGTTCCAAATTTTATTAACTGGATTTAAAATTTGAAAGTAGGATTTTTAACAAAGTGTTAAATCAAGTTTAAATCTGGATTCAAATTTAATTTGAATCCTAGTTTTTGAAATAAAGCCAGTTTTTGAAATTCAAAATGTTTAGACAACCTTGAAGGGTTAAAGCATAATTTAAGAAGTTTGAATCTTTGTTTTGAAATGAAGGAAAGTTTTTGAATTTAAATCGTACTCATTTTTAATCTTAAATTTAGAATGAAAGTTAAGAGTAAATTTGAAAGTAAATTATTTTAAATACTTTGTTAATGATAATTTAATCATAAATAAGAATAATGTTTTTCCTAAAATTCAATTAGGAATTTATGATTTAATTCATTAAATTATCAAGTTAATGAAATGGATAATTTATAAAATTAATTATTGATTTTGGTTAATTAAATAAGTAATTAAAGGTTTAAATAAATAAATAAACCAAATTTGAAATTCTATTGTAATTTCTTGTGTATATCAAAGTCCGAAGAGGAACAAATTGATATATATTTTGGGACGTTCCGACTTGAGTTTGGAATCCATACCTAGCGGTTGAGAAATCGTAAAAGATTGAATCCAACTATCTATTCTCTGGGATCCGATATATTCTACGAACGATTAGTTATCCCTTCGAACTAATCAATGCCCTTACATTTTCGTAGACCGGAGGACCCGAATATCTTGTGTAATAATTGTATGAATTTGTTCTCATATTGTCGATATTCTTATTTGGTAAGCCAAATACAGAATTAATATTCATTTTGATTCGGAAAGATATTTCTCCATCTTTCATCTTTTCTTTGTTGTCTCCCTAGCAAATTTCAGGGACGAAATTTCTTAAGTGGGGGAATATGTAACATTCCTGGAATATTAGCCGAAATAATTCAATAATTAATTTAATTTTAAAATTAAATTGTGGGATTATTTGTGAATTAATTAGAGATTTTCAGAATAAACTTAAAATTTTAGATTTTAAATAGAAATTTGATTACAAGTAAATAAAAATTGAATTGGCTTGAAATTTGGAGATTCTAAGATTAAAATATATTGTAAATAGAATTTAAAGGCTTAGAGATTAATAAAAAAAAGTAAGTATTTTAAAATGGAACTATTAATTGAAAATTCAATAATTAATATTTTTATCAAATTAGTTGGATTTAGAAGTTGTATTTTGAATTGGATACAAATGATTTTAGAACAATTGTTTAGAACTAAATACTATTATATATGTGTTTATTTATTAAAAACATAATTGGTTAAAACCATTTCTTTCTTTAAAATTAATAAAACAAAATGTGTACATATATGAATATTGGTTAAAACACAATTTTCTTTCAACATTGTATATATGTATATGCTAATGAATAAAAGGTACATTCATTTATAAAATAAATATGATATAAAAATAAAAATAAACATTCTTTTGTCTTTAAAAATTTAAATGTAAACAATGAAATATACATGCACATGGTTTGGAGTAAGGTACTTAACAAAATCTAAGCTCATGATTTCATTCTAACAAATGGCATTCCACATTTATTGCTTAAATAAAATAATAGAATTAAAAATTAAAGAAAATTTTAAAGCTCCCAAGAATTCAAAATTTATTCAGTTGCCAAAATCTCTGTAGATCAGTAAACAAAAGATTTAGCAAATCTCAAAAGCAAGCCTACAGTTCAAATAAAATCAAAACCAGGCAGAAAAATATATACATACCAGAGAGTGGAATTCAAAAACAAAAGAAGAGAAAATCTGGAAACCAGAGGAGAAAATTTTCAAACTGAAGCAAATATCAATTTCAAGATTAAAAGCAACATCCTCTTCTAGTTCTAAAATCTGAAGCAATCAAGTTAAGAACAGTTTCAAAAGTCAAGTACAACTCTAGTTGAATCAAGTTCAAAGCTGAAGAAATTCCAATAACCTCGAGAGCAAGTGTAAGGCTTCTGAAATGAATTTAGGCAAGTAAATTTCTTTTTTTAAGATTTGGATTTAATATTGCCAATCAGTAACTAAAAACAAGGATTTAAACAACTTTATTAACAAGTTGCAGAAAAACAATCAAAAAACAGTTTAAAGTCTTCAAACCTGGAAAATAAAAGAGGAAAAAGCAAAGTCTGGAAATTCTTAAACAATGGCAATATCAAAACAGAAAAAAATCAACCTGCAACAAGTTCAATTTAAATCAAGGAAGCGGGCTAAACTCATGTTCCAGGAAATAAAAGTATTTCTCTCTACTTCTCTGATTATCATCCCAGGCCAACAAAATCCATTCTTTGTCTTTCTTCATTGACAATGTGAGCAACTCTAAATCCCATTTTTTCTTTGGTTTGCATGCTTAATTTCCTCTGAATATATGTATGAAGATTATTGGTTTCAGTTGTGAATTTTGGGTTGCATGGGGGTTTTCACTGGGTTGTGGTTTGAATTGCACTAAATACTTGTGTGAAAGAAACTAAAATAAAACCAAATCAGTAGCTTTCAAATTTCCAACCTGAAAACTTGGGTAGAAGAAAAAGCAATTTGAAGATTTAAACTCAAATAGATCTAGGGTATCTCAATCATTTTTGGAGGTGAGCAAACTTCTTTTCCTTAAACTTGAACTTCTTCATTTCCTTGAATCTGTTTATTTTTCTTTTTTGTTTGTGAGCAATCTCACTTGCCTCTATTCTTGTTTTGTTCTGATACATGTGATTGGTGTTTAAATATGAAATGAAATCTTGCCTAGATGTCGAATATGAAATCAAAATATTGTATACAGGCGTGTATGCTTGTCCTTATAGTTACAGGCACAAGTAGATTTAAAAAGAATTAACTTTTCAATCGAATCAGTACTAACCTTTGACATGTAAAAAAAAAATCGTTTGTTGAAGCCTGTAGATGATTATAAAAAAATAGTTTCGAAGATTTAAATTCAAACAAAAATGAGTCAGGTTCAAGTTTACAAATAAACAAACAAAGCAAAGCTTCAATTTGAAAAGCAACTCCAGTTTTCACTGTGTTCTGTCTTCAACCTGTGAGCAAACCCAATCTGATATTTATCTGAAAGAAATCTATGAAACATGATTTCAGAAGTGCTGATTTATGATTCCATGTAGGTGTATGTTGATGGATAATAATATGCATATCTGTGTACCCATATATAGGTCTCTGTTTAACCAACAGATACTCATATCCTCTTGAGCTAATTACTGATAGAACTTAGGCTTTAAAACAGTATTGTTTATTTAGTCATGAGGTAAGTTTTAAAATTTTAATTAAGTTAAAAATACTTGAATTGGCTCTGGAAACCAAAGAGAACCAGCAAGCGATAGTTTTGACTAAAATTTAATCTTCGTAATTCATTGATTCAAGTTTATAAACTGAAAACTTATACAAAATCTTGATTTTTAAAGTAAAATCATAAATTTTAGTGCTTAATTGAATGAGAAATTAGAGGTTGAACAGGAGTTCAATTTTTAGTGTTTTCTGGTGATCTCAGTGGTCTGGGGTGTCGAGGTCATCACTGGAGGTAGAGGAGTGAACGGTGAGGTCGGAAAAAATGGCGGTAGGGTAATCAAGGCACGGTGGTGGCGGCGGTGATCGATTTAAGTTTTTAACCCTAGTTTTAATCGTATGGGTTCCAAGGGGAACCGCGTTAATCTCGAGGGGTTTCAGACGATTGCGAGGCCTGCGATAAATGCGGGAAGACGTGGCGGAGTTATGTGGAGGATGGCGAGGCAACTGGAGCCTGGGATCATCGGAGACGCGAGTTTTTCCAGTGATGTTCGTGTCCGGGCGAATGGGTTTAGGGGTCGAATTCGTTTTTCGATCGAATCGTGTCATCTAGGTGATTGCGTGTTGTTGTCGTGGTTAATGGCGATGCGTGGGAGACCAAGGTGGAGTTCGCCGATGATCTGAGGCGGCGTACACGTGGATGTGCACGTTGCGTGCACCTGTGAAGTTGATTTTGGAAAGGAGGGTGCGTGCTCTGGTTTTTAGTTCTGAATGCTCGTGTCTTACTAGAAGTATTGGGTAGTTTTACTCGAAGCAAATTGAAGTGGCTCGGGTCGAATAAATTTTTACAGGTTTTTAACCTCTCTGGTTCCAAATTTTATTAACTGAATTTAAAATTTGAAAGTAGGATTTTTAACAAAGTGTTAAATCAAGTTTAAATCTGGATTCAAATTTAATTTGAATCCTAGTTTTTGAAATAAAGGCAAGTTTTTGAAATTCAAAATGTTTAGACAACCTTGAAGGGTTAAAGCATAATTTAACAAGTTTGAATCTTTGTTTTGAAATGAAGGAAAGTTTTTGAATTTAAATCATACTCATTTGGAAAATCATTAGTTTTTGAATTTAAAGCATAATTTGGGTTGTCGTAATGATGTTTTATGTAACATTCGTTTTGGCCCAAATAAATATGTTTAAGAGAATGATTTCCTTAATAGAATGAAATATATACTTAATTTCGATTGAAGTATATTGAATATTTTCTAAGTGTTGAAAATAAATAAAATTTGTGAATTACTTATGAATAAATAAGTATGAAAATGTTTTCCAATATAAAGTGAATATCTTAAGAATTTATCTTTTTGAAGATAAATTGAAAATGAATAATTGAAATCGAATATTCATTGATATTTTGGAATTATAAATTCACTAAGGAGTTTATAAAGGAAGTGGAATTTGTTTAAAAAATAAATATTGATTTATTTTTGAAGTATTGAAAGTTTATATCTTGTAAAGATATTTTTGGAAAATAAATAATTTGGAAAATTATTTGGAATCTGGTGATGTTGTGCATATCCATTGATAGTTCAATAACCGACTATCAATATTTCCCTTTAAATGGGTAATTGATGTGATTGGTTTGAATGTGAATGCTACACTAATTTTTAAATAAGCGCTGACTATTCGGGTTAACCGGGAAAGGACCATGGGGTCGTATAACCCATTCCGAATATGTGATACGTCGTTGTGAATTGCATTGAAGATCGGTGTTGAAGAACCGGTATTTGCGAGAGCGATAGGATGACCTGTCGATTGTCTCTGCACTGAGTTGCAGCGGTATGGAGACTCCCTAAGTGATGGGAAATCCGATCAGGATTGTGAATATCCGGATTGCAAGGACTTCTTTGTAAGTGCCTTCGGTTTTGTTCGAGCCCGGAACAGACTTGTATGGATTGTATGTCTGACATTACAAGTTGAGATATAAAGCCGATTTCTTTCAAATATATTTCTGTTGGTGGCGAAGAATTTATTCTTTTAGCTTAACACCCTTCTCTGAGACGTACGAGCTCAGAGGTTATATAGTTGAAGTTATCAGCGATATATTCCCAATTTGGTAATGTGATATGCTGAGTGATGCTGAAATGATCATTGTGTTGATTATTGTGATAGGATCGTTTATTTGATCGTCCATCTTGGTGATCATTGTGTTGATCATTTGTTGACCCAAAGCATGGCTTTTGTATAAAGTATGTTTTTGTGGACGTGACTTCGTCGAACCTCACACCCCGGAAATGGTCAAAACAGGAAAGATGCGGCAAGGTTATGAGGGGTAGCACCCTTTAGGGTATGTACATTTCCTTCTGGATAGAGGTGGTATCATGGTATGGAGCCCAGATATTTAACCTATGTGGTTACTACGAATTTATTACTTTGTGGTTGTTGGTTTTCGGGATCCCGTGAGAAAGGTCGTTTACGATCGGGGAATGGCGTGCTCGTGTCAGTAGTTACCCAGTTAGGGGTAACCCGGCCTTGTGTTGGCAGAGTTCCGGTTTAGTTCTCGGGGATGTCTTTCCAGAGGCATTCTCATGTGGCAATGGGAAGTTCCTTGGCCTGACCATTTGTTGGAAATCCAAAGAAACAATACGTGACTTGTACGGTTTTAGTTGTAGAACCTGCTTTCTCAGGAGGTAGCTATAGTAGGCATAATATAATGGTACCTATGCTGGCTAAGATTTATATTCTACTTTCAAAATGAATTTTTTTCCCCTACACTATGCACTAATAATAATATCAAAATTGATTTGATTTTAAATGCGTATCAAGCATGTTTGGCTATCATAAGGAGAAATCTTCTCCAAGTCTGCGTTTGCATTGTGTGTGTGGCAGGAGGTCTTATGGTAGTCTCATTTTTAAAAGCATTGCAAATTGATTAAAAATATTCCTCTATTTTGATTTTTAAAGATAAATAAACTGTTTTGAGTTCTCACACCAGTCACATGACTGACTTGGAGTTTATTGTTTTCCTTCCTAAACTCTGGGTGCCCACCAATTTCCACACGGGCAGTCAAGAGTTAAGGTTTATCAGGATATTCTGGATATTCTGGAGTTGCTGGAGGCAAGCTGGATGGCATGGCATATTGCTTATATAGTATTTCTTTTTCCGCTGCACTTTTGTTGTTGTTGTATACTCTGATGATATGATGAAATGAAATGTATAAAATGTAATAACTGATATAGTTCTTTGTTTAAAGATTATTCATTTATTATTATATGTTGTTCCGCTGCGAATTGTGAGATTCTGATGTGATTCTGTTGTTTTCTGTTCCGTCCTATTTTCTTCTGTTTTTCTTTTTCCTCTATTCTCTTTTTCTTCTATTTTAAAATTTTCTATCTTCTTTTCTATTCTCTCTAATTTCTATTTCCTTTTCCTCTATTTTCTATCTTTTCTATGTTCTTTCCTTTCCTTTTCTTTTCTTAAATTCTTTTAACCCCTAAGGGTTCGTATTTTCGTTCATCTTGAATTAAACAAAGGAGATTAGTTGTCTATTCAAGGAGTACGGATTTACGGGTCTTTACAAGAAGCATAAAAAAAGAGCATAAAAACTGATATGCACAATATCAAATGTTAGGGTGCACAAGCCAAATGTCTGAAACAGTTCTCTAGATCAATAGACAGGTTGAACTAGACATCTGGCAATTGCACTCAGACGTCTGATCTACTACTATATTTAAAAATATATATAGTATCAGACGTCTGAAACATGTCCCAGACGTCTGGATTCAAACTCAGATTTCAAATGAGAACTTCAATTGCCACGTTTGAATGGACATCTCCGCTTCTCTTAGCTGCAACACTTCATCATCAACAGAAGCAACTGTAGAGCTCTCATTAATGGATGAAACTACTCAAGATATCTATCTACACCTATATATAGCATCAAGAATCAAGAGAACAAAATACCTTACTTATTTATGATCTCTAATTCTACAATCAATCATATATTCTTGATCTCTGCACTCTAATAATCTATACTTGTATTCACTCTTCCATATATTCAGCTCTTCATAGACAATACTTTTTAGATATATATTGCAAGAAATTTTACTAATTAGTCAATATCCGTGTTATACTAGAACACACATTTGACAAGAACAATTATTGTAACCAAGCCTATTCCTTTGGACGAAGCAGGGGTGTTTGATAGTCGAATTTTGAAGGGGAGCTTCGGGACTGGACGTAGGACGGGACATCCGAAAAGTATAAAATCTTGGTGTGCTTATTCTATATCTACTTGGATTAATATTGTTTTAGTTGCATCATATATTTTGTCATATATACTTACAGATACACTACACGATCGACCCTGTAGACTTTTAGTCGCGATCTAATTAATGTCACATTTCATCTCTTAAGGAAGAATGAATGCCTTACCTAATTAATATTGCCTCAGGTTGATACCGTATCTCTTCAATATCGTTTCTTTCTCATGTCATTTCTTATTGATGTCGCTCATCACCAATGTTGTCTCTTATCAACGCAGCCTATCATCAATGCTGTCTGTTGTTAATTCTGCATGTTATCAATGCCACCTATCATCAACGTCGTCTGTTGTCAATGTTCCCTATTATCAATGCCGCATGTTATCAATGTCATGCGTTGATGATGTAATAGTCCATCAACGCACTAAAGAATGCTGCAAGTCAATAAATCAAAACAATATCCTTAGTGCCATCGATGGACCTCAGTGTTGCAGAATAGGCATGTCGCATAACATCCATGCCGCATCTTACCATCTCTATAAATACCGACCTAGGTGCATGAAAGAAGGGGCGAATCTTTCTTTTCAACTTCTTACATTTTAAACCTTGTAATCCTAAATTGATTTGGGGATTTTTGCCGATTGTAGCACTCGAACTTTGTACACATAAAAGATTGAATACTGAATGTTTGCATAGCATATCTTACATAAACAATAATTCATGACTCATGAAATGACTTATGATTTGCATATTGAATAAAGGAAGATATCTTGGATTCCTGATTCCTCCGCCTTTATGATTTTCAACATAACCTTGGCCTTGATATTGATCATACATAAGATTATCATAGATTTGACACAAAGCATGTTCCTTCTTAGCGAACCAGCCTAGGGTTGCCTTAGCTTTTCCTTAACAAGTCCACTTACCATACACTTTTTGAGTTGACGAAGAAATTCATTAACAATGACTATGGGTTATTAACTTCAATACTACTCTAGATGACATAGGTTATGCTACAAGTGTCTGTGAATTCCTAAGGTCCATTATCTAAGGGTTCTTATCTAGTATATAAGGATCGAACAATGGATTGAACCTCATAGTAATAATTGATCAATGCTCCAAGAGCTATCCAATGCAAAAACAACGGCCGTAGGCTACCGTGGGAATTACTCTCCTACAAATAACTATAGCATCACTACACTTGGAGAGGGAGAACCCCGAAATGCAAACTAGTTGTGTGACTCATCGTATGAACCCGTATTCATCTCTCAGTCATAGAGGCAAAATGCCTCTTATCATACTATGCCGGTGTCCATGTGTACCATGTCACGCTTGAACCGTGTGTATAAGGAATCCTATTAGTATTGTGCTCCTTTGTAATCTGTAGCTACTTATCATGCTGTTTCGGGCCTGACTGCCCTTTAGATTTCCCCGTTAGCACTGGGCTCACTTACTTGGTGTCTCCATCAGTGTTGTGCGTCCACTATAGAACACCTCCTAATTGTCTTCTAAATACATCGTCCGAGTCAATTCTTAACTCTTATTTGGGTATTTAACTTTACCCAAACAACAATGACCAGTTGTCACTTGATAGGGAACTGACTTCCCTATCATCTCTTGCATGTGTACTTAGCCTATAATAGGCTCAAATGATCAATTTTTCATTTATATAAAAAAATTATGAAATTTTGTAATTTATATTCTTGAACTTGTGCCTTAGGCTGAGATTTAAACTCAAAATGTACATTGCGAACGATCGATCGTTGGACTAACCGGTCGATCCCTGGCTTTCCAGGGTCAACCGGTCGCGTACTAAAATTAAGGATTTCTACATTATTAATTGTCGATTGATTATTAATTTTTGTGATGCTGATCGCTATTTCCAATGAAACCTAATTACTAGTTGACCAATCTATACTCTAATTTCCTTGTTAATTTGTTCAATTTTAGGTTTTCCAATTTTAGGTTTTACAATTTAATTAACAAAAAGGGTATACTTGCATCAAATCATCTTTAACAATTTATAGATTTCAATATTGTGTTTTAGATGTTTCAAATTAGTTTTCTAACATCATAAACCAAATAAAATAGTTTAAACCTAACTGTAATAATCATCTTACTAAAATTGTTCTCACTCACCTCAAGTCCAAGCTCTACCTATTTGCTTTGTTTGAGAACCATTCCTCCGTATGGTAGCTCCACCTGCTTCTTCTAGATCCAATTGATTTTGGTCTTCTAGGTTGATTTTATTTTTATTTTGGAAGAATTTTGGGGTTAGAGGAAAGGTTAGAATTTGGCAGAGTTTCATTACATTAAATTGTTATATTGATTTAGGGTTATGTTAGGCTTGAATTTACAGGGGTTAGAGGTGGACTAGGAGCACTAGATTTAGCTTAGGATATCTTTTTTTTTTGTGGACCACACATCAAAAACTTGGGCATGAAGAAATGATCACAACTATTCAAATGAGATTGAGAACGATCGAATTTTTAACGTGAATGTTCGACAATTCATAACCACTGTTCGACCTTCGGTCTCACAAGTCGACCTATATAGATCGACTATTCAAGTTCATATGTCGATCATTCAAATTTAAATGTCGAACCTAAATTACTTATTAAATGGTTTTTCTTTTATTTTCCTTTCCAATTTTCGAACTTCCGCAACTTCTTCGTGCTAACTCCGATTTCTATGTGTTATATATGAAAAATGTCTAGAAGGTCTGATTCGAACTGATACAGTTCATAAGTGAAGGCTGAACATTTAAGGCTTCTAATAATCGTGGTGCAAGGTCTGATGAAAGTTGGAAATTAAATTTCAGATAATCTTCGAGTTCTTCCACTCCATAACGTATAGCCTAATGTCACATGTCTCCTACTATTTGCAACATTACCTTCGCCTGGGGTATACGAAATACTTAAATCATAAGATGCCAAGAAGTCCATCTAACCGTGCTGCCCCAAATTTGAATCCTTTTAGGAGAACAAATACTTTAAGGGGACTTTTGATTTGTAAACAACTTGAACTGTTCCCCTAAAAGATAATGCCTCCAAGATTAAAGAAAAAAACTATAGTTTCCCACTCAACATCATGAGTTGGATAATTCTTTTCGTGTACTTTCATTTGTCGACTAGCATAACAAACAACCCTATTATCCTACATCAAAACAATGCCAACGCCTATACCGCAAGAATTGGTATATACAGTGAACCGCTTTGAACCATCAAAAAGTGCTAAAATAGGTGCACTAGTCAATAACTCCATTAGCATAATAAAAGCATGCTCGTATGGTTTCTTGAGAAAACTAAATTCTTCTTAATAAAGCATGTCAACAACATAGAAATCTTTGTGAAATCTGTAATGAACTTCATGCAATAGCTAGAGAAATCAAGAAAACTTCTTACATATAGAACACGTTTTGGTACATACCAATATTGGTCTACACCATATTTACTAGGATCAACCAACAATCCGTGTTTAGAAAAACATGACCAAGAAAGAAAGCCTCCGTGTGTCAAAAGTAACATTTGGAAAAAATTTCTTGCAACTTATGTCTCCGCAATGTATTAGCACTACTCTCAAATGCAAAATTGCATTTCAAACAAACAAGGATATGATTTACAAACACCACAAACAACTTCCTCAATAACCCTTAAAAGACTCGACTCATAAGGTCAACACGATATGTGGTGCATTAGTCAGTCCAAAAGCCACAATTAACCACTCATAAAGTCCATCAAGAGTATGAAAAGCGGTTTTCAAAATACTATCCTCGGCCACATGCAACTAATGGAATATGGTAGTGTAACATCCTCCTACTTGGAGGCCCAAAACTAAAGGCTATGAATGTTGTATTCATTTATAGTTACTAATCCTTGGCGAGCAAATAAGGTGGTATTAGATCCATTGATACACAGAAACACATGAATATGGACAAAAATTTAAAATAGCAAACAAAGTCCACATTCCATTTAAAAATATTTCAAATTCATTATATAATCTCGGTACGTATTCCACGTTCAGATAACATATAATGAATACAAAATACGCCAAGTGAGACATATGAAGATGCCCCTTGGACGATCAGAGTATATAAAAAGGCATTAAAACAGTTGCCTTTAAAATCAAACATACAGTGGAAATAAAATAACACTAATAACAAGCTTACCTTATACACATCCTCGGAAGCTTTATTCGTCTAACAGAACATCTAGAAACCTTAACTCTCAACCTACTCAAAATCAATTGATTACCCGAGAATTTAACGGAAAAAACAAAAACTTCGCGTCAGACATAAAGCCTGGTATGAATAATAACCTACCATCTCAAACCATTTAGATATCTAGTGAGACCAGCCGCTTAGCGCTTACTGGTATCCTAAAACATTTATAAAACCATATGCTGTGCTCCTGCATCTACAACGGTTAAAACATAGTATCTTAAAAAAATATGATGATATGAAAAACAAGTAAATCAAATTTGGATTACCCATCCCCTTTCATTTTGACTATCTGTCTCAATTATAGTTTCTAGAGTTACTATTAACCTATTAAATGTTTACGGACTATATGTCCAGTTTCATATTTTTCATGGGATCACTAAGAACCTATTGCTAACTCCAATATCTTTTCTATTATCCTAGTTTTCATGGGCTAACTAGGAACCTATTGACTAACTATCAATATCTTAATTCAGATATAGTTTTCATGGGCTAATTATAAACTATTGCCCCCGCCAATATCAATCATAGCTTCCATGGGCTGACTATGAACCTATTGGCTCCTGCCAATATCTTTAAATTTGATTTTATCATTTCATAAGTTATATTCACTACTGGTTCAACCTAACTTGTTATTCTGCCCCTCCCCAAAGTACCATTATAGGTTAATTATAATGCGAATAAATATATGAAGAAGTAATATACTCAAAATCTTCATTTATGCCATGATATTTCCTTTTAAATTGAGAAAAGGATTACTTATTTTGAAACATTAAAACATCTCTTTCGAAAACTCTGGATAACCTCCGTCAAAAGCTAAGAAAACTTCTTTTCAAAACTCTTAAGTATATACCTTTTGAAGCTTTATAAAACAATCCTTTCGAAACCAAACTATACCTTTCTATGGTATAAAAAACGTTCTATAATACAGCTTTGAAACAAATGTACAGTATTAGGTTTATTCTTTAAATATGTCTTTTGGTTCAAAGTGGTTATATACGAAAGTATTTCTTTTGAAACCCTTAAAAAATGTTCCGGGAAAAATTGATGATGTCAGAACCATCTAGTCGAAAGAAACAACCTTTAAATTTAAAATTTTGAAGTATAGAGTCGAAACTCTCTTTCGACTCCATTACCTTTGAAACCCTCAACCCCTTTCGAAAGCATTTAGGAAGTAGCTTAGCTTAGTTAAAAATAGAGATAACCCTTTGAAAACATTGATTGTTTCAATGCAATCGAAAGGACAATTAGAAGCTGGTTTTCAACTCGGTCGAAACCAATCCTTTCGAAAGTTCTTATTTAAAGAAAAAGCTACCCCTTCGAAGGCAAACACCTTTACATAGTATAACAACCTTATTCGAAGGATATTTATAAAAAACCTTTCGAAAGCATATGTTAAGGCAAGATCTTATCTTCGAAAATAAAATAGGGTTTTGCCACTATCGAAAGCATACCTTTCGACACCAAGGCTTTCGCCTTCCCCCCAATCCACTATGTACCATCTAAGTGATACCTTGTGTATTGATTTTGATTATGTAGGTTTCGATTGAGATAGTGCGAAGCCAATGAAGTTGAAAGGTATTACTGTTTGAGCTGGAACCTACTGTTCTAAATTAAAGGTTGAAATTTAGCTAATTTTAGTGATTGCTTTATAATCACTTGCCTATTTGTAAATCTTTGATTGGTTGCCATAAAACTTTTCAAATGCTTTTACAATGAAACTGCCGCATTTAATCAAATCAAAATCAAAGAAAATATAACCTTTAAGACCTTCGATTAACAAAACCAGTATTTGCAAATAAGTCATTCTCTAGAAATATTTTATTTTCCCTAGTAAATCAATTGGAAAAAATCCCCAAAAATCATAGAAATTTAATTTTATCATGTAATCAAATATATTAAAATTTCTAACCCAATTTCTTCCTGAAATAGTTGAAATAAATTTTTAAACCAAATTATACCATATTTTCCTTTAGAAATTCATAATAAGTTTTCTATAGCTCGGAAAATTCTAAAAATTAAAACCCATCTTCAAAATCATGTTTTACCTAACATGATAATTTTACTTTACACTCTAAAATTAATAACCCTCGGTTTTCACCCTACACCATATGAATTTTCCATATAAATGAATTGTTTAAATCAAACAATCTATAATTAAGCATAACATCATTTAAAATTTCATAGAAATGAGATTAAGTCTTAAATCCAAGATCATATGGTTATAAAAACAAAAGGAGATGGAATGAGTTATTATTCATCTTAAAAATGATAAGGAACTTGAGATTTTTTGTTGATTAATACTTTCATGCTTTGATCCTTAGCTTTAGATTGTAATCTTCCTTTTTGATAATGGTCGGCTCCTTAAGGTTTTTGCGTTTATTTTTGGTTTGAGAAAAATGAACGTGAATAGACAAGAATGAGATGTGTATATCCATGTATAATGAAGTGGCTATTTACTAATATGCCCATGTGTAATTTAGTTAGCTAATAACCCAATTAAAGCTCATTTACTTTGTTAATAAGCATGACCCTATATATGATTTATTGAAATCTCAAACCCTTATCATCATTATTCTATTTAATTTATCTAACTAAATTTATGAATAATGTTATCAAAAATTAGGGATGTTACAGGCTCCCCACTTAATGAATTTCATCTTCGAAATTCAGTAGGGTATAAATACTGAACATAGCATATCATTTGTAACACCTCCTAACATCCATAATAATAATACTAACCTATCTAACTGTCTTCTGTCTTCCAAATACAGTCCTTCTCGTTGTCGCTCCACCGAACTTTCACCAACCTGACTGACTTGTTCCTTAATCTTTTCTCATCTCTAGTTATAACCAGAACTGGTTATCTAACACTAGTCAAATTAGGCTCTACCAATAAGTCATCCCGCCCTGTCGGAGGAATAGTAGCCTCTGGATCATACACATATTTACTAAGATGAGACATGTGAAATACATTATGGACACCCATCATACTGCTCGGCAACTCTATCTTGTATGCGAGCTTTCCAATCCTCTCTATAATCTGGAATGGGCCAACATATCTCAGGGCTAACTTCCCTGATTTTCCAAATCGCGCCACACCTTTCATCAGCGATACCTTAATGAAAACCTTATCTCCAACTGTGACGACCCGCCCTTCTACTACCAGAAAGACGTATCATCATTAAGAAAGAAAGGGATAGAAATAGAAAGAAAGAGAAAGAAAGAACAACAATCACAGAATCTCACAGCGGAATGGAATAAAATATAATACATCATATAACAATTACATAGTTTACATGTATCTGAGTTATACAATATTATACACTTGTCAAATTTTATGTACATCTGTCACTACATACATCTCAAAATACAACATACTCTAACTAACACAGAGGAACTATATAGATATCTACATACGTCTGGGCTCCTGCTCCAAGCCCTCCATAACTCAACAATCCAAGAATCTATCACTTGGCTACTCGTAAAAATTTGAGTACCCAAGAGTTTATGAAAACACAAAATATAAACTTCGGGTCAGACATGGGTCTGGTATGAGTAAACAGTTTAAATTGTTTAAATTGAAAAAACATTTGAAAATAAAGGTATCACGTAAGACTCCCCACACATAAATACGGGTAAGTTTTCACCTTACGCTAACCAAAACATTTCATAGGAAATTCTGTGATATTATAATAGTGTCTAGGGTTTTCAAGTAAATAAAAAATAGCCGAAATTGTTACATTATTAAATTCCAGCTACTAGCCACAAAAGTGGGTTATACAATCAAAACCGTTGGCACTTATTGGAAAATGGGTTCCATACAATGGCAGGGCTACTGGGGTACCACCCGTCACAGTACGGGGCCTAGATCACCTTACCGAGGAGTACGCCCACTCCCCTGCAACACAAGGCCGGAACCATTCCTTACTGAACAGCCCCGAACAAGATAACCCCGCAGTTGGCACGACCAACCGCTCACTAATCCGAATAAAAAGGGACATCTAGACAGGGGAAAATCTTGTCCTGCTTGGGCATGACCCACCTAACCTTGTCGCACCTCCCCTGTTTTAGCCATTCCCGGTTGATGAGGCTTGAGGCTACGATTACCTTTACAGAACAAATTCCTTAGAATGCCCATCGCCCGCCTGACGATGTGTTGAAAGCATTCAATCCATACAAGTTCGTTCCGAGTTCAAACGAAACCGAAGGCATTATCTCGTTACACTCATTTTGGAATCACCCTCAGAGTTAATGACGACAACCCTTGCATTCTGAATCTTCATCTTCACATCAGATTCACGACCTATCATTAATTTGGATCGATGTGGTTTTCGGATGTCCAAATATGGAAACCCGATCCCGGTCTCATCGAAATCCAAAACGTGCCTTTTAGGGCCAAGTTGTTTTAAAGTTTAAAACAATTCAATTATCCATATACACACAGGTAGATAGTTCACAACATCACAATAGATAATCAACATTATCACCATAAACAGATAGGCAATATTATCATCACAACAGATAATCCATATTATTATCATACTACAATCAAGCATACATTTCACATTGCATCATTTATCTTATACTAGAAATCTCAAACCATTCAAGTAAACAACATCATCCATCCATATATAAGCAATCATATCAGCTATAATTAAGTTAAAATGAATTAAATTAATTATTTCATCTCTAATTAATTTAAAATAAATTAAATTAATTACTTCCATTTATAAAATTTGCTTATATAACTATTAATCAATTATCAATCAATCAATAAATTTATTTCACTTAATCATACTTGATTAATTAACATTTAATTATACTCAAGTAATCATCATTTAATTATTTTCACAAATTAATTATCTTATCCAAATATAGAAATTAACCTTTAATTACAAACATTACATTACTTCTTAATTACACTAATTAATTACGCTTTAATCTCTTATTATTAACTATATTTATTAATGATTGCTAATTACATTTTCATTTCATTATCCTGTATTAAATTAATTACCTTAAGTAATTAATCTTCAATTAAACTATATTTATTAATCACTTCTGATTAATACTATTCAGTAATCAACCACCTTTAATTACTCTATCACATCACATAGTTTCACCTCAACTGGGTATTAATCCCTTGATTAATTGCCCAAAGTAATTATACTCAAATTACATCCATTATTAAATCATCCTCAATCAACTGCATCCAGTCATTATCATTAATTACTTCTCCAAGTAATTATACTTATCACATCTTCAATAATTAATAAATTAATTAAACTTAATTAATTAACTCAAATAATTCATCTTGAACTTCAGTAATTACAATAAGTAATTAATTCCCTAATTACTTAATTATTTATTTATTTTATTTCATGTTATTTAGTTTATTACTTCCTAATCAATTTATTTACCTTTATTAACTTAATTAACTATATTTTTTAATCATTAATTGGTAAACTTAATAAAACTTAATTATCCATTTATTAATTACTAACTACTTAATTTATCACTTTATTAATTCTTAATTAAATTATTTAATCAATTAACCATTAATCATTAATTTACTTAAGTAGTCAATTTATTTCTTACTTATAATCCATCTCTAATTAAAATTAGAAAGTAATTATTTTTATCCACTTCCTGAAGTCATCAATTAATATTAATTTTTCAGCTTAACTAGCATTTTTAAAAGCCTTCATTGATTCTGGAAATCAATTATGTTAACTAACAACAACTTAATTGTTAATTTACTTTATACTTAAGTAAAATAATTACTGGATTATATAATAATTAAATGTTTTAAAAACTTCGTTAAGTATTAATCAAAAATCATTATAACTTGAATCAAAATTTTAATTAAAACTTGTTAAACATTCATTATGTTCTCGGTACTTAAAAATTTGAGGAAAACAAATTTGTTTAACTCCAACATTAAAATGCATTACTGAAGTTCCAAGGAAACTCGCGCCATTCCTGAACATACCCGAGTATAACTCCAAGTACAACACGCTAATTCTCGACCCTCACTTCCTATACACAACTTCTTCTTCTCTACTTTTTTTTTCCTGCAGTTAACTTTGCTAAGTAAAAAAAACAACAGCCTTAAAACTAACTCGCGATAACCCAAAGCGACCTACTCAAACACTCGTGTACGAGTCGAGAATCCACCACTGACCAACGTCGACTTCCTCCTCCACGCCGTGCACGGCAGCACCAGCAAACTTCGACGAACACCAGCGACTCAGACACATCACAAAACACTCGTATATTCGAAACCCAAGATCGAATTGCCTTCAGGAATGTCGAATCAAAAAAACAACTGTTCGACCCAGATGCAGAGCTCAACCCCATCAACATAATCACCTTGTCACCGCCGTCGTGACCACCGGAAGCCCTCAACTTTTGGCCGCACCTCGACAACACGCCACCCTTCCATTCCCCGAAGTTTCGAACAACTCGATCACGAATGGATGACGAACTCGTCGCATTTACAGGCATGTCAAAATTTTGAAAAAAAACCCTAAATCAATCTCATTTCCTTAATTCACTTAATAGAAAAATTAACTGATAATTTTTACTACATTACCAATGCTCGCACTTGCTTCAACACGAATTTGAACATTTAAAGTTGATTAAATCACTGGAAATTGATAACAATAGAATTTTCATTCAATTGTGTACTGCTCTTACATAACTACACTAAAAATCTTTCTTTTTGTTTTAAAAATCATCAATGTACATAAGGATTCAAAATATAAACTTGAATCAATAATTTACAATAGTCGAATTTTATCAACTATCACTTGATTCCCTGAATATCAATATCACAGTGACATATTTTATAAAAATGGTGTAATCTACCTTTACAAATCTTAATTTAAGTTTTATATCTTATGTTGTTGAGAAATCAAAGCTTATCCATGATTTAAATAAGGATGATTTGAGTTTTTGCACAAAATATGCAACCAGTACCAACTTCAGGAAAGCACAGAAAATCACACAACTATTTACAAGCTGTAGCATACACAATCCAAATTATCAATAAAGTTTAAATTGATTTTAATTAACTTAAAACTTAAAAAAAATGTTTACTCACCAAAAACAAACTGTTGAACAGAGCATATTTGATGTCTGCAGTCCCATCTGTTCTTGTTTGAGTTAGATACATTTGAGTTGGAATTCAATTTGGTTTCACTTCTTTTTTTTTATGAATTGCAGAATGGACTGGAACATAAAAGATGGTTTCACATATATATAAAAGATAAGAAGTTATGTATGAATGGAAAAAGTTTTAACCTGGTTAGGTGTTATCTGTACTATTCATTTTGTTTTATCAGGCAAGCTTCTTTCTTATGGGGCTGATATGATAAAACATTAAATGCTAATGTCCTTATTGTTTACACTTAATCTTATTAGTACATAGACTTTTATCACTTGCCTACATAATCATTTACAGGTTACATATATACAAGCCTTTTTTGTTATTTTTTATACTTATCTCATTGCTATTTAATTATGTTGATCAGATTTTATTCTGCAAAGTAAAGATTTGTGCACATCTTGAATAGACAAAAATATATGCTCGAACAGATGAGCAATAAATGTTGTGTTGCTTAATCTATTTACATAATTATGATTATGTTATACCATGAAGATATTGTATGCATTTGTATAGGGCTATGTTCTTCAGCAAGAAGGCTAAAGGCTTGCATAGGAAGACATATTATTTTATTGCTTTGCTATGAAATACTATGTTTATAAAAATTTGTCTTCTTGCTTGTATTTTAACATACTTGTGTTTGTCAGGTTCCTTTTTTACATTTTTGGTTTGCTTTGAAAACATTTGTTTTATTATTTTATACCTTATGTTTAGATTTATATGTGAAGATATTGTTAAACAAAAAAAATGTTTTATTAATTACTTGCTTGAATAATGAATATGTTTGGGTCCGATTTATTTTTACTATGGTTTACTTTGACAATAATTTGTTTCATAATTTCTAACTTGAATAATTTACATATATATGGTTGTTGTTGATTTGTGTATGAAAATATTTTGTTTCGTTAACTCCTAATTTACATAAGTTATACATAAAAGTTAGAGTCTGGTTTTACCTTACATTTGATTTCATTTTACTTTATGCTTTGTGTTTCTATACCTTGTTCTTATTTTAACTTTGTTAACAAATTTTTAAGTTATGTTGTAAGCAATCTTAACTAATTGATTCTTATTTTAAATTTTACATTTGTATTTTATATTTAACTATCAATGTTCAAGTTATATTCAAAATGATTTTCTCACTTATATTTATATTCATTTCTATTTGTACTTTACTATCATTATTTAAATTAAGTTATATACACATATTTGATTTATATTATACATTTATATTTTATTTTGTTAGAATTAGATTTTAAATTTAAACATTAACATCCATATGTATATTTCCAAATGTAAACAAAGTACAGAATTTTAATTCAATTATATAAGGTAAATATTACTAAGAGATTTTATTTAAATTTCCAAAATCAAATTTCCTTTTAAAAATACAAATTTATATAAACAAATGGCAATTATTCCAAAATCATATCCATTTGAAAATAATTGGTCCACACTTTATTTAATTTGGTTAAATATTTATTAAAATAAACAGGGCCAAAATTCAGGGTCGTTACACCAACTGATAACTCTAAGTCTTTATGCCTCTTATCCATGTAACTCTTTTGTCTGGGCTAAGCTTCTTTCATCCTTCCTAGGATTAACTCAATTTCTCGGACGCCTCCCAAACCAAATCTAGATATTAGACTAATCTGTCTCTATCTCCAACCAACATGGTGGTTTGCATAGCCTTCCATACAAAGCTTCAAAAGGCATCATTCCTATACTAGTCTACTAACTATTATTATGGGAAAACTCAAACAAATGTAGGTGGTATTCCCAAGATTCACCAAAGTCCAACACAGAAGCTCTAAGTAATCTTCGAGTGCCTTGTTGACTCTCTTCGTTTGTCCATCCCACTGAGGGTAATATATGTTGGAACCTCAGTTCTTGATATTTTGATAATAACAATTATATGAGTTTATCTAACCACGTTTTGCAGGGAAATATTGATGATCAGACTCCAGATTGATGAGCGTAATCTTTTGTCTTGTTAGATTTTGTGTATAGTAAGTAATATATGTTAAAATCTCTCCTAACTGGTATACGTGCACAAGCTAATGAATACACGCAATTGTTTACAGAGAAAAGCTTTTATATGTCTGAAACACAGGATTTAGACGTCTAAATCATGTGTTCATACGTCTGAATGCTGAAGCACAACATAAATTTTAAGGCGCATTCAAACGTCTGACTTTAATATTCAGACGTTTGAATTCAACCTATTTTGCACTGTTTCGACGCTAGTTTGTTATTTCGCTATATTCAGAAGGTTGAATTTTATTCAGACTTCTGAGTTAAAAATAACGGCTAGTTTTTCGAAAGGTTGCTTCTCTTACCTAAATAGAAACAACGCTCAATTCAACAGTTGCTTCTTTTTTATTCATGGCCTCTTTGTTAGTTCATGAGATGATGGTTTTGATGACAACAACCTTAAAATAGATTATAAAATATAAATACTAATATTATAAGTTTAGATAAATATGTATATGCTGGATTTAACCATGCAGGTACCAAGAATGAAGACTGTACAGTTTAGAGATTCAAGATGTCAAGATTGAAGACTCATGAGTATCAAGATTATCAAGAGTTTAAGAATTGAAGTAATTTATTCTTTAGTTAGAAATTTTGTTAAAACTCATAGAAAAGTACTGGCATCTTAAAATCCAATTTATTCGTGGAATGGAATCCACTTCGAGCATGTTAAAGGGATGGAACCCTAAGTAGGATGGAACCTACTAAAAATCTAGTGGAACATTGTTTTGTATCCGCTAACTTTTTATTCAAAATGATTTTTCAAAATTATATCCTGTTTTCAAAATGTTTCCAAAACCTTTCTTTTAAAAAGCATCAAAAACCTCTATCCTGATTTTAAATAATTTTAGCCTCAAAATTGTCTTTAATTTCAAAGTCAAATTACTCCTGATTTTAAACTATCTTTTAAAATAATATATTTAACTTTTAAATATTTGTACTTAAGATTTAAATATAAAATTATAGTTAAATTTTATATATATTATTCTCTATATTTACTTATGTATTTTAACTATAGTCGAGTATATTAGAAAATTTTAAAATAGTTTTAATATAAGATAAAGGTTATTTTCAAAGAAAATCAAATCATCAAAAATTGGTTTGGGATGTCGACATGCCTTTGGTGACCATGTCGACATGGTGTCAGTTGAGTTCAAAATTTAAATTTCAAAAGAAGTGTCTATTCGCCATAACTCTTCACGAATGGATATGGCTGTTGTTCTTCTATAAATAAGGGTTAGTTTCAACGAATTTGATATTAGATTTTCTGGTTTTTCACTCCTCTTCTTATTCCACATTTCTTAATACATATTCTTACCATTACTCTGCCGAAATCAACATTGAATCAAACTCGATCTTTTCTAGTTTGATTCTCTATCACTATCTCAACAAGGTTCTCGGTGCTATTCAGAGTTATAGGCTTCTTTATAATCTATTAAGTGAGAAAAGGTGTGATTGTGGCCTTAAAAATCAATCAAGCGAGATAAGGTGTGATTGTAGCCTTGGTAAATCAATTGGGTAACCTTGTGGCCCGGAAATCAAGTATCTCTACCCAGAGGATTGTGATTCTGAAGGGTGTACCTCATAGCCTTGAAATCAAGGGTGTAATTGTACAATTGCTTTTGAAAGGAAATTCGTACTTGTGTTGCGGGACTGGATGTAGGGTAATTCCGAACCAGTATAAAATCCGATTTGTTCTTTCCTTTATTACTTTTACTTTATTTCTGCATTTGTGTTTGTTTCTGTGATCATATCTACGTCTGTATATTGCATACATCCGTGTTCAATTCAACATAAATTCAAAAAGATTTAGTAATTCTTTGTAAACACTATTCACCCCCCTTGTTAATCCTAGCCTTGAGATCCGTAATCCGCATTTCTTTCAATTGGTATCAGAGCGAGGTTTTCAAAGTTTCATAATCTGATTTTTGAAAAGTTTTCAAAATGGCTATCGGCACTGGTACTATTACTAACAGTAGTATTCCTGTCCCTAGTTCATTTGTGGAAGGTCAGTCTACTGTCAGACCACCACTTTTTAATGGCAGTAACTTAAAATCTATAGGATTAGACATTTGGAATATTACACAAACTGAATATTCTGAACCCACAACTGATTTTGCACAGTGGACTGCTGAGCAAAAGACTATTACACAAAATAAATCTAAGGCAATGAATATTTTGTTTTGTTCACTATATAGAAATGAATTCAATCGAGTGTTAGTTTGTAAGTCTGCATATGAAATCTGAAAAACTTTGCAAGTTACTCACGAAGGAACAAGCAAAGTTAAACAGACCAAAATTTCCATGCTCACAAATCAGTTTCAATTATTTAAAATGAATCTAATGAGTCTATTTCAAATATGTATAGTAGATTTCAGGATATTGTGCATTCTCTAATATCTTCAGGAAAGGAATTTTCTAAAGAAGATCAAGTCAGAAAGATTTTAAATTCTCTTACTCCAGAATGGGATCAAAAGACACTTGCTATCGAAGAGGCAAATGACATCAGTACTTTAAAGATAGAAGAATTAATTGGAAATCTAATGTCGCATGAAGTTCAAATGATCAGGAGAAGAGAAACAAAGCATTTGAAAAGAAATCAATGTTATTAAATGCACTGACCGATGGATCAGACTCAAACAGCGATAATGATGAAGAGATAGCCTTTATGAACAGAAATTTTAGGAAATTCATGAAATACAAAAAGATGAATAATCTAAAGAGAAACAACTATAAGAACTCTGGAAATCAGAATGCAGTGCCAAATGATGTCAAATGTTACAACTGTGATGAACCAGGCCATTTCAAAAGAGACTGTCCGTATCCAGATAGGCAAAATCCTCCTATGAACAATGATCCAGCAAAGAAACGGAAGCGTGCATTTACTGCTACTCTAGATGACTCGGACTCTCCCTCAAGTGATGATGATCAGAAGACAGATAATTCAAATTTGTGTTTCACAGCTGTTCATGACTCCGACGAATTCAAAGAAACGGACTCAGAAAAAGGTACACGTTTACAATATCATTGGTTAAAATTGCTTACTTAGAATTAGTTGCTTAATTGCTTGATTGACTGATTTTGAATTGGTGTGCTGTTTGAATTTTAATTTTTTTAATTATTATCTTATTATTTTATTATTATTTTTATTATTTTTAATAGTATAATTTTCTAAAATATAATATAAATATTTTAGATATGTATATATATATATACATTAAAAATAATAAGTATATTTATATATATATATAATATATTAGAGAACTTAGGAAAAATAAATTACCAAAATTCACTAGTACATGTCGACATGGTCCCTACCATGATGTCGACATGGGTACCAGAATTTGAATTTCAAAATTTGAATTCAAATGTTTGAATTTCCCTCCACCTTTTCACTTCATTCAATTCTTTGAAAAGCTACCTTTTGACCAGAGAATATGTCCTTTGAGAATCTATTTATTCACTTTCTTTTATCATATTTTTTCACTCTCATTTTCAAATTCAAACTCTCTCTTCAAAACATCAAGATCTCTACTCTCTACTTTAATGGCTTCTTCAAGCAACCCCTCCACCATGAGAATTTCCAGAAAAATAAAAGAGCAACTACTCAATGATCCGGAGGCAATAAAAGCATACATCAATTATGCTAATTATGCCAAAATCCATCTCTGAAAGTTTGCTATTTTTCAAGATTTCTCTTCTTATGAACTTGGTTCTCTTTTTGCAAACAATGGAGTTCTTAGTCTTATTGATGCTTCTCAAAATGATTTTGTTTGCTATCCAAATCTTGTCAAAATTTTCTATGCTAATTTAAACCGTGGATTTTATCGTGGAAATGAGGATGAAATTTGGAGTAGTGTCAAAGGCACTAGAATTGTTTTGAATTGTGATTTTTTGGGTACCATTCTCAATTGCAAGTGTACGGGAATGGATCTTTCTAATTTTAAAATCGATGAAAATGATCGTGAGACATTTCATCACATTTTCGAAGGGAATGATAATTTTGAATTCAAAAATCGAAATTTTTGACCAAAGGCAAGAATTGTCAATCTTCTTTTGCAACATACTTTGACCCCAAGATCGGAGAATTTTAACAATCCTACTTCAAAAGTTTGCAAAGCTCTTTTTGCTCTTTTAGGAAATTATGACATAAATTGGGCGCAAGTTATTTTGAATGAACTTCGTCCTAAAAATCTTGAAATGGGTGAGAATACTTTATATCATGGAATTTATCTCACTCGCATTTTTAACTATTTTAGAGTGGATTTCAAAGGCGAAGAATTTGTTTCTAGAAAAGTTTTCAATCATTCCAGCATTTCGCTTATGAAAATTCCATTTGTTTTTCAACCTTTTGAGACCCTTGCCGAAAAGGAATAGCGTTTGGCTCATGAGGAAATGGAAGAAGAGGAAGAGGAAGAAGAAGGGGATGAAATGGAAATTGAAGAAGAAGAAGGTGAAACCTCATTGGAAAGATTTGACTATCCTCCTAATCCATCCACCAAAACCCTTCTCAAAAACCAAAAGACCATTATTGAGAATCAACGGATTCTTAAACGATCCGTTAGTAAGAAGTTGGACAAAATTTCATCCAAGATGAACAAGTTCATTTCCAAAGTTAGCAAGAAACTTGGACTTTCTTCATCATCATCCTCTAACTAGTTTTATCTTTTCGTATCTTGTTGTATGTGTTTTAGCATGTTTTAATTCGAAAGTTCATGTAATTTCGTATGTTTAATCATCGTATCATCTTAGTATGCAGTGAGATGAAATTTTCTTTCTGTTATCTAGCTTATCTTATCTCCAGAATAAATGTTAGTATATTATATAGATATATATATATACACACACAATTATTCACAAAATCTAAATATTCTTCACTAACCCATGTCGACATACCCACGGTGACCATGTCGACATGTACTGGTCAGAAATGACAATTCATTTTGAATTTGAAATTTGAATAACAACCATATGTCTATTCATTTCAAACGAATTTCTACACCTACATATACCTATTTCTTCCAGAATTCTTCATTGAAAATTATTTCCTTTCTTCTAATTCTTGTTTCCTTTCTTCTAATTCTTCATTTCTTTCACAAATTCAATTATGGCTAATCCAATTTACAATTTATCCGAAAATCTTGAAGAAACTCTAAATTCGTTCAAGAGTATTCTCTCGTTCATTCTTCGTAACCAACGACACTTAGAATTGAGTCAAATGCAGATGATCAAAGAGCAAAAAAGGCATTTCGATGCAATACGATGGATGATTTCCTCCCTACAAAAGGATGATAATGAAGCACATCCTCCAGTCTCTCTCACCAACGACAATGATAATTGGGATGCTATTAAGGAAGATCCAATCTTTGAAGAAGAAGAATGGGTGGAAGTTCCACGTAACGTTTGATTTTTATTTGTTTGCTTTGTTTGAATTGTTTGTTTTAATTAATTTGATTTGGTTTGGAATGATACTCGGTGTGGATTGATTTCTTAAATTGGTTTGATGGTTGCTACATAAAACATGTGTATATATATATACATTGAAATGTACATAATCCTTGATTAATTATCATGTTCATAAAGATAATTATTTCTTAATCTATCTATTATATATTCCATTGTATAGTTTATTAATGCATGTACTCTAGTCCAAGAATGAGGGAGAGTTAGTTTTTGTTGATAAAGGGGGAGAAATATAAAAATAGGTTAGTTAGGCATAAATTAAGCGGGAGTTATAGATTAAGGGGGAGTTATTAGGATAGAAGTAATATTTTATAAACAAAGGTTGTCATCATGAAAAAGGGGGAGATTGTTAGTTCGTGAGATGATGATTTTGATGACAACAACCTTAGAATAGATTATAAAATATAAATACTAACATTATAAGTTTAGATAAATATGTATATGCAGGATTTAACCATGCAGGTACCAAGAATGAAGACTGTACAGTATAGAGATTCAAGATATCAAGATTGAAGACTCATGAGTATCAAGATTATCAAGAGAATTGAAGTAATGTATTCTTTAATTAGAAATTTTGTTAAAATTCATAGAAAAGCACTGGCATCATAAAATCCAATTGATTCGTGGAATGGAATCCACTTCGAGTCTGTTAAAGGGATGGAATCCTAAGTAGGATGGAACCTACGAAAAATCTAGTGGAACATTGTTTTGTATTCGCTAACTTTTTATTCAAAATGATTTTTCAAAATGATTTTTCAAAATTATATCCTATTTTCAAAATGTTTTCAAAACCTTTCTTTTAAAAAGCATCAAAAACCTATATCCTGATTTCAAATAATTTTAGCCTCAAAATTATCTTTAATTTCAAAGTCAAATTACTCCTGATTTTAAACTATCTTTTAAAATAATATATTTAACTCTTAAATATTTATACTTAAGATTTAAATATAAAATTATAGTTAAATTATATATATATATATATATATATATATTATTCTCTATATTTACTTATGTATTTTAACTATAGTCGAGTATATTAGAAAAGTTTAAAATAGTTTTAATATAAGATAAAGGTTATTTTCAAAGAAAATCAAGTCGTCAAAAATTGCTTTGGGATGTCGACATGCCTATGGTGACCATGTCGACATGGTGTCAGTTGAGTTCAAAATTTAAATTTCCAAAGAAGTGTCTGTTCGCCATAACTCTTCACGAGTGGACATGGCTGTTGTTCTTCTATAAATAGGGTTAGTTTCAACGAATTTAATATCAGATTTTCTGGTTTTTCACTCCTCTTCTTCTTCCACATTTATTAATACATATTATTACCATTACTCTGTCGAAATCAACATTGAATCAAGCTCGATCTTTTCTATTTTGATTCTCTAACACTATCTTAACAAGGTTCTCAGTGCTATTCAGAGTTATAGGCTTCTTTGTAATCTATTAAGTGAGAAAAGGTGTAAATGTGGCCTTGAAAATCAATCAAGAGATAAGGTGTGATTGTAGCCTTGGTAAATTAATTGGGTTAACTTGTGGCCCGGAAATCAAGTATCTCTACCTAGAGGATTGTGATTCCGAAGGGTGTACCTCGTAGCCTTGAAATCGAGGGTGTAATTGTAAAATTTCTTTTGAAAGGAAATCCGTACTTGTGTTGCGGGACTGGATGTAGGGTAACTCCGAACCAGTATAAAATCCGGTGTGTTCTTTCCTTTATTGCTTTTACTTTATTTCTGCATTTGTGTTTGTTTCTGTGATCATATCTGTGTCTGTATATTGCATACATCCATGTTTAATTCAACATAAATTCAAAAAGATTTAGTAATACTTTATAAACACTATTCACCCTCATCTAGTGTTAATCCTAGCCTTAAGATCCGTAATCCACATTTCTTTCACTCTTCACGAAGCATTGCAACCTTTTAACAACTATAAATAGCAAGCAATTTCAACACTATTATTAATGAATTCTTATTTTTGATTTCTAAATTCTATACACTTGCTATTTACTTCAAAGATTCTCAAATCAAACTATTTGATCACTAACATTCAAGCATATTCTTGTGTAATCAATTAGTCTTCCTTTCTTCATGAATTTCACTATATACCATAAAGAAGAAGATTATAGGAAGGGTGTACTTATATTAACTCATCAGTGCTATTACACAGCGTATAAAATCAGAAACATTTCCACTTGTAATTGAAGTCCTGTTATAGTGTCCTTAGGCAGTAGAAGTCCTATTCAGTTGTCTAGGTGGGGAAGTCATGTTTAGTTGTTCAGCCGGTGTAATATTTGTTCCTCCGGATGAAGCGAGGGTATCGATTGAATTTCAAAAGGAGTTTGGGACTGGACGTAGAATGAGAAGTTCGAACTAGTATAAAAATCTCTAGTGTCTTTTATTATTGCTTATATTTTTATATGCATATTCCGCTCAAGCAAATAATTTAGTTAACTTTCATATTACACAATCACATAGTTACTTTCGCTTGGTATCAGAGCAAGTAATCTTGTAACCATAACACAATTATTTGATATTTTTAGTAATATGGAAAATAACACCAACGCCGGTTTTACCGAAGGTCGGTCCACTGCACGACCACCACTTTTCAATGGTTTGAACTATAACCATTGGGCTGCTAGGATGAGAATCTATATGTAAGCTAATGTTTATGATACATGGAATATCTATCACACTAAACATCACATACCTACTACTGAATATTTAGAATGGTCAACACACAAAAACTAGATACTACTGCAAAAGCAAAAGCTATGAATATGTTATTTTGTGCACTAGATAAAAATGAGTTTAATAGAGTTAGCATGCGTACTATGAACAGAAAATTAAAGATCAAAAGTTAAATTGGTTGGAGAAAATGGCAATCAAATTTTATGGTTCAACCCCAGTCCAAAATCGAACTATTGCTCAATCTTCTCCACGTCCTCATGTATCTCCAAACTCAAGGGAACGCGGACAAGCAGTTGGTTCTCCAGCTCATCAGAATTACTGGTCTTCTCTTAAACAATTCGAAGAGAACACCAAGGATGAACTAAAGAATTCTGACGATTCTCCATCCAACTATTAACTTTTTTCTTTATTTTTTTATTATTGTTTATATCAATAAATTTTGTGTAAAATGATTGTATACTATAAAAAGTTGATTATGTATTATTTTTTTTTAAACAGACCTGGATGTAGCATTCTGTGTTAACTCAGACATCTGAATTGACAATTCAGATGTCTGAATATTATACCTGGGAATATTTATTCACCCAGATTCAAACGTCTGATCTAAAAAATTAGGAGTCTAAATCAAGCCCAAAATCAACTGATTCTTTGCTGCCTTCGAAATTGCACTAATTCAGAAGTCTGAACTTATTTTAGGCATTTGAAATCATCAGGCTTTTAAGCGGGCCTACTTCATTAAATCCATCTACCAACTCTACTTTACTCTTTTATCTCTATTTTTAACCGCACCCATTCACTTTCACCTTTAGAAAATCCATACTCTAACCCTAACAACTCCATTTTTACCTCCAATTCTTCATCCAAATTCAAACTGAAAATGGCTCTAAGGTTTAAGCGCATAAGAGAATCAACAACCGGACCATCCGAAGCTCAAATTCGGTCTTGGCTTCACAATGAGACTGCTATTGCAAGATTCAACACCATGAAAAACTCTAAAATATTCGATGGAGCATTCATGCAATTTCAGGAGTTCAATGGCTATAGAATTAGGGAAATGGCAGAGTCGAACCATTTCGATTCGCTAATTGGGTATGATTTTAAGAATTTAAAAATCAGCCACCTTCTTATCAAATTATTTTACGCTAACATGAACCTAGACCATCACAATCCTCAAAATAGAGAAAATTGTGTATGGACTATGGTATGTGGAGTAAAAAAATTCTTCCTTTGCAAAGACTTGGCCATATTTTGAGATGCGCTTATCAAGGAATCGACGTTGACGATGTTGACGCCAATATGTATGAATGTGATGAAGTTTCACACAGATTTCTTTCCGACAACATGACGAATATGATTTCAACAAAGTTGCATCCTCAAGATCGAATAATCCATCGTGCCCTCATCCGGTCTCTTCAACCCCAAACCGGTAGCTATGAGAAAATTTACAAAAGGGATTTCCAAGCTCTCTATGCTATCTATTCTAATCGACAAGTAAATTAGGGGAAGATTATAATAGACTATTTCAAGACGTGATGATTCGTAGGAAATATAAGACTTTGCATTATGGGGCTACATCATGAGAATATTAATGCAATGTGAAGTTCCGATACCGAGTTCAAAAAATTCATCCATAAGTGTGCTTAGCTCTAAAACTTTAGGGCTAATGCAATTATCAAAGCGACCAACATCTCATGGTATCGTTCCCTTTCATCAATGGGTCGACAACCGGAATCGTGGTATTCGTCAATCGTCACATCCTAACATACATTCGTCATCTTCATCTCAACCTCCTCATCAACAAGAAGAAGAAGAAGAATACTATGAGGAAATTCAAGAAATCCGAGAAGATGCAACACCAAAGCAAGATTTAAGAACTCTTTCGCAAAATCAAAAGAAGCTTCAAAAACAAATGATGAGCATGGAAAGAAACACAAACAAAAAATTTCAGCTCCGTTAAGGGATTCTTAAACAAAATTTGGGATAAGCTTTCTTGTATGTCTTCCTCATCTCCCGACATTCAACACAACCCGGCACCACTCACTTGGTATTCCGATCAAGAAGAAGAAGATAATGTTGATGTTGTTGACGACAGTAATGAATTTTAAGTTGGTATGGATGATTTCTTATCTTATTTTTTTATGATGTGTTTTGTTATCTTTGTCTACAATCCTTGTTATTCTCTGTTTAAGTACTTTGTATAATTTTATGTTTTTCACTTTTAAAACATTATGTTTTATTTGTAGTTCAATCTGTAAGTTGGTGTTTGATTCTAAATGTTCTTGTTCTTCCATGGTTTTCTATGTGATGTATATCTCTATGTTCTTATTGTGATTTTAGTACTTGTTTTTCTCTCCTATACTATGTTGAGTAACTAATTCCTTTTTATCAATGACAAAAAGGGAGATAAAGGTAGAATAATGTTATGGGAATTCTTTAATTCAGGGGGAGAAAATATTATTTTCGTACTAACCAATATTTCTATGAGAGGAGAAATTATTATTTACTAACCAATATTCTTGTAGTTATCATTATCAAAAGGGGGAGAATGTTGGAAACTTAGTTCCTGATATTTCGGTAGTTACAATTATATGAGCTTATCTAACCTAGTTTTGCAAGAAAATATTGATGATCAAACTCCGGATTCATGAGCGTAATGTTTTATATTGTTAGAGTATGTGTATAGTTAGTAATATATGTTAAAATGTCTCCTAATTAGTATACGTGCACAAGTTAATGAATACACGCACTTGTTTTCAAAGAAAAGCTTTTATATGTCTGAAACATAGGATTCGGACATCTAAATCAAGTGTTTCAGACGTCTGAATGCTGAAGTATAAATTTTAAGGCGCATTCAGACGTTTGACTTTAATATTCAAATGTCTGAATTCAACCTATTTTGCACTGTTTCAGTGCTGGTTTATTTTTTCGCTACATTCAGAAGGCAAAATTTTATTCATACTTCTGAGTTAAAAATAATGGCTAGTTTTTTGAAAGGTTGCTTCTCTTCCCTAAACAGAAACAACGCTCAATTCAACAGTTTCTACATTTTGATTCATGGCTACTCTTCACAAAGCATTGCAATCTTTTAACAACTATAAATAGTAAGCAATTTCAACACTATTATTAAATAATTCTTATTTTTTGATTTCTAAATTCTATACACTTGCTATTTACTTTAAACATTCTCAAATCAAACTATTTGATCACGAACACCCATGTATATTCTTGTGTGATCAATTAGTCTACCTTTCTTCACGAATTTCACTATACATTATAAAGGAGAAGATTAAAGGAAGGGTGTACTCATATTGACTCATCGGTGCTATTACAGAGCATATTCAGTCAGAAACATTTCCACTTGTATTTGAAGTCCTGTTGTAGTATCCTCAGGCAATAGAAGTCCTATTCGGTTGTCTAGGCGGGAAAGTCCCGTTCGGTTGTTCAGGCGATGTAATACTTGTTCCTCTGGGTGAAACGAGGGTATCGATTGAATTCCAGAAGGAGTCTGGGACTGGACGTAGAACAGGAATTTCGAACCAGTATAAAAATCTCCAGTGTCTTTTATTATTGCTTATATTTTTATATTCATATTCCGCTCAAGCAAGTAATTTAGTTAACTTTCATATTACACGATCATATAGTTACTTTCAATATACAGTACTCATATTAAGCTTGGTACTCAATACCTCCTGTGGACTCTTCCAGAATTCACTAGTGAACAAAGCATCTCTATCACTGACTATACTACTAGGAACACCAATAGTCTAACTATGTTCTTCATGAACATCTTAGCTAAAACATGTGCCGTCCTAGTTGACTTAATCGAAATGAAATGAGCACTCTTGGTCAATCTGTCCACTATGAACCATATACTTTCATTACCTCGACTTGACCTTGGTAGTCCATCTATAAAATCCATAGATATCGAATATCATTTCCAAATTGTAATCTCTAAAGGTTGAACCAACCCACTTGGCTTTCTGTGTCCAGCTTTCACTTGTTGACAGTTGCACACTGCCTAACCCACTAGCCAACATCCTTCTTCATGCCTTCCTAATAGAAGCACCTCTTCATATCCTGATACATTTTGGTTCCTACATGATGATTCATAAACTTGGACCGATGACATTCTCCAGAACTTCCTTCCTCAAGTCCTCCACGTTCGAAATACATAACTGTCCCTTCTTTCTCAACCATCCTCTCTAGTCAAGGCTAAAATCCCTTAGGCCATCGATCTCAGTTCCAGCCTCAAGCTTTCTGATCTTCTCGGCTAACAATGGATCCTCCTTTTGCTTTGAAGTAATCCTCTCAATCAACACTGGTCGAACTCCCTAACAGGATAACATGGAAGCATTCTGACTAGAACTAGCAGTCGATCTTAACTGCAAAACCACAATCGGTCAAAGCTTCTAAATCCTTCCACTCCTCCGACATAGCTAACACTATATTCTGGTGTTTTCTGCTAAGAGCATCTGCTACCTTATAACCTTTTCCAGATGTATACTGTAAACCAAAATCATATGCAGCCAAAAAATCTAGCCGCCTCTGCTGCCTCATATTCAACTCTTTCTAAAAGAATGAATACCGTAAAGGCTTATGATCGGTATAAAGCTCAAACCTCTCCCCTAAGAGAAATGTCTCCAAATCTTCAATGCAAAGATCACAGCTGCCTACTCCAAATCATGAGTGGTATACCTAACTTCATGCAGTCAAAGCTTCCTAGATGCATAGGCAATCACTTTACCATTCTACATCCATACTGCTCCAAAACCAGTTCTGCATGCATCAGTGTATACCACCAACCTTTGATTTCTGCCGGGAACTAGTAATACTGATGCATTTATCAACAAATGCTTTAACTTAAGGAATGTTTCCTCACATTTGTTGGACCAGACAAACTTCACATCCTTCTTGGTCAACTTAGTCAAAGATGCTGCTATCCATGAGAAATCTTTTATAAATCTCCGGTAGTAGCCATCTAGTCTAAGAAAACTTCTAAACTCAGTCACTATCTTTGGTCTCTTCCAATATTAACAGCTTCGATCTTATATGAATCGACTAACAACCATTTTTCTAAAACCACATGACCAAGAAATTTAACCTCTTTTTTTCAGAAATGACACTTCGTAAACTTTGCCTTTAGCTGATTCTGACTCAGCGTCACAAGCACCACTCTAAGATGATCTTCATTCTCTCTCTCATCCTTAGAGTATACTAAAATTCCATCTATAAACATCAAAACAAGCCTATCCAAGTACTCTCAGAAAACTCGGTTCGTCAAATCTACGAATAAAGAAGGTGCATTCATTAATCCAAATGGCATCACTAACCCCTCATACGAACCATACCTTGTTTGAAATGCAATTAAAGAAATATTATCCTCCACCATTCTTAATTGATGGAAACCTATTTCCAAATCCAATTAGGAAAATACTCTGGCTGCACTCAACTTATCGAATAGATCGTCTGTTCTTGGAAAATGATACTTATTCTTAATCGTCCTTTCGTTCAACTTGCTATAGTCGATACAAATCATTAACGACCCATCTGGCTTCTTACAAACACCGCAGCTGGTCCCCAAGGCGAATAACTTGGTCTAATAAAATTCCTTCCTTCATGATCCACTAGCTGCACCTTCAACTCATTCATCTCAGTGGGTGTCATCTTGCTAGATGGTCTACTCAAAGGTTTAGCTCCGGGCACAAGACCTATTCTAAATTCAACAGCTTGTTTTAGTGGTAGCCCTATGACTAGCCTAAAGACATCTGCAAACTCTCTTACTACCTAAACCAGACTTAACTCATTTCCTATCTCCATAGCATTAAGCAAAGCACTTGGGTCAGTATTCCCTACTAAGAATATCACTCGATCATGGGTGTCTTAGTCATATCTCATTGTCCTAGCAAAATATTCTAGCCTCATACCTACCTAACTAATCCATATCCAAAATGATTCTGAAATCTACGAAATCAATGACGTACAAGCGGCATGCAAACTAATGACTTAACAATTCAAGTTCTATCTGGTCAAATTTCAACACTAGAGTTGCATACCCTCTTATTGGATTCACAGCCCTTAAGGAAGTAACAAGGCAGGTGAGCACTAAGCATAATCAATCAACCAAACATTAAGACGTAAATGAATGTGACACACCGGCATCAAAAATTACCCTAACTGGAATGCTCTGAATCAAAAAGGCACCTTCCATCATAGTCTTTTCTTTATCAGTTGCAGTAAGCCTAGCTGTCCTAATAGTAAAAACCTTTCCTTTGTCCTCCCTAACTAGCACAGGATACTGATTCTTATAGTGCCCAACTTGATCATAGTTGAAGCACTTCACATTCTTCTTGGTTGTAGCTTTCTTTCCATTTCCTGACCGACACTCATTTGCATAGTGACCCTTCATGTCATACTTAAAGAAAACTACCTCAGCCTTTGACTTCTTAGTAGTATCTCTCTTTTGGGCTCTCTTCCTTTTAAAGAATTTCTCTTCTTCCCTTGAGAATGCTGAGCTTCCACTGGCTTCTCTCTAGCACAATTAGTAAGCATTTCCTCATGGTGAATGGCCATCTCCACCACCACATGACAAGGTCATTCTAGCGAGCTCGAGCTTCAATCACCGAATGAACCTCTCATTTCTTCTAATGTCAATGTCTATAATATCATGTCCATATCGGGACAGCTCCTCAAACTTAGTGGCACACTCAACAACCGACATATCTCCCAGCTCCAGGTCCATTAACTTCCTCAACGGTTTTGACTTAGCAAACTCAAATACAAACTTCTTCTCAAATCTCATCTTAAAATCAGCCCAAGTCAACTGTTCTTTTGGAACTCCGATAGTGAAACTATTCCACCAATGTAGTGCTGACCCATGCAACTGTCTAGAGGCCAACCTTCTTGTTTTCCATCATTCAGACCCAAATCAAAAAATATACGCTCATAAGCAACAGCCAATTCTGAACCTCTATGGCACTCTTCGTTCCCAAGAATCGCTTCCCATCCAAACTGGCGTAATCACTACTCAGCAAAGCATAATTATTCCCAACTGAGGCCACAGGATTAGCTCCTCCAACATTTCCAGCAACACCAGCAGCAGCTCCTGCTTACATCAAACCAACAAAGAACTGATACATCACCCCTATATCTATTGGTGGATTTCCAGCACCCACATTGGCATCAGCATTTTGATTATTAGCATTAGCCGATCGACCCGGGTATCTCCTTATAGTGGGTTGAGCATTTCCATTAGTTGTAGTGCTTCCTCCATCGAGATGTCCTCTTCCATCTAGTGGGTCAAAGTAGTTATATACAAAAGTATCTCTTTCAAAACCCTTAAAAATTGTTCTAAGGAACCATCTAGTCAAAGGCAACAACCTTTGAACTTCGGAGTATAGAGTCGAAACCCTCTTTTGACCCTATAACCTTTCAAACTCTCAACCCCTTTTGAAAGCATTTAGGAAGTGGCTTAGCTTAGTTAAAAACAGAGATAACCCTCTAAAGGATTGAGAGCTTCAATACAGTCGAAAGGAAAATTAGCGGCTGGGTTTCGACTTGGTCAAAACCAATCTCTTCGAAAGGATTCTTATTTAAAGATAAAGTTACCCCTTCGAAAGTAAACACCTTTACATAGTATAGAAACCTTATTCGGAAGTTATTTATAAAAAAAACCCTTTCGAAAACATTTGTTTCGACTATGTCAAAGACTTTAAGTAAAACAAGGCAAGATCTTATCTTGGAAAATAAAATAGGATTTTGCCTCTATCGAAAGCATATCTTTCGACATCAAGGCTTCCGTCTTCCTTCCAATCCATTGTGTACCATCTAAGTGATACCTTATGCATTGGTTTCAACTTTATGGGTTTCAACTGAGATAGTGTGAAGTCAATGGAGTCGAAAGGTATTATTGTTTGAGGCAGAACCAACTTTTCTAAATTAAAGGCTGAAATTTAGCTACTTTTCGTAATTGCTTTACAACCACTTGCCTATTTGTAAATCTTTGATTGGTTGCCATAAAAATTTACAAATACTTTTACAATAAAACTTCCGCATTTAATCAGATCTAAATCAAAGAAATTATATCATTTAAACCCTTCCATTAACAAAAGCTGTATTTGCAAATAAGTCATTCTTTTGAAATAATATATTTTCCTTAGTAAACATTTGGGAAAAATCCCCAAAAATCACAGAAATTCAATTTTATCATGTAGTCAAACATATTAAAATGTCTGACCTAATTTCTTTCTAAAATACTCGAAATTTTTTAAACCTAATTATATCATAGTTTCCTTTAGAAATTCATAATAAATTTTCTATAGCTCGAAATTTTTTGAAAACTAAAACTTATCTCCAAAATCATGTTCTACTTGACATAAAAAAATTCCGTGGCATTTTAAAATCAATAACCCTCAGTTTTTACCCTAAAATCGTATGAATTTTTCATATAAATGAATTTTTTAAATCAAACAATCAATAACTTAAGCATATCATCATTCAAAATATCATAGAAAACGAGATTAAGTCTTAAACTGAGATTATATGATTTTAAAAACAAAAGGAGATGGAATGAATTATTATTCACCTTAAATATAGTTAGGAATTTGAGATTGGTTGTTGCTTAATCCTTCCTAGCTTGATCCGTAACTTTAGATTGCAATCTTCCTCTTTGATAATGGCTGGCTCCTTAGGGTTTTTATGTTTATTTTTGGGTTGCGAAAAGTGAATGTGAATAGATAAGAATGCGAAGTGCATAGCCGTGTATAATGAAGTGTCTATTTACTAAAATGCCCTTGTGTAATTTAATTAGCTAATGACCCAATTAAAGTCCATTCGTTTTGTTAATAAGCATGGCCCTATATATGGTTTATTCAAATCTCAATCCCCTTATCATCACTATTCTATTTAATTTATCTCATTAAATTTCCTGAATAGTGTTATCGAAAATTAGGAATGCTACATGTAGTCAAGTTAGGCTAAAAAAATCCTTATTCCAAATAACTGATCAACAAATCAACTACACATGGTATTGGATAACTAATCTTTTTCGTTAGCTTGTTCAGTCCACGATAATCGATGCAAAGCCTTAAAGAGCTATTTGTTTTAGTAGCAAAGATAACGGATGCTCCCCATTCTAAACACTGCTTTGGATAAAACCCTTCTCCAATAATTCATTCATTTATTTATAAAGCTCGTGCCTTTTTGTAGGAACCATATGCCTAATTGGTAAGGTAACAGCTCCGACATCTGTTTCTAAATAAATCCAAAATTGGGTCTCCCTATGAGAAGGAAGCCACAAACTTTAGTAAAGACATCTGGAAAGTCCTGAACTATAGGAATGGAAGCTAACTCCATGTGACAGGTCTATGAGATACAAATAACTCAGCATAATAGAACTTTTAGGGTCATAGTAAACATCAAGGTGGCTTACTACAAGCACCCAAGCGAACAATTTTCCCAACACAATCCAATACTGCTTCATACATAGACATCCTATCCATCTATAGAATTATCAAAACTAAAAATTTCCAATACAAAAGCATCACAAACAAGTAGGACACCCAAAATATATAACTTCAATTTCCCATAAATAATGGATAAATGGACCAATCCCTAATAAGATTTGATATTATAATAAGGTCTGCGATTATACCAGTCCGTAAGTGTAATTCACCTACTAGCTTACTTGAAATAAATGAGTGAGATGCTCCGATGTCAAATAAAGTGCGAATAGATAAACTAAAATGAGCTAACATATCTTTCATGGTGACTTTCTTCCCTTTATCTGCAGGCAAGGCTATTCTTGAGTTAGGGACATCATCAAGTGTATAAGCTAGCACCATTTGAGTAGAAGTCTTAAGCAAGGTTGAACACTCCCTCTTTATATGCCTAAGTTGGTTGCAGTTGTAGCATTTGATCTCCACAACATTCACTTTGCAATCCTTTTCCACATATCTCCTGATATGGCTCTTCTTACACCAAAACCTTGGTTTCTTATTCTTCATTGAGCTTCTACTTCATCCTCGTGTTTATTCTACCAAACCGGCTTCCCTTTTACCTTTTCAGGTTTTCCATTAGGAACTGAACTCAATAATGCAATGTACACGAAGCTCTCAAAAATATCCCAAGTGGGTATATGGCTCAACCAATATCTCTCAAGGACGGGTTCAACCCCTTAGAAAATTTTGTTGCATTTTTTGCTGGTGTATTAATGAGGTCTAAGCAATACTATGCTATCTAGTTGAATTCCTTAATGTTATGGTCTTCTTGTTCAAAATGGATGAACTTCTCTCATTCCACATCTCATTCAGCTTTTGATATAAACTTGACTTCAAAGCGCCTTCTAAAATCAGCCTTAATAATCTCAGTCTCTTCTGTCTCTATAGTGAAAATATCCCCCTGATTCAAGGCCTCTTCCTATAATTTCCATGAAGCCAATAGCCTCTTTATCAGATCTCCAACACTGATCATAGCAAATATCTTATCACAATTCCTTAGCCATGCCCGAGTCTCAAAAAAGAATTCAGTCCCCAAATAATTCTTTCCACCCAAACTCAAAAAATCTTTAAACATTTTAGGAAAGCCCAAAGCAGTGTAGAAGGGAGAATTACATCATGTGCCTGAGCTGTGGGTCCTCCATTGAGGTTAATTTTAATATGGCCTCTTGCCTGAAGATACAAGTAGAATCGTACAAGAATATTCACACTTGGAACCTCCGTTATTGCCTCACCAGAATTATTTTTAGTTTTATTGCTTATTTCCACTTATCTATAAACCATAATCAATAATACTTTTCTCATATAGTAGTAGGCATTACTAGAATTTTATGAGTGTATATATCTTATATTTATATGTATAAGTAATGAACTTTTTTAAATGTACCAGTACGCTCTTTCAATACATGCATGATCCTTAAGGAATCCTAAACTGAGCTCTGATACGAAATGCAATAGCTTATGCCTCCGAACACATCAATTCAATGCCCACAAGCGACATTCGAACTTGCATAATGCCAGGAAGTACATATCACTTGGATTTTAATGATTTATGTGGTACAAAGAAAAATATAAACTTTAAACATTCTACAATTTCAAATCTCACAACAGAAGGAATAAGACGAAATACTTAAATAAACCAAATTATTTATGTTTGAAACCACAATGATCAATACAGGAAACAACTATACCACGTTCCCAATGATATTCAACATAAAATGTTATAAATATCTAACTGACAAGTATGATAAGATACATATATAGACTATAGATAAAGTAACTCAAAGCGCATGGTCTCCTCCTTCTCCTACCTTACTCCTCTTCTCACACCATCCTACTATATTGTTCACCTATAAGTAGGTATAAAGAGGGGAAAAATATAGGGGTCAAACAAAGTCTGGTGTGTAAGAAATATCACTAGTGTTATGGTGTTGATAGGAAAATAAATTATCATTTATAATCTAACAACCTAAAGGTGTTTATTTGTATGTGTGTACTACATCAAACAAATTAGCCAATATACACCATATCGGATAACAAGCTATAATACGCCTAAATCCGATAATAGCCCACATGGAGTTCCACTTGAAGGTTGGACAACCAGAAATTAGGTAAACGTAGCAATATATCAAGTATACACTCTTGACGATAAACAAACTATATAACATAATACCTCGAGTAAGTAGTCCTAATGGTAAACCGCCTAACTATGCCATGAGTAAACATTCTTATTAGTAGACCACTTAATGCACTCACCGAGTATACAATCACGATGCCAAAAGAACAAATCAAGTATACAATTTCAAAGGTAAACTACCTATCAAAGCATTGAGTAACTAATCTCGAATGTAAACTTTAATGTATCCATGGAGTATACAATCATCCTAAGGCATACATCTAGTATACAATCTTGATGGTAAACTGCTTATCAAAGTATTTAGCATACAAGCTCAATGGTAAATGTGTCCTATGATGCACATCATTCAACTAAGAGCATTGAATGGTCAATAGATAATTTGACTTCTCCTATAGGTACATCTCCTCAAACAATGTCAACCCTACCAACATGGATATACCCCTTACCCTTATGTAGTCCGCAAGCTAAAATATATGACCATGATACTATAGTGGCAATGAGAGAAACTAATTGCAATGCAAGTGCACACCGTGTTAAGTATCATGTTATACAAAATCATAAAGCTATGTGAACTTTAAAATGTCAGCCAAGCGGGAAACAAATCTCCAAAACATCCATATTGTAACCACACGCACATTAATAAGCTTGATGTTCGACTGAATAGAAACCCAAGTCCATTAGGGTGCAGATCGTTGGTTTTGGTAACTTATAATAAACATAAGTATATCGAAGAGCAAACTCACAGTGAACTAGTAAAACATAATAAAACATATATACCGACTAAGGCTACTATCTTGGAATTAATATTATTCCTTGGATATCTAGTTGCCCAGTCGGTACCGAGCATGAATGAGAAGACATCTATATTTATCATTCCATTCTTGCACCAGTAGTCCTTCCATCTAAATCTATCATGTAGGGTGTAGTGAGGAAGGGATCAGAACAACGTTCTGGTGATTGCTAAACTAAATTATCTGTAACACTAGTTTATGCCAATCGATTTATATTTAAGTTTTATGTCTACTATTCATGGGATTATTCATTTAATTCCACTTGCGCGTACATCATATCCGACCTTCTTCATAGTATAACTATATATAAGCATTGTGTTAACGGTAAAAATAGCTTTAACGCTAACACCCGGTGTATATCGTGATGAAGTGAAAGCACCACCCGCTTGCACGGGAATCAAAGTAAACAAAAAAAAGCAGAAAAGTAAAAGAGACAGAGATTTTTATAGTGGTTCAGCTTCTAGCAAGCCTACATCCACTTTACATCCTCCATTCTGTTTTTCCAGCACACTTTACAAGATTACAACACTTTTACAACACGATCTCTTGATTACAACACGATTAGAGAAAGGAAATTAGAATTTTGATGATGGATTGCTCCTTGGATTCATGTTGAATGAAGTAGATTACTTGATGAAGATTCTTCGGTGTTTGAAGTGTTTGGAGAGTCGAGAAATCAGCAGAGTTTCGGTGCTTTGGAATCTCGGACCCCCTCCCCTTGTTGTTGAAGTAGGCGGAGTATTTATAGGAGAGTTCGGAGTTAGGTCGGCTGGGTCTAGGTCGTGAGCGACCTAAGATAGGTCGTAGGTCGTGGGTTGATAAGCTACAACCTCAAGGGATTGACTATAGGTCGAGGGCGACTTACGGAGTGGCAGAGGAAGGAGTAGCGACTTAAGGGATAACGGCAGTAGGAGTTATGGCATGGAGCGACCTAAGAGAAAAGGCGGGGTCTGCTTTAGGTCGTGAGCGACCTATCTTTGTGGAGTGGATAGGTCGTGGGCGACCTATAGGTTAAGGAGAGGAGTTAGGTCGTGAGCGACCTAACTTTGATGAGGTGAGACTGGTTAGGTCGTTGGACGCTATAGGTCGCTACGCTTTGTAGACAGCCGCATCCTTGAAGAGTTAGATCACTAGGTCGTGTTCCTTCCTAAGTCGCTTTACTCTGAAGATGGTTAGGTCGCATCACCCATAGGTCGGTAGGTTTAGGTCGTGAACTAGTTAGGTCGCGAACTAGTTAGGTCGCTTGGATTTATAGGTCGCGAACTTTTAGGTCGCTAGCCTTGAGGGAAAGTTAGGTCGCTGGTCACTTTTAACTCGCTAACTCGTGGAAGGCTTCTCTAGCTCGTTGGATACTCCATGCAAACCGTTTTGGACGGGGCGCTGCCCCGTACCCTGTCGGGGGCGCTGCCCCCTAGACCCCTGCGACCTGACCGGTCAGGTCGAACACCGTAGCGGTGGCGTTTCCCCCGCACCCCCACCTTGGGGGGTTGGCACCCCCCTGGACCCCCCCTCCGTAGGGGATCTTAGATGAGAAATTATTCAACGGAACTTGCTTTGGTGAGATGCTGAGTTGACCAATCTTTGAGATGAGCTATCTTGCTTTTCTCGGTCGATCTTTTGATATCACGGCCTTGCTAAAAAGGCGGGATAATACTTGCCCCCAAAACATGCCTTGTGGTAGGAAGGTGTGTTTGGTAATGCCATGATCCGTACGTTCATATCCTGTTGACAACCTGTAAAGGAATTGACAGTTTTATATGGCCCCAAAATGACGACCGTTTGAGATCGAGCTATTTGGGATGAAGCGCGGCCGTTCATGGTCAAGCGCTTAACTTCAAGGAACGACCATTTGTGGTCAAGTCATTTGAGGTGAAGTGGGCCCTGCACGATCAAGCGTCTAAATCCATGCGACGATCGTTCGGAATCGGGTCATTTGTAGTGAAATGTGATCATTCATGGTCAAGCGTTTTACTTCGAATGACGACCATTCGCGGGTCGAGCCACTCGTGGTAAAGTACGTCCCTGAGCGATCAAGTGGTAAAGCGCAGCCGCTCGCGGTCAAGTTCTTAATTCAAATGATGACCATTTGTGATCGAGTCATTTGAGGTGAAGCGCGGCCGTCCGTGGTCAAGCACTCAACTTTATATGATGGTCAAGATCAAGCCAAGTGAGCTGAAATGCAACCGTCCACAGTCAAGCGCTTTACTTCAAACAATGACCATTCGGAGTCGGGCCATTTGAGGTGAAAGTGCGACTGTTGGCGGCGTGAAGCGCGGTCGTTCATGGTCAAGCGCTTAACTTCAAACGACGACCATTCTTGATCGAGTCATTTGAGGTCAAGTGCGGCCATGTGCGTTCAAGCACTTAAATCTATGCGACGATCGCATAGGATCGAGTTATAAATTGAAGCGTGGTCAACCACAGTCAAGCGACTGTTGGCAGTCAAGCACTTAAATCCATTTGTTTTTGACTGTTCAAAGTCGGGTGCCTGTTCATAGGACTTAATCATTGAGACTGTTCGAAATCGGGTGCCTGTTCGTAGGGCTTGATGATGCCTGTTCGTAGGGCTTACACATTTCAAAATCATGAAAAATCAAATATTCAACTGAAAAGTTGTCAAGTAGAAATGTCTAAAAAAGTCAAATCCAAACATCCGAAGCAAATCATGAAAGCAATGTGGAATCAAGTCCAAACATCGGAAGCAAATCATGAAAGCATAGTGGAATTAAATCCAAACATCAGAGGCAAAACATGAAAGAAAAGTAGAGTCAAACTCAAACATCAGAAGCAAAACATGAAAGCCATGTAGAGTCAAACTCAATCATCAAAAACAAATCATGAATGCAATGTCAAGCCTAGTCCAATACAGAAGGCAAAGTAATCAGTCATCAGAAGTAAAATACAAAAGTAAAGTAGTCAACCATTAGAAGTAAAATTCAAAAGCAAAGAATTGACGTCCGAGTGCAAACATCTTCATCAGTATGATTTATAGTTGTATCAGAGCATGCTTGGGGATCGATCGTGGTCCCATACATGTGTGAACAACTTAATTGTGTTGATGTAGATTTTCCACTCATACGTCATAACCTCAATTATTCGATGATAGGTCGACGCTTTGATCCTGAGGCGTCTCCAGTTGGTGAAGGTGGTCGTTCTTGTTCCACCGTTGCAGCCTTCTTTTTCACATATTGAGATAGCAAACCATCCCGGATATGCCCCTCAATTTCATCTTTCAAGTGTCTGCAGTCATTCGTGCTATGGCCATTTAGCTCATGGAACAATAATACTTGTTCGACTTTTTCTCGTTGTTAGTTGGATCTCTCTTAATTGGTTTTCGATAAGGAACATGTCCCTTGGTGTCTTGATAGATTCGCTCCAAAGTCTCATTCAATTCTGTGTACGAGGTGAATCTTGATCCCCTTTGTTGTCGTGCTGATTTTTCATTGTTATCCTCAGCTTTTCGTTTGCCTTTGCTGGTTTCTGCACATTTCCCAGGAGGATTCCCGCTTTTAACCACAAAAACATTAGTTCCTTCTCCTTCTTCTATATCAGCCTTTGCGTCCTCTAATCGTAAGAAGCCTTCGGCCTCATGGAAAAATTCTCCCAAATCCATAGGAGGATCTTTGGTCAATGAATTCTTGAACTCTGTGCCATCATCTATGCCCAACACAGCTGCCATTAGAACCATGGATGGATCTGGTCGATCTACCGATGTCGCGGCTGCGTTGAATCACGTCAAAAAACTTCTCAAAGATTCTCCGGTTCTTTGCCTTAGTACTGTCAAACTCATAACATTCTTGGGCCTCGAGATGTGGACCCTGGTTGCCTCATAAACCTCTCAATCAAATCATTCCACATTTTAATCGATCCATTTTCCAATTGTCTGAACCATAGTGTCGCAATATCTGTCAAGTACAGCGGAAAGCACCGGGCCATAACTTCCTCTGATGCCCCCAGCACTTCCATATGCCTCATATATTTTGTCAGATGAACTGTAGGGTCTGTCCTTCCATTGTACATATCCAATGATGGTAGCTTAAAGTCCGGTGGGTTCTTAGCTCGCCTGATTGTTACGGTAAAAGGACTTCTATTTACATCCTCCAAGTCTTTGTTTACCAAACCACCTTACATAGCCTTTTTGACCATTTCCGCTAATCTTTCGTTATCTCTTAGTGACAGTTCTTGCCCTTGGCTTTCATCTTGCCCCCTGAGTTCACGAGGGGATGGTGGAAATTGTTCTTCTGGTTGGGCTTCTGTTCCTCTTTGATTCTGCGCTCCAAGTTGCCCAATCTGATGAAACAAATTCTGGATCAAATCCTCTTGCCTTTTCATCATTGCCTCCATCTCCTCTCTTGTAACAAAGGCTGAAGTTTGGCTTGCCCTCGAAGAAGCCTCTTGACTTCCTTTTTGCTGACTATTCTCTGGTCTTTGTAGTCTACTCGATCGCCTTACCATAGTTCTTTGGATTTCAGTCTCAATCTCCCGGATTCAAGTATTGATTAATAGGATTCCTGAGTTCAATTCTTAGTGAAAGCACCAAAATGTTAACGGTAAAAATAGCTTTAACGCTAACACCCGGTGTATATCGTGATGAAGTGAAAGCACCACCCGCTTGCACGGGAATCAAAATAAACCAAAAAAAAACAGAAAAGTAAAAGAGACAGAGATTTTTATAGTGGTTTGGCTTCTAGAAAGCCTACATCCACTTTACATCCTCCATTCTGTTTTTCCAGCACACTTTACAAGATTACAACACTTTTACAACACGATCTCTTGATTACAACATTTTTACAACACGATCTCTTGATTACAACACGATTAGAGAAAGGAAATTAGAATTTTAATGATGGATTGCTCCTTGGATTCATGTTGAATGAAGTAGATTACTTGATGAAGATTCTTCGGTGTTTGAAGTGTTTGGAGAGTCGAGAAATCAGTAGAGTCTCGGTGCTTTGGAATCTCGAAACCCCCCTTGTTGTTGAAGTAGGCGGAGTATTTATAGGAGAGTTTGAAGTTAGGTCGGCTGGGTCTAGGTCGTGAGCGACCTAAGATAGGTCGTAGGTCGTGGGTTGATAAGCTACAACCTCAATGGATTGACTATAGGTCGTGGGCAACTTATGGAGTGGCAGAGGAAGGAGTAGCGACTTAAGGGATAACGGCAGTAGGAGTTATGGCATGGAGCGACCTAAGAGAAAAGGCGGGGTCTGCTTTAGGCCGTGAGCGACCTATCTTTGTGGAGTGGATAGGTCGTGAGCGACCTATGGGTTAAGGAGAGGAGTTAGGTCGCGAGCGACCTAACTTTGATGAGGTGAGACTGGTTGGGTCGTTGGACACTATAGGTCGCTACGCGTTGTAGACAGCCGCATCCTTGAAGAGTTAGATCGCTAGGTCGTGTTCCTTCCTAAGTCGCTTTACTTCGAAGATGGTTAGGTCGCAGCACCCATAGGTCGGTAGGTTTAGGTCGTGAACTAGTTAGGTCGCGAACTAGTTAAGTCGCTTGGATTTATAGGTCGCGAACTTTTAGGTCGCTAGCCTTGAGGGAAAGTTAGGTCGCTGGTCACTTTTAACTCGCTAACTCATGGAAGGCTGCTCTAGCTCGTTGGATACTCCATGCATACCGTTTTGGACGGGGCGCTGCCCCGCACCCTGTCGGGGGCGCTGCCCCCTGGACCCCTGCGACCTGACCTGTCAGGTCGAACACCGTAGCGGTGGCGTTGCCCTCGCACCCCCACCTTGGGGGGTTGGCACCCCCCTGGACCCCCCCTCCGTAGGGGATCATAGATGAGAAATTATTCAACGGAACTTGCTTTGGTGAGATGCTTAGTTGACCAATCTTTGAGACGAGCTATCTTGCTTTTCTCAGTCGATCTTTTGATATCACGGCCTTGCTAAAAAGGCGGGATAACACATTGTACTACCCAAAAGAAAATCCTAGCCTCTTAATACTTATTAAATAAGGAGGAGGCAGACCCAATAGTCATTTAATACCTCAATCCTAAAGCGGGCCCTCCATGATCAATAGTCAAACGGCCCTAGGCCGATGACTCCTAAATATGACTATATAGTTGAATTAGCCATACTACTAACGCATCTCAAAAACTTGTCTAAGGGTTAAATAGCCCAACTCTGACAAATAAAAAATTAATTGAACTTTGAGGTCCTTCGCATCCTATACGGATTCTACACCGATAGGAAGCGAAATCCGTCAGGGCATAACCCTAGTCTTTGTTAACGATGGCTTAGAAGCATTGGTAGTCAAAGCCTATATGCCAACCCTACTTCTAAATGCCAGTTTATCATCAAAACCGACATAACCTGTCAACCCCCATAGCCGAAATCTCATTTAGACTTACCTAATATAAGTAATGGAAAATGCCCACTCTAGTTACTTAATATCTCCTTTTTGAAAATGAACCAGACCCTTTTTCACAATTATGAACCGTCGTAGGTTATTAAAGACTTCTTAAATCAGAAGGAGGTTGACCCAATGGTCGTTTAATACCTCAACCCTCGAAGTAGACTCCTTGACATCCCTAAAGGCACATAGCCATTTAATATTTCAAATATGAGACGAATCCTTGGTATATTTTCTCACACCATACGCGAAGGTAGATTTCCAAACTCCATAGGTCCTATAGTTGGAGTCCCGTATTTATAGTACATATACGCAATCGCTAGTAGCCTCTAGGTGAAGAGCAGACTTCTGTTATGTAACTCTACTGACTTCGCATTCCAACCCATACTAAACCAAGTCACTTATCCTTAACCTAAATATTGGGCTAGGCCCACTAATTCACGCCATCACAAACCTATTTTTGAGGCCATATAATTCCTACTATGGAAATTATTACACCTCTTAACTTCATTTATTAGTATTCATTTATTTACTTGTTATGAACTTATTGTTATCCTATACGCTTATTTCTTTCAATCTTTATTTCCTAAATACCATTTACTTATTCACTCCCAATTAATTATCCTTTATAAATGGTCATCATTTTTCAAATTGGGCAATAACTAATGACATTTATTTATTCATTTCAAATTTAACTTACTATGCACATTCAATTTTCCCTATGAATTACATATTTAATCTTGTAGTTAATATCATTAAACACATTCTCGTTTGATTTTTGTAGCTCACTATTAACTATGCATTTATTTACCATTAAGATTGCAATCATTATTCATAAATGTTGGATTTATTATCTCTTTTTGATTGCAACTTCTTACCATATTATTTCGTTATTAACATTTAAATGCTCTTATTGTAATTAATACGAGTACCGATGTTTGTTTATTTATTACGCTCATTCCTTTACCTTAAATATATATATATATATATATTTAGCATAGTATGCATAGTTGTGTGTGTATAGTTTTATTTTCAACTCTTTAATTTCTACGTTAAGGAATCTTAGAATATACGGTTATCTGTAAATTCTACAAATAATGTTTGTTTCTCCACTTAATATATTAGAGCTAATATTCCCCATAAAAAGAAGATTATTACAATTATAACTTTCCATAAACTACCTGAAATTGTGATTTTTGTTTCGTTTGATATTACAAGGAATTGCCTTTATTCATTTCTATTATAATAGACAATCTAAACTATAGAGAAAGACATCCTTACTTTACACGTCTCTTTCATTTAAGCATATTCCGCATTATTCTAAACGATGCACTTTTTATACATAATTGTGAAATTAGATAGTTGATGGAAATTTACATAAAAATAGATACAACTAAATTGTTTATTCAATGCTCCCAATAAATTAAAACTTAGAAATTTACTTTTCAAGTCAAACTAGGGCATTCCTAATGAATGCTAAACGGTCTACAATCCAATTAACATGAATGTGGAATAAACTTCATAATCTTGTCAATATCACATTTCATAATTTTTAAGGACTAATTTCCAAAAATTTCCAAATTATAGTGCGCATGCCATTCCATCATACTTACACAACTTACAAAATATACATGTGAGATTTCAATTAAGTTTATTAATTTTAAGTCGACAATTCAATGGACCTTGCATAAGCATAACAATCAAATAAAATTCAACGATATAAATTTTAATGTTATATAAAAATCATATAATTTTTCACTCACCGTTCTAGCTTTCCAAACCTCCAAATCTGAATTCATTCCTTTAATTGGCTCCTTCTTCCTTTCCAATCCAAAAATATGTATAAAATGATACACACAAACACACATACATAACCATTAGAATTACAGTTCTAAGAGGAGATTTGAGCTAAGTGGAAATTTTGGTTTATAATTATAGAGTTTACCTTTTTCGCAGAATTGATTCACTCATTCTCTTCTTCTATTTCTTTTCTACCCTTCTCTAGTGTGTGTATGTGTGCGTGTGTGTAATGTAGTATTTTTGTAAATTTTAGAAATAGCGGAGATGAGTCAATTGCAAAGTTCTGCTGCTCTTTCTAAAAAATATGAGAAAAAAGTGAGGGCCTAAACCTGTATTTATAGGCGCTCGAACCAATTCTATCCATTTGATTAACATTAATTAAATTCGGGTCATTAGGTCGAGGTTCAACCCTAGCCGACACTACATGAATCGGCCGACCGCCCCTCATAGCCGACCGCCCGCAAGCGGTCGATCAATCCAATGAGGCTGTCAACCGGTGGTGGTCCACCTTTAATTAGTATTTATTTCTTTAACTCCTTTTTAAATTATTTTTGATTCAAAATCTCCAAAGGTCGATAACTTCTTCGTTTGAACTCCGATCGTAAAACTTTATATATGAAAGTTGCTTAGAAAATTGCCACGAACACAATGGTGTAAGTTTCATGGTCAAATTCGAATATTTTATCAAATTCAATTTTTTAGCCTTATTTAGTTATTAATTATTTCATTTTATTATATTTACTAGTTTATTTTAAGGGGTATTACATTCCCTCCTCCACTTAAAAGGATTTCATTCCCAAAATTCCTTAAGGGCTAAATCATGTAGCATACGTGCAACCATTCTAAACTATCCAACCAAAACTGAACAACCCGCATATTTATCGACTTTTTATATTTAAATATGGTATTTAAATATTTTATCGATACTCAGAATTTAGTCCGAAAAGCTACTTTTTGCATACGGTCGAATTAGGACTCGGTACCACTCCCATTGAGTTTAAAATGCCGTTTACGACCTTTTTGAGTATAAGCTTCGATATGTTTGGAGTAAGTTGATTTTTGCTACTTTTTACTTAGGGCTTTGGTTTGGGCTGAGCCCATTAACCCCACTTAACTCAGTTCCAACCCTCTCCTCTTCATTCACTTCTTTTCTATTTTCCTAATACTCAAGCTTTTATGTTAATGGAGAGTGGAAGAGGAAATTAAAACTCCAAGCCCTAGTTTTAATTTGCAAATCAAGCTCTAGCTCCAAACTAATGGAAGAACTCATTAGTAAGCTTCTCTTCTTCTTCTCCAACTCATTCTCTCTTTGATTTCAGAAATTCCTAAACCTAATTTTGGGAATGTTCTTCTTTTAAAGCTTAGAATCAAGCTTATTGAGTTGGATTTGAAGAGTGGTTGATTCTCCTTTGCTTTCAAGCTTCTTTTTCCAATTTCTTGGGTTCAAAGGTGAGATTTTTATCTCACATCTATGCTTATAATTATCTTCGATTGTTAGGTATGAATTCCTAACATTTATTCGTGTGCATTTGCTTTTGGTTTGGATTGATTCGGTGAATATTCCATTTTTTAGTGTTTTGGGTTCAATTCCTTAAAAATCATAGCTTTGATCTTTGATCATGTTTTTGGAGATGCATCGAAGAGCTTATAGGGCCGGGTAGTCGATTGGCATAATCCCTTAGCGCCGTTGCTCGAGAGAATGCAATTTGGTCAAGGTTGGACCTCAATTGGGTGGACTGGGAGGGGACTGGCAACAGGTCCGGTCGACCGAGCCCTGTAGTCGGCCGACCGACCTGCTGCCAAGTGTATAAGCACTTCTCTGTTTAAGGTTCGGTCGACCGAGTACAGGGTTCGGCCGACCGACCTTCTTCCCGAGGAATTTTGAGAACAGGGTCCGGTCGACCGAGCTCTGTAGTCGGCCGACCGACCTGCTGCATTTTTGCCTATTTCGCCTAGTTGTTTGAATTTCCTACTTTAGTCGATTCGTGTTGTTTCCTATGTGTTGTTATCATTTGTTATGACTTTGATGACTCCTTTTTAGGGATTTTTGAATATCCATTTTGATGGATTCTTTATCGGTTTCGTTGGATTTTTATTCACATCTTCGTATGTGAATTTTAGTGATTGATTGTTCCTACAATCTTCTTTGTGATCTGTCACTTTAAAAATATAAAGGTTTCTATACTAGTAGTAAATATCAAAACTCTTTCTCCAAATGATTTCAACACTATTTTAGTACAAAGCTCGCTTCTTAAACCGTTTTCCAATCTATTAGTATATACAAACATTTACCTCACTCGTATGAGAAATCTAATTAAACGACTTACTAAAACGAGTGGTATGAAACGCTTGCGTTTACTTCGTCGGTTAATTCTTGGGCTTGTTCGTTTGAATCCCTTGTGACATTTTTATAGTGGAGATCTACAGTTTGTTCGTAAATATTTAAGTTAAGCAAGTGGTTATGGGACATGAAGCTAAACTCATATATTTACTAGCTCAGTGTAATTGACACTTCTCGTTGATCATGACTGTAACGACCCAGAATTATAAACAATTTAATTTGAGAATATTTAATTAATTTTAAATATTTGAATAATGGTTTGGATTGAATTTTCAATATAACTATGAATTTGACGATTAAATTATAGAATTTAGTCTATTGAAAGCTGAATAAAAATTTGAATCTCAATTTTAAGCCAATTAAAAATATTTCAAAGGCTTGTAAAATTCATATTGAAAATACTGAAGATAATAGAAGCTTCAGAATTGAAATTGAAAGTGAATTGTTCAGTTTTGAAACTAAATCGTTTGAATCGATATTTAAAAATAGCCTTCCGAGGCACGGTCTCGGAATTCGACGAAACCAGTTCCATTGGATCCGTAATATTGAATTATTCTCGGGTTTCAAATTTCGTATTTTTCGGAGTTGATATGTGAGCACACGACACAAAAACGCGTTGAAATTCAAAACGAATTCAGTTTGAAATTTTAAATTTAAATGGGTCAACATACGCACGTTTTCATTCCTAAATTCGTGCCAAAAATTTCGCAGAGAATCACGCCTAAATTCACGAAATAAATCGTGTAACGCATACCTCATTCGAATATAATTATCTCGGCCTCCCCTCTTCAGATTCAAAGTGAAGAAGAACAAAACAAAAAAAATGGCCGCAGCCGTGTGGAAAGAAAAAAAAAGAGAAAGTGGGGGCGATCGGCAACTGAAATCGCGCAGGCGAGGTGGTTCGCGAGCCGAGCAAGCAGGGCGACGTGATGGAAGAAGGCGCGCGAGATGATGAGGGGGTGCGACGCTCGATGGCAGCGGCAACAATTTGGGTGATGGCGTTCGTGGTGAGGGTCGCGGTGACTCGCGTGGATGGGGGGGACGAAGGTGATTTGGGGCGCGATTTCGAGGCAAAGGAAGCACGGCAAGTGCGGCGGCGCACGAGGTGATGGAGGGTGTAACGACCCAGAATTTTTAGAAATTAAAATTTGAATATTTAATTTATTTTAAATATTAATAAGTGAATTTTTAAGTCGAATAAATTTTTATTTGAATTATTGGATTTAATTGGATAATTAAATCGATAATTTAATATGTTAAATTATGGAAATAATTGAAAATAGGGTTAAATATGATTGAAAATGATTTGTAAAATTTTATTTTATCATGTTGAAGTTAGAATGATATTTTAGAACTTTTAAAATCGAATTAAAAGTTAATTTGTGAAAATTGAATATTTTAATATTTAAATCGACTAGTAAAAATAGCCAATTTTTGAACAGTCTCAGAATTGAACGAAACAAGTTTCATTGGATCCGTCATAGTTAGTTATTACCGGATTTCAAATTTCGTGTCAATCGGAGTTATCGTTTGATCGTGGCAGCTCGAAACGCATCGATTTATTTTTAATTTAAATTTGACGAGTGAAAATAGCCATTTTTCAAAAAGTCTCGGAATTCGATGAAACCAGTTTCATCGGATCCGTAATGTGATATTATTGTAAGGTTTCAAATTTCAAGTCAATTGGATTTACCGTTTGTCCGGTACAAATTAAAACGCCTAGAAATCGACTTAAATCGGTTTAATTCAAATTGAGCGTTTTTAGCCATAACTCGCACAGATGTCCGAATTAGCTTCCGAAACCGGTTCCATTGTGTCCGGAACGTGGGGTAAACCCTAGAAACGCTGGTTACGGCGCGTAAATCGGAGTTCGGAATTTCCGGATGAATAGTGTCGATCGGTTCTCTATAAATATACCCACAACCTTCATAATTTTATAAAAAAAATAACTAAACCCTAATTTTATAACCTAGCCGCCTCCACATCTATGCACGGCCAGAAATCACTCTCACTTCTTCATCAATCTCTCTCAATCCGTAAGGAATTACGTGAAGTGTTCAACACGGAAGTCGAAGAGCACGACGAGAGCTTCGATTCCATACGGTGATGATCGGAAATGGTGCAACGGAGAGGGAGCTATGGGGGGCCGTTCCCTACAGGTCGCGCACGCATTCCTAGGAAGAGGAGGTGGCCGAGCTTAGGGGGATTGAGGCCGAACATAGGTGGGGTTTGTGGCTTCGATTTGGTGCCTACGTGATGAAGTTTCGTCTTGTGATCGAGGAGCAAGATCAAACCCTAGTTTCTAAGTCATGGGTTCTTTTGTTCGTGCAAAATACTGAAGCTTGAACGTGAGGGAGAAGATGAAAGGGACGGCCAGATTTGCAGAAGCTTGGATCCAGTGGCTGTGATGAAGCTAGGTAGAAAAATAGTTAGTTATGTTATAAATCTATGTATATAAAACGTGTGCAAACTTCATAAATTCATAACTTTTTCATACGAGGTCGAAAAAATGCGAAATCAGTTGCGTTGGAATCGTATGGACGAGCACTACGCGATGGAGTTGGTTTGGAGTCGTTTGGAGTTAGTGAGAATTTTGGGTAAAATTAAACGTCCGTTTAATTTTATTCGAAATAAATCGCTAAAACGGAATTTAAAATCAAGGTGAGAATTTCTCACTTAATCGAATCAGTTTCGATTTTATTTTAAATAGTTAGATTTAAAATATTTGAACGCATGTTTGAATGTTGATTGTTATCTATTGATTGTTGAAATAGACATTATACGCCGTTAGTAAGCGGATGTTATTTATTAAAAACATATACCGCGAATATTTCATAAACAGTGAAATTGGTATTATATATAGTAGCAATGTATATATATTGGCATATGTATATATTGGAGTTATTGATTTCCCGCATTTTTTGTTTAGCGGATGAGACCCTATTACGCCGTTATTAAGCGGATAATATTTAATAAGAACATATACCGCGATAATTTCGTACTGGAACGGAATTGGTATTGTACTAATGTTTGTGATGCAGGAAAACAGGTTGGAGGGATCCAACTGGATTCCTCAACAATATTTATTTGATTATGGATATTTTGATATTCGTTGATTATCATATCGATATATGATATCGTTGTAGTCGTGATTGACTATTTGGTGTGTAGCATCATTAGACCCAGATTTTGGAATTTTAAAATGATTTATAAAGTGATTTTTGAAAATATACTATATTTTTGGAATAGATTCATTTTAAATAAATAAACGTTATAATTTTTAACGTTATAAAAATTATGATTTTTGTGAAATACAGTTAAAAACTGATTTTTGAGAATATGATGCTAATGATTTTATAAAATAGTTTAATTGGGATTTTAGAATTTATTGTGAAAAGTTTAAATATAGGATTTATAAAATTTAATTATTTTATGAATCAAAATGATGAAGTTTTTATAAAGAAGATTAAAGACGTTTTAAAAGAATAATATAAATTGAATTATATTAAGAGATTTATAAATGGATATTTACAAATTGAGATATTGAAATTATAAAATGAGTTTTTATAAGTGTTTGAATGGAGTGAAAATGAATTTCATTAAAGAATGAAATTTATAGAACTATAAACGGTGAAGTTATAAATGAGATTTATAAATAGTAAGATTTATAAATTATGAAGTTATTAAAAGAATAGTTTTGAATAATCATTGAATCTTATAAGTTATAAGATTTATAATTATGAAGTTCAAAGAACGATTTTGTAAAATAATCGTTTTATAAGCATTTAACTTATAATGTGAATTTTTAGTTTATAATTGAGTTATAAACTGGAATAGGTTAATAAAAGAATTTATAAAAAGGAAGTTTTTATAAATAAATAGAAATGGAAATTATAAACGTTGTTTTATAAATTCGCAATGACTTATTTTGATAAGTAAATTGTTGTAACCTATTAATGGAGTTATATTCACGATTTTGACTGTGAATAATCCCTTGAAATAAAATGTATAAAAGAATGGAATTTATTAACGTAGTATATTCACGTTTTTGAATAGTGAATAATCCCTTGAATTAAAATGAATAAAAGGATGAAATTATTAATGAAGTATATTCACGTTTTTGAATAGTGAATAACACGTTAAAGAAATTGTTTTGGATTTGGATGTTTCAAATAGAATTAAAACGATCGAACAATGTTTTAAAATGTGTTGAGATTCGAAACCATAGATTTCAACATTTATTGTTGAAATAGACGTTTTCGAGAAATAAAAGGAAATAGTGGACTATAACACTGTTGTTATAGTAAATGATTTCCGAAAGGAAATGTTTTGTATAGTATTGGGATTTATATATCTATTTTAATTTCGAATCCCTATACTAGTGATTTTGGGTTGTCGTAACGATGTTTTACATAACATTCGTTTTGGCCCAAATAAATATGTTTAAGAGAATGATTTCCTTAAAGAATGAAATATATACTTAATTTCGATTTAAGTATATTGAATATTTTCCAAGTGTTGAAAATAAATAAAATTTGTGAATTACTTATTAAATAAGTATGGAATTGTTTTCCAATATGAAGTGATATTTAGAATTTATCTTTTTGAAGATAAATTGAAATGAATAATTGAAATCGAATATTCATAGATATTTTGGATTATAAATTCACTAAGGAATTTATAAAAGAAAGTGGAATTGGTTTACAAATAAATATTGATTTATTTTTGAAGTGTGAAATTATATATCTAATGAAGATATTTTGGAAAATAAATAATTTGGAAAATTATTTGGAATCTGGTGATGTGTGCATATCTAGTGATAGTTCAATAACCGACTATCAATATTTCCCTTTGAATGGGTAATTGATGTGATTTGTTTGAATGTGAATGCTACACTTATTTTTGAATAAGCGCTCACTATTCGGGTTAACCGGGAAAGGACCATGGGGTCGTATAACCCATTCCGAATATGTGATACGTCGTTGTGAATTGCATTGAAGATCGGTGTTGAAGACCCGGTATTTGCGAGAGCGATAGGATGACCTGTCGATTTACTCTGCACCGAGTTGCTCCGGTATAGAGTTCTCCATATGTGATGGTGAATTCGATCAGGATTGTGAATATCCGGATTGCAAGGACTTCTTTGTAAGTGCCTTCGGTTTTGTTCGATCCCGGAACAGACTTGTATGGATTGTGTGTCTGACATTACAAGTTGAGATATAAAGCCGATTTCTTTCAAATATATTTCTGTTGGTGGCGAAGAATTTATTCTTTTAGCTTAACACCCTTCTCTGAGACGTACGAGATCAGAGGTTATATAGTTGAAGTTATCAGCGATATATTCCCAATTTGGTAATGTGACATGCTGAGTGATGCTGAAATGATCATTGTGTTGATTATTGTGATAGGATCGTTTATTTGATCGTCTATCTTAGTGATCATTGTGTTGATCATTTGTTGACCCAAAGCATGGCTTTTGTATAAAGTATGTTTTTGTGGACGTGACTTCGTCGAACCTCACACCCCGGAAATGGTCAAAACAGGAAAGATGCGGCAAGGTTATGAGGGGTAGCACCCTTTAGGGTATGTACATTTCCTTCTGGATAGAGTTGGTATCATGGTATGGAGCCCAGATATTTAACCTATGTGGTTACTACGAATTTATTACTTTGTGGTTGTTGGCTTTCGGGATCCCGTGAGAAAGGTCGTTTACGATCGGGGAATGGCGTGCTCGTGTCAGTAGTTACCCAGTTAGGGGTAACCCGGCCTTGTGTTGGCAGAGTTCCGGTTTGGTTCTCGGGGATGTCTTTCCAGAGGCATTCTCATGTGGCAATGGGAAGTTCCTTGGCCTGACCATTTGTTGGAAATCCAAAGAAACAATACGTGACTTGTACGGTATTAGTTGTAGAACCTGCTATTCACTTATGGTGGTCACCACTGTTTGGATGGTAGCTATAGTAGGCATACGATAATGGTCGTATGTTGGCTAAGATTTATATTCTACTTTCGAAATGAATTTTTTTTTTCCTACACTATGCACTAGTAATAATATCAAATGTTATTTTAAATGCGTATCAAGCATCTTTGACTATCATAAGGAGAAATCTCCTCCGATTCTGCGTTTGCATTGTGTGTGTGTGCGGGAGGCCTTATGGTAGTCTCATTTTTAAAAGCATTGCGAATTGAAATAAAAATATTCTTCTATTTTGTTTTCAAAGATAAATAAACTGTTTTGAGTTCTCACACCAGTCACATGACTGACTTGGAGTTTATTGTTTTCCTTCCTAAACTCTGGGTGCCCACCAATTTCCACACGGGCAGTTAAGAGTTAGGTTTATCAGGATATTCTGGATATTCTAGAGTTGCTGGAGGCAAGCTGGATGGCATGGCGTAATACTAGTATATAGTATTTCTTTTTCCGCTGCACTGTTTGTTGTTGTTGTACACTCTGATGATATGATGTAATGTAATGTATAAAATGTAATAACTGATATAGTTCTTGTTTAAAGATTATTCATTTATTATTATATGTTGTTCCGCTGCGAATTGTGAGATTCTGATGTTGTTCTGTTGTTTCTGTTCCGTCTTATTTTCTTTTGTTTTTCTTCTTCTTCTATTCTTCTATTTCTTCTATTTTTAAAATTTTCTATCTTCTTTTCCCTATCTAAATTTTCTATCTTATGTTTTCTTTTCCCTCTTTATCTTCTTTCTTTTTCTCTCTTTTTCTTTTCTTAAAATCTTTTTAAAAAAAAACCCTCAGTGTTCGGTTTTCCGTCGTTCGATTCCTCGGCAGTCGATAAAGTGAGTGTCGATGTCGAATTTTCGGAAGACGAAGAATCGTGTCCTGACAATGTGGTATCAGAGCTTATGGTTAAGCTACAACCATGGTTCTGTTGGGTATTTCTCATTAGAGATAGAGTCAGCAGTACTCTAGATTGAGTTTGAGTGTAATAATAGCTATGAGAGCGTATTTGTTAGTGAATATGAAATTGTTTTATATTGTGATGGTTGGTTTTTTGAGTGGCATATGAACCTTCGTCAGCACGGTATGTACAACTATGCCGAAGGGGTTTCTAAACGCTTGAATAGAACAATTCGACAAAGTATTGTTTTAAAAAAATTGGGTAAATGAAATAATTTTGCCTTGATTATATTTTATATATAAAGAAATAATTTTCAGAATTATTAAAGTATATAAGTTGATTGTTTGGTTTTTGAATAATCTAAATAAAAGAATAATTGTATAAGCAAAAGAATTATAAGAATTGAATTATAATTAAAGTGATTTACAATTGTGAAATAAACTTATATATGTAAGAAGTGAAACTAATGAATATATTTATGAATCTGAGTTGTAAATAAAAAATGAATTTAAAGTAAAATGAAATATAACTTAAGTGATATGGAATTAAGTTGATATGAAATAATGAATATAAGTGTTAATTCATTAAAATCTAATGTTATTGGAAGTTGAATAATTGAATAAAAATCAATTAATTAAACCAATTGAAAGCAAAGTAATTTGGTTGTAATGAATATACATTGATTGTTATATGATTGTTAGTTGATTGTATATGAATTCATTAAGTGTTAATGAAATTGATTAATGAAATTGGAAGCTATGTAATTAAATTCAAATTGAAAGTAAATGAATCTTGAATAGAATTGAATTTAATTTGGAAGTGAACCAACTTGAATATAAATTAGTGAATATAAGCAAATTGAAGATGAATGTTAATAAGAACATCCAATGTTAATGAATCAAATGTGATTTGATATTGAAAACTATTTCATTGAATATTAATAAGAATATGAATGAATATTGATTTCGTTATGGATGGTAGTTGGTTGATGTTTGCATTTGTTGTTTAGTTGCATTTGCTATGTTGACATATATAGTAATTATGTTGCTATATGATGTATGTTGATACTATGTACATATATGCATGTTCTCATGTTGTTTGTTGAGTAATTAGTAGGTGCGGATCGCGTTAGCTTCGCATTTGGAGCTCGCTTTTGCGCTATATTAGCCGTATATGCTCGCTAATAAAATATAAGGTACATATCTCGGATTAAATATCGTACTTTTACATTTTTTCCCTTCGGGATGCCTCATTACTTGATGAGATGTATATTTGTGATATATATACTGTCATTTTTTTTCGGATCGAGCCGCGCAAAGGAGACTATGGCGAATTTTTCCGGAAATTTAAGGCGTTAGAAAAAATTTGAGAAAATTGGAAAATTTTTGAAAACTTTAACTTTGATTTTTGAATTGAAAGTTAAATGATATAGATTGTTTTTGAAAAGATAACTAAGTATGATTTGGAAAACTTAGTAAAGATTTGTAAGAAGTTTAAACTATAGATTTTGGGAAAATTAATAAATTCTGTAACTTTTCTTACTTATAATTTCGAGGACGAAATTCTTTTAAGTGGGGAAGATTGTAACGACCCAGAATTTTTAGAAATTAAAATTTGAATATTTAATTTATTTTAAATATTAATAAGTGAATTTTTAAGTCGAATAAATTTTTATTTGAATTATTGGATTTAATTGGATAATTAAATCGATAATTTAATATGTTAAATTATGGAAATAATTGAAAATAGGGTTAAATATGATTGAAAATGATTTGTAAAATTTTATTTTGTCGTGTTTAAGTTAGAATGATATTTTAGAACTTTTAAAATCGAATTAAAAGTTAATTTGTGAAAATTGAATATTTTAATATTTAAATCGACTAGTAAAAATAGCCAATTTTTGAACAGTCTCAGAATTGAACGAAACCAGTTTCATTGGATCCGTAATAGTTAGTTATTACCGGATTTCAAATTTCGTGTCAATCGGAGTTATCGATTGATCGTGGCAACTCGAAACACATCGATTTATTTTTAATTTAAATTTGACGAGTGAAAATAGCCATTTTTCAAAAAGTCTCGGAATTCGATGAAACCAGTTTCATCGGATCCGTAATGTGATATTATTGTAAGGTTTCAAATTTCAAGTCAATTGGATTTACCGTTTGTCCGGTACAAATTAAAACGCCTAGAAATCGACTTAAATCGGTTTAATTCAAATTGAGCGTTTTTAGCCATAACTCGCACAGATATCCGAATTAGCTTCCGAAACCTGTTCCATTGTGTCCGGAACGCGGGGTAAACCCTAGAAACGCTGGTTACGGCGCGTAAATCGGAGTTCGGAATTTCCGGATGAATAGTGTCGATCGGTTCTCTATAAATATACCCACAACCTTCATAATTTTATAAAAAAAATAACTAAACCCTAATTTTATAACCTAGCCGCCTCCACATCTATGCACGGCCAGAAATCACTCTCACTTCTTCATCAATCTCTCTCAATCCGTAAGGAATTACGTGAAGTGTTCAACACGGAAGTCGAAGAGCACGACGAGAGCTTCGATTCCATACGGTGATGATCGGAAATGGTGCAACGGAGAGGGAGCTATGGGGGGCCGTTCCCTACAGGTCGCGCACGCATTCCTAGGAAGAGGAGGTGGCCGAGCTTAGGGGGATTGAGGCCGAACATAGGTGGGGTTTGTGGCTTCGATTTGGTGCCTACGTGATGAAGTTTCGTCTTGTGATCGAGGAGCAAGATCAAACCCTAGTTTCTAAGTCATGGGTTCTTTTGTTCGTGCAAAATACTGAAGCTTGAACGTGAGGGAGAAGATGAAAGGGACGGCCAGATTTGCAGAAGCTTGGATCCAGTGGCTGTGATGAAGCTAGGTAGAAAAATAGTTAGTTATGTTATAAATCTATGTATATAAAACGTGTGCAAACTTCATGAATTCATAACTTTTTCATACGAGGTCGAAAAAATGCGAAATCAGTTGCGTTGGAATCGTATGGACGAGCACTACGCGATGGAGTTAGTTTGGAGTCGTTTAGAGTTAGTGAGAATTTTGGGTAAAATTAAACGTCCGTTTAATTTTATTCGAAATAAATCGCTAAAACGGAATTTAAAATCAAGGTGAGAATTTCTCACTCAATCGAATCAGTTTCGATTTTATTTTAAATAGTTAGATTTAAAATATTTGAACGCATGTTTGAATGTTGATTGTTATCTATTGATTGTTAAAACAGACATTATACGCCGTTAGTAAGCGGATGTTATTTATTAAAAACATATACCGCGAATATTTCATAAACAGTGAAATTGGTATTATATATAGTAGCAATATATATATATTGGCATATGTATATATTGGAGTTATTGATTTCCCGCATTTTTTGTTTAGCGGATGAGACCCTATTACGCCGTTATTAAGCGGATAATATTTAATAAGAACATATACCACGATAATTTCGTACTGGAACGGAATTGGTATTGTACTAATGTTTGTGATGCAGGAAAACAGGTTGGAGGGATCCAACTGGATTCCTCAACAATATTTATTTGATTATGGATATTTTGATATTCGTTGATTATCATATCGATATATGATATCGTTGTAGTCGTGATTGACTATTTGGTGTGTAGCATCATTAGACCCAGATTTTGGAATTTTAAAATGATTTATAAAGTGATTTTTGAAAATATACTATATTTTTGGAATAGATTCATTTTAAATAAATAAACGTTATAATTTTTAACGTTATAAAAATTATGATTTTTGTGATATACAGTTAAAAACTGATTTTTGAGAATATGATGCTAATGATTTTATAAAATAGTTTAATTGGGATTTTAGAATTTATTGTGAAAAGTTTAAATATAGGATTTATAAAATTTAATTATTTTATGAATCAAAATGATGAACTTTTTATAAAGAAGATTAAAGACGTTTTAAAAGAATAACATAAATTGAATTATATTAAGAGATTTATAAATGGATATTTACAAATTGAGATATTGAAATTATAAAATGAGTTTTTATAAGTGTTTGAATGGAGTGAAAATGAATTTCATTAAAGAATGAAATTTATAGAACTATAAACGGTGAAGTTATAAATGAGATTTATAAATAGTAAGATTTATAAATTATGAAGTTATTAAAAGAATAGTTTTGAATAATCATTGAATCTTATAAGTTATAAGATTTATAATTATGAAGTTCAAAGAACGATTTTGTAAAATAATCGTTTTATAAGCATTTAACTTATAATGTGAATTTTTAGTTTATAATTGAGTTATAAACTGGAATAGGTTAATAAAAGAATTTATAAAAAGGAAGTTTTTATAAATAAATAGAAATGGAAATTATAAACGTTGTTTTATAAATTCGCAATGACTTATTTTGATAAGTAAATTGTTGTAACCTATTAATGGAGTTATATTCACGATTTTGACTGTGAATAATCCCTTGAAATAAAATGTATAAAAGAATGGAATTTATTAACGTAGTATATTCACGTTTTTGAATAGTGAATAATCCTTTGAATTAAAATGAATAAAAGGATGAAATTGTTAATGAAGTATATTCACGTTTTTGAATAGTGAATAACACGTTAAAGAAATTGTTTTGGATTTGGATGTTTTAAATAGAATTAAAACGATCGAACAATGTTTTAAAATGTGTTGAGATTCGAAACCATAGATTTCAACATTTATTGTTGAAATAGACGTTTTCGAGAAATAAAAGGAAATAGTGGACTATAACACTGTTGTTATAGTAAATGATTTCCGAAAGGAAATGTTTTGTATAGTATTGGGATTTATATATCTATTTTAATTTCGAATCCCTATACTAGTGATTTTGGGTTGTCGTAACGATGTTTTACATAACATTCGTTTTGGCCCAAATAAATATGTTTAAGAGAATGATTTCCTTAAAGAATGAAATATATACTTAATTTCGATTTAAGTATATTGAATATTTTCCAAGTGTTGAAAATAAATAAAATTTGTGAATTACTTATTAAATAAGTATGGAATTGTTTTCCAATATGAAGTGATATTTAGAATTTATCTTTTTGAAGATAAATTGAAATGAATAATTGAAATCGAATATTCATAGATATTTTGGATTATAAATTCACTAAGGAATTTATAAAAGAAAGTGGAATTGGTTTAAAAATAAATATTGATTTATTTTTGAAGTGTGAAATTATATATCTAGTGAAGATATTTTGGAAAATAAATAATTTGGAAAATTATTTGGAATCTGGTGATGTGTGCATATCCAGTGATAGTTCAATAACCGACTATCAATATTTCCCTTTGAATGGGTAATTGATGTGATTTGTTTGAATGTGAATGCTACACTTATTTTTGAATAAGCGCTCACTATTCGGGTTAACCGGGAAAGGACCATGGGGTCGTATAACCCATTCCGAATATGTGATACGTCGTTGTGAATTGCATTGAAGATCGGTGTTGAAGACCCGGTATTTGCAAGAGCGATAGGATGACCTGTCGATTTACTCTGCACCGAGTTGCTCCGGTATAGAGTTCTCCATATGTGATGGTGAATTCGATCAGGATTGTGAATATCCGGATTGCAAGGACTTCTTTGTAAGTGCCTTCGGTTTTGTTCGATCCCGGAACAGACTTGTATGGATTGTGTGTCTGACATTACAAGTTGAGATATAAAGCCGATTTCTTTCAAATATATTTCTGTTGGTGGCGAAGAATTTATTCTTTTAGCTTAACACCCTTCTCTGAGACGTACGAGCTCAGAGGTTATATAGTTGAAGTTATCAGCGATATATTCCCAATTTGGTAATGTGACATGCTGAGTGATGCTGAAATGATCATTGTGTTGATTATTGTGATAGGATCGTTTACTTGATCGTCTATCGTAGTGATCATTGTGTTGATCATTTGTTGACCCAAAGCATGGCTTTTGTATAAAGTATGTTTTTGTGGACGTGACTTCGTCGAACCTCACACCCCGGAAATGGTCAAAACAGGAAAGATGCGGCAAGGTTATGAGGGGTAGCAGCCTTTAGGGTATGTACATTTCCTTCTGGATAGAGGTGGTATCATGGTATGGAGCCCAGATATTTAACCTATGTGGTTACTACGAATTTATTACTTTGTGGTTGTTGGCTTTCGGGATCCCGTGAGAAAGGTCGTTTACGATCGGGGAATGGCGTGCTCGTGTCAGTAGTTTCCCAGTTAGGGGTAACCCGGCCTTGTGTTGGCAGAGTTTCGGTTTGGTTCTCGGGGATGTCTTTCCAGAGGCATTCTCATGTGGCAATGGGAAGTTTCTTGGCCTGACCATTTGTTGGAAATCCAAAGAAACAATACGTGACTTGTACGGTATTAGTTGTAGAACCTGCTATTCACTTATGGTGGTCACCACTGTTTGGATGGTAGCTATAGTAGGCATACGATAATGGTCGTATGTTGGCTAAGATTTATATTCTACTTTCGAAATGAATTTTTTTTTTCCTACACTATGCACTAGTAATAATATCAAATGTTATTTTAAATGCGTATCAAGCATCTTTGACTATCATAAGGAGAAATCTCCTTCGATTCTGCGTTTGCATTGTGTGTGTGTGCGGGAGGCCTTATGGTAGTCTCATTTTTAAAAGCATTGCGAATTGAAATAAAAATATTCTTCTATTTTGTTTTCAAAGATAAATAAACTGTTTTGAGTTCTCACACCAGTCACATGACTGACTTGGAGTTTATTGTTTTCCTTCCTAAACTCTGGGTGCCCACCAATTTCCACACGGGCAGTTAAGAGTTAGGATTATCAGGATATTTTGGATATTCTGGAGTTGCTGGAGGCAAGCTGGATGGCATGGCGTAATACTAGTATATAGTATTTCTTTTTCCGCTGCACTGTTTGTTGTTGTTGTTGTACACTCTGATGATATGATGTAATGTAATGTATAAAATGTAATAACTGATATAGTTCTTGTTTAAAGATTATTCATTTATTATTATATGTTGTTCCGCTGCGAATTGTGAGATTCTGATGTTGTTCTGTTATTTCTGTTCCGTCCTATTTTCTTCTGTTTTTCTTCTTCTTCTATTCTTCTATTTCTTCTATTTTTAAAATTTTCTATCTTCTTTTCCCTATCTAAATTTTCTATCTTATGTTTTCTTTTCCCTCTTTATCTTCTTTCTTTTTCTCTCTTTTTCTTTTCTTAAAATCTTTTTTAAAAAAAAACCCTCAGTGTTCGGTTTTCCGTCGTTCGATTCCTCGGCAGTCGATAAAGTGAGTGTCGATGTCGAATTTTCGAAAGACGAAGAATCGTGTCCTGACAGAGGGCGACGACAGTTGGGTTGATGGGTTTTGGAGCGCGGCGATGCTCGACTTCAATTCGATCGAGTGATGGGTCGTGCATAGGCGCGAGGCGATGCGCGTGCGTTTGGTTCGAAGCAACGACAAAGGAGGTGGGTTGCAACCACTGCTCGATCAACGGCAAGGCACGCGTGTTTGGGGGTGCGGCTGGAAATGGGGGCTCGTTCGATTCGAATTACAGTAAAGGTATCGATCTTATTTCGTTTAGTTTAAATTGATTCACATAGATTTCTTTACACTTATGGAAATTTAAATGCGGTGAGTATTTTATTTTTGATTTTTCCGTTAAATTTATTTTATATATTATATATTACAGATTAGAAATAAATAATAACAGGAATTTGGTTAAAAGAAAGAATTTAATCATTAGTTAGATAAATTTAATTATTTAAAAGAAGTTTTAAAAAGGAATTTGTTAGTTAAAATAAAATTTTAGTTAAATAAATTTAATTTAAGAGGAAATTTAAATTTTTAGTTAAATATTTTATTAAAGAAAAATTTGATAGTTGATTTAAATTTATAAAAAGGAAATTTAGTTCAATTGGAAATTTCTAGTTAGAAATTATTTTTAATAGAAGAAAAGTAGTTTAAAAGAAAATCATTGCTTAATCTAAATTAATTTATAAAAGGAAAATTAGTTAAATAAATTTTAAAAGGAAATTTAGATTAAAACTTAATTTTTTATAATTTATTTAAAAGAGGTTGATTTAAAGATATTAATTTAAAGTAAAATAATTAGTTAAAATAAATTTATTAAAGAAGAAATTAGTTTAAAACAAAATCATCAGTTAATTTAACTATTAAAAGAAAATCACCAATGAATCAAAATTATCAAATGAAAGTTTATTATTCGATCTGTTCGAATATTAATAAATTGTATAAAATTGTTATACAAGGTATAAATCAAGAAAATCGAGTCAAGAAGGAAATGGACTGCTAATAAAAGCAAAGGTGAGAACTTCTCACTCAAAAGGATTTATTTAAATTTTAAATAGTTAGATTTAAAATTTGTTGATTGAATGCTTGAATGATGATTGTTATAAATATATATATATATATATATATATATATTGGATGTGAATAGACCCTATACGCCGTTAGTAAGCGGAGGTTATTTATTACACACATATACCGCGATATTCCACCTCGAAGTGGAATTGGTATTATATTATATATATAGCAATATATATATATATATATTGGCATATGTATATATTGCAGTTGATTGATTTCCCGCATTGTATAGCGGAGGAGACCCTATTGCGCCGCCTATTAAGCGGATAATATTTTATAAAATCCCATATACCGCGATATTCCGTCTCGAAACGGAATTGGTATTGTGCTAATGTCTGTGGATGCAGGGAAACAGGTTGGAGGGATTCAACTGGATTCCTCACAAATATTTATTTGATTTTAGATATTGTGATGTTTGATTTATTATCATATTGATATATGATGTTTGAAAGTCGTGATTGACTATTTGATGTGTTGCATCATCGAATCCAATTTTTGAAGTTTAAAAATAACGATTTTTATTTTAAAGGATTTCTAAAGTGATTTTTGAAAGTATACGTTTATAAAATATTTTTGGAATTGATTCATCTTAAATAAATAAACGTTATAATTTTAATGTTATAAAAATTATGATTTTTGAGAAATACAGTTAAAAGTTGATTTTTGAAGATATGAGATTAATGATTTTTTTAAAACAGTTTAAACTGGGATTTTTGGATTTATGGTGAAAAGTTTAAATATAAGATTTATGAAATTTGATTATTTTATAAATCAAAATGATGAATTATAAAGGAGTTAAAGTTATTTAAAAGAATAATATAAATTGATCCATATAAAAGATTTATAAATTGATATTTATAAATTAAAAATATTGGAATTATAAAACGAGCTTTTACAAGAATTAGAATGAATTGTAAATGAATTTCATAAATTGGAATTATAGAACTATAACGGTGAAGTCATAAATGGAATTTTATAAACAGTAGGTTTATAAAATTTGTAAAGTTATTTAAAAGAATAGATTTTGGATAAATAAAAGAATCTTATAAGTTATAATATTTATAAATTTGGGGAGTTTAAAGAAACAATTTTGTAAACAAATAAATTATAAGGGTTTGACTTATAATATGAATTTTTATTATATCATTGTGATATGAATTGAGATAGGTTAATAAAGGAATTTAGAAAAAGGAGTTGATATAAAATAAATAGAAATAGAATTTACAAACGTTGTTTTATAAATCCGCAACGACTTATTTTGATAAAGAATTGTTGTAATTTGTTAATGGAGTTATATTCATGTTTTAGACAGTGAATAATCCTTTAAAATAAAATGAATAGAAGTGATGAAATTTATTAACAAGGTATATTCACGTTTTTGAATAGTGAATATTATGTTAAAGAAATTATTTTGGATGTGATGTTTGAAATAGAATTAAAACGATCTAAAGATGTTTTAAAAGGTGTTGAGATTCGAAACCATAGATTTCAACATTTATTGTTGAAATAGATGTTTTCGAGAAATAAAAGGAAATGGTGGACTATAACACTGTTGTTATAGTAAATGATTTCGAAAGGAAATATTTGGTATAGTATTGGGATTTATGTATCTATTTTAATTTTGAATCCCTATACTAGTGATTTTGGGTTGTCGTAACGATGTTTTACGCGACATTCGTTTTGGCCAAAATAAATATGGTTAAGTGAATGATTTCCTTAAAGAATGAAATATATACTTAATTTCGATTAGAGTATATTAAATATTTTCTAAGTGTAGAAAATAAAGACTTGTGAATTACTTATAAATAAATAAGTATGGAAATGTTTTTTTTCCAATATTAAGTGAATATTTTGAATTTGTCTTTTTGAAGATAAATTGAAAATGAATATTTGAAAACGAATGGAAATCGTATATTCATAAATATTTTGGAAATGTAAATTCAATATGGAATTTATAAATGAAATTGGAAATTGGGTTTAAAAATAAATATTGATTTATTTTTAAAGAATGGAAAATATATATCTTATAAAGATATTTTTTGGAAAATAAATAATTTGGAAAATTATTTGGAATCTGGTGATGTTGGCATATCTATTGATAGTTCAATAACCGACTATCAATATTTACCTTTAAATAGGTATTTGTTGTGATTTGCTTGAATTTGAATGCCACACTTATTTTTTTTTTAAATAAGCGCTCACTATTCGGGTTAACCGGGAAAGGACCTTGGGGTCGTATAACCTATTCCGAATATGTGATACGTCGTTATGAATTGCATTCGAAGACCGGTGTTGAAGACCGGATATTTTTGAAAACGTAAGGGTTTCTTGTTGATTGTCTCTGCACTGGCTGATCCCCGGTATAGAGATCTCCATATGTGATGGGAAATCCGAACGTGATTAGAGATTATTCGGATTGCAAGGACTTCTTTGTAAGTGCCTTCGGTTCTGTTCGAGCCCGGAACAGACTTGTATGGATTGTGTGTCTGACATTACAAATTGAGATGTAAAGCCGATTTATTTCAAATATATTTCTGTTGGTGGCGGAGAATTTATTCTCTTAGCTTAACACCCTTCTCTGAGACGTACGAGCTCAGAGGTTATATAGTTGAAGGTTATCAGCGATATATTCCCAATTTTGGTAATGTGACATGCTGAGTGTTGCTGTGAAATGATCATTGTGTTGATTATTTGTGATAGGATCATTTATTTGATCGTCTATCTTGGTGATCATTTCTATGATCATTTGTTGACCCAAAGCATGGGTTTTGTATAAAGTATGTTTTTGTGGACGTGACTTCGTCGAGCCTCACAAACCGGTAATGGTCGAAACAGGAATTGTGCGGCAAGGTTTCCAGGGATCGCTTCCCTAGGGTATGGCCATTCCTTCTGGAAAAGGGTAGTATCATGGTATGGAGCCCAGATACTTACTCATGTTGAAACACTTATTATTATGGTGTGATGTTGGTTAGAGAGCTCTCGTTTAAAGGTTCCAAAGGACCGGGGGTGGCATATCTGAGGGTTTGTAATATTCCTTGGGAAAAGGGATTCCCGGCTTTGTTTAGCGGAGAACGGTTTGGTTCTCGGGGAGTCCTTCCAGAGGCGTTTCCATGTGGCAATGGGAAGTTCCTTGGCCTGACCATTTGTTGGAAAATCCATTCTTCAAATACGAGCCTTATACGGTATTAGTTGTATTACCTGCCATCTACTTATGGTGGCGCCCCACTGTTTGGATGGTAGCTATAGTAGGCATAGTTCGAAATGTCTATGTTGGCTAAGATTTATATCTTTACTTTCGAAATGATTTCACATACACTATGCACTAGTAATAATATCAAATGTTCTTTTTAATGCGTATCAAGCATCTTTAACTATCATAAGGAGAAATCTCCTCCGATTCTACGTTTGCATGTGTGTGTGTGCGGGAGGCCTTATGGTAGTCTCATTTTTAAAAAGCATTGCGAATCTATTTTAAAAATATTCCTCTATTTTAATTTTAAAGAAAAATAAACTGTTTTGGTTCTCACACCAGTCACATGACTGACTCGGAGTTTATTGTTTTCCTTCCTAAACTCTGGGTGCCCACCAATTTCCACACGGGCAGTTAAGAGTTAGGTTTATCAGGATATTCTGGATATTCAGGAATTGCTGGAGGCAAGATGGATGGCATGGCGTATTACTAGTATATGGTACTTTCTTTTCCGCTGTTTGTTTGTTGTTGTACACTCTGATTATATGATGTAATGTAATGTAATGTAATGTAATAACTGATATAGTTTTTTGTTTAAAGATTATTCATTTATCTATTATATGTTGTTCCGCTGCGAATTGTGAGATTCTGATGTTGTTCTGTTATTTCTTTTTGTTCTATGTTCTATCTTCTTTTCTTTCTTCTTCTTTTCTTTTTCTTAAAACCCTAATGGTTCGGTTTTCCGTTCATCTTGAGTTAATCTATGGAGATTAGTGTCATTTCAAGGGGTACGGAAAAGCGGATTATTACATTTGGTATCAGAGCATATGGTTAAGCGACAACCATGGTTCTGTTGGGTGTTACTCATTAGAGATAGAGTCAGCAGTACTCTAGAATGAGTTTGAGTGTAATAATAGATATGAGCGCGTATTTGTTAGTGAATATAAAATTGTTTTTGAATCGGGTAAATAAGATAATTTTGCCCAAAACTATTTTTGGTATAGAAAAGAAATGATTTTCTATTATTATAGTATATGGTTGCATGATTGTTAGGAAGTAATAATATTAAATTATCATCATTAGTATATGGAATTAAATAAGAAATAAAATGGATTGAATTCAAGTGAACTAACTTGATAAATTATTAATTCATGGACTAATGAATTGGAATTTGAATTGGTTAAAATTAAAGTTTAGTCGTGAGCTAAATTGGAAGATAAATTTGAATTTGGATATAAATTCAAGTAAGTAAAAGAAATAAATTGAAATTCCCTTTGTTAGTAATTAAGTAAATTCGAGATGAATTGAATATGGAAATTGAAGTTAAAATGAATTAGTGGATGAAACAAATTTAAAGTGGTAATATGAATTAGTAAATGAAAGTTAATTGTTAGAATTCAATATTTAGAGTTGAGAATTGAATTCAAATTGAATTGAAATTTTGAATTGAATTCAAATAGAATTGAAATTGTGAATTGAATTGAAATGTAAAATTTAATGAAAGTGGATATGTAACTTCAATAGTGAAGTGAAAATGTATAATAAGCATATATTGAATATTTTGTAATGAAATGTGCAAATGGTTTGAATGTTGGAATTGGATATTATGGATACTACTGTTAGCAGGATATACAGGTGTATAAAGGAATTGAGATTTAGATTTCAAAGATAAAAATAGAATTGCTCGACAAAAAGGTACGTATTTCAATTTCAGTATGAAATTTGATGATTTTCTTCTCCAGCCACTTGGCTTTCTCTTTTCTTTTTTGATTCTGAGGGGCCGTGGTGCCATTTTGTAGTCGTACCGAGCTAGCCGCGTAAAGGAGACGCTGGCGAAATTTTTCGGAAATTTAGGGTGTTAGAAAATTTTTGAGAAATTTTGAAAATTTGAATTTGAATTTAAATTTGAATTGTTAGGAGAACAATGTTGGTTGAAACTTATAATTGAAGTTGGAAAGCTAGTTGAAATGATAGTGAATCTCTAGTAAAAAGATTTAGGTTAGAAAGTTGATAAAACTATTTGGATTGTGAAAAGTAGTTAACGGGAATTGGGGCATTCTTCTTAACTTGTAATTTCGGGACGAAATTCTTTTAAGGGGGGAAGATTGTAACGACCCAGAATTTTAAACAATTTAATTTGAGAATATTTAATTAATTTTAAATATTTGAATAATGGTTTGGATTGAATTTTCAATATAACTATGAATTTGATGATTAAATTATAGAATTTAATCTATTGAAAGCTGAATAAAAATTTGAATCTCAATTTTAAGCCAATTAAAAATATTTCAAAGGCTTGTAAAATTCATATTGAAAATACTGAAGATAATAAAAGCTTCAGAATTGAAATTGAAAGTGAATTGTTCAGTTTTGAAACTAAATCGTTTGAATCGATATTTAAAAATAGCCTTCCGAGGCACAGTCTCGGAATTCGACGAAACCAGTTCCATTGGATCCGTAATATTGAATTATTCTCGGGTTTCAAATTTCGTATTTTTCGGAGTTGATATGTGAGCACACGACACAAAAATGCGTTGAAATTCAAAACGAATTCAGTTTGAAATTTTAAATTTAAATGGGTCAACATACGCTCGTTTTCATTCCTAAATTCGTGCCAAAAATTTCGCAGAGAATCACGCCTAAATTCACGAAATAAATCGTGTAACGCATACCTCATTCGAATATAATTATCTCGGCCTCCCCTCTTCAGATTCAAAGTGAAGAAGAACGAAACAAAAGAAAATGGCCGCAGCCGTGTGGAAAGAAAAAAAAAAGAGAAAGTGGGGGCGATCGGCAACTGAAATCGCACAGGCGAGGTGGTTCGCGAGCCGAGCAAGCAAGGCGACGTGATGGAAGAAGGCGCGCGAGATGATGAGGGTGTGCGACGCTCGATGGCAGCGGCAACAATTTGGGTGATGGCGTTCGTGGTGAGGGTCGCGGTGACTCGCGTGGATGGGGGGGACGAAGGTGATTTGGGGCGCGATTTCGAGGCAAAGGAAGCACGGCAAGTGCGGCAGCGCACGAGGTGATGGAGGGCGACGACAGTTGGGTTGATGGGTTTTGGAGCGCGGCGATGCTCGACTTCAATTCGATCGAGTGATGGGTCGTGCGCAGGCTCGAGGCGATGCGCGTGCGTTTGGTTCGAAGCAACGACAAAGGAGGTGGGTTGCAACCACTGCTCGATCAACGGCAAGGCACGCGTGTTTGGGGGTGCGGCTGGAAATGGGGGCTCGTTCGATTCGAATTACAGTAAAGGTATCGATCTTGTTTCATTTAGTTTAAATTGATTCACATAGATTTCTTTACACTTATGGAAATTTAAATGCAGTGAGTATTTTATTTTTGATTTTTCCGTTAAATTTATTTTATATATTATATATTACAGATTACAGATTAGAAATAAATAATAACAGGAATTTGGTTAAAAGAAAGAATTTAATCATTAGTTAGATAAATTTAATTATTTAAAAGAAGTTTTAAAAAGGAATTTGTTAGTTAAAATAAAATTTTAGTTAAATAAATTTAATTTAAAAGGAAATTTAAATTTTTAGTTAAATATTTTATTAAAGAAAAATTTGATAGTTGATTTAAATTTATAAAAAGGAAATTTAGTTCAATTGGAAATTTCTAGTTAGAAATTATTTTTAATAGAAGAAAATTAGTTTAAAAGAAAATCATTGGTTAGTCTAAATTAATTTATAAAAGGAAAATTAGTTAAATAAATTTTTAAAGGAAATTTAGATTAAAACTTAATTTTTTATAATTTATTTAAAAGAGGTTGATTTAAAGATATTAATTTAAAGTAAAATAATTAGTTAAAATAAATTTATTAAAGAAGAAATTAGTTTAAAACAAAATCATCAGTTAATTTAACTATTAAAAGAAAATCACCAATGAATCAAAATTATCAAATGAAAGTTTATTATTCGATCTGTTCGAATATTAATAAATTGTATAAAATTGTTATACAAGGTATAAATCAAGAAAATCGAGTCAAGAAGGAAATGGACTGCTAATAAAAGCAAAGGTGAGAACTTCTCACTCAAAAGGAATTTTAAATAGTTAGATTTAAAATTTGTTGATTGAATGCTTGAATGATGATTGTTATATATATATATATATATATATATATATATATTGGATGTGAATAGACCCTATACGCCGTTAGTAAGCGGAGGTTATTTATTACACACATACCGCGATATTCCACCTCGAAGTGGAATTGGTATTATATTATATATATAGCAATATATATATATATTGGCATATGTATATATTGCAGTTGATTGATTTCCCGCATTGTATAGCGGATGAGACCCTATTGCGCCGCCTATTAAGCGGATTTGAATAGCCTATATAGCAATATATATATATATATTGGCATAGGTATTTGTTGTGATTTGCTTGAATTTGAATGCCACACTTATTTTTTTTTAAAATAAGCGCTCACTATTCGGGTTAACCGGGAAAGTACCTTGGGGTCGTATAACCCATTCCGAATATGTGATACGTCGTTATGAATTGCATTCGAAGACCGGTGTTGAAGACCGGATATTTTTGAAAACGTAAGGGTTTCTTGTTGATTGTCTCTGCACTGGCTGATCCCCGGTATAGAGATCTCCATATGTGATGGGAAATCCGAACGTGATTAGAGATTATTCGGATTGCAAGGACTTCTTTGTAAGTGCCTTCGGTTCTGTTCGAGCCCGGAACAGACTTGTATGGATTGTGTGTCTGACATTACAAATTGAGATGTAAAGCTGATTTCTTTCAAATATATTTCTGTTGGTGGGGGAGAATTTATTCTCTTAGCTTAACACCCTTCTCTGAGACGTACGAGCTCAGAGGTTATATAGTTGAAGGTTATCAGCGATATATTCCCAATTTTGGTAATGTGACATGCTGAGTGTTGCTGTGAAATGATCATTGTGTTGATTATTTGTGATAAGATCATTTATTTGATCGTCTATCTTGGTGATCATTTCTATGATCATTTGTTGACCCAAAGCATGGGTTTTGTATAAAGTATGTTTTTGTGGACGTGACTTCGTCGAGCCTCACAAACCGGTAATGGTCGAAACAGGAATTGTGCGGCAAGGTTTCCAGGGATCGCTTCCCTAGGGTATGGCCATTCCTTCTGGAAAAGGGTAGTATCATGGTATGGAGCCCAGATACTTACTCATGTTGAAACACTTATTATTATGGTGTGATGTTGGTTAGAGAGCTCTCGTTTAAAGGTTCCAAAGGACCGGGGGTGGCATATCTGAGGGTTTGTAATATTCCTTCGGAAAAGGGATTCCCGGCTTTGTTTAGCGGAGAACGGTTTGGTTCTCGGGGAGTCCTTCCAGAGGCGTTTCCATGTGGCAATGGGAAGTTCCTTGGCCTGACCATTTGTTGGAAAATCCATTCTTCAAATACGAGCCTTATACGGTATTAGTTGTATTACCTGCCATCTACTTATGGTGGCGCCCCACTGTTTGGATGGTAGCTATAGTAGGCATAGTTCGAAATGTCTATGTTGGCTAAGATTTATATCTTTACTTTCGAAATGATTTCACATACACTATGCACTAGTAATAATATCAAATGTTCTTTTTAATGCGTATCAAGCATCTTTAACTATCATAAGGAGAAATCTCCTCCGATTCTGCGTTTGCATGTGTGTATGTGCGGGAGGCCTTATGGTAGTCTCATTTTTAAAAAGCATTGCGAATCTATTTTAAAAATATTCCTCTATTTTAATTTTAAAGAAAAATAAATTGTTTTGGTTCTCACACCAGTCACACGACTGACTCGGAGTTTATTGTTTTCCTTCCTAAACTCTGGGTGCCCACCAATTTCCACACGGGCAGTTAAGAGTTAGGTTTATCAGGATATTCTGGATATTCAAGAATTGCTGGAGGCAAGATGGATGGCATGGCGTATTACTAGTATATGGTACTTTCTTTTCCGTTGTTTGTTTGTTGTTGTACACTCTGACCGACCTGCTGCATTTTTGCCTATTTCGCCTAGTTCTTTGAATTTCCAACTTTAATTGATTCGTGTTGTTTCCTATGTGTTGTTATCATTTGTTATGACTTTGATGACTCCTTTTTAGGGATTTTTGAATATCCATTTTGATGGATTCTTTATCGGTTTCGTTGGATTTTTATTCACATCTTCGTATGTGAATTTTAGTGATTGATTGTTCCTACAATCTTCTTCGTGATTTGTCACTTTAAAAATATAAAGGTTTCTATACTAGTAGTAAATATCAAAACTCTTTCTCCAAATGATTTCAACACTATTTTAGTACAAATCTCGCTTCTTAAACCGTTTTCCAATCTATTAGTATATACAAACCTTTACCTCACTCGTATGAGAAATCTAATTAAACGACTTAGTAAAACGAGTGGTATGAAACGCTTGCGTTTACTTCGTCGGTTAATTCTTGGACTTGTTCGATTGAATCCCTTGTGACAGTTTTATAGTGGAGATCTACAGTTTGTTCGTAAATATTTAAGTTAAGCAAGTGGTTATGGGACATGAAGCTAAACTCATATATTTACTAGCTTAGTGTAATTGACACTTCTCGTTGATCATGACGATCATCTTTGTGATTTAGACTAGCAATGTGCGATGTCTCTTTGTCTGCGAGGGAGACTAAACCCCGTTTTGTGGAGTTTCGACTCAAATTGGTGGGGTAGCAACCCATGGTCTTCGGGTCGTTTGTGGAGCTTCGGCTCAATTTGTGATGGTTAGGAACCATGGAATTAGCGTTCCGTTTGTGATACACGTGTTGGCGAGCTTTATGCTCCCGTTTGTGATAGGCCTCCCCCTCTTTGTGATTTCTGGATTTCTTGAGATGATTTCTAGAATTTGTGTTTCGCCAATTTTCGTGATTTTCATCGATAAGCTTTATCGATATTTGTGCATTGGTGAATTTGTGCGTCATTGACTTTTGTGATTTCTGGATTTCGTGTGTTGAATTCTGGAATTTCTGTGTCATTGACTTTTGTGATTGACATTGATATTATCGTCAATATTTATGGTTTGGTGAACTAAATTAGGAGTAAGACGTTTCTGTGATTCTTGTGTAGATTTTGTGACATTGAATAATCCCTTGATGATTTTCAACTGCTTATATATCACAGCTTGGCATTGTGATTATTATGTGTTTAGTCATATCTCTTATTCTATATCGTGTCATCTGATATTTAAAGTTAGACTGATCCGTTTATTATTTTCTTATCAAATAATACTCGGGTCAGACCGAGATGTTACAGGTGCTTCTGCTTGACTTCTTCCCAGGGATTCATTACTCTGACTTTTGGCAAACTACTTAGATTAGTAGTTTATTTTGTTGTATACACTTGAGATATAGACTCATAGTTGTATTCTTTTGTATAGCACGTGTTGCTATTCTTTTGTATTATTGTGGATCTTTTTTTGACCACTACTCTGATATACACTTCCATATGTTAATCATATATTCATATCTTCTTCCGCCTTTGTGATATGAATTATCTGTGACTGATTTATGTTATGTTTATTTCTGTATTTGTTTCCGAAGATATTATAGCCACTGTGTAGTAGTTTTGAGTTTGTGTCGGTATGTCGGATTTCCCTCTTGAAAAAGAAATGCATGTTATACTATCTGACATATCGATGCTCGCGCAAAGCAATTACACGGATGGTCGCTCCTCAACAGCCTTATTCTCCGTGCTAGTTGACAGCATTCACCGTAATGTTCTTGGCTAGCGTGGGTATAGAGGTGGGGCATCACATCTTGGTATCAGAGCCAAACTTCGGAACAATATGAAATATTATAACAAGGATCATCGTCCTAAGTCCATCTTAGGAGTCGTGCTTTAGGATTAATTCGAGTCTTCGTACCGATTCATCCTATTTTCCCTATGATTCTTTGTTTATCTATCAAGATTGCTTGATATTCAATTTGGTGAATAACCTTTTTCTTCTTCTTCTTTATTTCTAAAGGAAGAGAAATGTCTAGACCAGGCCGCCCCAGAGCCGTGCCATCTAGCACTCCACCCCAGGATGGAGTTTTTATGACTGCTCAACAGCTTCTTGATTTAGTGACAAATGCTCAAGCAGCTGGAGCTAACCCGGAACCTACTCACCCAAAGTCGGGATTTGCACGCTTGTGTAGCGATTACACTAATTTGGGTGGGGAGCCATTCAAAGGTTCCGAAACTATTATTGAAGTACAGGCTTGGCCAAGGTCATGCGATCGAATCTTTTCTCGCATGAATCTTATTGACCTTCACCGAGTTCAGGTGGCCTCTAGTATGCTCCGAGAAAGAGCATTGGACTGGTATGAGCTTCTTATTTCTGAGATTAATGAAGCGGATCTCACCTGGGAGCAATTCCGGGAACGCTTCGAGTTGAAATTCGTACCAGAAGCTGAGAAGGTGACTTTGGCTCGCCGTTTTATAGACCTTGTTCAAGGTGAATCTTCCGTGGCAGATTATGTCGCGTCTTTTGAATCTCTCTCCAAATATGGGGTTGAATACATCAACACCCCATTGAAGAAAAATCAGAGGCTCGTCTATGGCTTCAACAAAAATCTCAAGAAGTCATTACTTCTAAAATTAGAAGTTTCTTTCAACCAACTCATTGATATCGCTCTTCGTCTTGAAGAGGCGGATAAGGAGAATGATGTTGAAGTGGTGGGTTCCAAACCAAACTTCAACAGCAAGAAAAGGCCAAACAAATTCAAAGGCCCTTATCCCAATAAGAAAGGGAAGCAAGCAACCTCTGTGGCAAAGACTTCTTCCTTTGGTCGTGGGGAATGCTATAATTGTGGTTCGAAGGACCATTATGCGAACAAGTGCCCAAAGTCTCTCTCTTGTCGCTACTGCAAAGTTCCCGGTCATGTTATATCTTCATGCCCCAAGCTTCAGGGTAAGAAGGAGGGAAAGTTGAATGTTGCTCAAGCCCCTGGCAACACATCTCGTGGCCAAGATATTTCTCATTCTATTTTGGATGGAATTATTTTATTTCATGATCATCCTATTCGAGTTCTTTTTGATACGGGTGCGTCCCATTCTTTTGTATCAAAAGAACTTGTTGATACTTTTTCTTTGGATGTTTTGTGTTTAATGACTTCTTTGAGAATTGCGAATCCGGATGGTGGATCCGCAACAATCAGTTTATTGTGTAAAGATGTCGAGATTATATTGTGTGATTTTCCTTTCCTAGCCGATTTGCATGTCATGCGTTATTTAGGCTTTGGAATGATTTTGGGAATGAATTGGCTTAATCGTTATGAAGCTCACATCCTATCTGAGCGGACTTTTTATCTTCGACATCCACTATCTGTTAATCAGGTTTCTGTTATTCTTAAAGATTCGGATTCCGCTTTGGTTGCATCTTTTTATTCTTTAAACCCTCGTGATGACGATGATGATGATGAGGGTGATATTATTTCTCTTATTCACGTCGTTCGTGAATTTTCCGACATATTCGAGCCCGTTTTAGGATTACCACCTAAGCGAGCAATTGAGTTCAGAATTAATCTCATTCCTGGAGCTCAACCTATCACTCGCCCTCCTTATCGTATGTCCAATAAAGAAAACGAGGAGATGCGCAAACAATTATCCGAATTGGAGACGAAGCAATTTATTCGCTCTAGTTCCTCGCCTTGGCGAGCTTCAGCTATTTTCGTGAAGAAATCCGATGGTACACTTAGGCTTTGCGTTGACTACCACAAGCTTAATGATCTTACTATCAAAAATAAATATCCTTTACCTCGGATTGATGATCTATTCGATCAACTTACTGGTGCTAGAGTCTTTTCCCAATTAGACTTAGCTACTGGATTTCATCATCTTCGTATTGCAGAGGATAGCATTCCTTTGACATCGTTCCGTAATTGTTATGGATCTTATGAATGGCTTGTTATGCCATTTGGTCTAACGAATGCTCCGGCTTATTTCGTTGACCTTATGAATAGAGTTTTCAAAGACTTCCTCGACCGGTTTGTCCTCATCTTTATTGATGATATTCTTGTGTATTCAAAAACCGAGGAGGAGCATGAGAAGCATCTTCGGATTGTGTTGGAAACTCTTAGGAGTAATCGTTTGAAAGCAAAATTTTCTAAATGCCATTTTTGGCAATCTCGTGTGAAGTTTCTCGGTCATATTATTTCTGAATCCGGAATTTCCGTGGATCCTTCAAAGATTGAAGCAATTCAAGATTGGAAGAGACCGGAGAGTGTGACAGAGATTCGTAGTTTTCTTGGATTGGCGGGTTATTACCGGCGTTTTATCAAAGACTTTTCTAAGATTGTCGTGCCTCTCACTAGCTTAACGAAGAAAGGTGTTAAATACATTTGGTCGGACAAATGTGAAACGTCTTTTCAGAAATTAAAAGAACTTCTTTCTGATGCTCCTATTCTTGTTATTCCCGAGGGGAATCAGGATTTCGTTGTTTATACCGATGCCAGCCGCATTGGTTTGGGTGTCGTTCTTATGCAAAAAGAACGTGTTATTGCTTATGCTTCAAGGCAATTAAAGCCTGCCAAGACTAGTATGCCACTCATGATTTAGAACTCGCGGCTATTGTTTTCGCTCTTCGGATTTGGCGTCATTATCTTTTAGGAGAGAAATTTGTTCTTTATACCGATCATAAGTTTTGAAGTATTTATTCTCTCAAAAGGAACTTAATTTGCGTCAACAGCGTTGGCTCGAATTTCTTGGACCATATGATCTTGATATTCTTTATACTCTCGGTAAGGGTAATCGTGTCGCCGATGCTCTTAGCCGTAAACAACAAGCTGTTGTTTCTATGATGATATCCGAATGGAACGATCTCGAGATCTTATCCACTTGTGAGATTCGAAACCGCGTATCCGATTTATGCTCATCATTTGTTTTATGTAGCCTTGAGGCTCATCCTTCTCTTTTAGACCGCATTCTTGAAGCTCAAAGGCTAGATCCCGAATTGGCTCTTCTTGGCCAAAATATTAAGGATAAGATTGATATTGAAGGTTTGAAGGACTTTGATATCGATTCTCGTGGTGGCATTTGGAAATTTGGTAGACTTATCGTGCCAAATATTAGTGATCATCGTAAAGATATTTTAGAAGATTCACATCGTTCTAAATTTACCATTCATCCCGGTAGTAGTAAAATGTACGCGGATATGAAGCGACTTTATTATTGGGAGGGAATGAAACTTGACATCGCTAACTTCGTTAAGCGTTGCATGACTTGCCAACTCATTAAGGCCGAACATCAAAGGCCCGGTGGGTTATTGCAACCTTTAGAAATTCCACTTTGGAAGTGGGACCAAATTTCCATGGATTTTATAGATGGCCTTCCCCGTTCTCGTTCGGGTCATGATAGCTTATGGGTGATTGTTGATAGGCTTACTAAATCTGCCCATTTTATTCCCGTTCGGTCTAACCGAACCGTTCCTCTTTTGGCCAAGCTCATTATCAAAGAGATTGTTAAATTGCATGGGGTTCCTACTTCTATTGTTAGTGATCGTGATCCATTGTTTACTAGTGGATTTTGGAAGAGTCTTCAAAAAGCTTTGGGAACGAAGCTTAATTTTAGGACCGCTTATCATCCCCAGTCCGATGGACAAACTGAGCGTGTGAATCAAACTCTTGAAGATCTTCTTCGTTCTTGTGTGCTTGATTTTGGTGGAAGTTGGAAAGATCATATTTCACTTGTTGAATTTTCCTATAATAATAGCTTCCAATCTAGTATTGGTATGGCACCTTTCGAGGCACTCTATGGAAGGCCATGCCGATCTCCTTCTTGTTGGCTTGAGGCCGGTGAGAAGCTGGTTTTAGGTCCAGATTTTATTCGGGATTCCACAGAGAAAATTGACCTTATTCGATATAGAATGAAAGAAGCCCAGAGTAGACAAAAATCCTATGCCGATAACCGAAGAAGGAAGTTAGAATTTTCTGTGGGAGATCTTGTGTTCATTCGTGTTTCACCTATGAAAGGTGTTGTACGTTTCAGTCGATCGGGAAAATTAGCGTCTCGATATATTGGGCCATTTCCTATCACTGAACGTATTGGTTCCATGGCTTATCGCCTTTTATTACCGGCTCAATTTTCTGCTATCCATGACGTGTTTCACGTTTCTCAACTTCGGAAATGTCTTCGAAATTCTGATTCTATTCTTGAGCCCGGTGTTGTGGAGGAGATTGAAGTTTCACCGAATTTAACTTATGAGCAGCATCCTATTCGAATTATTGCTTTGGAGGTCAAACGTCTTCGAAATAAAGATGTTCCGCTTGTGAAAGTTCAATGGTCTTCAAATCCTAAGGATTGTTCTTGGAAGTCTAGAGAGTTCATCGAGCGATCACATCCGGACTTACTTTCCCGTGCTCTTTGAGGTGAACTTCTTATTTCAAACTTCTTTTGTGTTGAATATGCTTTTATGGTTGTTACTATATATCTTCTTCTTAAATATTGCGAGGACGCAATTTCTTTAAGGAGGGGAGTCTGTAACAACCCGCATATTTGTCAATTTTTTATATTTAAATATGGTATTTAAATATTTTATCGATACTCAGAATTTAGTCCGAAAAGCTACTTTTTGCATACGGTCGAATTAGGACTCGGGACCACTCCCATTGAGTTTAAAATGCTATTTGCGACCTTTTTGAGTATAAGCTTCGATATGTTTGGAGTAAGTTGATTTTTGCTACTTTTTACTTAGGGCTTTGGTTTGGGCTGAGCCCATTAACCCCACTTAACTCAGTTCCAACCCTCTCCTCTTCATTCACTTCTTTTCTATTTTCCTAATACTCAAGCTTTTATGTTAATGGAGAGTGGAAGAGGAAATTAAAACTCCAAGCCCTAGTTTTATTTTGCAAATCAAGCTCTAGCTCCAAACTAATAGAAGAACTCATTAGTAAGCTTCTCTTCTTCTTCTCCAACTCATTCTCTCTTTGATTTCAGAAATTCCTAAACCTAATTTTGGGAATGTTCTTCTTTTAAAGCTTAGAATCAAGCTTATTGAGTTGGATTTGAAGAGTGGTTGATTCTCCTTTGCTTTCAAGCTTCTTTTTCCAATTTCTTGGGTTCAAAGGTGAGATTTTTATCTCACATCTATGCTTATAATTATCTTCGATTGTTAGGTATGAATTCCTAACACTTATTCGTGTGCATTTGCTTTTGGTTTGGATTGATTCGGTGAATATTCCATTTTTTAGTGTTTTGGGTTCAATTCCTTAAAAATCATAGCTTTGATATTTGATCATGTTTTTGGAGATGCATCGAAGAGCTTATAGGGCCGGGTAGTTGATTGGCATAATCCCTTAGCGACGTTGCTCGAGAGAATGCAATTTGGTCGAGGTTGGACCTCAATTGGATGGACTGGGAGGGGACTGGCAACAGGTCCGGTCGACCGAGCCCTGTAGCCGGCCGACCGACCTACTGCCAAGTGCATAAGCACTTCTCTGTTTAAGGTTCGGTCGACCGAGTACAGGGTTCGACCGACCGACCTGCTTCCCGAGGAATTTTGAGAACAGGGTCCGGTCGACCGAGCTCTGTAGCCGGCCGACCGACCTGCTGCATTTTTGCCTATTTCGCCTAGTTCTTTGAATTTCCAACTTTAATCGATTCGTGTTGTTTCCTATGTGTTGTTATCATTTGTTATGACTTTGATGACTCCTTTTTAGGGATTTTTGAATATCCATTTTGATGGATTCTTTATCGGTTTCGTTGGATTTTTATTCACATCTTCGTATGTGAATTTTAGTGATTGATTGTTCCTACAATCTTCTTCGTGATTTGTCACTTTAAAAATATAAAGGTTTCTATACTGGTAGTAAATATCAAAACTCTTTCTCCAAATGATTTCAACACTATTTTAGTACAAAGCTCGCTTCTTAAACCGTTTTCCAATCTATTAGTATATACAAACCTTTACCTCACTCGTATGAGAAATCTAATTAAACGACTTAGTAAAACGAGTGGTATGAAACGCTTGCGTTTACTTCGTCGGTTAATTCTTGGACTTGTTCGATTGAATCCCTTGTGACAGTTTTATAGTGGAGATCTACAGTTTGTTCGTAAATATTTAAGTTAAGCAAGTGGTTATGGGACATGAAGCTAAACTCATATATTTACTAGCTTAGTGTAATTGACACTTCTCGTTGATCATGACGATCATCTTTGTGATTTAGACTAGCAATGTGCGATGTCTCTTTGTCTGCGAGGGAGACTAAACCCCGCTTTGTGGAGTTTCGACTCAAATTGGTAGGGTAGAAACCCATGGTCTTCGGGTCATTTGTGGAGCTTCGGCTCAATTTGTGATGGTTAGCAACCATGGAATTAGCGTTCCGTTTGTGATACGCGTGTTGGCGAGCTTTATGCTCCCGTTTGTGATAGGCCTCCCCCTCTTTGTGATTTCTGGATTTCTTGAGATGATTTCTAGAATTTGTGTTTCGCCAATTTTCGTGATTTCCGTCGATAAGCTTTATCGATATTTATGCATTGGTGAATTTGTGCGTCATTGACTTTTGTGATTTCTGGATTTCGTGTGTTGAATTCTGGAATTTGTGTGTCATTGACTTTTGTGATTGACATTGATATTATCGTCAATATTTATGGTTTGGTGAACTAAATTAGGAGTATGACGTTTCTGTGATTCTTGTGTAGATTTTGTGACATTGAATAATCCCTTGATGATTTTCAACTGCTTATATATCACAGCTTGGCATTGTGATTATTATGTGTTTAGTCATATCTCTTATTCTATATCGTGTCATCTGATATTTAAAGTTAGACTGATCCGTTTATTATTTTCTTATCAAATAATACTCGGGTCAGACCGAGATGTTACAGGTGCTTCTGCTTGACTTCTTCCCAGGGATTCATTACTCTGACTTTTGGCAAACTACTTAGATTAGTAGTTTATTTTGTTGTATACACTTGAGATATAGACTCATAGTTGTATTCTTTTGTATAGCACGTGTTGCTATTCTTTTGTATTATTATGGATCTTTTTGACCACTACTTTGATATACACTTCCATATGTTAATCATATATTCATATCTTCTTCCGCCTTTGTGATATGAATTATCTGTGACTGATTTATGTTATGTTTATTTCTGTATTTGTTTCCGAAGATATTATAGCCACTGTGTAGTAGTTTTGAGTTTGTGTTGGTATGTCGGATTTCCCTCTTGAAAAAGAAATGCATGTTATACTATCTGACATATCGATGCTCGCACAAAGCAATTACACGGATGGTCGCTCCTCAACAGCCTTATTCTCCGTGCTAGTTGACAGCATTCACCGTAATGTTCTAAGCTAGCGTGGGTATAGAGGTGGGGCGTCACAACAACCAATTTTGTAGCCAATCGTGTACAAATGCACGGTGTATCACAAAACACATGATATGAATAAAACTAAATTGGTGCCTCTTATATGAATGCATTCTTTTAAAACAATTTTGAGAATATGATGCAAAAAACATATATATACTGGCAGTTCTACATATATGTAAGTTTTCAACAATAAAAAAAAATCCTTTTTTCATAAATTCCACATTCATACAAATAAGAGTATGGTTCAACCAATTTTGCATCCAATATTTAAGCACAATCTCTAACATCAAAAATTTTGAAAATCCGGTTTTCCTAAATCTATACCCTTATGTCAAAAAAGGAATTTAGAAGGAAAATTTTATATTTCCGCCCTTCTTTTAGATACAAATTCCACTGTATCTTTGATCTTTTTCTTTTTCCCTAAAATCTTTTCCAATTTTTCAAAGTACATTTCGCATAAGGAGGCTTACTCTTAAATTTCAAAACAGAATTATTTCAAAGCAAGTATTGTTTTCTATCAACAAGGTATGGAAATAGAAATTCCAAAGCCAAAATAGTTTTTTTCCTTACTATTATCTCTTTTATATACCATTACCCTTGCTGAACAGTAAAATTCATATTCACTATCACATCGACCCTTCTACTATAAGCATATGGCATTTAAAAATCAGAAATTTTCTTATTTTCCATTAAAAATCTTTTCCCCTTTTTATCAAATTTGTAATAGCTTGGAAATTAAATCTTTTAAAAGAATTTAAACATAATTTTATGAAATCATTCGATCGCAATTTTTCAAAAGCATTTGCGTACAATTTATCAAAGCCTTTATGTCTTTTAGAACCAATCAAGCTACATCTTAATATAAACAGGATTGAATCAATGAGTTAATGCATAAGATTGACCGCATCATTGCACAGTTGATCTTAGATTTGGAAACCTTTTCTTTTATTTCAAAATTAAAAACAACACATTCATAAATTTTAGCTTTTAAGGCATAGGGATAGTGACCCGTGGATTCGCAAAAACCATTCCATTCTTCGCTTGCTAAAATTTATTGTTTCCAAAATTTTATAGGATTTAAGTATTCTTTATTTTTAGTTGCTAATTTAATTAATTTTCTAATTTATTTTATAAACTCCCAACCTTACCTTACACTTATCGCTGGTTAAGTATCTTTAAGAGTTTATCTATTAACATTTTTTCCAATATATATATAACGCTCAGCTCATCCAGAAATCAACATAGTAATAAAATAGGAACATATCTAATATCATATCGGATGCTAATTTAATACCCAAAAAGAGAAAAATAGCGAAGCGACCACAATCCAAATATCCTAAAAGAAATGATTGCTGGCAGCTGCCCTCCAACATCAATTGGTGTTAGTGATGTTGTGGCCCTATCACTCCTTACTCAATTAAAATGGGCATTTCTAGTATGGCATTATACTATAACCCACATGTCTTAGCTCATCCTTTCGGCTTCCAATAAACAAGTCCCATACATTACTACAATTATTAAAATAAATTAAGGGATAAACTGTGCATTCCCACACTGTACTGGGTAAGAAATGTAAACTGTAGACATTTACAATAAATCAATAGAAAATTGGCTTTGTGAACTAACATCACTACTGTCCATCTTGCCTTCCTAAATCCTGAGTCAAGCGACTTCCCTTATATGTGTTTGCCATCTCATTGCCTTCTTCTCCAATTATATTACTATCTTTTTTAATCCAGATCTCTTGATTATATTAAAATCTCGGTACTTATTTTCTTTTTTATGCGAGTATACTTTAGAACTTACGGAAATGTACTTTGATATCATTCATCATTCCTTTGTGGGTATTTCCTATGGCTTTAATACAATTAAATACAACATTATTAGGTTCTTACCAATATTCCTTATATTCTATGGGTATACCTTGGTGCTACACTACAAGCATTCATAGCTATTTTATTCATAGCCTTAACTTTAACATCGTCTTACCTAGGCAGTCATCCCAATCTATTCCATATCAAAATTGGTTTGGTTTTCACCACTCTTTATAAACTTAAAGCTTCAAAATCATGAAGTACTTAAGCCAAAAAAAATAACTATTGAAAACATAGACTAGAAACTTTATATTAAATTTAATAACTACTTGGTTTCTAAGAGGAGTCATGAAAAATTCCTTATTTTAATCGACTTTGTGAGTGCCATAACTTTTAATACTATAATTTAGGACTTAAGAAGTATGTATAATTATTAAGCTCAAAAGCCACTATTAGAAATTTAAAAAGATCCTTTCCTTAAAATAACACATTATTTCATTCTATTAAAATAGTAAGAGTCACGCTTTTATTACACGAATAGTCATTAAATCAAATTTCCCTTTTTAAAACATATATTTGCTTCTTAAATGGTAGGATTTTTATTCAAATCATGTTTTGCATTCAAAAAATCAATTATATCAAACAAATTTTAAAAACATCTTCTATAACTTTAAACAATGTAAACTGGAGCAAACAAAGATAGCTTTCATCCTATAATTTTCGTACTACTCATGTTACTTCCACTTTCAACCTTAGTGGAGATTCTAATAGTATGTGAGGGGGAACATATGTGTAATTACTGAACCAATTTATGAAAGCTACCCATTTTTCCTTTGCTTTGCCTTTAATTTCTTGCATTGTTCCTATTTAGATTATTAACATTACTTTAATATAAATTCCTAACGTTGTTCCTATTTATATTTCCTAATATTTCTACTGTTTAAATTTATTCCACCTAAATGACTTCTACCTACATTGCTTGTTTTCTATTTTATTTGATTATTTTCTTTAATGGATCATTGCAGTACGTTCAACTACTGCTTTAGCCATCAACCATCTTTCTATATCATAAAAATGCTTCAGCTATTTTTCTTCATATTTTCCTTATATGGAAATATTCTTCCTATTTTCATTATCCGGCATTCTTACCTTTCCATTCTCTTACCCCATTTAAATCAAGTATCATTTCCATTTATCCACTCCTTGGAAAGAATTTTAAAACTTTTAAAGTAAAAAAAATAGAGAAATCATTGAGCCAAATATGTTCTATTTTCCATTTACTTCAAAAATGAAAATCTCTTTACCAAAAACCTTTAAATTGAAAATCTTTAACTCAATTAGTTTTATACTTCATTAGGAATCTCTAAATAGCTCCTTAATTAAAAAAATTTGAATTTTTTGGATTTTTTAAAACAAAAACTTTCCAATGATAGAGCCCTTCTATTTTTAAATAGATACTTTCAAAAAGTACTTCAACTATTTCCAGAAAAATTAAATTCTTTAATTAAATTCTTTCACATGGATAGGACTTTTGGAATTTTTTATTTTTACTTGATCTCTTATTAAGAATATATATATATAATCTGACTATCATCTCATGGTGGTTAATGCGCACCTTCTTGCAGGAACTTGCTTATTCCTATTTATACCTTACCTTTGGATATTTGCAACATATACGTTCTTGCTCCCTATTTTTCTGGATCAAATGTATGCCTTCAATCTAAAATCTAGCAAAATGCATAATCATAGGGCAGCTTGGGCCTGACAAAAGGAGTCAAGCACCATCCAGCTTTAGGGACCTTTCTATATGCCACGTTCATGCTCTTCTTAAGTCAACACCTTACACTACGGCATATACCCCATGGAGTAATCAAGGTAGATGTATATATCTAACTCTATTTGTTGTTTCAACTCGTAGTTTCCCTATCCATATTTTCAGGATACGGTCGCACTACTTCTGTTGTCGGAATTCATAGAGTATAGGGCATAGTATTAATATAATTATTGGTAAAAATGCAAATAAGTTCACTCAGTGTATCTTAATTCCTATGATCGACTATCTTAAGCTCTGATACCAAATGTAACAATTCGCACTATAATGGGCCTGAATTTCAACTAAATCAAAATTCAAGTCTATTAGGGCACGGATCGTTGATGTTGGTAACTTGTAATAAACATATGTATGCCAAAGAGCAAACTCACAACGCAATAGTAAATATAATAAAACATATATACCAACCAAAGCTACTACCTTGGAATCAATATTATTCTATGGATATCTAGTTCTCTTATTAGTGCCAAGCATGAACTAGAATACCTCTCAATTTACCGTTCTTGTATTGCACCAATAGCACGTCCCTCTAAATCTATATTGTGGGTTGTAAAGAGGGGAGGGAGTTAGAACAATGTTCTGGTGGCTTGTAAATTACATACTTTATCTGTAACCTTGGTTTATGCCAATTAATTTCTATTTAAGTTCCATGTATACTATTCATGGGATTATTCATGTAATTCCACCGTGCGTACGATATATACAACCTTATCTAAGGTATAACTATATATATGCACATATATACAACATTGCACTAATTTAAAGGAAATCCTGGCCACTTAATACTTCTTAAATAGGGAGGAGGCAGCCCAACGATGATTTAATACCTCAACCTTGAAGAAGACCTTCTGCAACGTAATCGACGGTCAACTGGCCCTAACTACGAAGGCTGATGACTCGTAGATATGACTACATAGTTCAAGTAGCCATACTTCTAATGCATCCTAATGTCTTATCTAAGGGTTGACTATCTCACCTCCGATAAACAATAATTAACTATAATTTGAAGTTCTTGTGTATCCCATGCAGATTCTACACTAGTGGGAAGTGAAATCCATCAGGGCGTAATCCAAGACTTTGCTAACGACCTCTTGAGACCAACAAAAGTCAAATCCTATATGCCAGCCTTGCTTCTAAATTCCGATTTATCAACAACAATGGCATAACTCGCCGACCCTCACAGTCGAAATCTTGTTTAGACTTACCTAATATAAGTCAACGAAAATGCCCTCTCTAATTACTAAGACATCTTATTTAGAAATAAAATAAACCTCATTTCCCAATCAGGCACTATCATAGGTTATTTAATAATTCTCAAAAAGGGAGGAGGCAGAGCTAACGACCATTTAATACTACAATCCTCAAAGTAAATCCCTTTCCTAAAAGTACTGAGCCATTTGATACTTCAAATTCAAGGCGAACCTTTGACATATTTTCCATACCTATATGCGAATATATATTTCCCTACCCCATGAGCCCTATAGTTGGAGATGTCCTACATTAGTAGTACATATTGTAACACCCTTAATTTTTATTTAACATTATTCAGGATATTTAATTGAATAAATTAAATAGAATAATGTGGTTGATTAGAATGAGATTTGACTCTTAGCATGGTCATGCCTAACGAATAAATAAGCATGGATTATTCCTTAGGAAAATAAAAAGATTATGGCAATGATAAAAATGGGAATACCATCCCCATAACCCTTAAAGACCTCCTTTATTCACTTATCACTTCATATGAAATGAAAACAACTAAATTTAAGCTAGGGCTGGCCATTAAATCTTTCTAGGGAGATCAACAAACTAGGAAGATTGATAAGAAAATGCTAGACGAAAAGGCTAGGGCAAATCTCAAACTCCAATAACTTAATTAAGGTGAATAATAGTGCAAATCATCTCATTTTTCCTTTTTTGGTTTGGTCATGGATAGCTACCGAATGTATTTTGCTGTGTTGATCATGTTTGGATAGAATAATGATTTGTGGTGATTTAATAGAATTTTTATGGAATTAAAATGATGGGTTTTAAAGTAAAACCTTAGTATATGACTTCCAAATGACTTGATTTTTGAATATGTTCTGTAAAACGTAATTTTGGAGAAGGCTTTTTGATTTCATAATTTTCGAAGTTAATAAGAATATTTTATGAATTTTCCAAGGTGAAAAGGCATTTATTTCGGGTTTTAATTGTTAAAATTTAAAAATAATGAATTTAGCCTCGAAATTTTAATATGATGTTTAAAATGTTATTTCAAAATTTTAATGAATTTTTGAGATTTTTCCCAAGTGGTTTCGATTTATTCTGAATTTTCTAAGCTAAAAAGGCTTAATAATTATATTAAAATATTAATACAATTAAACAGTTTGAAAATAATTTTGAAAATTGTAAACCCGGTCTCTAGCAGTTTTTCAACAAAGAAAGTGATAAAGATTATCATTAGTCAATAGGAATTTGGCAAAGATTAGGAGTTGGTGAAAAGAATATATTTTAATCAGTAAAATAATGGTTTTCAAGTTATTTACGATTCTACCACTGGGCCTAATCAAAAGCACCCTTCAACGACACCACTCCGTAGCAATTCTGGACCTTTCTGCTGTATTTCAGAAGCCTCTTTCAACTTAGTTGAAGGCACCCTTCCACGGCATTTCTGGACCTTTCTGCAGCATTTCAAAAGCCATTTCGACTTAGTCGAAGGCAACCTTCAACGGCACCCTTTCGTAGTGTTTTTGGACCCTTTTGCAGCACTTTGGAACATCCTTTTGACTTAGTCAAAGGCCCCTTTTGCAGCATTTCGGAGCCCCTTACGACTAAGTCAAAAGCCCCCTTTCGACAACAATTGTAAATGTCGCGAAAGCCCTTTCGTAGCAGTTTTCATCAGCTTTGTTTACAAAACTTCAAATATGCATAATTCTCTAACCATATGCCCGTTTTTCTATTGTGACAATTCTATGGAAATAAAAATCATTATTTGAATACAATGGAATATGTTCGAGACCTTAATTCTACACCGATAGAAAGTTATAGCTAAAACTTGCTTTGGAATATGTTTGCATTGTTTTCTTTGCCTTCGAAGGGGATACTTTCGAAGGAGTTGTAGAACTCTTTTCTTTTAACCGAGTTTTATACTTTCGAAGGGGATACTTTCGAAAGGATATGTTTATATAACACTTGATTTTTTGGATATATAGGGTGGACTGCCTTGTTTAATAAATGTTGTTAACCTTGGGGATACCGGGGTGGTTTTAATGAGTTCAACACAATGGTTAGGGATACCAACACTTATATGTTTTGACACTAACCATTGGGGGATACCAATGTAAATTATAAATGAATATAACCTAAATTAAGGATACTAATGGAAATAAGTTAATCATGTGGATAACATGGGATAATTAAAATCATGTAGGTAACATGAGTTAAGTGGCCAAGTGATGGGTTCTTAGTCATCCTAGGAAAACTATGGAAAGTTTGATGGATAATCAACATCATGGCGGGGAAGGAAAGTTTCCATACGATTAAATAAGGGTTCACAGTCATCCTAGAAAAACTATGGCATGTGAGATTAACAGTTCGCATCAGCTTAAGTAAAATGAACGTGGGATTGATAGTCCCCTTTTGATGCAAATAAAGTCTAAAACGAGATGGGTAGTCCTTGAAAATATAAGAGGATAATCAGTTAAAACTTAGAATGTTAGACTAACTAATGTGGGATGGGCAATCCAATGTATACGATTAATTTCTATATTATCATATTATGTTATGTTTTAACCATGGTGGATGCAGATGTACAGTATATGGTTATTTTCTTAGTAGTGAAACTAGTGAGGGGGAAACCCATTCCGCTATGTGGCATGGTCTCAATAGATATCTATTTGATTTAAGATGATAGATTATTATTCACACCCGGTTTTTGTCTGACTCAAAATTTATGTTTTCCCCTTATACTCTCGGGTGCTCAATTGATTTTGAGTACTTAAAGAGTTAAGGTCTTTCAGGTTCTTCTTTAGACGAATAAGCTTCCGGAGATAAGCAGGAGGCATTCTAGCTATGTAGGAGTTCCTTCTATTTTAATTCCACTGCGTATTTGGATTTATTGTAAATGATGTTCATTTCCTATATTTACTCGGATCAACCATGGGACATCTTCATATGCCGCTTTTGGTGTATGTTGTAATATCTATATTTACTCTGAACGTGGTTTACGTGTTGGAATTATGTAGTGAATTTGAAATCTTATTGTGAAATGGAAAGAAAAACTTATTTTGAAATTATGCGGAATTTTCCATACTCATATGTTTCTGTATTGTCAATATATCTAACATTACCATATTTTGTCACCAAGAATAGATAACTATATATGACTACACCATCTATAGCGGTAAGTTTTGGGCCTCCAAATGTGGGATGTTTATAGGTAAGCAGGCACATTTTCATTTAAAAGCTAAGTATTGCCTCAACCTCTTCGAAACTCATGGTTTCGACCCTATACCTTCCGCCTACATCCAATTCACTACGAACTAGTTCCCTGATACCATGTGCATTGGTTTCGATAGAGTCGGAGGTGAATGTAAGGAGGCAAAAGCTTGGTGCCGAAAGCATTGAAATAGTAAAAACCATGTAGATTAGTCCTTTTAAACTATTACTTTGTACCTATCATGTATTGTTTGTCAAATTATGATTGGCTGTAAGTTTCTCTTTTCTAAAAGTACTACTGACTTTCCAAAATTAATAATTTGAATTTATTAAAAAAAACCCTTCTCCTTTCATAAATATATAAAAGATTTAAGTCCCATATCTTAAATAATTTTATATATCCATTAAATAATTTATGAAAATTCTAAAAAAATTCCAGAAATTTTTTAAAATATGTTTTTCATCATATAAAAATTTCAGACCCAAACCTTTTATTATTTAACCTAAAAAATTTATAACCCAAAATAACATTTTCTTTACTAGAAAATTCATATAAAATTCACATAAATTTATAAAATTGAAACCCATCTCAAAAGTATTATTTCTGGTCAATTTAAAATTCGCAAGGTATTTAGATGTCTTTTTATAGGGTTTTTCCCTTAAAACATGTCATAAAATCAATATGAGCATGCATAAATCATCAATAAGTATATAATATCATTCTATCATTCAAAAAGATGGAAAAACATTACAAATATGTCCAAATTTCCTCTTAAAACCAAAAGAAAAACAAATAAGAGATGTAAACATTGTTCACCTTAGCTTTAGAGATTAAGGATGTGAGATTTAAATAAATTTGATGTTGATTACGCTTCCCATTTATCTTTCTTTCTCTTGCTCTTGTTAATGGTGACCGACCTTGAGCTTTTAAAAATTTGAAAAATGAAAATGAACGTGTATAGAGATAAACGACCAAGTTTTATGGGTATAAGAATGGTCTCTTTCCTATTTTACTCCTCATCTACTATTTTAAACTCTTCTTTTAATTCATTGATTAATTGGCATGGTTACCCCTTAATTAAAATCAAATACCAATCCCTTAATCAACACATTATTTTATTTTATTTAGCTAATTAAATATCCTAAATAATGTTACTAAAAATATGCGGTGTTACAGACCCCCGTCCTTAAAGAATTTCGTCCTCAAAATTACGATAAGGTACACAATAAATCAATCAAAGAGATAAAACATGTCATCAAATAGATCAGGATAAGAATCTCTAATCCTATTCTCTATCTCTCAAGTACAGTCTTTCTCATCGTCGCTCCACTGGACTTTCACTAGTCTAAAAGTCTTGGTCTTGAGCCTATTCTCATTTCTCGCAACTATACGAATCAGCTTTCTTACTATAGTCAAGTCTGGCCCTACTACTAGATCCTTTAATTTAGTCGGTGCTATAGTAGTCTCCGAGTCTCCAACACACTTTATAAGATGAGAAACATGAAAAACATCGTGGACTCTTGCCAAACTGCTCGGTAACTCAACCCTATATGCGAGTTTCCCGATCCTCTCAACATTAAGAAAAGGTCCAACGAACCTCGGTGCCAACTTTCCTGATTTCCCAAATCTGATCACACCCTTCATCGTTGACACCTTAATAAATACCTGATTTCCGATGGAGAACTCTAAGTATTTCCTTCTACTATATGCATAACTCTTCCGCCTAGACCGAGCTTCCTTCGTTCTAGCCCAAATGATCTCAATCATTTCTGCAACTTCTCTTACTAAATGTGGACCAAGAACCAACCTATCCCCGATCTTTAACCAACAAACTGGAGATTTGCATGGTCTTCCATACAAAGCTTCAAAAGGTGTCATCCCAATACTGGTCTAATAACTGTTGTTATATGAAAACTCGACTAAGTGGAAATGGTCTTCCCATGATCCCGCGAAATCTAGTACATAAGCTCTTAATGAGTCCTCCAAAATCTTGTTAATTTTTTTCCATTTGCCCATATGTTTGCGGATGGTAAACGGTACTCATCTTGAGCTTGGTTTCTAAACTCTCCTATAGACTCTTTCAGAACTCACTAGTGAACAAGGAATCTCTATCATTAAGAATACTAATATAAATTCTGTGTTAGTCTAACCATATTCCTCATGAATAACTTCGCCAAAACGGGTGCCGTTCTGGTTGACATAACTGGAATGAAATGGACACTCTTGGTTAATCTTTCCACTATGAACCATATACTTTCATTTCCTCTGATTGACCTTGCCAACCTATCAATAAAATCCATAGAAATAGAATCCCACTTCCATACTGGAATATCCAATGGCTGAAGCAATCCGCTTGGCTTTTGGTGTTCAGCCTTTGCCAATTGACAGTTCAAGCATTGCTTTACTCATAAGCCAATATCCCTCTACGTACCTGCACAGAAAAACTCCTCTTCATATTCTGATACATCTTAGTTCCTCTTGGATGAATAGTGAACTTCGAATAATGGCATTCCTTCAAGACTTCTTTTCTTATGTTTCTGACACTCGGAACATATAATCTTCCTTTCTTTCTCAACCATCCAACCTGGTTAAGACTAAAAACTTTCAAGTCATCGCTCTCGGTTCCATCTCTCAACTTCCTGATCCATTCAGCTAATACTGGATCCTCTTCCTGTGTAGGAGCAACCTTTTCGATCATCACTGGTCGAACTTCCAAACAAGATAATATAACAGTCTCTCCACTAGACCCAACCATGGATCTCTACTTCACTTTACAATCTACCAACGCTTCTAAATCTTTTCACTCAGCAATCATCGCCAATACTGCATTCTTATGTTTCCTCCTAAGTGCATCTGCCATCTTATTTCCTTTTCCTGGTGTGTATTCAATCCTAATATCATAAGCGACAATAAACTCTAACCACCTCTATTGTCTCACGTTTAGCTCCTTTTTGGAAAACTGCTTTAGCGACTTATGATCTGTATATAACTCAAACCTCTCTCCTAAAGGTAATGTCTCCATACCTTCAATGCAAAAATCACCGCAGCCAATTCCATATCATGCGTCAGATATCTGACCTCATGCGGTCTAAGCTGCCAAGAAGCATATGCAATTACTTTACCTCTCTACATTAGCACATCTCCTAATCTTGTTCCACACACATCTGTATAAACCACCACATCCTGATTCCCTTCTGAAATAACAAACACAGGTGCATGGGTCAATAGGTGTTTCAAACTCTGGAATGCTTCCTCATGCTTATCGGTCCACACAAACTTCACATCCTTTCTCGTTAGCTTGGTCATCGGTGCTGCTATCCACAAAAAATCCTTAATGAATCTCCGATAATATCCAGCTAATCTAAGGAAACTCTTTATCTCGGTTACTGTCTCAGTTCTCTTCCAAATATTCACCGCTTCAATCTTAGTCGAATCTACTGATAACTCTTTCTTCGATACTACATGACTAAGAAACTTCACTTCCTTATTCCAGAAATGACACTTCGAAAACTTCGCCATCAGCTGATGCTGCCTCAGCGTCACAAGCACCACTCTAAGATGAACTTCATGCTCTCTTTCGTCCTTAGAGTATATCAAGATATCATCTATGAAAACCAATACGAACCTATCCAAGTGCTCATGGAAAACTCGGTTCATCAAATCCATAAAGAACGCCGACGCATTAGTTAGTCTGAATCACATAATTAACCATTCGTACGATCCATATCTGGTCTTAAACGCCGTCAAAGGTATACTATCATCAGCTACTCGGAGTTGATGGAAACATATCTCCAAATCTAATTAAGAAAATACTTCGGCTCCACTCAACTTGTAGAACAAATCTTCAATCCCTAGCAATGGATATCGTTTCTTTATCGTTCTCTCATTCAACTTATGATAATCGATACATCGCCTTAACGCTCCATCAGGCTTCTTAGACGCTATGGCTGCTCCCCAAGGAGAACCACTCGGCCTGACAAAGCTCTTACCTTCCAAATCCACCAACTACATCTTTAACTCCCTCATCTCTATAGGGGTCATCCTACTTGGCAGCCTACTCACTGGTTCTGCTCCCGGAACCAAAGCTATCTGAAATTCAATGGCTCGTTTCGGTGGCAATCATACTATAGGCGCAAAAACATTTGCGAACTCTCTAACCACGAAAACTCGACTCGGCTCATCTTCCAACTCCACAACACCCAACAAGGCATTCACCTCACTGCTAAGGCTCCCTACGGTATAAACAGTCTCATCGCTACAATCAGGGTGCTAAGCGATATTTTCCTATCTGGCAAAATATCCTAGCATCGTATTCACTTAATCAATCCATATCAAGAATAATTCTAAACCCCATAAAATCAAACACATGCAAATTGCAAACAAAAGTATGACCTAAGAAGTCAAACTTTAACTGGTCACATCTCAACCCTAGAGTTGTATATCTTCCTATTGGATTCACAACCCATAAGGAAGTAACTAAATATGTGGGTTCTAGGTTAAGTTTATCTATCAAACATCTAAACGTAAAAGAATGCAGTGCACCAGTATCAAATAGAATGCTAACAGACATACCATGAATAAACGTACCTCCCAAAACTGCCTTTCCTTTTTCTTGAGATGTAGGCCTCGAAGTAGCAGGCTCAATGCATACACCTTGTCCTTTCCATCATTAGTGAACTCTTTGCATTGATTCTTATAGTGGCCTATCTGATCATAGTTGAAGCATCTATTGTTCTTCTTTCCAATCACTTCTTTAGCCTTCCCAGTACGAAACTCATTGGCAAAATGGCCTTTCTTATCGCATCTAAAACAGACAATCTCAGTTTCTCCTTCTTAGCTGTTCCACCCTTCTAAGCATCCTTTTTATGGAAAAACTTCCTCTTCTGTCCTTGCCCAACCTGGACCTCTTTCACCTTATTCTTCTCCTGACAAGCAAGCATCTCCTCATGTCTCAAAACCATCTCCACAACCACATCACATGGATCTCTAATATGTGGTTAAGTAGCCTTGGCTAACTCAGGCTTCAATTCCTTGATAAACTTCCTATTCCTCTTCATCACTATATCCACGGCAGCATAACCATATCAGGCTAGCTCTTCAAACCTACTAGCATACTGTAGAATAGTCATCACTTCTTATTCTAGCTCAACAAACTTTCAGATCAAAACAGATTGTGCCATCACTAACATGAACCTCTCTTGGAACCTTCTTTTAAACTATGCCCATGTCATAGTCTCCTCATCCACTGCCACAGTCACACTATTTCACCAAAATAAAGATGCTCCTTGAAGCTGTCTTGACGCCAACCTCCTTTTCTGCTCATCATGGAGCCCTAAATCTACAAATATTCTCTCGCAGTGCAACAACCAATTTTCCACCTCGATAACATCCTTAGTTCCAATAAATAGCTTTCCTCCAAGCCTAACACAATCTCTTCTCAAAATAACATAATTATTGACTATCGGAGCATCCTGAACTCCCCCTTCCACTACTCCAGCAGCAACACCCGATTGCATCATATTTACGAAAAACTGATACATAGCTTCCATTCCAACTTGCGGGACTCCCACACCTACTTTCTTTGCTTGTTCCTAACATTGGGTCCTTCTCGCATTAGGTTTGGCATTCCCATCGGTACCCTTCCCTCCTGGGTTGACTCTTCCTCTTCTACCATCCATATCTGTATTCAAACCTCATAAGATACAGAAAATAACCAAACAAAAATAGGAGACTAGAGATAAAGCATATACTTATATATAGCAAATATAAGTACGTTACTATAGCGTTATCCCATATCCCGATCTTACTCTAATTCCTTAGGATTATATCTTAAAAACCATTTTTAGTCTAAAGTTTTTCATAAACCCATGCTCTGATACCAAGTTGTAACATCCCTATCTAGAGGCCGAAAGCTAAGGACTACATATGCTGCAGCCATGTGTAGTATTAACCTCTGTGACAAAATACGGTAATGCTAATGATATCCATAATATCAGAAGCACATGAATATGAACAAAATCTTAGATTTCAAAACAATATTTTTCTAATTACATTTCAAAACAATAATTCATATCCACATTACATAATCCCTAAACGTTCCCAGGCAATGATCAAATATATCTATTACAAAATACGCCAAGAGCAATATATGACGATGCCCCCTTAGTTGATCGAAGTCAATATAGTCATGTCTGACTTATATAAACAGCAAAATCAAAGAAAAATAAACTATAACTCCTAATTAGCTATCCGTCAGCCACATTCTCTTCTCCGGAAGCTTTATTAGCTAAAATTTCTAAAACCTGAAAGTCTCAACCTTCAACCTACGCAATTAATTTTGAGCATCCGAGAGATAAAGGTGAAACAAAAACTTCGAGTCAGACATAAATCCTGGTGGGAATAGTACTGTTACATCACAGATATTTTATGTTAAGTGAGACCACGCCACTTAGCAGAACGGGTTTCCCCTCACTAACATCCTTTTAAAACATATCTTTTGCAAATCTTTTCTGTAACGACCCTGGATTTTTGGCCCCGTTTATTCTTATAAATGTTTAATCTAAATTAAATAAAATGTAAATTGACCATATGAAAATGATTTTTATTTTGGAAATACTACCAAATTGCTTATTTAAAATTGTATTTTCAAAAAGGAATTGGACTTTGGGAATTCAAAATAAAATCTTTTGATAATATTATAATAAAATTTTATTTTATATAATTGAATTAAAACACTTTACTTTGTTTACCTCTAATAAATATACCTATGAATAATAATGTTTGAAATTTAAATAAATCTCTTTATAATATTTATCTTATACCATTAAATTAAATTACTTTGTTTTGTTATCATGTGATGAAATATACATATGAATGAAAATGTTTAAATTAAAATCTAATTCTATTAATATAAAATATAAGTGAAACGTGTGAATCTTATTTAATTATAGATAATTGAAAACATAAATATAAATAAATAAGTAGACACATCAATCTAAGTTTAATATTAATAGTCAGATATAAAACACAAATCAAAATATAAATCAAAACAAGAAATAAGTAGTTAATACTTCCAATATCATTTTAAATTTGCAAGACCATAGAAAATATATATAATAGAATAAGTATAAAATGTAACTAAATCATATTGTACATAATTTAAATATTGATAGTTAAGAATGAAATATAAATATAAATGTAAATAAACCCTCTTGAATATAACTTAAATATTGTTAGTCATAGTTAGAATACACAATAAATTTAAAAACCTTTTAGAACAAGTCTACCTGCCAACATGAACAGATAAATAGCTTCATGTACAAGTCAAGTGTGACCTGCAAGTGTATATTTACACAACACTTATGTGTATAGAGTTCAAACTAGAGGATAATAAAACAAGTAATATGATAACAAAACAAAATATCTTCATAATCAAGCTTCATACATAAGCCAAGTATGTACCTGCAGATTTGTACACTGACATACAAATATACTTATGCAGCTGAACATAATTATAATTATGGTAAGCAAAACAATTAATAATTGTGTAAACATATTAGAAACCAAAGTATGTACTTCCTATCAACTCAGCCTAATTTTTGTCACCTAAAAATATCTAGCAAATCTGGTTAAAATAAAAACAAGACAGGGTAAAAACATGTCCAGATATTGCCTCCCTATGCTACTGTTATCTCAAACATATATATGTGCAGTTGCTTTTTAGTTTTGGTCGTTCAACAAAAACACATAATAAAACTTTGTAATACCTGAGAAGCCAGAGAGAAAGAAAAGAAGCAAACTCTATTTCAGTTCAACAAATACAGTCAAGGATTTAGGACAGTTCAGGCTTCAGATGTTCAACATCAAGCTATTCCTTGTTCAGGCATGATTCAAGTGAGTAAACTAATTTTTATTAAAAACTTAAGTTTTGGTAATTGACTTATTAAGAATCATTATATTTATCTTTCTGAGATGTTTAGCTAATTTCTGACAAGTCTGCATATTGATGAACTGGTAACTTCCAGTAACTGTGACAACATAAGTAGAAAATATATTGAATCATACACTTTATTTTGAAATATTTTCACTTAGAATCTAACTAAATAATTGTGTTTAAATAAAGTTCAAAGCTTGGAAACTATTTTAAAGATGGATGTCCATATAATCACTGTGAATTCAATTTACAGTAAAATAGAAAACAAGAGTTCAAAGCTTTTGAAATATTTTCAATTCGTTGTTTGGACTCTTGTTTGGACTCTTGTTTGGACTCTTGTTTGTTTCCAAATTCGAATAACACGAATTATAAATTTGAACTTATAAATTGAAACAATATATGAAGTTATGATTTTTAAGACAAAAATTCTAATTTTTAGTTAACTATGCTTAGAGTAGTTTGTTAGTACAGAGTAAGTGTATTTGCACAAATTCCTGTTGATTTAATAATTTGTTGTTGTTGAAATTAGACATGGAGCTTGTGCATTGATTCTAGATCACCAGAAAAATGCTAAAAAAATTGTTAATTGCAAGATTATTTGGAAATTATGAAAAATAGGGTTTATGGGTTTTGTGTTTTGGGTTCGGTTCGATGGGTGATCGCGGTGCCGTTGTACCACCGAGCGCTATGATATTTTGGGAAGTAAGTGAGGGGGTCGATGGCGAGATTTGACCGAAGTCTTGTCGTCTCTGGCGGTCGCGACAGTGAGAACGAGGTGGTTTTTGCCCCTCGTGTTCGTGGAGCGGTTCCTCTTTACAGGTATATTTCGTTCGAGTACTTATGGCATTGACTTGAGCTTAGATTTCGAACGAGTGGTGAGTTTATGGTTTGTTGGTGGTGTCGTGTGGCGTTGGCGAGGTGGTGGACCGCCGTGCACGTGCACGGCGGCGAGGAAATTCGCGTCAGGGTGGACTCGAGTGAAACTTGAGTTAGATTACTTGATTATTCGGGTTGTTCCTGGGTCCGTGATTGAGTGCGTGGGTGAGTATTTGTAGTTTCAACAGTTTTTAAAACTTAACCTTTATAAAAAAAAGGGGAAACAGGAAGAAGAACAGAGGAAGGAGAAAAGGGAAGTGCAGGAGATTCACGCGAGAAGATTTCAGGGTAGTCTCGTGTTTGACCCGTGTTAATCACGTTGTTGTCTTCGGTTTCTAAGTACTGGAATTTGCTATCTGTAACACTAAGTTGAAAAGATATATTTAAGTTAAGCATTAATCAAGTTAAGGAAATTGACAAATTGATTTAAACTAAGATTGACTTTAATATTACTGAGGAAGTTTTACAGAAAACAAAACGAGTAAATAATTTAAATTCAAAGTAAATTATGAATGTAATAAATTTTATAACTGTAATTTAATAGTAGTTCAAAATGTAATCAAATTTGTAATTAAAGATTTTAATGATAATCTTGTATAAAAATCATTTCTAATTAAGAATTTAATTAATCGTTTGAAGTTGATTAATTAACAAATCGTGGTTAACGAATTAATTAAATAATCAATGATCAGACGATAAAGTTAATTATAATTAATGATTAATTAAGCAATTAATAATAATTAAATGTGTAATTGAGTTTTATAGTGATTAATTAAGCAATTATTAATAATTAATTATGTAATTGAGTTTATAAATCAATAATTAAGGTTATTGATTAATCATTAATAAATTAAATAAATGAATAATTAATAGATAATTAATGAATTGACATAAGTTAATTAATTAGAAATTGGTTAAGCAAGAATATAATATAATTTATTCTTAAACCAGTAATTAAGTTTAAAATAAATCAAACTAAATGTTGATATGAATCAATGATTCTATTTGATTGCCTCTGATGTTTATTTATATCCTGTGATGTTCTGTGATATTCTAGATATATCTGTAATGATTGTGTATGATTTATCTGTGTTAAATTGCTATATGATTCATCTGATGTTATTTATCTGTGTTAAATTTCTATATGAATTCAATTGTTAAATTTAAACTGTTAAGTTAAATAGACAACTTGGCCCTTAAAATGGCGTTTGGATTCGATGAGACCGGGATCAGAAGAATCAAATTTGATTCTCCGAAAACCACATCGATCCAATTGAACGTTAGGTCGTGAATTTTGAAATGAAGATCGAGATGGTGTATTCAGAATGCAAGGGTTATCGTCGTTGACTATGTGGGTGATTCCAAAATGAGTGTGACGAGATAATGTCTTCGGTTTCGTTCGAACCCGGAACGAACTTGTATGGATTGAATGCTTTCAGCACATCGTCAGGCAGACGATGAGCATTCTAAGATATGTTCTATAAAGGTAATCGCAGCCTCAAGCCTCATCAACTGGGAATGGCTAAAACATGGGAGATGCAGCAATGTTAGGTGGGTCATGCCCAAGCAGGACAAGATATTTCCCCTGTCTAGATGTCCCTTTATATTTTGGCTGTGTGGGCGGTTGCTAGCTACAACCGTAGGGTTTATCTTGTTCGGGACTGCTCAGTAAGGAATGGTTCCGACCTTGTGTTGTAGGGGGTCGGGAGTGATCCTCGGTACGATGATCTAGGCCCCGTACTGTGACGGGCGGTACCCCAGTGGCCCTACCATTGTTGGAAATCCATTTTCCCTACGAGACCCTACGGTTTTGATTTGTATTACCCACTTTTGTGGCTAGTAGCTGGAATTTAATAGATGTAACAATTTCGGCTATTTTCTATTTACTTGAAAACCCTAGACACTATTATAATATCATATGATTTCCTATGAAATGTTTTGGTTAGCGTAAGGTAAAAACTTACCCGTATTTATTTGTGGGGAGTCTTACGTGATACCTTTATTTTCAAATGTTTTTCAAAGTTAAACAACTTTAAACCGTTTACTCATACCAGACCCATGTCTGACCCGGAGTTTATATTTTGTTTTTCATAAACTCTTGGGTACTCAAATTTTTATGAGTAGCCAAGTGATAGGTTTTGGACTTTGATTTCTGGAGGAGCTCGGAGCAGGAGATTCAAGACGTATATAGCTAATTATGTAGTTCTGCTCTGTTAGTTGGTATGTACTGTACCTCTGATGTATATAGTGATAGATGTATGTATGGATGTCATGTGTATTGATATTGTATATCTCTGATATATGTAAAACTATGAAATATTTATGTGATATATTATATTTTGTTCCGTTCCACTGTGAGATTCTGATGTTGTTGTTCTTTCTTTCTCTTTCTTTCTATTTCTATTCCTTTCTTTCTTAATGATGATACGTCTTTCTGGTAGTAGAAGGGCGGGTCGTCACAGTTGGTATCAGAGCATAGGCTGGTGATAACCTTGGCTCTGGTAGGAATTACACATAGAATAGAGCTTGTAGAACTCTAAAATGAGTTTGAGTGTATTAATAGATCGAGCGCGTATTTGTTAGTGAATATAAAATTGTTTTTATATTGTGTTGATCTATCTGTTGAGTGTTTATGAATTCTAGTCGATGTGTGGGACGCCATTTCATCGATAGGAATTCCTAAACTCTTAAACAAGATTGACCGACACAGTATTGTTTTTAAAAGTAGGGTAAATGAAATAATTTTACCCAAAATTATATTTTGATATAAAAGAAATATTTTCCTGAAATTATTATATATATATTTGGATATTTGGTTGTTAATACTATAGTTGAATAAAAAATTTAAAATTTGAGTGGCTTATAGCTAAATAAAATTGTCTAATAAAAAGGAATCTAACTAAAATTAGATTAAACCAGAATTTAAGTCCCAGAAATTTAAACGGTGTTTAAATGAATTTAAACAAAAGGATTTAGGAATTTTAAAATCTTAGGAATGTTTGAAATGTTTTTCCAAAGATTTAAAGGCAATAATGGAGTATTGTTTTGGGAAAAATATTATTGAATGGAAATTGTTTGGAAAGAATTTGTGGAGGTAAGGAAGCATTGAACTCACTTCAGTCGCTGGAAAATAATCCTGATGATGATGGCCACATCATCAGTATTCATTTTCGAGTTTCTAAAGTGATGGATTGCTACCAGAATAGTTGGACATGATATTGTTTGGAGTTATTGGGTATACAAGTTGTTTTAAAAATTTCAAGGGGAAACTTGTTCTGGTGAAAACAAGTGTTTGGAATTTGAAAATTCGATATGACACCAAATGGGTGAGTGTAGTTATAATTTCAAAAATGGTTTTGGAAATGAAAACCGGGCAATTGAATTCTAAGAATTCTATTTAATAACGTGAAAGGTTTGAATAAATCAACTATTGAACTTATAAAGTAAAGTTGATATTAATAAGATGAAATTGGGAATTTTAATCCAGGTATTAAAATTTAATTTAAGGAAATAAAAGTGAAGAAAATGTACTTGAGTTTAACCTGAGATAAGTTAAATGGGATTGAAGTTCAAAATGAACTTATTTGGATATTAAATTTGAAGGTAAAATGATTGAAATTGTGAGGTGGAAATTTATACTTTAAGATAGTAAGTGTTATATATATATATATATATATATATAAAATCTGAAATTGTGGTTATAAGATGAAATGACTCAAATGAGCAATATAAGCTTTTCAGTAGATAAATAAGTTTTGGGCTCAGCTTTTGAGAAATAAATATAAAGATTGGTAAATGGCTAAATTTAACTGAAGTTGAGTTGGAATAAAATTGAATTCAAATGAATTCAATCGAGTTACAGATAATTTTGAATGGAATAAAATTCTTATGTAAATAAGTAATATTGAATTGGGTTAAAATAGAATTGGAGTAAGTTGTAAACAAATCTAATTCAAGCATAAATTGAATGACTTTATTATAAACTCAGTAATAAATTGTTCATGCAAACTAAAAATGGATAAAGGAATAAACTAATCAAGTAAATTAATAAATAATTGGGATTTGATTAAAGGAAAATCGAATCAAAACTTTGAATGGAAATTAGTGAAATAGAATAAACTTAAGTCGTCGGGTGGAACAGTTTGAAGAAAATAAATGACCTAAGTAAATTATGAGATGGTTATTTAAAATATTGATTATCGAGTTTATGAAAATGGTTTTGAATCAAACTTTTGAAAATAGAAAATGCAATGTAAGGATTGTGAATAAATTAATTGGGATGGACTCAAGTATAAATTGAGTTGGAATCAATTTAAGATTTGCCATAAAGCTTAAGTAATTATTTATTCACAATAGTATTGTCAAATTGCATATAGAAATGAGTAGTTTTGAAGTAAACAAGATTAGATAAAATTCTATAAATTATTGGAAGCAAAATAGGATGATTTTGAATACGAGTTTGTTTTGCTTAAATGGATTATATATATAAGCAAGTAAGTTATAAACCACTTAAACTGAAGAGAATGATTTGAGAATGGATTGGAATTAATTGTGATAAGGATTGGAACCTTACATATGTGCTTATGGAAATATGTAATGCTAAACAAATGGAGACTCTGTCAAAACTTTTCAAAATTTGAAAACTATATAAAAAAAAATTATTAGCAACAAAACAATTTCAAATTAGGAATTGAAATAAACTAGTGGACGAAACTAATTTAAAAATAATGATAAGAATCAGTCATTAAAGAAAGATAGCCAATAAAATTAAATATTCAGAGTTGAAGATAAATTGAATTCACATGGAATTGGAAATTCAGATTTAAATAAAAAGATTAAGGCTTAAATGGTAGAGTAATAATATAAGAGTATATATAATGCTTATATTAAGCTTAAGAAATGAATGGTGGAATTCTTAAGTAAAATTTGATATTGGGAAAAATTATTCCAAGTGGATAGAATCAGAATATTGTGAATAAAAGAAAATTGATATCATTGATAATCAATGGATATAAATACGTAGGATGAACGTATATTATTTTATTCGCATAACAATTTGATCCAGATTCGAGCATAGAATTTCGAGATGTTATATCGATCCGAGTTGGGATTTTTCACTCGATTTTCGACGACGAACCATGGATATAGATTTTGATTGATTCTGGAAATTCTCTATCATAGTTGTGACTATGCAAGGAGAATAATAGTTTCCGACCAAGAAACCAGTTCTGAGTCCGCACTAGGAAGTCGGGTGGACGATACTAGTTCGGAAGAGAAATTGTGTGATCGAGCAAGCGATCGAATCTGATATCTGCGTACGAATAATATATGTACATCGTACGGACTTGATTGAATAGAAATTGAAATTCTGTAAAGAAGTCAATAAAATTTGGACAGAGTTAATTCTGTAGATTTCAGAATTGAATTGCCAGAGTGGATATCGAAAATTTGTTGTGTATTCCATATATCTCAGGAAATTTTGTTCATGATTCATCATTAGTTGTTAAACCAGTAATTTAGGAATTTGGAAGTTGAATCAAATTTAACTGTGGTCGGGAATCCAGTTTGGATTATTGATCATTAAGAAACAAACTCTCGATAATTCTAGGGAAGCTTATCCGAATTTATGTTCGGATAACTAGTGTTGTTAGTTAGGGTAGACTGTTTGGTTGTCTGTTAATATATGAGTGATATGTATATTTGAATGGTTGGAATAATAGCTTTTAAATTATCTTTGTTTTAAATTTTGGGGACGAAATTTTTTTAAGGGGGGAGGAATGTAACGACCCTGGATTTTTGGCCCCGTTTATTCTTATAAATGTTTAATCTAAATTAAATAAAATGTAAATTGACCATATGAAAATGATTTTTATTTTGGAAATACTGCCAAATTGCTTATTTAAAATTGTATTTTCAAAAAGGAATTGGACTTTGGGAATTCAAAATAAAATCTTTTGATAATATTATAATAAAATTTTATTTTATATAATTGAATTAAAACACTTTACTTTGTTTACCTCTAATAAATATACCTATGAATAATAATGTTTGAAATTTAAATAAATCTCTTTATAATATTTATCTTACACCATTAAATTAAATTACTTTGTTTTGTTATCATGTGATGAAATATACATATGAATGAAAATGTTTAAATTAAAATCTAATTCTATTAATATAAAATATAAGTGAAACGTGTGAATCTTATTTAATTATAGATAATTGAAAACATAAATATAAATAAATAAGTAGACACATCAATCTAAGTTTAATATTAATAGTCAGATATAAAACACAAATCAAAATATAAATCAAAACAAGAAATAAGTAGTTAATACTTCCAATATCATTTTAAATTTGCAAGACCATAGAAAATATATATAATAGAATAAGTATAAAATGTAACTAAATCATATTGTACATAATTTAAATATTGATAGTTAAGAATGAAATATAAATATAAATGTAAATAAACCCTCTTGAATATAACTTAAATATTGTTAGTCATAGTTAGAATACACAATAAATTTAAAAACCTTTTAGAACAAGTCTACCTGCCAACATGAACAGATAAATAGCTTCATGTACAAGTCAAGTGTGACCTGCAAGTGTATATTTACACAACACTTATGTGTATAGAGTTCAAACTAGAGGATAATAAAACAAGTAATATGATAACAAAACAAAATATCTTCATAATCAAGCTTCATACATAAGCCAAGTATGTACCTGCAGATTTGTACACTGACATACAAATATACTTATGCAGCTGAACATAATTATAATTATGGTAAGCAAAACAATTAATAATTGTGTAAACATATTAGAAACCAAAGTATGTACTTCCTATCAACTCAGCCTAATTTTTGTCACCTAAAAATATCTAGCAAATCTGGTTAAAATAAAAACAAGACAGGGTAAAAACATGTCCAGATATTGCCTCCCTATGCTACTGTTATCTCAAACATATATATGTGCAGTTGCTTTTTAGTTTTGGTCGTTCAACAAAAACACATAATAAAACTTTGTAATACCTGAGAAGCCAGAGAGAAAGAAAAGAAGCAAACTCTATTTCAATTCAACAAATACAGTCAAGGATTTAGGACAGTTCAGGCTTCAGATGTTCAACATCAAGCTATTCCTTGTTCAGGCATGATTCAAGTGAGTAAACTAATTTTTATTAAAAACTTAAGTTTTGGTAACTGACTTATTAAGAATCATTATATTTATCTTTCTGAGATGTTTAGCTAATTTCTGACAAGTTTGCATATTGGTGAACTGGTAACTTCCAGTAACTGTGACAACATAAGTAGAAAATATATTGAATCATACACTTTATTTTGAAATATTTTCACTTAGAATCTAACTAAATAATTTTGTTTAAATAAAGTTCAAAGCTTGGAAATTATTTAAAGATGGTTGTCCATATAATCACCGTGAATTCAATTTACAGTAAAACAGAAAACAAGAGTCCAAATTCGAATAACATGAATTATAAACTTGAACTTATAAATTGAAGCAATATATGAAGTTATGATTTTTAAGACAAAAATTCTAATTTTTAGTTAACTATGCTTGGAGTAGTTTGTTAGTGCATAGTAAGTGTATTTGCACGAATTCTTGTTGATTTAACAATTTGTTGTTGTTGAAATTAGACATGGAGCTTGTGCATTGATTCTAGATCACCAGAAAAATGCTAAAAAAATTGTTAATTGCAAGATTATTTGGAAATTATGGAAAATAGGGTTTATGGGTTCTGTGTTTTGGGTTCGGTTCGATGGGTTATCGCGGTGCCGTTGTACCACCGAGCGCTATGATATTTTAGGAAGTGAGTGAGGGGGTCGATGGCGAGATTTGACCGAAGTCTTGTCGTCTCCGGCGGTCGCGACAGTGAGAACGATGTGGTTTTTGCCCCTCGTGTTCGTGGAGCTGTTCGTCTTTACAGGTATATTTCGTTTGAGTACTTATGGCATTGATTTGAGCTTAGATTTCGAACGAGTGGTGAGTTTATGGTTTGTTGGTGGTGTCGCGTGGCGTTGGCGCGGTGGTGGACCGCCGTGCACGTGCACGGGGGTGGGGAAATTCGCGTCAGGGTGGACTCGAGTGAAACTCGAGTTAGATTACTTGATTCTTCGGGTTGTTCCTGGGTCGGTGATTGAGTGCGTGGGTGAGTATTTGTAGTTTCAATAGTTTTTAAAACTTAAGCTTTATAAAAAAAAGGGGAAACAGGAAGAAGAACAGAGGAAGGAGAAAAGGGAAGTGCAGGAGATTCACGCGAGAAGATTTCAGGGTAGTTTCGTGTTTGACCTGTGTTAATCACGTTGTTGTCTTCAGTTTCTAAGTACTGGAATTTGCTATCTGTAACACTAAGGTGAAAAGATATATTTAAGTTAACCATTAATTAAGTTAAGGATGTTGACAAATTGATTTAAACTAAGATTGACTTTAATATTACTGAGGAAGTTTTACAGAAAACAAAACGAGTAAATAATTTAAATTCAAAGTAAATTATGAATGTAATAAATTTTATAACTGTAATTTAATAGTAGTTCAAAATGTAATCAAATTTGTAATTAAAGATTTTAATGATAATCTTGTATAAAAATCATTTGTAATTAAGAATTTAATTAATCATTTGAAGTTGATTAATTAACAAATCGTGGTTAACGAATTAATTAAATAATCAATGATCAAACGATTAAGTTAATTATAATTAATGATTAATTAAGCAATTAATAATAATTAAATGTGTAATTGAGTTTTATAGTGATTAATTAAGCAATTATTAATAATTAATTGTGTAATTGAGTTTAGAAATCAATAATTAAGGTTATTGATTAATCATTAATAAATTAAATAAATGAATAATTAATAGGTAATAAATGAATTGACATAAGTTAATTAATTAGAAATTGATTAAGCAAGAATATAATATAATTTATTCTTAAACCAGTAATTAAGTTTAAAACAAATCAAACTAAATGTTGATATGAATCAATGATTCTATTTGATTGCCTCTGATGTTTATTTATATCATGTGATGTTCTGTGATATTCTGGATATATCTGTGATGATTGTGTATGATTTATCTGTGTTAAATTGCTATATGATTCATCTGATGTTATTTATCTGTGTTAAATTACTATATGAATTCAATTGTTAAATTTAAAATGTTAAGTTAAATAGACAACTTGGCCCTTAAAATGCCGTTTAGATTCGGTGAGACCGGGATCGGAAGAATCAAATTTGATTCTCCGAAAACCACATCGATCCAATTTAAACGTTAGGTCGTGAATTCTGAAATGAAGATCGAGATGGTGTATTCATAATGCAAGGGTTATCGTCGTTGACTCTGAGGGTGATTCCAAAATGAGTGTAACGAGATAATGCCTTCGGTTTCGTTCAAACCCGGAACGAACTTGTATGGATTGAATGCTTTCAGCACATCGTCAGGCGGACGATGAACATTCTAAGATATGTTCTAAAAGGTAATCGCAGCCTCAAGCCTCATCAACCGGGAATGGCTAAAACAGGGGAGATGCAGCAAGGTTAGGTGAGTCATGCCCAAGCAGGACAAGATATTTCCCCGTCTAGATGTCCCTTTATATTTCGGCTGTGTGGGCGGTTGCTAGCTACAACCGTGGGGTTTATCTTGTTCAGGACTGTTCAGTAAGGAATGGTTCCGGCCTTGTGTTGTAGGGGGTCGGGAGTGATCCTCGGTACGATGATCTAGGCCCCGTACTGTGACGGGCGATACCCCAGTAGCCCTACCATTGTTGGAAATCCATTTTCCCTACGAGACCCTACGGTTTTGATTTGTATTACCCACTTTTGTGGCTAGTAGCTAGAATTTAATAGATGTAACAATTTCGGCTATTTTCTATTTACTTGAAAACCCTAGACACTATTATAATATCATATGATTTCCTATGAAATGTTTTGGTTAGCGTAAGGTAAAAACTTACCCGTATTTATTTGTGGGGAGTCTTACATGATACCTTTATTTTCAAATGTTTTTCAAAGTTAAACAACTTTAAACCGTTTACTCATACCAGACCCATGTCTGACCGGAGTTTATATCTTGTTTTTCATAAACTCTTGGGTACTCAAATTTTTATGAGTAGCCAAGTGATAGGTTTTGGACTTTGATTTCTGGAGGAGCTCGGAGCAGGAGATTCCAAACGTATATAGCTAATTATGTAGTTCCGCTGTGTTAGTTGGTATGTACTGTACCTCTGATGTATATAGTGATAGATGTATGTATGGATGTCATGTGTATTGATATTGTATATCTCTGATATATGTAAAACTATGAAATATTTATGTGATATATTATATTTTGTTCCGTTCCGCTGTGAGATTCTGATGTTGCTGTTCTTTCTTTCTCTTTCTTTCTCTTTCTATCCCTTTCTTTCTTAATGATGATACGTCTTTCTGGTAGTAGAAGGGCGGGTCGTCACATTTTCTTACAACCAAAACTGGTTAAAATATGTAAAGTGCTATTATGTAACATACATATCAGGTAATAAATGAACTATCTGTTCAAACACTTTAGTTTTATTTGGCTAACTATTAACCTTTAGCTGATTAGGGTCTACCAGACAATATATCAAAATTTATCTAACATCTGTTAGACACTCATCTTCTGGACTGTCTGTCTTTAACTATCTGTTAAATACTTCTCTTCTGGATGATCTGTCCTTAACTTATCATCTCTCATGGTCACATAATCCTAATGGTTTTGTGGGCTCATCAATAAACTATATATACAAACATATATTACTTTCTATACGTATTTATAATTTTAGTCTTACTTGCGACAAAGCGCTAGACACTGGAATTTTGGACAAAATTAGCTGGGGCGAAAAGCTAATGTGTAGGGCGCGACCTTATACCAGTCTCATCTGGTATTCTAATATTTAAATTATTTTACTTAGGAAAATCTTCCCAAAATTTTCCTTGAAAACCTTTTCAAAATGATTTAAAACCTTTAAATCAAACTTAAAGAAGAAAAATATCTAATCTTTATGCTTTACTCAAAATTCATCATGCCATACACACACACACTTTACCTAAATCTTAGTTGATGAAAACATTTAAACCTTTGAAAGTCTCCTTTTCTGATCTATTGAAAGTACACCTTTCGAAATCATTGAAAGTACCTCTTTCTAAACCAAGTAAAACCCTTTAATTAACCTAGGCCGAAAGGCCAAAACCATTCTCAAAACCCTTTCAAAACTACTGAAAAACCTTCCTTTCGAAAGCTTTAAAACCGTAGACATCCTTCTCTTATGACCTTTAAACATTGCCTCTTGAAACCTTTGGAAAATCTTTCCTTTTAATCCTTTCAAAACAACAAAAAAAACCTCCTATTCGACTCATTCGAAACCATTGGGGAACCACCCCTTCGAAACCATGCTTTAAAACATTTCGAAAGCATCAAACATTGATGAACATAAACCTTTCTAAAGCACTTGGGTTCAATTCAAAACAAGTGGAAAAAAAACCTTTCGGAACCATCTCTTTCGAAACCATTTGGGTTATACTTCAATCAAAGAAAAAGGATCACTAAAACCATTTAAGTCAAAAACCTATCTTTTGAAAGCATTCTTAAGTAAAGAAGTGATGGTGTCGAAACCATCCCTTTGAAAGCATTGGAGAAGCGGTCAAATTTTAAAAAACAAAATAATCCCTTCAAAACCCTTTGGGTCGAAAGGTAAAAAGCGACAGCTAAAAGTTTCGACTTAGTCGAGAGCAGTTATTTAAAAACAAAGGTGCAACTCAATCGAAACCATTTCTTCTAAACCAATCGACCTAACAGAAAGCTAACCAAGTTGAAAGCTACTCGATCGAAAGTAAGCAGGCGCATTTTCATTTAAAAACAAAGTATTGCCTCAACCCTTCGAAACCTATGGTTTCGACCCTATACCTTCCGCCTACATCCAATTCACTACGTACTAGTTCCCTAATATCATGCGCATTGGTTTTGATAGAGTCGGAGACGAAGGTAAGGAGGCGAAACCCTGGTGTCGAAAGCATCAAAACATTAAAAACCATGTAGATCAGTCCTTTTTAAACTATTTCTTTGTACCTAACCTATATTCTTTGTCAAATTGTGATTGGTTACAGGTTTCTCTTTTTAAAAGGACGGTCGACTTTCCAGAATTAACAATTTGAATTTATTTATGAAAAGCCCCTTCTCCTTTCATAAATATATAAAACATTTAAGTCTCATACCTTAAATAATTTTATATATCCATCAAAACACTTAGGAAAATTCTATAAAAAATTCAGAAATCTCTTTTAATATGTTTTCTAACATATAGAAATTTCAGACTAAAACCTTTTATTATTTAACCGTAAGTAATCTATAACTCAAACTAACATTTTCTTTACTAGAAAATACATATAAAATCCACGAAAATTCAGAAAATTTTGTAAATTAAAACACATCTCTACAATATTATTTCTGGCCTATATAAAAATTCGCAAGGCATTAGATGTCTTAATAGGGTTTTCCCCTTAAAACATATCATAAAATCAATAAGAACATGCATAAATCATCAACAAGTATATAATATCATTCCATCATTCAAAAACATGACAAACATTGCAAATAGGTTCGGATTTTCTCTTAAAACAGAAAAACAAAACAAATAAAAGGTGTAAACATTATTCACCTTAGCTTTAGAGATTAAGGATGTGAGATTTGAATGAATTTGATGTTGATTAAGCTTCCCTTTTATCTTTCTTTCTTTTGCTTTTGTTAACGGTGGTCGACCTTAAGCTTTTAAAATTTTGAAAAATGAAAGTGAACGTGTATAAAGATACACGACCAAGTTTTATGGGTATAGGAATGGTCTCTTTTTTATTTTACCTCTCCTCCACTTCATTTTAAACTCTTCTTTTAATTCATGGGTTAATTGGTACGGCTACCTCTTAATTAAAATCAAATCTCAATCTCTTAATTAACACATTATTTTATTTATTTTAGATAATTAAATATTCCAAATAATATTACTAAAAATATGGGGTGTTATAATATGTTAGAACTTCTCAAAACACCCCATTTGATAGGTTAAGAACTAACATTGAAATTATTACATTGATTTTCATCGGTTTATAAAAACAACAACAACTTGTTATAACAACACACAAAATACAGAGTCCACGGTCGGGTCCTACACGGAGGAAAAAATATCTTCTAAACTCATTGCAATAGAAAGACAATCAAGGGATTTATGGCGTTCTTTAAATGAAGAACGATGTTAAAGACACCGTCGAGCTTGCTAGAGATACCGTGAAAATTTCTTTTTTTTTTACACCGCGATCGGCGGTAAACCGCTGATCAAACAGTGTATGGTACATTCGATCAACGGTTTACCACGGACCCCTAATAAAGGACGGTGCTATTCTAGCTGAGAAACAATTTGTGTTTTTACAACAATCCTCGCGTGCAAAAAAGCATACTGCCTTCTTTATTGCTCCCTCCATGGTCACATCCGCACTTGCTGACCACCTCCATTTCATTTGGGCTCTCTAGCATCTTCCGTCTTTTTATTCGTAACACCCTTTAAAATCCCCTTTGCATAATTTGTTGATCCAAACATTTAATTGGATTTTCTACGAATTCTCGATAAAGGTCCAGCTAACGGAAGGAAAAGAGACGATATGGTAAAGAAATTATTGCCCGTTCCTGAGGACACGTACGAGGTATTTTCTTTAATCCTAGTCCTTATATTGGGAGGTATAACCTAATTTATAGGAATGATTACTTCCTGTTTCGGGATCATTTCGGATTGCATTTTAGAATGGTTCTAATTAGTTGTTGAAACTGATTGGCGGAGGAAAAGGAATTTCTATTTGCCACTAAGAACAACTAAAGTGTTTCTTGATTGAACTGTTTTGTTAATCATTTGGAGCATATGCAGGAAAAACAGAAGCAAGCATTGGAATGATGCATCTTTAATATGAACTTGACTGCAGTGTTGGTTAATCAACCATGCACAAAAAATTTTAAGTTTATTTTAGGGGATGTTTGCCAATCACAATTTTAAGGGTTTTTATATCTCCTGGATTTTAAAGAAGCTTGTTGGAGTTGATAAAGTTTTTTTTTTTGACAACGAGTTTGTTGCATTTTATGAAATTCTTTTAAACCGATTAATAGGAATTCATAAAAGATTTAATATATTTAAAACACCTTTTTGTACCATTTCTTTACAATAAACTAAGTTTGGTTCTTCGCAACAAAATCAGAATTTTCCAAGTAAAATTGACAGATATAATTTTTATATTTTGCGTGAGAATAGTATAAAACCTTAACATGTCGAATAATATTTAAGAGATTTCTCTATTATATAGTACAACAGTAATACAGTGCATTCTTTTGTTAAACGAAATGAGCATCTTAAAGGGACATTTGAAAGGGGAATGAAAAGAAAAACGTTTAACAAAAGAAGAATGCGTTCTTATGTTGCAAAAGGAATGTTTAACGAAAGAAGAGCTGCATTCTTGTGTTGCAAAAGGAGCATATGAAAGTGATATTTGAATTGTTTTGTTGTTTTAATTATTTTTTGATTAAGTGGGTAGGGTGGTTGATAGGCAGGTGGACGGGCCATCATATACAATTGATATTTGATTGTGTGCTACCAACGTTCTATCTCCAACCGCAACCAATTCCATATGTCTTCGTCCTTCAGAGAACTGAATATTTCTTTGTTATCTTGAATCTTGAGTAGTGATATTGCTTCATAAAATTGAATTCCTTCAAACTGCTACACATGACAACTACATCCTAAAGGCCATAAACGAACAAACAGATTGTACACTTGGACTAAGATTAGGAGAGGGGCCATCTGTTTTAGTATGAAATTTCTTTAAATTCTTTTGATATATCAAATCAATAATCTCATTTATTTTCTCTTCATTCTCCGTTCGCTTTTTTGTACAACCTTTGGAAGATGAAGTTCTGCCACACGCTAGTGTAACATGCTGTAGTGACTCCATATGGACCTCAAGTGAAGTATAAAATCTATTAGTCCCCGATACATCATATCGAATGACGTGTTGGTGGTTTGTTTTGAAGGACGAGAACGTTGAGTCTCAACTTGTTCTTTTATGATATCAAGTGTGAAAGCACCCTCTTTCGTTGTAGTAGTACCGGAAAATCTGTTGCAGTTACGCCATGTTAACTGTTGGTTCTTTTGTATACTTTAGAATCGTGGCGTCGAACTCTTGAAAAACAAAAGAAAGTGGAACAAAATTTATCATAATTCATGAATAAAAAATAAAAACGTGACACAAAATTAATTTCACACTATCTATCCACCAGTGCGTGCTTTCACTAACTGTTCCTCTCATTGGAACCCATCCAGAGCCCCTTTTGCTATACAAATTCTGTTATGTTGACCATTATCTTTTTAGCTCATCGTATTTGTAGCGAACTTGCTCATCGGTTATCGGCATTCGAAATGGTCACCGAAACCTCATTCAGTGCCATTGCAATTTTCTCGTGGGTGCATTTTTTTGTTGTTTTCAACCGCTTGATAAGCATAATGTAAGAACTCTGTCATAGCTCTTGCGGATCATTTTTTAGGATTTCGATGAGAGTTTTTCGGACCAATTTCGACCATTTTCCAGTTAAAAAAACAAAAAAGGGAAATAAATGGAAATGAGATAGAGAAGAATGTAATAAAAATTATCCCAAAACTTGATTGTTTTTTGTGAATTTTTGGATTAAATTCTTGGAATTTTGAGTTGATGGTGACGATAAAGAAAAAAAGAGAATGATTATAAGATTTGTTTTACCGTTCGTGCAAACCATTGTATCGTTGGCAGCGGACGCACCCGATGCATCGTACGCTTTTGATTCCAAAGATACATTTTCAACGATTTATTCAAACAACCAAATATGTAGTGCCTGTCATTGATACATCGGACGTTACGCGGCCAGCTCAAACAGAGTAAACAATTGTTGCGAACGGTACCATAGTCTCTTTTGATCTCGCTAACTTCTTAGAAAATGAGATTCATTACAAAACTTTACCAACAATGAATTTCATCGTAATTCATTAAATCCTATTTGACTAATATGGATTTTATGGTATTAATTCATATCTTTATCGACTAACAACTAATTTTGCAGAATTTTGAATGGTATGTTTAAATCTGATCGACTAGATGCAAATTCTAGTAGGATTTGTATCTATTCAATGAAAAACGTTTTTGAAGGACCCTAACTATGCCATGGTTAACTAAATAAGATTGAATTGTACTTTTAGAATCTCTTATAATCTCTATATAAAAAGCGAGTGACTACAACCTCATTAGTGTTTTATGTTCGGGAGGTACCATACTTCAAACAAAGAAACAAGTCAAATAAATATTTTTGTGGACATTGAGACAAATGTTAATGCTAGTGCTCTAGTTAACTTTCTAACTCTTCTTATTAGAGTTCTTACTTTTGCTTGAAGTGTTTATTTTTGAAGAGACTTCACTTTAAAAGGCTTCAAATTTTACCAAATGGTCGTTTTGCAGTAATTGGCGTCTATAATTCACCACAGATCATCCATTTAGATATATACCATAATAGTATGCTTACATTCAATTTTTTATCATCATGTATCGTTTATCTGATGAACAAACTTATTAGCTTGGACTTCAAACTTGGTAAAATAAAATATGCTGTAGCATCATTTGTTTGATATGATATGCATGGAATTTTTCTTAACATGGCTAGTTTGCATGGACATATGGAACCCTTGGGGAACCTTAGCAAATGTACGTGTTCCTTTCACCACATCTTTGCTTATGTGGAATAATAATATGTACTTCCGGTTAAGTTTTACTCCCAAATGTACATTCCTTACGCTACACCGTGTCCTACATCTCAATATTTATAGTACAATTTGAGATAAAGCAAAACTTTATAGATATGCTTTGTGCCATTCAAGACCATCTTCACTGAGTTTGATATCATTAAAAAAATTAATGCGTTTAAATTAATTCCAATCATTAATTCAACCATTTATTTGAAATAAATTTGTTAAAAAGTATTAGGATGATCCATAAAAATCAACTTTTTGTGAAGGTGATCTTGAATATTATAAGAAATATCTACAAAGATTGATTCCATTTTGAGTTTTATAACCTTACAAAATATTAGGTGCAATGTAAGCGGTGTCACAAATTCTGACTAAATACATGTATGTCTGTGTGCTCATGACATCCCTTTTTTATAACACCTTTTCAACACCTCGATCATATTCTAAGTTACACCATGTCAAATGCGACAAAATTTTGTAAATAAATTCATTTCATACTTAATATCATCTTCACAAAATTTGGTCTTGTTTGAGCATCTTTAGCATAACGAATTGGTTTTTGAAATGGTCTCATCCTTTTATAAATAAGATATTTATAAGCCTACAAGGTTGATGCAACTGTTTGAGGTTCAGACCGCAAGACTAGATGTCACGAGTTCAAATGCTAAGATCGACAACTCCGTAATAAACATTCAAAGTATGTGTTTGGTAGACTCATACTTCTTCATAGTTTACAAGCGAAGCCTTGTTCAAAAAAAAAAAGTTATTCATAATGTAGATTATAGTTCTATGAAAATTCAGTGTTTCCAATAATATGACTAAAGATGTGAAGGTGCTAAAGGGGTGGTATAAAAGACGTGTGCCATTGAATTTGCCTCTCTCTTTCTCTCTGCATGTACACACACAAATACATACATACATGTATACATGAACTAGAATCAGTAGCCCCCTTTATTTAGTACCATTTTGTAGCCCTCAGTTCCAGACAAAGTTTCTATTTAAATATTTATTCTTTCTCTCTCGTATCACATGAATCAAATATTTAAATATAAACTTATGACTGATATTCAGAGGCTACAAATGGTGCTAAATAAAGGGGATTGCCGATCCCATCTCTATACACACACACATGTAAGGAGTGTCTGTATCCCATATAATTCTAATCCGCTGGCATTCTTTTGGTTTTTTATATAATTTTTTTAAGATTGAGCTATTTTTTTATATGATCATATGATATAATTTTGTATCGCTTCAAAACTGTTAGCTATTTAAAATCATAAATGAATGTGAACGTTCAAATATATTTGTTTGAATCGTTCAAATTAAAATGTAATTTTGAAAGGGTCGGAAGTTTGGAAAAAGTTTTTTTTTTTTTTTTTGTATTGATGATACATTTATTAAGAGTGATATGTAATAAAATTAATAAAATTAGCTCATCATATACCTTTTGATATAAAAAGCAATGGAAACTTTTGGTACATTAAAGATGGAGGATCAGAGGTTGCCTCATACGCGCGCGCACGCACACGTATATCCGTGTGTATACATATATGGACCGACTACGCCCTTTTTGCTATGCTATTTGTTTGACACCTCGATCATTTTTAAACTTAAGCAATTTGAAATGAGACCAAACCGTTGGAAAATGTTTTTGTATAATTAAAGATCACGTTCACAAAAAATTATTTTGTTTGGATATTCATCGCATTTTCGAAATTAATATTTTAAATTAAAGGTTAAATATAATGGCTAATATTCTTCACATTTTAAACATGTTAAAAATTTGGAAATGATTTCATTTTTTTGGGTGTGATGTTTATAATGTAGATTGAGCTTTTCCAAAAATTCAATTCAATTCTGAATGTGTAACCTTAAAAATAAGATGGCTGTAGATGTAGATGACGTGTAGTGAATCCTTACCTATGTATATAAAGAGGGATTCAGATTCCTCATGTTATAATTTTCTCCAAAATCCTCCATCGATTTTTTGATCTGCATATTTTAGATTGGGTTAATTTTTTGTAGGTTAGGTTTTATGTCACATGGATCTACTTCACAAATTTTCAACTCATTCCAGAACTTCCAACCCCTTCAAAATGATATGTTAATGTGAATCGTTAAAAAAAAGATTTCGATTGTTAGTTTATACGGTAATTTTAGAGGGTTGCATGTCTCAGAATGATATACATTTTGTGAAGTTGATATACATGATAAATATAATACATCCACAAGAAATCATTTAAATCCGAAATATGTGAATTGAGAAATTAATAAGGAAATTTTGGGGAAACTATAAGGTGATGGAACATGATCATTTCTCATACACACATATTTTCCATTTTAGATCTTCATTTTGGGTGTTGGACTTGAGAAGTAAATGATTTTTCATGATGCAAGAGAGAAAATTGATTTTATGAGAGTGAGTCATGAAATACAATCATTTATTTCTCAAATTCAATAACTAAAATAAAGAGCTACAAGGGAGTTAAAATCGAAGGGTTATGGATCCCAATATGTGTGTGCACACTTGCACGCTTGTCTGTTTATATTTATATAGGAGAATGATGTACCTTCCTCTCTTATTTATCCCCTCAAATCTTGTTTGCTTTTGTGCCAAAAAATTATCAAAGCAAAACAATTGTGTAGATTTAAGGTTAATACTATCAAGACATTTCCACAGGATTTGATATTTTTTCAGACTTCCAACATATTCAAAATTATGTTTCAAATCAACGGTAAAAATAAATATTTTTGATGATTAGTATTGCGTGTGGGTTGAATGAGATAAAACTGATCTGCATTGCTTTTCAGTTTTGTGTGGATAGATCATGTTGCTAAAAAGATCGTGTTTACAAAGTTTTATGTCATTTTAGAATTTTCAAATGTGCCAAATAAGAGGATTATTTGAAAGAATTTTATAATAAAGGTGATCCAAAACCCTCCCATATGCATGCATACACACATACAAAGAATGAAAGGTTCCATAACACCATTCTTTCATGATATCCATTTAGCGTTTTTATCATAATTTATGCTACAATATCTTATACGACACAAAACTTTATGGATCTTTCATATCATATTAGGATCATCCTTACGAGAAATGAACCCATTTGAATATTTTTAACACAACTAAATTGATATTTGAAACTACCGGTTCAAATTAAATTATAAGCTTGTAAGGCTAGAAATTTTTTAAGTGAAAAATTTACACGTCTTTCTTTTCAAGAATTACCTCTTAAAACATTCACCTCATTATATATCTATTTTTCAAGTTTTTGTACTAATTGACATCGTACACGACCCTAACTTTGATCGATATTTGATCATCGCTTTCCGCTTTTGAAGTCATCTACAGCCACTCCAATCGGCATCGGCAGGTTGCTCTTTAGAATCTACACCTTTCGACTACTACTTGAGCACCTTCAGTTGCCGTCCATCTATTTTTTCTAAAAATATTCATATTTCAAAATGAACTGGTGCGTTCTTGGTATTTAGGTTATGCAATAAAGATTAACATGTTCATCTTTGTAGATTTGGTGTGTAAATCATATGGTTATTACTGCAGTGAACCGTGTAGTTACAAAACGTAGTATTGTTTCTTTGATCGATGCAATGAGGCCGTAAATGGCAGGCAAATAGATTTTATGACGTTCATATTAATGCAGCTCTTCATTAGCCTTAGAGTTGCGATTTTTCGGATCTTTGGTTACAAGCTCTATTGTTAAAATCAAAATTCGAGGTTTCGGTTTCGGACTTTAATATTTTAGTAATTTCGGTTAATTTCGCCAATATCGAAAATTTCGCTAGCGGTTTCGGTTTCGGTTTCGGGTTTCGATTTTAATTTATATAACATACATAAATAAATGACATGATCATTGAAATAAAATTTCATTACACCTTCAAAGATAATGATTAATGCTTGAACTCAACAAAAAGGCTCAATACAACGTAGCCCACAACTAAATGTAGCTTGAAGTCTCTTGCTTTTATCTAAACTGCATAAATAATACAAGTTAAATAAAAATGACCAAACTTAACAAGCATGCCTCTATCATTTCAGCTCACCTACTTGTAACGTTTCAACTAAACCTTAATTCTCATTCTTAGCCATGCAAAACACAAACAAAACGACTAAATCTAAGATATCGACGGAGTAGAGATGAAATTAGCAAATTGAAAAATCCTATCTCTATTCAATTAATGAAATGGACAAGTCGAGCACTGGATTAAGGTTCTTCAGATATGTTTTATAATTTTTGTTCATACTAATATTGATTTAATGATCGTTTTGTGTTTTTTATGCTCCTTCCTTTCAAGTCTGATTTATTTGATTTTTCATTGTTAAAAAATCGACTTTTACATGATAAATCAAATATCTCGAACGAAACGGTTCCAATCTAAGGTTTTGTCCCAACGTCAGTCGGAACCGAGCCGAGATGGTAGAAATTTCAAGGTTTTGACCGAAACCTCAAACCTTAGTTAAAATCCTTCTAGACTCGGCCTATCCATCTATCTCAGGTCCGGTTAGGAGAGTATTATCAACTCAACTAAGAATTCAAATGAGAATTTAGAAACTGGTTAGATATTAGCAGAGTCTTGATGTGTTGTATAAGCAACTACGTGTTGATTTTAGGTGATATTGCCTCCTTAGCTACTCTCAGACCCATCCAAAACCCTCAAAATTTCAATTTTGATCAACTACTACTAATCCAAACACTAAAAGTTACCCAAGTCTAAGAGTTTTCGTAAACACCTTACTTCGAATAATCTTTGCTTAAATGATTGGTCTATATTTTGCTTGCCACATAACGGTTTTTACAACTTCGGTTACAAAGGGGATGTTTTTTTAGTGATAATACGCGTTGCAACAAATAGCAAGTAAATGTAATAAATACGAACACAACTATTTATGCGATTCAATTTATAAGAGCTATGTCCATGGAGTGATGTATGAATGTTATCATTGTTTTTGATGGTTGAAACTACAGATGAATCTACATGTATACCAGAGGGGTCAGCTGACCTCTCTGAAGTTTGCAGAATTTGTTACAAAGCAAAGATCAGTCATACGAAACGACTCCCCTCAAGTTTAGTTGTTCTTTTACACAGGTAGATTTCTATATATATGACCCATATTGTTTTATTGTATAGAGAGACTATAACCATTTCCTAAAAACATGGAACCAATTTTGTCATTTGCATTTCTTTGTCCTGAAATTGTGTAGCCAATTCTGAAAAGTAGCAATTTTTTAGCTTTTGTTTTCTAACAAGCTTTATTTGTTTATGCGTGTTCTAATTAGTGTCGTGTTTAATTTTCTTCAATATAGCAAGACTTTACGGGTGTACATCATGTCAAAGGCAAGTAAGTTACTGATTTGTTCACAAACTCATTATGTTGGCTTTGACTTTGTTATAGCAAGCTACCATTGTGTGCTATGGAAATTGTAAAGAACAACTACAAATAAAGATTGATATTAAGGTATTTTGTATATCAAAATAACATTTTGATCATTATGATTTTTCTTCTTTAGTTTATGACCCTTCTCATTAAACATCCTCCTGGCCTCGCCCCTAGTTGAAATACAATGTTTAAGCACTGTAGCATACAATGAGTTTTTCAAGTCGAATATATATATATATATATATATATATATATATATATATATATATATACCTTTTTTCCTTATGGCACGATATACATGAAAAGGCGTGGCAAGTGACATACGGCGCAAAATAGCATGCCTTTTCGTTATATTATTGTTTTTATTTCTTTATTATTTGTTTTTCATTTTTTATAATCCAAACTGTATAAAATTAGTATTCATCGTATTGTGGAGCATTAAAAAGAAGGTACCATATAACATTCGTGACATCGTTGATCCAATATCCTTGAAGAATATTGATGATTGTAATGAATGATTAACGACAAATATAGATGACGCATTCATTGCTAATGATGAGCTTGTATTTGATGACGATGTCTGATTTGGGATGTTGCTGCTAGAAGTGTAGGAGTGGAGGAAGCTAGATATCTAAGTAGAAGAACATCTACACTAAGAGATTTTTCAGCACCCGCTTCAACTCATTTATATCTTCACGAAAATAAATCTAAATGAGATGAACGAGGAAGATGCCGAAACCTATAAATATTATGATGCAGACATTGATTTGAAAAATATAATTGCTGATTCATATTCAGATTTTTAGTTTATCAGTGATACGTATAATTGTATTGGATTTTGACTTTGGAAAAATATTATGTTTGAAATTCTATGTTTATAATATTATATTTGATGATTTCTTTTCTTTTTTGTGAAATGCCTTAATTTTTTGTTGTTGCATATGTTCAGCAAAAATAATGAACTTTTTAAATTTATTGGTATATATATTAAATTTTTATAAAAAATAATCTAAGCGTGTGCTAAATTAAAAAGATGTGCCATTTGCCAAGGTTCCGAAGAGGCTTTGCGTCTTTTTGCGCTGTGCGCAATTAATAATTATCAGGAGACGATGGTTAATGTGGCCGACATCGAAGGTTCTTCATATTGGAGGAGTATAACCTAAAGTTTAAGGTAATGGGAGTCATGAGTGATTATGTGGCCATTATGGTGTTCAAAAAGGAGAGATGTGTCAATAATGGGGATGCAATTATCGTAGTAGATGAGCAGCGGGTAACCATTCGAACCAAGCGAGCAAGGTGGGTCCGTGAAGAATAGGTTTGTTTGGAATACTTGTGATATAAGCAGTTGATAAGGTTCGTAGAGACATGTCTGGTCACTGGTGTGGGTGAACATATTTGGTCAAATAGGTTTATCCTTCAAGAAGTAGTTCGCCTTCTTGGTCAAGATGCTTCAATCCAGAGAACATGGGCCTTAGGTTCTTTATGCTAATGCATCCAAGTCATTGTTTGAAAATTATGATGTCTTGCATGGTTTTGGAAAACGAATCTTGTTCATACTTTCAAATTGTCCTTAGGGTAGATTGCTTTTTGTGCAGTGAAAAATGTGCACAACATTTGCCTTCCAATTATATTTTCGAATGAACAATAGTAGATTTTGTCATGTTTCAAGATAATGAAATCTTTGGCATTTAATGTAAAGCACATCCATTGACATCTTGTGAAGGGACTTCTGTTCTTTTAGAGATTATTTCTTACTCTTCTTTTAGATTGACTGATACCTGAGTACAATGACAATTATTTCCTCACTCCCATGATTGACATTTGATATTAATTTGGTTTACTTACACAGCCACTCTTCCTCCATCTCTTTTCGCAAACGTTGAAAGTAGTTGTAACCACTAAATATTAAAGCTATTGATTTTCTATGATTTCCAAACTGCAATCAATTAAATTTCTAATACCTTTTCATTTTTGTTTTTGAATTCTATCATACTGTTAACCATTGTGGTCCAATCAGGCTTTAATTTTTTAAGATAATATTTTTTCCCATCAACCCTTTTAAGTTCTTAAAATTTTGTTAAGTAAACCACTGTTTAACTATTGTCATTGATTAATGAATTGGTACAAGTTGACTGAATTGGCTTTAAATTATAGAAATGGCACCAAGTTTGATCATTGAAGTCGTTATCGATGTTCTACTTTTGCTGTAAATATTGGACCGTCATCGTGGTTGCTTTGACATCCACAGACATATTTATTGGTTTGGCATCGTCGTTGATCAATGAACCGATGATTGCACAACAAATTTTGCTTGTAATTTGCATTTCTCCCAATTTTTTTTTACGTAAAATCACCAAATTGCCTTGCTAATTTTGGTAATTACTAAAAGAAATTCGAATTGGAAAACAATAGATATTTCCAGACTAAATCTTCTAATATTAGTCCTGGAATATCTAACCCTTTCAAAATCACAAGTTATCGCGAATTGTCAATTTTTTTTTGATCTTTAGTCTATAATGTAGTTTTTAGAGGGTTGCAACTGTCAGAATGATATAAAATTTTGTGAAGTTGATCAACATGATAAATATAATTCATCTACAAGAAATCATTTAAATTCGGAACTCGGGAAAATTAATGGGGAAATTTTGGGGAAACTATATGATTAGGGATCAGGATCATTTCTCACACAAACACACGCCCTCCTACCCCCTCCCCCCCCCCCCCTCCCGGTAGCCCTCCATTTTGACTATTGGATTTGAAAAATGATTGGTTTTCATGATGTAAGCGAAAATTGATGGTATGAGAGAGAGTATGATGAAACCCAACTATTTATTTCTCAAATTCAACAACTAAAATGAAGAGCTACAAGAGTTAAAATTGAAGGGTTTATGGATTCCTCCCTCTCATACACACACACCCCAGTATGTATGGTACGTTCGTTGGACACATGCAAAGAAAAACATGCATTATCTTCTTTGTAGTGCAAAATATTATAATGCACTTAGTTTTGTGTATGTTTGCATATACTATTTTGCATTGAAAGAAGCTCAGCCTTTTCTTTAATATGAACTATGGAAGGATAAAACACGTTTTCATCAATTTTTACTTGGTACAACCCAAGCAAAAAAGATAACACATTGATTTAATGTAAACTCAACATCCTCTTTCAACTGTCTAGCACTTATATGATTACATCATCAGTCTCTGTGCTAAAAAATAAATGTAACAACAAACAGAAGAAAAACACAAAAATAGCAACAATAATTTCCAAAAGAAAAGTGATATTATAGCTGCCTTGGAATCGTGGACTTAATGTATTATTACTTGTTAAGATTCATATATCTGTTGTCTAATATGAACTATTATGCAGGAGTTTGGCAAACGAGAACAACTGGAAAAGATTAAAGAACTTGTGTAGATGATATATTATAACCTTGTAATCTAGAAAATAAAATAAATTGACCTTTGATATAAAAAAGTTCTGATAATCTTTCAATACAAAATAAAAAACTAGAAAATTAAATAAATTGAACTGTGATTTGTTGCTTGCATTTTGGTGCTCTAGAATCATTTATTTTGCGGTTTGAGTGATCTATCTGACATCAAATCTTACGGTTTAGTTGAATGTAAAGCATATGCATAAGGAAAAATCTATGGGATTAAACAAATGAAAAAAAAAAAAAAAAAAGTGAACTACGAACCACATCACAATATCATCATTACCTTTTGATGTAGTATGTAAAAAATTAAAGGATTAATTATGCTATCAAGCTCCAATGCCATTTCTGGCCATCTAGAGACTCCAAAGAAAATTTGTTAGTGGACTGCAAGTAAAAATCATATATTATATTGTGTTTCTTAAGAACCATTTATTTATCAACTCAAACCCCTATTTACGATCCTTACTCATTATACATAGCAAATATACATTGTTGAATTTTTAATAATAATTAACATTTGATTTTGATAATAAAATGTGATAATAATAAATAAACGTTTTATTAATCAGTCAATAAAAATTTCCATGGTAGGGGGTTTTGCTATTTTCCTATCATTGAAATCAGATTGGAAGCTCAATCTAACTCATACACATAAATTCGGATCTATGTAAATATGGTAAGTGTTGACATTATTTTTTATCGTTTATGAGAGATATATCAGGGATAGGAACTAAAATGATACAGAATCAAAATTCAAAATTTGATCGATAAACCAAACTCACCAGCAATGTACAAAATTAGGTAATAATTATCCAATTCGGGCGATCTATTATTTTTCGGTTACTAACATCACAAATCTAACAATTATTTCAAATCACACATAAAAATTTGATAAAAGTTGTACAATATCATGAGACATGCAGTAGGAAACTATACAGAATTAAAATTCTGAATTTGTCGGATGAAAAAACATACCTTTGTTTCTACATATTGGAAAATATGGATAACTCTTAATTAGGGCTTATGATTGATTTTGATTTAAGTATTTATAAATGTTTCAAAAATTCTTTTGAGATGTTAATTTTAGAGCTATTCAAAACCTTTGATTTTGTTAGGTAACCTAAGTTGTATATAGGAAATGAGAAGGAAAAAAAGAAGTTATCGTTTGTTGCTGGTAGTATAGAGTGCTAAACAGAAACATGGTTAAACTAATGACGAAAAAGTCCTCAGCTTTTCTTTAATAGTATTGACTAATTAACATGGATAGTTTGTTAATTGCAAACGATTCAAATTGAAGTAATCCATTATATATAGAATTAAAATTCTAATTTTGCTGAATGAAAAAAATAACATATCTTTGTTTCTACATATTGGAAAATATGGATAGCTCTTAGTTAGGATTTACAATTGATTTTGATTTAAGTATCTGTAAATATTTCAAAAATTCTTTTGAGATGTTAATTTTAGAGGTAATCAAAACCCTTGATTTTGTGAGGAAAATTAAGACGAGTGAAGAAAATGAGAAGGAAAGAAAGGAGTTATCGTTTAGTTGCTGGTAGGATGGAGTGCTGAATACAAACATGGTTACTAATGATGCAAATGTCCTCTGTTTTTCTTTAGTATTGACTAATAAATATGGACAGTTTGGTAATTGCAAAAGCTTCAAAATGAAGTATTCCAATTATATATAGATGTGTGTGCACGCACGCGCATGCACACATGCATGCACGCTCGCAAACTCGTGTTTGTTTATATTTATATATAGGAGAATGATATACCTTTCTCGCTTATTTATCCCTTAAATTCTAGTTAACCCTTTTGTGCCAGAAAGTATCAAAGTAAACAAAGTTTTGTAGATATAAGATTATTATCATCAAGAAATTTCTACGGGAATTGATATTTTTCCAAACGTCTAACATATTCAAAATTACGTTCCAGATCCAATTATTTTTTACGATTCATATTGAGTATGGGTTTGAATGAGATAAAAAAGTTTTGCATTGTTTTTCAATTTTGTATGGATTTGATTGTTTTCCAATCTTGTATGGGTTTAAATGAGATAAAAAGGTTTTGCATTGTTTTCCAATTTTGTATGGGTTGATCTTGTTGCCAATAAGACCGTATTTAGAATTTTTTTAAATCATTTTAAAACTAGGATAAAGGAGGAGAGTTGTGGTAGGTTTGGCGAACCAACATAAAATCCATAGCCTCTCTTATGGAAATGTTGTGAAATGTTTGTATTTTAAAACCATCAGATGTGTTGAGTAAGAGGAGTATTTAAAAGAGATTTATAATAAAGTGATCAAAAACCTTCTCCATGTATGTACGTATGTATGCAGCACCCTTCTTTTGTGAGGTCTCTTTAGCGTCTCTATCATAATTTGTGCTACACTATCTCGAACTATACGAAACTTCGTGGATCTTTCATCTCATATTATGATCATCCCCACAAAAAACTGACCCATTTAAATATTTTTAACGCCACAAAATCAATACTTTAATTAACAATTCATATTAACCTGTAAGTTTATATAGGCTAGAAATTTGAAAGTGAAAATTTCACTTTCAAATTTGTCATGCTTCTTTAAAAGGTGGAACGCAGTGCACGAGGCTCCCGCACGATAGCGGGCTCTGGGGAAGTTGATAGTGTACGCAACCTTTCCCTCGCATTGCGAAAAAGTTATTTCCGGACTTGAAATTGAGCGCCCAGATCACCACGACTGTTGTGCCAAGGCACCACCTCATCGTCATGCATCTTTCTTGTCAAAAATTACTTCTTAAACATTCATCTCATTGTTTATCTGTTTTTCATGTTTTTGTACTAAATAACATCATATATGCCTTGATCGGTATTTGATCATCGATTTCCGCTTCCGAAGTTATCTACAGCTACTCCAATCACAACCGGTTCCTCTTTACAATCTTCACCTTTTGACTCCCTTCTGAACTCCTTCGGCTTCCATTTATAGATGATTGAATTTCGTCCCTCTTTGATCGAAATTGCTAATTCTGATCACCACGGAATATGCTATCATGCCACAGGGTCACCATTCAACTTCAGGTCAAGGGGCTCATCTGATGACAGCCTTCAAGCCATCAGATATGTTAAATCAGATATTGCTATAGTATGACTGGAGTTTGCTGGATTTCAGCCTGGAAGACAAATGTTTTCCTTGCAAATAATTGGTATGATAGTTTGCCAAATATTTATCCACTAAAAATTGTGGACATATGAGTGTTGTTGCACAACATATATTTTGCAGTGCAATCATTTTGCAAATATTTGTTGTGACATAAGAAAATTGCACTTATTCTGTGTAGTTGCACAACAACAAATGTTGGCAGTATAAATATTTGTAGATTTTGCATTTTTGTTGGTAAATAATAGTCCATTTGTCCGGTAATTGTTCTGCATGACCTGACCATTATAATGCATGGTAAAATTTTCATTCTAAATTGGTAGTATTTTGTGGACATACAAATAATAGTTTTTGAGTATATTCGTTTCAAAATTTGGCATAATCATTCAAAAAAATATTGATGCGATAATGATTAAAAAGAAATTTTCGACATTGATTTTAACATTAATTTGGGCAATCTTTTTATGCATGTAAAAGGAGACTTGTTTTACATTGTTTTTATGGAAGAGAGATGTAACGCTAATGTTTTTTCAAACATGATCCTAATGTAAATCCTTCGATTTTGAAATAGTTTTAGTTCTTTTTTCCTTCGTTTTTTAATTTTTTTTTTTTTAAAATATGGGTTGAACATGTTCAATTTATATAGCATTTGAAACACTCAAAATATGGTAATGGTTGTAAATGGGTGCTAAAAACAAGGATGTCACCGAAACTTCCTCATATGTATACACTGGCATCCCGCGATTCGCATGTCAAAAAAATCACGTGTTAAATGCTTTAAATACTTCATGTAGTTTTAGTGGGTTTGGTTACATTTTCTTTATTGATGAAAGACATAACTGTAAGTTTAAACCATGCTTCTAATTTGATAGTTGGTACAAAGCTGACTGGTGCATAGCGAAATAATAGTAACTTGGTCTTGGGCATCTACCATTATATCTAAAATGATGGGTCATACAATCGCTATTCATAATGAAAATGAACATTTACCTATTTATATAACAGATCGCATGGTAGGTCACAAATTGGGAATTCACGCCTACTTTGACTTTTTGCAAAAGCGGACCCGGCAACCTACTTACAGACTACGGCTAAGCAATCTACTTCCCAAGACTCGACCCTGCAACTGACTCCCCGACGCCGGCAACCCTTGAGATGTCCCTCACCATGGATACCTACTTGAACATGCTAATCTACATTTATTTTGTGTGTTTTTTGCACGAACAGATTGTTTTTTACAAATATTGTTTTCTTAAAATTTTCATTTGATATTGTTGCAAATCAATGCATTTTCTCTATACAAGGTCTTGTATTGTAGTAACCTTTACTGCCCTATTGTGTAATACTTGAAGCCACACTGATATATGGTTTTGCTCATTGGGGTTTCAAACAACTAATGTGCTTCAACTTGTTTTACTTAAGAGCAATGCTCGCCACGTTCTTGGTTATGGAGATGTGACTGCACTCGTCACTTTATTGGTAGAGTGTAGGTCCACCGGTGATTGGCTATATGCTAACAATTATTGGTACACTCTCCACCGCCAATGAGATGGAGAGTATAGTCACACCAGCCCTCTCCTTAAGTGAAAAGTTAGTACTGCTCTTTACTTAAACCTTGAGTGTAGTTTTGGTGACATCATTTTATTTGATGGGGATCAGGTACTTTCGACTTCGTTGATTGTGATGTGTCTTTCATGGGTATTCGGTAATGATCATGTACTTTTGACTTTGTTGATTGTGGGTTATCTCTCATTAATATATATTTGGTTAACATTAGCATGACTAATGCTACAAAATGTTCTCCCTTGTTATTTTACTACTGTCACACAAAAATTATGTTTACTTGTAGTGATGTCCTCGGAATTCAGTACGTGCTTTAGAGAGGATGTTGTATAGTATTATATTTATCACTTTATTTATTCCACTGTTACGAACATCAAAATTTTATTTGCAGACTGAACAATTTAAACAAGCTGCTGCTGATGTGCTTTATCAATATTCCCAATTTGCTATGGTTTGCATTGGTGAAGGGGTTCGACCCAGTGATTTAAGGTTACATTTAATGAAGGTTAGTATTTTCATTTGTTTTATGGAAGGGTATTAATTCGAGCTGGATAGCTTGCCTCATATGTCATTTTATTAAATCTCTGTGCATTCATGGGTTTGGTGTCTTTTCTTTTTTCTTTCCCTTTCTTCAAATATGAGCCGTCTTAACTGTACATGTTTTATTATGTTAGTTCTCTGTTGTTGTTGACAATACTATCCGTGTTGAGCTAATACAACAATATATCTGCCAGAGCATTTTGAATTATCATTTTTCCACGATGTCTGAGAAGATAAAGAATGTTGATGTTATCCAGTGGTAATTGAACCTAAGCTGATCAATAATTATCCCAAAAAAATCCGAAATCCATCGCATCCACAGTCAAAAAATGATTAAATTTTTGATATCGGGAAAAACGAATACGGATGCGAATATAATGGTGTCCGCATTCGAAACTTATCTGTTCGGTTTCTGTCAGCATAATAATCTATTTTACGTGTATTTTAGTATAATGAATAATATATATATATATATATATATATATATATATATATATATATTGTTTTATCGAGGTCATAGTTTGTCTCATATGTATATAAATGCATATTCACTTTCTCAAAACTACTTTATATCATTGTTTTCTATTTTCATACTTTTATAATCATCAAAACTAAAACAAATTTATTCCGCCTTCAGATTTATTAATTGTCAACAAATAAGATAATATCCAATATCGTACCGTATACACATACTGATATTTAATATCCAAAATTGATTTCGGATACGAATGTGGATATGACACTATTTGCATCGTAAGTATTTATTTGCTGGCCAACTCTTACACTTGTAGAGTGAATATAAATTTATCATTAGAAACACATTATCTAAGTAATTTTTTGGTAATAGGAATTACAGTTGGATCTAGATAATTTTTTTGTCTGCACATTCTTTAACAAAAAATTCTTTCCAGAAAGTTACTATATGTATCAGTCTTAAAGTGTAATTGTTACCCATAGACAACAAGGCTATTATTGTTGTCTTATTATCTGTGATGCTGTAAGTAAATATTTTTCATGGTTAATGCTATTAGAATCAAATTAGAATTAGAATCATTTATCACATTGTCTACCGGACAGACCTTTAGTTCACTGTGTATTTTTTTAATATCTGCCCTACAACATTGATTGCACTGATCTTAAACCACCATTCTTTCTTTTGTTTTTTTTTCTTTTGTTTTTTCCTTTTCATGTACGGCTGATCGGTGAGCGCATGCATAATCAAAATCCTTCCCTACAGATAATTTCTGAATAAGTAACTATTTATTTTATCTGCTATATCTTTGAATCTGTGGTCAGTCACACTTAACTATTTCTACCAATGACAACTGATGTCAAAACAAAAACGCAGCACAAATAAGCTAATTTGCATTGCTTTGGAAATGTAAATTTTAAACTTGCCACATAAGTTTTTATGTCACAATTAGTTCAATTATTTTTATGTCACAAATATTACCATTCTTGATTTTTTATGCCTCTCACATAAGTTTATGGCATACTGTCTTGCCATATGATAGTTTTGTTGCTTCATGTGCTCTTAATCTTAATCGTTTGAAATTTCATCTGATTTATATCCATTATCTTAAGGGATATTTTCATATATCTCTTGCAAATTACTATGTTCTAAATTATTCCCCTAAAACATTGTAGTTCTGAAAGCATTCTTAACGATTATATGTTAATCCAAATATAATTGTTTTCCATTCCTGTTTCTTTTAACCAAATATTATTTGAAAATTGAAGGTGTAAAATTCAAATAACCATTACATCTTTCACAATGTAGTTTTCTTTACTGATCTCTCCTAACAATTGAACTTATGCTATAAAGACCTAATAAACATTTGTATTTTCATTCTCTATGTTGTAAGTTTTCTCAATTTGTTTAACAGTAAAAGAGAACGAAAATAAATGAGAAGGGCCTTTTTTCATTGAGATAGAGATATTTAGAAAGCGCATTTCTATTGATTTTTCGTAATTTTTATTAAGACGTTGTTGTCCATGTTTGAAATGGTTAATATGAAATAATTAGTTTTCGAATTAATTGATACCAGGAAGAATAAATCATGGGACCCTATTATCAACACTCTTTAGAAGCAAAATGTTTTGAATACAAATTAAATGAAATACACTTATGATGGATAATATACATGCAAACATTTCTTTTTTTTATCACTTTAACAACTTAATAGAAGATATAGTGCTTAATAATTTTGCAATTTCCACGCTTATATGTTTTACTTACGGTATCTTAGCGGTAGTCACTATAATATTGTGAATGAATTCTAATAAGACCTTATTTGTTGCATACCTAACAAGCCAAATGGTAATTTTGACAGGAAATTTCAGGAATGCCTACACAGTTAAAGAAAGCATCGATATCACGAGCAACTTCGCCAAAGAAAGCATTAACATCAGCTGTAGCTTCTCCTAATTGCATTGGTGAACCTTCATCATCTAGCATGAATATGAATGAGGAATCCTAATTTTTTTTCCTTTTGAAGAAAATAACTAAATTGAAGAAAAGATGAGTGAATACAAGTGAATGTTGAAGTCGTATTATATGCGAAATGCTAAATTGCATGTGAAAAAAAATGCTCTGCTTCTCATATGTTGAAGTTGTATCATCATTATATTTGAATTGTGATTGATTTTTGATATATGATGGTTGACTGACTTGATGTAGTTTATTAGGCTTTCTTACCCATGCCCATTTCATATATGGAACATTCTTTGGTTGCAATAGTATTGATGACTGCTGAATGTATTAGAAAAATAACAGTTTAAACAGTTGTACTACGGTTAGCTTTGACAACTAATTACATTCATGTACCAATGGGTAAAAAGAACGAGCTTGTAGGATACAAAATATGGGTCACGTAAGTAAAATGTACCATATCTCATGATAGAGTGGATGGTATGTCATGTGGGTAATTTTTCGTATGACTCAACTCATGCCATAATTTGTTCGAAATAACGTATGCTTCTGGTTTTATTTTATCAATTGTTATATTGTGATGTAACTAATGATATGAATATATTAAAATATATCCAAAAAAAATCCATACAAAAAAGTATTTATTGATTTCAATTGGGAGTGTGCACTAACCGTAAGTTTTGAATCGAACGATAGTTTTCTATTAGTCAAGATAAATCGAGAAAATGATATCGATACATCTATTGACCAGGTATATAATTCTCCTCATACGATGGATGGTGAATTACTCATTACCGTTGAAGACACTAAAAGATTACGTATTTATGGTTATTTGGAACAATCACAGAATGACTCAACGAGTCTTCCATGGTTAAAGTAACCAAGTTAAATAGAAGATCTCATGTAACGATATGTAGTAGTCTTCAGACTTGAAAATATAGTTGAACCTAGGTATCTAGAATATACTTTGATTATGGTCAAACACATGATATCATAATCATGATATGACATAGTTGGACAGACATTGAGCTATTGAAGCGAAACAACTAAAGAGAGTATTCATATTCTTCATTGTAGCATGTTAGTATCAGTGTAATTGATAGTCAAGTTAGAGTCAAAATCTCTGATTAAAGTAAATTGGTTAATGGTAAATGTTATTGGATCAAATCAAAGGCTTTAAAGTGGAATTACGCACTTAACTACAAACATAATTGGAGTTTTTGACCATCGACCAAGCTCTAGGTATGTTATTGATATAGTGATGATGAAAAGAATGCACAAAATATCGTTACTTAAGGTGTAGCTTAATAAGGCTAGAAATTAGTTTTCGATATATAATGTGACGCCCCACCTCTATACTCACAATAACAAAGAGTATTAAAAGAAATACTGTCTGTTATCACGAAGAATAAGGCTGGATAGGAACGGCCATCCGTATTTAGGCCTTACACTAGTATTGGTTATCTCGGTAGGAGTGGTAAATATTTTTATTTTTCATCTCTTATTTGTTTACTTCCATCGACATACCCAATTCTAGTATAAAACGAACTACGATGGTTCATAATTGTTTAGAACAATATATATAATAATAACACAGATAATGTAAATGCGGAACACAGATATAACAGAAAGTCTCATATATATATATATATATATATATATATATATATATATATATATAACTGATGTCAGTTGATATACATGTGATACAATACATATGATACAACTACAATTGTCGACTCTGGAAGTTACATATACAAGTATATTATCATGAATAATATACATGAATATACAACATCCTATACAAATACACTGACTACAAAACATGACGACGACTACTCCAAAAGATATGAACAGCCTTCATAGCTCAAGCAGCAACTCAAAGTAAGATATCTACAACCTGTAAATAACTCGGTCTGAGCCGAGTATTACATTCAAAAGAAAATAATACACGGGTCAGTCTAATTCAAACTCAGTTATTAGTGCATAGAAGCAATAATAATTAAAAATCAATAGACGACAGTCACAATAAATTCACCTATCCGATCCTTTAACAAGAGAATCGGATAACGGTGAACATAACACATAATAGTGTTAAACAACGAATCGGCAAATTCAAATTATCAGCGAAGATAAGGAAAAAGAATATCAATGAAGATATATTTAAAAGAAAACCTCAGAATTGCCTAATTGGCAAGTAACAACAAAATCCAATTATTAAATAATAATTAGAAACTCAGAATCTAATTATCAATTAGATAGTTAGATAACAACAAAATGATTAATTGAAACAAAATCAATTTAAGCAATTGAAATGTCACTTAAAAGACATCAATTATAATTGGCTGCAATACACGCTAACGTGTTCTGCCTCGCCAATGCAGCAGATGAAATACGCAAAAGATCAATGGATCAAAAGCAAAAGAAATATCAATAAAAATCAATGCTGTGTGGCTGCAGTACACGCACACGTGCACTGTCTTGCCACAACAATGAAGAAATAGAAATCAGCACAAGGTCAAATTCGAGCGATTAGGCCGGATTCAACTCAATGTACAAATCAATGTACAAGCTATAATACAACACTGTCCAGACCAAATACTATCAATATGGTCGAATACAGACTCCAATTATTGACAGTAATCAATACTGCAGAGGTTAGGAACCAAACATATGTAACAGCAACAAGTGGATGTACACATGAATGCAACTACCCTCGAACAATTAACCAAGTCGAGGCCGCACGTAATCAAGTGCCCAAAGATGTCGAAGTCATGTGACTTCAACACAAATACAAAATCCAAGCAGTAATTGACAATTAAATCAAGCTGCAACATGTGCATAAAGACGAACAGGTAGCAATAGTTTTTAAATACAAAGATAATGTAGTCAAAGTAACATGGAGTGATACCCGACCACACAATCAAGCAATGCCAAATGCATATGGTCATGCAACGCAAAACAGTGCAGACTATATCAAGTCGAACAATGTCCAAACTGCTATCAAAACATCAAGTCAAAAGCACAGAAAATTCAAAGAAACGGGAATAAGCAACACAGTGGCTTTCAAGAACTTACTGATCTATTTCAAGATCACAGCCTGACATCTTTTTAATATATAGTACAAAATGTAAAGAAACATGACTCAACATGAATGGTCGTGCAATACTCATATGACCATCAGTTTACAGCATACAAGTGAATCATAAACCAAATACACAACTATAAAACATATAAGCAACTGTAATACTGGACAGTGCAAGTAACACAACAGTCAATCTAAATGACCGAGGTAAACACGATCAGTATCAAGGCCGAAGCAATTCAAAATTCATGAAATCAGAGAGTGGAGTCAAAAATCATTAAAAACAGTTCAATATCAATTTAATGGTGATGGACGAAGTCACGGGGACAAAATCAAACAAGTGCAGTGTGACACAATGGTCGAAAATGAACAAGTGCCTGAAACAAAATTCAATATACAGCAATCTCAATCCAAGGCCGAAGCCATTAGAATTCATCGACTACCCAAAATCATACAATAGTATGGTACAGTTCGAACCATAGCATAGTTCAACAATATCACCAACGTTTGAGAAATTAAGTGACCGAAGTCAACAAGTGACAAGGGTACAGATGTATAGCAGTTTAAATAATATCAACAAAAGTATCAGGGCCGACATTAAACAAGTCAGTGCCAAGGCCGATCCATCAAAATCGAAACAGGCTGAGTAAGGCAATTCAAATATACACAGATAAGAAAGTATCAACATCAAAACAACAGGAAGTGGCCCGAATAATTCAATAAGTGAATTCAAAGGATTTTATACGAACTTAATTAACATCGTCTCCAAATCAAAATCAAAGCCGATGATACAAGAACGAGTACGAATTCGATTAATATCAGCAAAAACCCAAACAAACCCAGTAATCACGAAACATCGATCACCAAAACAAAAATCGCGTAAAATAAAAAACAGAGAAACCAACAACATTCGAACAGAATAGAATGGCCAACGCAAATCCGGAGAAGAATAGATGTGAGTGAAGAAACCACTCACCTTTCTTTCGACGCGTAGAACCAAGCAACCGAGTACTTGAAGTCGGCGACCACGAATTAGCTCAAAACCCTAATTTTTGAGGGGCGAACGAGAGGGAGATCGAGCCGCCATTTTATCTTCTTCGTTGGTTTTAGGTTTTGGGGTTGCGAAATGTAAATGGGTAGAGGAGGGAACGGCATCGAGAGTTTTAAAGGAATATTGGGCCAAGGTTAAATTTCCAAAGCCCACTCAACAATATAACCAATTTTTGTTAAAGAATTTTAACCCAATAAAACTCCAACTATAAATTAGCTAGCACGGTAATCATTTAATGACGATATTAAATCGATGCAGAAACCCCGGGTTGTTACAGACTCCCCTCCTTGTAAAAATTGCGTCCCCGCAATTTTCATAATTAAGGTCGTCAATAATAATTATTTTTCTAACATAAACTGGTTAAGCTAGAAAAATAAAGTTGGGAATACAAATGCCAAAGAAACCTTTTAATTTCAATAAAAGAAATTCACAAATTCTCAACAAAATCTAAATATCAACTAAATAGTCAGAATACAGAAATCATAAAACAACAATATCTAATTATCGATACGATAATTAGAAGACAGCAAAATCTAATTATTAACAAAGATAATTAGAAAACACAAATCAAAATTCGCAAAACCATAAATATTCAATTACCAAAAACGATAATCAGAAATCTCAAATATCTAATTATCAAAAACGATAATCAGAATCTCAAATATCTAATTATCACAAGCAATAATCAGAAACAACAAATATTTAATCATCAAAAACGATAATCAAATTTCAAATCAACAAATATTTAATTACCACAAACGGTAATCAAATTTCAAATCAACAAATATTTAATTACCACAAACGGTAATCAAATTTCAAATCATCAAATCAACAAATCGCCAATATCTAATTATCAAAAACGCAAATCAACAAATCTACAAATCGACAAATATCTAATTACCAAAAACGATAATCAGAACAACAAATATTCGATTATCAAAAACGATAATCAAAATCAACCAATATCTGATTATCAAAAACGATTTCCGATTATCAAAAACGATAATTAGAACAACAAATATTCGATTATCAAAAACGATAATCAAGATATCAAATATCTAATTATCACAAGCGATAATCAGAAACAACAAATATTTAATCATAAAAAACGGTAATCAAATTTCAAATCAACAAATATTTAATTACCACAAACGGTAATCAAATTTCAAATCGACAAATATTTAATTACCACAAACGGTAATCAAATTTCAAATCATCAAATCAACAAATCAACAAATCATCAAATATCTAATTATCAAAAACGATAATCAGAACAACAAATATTCGATTATCAAAAAAGATAATCAAAATCAACAAATATCTGATTATCAAAAACGATAATCAGAACAACAAATATTCGATTATCAAAAACGATAATCAAAATCAACAAATATCCGATTATCAAAAATGATAATCAGAACTCATATCAACAAATATTCGATTATCAAAAACGATAATCAAATCAACAAATATCTGATTATCAAAAACGATAATCAGAACTCATATCAACAAATATCCAATTACCTGCAGATAATTGGAAACAACAAATATCTAGAAATCAATTAAGATAATCTAGAAAATCAACATAAAAGGTTGGATCGATCCCATCAGATGACGAGTTTTAGCTACGCCGCACGTGCATCAACAAATGGCCGAAGCCTACCAAGTACCCAACATAATTTTGGCGCTCAACAAATGACCCGAAGGTCCAACAAATGACCCGAAGGTCTGGTACTGGTATTGACCCGAAGGTCCAACATATGACCCGAAGGTCCAACATAGTGGCTCGAAAGCATACAAAAATCATCAAATATTCAATTAACGAGTCCGGAATTAATCGAAATAGCAAATGCACATGTCCCATACCACGTGTTTTACTAAATCGTTTGATTCTCTTCATCATTTCCTTGAACGTGTAAAATCATCAAAATCATCAAACAACAAATGTTTCAATTAACGAGTCCGAAATTAACCGAAATAGCAAACGCGCATGTCCCATACCACGTGTTTTACTAAATCGTTTATTTCTCTTCCTCGTTTCCTCGAAAGTGCAAAATCGTGTATTCCAAAAATAACATTTCACATTCTCAAACGGACAAGTCCGGAATTAAGCGAATCAGTAAAAGAAAGGGGTCATAGTCCTCGATTTTGCTGAAACGTTTAAATCGCTTCCTCATTCTTTTGAAAACGCAAACTGCAAAGATTTTGAAAACAATTTTATTTATTTCATAAAAGTAATAATTTACATTCTCAAACGAACAAGTCTGGAATTAAGAGAATCAGTAAAAGAAAGGGTTCATAGTCCTCGATTTTGCAGAATCGTTTAAATCGCTTCCTCATTCTTTTGAAAGCGCAAACTATAAAATTTTGGAAAACAATTTTAATTTTATAATGATTTTATAATCACGTGATTAAATCAGCAACATAAGTAGCAACTTCAACAAGGAAATGGTACTTCTCAAAACACCGTAAAAACGGATCTCAAAATCAGAATTGCGGAATAACCGCTTGAAAATCCACTTTAAAACTTGACGATTACTGAAGTCAATGCGACAGTAATTTTTATATGTCAAAATCTCATCAAAATAATTCGCAACAAAATATAACACTATTGAATTTTCATTCATCACAAACATTCATAAAAAATGTCAACAAAACACCGTACTTCAAAAATTTAGCACAAGTGTTAAAATCTCGTTATAATAATAACGGCAACACAATACATTTCATAACCAAGCATCGGTTCAACGTAAAATTAATGTAGTAACGTGCAACTCATGTTTGCACGCACACTACAAGATAAATAAAGAAATTACTCCATTGTATCTTCAATGAAGATATTTTAAAATAGCAAAAATCTAATCAACATGTGATTAGCATCAAGGAAAACCAGTAAAAATTTCAACAAATCAAAACCACTGGTTAAACAACACAATGAAATTAAATTCATTTTCATATTTTGATTTTTAAATCAAAATAATTATCAGTTGTACTCAGCGAAGACAGTCTCGCTATTTCCGCTGCGCACTCTGATAAACAAAGCACAAGTCAATCAATCATCAAACTCAAATCCACTTTTATTTTTATAAAGCTATTTAAAAATTCCATCAAAATTTCAAAAGTTTAGTGTTTATTCAAAGCACAAATAAAACATCGACAAATAGTTGTAACACATGTTCCATCTAAGTTATGTTTATATTATGTCCATAAACCCCAAGCTCTGATACCAACTGTTACGCCCCACCTCTATGCTCACAATAACAAAGTATTAATAAATACTGTCTGTTATCACGAAGAATAAGGATGGATAGGAGCGGCCATCCGTAGTTAGGCCTTACACTAGTATTGGTTATCTCGATAGGAGTGGTAAATATTTTTATTTTTCATCTCTTATTTGTTACTCCCATCGACATACCCAATTCTAGTATAAAACGAACTACGATGGTTCATAATTGTTTAGGACAATATATATAATAATAACACAGATAATGTAAATGCGGAACACAGATATAACAGAAAATCTCATATATATATATATATATATATATATATATATATATATATAACTGATGTCAGTTGATATACATGTGATACAATACATATGATACAACTACAACTGTCGACTCTGTAAGTTACATATACAAGTATATTATCCTGAATAATATACATGAATATACAACATCCTATACAGATACACTGACTACAAAACATGACGACGACTACTCCAAAAGATATGAACAGACTTCATAGCTCAAGAAGCAACTCAAAGTAAGATATCTACAACCTGTAAATAACTCGGTCTGACCCGAGTATTACATTCAAAAGAAAATAATACACGGGTCGGTCTAATTCAAACTCAGTTATTAGTGCATAGAAGCAATAATAATTAAAAATCAATAGACGACGGTCACAATAAATTCACCTATCCGATCCTTTAACAAGAGAATCGGATAACAGTGAACATAACACATAATAGTGCTAAACAACGAATCAGCAAATTCAAATTATCAGCGAAGATAAGGGAAAAGAATATCAATGAAGATATATTTAAAAGAAAACCTCAGAATTGCCCAATTGGCAATTAACAACAAAATCCAATTATTAAATAATAATTAGAAACTCAGAATCTAATTATCAATTAAATAATTAGATAACAACAAAATGATTAATTGAAACTAAATCAATTTAAACAATTGAAATGTCACTTAAAAGACATCAATTCTAATTGGCTGCAATACACGCTAACGTGTTCTGCCTCGCCAATGCGGCAGATGAAATAGGCAAAAGATCAATGGATCAAAAGAAAAAGAAATATCAATAAAAATCAATGCTGTGTGGCTGCAGTACACGCACACGTGCACTGCCTCGCCACAACAGTGAAGAAATAGAAATCAGCACAAGGTCAAATTCGAGCGATTAGGCCGGATTCAACTCAATGTACAAATCAATGTACAAGCTATAATACAACACTGTCCAGACCAAATACTATCAATATGGTCGAATACAGACTCCAATTATTGACAGTAATCAATACTGCAGAGGTTAGGAACCAAACATATGTAACAGCAACAAGTGGATGTACACATGAATGCAACTACCCTCGAACAATTAACCAAGTCGAGGCCGCACGTAATCAAGTGCCCAAAGATGTCGAAGTCATGTGACTTCAACACAAATACAAAATCCAAGCAGTAATTGACAATTAAATCAAGCTGCAACATGTGCATAAAGACGAACAGGTAGCAATAGTTTTTAAATACAAAGATAATGTAGTCAAAGTAACATGGAGTGATACCCGACCACACAATCAAGCAATGCCAAATGCATATGGTCATGCAACGCAAAACAGTGCAGACTATATCAAGTCGAACAATGTCCAAACTGCTATCAAAACATCAAGTCAAAAGCACAGAAAATTCAAAGAAACGGGAATAAGCAACACAGTGGCTTTCAAGAACTTACTGATCTATTTCAAGATCACAGCCTGACATCTTTTTAATATATAGTACAAAATGTAAAGAAACATGACTCAACATGAATGGTCGTGCAATACTCATATGACCATCAGTTTACAGCATACAAGTGAATCATAAACCAAATACACAACTATAAAACATATAAGCAACTGTAATACTGGACAGTGCAAGTAACACAACAGTCAATCTAAATGACCGAGGTAAACACGATCAGTATCAAGGCCGAAGCAATTCAAAATTCATGAAATCAGAGAGTGGAGTCAAAAATCATTAAAAACAGTTCAATATCAATTTAATGGTGATGGACGAAGTCACGGGGACAAAATCAAACAAGTGCAGTGTGACACAATGGTCGAAAATGAACAAGTGCCTGAAACAAAATTCAATATACAGCAATCTCAATCCAAGGCCGAAGCCATTAGAACTCATCGACTACCCAAAATCATACAATAGTATGGTACAGTTCGAACCATAGCATAGTTCAACAATATCACCAACGTTTGAGAAATTAAGCGACCGAAGTAAACAAGTGACAAGGGTATAGATGTATAGCAGTTTAAATAATATCAACAAAAGTATCAGGGCCGACATTAAACAAGTCAGTGCCAAGGCCGATCCATCAAAATCGAAACAGGCCGAGTAAGGCAATTCTAATATACACAGATCAGAAAGTATCAACATCAAAACAACAGGAAGTGGCCCGGATAATTCAATAAGTGAATTCAAAGGATTTTATACGAACTTAATTAACATCGTCTCCAAATCGAAATCAAAGCCGATGATACAAGAACGAGAACGAATTCGATTAACATCAGCAAAAACCCAAACAAACCCAGTAATCACGAAACATCGATCACCAAAACAAAAATCGCGTAAAATAAATAACAGAGAAACCAACAACATTCGTAAAGAATAGAATGGACAACGCAAATCCGGAGATGAATAGATGTGAGTGAAGAAACCACTCACCTTTCTTTCGACGCGCAGAACCAAGCAACCGAGTACTTGAAGTCGGCGACCATGAATTAGCTTAAAACCCTAATTTTTGAGGGGCGAATGAGAGGGAGATCGAGCCTCCATTTTATCTTCTTCGTTGGTTTTGGGTTTTGGGGTTGCGAAATGTAAATGGGTAGAAGAGGGAACGACATCGAGAGTTTTAAAGGAATATTGGGCCAAGGTTAAATTTCCAAAGCCCACTCAACAATTTAACCAATTTTTGTTAAAGAATTTTAACCCAATAAAACTCCAACTCTAAATTTTCTAGCACGGTAATCATTTAATGACGATATTAAATCGATGCAGAAACCCCGGGTTGTTACATATAAGCAACTGAACTCACACGTGATATTTGGGCTTTCAATGGATATTCGAAATCCGTCCGCATTCGTATCTGAAAAGAAGATAAATATCCGATATCTGAAAAATGGATGTGGATGCGAATACGAAAACATCTGCATTCGAAAATTATCCGTCCGATTTTGTTAAGATTATAGTTCAAATTATGTGTATTTTAGTGCGGTGAAACATATTTGTTTATTACTTTATTATGTTAGTAGTTTATATTATATGCACTTAATGTTTTTTAACTACTCGAAACTATTTATTATCATCATATTTGTTAATTTTTAACATTTTTATAATCAATGAGATTGAAAAATATTTATGTTAAACTAAATTTTCCTTTTTATAATTCTTGATTTATCGGTCGTTAGCGGATAAGATAATTACCTAATATCCATCCGTGGATGACACATATCTGATATTCGAAAATGATTTTGGATGCGGATGCGGATATGACACTATCCGCATCCGAAAGCATCTGTTGACATGCCTACTTGATATTGTACTTCAACATAGTCCGTACAGATCTAAATATTTAAATTGTTTAAATATTACCGAGGATCAAGTTCACACCAGAGAGTCAACACAACAATGTCGTAAGCAATTTTCTAAATTCAACTTATTTTGCATAAATTTTAAATTAATAAATTAATAAATTAGTACATATATTGTATTACATTTTTATGACATCTAATTATTTATTTAGGGTCTTAAAATCAATTAAAATAAATATAATTGTTATATCTTAATTTAGTTAAATATATAGGTGAAACAAATATTTAATTAATTAATATATGGTGCTAACTAACCCCAAAATCGTGGGATTAATTCCCATAAAGAGGGCTAGCCTTACCAAGGGCGAAAAGAGTTTTGAATACATCCCTTAGACCAAGATGAGATCTAGAGTAAAGAGAGGAGGAAAATGTGTAGGTATTAGTTGGCTATAAATAGCAACACCTTCTCTCATTTAACACGAGCAGAAAACTTTAACCCTCACTAAACTAGGTAAATCACATAGTTGAGATTTGAAAAACAAGCTAAGGGGAAGAATAAACCGAACTTTGAAGAATTTGCAACACGACATGCCAACAACCGAACGATTTAGAGGTAATCTTCGATATAAAAATTTCATTATATTGTTAAAGGAACGACTATTAGAACACAAAATGAGGACATAATAAATATTGATTATTGGAGTTACATAGGGGTTGAATCCAAGAGGAGATATGACATATCTCGTGTCATCAAATTAGTCTATTTGTGTCCCAATAGATTTTCTCTATCGTTAAACCTGAATTTATTTTCATCTATAAATTTAAGAAATTAAAATAAATTAATGCACGTATGTATATTTATAAATAGATAAATATATACATACAAATTTATTTGAAAAAAATACTATTATTTCATTTCAACCTTGACATGAATATATTTACATATATTTCAAAGTAGTGTAACTTTAAAATAACACACATGCGCGCACGTGCACATATATTGCTAACGGAGTTTGTAACGATCTGCCTTTCTTACAACTAAAAAAGTCACTTAATACATCCTCGGTATTCGTGTGCCAATCATTTTTGAAAGGTAGGTCATTCAGGGTGAAGAAAGAAAAACGAAGAACAAAATCTCGCAAAAACATGACGAGCAATATATAATGCACACAAAACCTTTACAAAAAGAAATCATCTTTATTTATACACATCATCAGAGTGCACTATCATATTATCAGTCTGAACAGTTACAACAACCTGTCCTTACAATTGCTGATATAAACACAACAAACAAACATCAATGACAACAAACAGCGGAAAATTACAAGATACGTGAGTACCTCTTGGAGAATCCAGCTTGTCTTTTGAATAACCAGCTAAATTTTGGAAAACATGCTCGAGGTGACCTGAGCATTATAAAAAATTATCGTCTAGATCAATTTGGTAAAAGCAGCGTGATAAACTCAAATCACAAGGAATTTTATTTATTATAACTTGTAAAATCCTTTAAAATCCAAGGTATCTCGTAAGACCACGCCGCACGTAAACACGGATGAGTTTTTACTTTACGATAACTATAACATTTTTTATAGAAAATCCAGTTTTATTATGATAATGTCTAGGATAAAAATACATATTAATCATAACCGAGATTTTTATATTATTAAATTCTAGCATAATATGTATACAATCAAGTCTGAAAGCACTTGCTGGAGAATGGATTCCAACCATGAAAGGATAAAGGTCTACCCACTGAATTCGTACTCCTCTAGATAAAATGTACGGGAGGTCACAGTGCACTGCACGTATGCTACTCAGAATGGGCTCTAACCCTTACCCGATAGCATTGAATATAATCGCCCCTTGATTGTGATCGACCAACCATAAAGGGCCTTGAAGCATTCATGGAGATATCGACACTAGATCTTAGGATGATCACACCCTAATGGGAGCGACCCACATAACCCTGCTGCACGCCGCTGCTTTAGTCATTTTCCCAATTGATGAGGCTTGAGGATACGATTACCTTTTATATAGAAACCATCTTGGAATGCTAATACAGCTCTCCAAGCAGCAATGTAGTGCCAGCATTCATCCATACAAGTTCATTTCTGGGTCTGAACAAAACCAAAGGCACTACCTCTACTACATCCATTTTGGAATCACTCTTAGGATTAGTAACAAGTAGCCCTTGCTCCAAATGCTCCGTCTTTAATCATCTTCAAGTTATCTTCAGTTCGAAACGTTTGAGTTTGATCGAAGTGTTTTTCGGATAATTATACTTATCTGATTTCTGTCTCTTCGAAACAATTTTCGATAGTTTTGGTAAACTCAACCTCGGTTTTTTTTAGATAATCAGACAATACATAGGAGTAAGGACCACCCCCTAATCATTTAATGGACGGAGCTCTATATCAGTTGTTCTAGTTGAATAAAACGAGATTTATACGCGTAATACAACATCATTGAAGAAGACCGTGCCAAATAATTCACGTGTTTCTCCTAGATATTTCCGGAGTTATATTTTTGTCCAGATTTGATAGTCAGTTATTTAACTATCAAATAAATAAATAACCACAAATTTTGAGATTTAATTACCCATAGCAACCACTAAGACTGTAACTAAAATTTTCATTTGATAAAACTCTTTTCAAAAGTGTTTATCAAAAAAATTCATATACTTATCTCAATGACATAAGTATATTTACCAATCATTTGTGAAAGATTTCTCATTTCCAAATCACATAAAAGGATCAAAATAAAATGTTATTTGAATTGTAGATAAAGATAACCTCAAACAATATTCCTACGGTGTTAAGTGTGGAACGAATGTCCATACCACTAGAATTAAGGTCGGTTAAAGGAAATCAAATCTCAAATCTTTTTATAAATTTCCTTTTATGGATCCTCTTAATAAATATTTTTTATGTATGAATCTTCTTCACTTAAATTCCAAACCCATTTACAAAACTCTTTATAAATCACTAAGTTAAATTTACAAAACTCTTTTATAAATATCAAAACCATCTGTATATCTCTTTATAAATCTCCAAAATTATTTATAAACTCCCTTTATAAATATATAAAATCATTTGTAAAACTTTCTTATAAATATTCCCTATTTAAAACAAAACTTCTTTAATAAATTCATTTAATAAAGTAATTTTAATAAACAAAATGATTATTTAAAGCACCTTTACTAAAATCATTACTTAACTTGAAACCATTATTAGAAGTATGATAGACTTTAAAAATAAAAAAGAAGCTTAGTGACCGCAATGGTTCTCTTTAAATTAAGTTTACTTTTCAAGTTATAATGCGGGTATTTACATAGCAATCAGATATGTATAAGGCAATTAGCCAGCAATAAATAAATCAACAAATGGGTAAGATGTCCAAGTTACTATGATAGCAGATGGGGATTTGTTCTACTAAACACATGTTCAAGCTAATATAATAGCAGAATGGATTTTATTCTGCTTAAATAGATGTTCACATAATCTACTTGGGAACTTATGGCAGAACCATGATTTATTCTACCTAACAAATGTCCAATACGACTTAATTAAAAAACGGTGTTTTACTCTGCTAAACAGATGTCAATATTCAATAGGGGTTACTTAAGGGTAATCAAAAAAGAAACCTCTTGGATTTAAAGTATAGTTTTAAAAGAAAGTTACTTTAAAACAAAACCGTCCTTCGGAATTAAAGTGTTTTAAAACTTTAAAACACTTTAATAAAAATTAAGTGACAATTAAACTCTTCACTTAATAATAATTAAACCTTTAATTAATCACTAAATAATACTTAACCATTAAATAAATAATTAAACCTTAATTTTGATTAATTATTAAATAATAATTTAAATTAATTTATTTCAATTAACTAATTAAATATTCCTTATTTCAAATTAAAATTACAAATTAAACCTTTATTTAAAATAATTAAATCATAATTAAGTCTTATTTAAATCTTAAATTTATCTTGATTAATAATTAATTAATAATTAAACCCTTCTTAAATAAATAATTTAACCAATCTTAATTAAATAATGATTAATCTCTAGATAATTAATTAAATAATAATTAGCTCTTTATTAATTAACAAATTATAATTAACTTACTTAAAAATAATTAAGTACTAATTATCCTAACTTAGTAAATGATTGAGTACTAATTACCTTACTTAGTTATTAATTAAATAATCATTAAATAATTAAATAATTACTTTGTTAAATTATAATCATTTTCAAATATTTATAATATGTTTGAAAACACTTTTCAAAAAGATACTTTAAGTTAAAACATTTTAAATTCAAAAAAAGTTCATTATTCACGAACTACATTTATAGCGACTATTGCTATACGACTTAAAATTTCAAAAATTCATTTTATACTCTAAATCACTTTTAAAATTCTTTCTTTTATATTTAATCTACTTTATAAACTTGGAATAAATTTATAGAAAACAAAGACAAGGTCTTTAAAACTTTTGTAGAACATTTTTAAAAGTAAAGATAGAAAACAACTTTAAACCAAAGGATCTCGATGTCGTTTTAACAAGTCAAAATGCTTACTTTCTTAGCACATACAACACATACATAAGCTCATACAACCAAACATATGCCATAACAACATACATAAGCAACAACTACAAATCAAAATCATATCTTTCAAACTAACTTCAACATTGGATTTCATTTCAAGTCTAACTTCCAAATTATATACAATAACATACAATATTGTATAAACTAAACATCCAACATACTTAACAACCAAATAAAAATAATTATTATCAAAGTAAGCATCATATTTAAAGTTCGAACTTTTAAATGAATTTGTGAGTTATACTCACCCAAAGGCTACCAAACCACTTTGAACTTCCATTATAACTTGTCTATGACCTTGCTCCATGCTGTATGCTTTGAAAATGAAGATTTGGAAGCCTTATGGCGGCTTTGTGGTTTGACCAAAGTATGGTGCATAAGGCTCAAATGTGGTGGAGCTCGGCTTTGAAAGGTAGAAGGACTTTGGATTATCATCGAATCCACAAAATTTTAACTCGAAAATATCTCTTCTTCTAACTGATTTTTGGAAAACTAAATCATGGAATTTAGGAAAGTAGTCAGAGTAAAATTCTTGGAAATTCATTTCTCCATAAGTAAAAAATAGAATCACTTAATTTGATCACTTTTGAGGGTGTATGGTCAAAATAAGACGAGGTATTTTCGAACTTGAAAATACGGATCCGAAAATGGGTCTGAAAGAAATGAGATTTGGACATAGTTAAGCTCAAAATTTGAAAAAGTGATACAAATGAAAGTTGTATCCACTATAATTTTACACGGTTTAAAAAAACCTCCATTTTGTTAAGAAATGAGAATGATATGGCAGAAAGAAGAGAAGGAAAATTGAAGAAATGAAAGGGGTATTTATAAGCAAGAACAAAATAAATTACCTAAACACCCTTGGTACTTTACCCTCAACCTCCACTTGCCACATTACCATGCCACTCCACTTTCATGTACGTCAGTCCACAAGCTTGTTCCACCCTAAAATCCTATGAGCCAACATGTCTAAACATGTTTGTACATAGTTGCCAAAATATTATTTCATGTTTCTCAAGGCATCTTATTTTTATCATACATATAATTTTTGTACTTAAAACCTTATATACTTAAGTATGTATATAAATCATAATATATCCTAACTAATATGTAATTATATGTATATATTTATACTAACAAAGTTTACACACTTCCGATAACTTTTAGCAGATGAAAAGATGAAAATTCGGAAAATGAATTTCAGTCACATTTTCGATTTTTCTCCGAAAAGTATATTTTTGTAAACACATTTAAAAAAATATTTCACCATAATTGTTTATTGTTTTAAATTTTTTTTATTTTACTTATAAAATCTATTTTTGAATATTGAAAATTAATTAAATATTCCCAAATTAAAGTGGTGAAATTCCTGGTCATTACACTTTCCCTTTAAAAGAATTTTGACCCCGAAATTTTACCATAGCCCTAAACTTAGAAACAACCAACTCTAGAAAACTTAACACTACTCATTAGTTAGTATGATATACATACATCATTCTTATGCCAAAAATATGATTTGACCACTCACTCGAATACATGCTTGTATTTCCCAAAGTATTGCTCATCCGACTTCCTAGCGCGGGCTCTGATCCGGCTTCTCAATTAGAAAACTCTGTTCTTCTGAAACAGCCATATACTATAATAGAAAACTTTGGTTCTAGGTTAAAAACCCTCACCAAGTGGTCGTCGTCAAAATCAAGTGATGGATCCTTATTCGAAATTGTGTGAAACACTTCAAGTCATATACTCGAATCTTAGATCGAGAACTATGTGAAAAGGAAAAATGATTTACATACAACCTACGTACTTATCTTATTGTTTCTTACTACCCAACTACTTTCTACCCTCTCCAGAATATTTATGATAATATTTCATAACAATTCCAACTTAGGTTCAAACCTTTTTAAACGATACCACTATTATGAAACCTTTCACAAAAAAATCATCTAATTTATTGCTTTGTATAATACTCTTCTACATCCTAAGAGTATATAGAAAACATCTGATTTTTAATTCTATTCAGTCTTTAACTATTTAGATAGGTCCAAAATAATTTGGGTCTTAAAACTGAGTTGACTAATCCAACATCTTTACCTAATTGGTCTGGTAAGTAGCTAAGAAGAGTAGGATGCCGATATCCAAACTCTGTCCTAAAATCTATTTTTTCTTTAGACACTCTGAGGTAAAAAATTCATTAGTCAGCCGAATAACATCAAATAAATTTTAACCTCCTAGGTTTTAAAGTCAAAAGATACAGTTTGATAAAATCAAGTTTATTAAACCTTTGTATTGAATTTCTCAAATTTTAAGACTTCATTTATTGACTCGTTCTTTAACCAAAATACCTTATCATTTTGAAATCTTAGGAGCCAAACACTCGTGTTTTATTTCAAGAACTTTTTTTTTTGAAATAATGCTTTATTTTTAACCTTTACAAAATATACATATATTCCAAATAACTCCAAAATGATGTCAAGGAACTGGATATTGCCAAATAGTATCATATATCCCTTTACCAAGAAGGGTAATACTTAAAAGAAGTGTTTACCATCTGAACACATCAGTTGCCCAATTTTAGTCACTTTCAAGTCACTCGAACTAGTCAATAAAAAAAGCACTCCTTCATTCAAATACGTTTTTGAAACAATATTATGTAACATTTCAAACTAAATAGTTTTAACAAAATATAATTATCATATGCTTGCTTTGGATCCATTCAGATTCGAGCTCGTTTCAATGGTACAACGAGAAAGAGAATAATTTACTAATTTCCCTTTCACATCTGCCTAAGCAAACATTCGATTGTCACTTAAAAGATTATTCTAATCATCACAAAATAGATCGAGACCCATTCCTCAAACAGTTCAAAGAAAAACCCAACTCTCAAATTTCCTTTCAAAATATTTATACCTTAAAGTATTCTTAAATAAAATTACTAGTACTTTTCCAAGAATTGTTTGAAAACTTTACCAAAACTACCAGGGTTTGAATTTCCTAAAAATCATCTTATTTCCAAAATATATTTTATAATTCTAATTTATAAATATCAACTTTTATAAAATCATTTGAAATATTTCTCTTAATGAACACCTTTTATTAAAATCAAATTTTAACCCAACGTTATCATCGAAACGACTCATAGTCAAACTGTGAAACTTAATTTACAAGGTGTTCGATTCAATGCTCCCACAAATTCTATCTACCCAACCTATACTTAAAAAGAAAAAGAAAAACTACTAATAGATTAGAAAATAGTCAATGCACAAAAATGGATGAGCATGACTAATAAAATCCTATATGATAATAACTAAATATTATCAGCTTCTAACAACAATCACGTCATATATAACTATATTTATTTTTAAAAACCATTCTCTTATATATAAAAAAATATTTCTAGGTAAAATTATTTCATTTACCAGATTTTAAAACAATATTGTGTCGATTGAACTTGTTCAAGTGTTTAGGAAATTCCTATAAATAACGTTGGCCAAACAAATCGACCTGGATTCTTAACCCACTCAACAGATCAAATAATACAATATAAAACATTTTTATACACCAAATAAATATGCACTCTTATATATACTATACTCTCAAACTCATCCTAAGGTCTTACTTACCCTATCCTTGCTAATTTTTACCTTACCAGGGTCAAGGTTCTCGCTTAACCTTGCACTTTGTACCAAGTGTATCAATCTGCCTTTCTCACACCTAAAGACAACACTTAATACATCCTCAATGTTCGTGTACCGATCATTTAAGTGTCCAAAAGACATGTCATTGGGGTTGAAGTAAGAATAAGGTGAAAATAACCAGTGTGGCTAACACGGTTAGCTATTACATAGGATCGTGTAATATGGAATATAATTGAATCTAAATGCGAAAACAGATGATAATAGCAAAGTAAATAAAAAATAAATAAAATAAAACAAGCACACCAGGAATTTTTATACTGGTTCGAACTTCCCATTCTACGTCTAGTCCCAGACTCCTTTTGGAATTTCAACTACAACAACCCTCACTTAACCCGGAGGAACATGTTTATACTGCCTGAGCAATCGAACAGGACTTCACCCGCCTAAGCAACCGAATAGGACTTTAATACAAATAACAAAGGTATCTGACTGTAGTGTGTTCTTAAATAACACTGATAAGTCAATTGAGTACAATCTTCCTAATTGTCTCCTTAATGATATATAGTGATGTGCTTTGAGAATTGTGGAAGATAAAGTGATCAAAGATCAAAGTATGTAAGTGATTTGAATGCAATTTTAAAGTTTGAGAATAGATGAGAATTCAAGAGTGCTAAAGTAAGTTCGGTGAATTGTTTGTTGAATTCTGTAATCTATTTATAATGTATAAAGAGATACATCTTTAAATGAAAAGTTATATTGAAAAGAACGAATGCAACTGTTTATTTAAAAGAATGTTTCTCTTGGTGAAGAGAAGTGTCTTTTCAAGAAAATAGAAGTTGGGGATATTCAGACGTTTGAATAAAAAATTTCAGACTTCTGAATTAGATTGAAACGCAAACAGCAAAGAAATAGTTCATTTCTGACCTTATTCAGACGTCTGAATATTTTTGTTCAGACGTCTGAATATTGTGAAAACAATATTTTTATCTTAGCACTCAGACGTCTAAATATATGGTTTCAGACGTCCGAGTTTGCTCTTTTGTGCATGTATGAGCATGCGTGTGCATGTGTGTATATATATCGTTTAAGGAGAGATTTTAACAAAATTTCTAAGTAAAGTATAGACTTTGGACACACAATATACAACTTTAAACATCTATAAATGAATCTGCAATCAATCTCCTGCAAAGATGGTAGCATACATATATCATTTTATATAGGTTGTTATAATCAAAATCGAGATTCTAACATTCTCCCTCCTTTTGATGATGACAACTATATAAAATTAATAAACTAGTAAAGTATTGTTGCTCCCCCTGTCAATATGCACGATTTAAATTTCTCCCCCTTTGTCATCGACAAAAAGAAAGAACATGAATGATAATAGATAATTCATTCCATTCAGGCAAACAAGGTAGATAATAATACATAAAGAGACAATGTTTTAGAAATTTCTCATACAACTAGACAATAATGTTGATAAGCAAAACGTAAGAAAATTTCTCATACAATTAGACTTAGATAATTAAAACTGGCTTGAAAGAGATGGATCATTATGATTAGAACTTGAGCTTGAGGAAGATCATTCAAATGGAGATGTATTGTAGGCTTGAGTGGATGAAGAACCGGAACAAGAAATTCGATCCTATATATTATTGAGAAAGCCTTTGATAGAGTTGAATTTTCTTTCCGTCTTCTTCTCAAGTGCCTTTATGTCCCGATGAATCATTGATTGATTTCGAGAGAGAGTGATGACGGATTGTCTTGAAGAAGTATCCGGGCCAATTTCTTGGATGGTGTCATCGTCCTCCTCCTCTTCTTCATGTTGAGTATGAGAAGAAGAAGCAATACTAGTGTCTCGAGGTTGAGGAACACCTTGTTGAACATTTTGTGACCATTGTTGGAAGGAAATAGTTTGTTGAGAAGGAGGCCGTATGGGAAGACCCGTCAACCCTAAAGTTTTAGCGCCTAACTCACTAATACTTGTAAAATCGGAGTCAAGCATTGATACACCGATATTTAGGAGAATACGCATAATATAAGCACCATAATGAAAGGTTCTATACTTCCTTCGGATTGTGATGTCTTGGAATTCATCCAAATAATTTTCCCCCAATTCACTTGTTGATTGGAGTAGATTGAATAAAGTGGTTGGTAGTTTTCTTTATACACTTTTTCATAGCTACCCGTCCTTGGTTGGAGAGAGAGAATAAAAGTACGGTGAATTAGCCTAGCTTGTGGCCTTAAAAAGGTAGATTTTAAATTTCCCGTATTTATAAGTTGATCGGATAAAAATTGATAGGAAACTTCATTCCGATGTTCCATATCAACTTCTATTTCATTAATATCAATTCCTTGATAAGGGAAATTTAAAATATGACCTAGTCGTTGTAAAGGTAAGAAGATTCTTATGCCACAAACTAACGACCAAACACAATCTTGATGGTTTTAAGGATTATGATGATCCAAATTTAAGTTAGCAAGAAAAAGTTTAATCATAAGATGATTAATCTTAACATTGTTAGGAGTATACCCAATCAAGCTGTCGAAGTGAAATTGCTTCGCTAAATCTCTAATATGATAAGCTGCGAAATCCGAAAATTTCATGAATGCTCCTTCGAAGATGTTGGAGTTCTTCATAGAATTAAATCGAGAAACAACAACATCGTTCCATAACCATTGCCGGATTTGGTCTTCGGATGGTACGGATGCTGATTCTCTAGTTCTCTTTGATCTTGGTGCCATTGAAGACCTGAAGAAAGGTTAAAAGCTTTGAGGAGGATAAAAAATGGGGGCTAGGTTTCTGAAGTAAGAAGGAAAGAAGTGAAAAAGGTATTATATAGAGGGTGAAAAGGCAGGGGTAAAAAGGTAATAAAAAATAAAAATAAAAAAGGTGTAAAAGTTTGCTCAAAAGAGATTCAGACATCTAAGTCACTTGATTCAGACGTCTGAATTGAGTTGAATTGAAACCCGCAAGGAAGTAGTTAAAAAATGGTCTAATTCAGACGTCTGTTATATTTGATATAGATGTCTGAATCTGGGGTAAATCATTTCTGTTATGAAGATTCAGACGTCTGTTTATACTAATTCAGATGTCTGAATTTTGTACAGAAGCAAATATAGCCCTTTTTGAGAATAAAAACAATATATATTATTGAATAATTTTTAAATATTATAGATTTTAGAATAAATAAAATCAAATAAACATATTATATAAACAACAAAGGATAATTAAATAGATTTTGAAGAAGAGGATGGAGTATGATATGATTCTTCTTCAACTTTGGTGTTCTCTGCAAATGGTCGAAGTGGAGACCATCTGTTACCACGTTCCTAAGAATTTGCAGTTGTCGGTGGATGTTATGGTGATGGTTCCTAAGGATTGCGACGAATTGGAGAACGACTGAAGACGGTTGATGAACAGTATCTTTTGATGAAGAACCACAGAACTTTAACGCTACTTGTTCCAGAAAGCTAAGCCGTTTGGCATTAACTTTTTTCTCATAGTATAATTCACTTTGTAAGTCTAATCTATCTTTCTGATAGTGATGAATATCATCGATTTTTTCTTTTGTGGATGGTGATCCAAAAAAGAGAGACCGTCTTGTTCTTTTAGATGGAGGAGTATATCCAGTATGAGTTGAGGAAGGGACAATCGGAACCGGTTCATATATTGGAGTAGGAGTTGGTAGATTGTTCAATTCCGAGGAAGGAGAGGTGTAAGATAGCTTAGATGACTCATAGTTATTATTGGATGACATGATTAAACAGAAATTTTTGAAGAAAAAGAGAGTTAAATAAATTCTTGGTGAAAAGAGTTAAAAAATGCAGATAATATATAGGTAGAAACTAGTTAAATTTAGAGGATATAATGCATGGTTAAAAGAAAATAGCCATAGGAAAAAGAGGAGAGAATGGACGGTACATAAGAGTTCAATAATAACATCATATTTCCGAAAACAATAGACTGTGAAGTGGTAGTGTAGAGGACTACCAAATATGGGGTCTTGAGTTCGAGTGCTAGACGACACCCTTTTTTTTTCTTTCGAAAGAAGCTATGAATAAAATACATACATACATATATATATATATTTATATTTTTAAAAACTCGAACTTATAAATCATCAAAAGAGACGATTCTGAGTTTTCGTCTTAAATTGATGAAAGTATTTTCATTTAGTGGTTTTGTAAAGATATCTGCCAATTGTTTGTCAGAGGATACAAATTCTAGATTTATTAAATCTTTTTCAATATTATCTCAAAGAAAATGATGATGAATGTCAATATGTTTTGTTCGTAAATGATTTACAGGATTTTTAGATAAATTTATAGTACTAGAATTATCATAATAGATAGTTGATCTACTTAAATTAAAACCAAAATCTTGTAATTTTTGTTGCATATAGATGACTTGAGCACATGCCAAAGCCGCAGAAATATACTCTGCTTCACCTGTCGATAATGAAACACAATTTTGTTTCTTATAAACTAAGATACAAGAGATCGTCCAATGAAGTGACAAGTCCCGCTTGTACATTTTCTATCTGTCCGGCTTCCTCCAAAATCAGCATCACTACGTGACACTAATTCAAAAGGACATTCCTTTGGATAGAATAATCCAAAGTCCTTGGTTTTATTAAGATACTGCAGTATACGTTTCACTGCTCGTAAGTGTGATTCTTTGGGATCTGCTTGAAATCGTGCACACAAGCAAACACTCATCATTATGTCAGGTCTACTAGCTGTTAAATATAGTAACGATCCAATCATACTTCGATATAATTTTTGGTCAATACTTTTACCACTTTCATCTTCATCAAGATGGTTGTACTCATAGGGTTGGTTTGGTAGAAGTACTTTTCATACCAAAGCGTTTAATTAGATTGTTACAATATTTTTCTTGATTTATAAAAGTATCATTTTTTAATTGTTTTATTTGTAAGCCAGGAAAATAATTTAACTCACCCATATGTGACATTTCAAATTCTCTAGTCATTAAATTAGAGAAATCTTGACATAATTTTTCATTTGTAGATCCAAAAATAATATCATCAACATATATTTGAACAATTAAAATATCATGCTTATTCCTTTTAATAAAAAGAGTTTGATCAACCTTTCCATTTTCAAAACCAAAATCTATTAAATATCTTTTAAGACGATCGTACCAAGCACGGGGTGCTTGTTTCAAACCGTATAAGGCCTTTTTAAGTTTATAGACATGGTCAGTAAATTGTTCGTGTATGAATAAGGGAGGTTGTTCAACATAAACTTTTTCTTTTATAAAACCATTTAAGAAAGCACTTTTAACATCCATTTGATACAATTTAAAGTTACGTAAACATGCATATGCTAATAAGATTCGTATTGCTTTTAGTCTAGCGACTGGAGCAAACGTTTCTTCATAGTCAATTCCTTCTTCTTGATTATATCCATGAGCAACTAATCGAGCTTTATTTCTAGTGATTTTTCCTTGTTCATCTGCTTTATTTTTGAAGATCCATTTTGTACCAATAACTAATTGATCACTAGGCCATGTAACAAAATCCCAAACGTCATTTCTTTTGAATTGGTTTAGCTCTTCTTGCATAACGATTAATCAATTTTCATCGGTAGATGCTTCTTTAATATTTTTAGGTTCAATATTAGAGAGGAAAGCTATGCGACCCATTTTACTTAATTGACTTCTTGTTCTAACAGATGAACTAAGTTCTCCAATTACATTATCAGAAGGATGATCCCTTAATAATGTAGGTGGAGATCTTGTATCATTGTTATTGTTATCCATCTTTTCATTATTTTCAAAATTTGAAATTTCCGTGTTTATGATATTATCAGGGGAATTCTTCATCATATCTTATACTTGAGATTTGTTTAAAATTTTCATCGAAAGATACATGAAGTGTTTCTTCGATGATATTTGTTCTTTTATTATATATTCGATAAGCTTTGCTTCGATCCGAATATCCTAAAAAGATTCCTTCATCGGATTTTGGATCGAATTTACCAAGCTAATGTTTTGTGTTTAGAACAAAACATTTTGAACCGAAAACTTTAAAATAAGAAATATTTGGTTTTCGTCCATTAAGAAGTTCATAAGGAGTATTCTTAGTTAATGATCGAATAGAAATACAATTCAAAATATAACAAACTGTTGCAACTGCTTCAGCCTAGAAATGTTTTCGTAATGTACTTCCATTTAACAAAGTCCTTGCACATTCTTGCAAGGTTCTATTTTTACGTTCTACAACTCCATTTTGTTGTGGAGTTCTAGTAAACAAAAATTATGGAATATTCCCTTTTTCTCACAAAAATGTTCAAAGGCTTCATTTTCGAATTCACCACCATGATCACTTCTTATGTTTTTGATTTTCAAACCTTTAAATTTTGAATTCTTTTGACAAAAGTTTTGAAATTATCAAAGGTATCACTTTTATTTTCCATAAAGATAGTCCAAGTAATTTAGAAGAATCATCAACGGCAACAAACACATATCTACTATGATTAATGGATTGTACATGTATTGGTCCAAATAAATCGATATGTAGTAATTTAAGTGGTTGTAAAGTTGAAATGACCTTTTTAGATTTAAAAGATGACTTAGTTAACTTTCCTAACTGACATGCATCACAAATATGATCAATTTTAAAATTCATTTTTGGTAGACCTTTCACTAAATAATTTTTAGAGAGCTTGTTTATAGTTTTGAAGTTAATATAACAGAATCGTTTGTGCCATAACCAAGGATCATTTTCTTTGGCTATTAAACACATATCTGAATTATGATTTATTTTCATATTTAGAACATAGATATTTCTGTCTCTATTTCCTTCAAAGATAAGATTTTGATTTTGATCAAAAATACTACATTTGTTTTCAGAAAAAGTGATTTTGAATCCTTTGTCATATAATTGGCTGATACTAGGTAAATTATGTTTTAAATTTTTGACAAGTAAAACATTTGAAATAAGTGGTAAATTTGAAATATCATTATTGCTCACATCGCCTTTGCCGATGGTATAACCTTTGGAGTTGTCTCCAAAAGTGACGGAGCCTCCATCTGAGTAAGTAATATTTGATAGCATATCTTTGTCTCCTGTCATATGTTTTGAGCAACCACTGTCGATGTAATATCCCGAAATTTTGGGCAATTTAAATTTAATAATCTGTGTTTAAATTTAAATTGAATGGATGATTTTTGTTAATAAATTTGGTTTGATTTAATAATTTTCTTTATTTAAATATTTAATTTTTGAATTTATTTTTAATAAACTAATAAATTGTTTTCTATTTAATAATGTATATGTATTTGTATATATTTTCAAATAGATAAGTTGTTTTTAATTAAATTAATATAACATAATTTTAATGTTTTAAAATAGGAATTGAGATTTATTTTTGAATTTAAGCTTTTCAAAAATATTTAATAAAATACTATATGATTTTTAAATATGAGAAAAATGTTTTAATTGGTTTAAAATTCATTTTAATTTAAGTTGTATATTTAAAATAAGTTATAAAATGTTTGTGTTTTTCTTTTTAAAATATTAATTTATAAATGAGATTTGTTAATTTAATTTGAAATTTAAAATACAATTTAAATATGAAACATGTATTCATATAAGTTATAACATCTTTCATAAATTTATTTTAATTGTTTAAAGGGTATAAGAACTAATTAACTAAGTTTAATTTTCTTTAACCTTGTAACAACCCGCACATTTATCGAGTTTGTATTTAAATATTTTATTTAAATATTAACTCGTTAATCGGATTTTGGTCCGAAAAGCTACTTTTTGCAAACGGTCAAATTAGGACTCGAGACCACTTCCATTGAGTTCGAAATGTCGTTTACAACTTTTTTAAGTATAAACATCGATAGGTTTGGAGTTAGTGAAATTTCCCTAACTTTTCCCGCTTTGGACTTTGGGTTAGTTTAGCCTATTAAGCCCAAGTTCTAACCCCCTTCTCCTCACTCTTCATAAATTTCCTAACTAACTCAAGCTTGGGCATTAATGGTGAAAAGAATGGGAAATTAAAACTCCAAGCACAAATTCAATTGCAAATCCAACATTCAACTCCAAATTCAAGTAGAAGATATTGGATTCAAGCTTTGGATTGCTTCTCCTTGCTTTCAAGCTTCATCTTCATAAATTTTAGTGCAAAGGTGAGATTTTTATCTCACAATTCTAGCCTATAACCATATTGGACTGTTGGGAATGATTCCCTATCATGTTTGCACGCACATTTGCATTTGGTTTGGATTGGATTGGCGAAAAACTCCACTTTTTAATGTTTTTGGTGAAAAACTGCCCCTAGGTCGTTCTGCCTTTGTTAGGTCGTTCTGTGTGAAAAGTCGCACTGGAGTTAGGTCGTTTCCGACCTTAAAATGGCCTATACCTTTAGGTCGCTCGGAGTTATCTCATTAGGTCGTAGGTCGTATGGACCTTAGGTCGTAGGTCGTTCTGGCCATTTCTAACGTCTTCAGAGTTAGGTCGTATGACCTTAGGTCGTAGGTCTTATGGACCTTAGGTCGTAGGTCGTTCTGGCCATTTCTATCGTCTTCGGAGTTAGGTCGTATGACCTTAGGTCGTAGGTCGTATGGACCTTAGGTCGCTAGGTCGTATGACCTTAGGTCGCTAGGTCGCATGACCTATATATTTTTAGGTCGCGCCTCTCTTTTAGGTCGCGTCTCTTTTAGGTCGCGTCTCCTTTAGGTCGCGCCTCTTTTAGGTCGCGTCTCCTTTAGGTCGCTCTCCACTGGAACCCTTAAGTCGTTTGGCCTTAGGTCGTTGCACCATTAGGCCGCTCAACCGTTTATATCGTTAGGTCGCAAACCCACTTAGGTCGCTTAACCTTGTTTTCCCTCTAGGTCGCGTGGCCTTTAGACCCTTAGGTCGCGAGCAGTTAGGTCGTTAGACCTAGGTTGCCTTTTCCCCTTAGGTCGTTGGACCGATAGGTCGCTTTACCTGTGCTCACGTTAGGTCGTTCGACCCATTCATCTTTAGGTCGTTCCACTTGCCTATCTCGTAGGTCGCTCACGAGTTAGGCCTATAACCCGTTAAGTCGCGAATACTTTTAGGTCGTTAGACCCTTGAGTCGTTAGGTTGTTAGACCTCATTTTGTCTTCACTAAGTCGTACCGTTTTGGACGGGGCGCTGCCCCGCACCCCGCCGGGGGCGCTGCCCCCTGGACCCCCGCGACCTGACCGGGCAGGTCGAACCCTGTAAGCGGTGGCGTTGCCCCCGCACCCCCACCTTGGGGGGTTGCCACCCCCCCTGGACCCCCCCTCCGTAGGGGATCTTATCTGAAAAACATTGAGCTGATTTCTTTGGATTTTATTCACATCTCCGTATGCGATTTTTGTGACTGATTGTTTCTACAATTGCTTCTGTGTTTTGTCACTTTATAATATAAAGGTTTCAATACTAGTAGTAAATATCAAAACTCTTTTAACAAACAATTTCAACTCTATTTTTAATAACAAAGCTCTTTTCTTAAACCGTTTTCCAATCTATTAGTATATACAAGCCTTTACCTCACTCGGATGAGAAATCTAATTAAACGACTTAGTAAAACAAGTGGTATGAAACGCTTGCGTTCACTTCGTCGGTTAATTCTTGGACTTGTTCGATTGAACCTCTTGTGACAATTTTATTAGTGAAGATTTACAGTTTGTTCGTAAATATTTAAGTTAAGCAAGTGGTTATGGGACATGAAGCTAAACTTCTATATTTACTAGCTTAGTGTAATTGACACTTCTCGTTGATCTTGATGATCGCTTTATGAATTAGACTAGCAATTGCGCGATGTCTCTTTCATTGCAAGGTTAGACTAGACACCACTTGTGTGATTCCATTCACACATACCTTTCTGCTTTTTGGTTAGTCTTGACCTCAATCTGTGTGATTCCATTCACACATGCAGGGTAGCTCCCCATGGTCTTCGGACCGTCATGTGATAGGCCTTTTTCCCTTTTTATGATTTCTGGATTTCTCGTGTTGATTTCTGGAATTTATGTCATTGACTTGTTATGAGTACAAGTTTAGGGTATGATGCCCTCTTCGAATCTTTGAGAAGATTCTTGTGATATTGATTATCTCTTATTGATTGATCTTCTGTTGATCATTATTTACATACTTATAGTGGTATGTCATTATGGATGTTTATGTTTATGCCATATCTTTTATGTTATATCATGTCATCTGATATTTATAGCTAGACTGACCCGTTTATTATTTTCTTAAATAATACTCGGGTCAGACCGAGATGTTACAGGTGCTTCTGCTTGATTTCTTCCCAGGGATTCATCACTCTGACTTTTGGCTAACTGTTTAGATTAGCAGTTTTTTGTTGTATACACTTGAGAGATAGACTCATCGTTGTATTCTTTTGTATAGCACGTGTTGCTATTCTTTTGTATTATTGTGGATCTTACTGACCACTACTCTGATGTACACTTTCATGTGTTAGTTATATATTCATATCTTCTTCCGCCTTTGTGATATGGATATCTGTGACTGATTTGTGATATGATTATTTCTATGTTTGTTTCCGAAGATTATTTATAGCCACCGTGTGATAAGCAATTACATGGTTGGTCGCTCCTCAACAGCCTTATTCTCCGTGCTAGTTGACAGAACTACTCCGGAGTGTTCTTGGCTAGCGTGGGCATAGAGGTGGGGCGTCACAAACCTTAATTAAAATAACAAAACATTTACAAAGACATATGTAAGCTTAATTTACATTTGTATGTAATTTAAGATTTGAGTTAAACATGTGTTAAAAATGTATGTAAATTAACATGTGTCCATTCTTTTTACATGTGTCAAATTTTGTTTTCCTTTAATTTTAATTTAAATCAAACATTGTTATAAAAACTTGCATTCTTTCTTCCTTTGCTTTTTTCTCATTTTCATCTCTTAACTAAAGAAAAACATTCTCAGCTGAAAACTCTTCATACCAAAATCTGAGAATCAAATGCATTTCAAAAATTCCTGTAAACCAAAATTCTGTAATACTCTTCATCCTCATAATCCAAGCACATACAAACTCCCCATTTTCAAGTTTGCATATCAATCCTGTAAACAAATATGCAAGCCTGCATTCACTTTCTTTAAAATCTGCAACCATGAAAGCAATCAAAGACCTGCATTTCAATTTTATTCAAGTTGAAGCCTGCATGTAAGATTAAGGAGCAATAGCATTTTTTTTAAAAAGCAACCTTCTAGTTTTTAAAAGCATCAGAAATTGAGGGAAGTTTAAAAGAGTTTTCAAAACTCAGGACTGTGCTCTGCATCTTGCAACTCCAGGTGAGTAACACCTAAAATTTAAATAAATTAGTAGGATTGCATGCTTGTTTATCTGATGAGTTAAATTTGTGTATATGTTTTTATATTACCTGCTTGTGTATATATGAATGAAATGCATAATTGATTTCAAGGTTCTGACTGTTACAGTTTCAATTCAAATTGATAAATATTTCTTTTCCCCTGATCTGGTTGCCATTATGTTTTATCATGGAATGAAATTTGAGTGTTTCATGATAAAATAAATTTTAAAAGTTTCCTTTTAGCAGTATAGTTTGTGTGTTGTCTGTAACATAAACAACATAGCTTAATTCTGTATAAATGGAAAATTTAAATTATTAAGAATCAATGTTTCAGAAATACAATTCAAAACAACTTCTAAAATTATGATTTTTAAAGATAATATTACAAATTTTAGTGATCAAATCAAAGTACAGTTTCAAATTTACCGTATTTTTTCATTTTTGTCAACTTCAGTAGGAGCTTGTATTAGATTTGAGTGAATTTGATTATGGAGATAGTATAGCTATCATAGGTTATGGAAAATTATTGGATTGAGTTGGAATTGGGTTTGATGTTGTAATCTGGGGTTTCCAGGTCTAGAACCCTAGGTTTCTGGGCTGTAAAGATTTGAACTTTACTGCATTTATAATGGATCGAGTTCAAAGCTCTTTTGGGTATGGATAGGGGATGTGTTGATGGAGTTGTCGCCGGAGTTTGGAGGGTGGCGGTGGTCGGAGGTGATGGGTTGAAGCGTTGACAGACTAGGCACTGAAAGGGGAAATGTTTCCAGGTTTTGGGTTTAAAAACTTGAATCCAAATTCAAGTTGAATTATGGGTATTTGGTGATTGAATGTTGATATAGGGATTTTGGGTCGATAGAGGATGGTCATGGATGATCGCCAGTGATGCTGGAGTTGGGAAGTGGATGCACATGAGTGTTGTGCATGTTGGCGATGATGGTGGTGTTGTTTGGGTTGCAGGTTTTTTTTAAGCTCGAGATTGTCTCGGGAATTTTGGGAATAGACTCGAAGCAGGTGTTGTTTTTACTCGAAGTAAAACTGGGTAGCTCGGGTTATAGGTTTCAGGTTTTGTTTTTTTTAACAGAGCCTGTTTTGCAGTTTTGAAAATTAAAAGTTAAGTTTAAATATAAACTAAAAGTTTAACTTAGGATTTAAACCTGAATCTAAAGTTGAATTCAATTAGTTTGGATTCTGGTTTTGAAATAATTTAAATTTTGAAATTTTTAATGAGTTTTAGAGTTTGAACAGGAAACCTGTTTTCCAGGTTTTATCAAATTGATGTAAAAAGAAATGCAAAACAAACTCTAAAACTATGTTTGAATCTAGAATTTAATTTGAATTCAATAAGTTTAAACTTTAGATCTTTGAATTAAATTTGAAATGCTTTAAAATACAAGTTGGGTTTTAAACTAAAAACAGAAACTGTTTTTCTGTTTTTATTTAAATTTAAAAGTAAAGTTTAAATTTGTAAGATTTAGTTCAAAACTGTAATGTTTTAAACCTGAAACTTAAATTTGAATTCAATAATTTAAATATGAGATTTGAAATCATTTTTGAATTCAAATTTAGGATGTTAAACTAAACGGGAAACTATTTTCTGTTTTTATGTTTTAAATTGAAAGCAATTTTAAAATGCAACTAAAACAAATAAAACAAAAAAAATCTGGAAACAAGAAATATGGAACCAGTGTTTGAATTTAATTTAAATTTGGAATTGTAATTTAGATTTTAAACTTTTTAAAGTATAAAAGAACATTGTTTTGAATTTTAAACAATAAGTTTTAAATTATGAAATAAAGTTTAAAATAAGTTCAAATTTAGTTTTAAAACCTGGAATTTGACTTTAATGTCAGTTTTTAAAATTTAAATAAGTTTTTTAAGTTTAAATTTGTTTTAACTATTTTAGGAAAGGTTATATGATTTGAATTTAAAAATGAAGATGGAGATGTAAGTAAAGTTTTAATTTTTAAGTTTGAATTTGGAATGAAACTATAGATTGTGTTTCAGTTTAAAATTTAAAAAGAAATTTTTAAATTTGAATTTTTGTTTGAAACAAAGTGTTTAAATTTCTTTGTATAAGGAAGAATGTTTCTTATTTTTGGATTTAAGGAATTGGTTTCATTTAAATTATTAAATTAATTTAAATGGAATATTATTTATTAATGTGGATGATTAATTAGGCAATTAATAATTTAGGTTAATTAATTAAGATTTGAGATTAATTAATTAAGGTTAATTAATCTATAATTAAGGATGATTAATTAAATTTTAATTAATGATTAAGATTTATTTAATCAAGTGATTAATGATTAATTTAGATTTTAGTTAATACTTAATTAATTAATAATTAGAGATTAATTAAATTGTAGTTAAATATTAATTGATAATTAACAATGACTAATTTAAGTTAATTCTTAATTAAGTAATTAAGAAATGTTAATGAAGGTCATTAACTTAAGATTATTTAACAATTAGTTAATGTGATTAATTTGTGATAATTAATTAGATTAATTAATTAATTGATTAAGTTTTAATTACTTAATGAAGGTAATTAATGAATTAATTAATTGGTGTAATTAATTTGATTTATGAAATTGGTTTAGATTAATTAAGATTAATTAATTTAAACATTTGTTGATTGTTGATAATTACTTTATGTAATTTAGGATTTGTAATTACTTAAGGAAGTAATTAATTAATAATTACTGAATGGAATTAAGAATATTTATTGTAGAAGTAATTTAGATTTAAATTACTTTGAAAAACTAATCAAGTGATTAATGAAGATAATTAATTAAGGGTAATTAATTTATGGGATGTGTGATTAAGGTAGTTAATTACTAAATGGTTATTAATCAAGGGTGATTATTATATATGGTTTTAATTGAAGATTAATTACTTATGTAATTTATTTATTTTGAGAAATTGATTAAATATAATCAGAAATCATTAATTAATTAATTAATGATGTAATTTGGAATTGATTAATTAAGGTATAATTATTTGCTAGGGGTTTAAGTAATTAACTTGTGTAAGTAAAATTAAATGCTAATTAATTATTGTAATTAGAGATAGTTAATCAATAAGGATTAATTGAAATGAAATTTGAGATGATGATTATTTAATTGATTTGTGATCAATTAATGGTTAAGATAAGCAGAATTTTAATGATGAAGTAATTAATTTAATTCATTTTAAATTAATTAGAGTTTAGGTAATTAATTTAATTCATTTTAAATTAATTATAAATGGTGTGATCATTAGATAGTTGCTTATGTTTGATGATTGGTATTGATTGCCTGGTATGGTTTGTAATCTCAGTTATGAGATGAGTAATGTTGTGATATGGATGCATTGGTTGCTTTTGGATGATAGTATGGATTATCTGATTATGATATGAATTATCTGTTGATAATGATAATGTTGATTACCTGTTGTGTTGAGAATTATCTATCTGTGTATATGTAGATAATTAAATTGAAATTGTTTTAAACTTAAAACAACTTGGATCTTAAAAGGCACGCTTTGGATTTCGATGAGACCGGGATCGGGTTTCCATATTTGGAATCCAAAAACGACATCGATTCCAAATAACGTTAGGTCGTGAACCCAAAGTGGAGCGAGTGAAGACTCGAGGTGTAAGGGCTATACGTCAGTATAACTCTGTGGGTGAATCCGTAATGAGTTTGACGGAATAGTACTTATAGATTCGAGATGAAGATTTAGAGTGCAAGGGTTATTGTCGTTAACTCTGAGGGTGATTCCAATATGAGTGTAACGAGATAATGCCTTCGGTTTCGTTCGAACCCGGAACGAACTTGTATGGATTGAATGCTTTCAGAACATCGTCAGGTGGACGATGAGCATTATAAGTGATATGTCCTATAAAGGTAATCGTAGCTTCAAGCCTCATCAACCGGGAATGGCTAAAACAGGGGAGGTGCAGCAAAGCTTCGTGGGTAGCACCCACTTGAGAGCAAGATTTATCCCTATCCAGAGGTCCCTTTATTTTCGGCTTAGTGGTGCGGTTGCTGATCACAACTGCGGGGTTGTCTTGTTTGGAACTGTTCAGTAAGGAACGGGTCCGGATTTGTGTTGCAGGGGATTGGGAGTAATCCTCAGAACGGTGATCTAGGCCACGTGCTGTGACGGGCGGTACCCCAGTAGCCCAACCATTGATGGAATCCAAAATCCAATAAGTGCCAACGGTTTTGATTGTATTACCCACTTTTGTGGCTAGTAGCTGGAATTTAATCATGTAACAATTTCGGCTATTTCTTATTTACTTGAAAACCCTAGACACTATGACGCAGCGGATAATCAACAAAACGATATGACGATGAAAGTAGCAATCGGTGGATTGATGAATACCAAAATGCCCAAATTCGTTGATCCGAAGATACCGAATTCTAGCTATCTCAAACACGTTGATAGCGCACTATACCGCGTTCAAAGATCTACGATTCTTCGTACGTTGATCTAGCGCACTAGATACCGTGAATCGGCTTCTACGATCGTTGAATCGAGCGCACTCGATTAACCCGAAGAGGAGATAGGAGATTACACTCAACTACCAATTTAAGATGAAAGCACACAGCAATCAACAAGAAATTTTATTCAAAAATCAACCCCCTTCAAATGTACAACTCACGCGTATTTATAGTGTTTACAACACAGCCCCTTTAAGTCGTATACGACTCAAGCCTCTCCGACTCATGACCTACTTAAGTCGGCAACGACTCATCATCATAGCACATACACACGACTCAAAGCCATTATATCACAACACGACTCACTTGCGTACCGACTTAAGAGCAACACAAAGTACAACACTTACGACTTAAAAACACTACGACTCAACAAACAAAACAGATTACACGACATACGACTCAACATATGTCACGACTCACGACTCAAGAAATAAACAAACAGTACACGACACAACATACAATGCGACTCATTACAACACGACTCAACCGACTCAACACCCAGCCGACTTAACTCCTTGCCGCCTCAACTTCCTCCGACTCAAGGCCTTCAATAGATGGAGTTTTCCCTTGCTTCATGATAAGTCGTAGACGACTTATGGTAGTGTTGTTAGGTCGGAACCGAGCTTTGTTAAGTCGCAAACGACTCAAGTCCCCTTCATTAACTCGTAGCTCTTCCCATGTGTCCCCTACAGCCTCCAGTTGAGTCGTGGACGACTCAATTCCTCCACGTTGAGACGTGGACGACTCATTTCCTCCACGTTGAGTCGTGGACGACTCAATTCTTCTATGAGTCGACTCATTCCTTGCTCTTGTGTACGAGTTAGGCCGTAGCTCCTTTTCACATAGTTTGTTAGGTCGTGAACTATGCCCCTTAAGTCGGCAACGACTTAAAATTTTCAAACGGCCCAACTCCGAAGCTTCCTCCACACGTCCTAGAGCTATGTTAACTCGTGACCGACTTAACCCTTGAGGAATTGTAGATCGTGCTGCATCATCCTCCCCAGGTTGAGAAAAATTCGGCCTCGAATTTGTAAATTCTTCCACATCAGATTGTCCATCTCCATAATACGGCACAAGATGCTTAACATTGAATACGTCAGAAGTGTATACATCCTCCGGTAGCTTCAACTTATAAGCATTCTCATTGATTCGTTTCACAACTTCCACTGGATCAATTTTTCTGGCTCTCAACTTGTTATAAGCGCCTACTGGAAAACGATCCTTTGTTAATACTGCATACACCAAATCACCCTCATTAAATTCAACATTTCGACGCTTCAAATCAGCAGCTCACTTATATTTCTCATTTGACTTCATCAATCGTTCCTGAACGATTCTATGACATTCCGTTAAACTTTCAACGAAATCAGTAGCTCGTCTAACCGTCCCCTTCGGTTGTGGTACTACAGCCAAATCCAACGGTCCCCTTGGCAAACTTGAATATACGATCTGAAATGGACTGAATCCCGTACTACGATTTACTGCATGGTTATGTGCAAACTCTGCCTGGCATAACTTCATGTCCCAACTCTTCAGATTATCCTTCACAAGACATCGCAACAAATTTCCCAACGATCTGTTAACAACTTCGGTCTGTCCATCTGTTTGCAGATGATAAGCGCTGCTAAAGTTCAACTTTGTTCCCACCATCTTCCACAAACTAAGCCAAAAATGATTCAAAAATCTAGTATCCCGATCAGAAACAATAGATCCTGGTAACCCATGCAATCGATACACCTCCTTAAAGAATAATTGTGCCACTCGAACTGCATCCGCTGTCTTCTTGCAGGCAATAAAATGTGCCATTTTTGAAAATCTATCCACCACAACAAATATAGAATCATTTCCCCTTTGAGTTCTAGGCAAACCCAACACAAAATCCATACTAATATCAACCCATGGTTTAATAGGCACGGGTAATGGCATATATAATCCTGCATTGGTCGCAGTTTCCTTCGAAACCTGACATATATGACATATCTCCACAAACCTTTCAACCTCTTTCCTCATAGACGGCCAAAAGTAAGATTGAGAGATTAACTGCAATGTACAATCACGGCCCACATGTCCTTCCTCGTGCAACTCTTTGATAATCTTCAATCTCAAACTGCTTTCTGGAATACATAATCGATTTTCTTTAAACAAGAATCCATCAACCAACACAAATTCATCAGAACTCCCATCCTTAACTTTCTCAACAAACTTTGCAAAGTAAGGATCTTCGTCAATCAACTCTGGCAATAATTCAAACCCCATCACCTCAACTTTCATTGTAGTCAACAAATGACTCCTCCTACTCAAAGCATCAGCCACACGATTCGTTACCCCAGATTTATGTTTCACGACAAAAGTAAACTGTTGTAAATAAGCAATCCATGATGCATGTCTCGCTGAAATCTTATCCTGCCCCTGCAAATGCTTCAACGCCTCATGATCAGTGTAAAGAACAAACTCTTTCTGAAATAGATAATGCGTCCAATGTTTAACAGCTTGCACAGCAGCATAAAACTCAACATCGTATGTACTGTATCTCATCTTTGCCCCTGATAGCTTCTCACTGAAATAAGCAACTGGCCTTCCACTCTGACTCAACACTCCTCCAATCCCAACCTTTGATGCATCAGTGTGTAACTCAAACAACTGAAAATCTGGTAAAACAAGAATTGGTGTTGTCGTCAAAAGTTCTTTGATTCGTTCAAAAGCAACCCCTGCTTCCTTCGACCAAGAAAACTGCTTCCCTTTCATACAATCAGTAACCGGTGCCATCACGCTACTGAAGTGTGGAATAAACCTTCGGTAGAATGATGCCAATCCATGAAAACTTCTAACTTCAGTTATAGTTCTCGGCTGTGGCCAATTTCTAATTGCTTCAACTTTAGTCTGGTCCACCTGGATTCCCTTCTCAGATACAACATATCCCAAAAATAACACACTTCGAGTCATGAACACACATTTCTTCGTAGCTGCGTAAAATTGTTCCTCACAAAGAATAATTAACACCTTTCTCAAATGCTCTACACGCTCCTCTGTGCTCGCACTATATATCAGAATATCATCGAAATAAACCACCACGAACTTCCCAATGAATGGTCTAAAGATTTGATTCATCACCCGCATGAATGTACTAGGTGCATTTGATAAACCAAATGGCATAACCAACCATTCGTATAACCCCTCTCTCGTCTTGAAGGCTGTCTTCCATTCGTCTCCTGGTCTAATTCGAATCTGATGATAACCACTCTTCAAATCAATCTTCGAAAAGATAGTAGCCCCACTCAACTGATCTAGCAAGTCATCCAACCTTGGCATAGGAAATCTGTAGCGAACAGTAATCTTGTTCAAAGCTCTACTATCGGTACACATTCTCCATGTTCCATCCCTCTTTGGCACCAACAATGCTGGTACTGCACAAGGACTCAAGCTTTCCTGAACACGTCCCTGTTCTAACAACTCTTCCACTTGCCTTCGTAACTCCTCATGTTCCTTCGGACTCATTCGATAATGTGGTCTATGCGGTAATACTGCTTCCGGAACAAGATCAATTTGATGTTGAATGTCCCTCAGTGGTGGTAACTCCTTAGGCAACTCTTCTGGAAATACATCTTCAAATTCTTTCAAAACTGGCTTCACTTCTTATGGAATCTCAACCTCTTTATGACTCTCACGTCCAATCAACAAATAGACTTCAGGCTCATCTTCAACTTCCTTAACAAACTCCTTCAAAGATAGCAAAGTTTTCAGTTCTTCGATCTCCTCCAACTTGTTCTCCTTCTGTTGTTGCTTCTTGGGAACCAAAGTGATTTTAGCACCCTCGAACATGAAACTATAGCTATTAGCACGACCATCATGTTGTACTGCTCTATCAAACTGCCATGGTCTGCCCAACAACAAATGACACACATCCATGTCTACTATGTAACATCCCGAAAATTATGAGTTTAAATTTTAGTAATGTATTTGAACTTTTTGAAATTTAAATCGAGAAGTTATAAAGAAATAAAATATGAACAAAATTTAGTGTTTTTAGTTAAAACTTTTAATAGAATTAAAAAAATATTGTAATAAAATCACATAGTTATTTAATGTTAATAACTAAAACAACTTTTCCTTTTAATAAAGTAAAATAATAAATTGTGGTAGATGAGCTTTTAATAGAAATAAATTGTTAAAATAAGTTATGATAAATTTATAAAAATTTAAACCACATAATTATAATCTAACAAGTAAACAAATAAACAAGTAAACATATAAACAAATAAACTAAGATAACAAATTTTTATGAAGAAATATAAAACTGTAAAAGAAAACATACACTTTCATAAACCAATATGAAGACATAAGAAAAACAAAATTTTTAAACAAAACAACACATACATATAAAAACAAAACAAAGCTCTTCCATTTAACAAAATAAAGAAGTACTTCCACAACTATAAAATAAGAAGGCTGTAACATGAAAAGGGGGCATGAACATTACACTACATGCTTCCAATAAATGCTTTCATTTAATGCCCTTTACTCTAGTAACCTCAAGCAAGATATCAACTGTAAATCAATGCTTCATTTAATGTTATTACTGCATAGCAGATCTAAAAGCATGGTTTAGTTTTTTTTTATACTTCAACTTGTACTTGCTTTGGTAGACTCAGCCTATCCTTTCACCTGCACACCATCCTTCTTATATACATACACACATTCATATTTATTTCATCTCGTTCAAAACAAAGATAGTAAACAAAAGAAAACATCATATTTCATAAATTCAAAAGCATTCAAGTGAGCAAAACAGAAAATAAAAAGAAGTTAAAAACCAAACCAGAGAGGAGATTCAAATCTGCAGTTCAAAGGAAACCCATACAGTCTCTGTTTCAACCATACAAAGGCAAGTAAACAACAACTTAAAAGCTTTAAGTTAACTGTAAAGATGATTCTTTGTTTCATGGCATTGTATATGTTTATCTTTGAATATAGTTTGGTAAATATATATATAGATATACAGGTTACTCTGCATATAGTCCTTCTCTGTTATGGGTTACAGGGTAGATTTCCATTCAAACTCCAGTAGTTTTCATCTGAATCATAGTAAAGCTTCAGTTTTAAAATCAAACAAGATAATGGAACTCAAATATGGTTTATTAAAAGCAGATTTAAAACCCAAAGCTGTAAGATATCATCACTAAAGTTTGTCTACAGGAAATCAAAGGAAAATGTGATGAACCCAAGTATTATGAAAAAGCTAATTCAAATTCATAGCCTATATTCTTACTGCAAATCATGATTTTTAAAACAAAAGTGAAGAATTTTAGTTTAGTATTTAAAGGGAAATTTGCATTTGAATAAAAATTGAATTCTTACCAATTTCTTGTAAGTGAATCAATTTAAATTGCCGAAATTTGAGTTGAAGCAAGCCTAACCATTCATGATGTTGGGAAAAATACAAATTAATTTTTCTATTGCGTGAATTGGGAGTACGAGCACGAATTAGGGTTTAGTTTTCGAAATTGATAGGGTCTGTAAACTTGATGCGTACGCCACCTTTGACGCATCGAGTTCGAAGATTTTGTGGGTGATGATGGCTTGGGGTGATGACGTACTATGGACAAAGTTGCTTGGTTTCTGGCGGCGTCAGGCGTCGTGGCGAGGCGTTGACAGGGACGAGTGGTGTTTCCAATTTATGTTACAGGTTGCGTGCTCGAACTCAATTTCGAATTCGAGATGGTGAAGGAGATTTGGTGATCGGGGATTGGATTAGGGAGGATAATTGACTTGCTCGTCGATGCAGTGACGCCTGAAGATCATCAACGGCGTCGTGCACGTATACGTGCACGAATTGATGACCTGGGAAAATTTGATTACCTGAAGCATTTCAGGTTTGCACTCGTGTGGGTTGACTCGAAGTTTTGATCGGGGAAATAGGGCAGAAACTCGAAGGGGGAATCGAGTGGCTTCAGGGTTTTGTCGTGACAAAATTTGAACTTAAACAAATTTTGAAATTTTTTATTACACGGGTAGCTTTGGGGTGAAACTCGAAGCAGGAAGCGTTCGAACTCGAGCGTGACTCGGGGGAGCCTCGGGTTGGCCACTTGAAACAGCATATTCAGTTTGAAGCTTTTCGAAAGCTTAAGTTTAAACAATTTTTATAAGCATTGATTATAAAATGATGATCGTTTGTAAATGGAATGTGAAGTTAATTAAATAATGATTAAATAATTTATGATTTAAAATTACTTTGTAGTTAATAATAATAAATAAATAAAAGCAAATTAAAATTAAAATTGTAAATTAAGAATCGTTAATTTGATAATTTAAGTTGATTGATTCAAAATTGATAGTTACATTAAAATAATTTATTAAGGAATAATAAATTAATATGGTCAATTGGGATTTAATTAAATTTTAATTATAAATAATAAATCATCGTTTTAAAGTAATCAAGGAAAATAATAATATTTATATGGTTAATTTATTAAATCCTATTCACTTTGATTGGAAAACGATTAACTATCACTATGTACTATATTAATATTTCTGTTCTGATTGTGATGCTGTGTTATATAAATTGCCATGTACTGCATTGTGATTGTGATTCGTTCTGTATTGATGTGAAAACACTGTTGCCCGTAAAACGACATTTAAACTTCGATGCGACAGGGAATCGGATTTCAGTTGGTTATCCGAAACCCACATCGAACCTGTGAATATTTGTGAATGACATCCACATGTTTTAAAATTTGACACTCACTATTTGAATTAGCCGGGAAAGGACCTTTGTGTCATAAAACCCATTTCAAATATGTGATTCAACGTTATGGATAGCAATTGAAGACCGGTGTTGAAGACCGGGTATTTGTGAGAGCGATAGGATGACTTATCGATTGTCTCTGCACCGAGTAGCTACGGTATAGAGATTTCCTAAGTGATAGGAAGTCCAATCGGGATTGTGGATATCCGGATTGCAAGGACTTCTTTGGAAGTGCCTTCGGTTTTGTTCGAGCCCGGAACAGACTTGTATGGATAGTATGTCTGACATTACAAATTGAGATATAAAGCCGATTTCTTTCAAATATATTTCTGTTGGTGGCGGAGAATTTATTCTCTTAGCTTAACACCCTTCTCTGAGACGTACGAGCTCAGAGGTTATGTAGTTGAAGGTTATCAGCGATATATTCCCAATTTGGTAATGTGACATGCTGAGTGTTGCTGTGAAATGATCATTGTGTTGATCATTTTTGATAAGATCATTTGTTTGATCGTTTATCTTTTTGATCATTTCTATGATCATTTGTTGACCCAAAGCACAGCTTTTGTATAAAGCGTGTTTTTGTGGACGAGACTTCGTCGAGCCTCACACCCCGAAATGGTCGAAACAGGAAAGATGCGGCAAGGTTATTGGGGGTAGCACCCCTTAGGGTATGTGCATTTCCTTCTGGATAGAAGTGGTATCATGGTATGGAGCCCAGATACTTAACTTATGTTGATATCGCAGATATATATATATATATATATATATATATATATATATATATATATTACTTGTGATTTGTTGCTGGGGCCCCGGTTAAAGGTTGGTTACGACCGAGAGATGGCATACTCGAGTCAGTAGTTACCCAGTTAGGGGTAACCCGGCCTTGTGTTGGCAGAGATCCGGTTTGGTTCTCGGGGACGTCCTTCCAGAGGCGTTCTCATGTGGCAATGAGAAGTTCTTTAGCCTGACCATTTGTTGGAAATCCAAAGAAACAATACGAGCCCTGTACGGTTTTAGTTGTAGAACCTGTCATGCAGCGTGGCGGTAACCTGCCACAAAACATGGTAGCTATAGTAGGCATAGTTCGGAATGTCTATGCTGGCTAAGATTAATATTCTATTTTCGAAATGATTTATTTCACTATGCACTAGCATAATATCAAAGAATTCTTTTCTCGTACCAAGCATATTTAACTATTATAAGAAGAAATCTCCTCCAATTCTGTGTTTGCATTGTGTGTGTGGCGGGAGGTCTTATGGTAGTTCCATTTTTAAAAACATTCCGAAAATTCTTTTATAAATCTTGTTTTTATTTAAATGCAACTGTTTTTTTTTTGTTTACTCATACCAGTCCCATGACTGATCCAGAGTTTATTGTTTTCTTTCCTAAACTCTGGGTGCCCATTATTTCCACACGGGCAGCCTAGTAGCAGGTTTCTGTATTTTGGAGTAGCAGTATTTTGGAGCTCTTATCTTGGATATATCTTAGGAGTTTTTGGAGATTTCAGGTGTTAGCTCTTGGGAGTTCGTTATCACCTCTTTCATTTGAGGATTTTTGGATATATGATCACTGTTGTATGATTATGATGTTGTACTAGGAGTTGTGGTGTATGTATTATATACTCTGTTGTAGTATAGATATTATGTTGATTTTGTAACTGTGATGATATTTATGATATTGATTCTGTTCCGCTGTTTTATATTCATCTAATTGTTGTTATAAGCTCCGGCGATGCGAATTTGATGTCGTTTATCGGACATCGAGTTTGGGTCGTCACAAGTGGTATCAGAGCTGTTGGTTGAGTAAGAACTTTAGCTACGGTGTATAACACATTAGATGGCTCATTAGAGATAGGGTGAAGTATACCCTAGAATGAGTATAACCAAGACTGAAACTTTAAATTTTCTTAGTCTGTTTCTTTTTACTGCTGATATTCCTTAAGATATCTCGTGTGTATATCTAAATCAATTTTCTTACTAATCTCAGATAGTGAAAATGAGTGGAAGCATAGGAAGAGCTAGGGGTCAAGGCAATGCCGCAGCACCTAATCAAATTCCCCCAGCCGCAGAAGCAGTAATAGAAATTCAGCAGCAGCCGGACTTGGCTGATTTATATAAGAAGTTCGAAAAGCTTGGTGGCAAACCGTTCATTGGCAAGGAGTCAATTATTGACGCTCAAGCTTGGGTAAGATCGTGTGAAAAGATTTTTAAAGGGCTAAAACTGTAGGATGAGCAAAAAAGACTTATAGCTTCTTGGCAACTCCAAGGAGAAGCTTCAGCTTGGTGGGAAACCATCATTATAGATGAACCCGAGGAAGAATTTACTTGGGATCGTTCTAAAGAAGTGTTTGAGAAACGTTACATGCCATCGGCGGGAGTTTCCAGAATGTATCAGGAATTTCTGGATTTGAAGCAAGGAAGTTTGTCGTTTGAAGAATATTTGAATAAATTCAGCGAACTATCTCGGTTTGGCCCGGAATTGCTAAACACACCTCTTAAGAAAAACGAAAGGTTTATCCGGGGAATGAACCAGAAATATCATGGAAGAATGACGGGTCATGTTAAAGAATCTTTTTCAGATTTAGTAGATATGGGGTACAGGTACGCTACTCTTGATATGCAAGAAGCAACTGTGGAGAAAGGTAATTCTGGTTGTCCGAATTATAAAAAGCGAAAATTTGGAGGCAAGAAACCTTTGCAAGGCAATGAGAAGAAGAGTAGCATTCAAGGAAGCGCAACAGAAAATGTCACTTATTACAACTACAAAGAGAAGGGCCACTATTCAAATGACTGCCCAAAACTGAAGAAGCCAGCTAAAGAATGCTACAATTGTCATAAACCGGGACATTTAGTTAAAGATTGCCCAGTGATGAAGCCAGCGCAGGTGGCAAAAGTCTATGCAATTAAGAAGGACCCCTCATCTTCAAAAGCTGATAAAGGGAAAAGTGTTTTGGAAGGTAATCTTACTATTAATAATAGAACTGTTAGAGTTTTATTTGATACAGGAGCTTCACATAGCTTTATCTCCCAACAAACCGTAAATGAATTAGGACTTGAAACTAAATTTGCTAACGATCTTATTTGCGTGAAAAATCCGGTTGGAGGTCCCGCAAATCTTTGTTCATATTGTAAGAGAGTTCCTATTTCATATGCTAGCTATAAGTTTCCTATCAACCTTTATGTCCTCGAATTTGACGAATTTGAAATCTTACTCGGTATGAACTGGTTATCGAGATACGAAGCTATATTGGAGTGTAGTAATCGGACAGTTTTAATCAAAACGAGTTTTGAAAATTTTATTGAAATCTCTTGTGAGAATCCAAGTCCAAGGAGTGACATATTGATGTATACTTTGGGAAATCTTGAACCCACTTTGCAGTCTATACCTGTTGTTCGGGATTTTTCCGACGTATTTGAAGAAGTGAAATCTTTACCTCCTCATCGAGAAATAGAATTCCGAATCGATCTTGTACCTAATACTCGTCCTGTTGTTCACGCCAGTCGTAGGATGGCACCCAGGGAAAAGATTGAATTGGTTCATCAAACTGATGAGCTACGAGCAAAAGGATTAATTCGACCCAGTGTTTCTGAATGGGGCTCAGCCGTCGTATTTGTTGCTAAATCAGACGGATCTTTGAGATTGTGTGTAGATTACCGCGATCTAAATAAACAAACTCTCAAAAATAAATTTCCACTGCCCAGAATTGATGATTTATTTGATCAGTTGCACGGCGCTCGTTTCTTTTCAAAAATGGATCTAGCCCAAGGATTCCATCAACTACGAATCGCCGAAGATTGTGTACATCTGACCGCTTTCAGAGGTCCGGATATGTTCTATGAATGGTTAGTTATGCCTTTCGGGCTAACCAACGCTCCAGCATACTTCGTAGATCTTATGACTCGTGTGTTTCGGGAAGTTCTGAATAAATTTGTGCTTGTATTCATTGATGATATTTTGATCTATTTTAAGACTAGAGAAGAGCATGCCGAACATCTTAGAATTGTTTTAGAAATTTTGAGGAGAAATGTTCTATATGCAAAATTTTCCAAATGCCACTTCTGGGTCAATGAAGTCAAATTCCTTGGCAATATTGTTAATGAAGAAGGAATTTCGGTAGATCCTAGCAAAATTTCCGCTATTCTTGATTGGAAACAACCCACTACTCCAAGAGAAGTTCGAAGCTTTTTGGGTTTAGCAGGCTATTACCGAAAATTCGTTCAAGATTTTTCTAAGTTGGCTAGTCCGCTGACTAAGTTAACAATGAAAAATGCAAAGTTCATTTGGACTCCAGAATGTAAAGAAGTTTTTCAAAAGTTGAAAAAGAGATTGACCACTGCTCCTGTTCTCACTATTGTTAACGGGAACCAAGGCTTATCTGTCTATACTGATGCATGTGGTGAAGGGGTAGGTGCAGTATTAATGCAAAATGGAAAGGTGGTCGCCTACGCGAGTAGACAATTACGTCCGCATGAGAAAAACTACCCGACGCACGATTTGGAACTTTTGGCTGTTGTTTTCGCTTTGAAAATATGGCGACATTATCTTCTGGGCAAGAATCTTTTCAGCTTTCTTAACAATTTATGAACTAGTTTAACCAAAGAAATATATCTAATAAACTCTCTTTGTTTTAGGTGAAAAATTCGAATTATTCACCGACCATAAATCCTTGAAATATCTTTTCACCCAGAAAGATCTGAATTTGCGACAACAACGTTGATTGGAATTTCTAGCATCGTATGACTTAGATATCCAATATACGTCGGGAAAAGCCAATGTGGTTGCCGATGCTTTAAGTAGGAGACATGCTGTTCTTGCATATCTTGTTATCACTCCTACTCTCTTTGAGAAGATCGCAAGACAGCAATATGAAGATGAGTTGCTTCGGGGAATTTATAAAAGAATTTGCCAAGGAGAAGACACTAGTTTTGAGATGGATAATAGAGGAGTAATAAGATTAAAAGGCAGGATTTGTGTTCCAGACTTCCCTGATCTGAAACGTGAAGTATTGGATGAATGTCACAAGTCAAAATTCAACATCCATCCAGGAGTCAACAAAATGTATCGAGATGTTAAAAGAACATTCTGGTGGAAAACAATGAAGAGAGACATATCTATTTATGTGAGTCGCTGTGCTACTTGTCAGCAAATTAAGAGCGACCAAAAGAAAGTGGCCGGTTTACTTCAACCTTTGGAAGTACCAAAATGGAAGTGGGATCAGGTATCGATGGATTTCATTGATGGATTGCCTCGTACCAAGAAAGGCAATGAAGCGATTTGGGTTATTGTGGATCGTCTAACCAAAAATGCTCATTTCATTCCAGTTAAATCTACTCGGACCGCGGCAAGCTTGGCAGGTATATATATAAAGGAAATTGTTCGCCTCCATGGTATTCCCAGTAGTATAGTGAGTGATCATGATCCGATCTTCACTAGTAGATTTTGAGAAGCATTTCAGGACGCATTGGGAACGAAATTAGATTACAGCACTGCTTATCACCCACAATCTGATGGGCAGACTGAGAGGGTCAATCGAATTTTAGAGGACCTACTGCGTGCTTGTGTGCATGATTTTGGTGGTTCTTGGGAGGACCATTTGCATCTGGTTGAATTCTCATATAATAACAGTTATCAGGCCAGTTTAGAAATGGCTCCTTTCGAAGCTTTATATGGTCGTCCGTGTCGATCACCTACATGCTGGATCGAATCAGGTGACAGACTTGTTCTTGGACCGGATATGATAAAAGAAGCCACTGAGAAGGTAGATTTGATTCGAAAGAAGTTATTAACTGCCCAAAGCTGTCAGAAGAGCTATTATGACCGTCGAAGGAGAAATTTGGAATTTCAAGTTGGAGATTCTGTATTTCTGAAAGTATCTCCGATACGGGGTGTGTTGAGATTCGGGAAAACTGGAAAGTTGGCACCGCATTATATTGGTCCTTTTCCTATTCTGGAAAGGATTGGTTCTCTAGCATATAAAGTGCAGTTACCCAGCTGGTTGTCTGGCGTACATGATGTGTTCCATATTTCTAACCTTCGGAAATATGTACACGATCCAGATGATATAATTGAAGAAGCTGCTCAGCAGGATCTTGAAATCACTCCCAACTTGGCAGTTAGAAGGGAACCGATAAAAATTATAGATCGTGATGAGAAGCGATTGAGGAACAAAATTGTGAAGCTGGTCAAAGTTCAATGGAGTGGCGATCCAAAGGACTGTACTTGGGAGACCGAAAATAATATGAAGAAATCATATCCCAAATGCAGAATTGACATATCGACTTAAAACTGTAAGTCATTTCCTTATTTATAAATTCGTCTATTCTTTGTTTACGTTCTCTCTCTTTCAATTTCGAGGACGAAATTTTCTTAAGGAAGGGATATTGTAACATCCCGAAAATTATGAGTTTAAATTTTAGTAATGTATTTGAACTTTTTGAAATTTGAATCGAGAAGTTATAAAGAAATTAAATATGAACAAAATTTAGTGTTTTTAGTTAAAACTTTTAATAGAATTAAAACAAATATTGTAATAAAATCACATAGTTATTTAATGTTAATAACTAAAACAACTTTTCCTTTTAATAAAGTAAAATAATAAATTGTGGTAGATGAGCTTTTAATAGAAATAAAATTGTTAAAATAAGTTATGATAAATTTATAAAAAGCCGATTTCTTTCAAATATATTTCTGTTGGTGGCGGAGAATTTATTCTCTTAGCTTAACACCCTTCTCTGAGACGTACGAGCTCAGAGGTTATGTAGTTGAAGGTTATCAGCGATATATTCCCAATTTGGTAATGTGACATGCTGAGTGTTGCTGTGAAATGATCATTGTGTTGATCATTTGTGATAAGATCATTTGTTTGATCGTTTATCTTTGTGATCATTTCTATGATCATTTGTTGACCCAAAGCACAGCTTTTGTATAAAGCGTGTTTTTGTGGACGAGACTTCGTCGAGCCTCACACCCCGAAATGGTCGAAACAGGAAAGATGCGACAAGGTTATTGGGGGTAGCACCCCTTAGGGTATGTGCATTTCCTTCTGGATAAGTGGTATCATGGTATGGAGCCCAGATACTTAACTTATGTTGATATCGCAGATATATATATTACTTGTGATTTGTTGCTGGGGCCCCGGTTAAAGGTTGGTTACGACCGGGAGATGGCATACTCGAGTCAGTAGTTACCCAGTTAGGGGTAACCCGGCCTTGTGTTGGCAGAGATCCGGTTTGGTTCTCGGGGACGTCCTTCCAGAGGCGTTCTCATGTGGAAATGGGAAGTTCTTTAGCCTGACCATTTGTTGGAAATCCAAAGAAACAATACGAGCCCTGTACGGTTTTAGTTGTAGAATCTGTCATGCAGCGTGGCGGTAACCTGCCACAAAACATGGTAGCTATAGTAGGCATAGTTCGGAATGTCTATGCTGGCTAAGATTAATATTCTATTTTCGAAATGATTTATTTCACTATGCACTAGCATAATATCAAAGAATTCTTTTCTCGTACCAAGCATATTTAACTATCATAAGAAGAAATCTCCTCCAATTCTGCGTTTGTATTGTGTGTGTGGCGGGAGGTCTTATGGTAGTTCCATTTTTAAAAACATTCCGAAAATTCTTTTATAAATCTTGTTTTTATTTAAATGCAACTGTTTTTTTTGTTTACTCATACCAGTCCCATGACTGATCCGGAGTTTATTGTTTTCTTTCCTAAACTCTGGGTGCCCATTATTTCCATACGGGCAGCCTAGTAGCAGGTTTCTGTATTTTGGAGTAGCAGTATTTTGGAGCTCTTATCTTGGATATATCTTAGAAGCTTTTGGAGATTTCAGGTGTTAGCTCTTGGGAGTTCGTTATCACCTCTTTCATTTGAGGATTTTTGGATATATGATCACTGTTGTATGATTATGATGTTGTACTAGGAGTTGTGGTGTATGTATTATATACTCTGTTGTAGTATAGATATTATGTTGATGTTGTAACTGTGATGATATTTATGACATTGATTCTGTTCCGCTGTTTTATATTCATCTAATTGTTGTTATAAGCTCCGGCGATGCGAATTTGATGTCGTTTATCGGACATCGAGTTTGGGTCGTCACATACTACGTCACACCAAACTTCGTCTTTGTATTTCTTCCCAATAGAAAAATTAACACAAGCCCTTCGACACACCTTCACCTCACCACCCTTCCTTAACCATGCTAGCTTGTACGGTTTAGGATGCTTCTCAGTTTTCAAGTTCAACTTCCTTACTGCTTCTGTAGAGATAATATTGTCACAGCTTCCAGCATCAATAACGAACTTGCAAACTTTCCCTAGAATAGTGCATGTCGACAGAAAAATATTGCTTCTCAACCAACTAGAATCCTCTTCTTGCTTTGGTGTAAGACATGACCTCCTCATCATAAGATTACAACCTTCATCTCCAGACAGTTCTTCTTCCTCCTCGACATAAGGTGTATTTGAACATTCTGCCTCCTCACCATCATCCTCAATCTCAGCAACCATTGCTCTCTTCTTCGGCTTCGGACATTCATTGCTTTTGTGACCCAACTCCTGACAATTGTAACATTTGAAAACACTGCTAACCTTCGCCTTCTCAGTCTCCTTCACCTCTGGTTTACTGACAGGTTTAGGAACATTAGAAATTCCACCAACACCCCTCGCTTGATTATTGGGATTAGTAAACACACCACCTCCACGCCTTCCTTGCTTCTCCCAAGCCAACGCTTTTTGATGTGCCTCTTCCACTGACCTAGGATCAAACATATTAACCATATCCTAGATCTGCGTTCTCAATCCCCCAATGAATCTAGCAGTTAGCTGTTCTTCCGTTTCCATAATATCATTCCTGGCAATGAGTTGGTAAAATTCATCAGCATAATCACTAACAGAGTTCGTCCCTTGCCTCAGATTCTGCAACCTCTGGTACATAAGTGATTGGTAGTTGTAAGGCAAAAATGTAGCTCGCATCAACTTCTTCATCTTCTCCCATGATTCAATCTTTGACTTTTCCATTTTCTCCCTTGTAAGTTTAGTTTGCTGCCACCACGCCAAAGCTCTCCCCCTCAACCTAGTAGCAACCAACTTCACTCTTCTATTCTCCGAAACCTCCTTGAAATCAAAGATCTCTTCCACATTTGTCAACCAATCAAGAAATTCTTCAGCTACCATCCCACCTTTAAACTCCGGAATTTCCATCTTCCTACCTGATTCCCAACGACGATCATCTTCAACATCCCGGTATGAATTTCGAATTTGGTCTCGATCTCGATAATGAATGCTAGTTCTATCACCCTCTTCATCAAAACCAAACGTACGCCCACATCGATCTCGACCATTATCATCCCTTCGTTCATGCTGCTTCTTCGACTATGTCTCTCTTCATCTCTATACGCCTCATTGTCAAATTCACGTTGACTTCTTCTCTCTTCATGTCCATAGTCATGATGATCTCTTCGTGATGAAATTGATGTTTCTCTTCGATCTCTAAGAGAATGCGGTGATACCCTCCTCGCTTCCGTAACCGATGGCGAAACTCGGTTTCCTCCATGGTTCGAGTTTGGTGATCTCCTCCTTTGAGTTTGATTCAAGTCATTCATCAACTTCTCTAACTTTCCAATGACTTCATCAAATTTCTTATTAATACGTTGTTCCATAAGCTCGGCTTCTTCTCTTCGATACAAAGCTTCAACATTTTGATGACGATTAGCTCTCCTTGGTGGCATGATTGGAAATTCTTCACAAACTCTTCAAAACTTCTCAAATACTTCAACAAATCTTCAAAACTCTCCAACACAAGCCAAACAATGCACGGCCTAACACCACTAACTCGCACAAACTCCTTGTCTCGGCTTGTTTTCCACGGCTCAAAGTTAGGTCGGCTCAACTTAGCTCGGCCTTAACACTTCACGACTTGACTCGGCTCGCACACTTCAAAAATTTGGCGCGTAAAGATCTCGCAACCAATCTCAAACACTCTTCCAAGTTTGATCCAAAATGAAATGGATCAAAATCTTCAAACTCGTTGCAACTTCAAGATAAACACGATGAACTCCAACTTCAAACTTCAAAAAATTGGCTCCAAGTCTCGGCTTAGCTATGATTGGCTAAGTCTAGCTCTGATACCAAAACTGACGCAGCGGATAATCAACAAAACGATATGACGATGAAAGTAGCAATCGGTGGATTGATGAATACCAAAATGCCCAAATTCGTTGATCCGAAGATACCGAATTCTAGCTATCTCAAACACGTTGATAGCGCAGTATACCACGTTCAAAGATCTACGATTCTTCGTTCGTTGATCTAGCGCACTAGATACCGTGAATCGGCTTCTACGATCGTTGAATCGAGCGCACTCGATTAACCGAAAGAGGAGATAGGAGATTACACTCAACTACCAATTTAAGATGAAAGCATACAGCAATCAACAAGAAATTTTATTCGAAAATCAACCCCCTTAAATGTACAACTCACGCGTATTTATAGTGTTTACAATACAGCCCCTTTAAGTCGTATACGACTCAAGCCTCTCCGACTCATGACCTACTTAAGTCGGCAACGACTCATCATCATAGCACATACACACGACTCAAAGCCATTATATCACAACATGACTCACTTGCGTACCGACTTAATAGCAACACAAAGTACAACACTTACGACTTAAAAACACTACGACTCAACAAACAAAACAGATTACACGACATACGACTCAACATATGTCACGACTCACGACTCAAGAAATAAACAAACAGTACACGACACAACATACAATGCGACTCATTACAACACGACTCAACCGACTCAACACCCAGCCGACTTAACTCCTTGCCGCCTCAACTTCCTCCGACTCAAGGCCTTCAATAGATGGAGTTTTCCCTTGCTTCATGATAAGTCGTAGACGACTTATGGTAGTGTTGTTAGGTCGGAACTGAGCTTTGTTAAGTCGCAAACGACTCAAGTCCCCTTCATTAACTCGTAGCTCTTCCCATGTGTCCCCTACGGCCTCCAGTTGAGTCGTGGACGACTCAATTCCTCCACGTTGAGACGTGGACGACTCATTTCCTCCACATTGAGTCGTGGACGACTCAATTCTTCTATGAGTCGACTCATTCCTTGCTCTTGTGTACGAGTTAGGCCGTAGCTCCTCTTCACATAGTTTGTTAGGTCGTGAACTATGCCCCTTAAGTCGGCAACGACTTAAAATTTTCGAACGGCCCAACTCCGAAGCTTCCTCCACACGTCCTAGAGCTATGTTAACTCGTGACCGACTTAACCCTTGAGGAATTGTAGATCGTGCTGCATCACACTATTATAATATCATCGGATTTCCTATCAAATGTTTTAGTTAGCGTAAGGTAAAAACTTTTCCATGTTTATGTGGGGGAAGTCTTACGTGATACCTTTTCTTTTCAAAGTTTTTCAAAGTTAAGCAACTTTAACCTGTTACTCACACCAGACCCATGTCTGACCCGGAGTTATTTCTGTTTTTCTATAACTCTTGGGTACTCAAATTTTTACGAGTAGCCAAGGGAATTCAGGTTAGCTTTGATGAATTGTGGAGGAACAATGGAGCAGGAGGCTTCTGCGTATAGTTATATAGTTTTCCGCTGTGTTGGTATCTCTGAGTGTTTATCTGATATGTATTGAGTTGTAATAACTAGACAGGTGTTTATAAATGTCTAGTATGTGTTGTATATGACTGTGTACTCTGATATTTGATGTGTACTATGTAATACTTATGTTATTAATATAATTTATTCGTTCCGCTGTTGAGATTCTTGTTTTGGTTCTTCTTTCTCTTCTTTCTTTTCTCTTTTCTATCCCTTTCTTTCTTAAAGATGATCGATTTTCCGGGAGTGGAAAGTCGGGTCGTCTCAGTCGAGTATCCATTTTCCTCTTTTCTTGAGTGGGACCTACAAAAAATATGAGATAATATTGGTACCCACTTTTTTAATAGGGTCCTAAGAGTTAAATCTTAGGAAACCAAACCCAAGAGGGCATAGTATCCCATTGAAAAATGTAATCTTTATTTTTGTAAACAGTTTCTAAAAAAATGTTTATATATTTCTTCCTAATCAAACTGTTGTTTGTTTTAGGAACCCAGATTTTTATGATTTTTGGGTTAGAATTCCTTTTTGTCTGTATTGTAGTAGGATTAATATTTCTCTTAATTCTCTTTCTAGGTGAAGCTATAAATGTTGTTTTCTTAACATATCCTAATCCATTTCTACTAGAAATAGATTGAGAGCTATCAATAATTTTAAATAAAGTTTCTCTTCCTTTATTAAAATTCGAAACATTTTTGGTGATGCTTTATAAATTAGTTTTGAGGCTACTATTATCCAACTCTATCAATTTTACCTTAGTTTTGAGTTCATGGTTTTCAGAAACAAGAGCGTCATTCTTTTTTTTTTTTGAGTTTCAGTTTCTTGACTTAAAAGAGTGAGTTGAGAATTAATATTTGAGAATGATTCTTGTAATTTTTCAAGTTCTTCCTCTAGTATTTTTTCCTCATTTTTGAGCATATCTTTTTCGAATTCTGCTTTGTTATGAAGTTCACGAGTCTCCTTCTGTTTTCTTTTAAGTTTTTTTAGAGTGTCAACTAGCTCTGAGTTTATCTCTATCATATCATCAAAAGTAAAATCACTAACCTTGTTGTCATTAGACATAAAGCAAACATTATCGTGCTCGATTTCACTATCACTGCTGCTATCTGATGAAGAGGTATCTGAATCATCCCATGTAGCAGAGAATGCTTTCTTTTTCTTACCTTTTCTGCCCTAATTGAAGTATTTTTTTTCCTTTAGTTCTGGACATTCTTTTTGCGTATGACCTTTCTTATGACAATTAAAACATTCAAGAACTGAAGATGATGGTTTGTTTTGAAAGTTCCGTTTTCCATTGTTTATGTTGTTTTCTCGGAATTTCGAGAACTTTTTGAAATTTTTGGCAATAAATGCAAGATCTTCTTCATCTGAATCTTCATCGTTTTCTTCTTCAGGATGGAAAGCTATGTTCTTTTTGTCATGTGCTTGTACTCGTTTTGCCTGCAAATTCACTTAATAGGACATTAGATTTCCTATTAACTCTCCAGGTTCTATGGTAGAGAGGTCATTAGCTTCTTCTATAGCCAAGACTTTTCTTTCCCATTCATCTGTTAAAGAGTTCATGATTTTTGATACAATATCAAAATCAATGTACTTTTCTCCTAATCCTAATAGGGAATGATAGATATCTTGAAATCTAGTGCACATATCATTGATGGATTCATCTTGTTTCATTCTAAAGTTTTGAAACTGATTTTTGAGCATGGAGATTTTTCTTTGTTTAACTTTGTTAGTTCCTTGATGAGTGATTTTAAGCATTCTCCATATTTCATAAGCAGTTTGACACATGCTAACACGACTAAATTCATTTATATCTAGTGCACAGAATAACATGTCCATAGCTTTAGCATTGGCAGTAGCATCTAATTTTAGTGTGTTTGACCAAGTAGAGTATTCTCCAGTAGGAAGAGTGTATTCATTTTGTGTAATATTCCATGATTCAAAGCTATTTGATTACATATAGATTCTCATACGAGTTGCCCAATAATTATAGTTTAGACCATTAAAAAATGGAGGTCGTGCAGTGGATTGACCTTCAATAAAACTAGTGTTAGTGATAGTGTTGGTGTTGTTTTCCATATTAGCAAAATATCAGATAACTGTGTAACGGTTATATGATGCCTTGCTCTGATACCAATAGAAAATAACCAGTGTGGCTGACATGGTTAGCTATTACTTAGGATCGTGTAATATGGAATATAATTAAATCTAAATGCGGAAACAGATGATAATAGCAAAGTAAATAAAAAATAAGTAAAATAAAACAAGCATACTAGGAATTTTTATACTGGTTCAAACTTCCCGTTTTACGTCGAGTCTCAGACTCCTTCTGGAATTTCAATTACAATAACCTTCACTTAACACGAAGGAACATGTTTACACTACCTGAGCAATCGAACATGACTTCACCCGCCTAAGCAACCGAATAGGACTTCAATACAAATAACAAAGGTATCTGACTGTAATGTGTTCTTAAATAACACTAATAAGTCAATTGAGTACAATCTTCCTATAATCTTCTCCTTAATGATATATAGTGATTTGCTTTGAGAATTGTGGAAGATAAAGTGATCAAAGATCAAAGTATGTAAGTGATTTGTGTGCAATTTGAAAGTTTGAGAATAGATGAGAATTCAAGAGTGCTAAAGTAAATTCGGTGAATTGTTTGTTGAATTCTGTAATCTATTTAGAATGTATAAAGAGTTACATCTTTAAATGAAAAGTAATATTGAAAAGAACGGATGCAACTGTTGATTTAAAAAAAATGTTTCTCTTGGTGAAGAGAAGTGTCTTTTCAAGAAAATAGCATTGGGATATTCAAATGTCTGAATAAAAAAATTCAGACTTCTGAATTAGATTAAACGCAAACAGCAAAGAAATAGTTCATTTCTGACCTTATTCAAACGTCTGAATATTTTTGTTCATACGTGTGAATATTGTGAAAACAATATTTTTATCTTAGCACTTAGACATCTGAATATATGGTTTCAGACGTTTGAGTTTGCTCTTTTGTGCATGTATGAGCATGTGTGTGCATGTGTGTGTATATATATCATTTAAGGAGAGATTTTAACAAAATTTCTAAGTACAGACTCTAGACACAAAATATACAACTTCAAACATCTATAAATGAATCTGCAATAATCTCCTGCAAAAAGATAGTTAGTATCATATATCTTTTTATATAGGTTGTTATAGTCAAAATCGAGATTCTACATTCTCTCCCTTTTTGATGATGAAAACTATGTAAAATTAATAAACTAGTAAAGTATTGTTGCTTCCCTTGTCAATATGCAACAAAATCTCACAAAAACATGACGAGCAATATATTGTATACACAAAATCTTTACAAAAAGAAATCATCTTTATTTATACACAACATAAGAGTACACTATCCTATTATCAGCCAGGATAGTTATAACAGCTGTCCTTACAATTGCTGATATATACAATGGATAAATATCGACGACAATTAATAATGGAAGAATATAAAATGCATGAGTATGTCTTGGAGAATCCAGCTTGATTCTCGAAAGCTCCAAAGTGCCCAGCTAAATTTGGGAAAACATGCACGGGTTGACCCGAGCATTATAAGAATATTATGCCTGTATCGGTCTAGTAAAACCAGTGTGAGAAACTCAAATCATAAGGAATTTTATTTATTATAACTTGTAAAATCCATTAAAATTAAAGGTAACTCGTAAGACCATGCCGCACATAGACACGGATGGGTTTTTACCTTACAATAACCAAAACATTTTTATAGAAAATCTAGTGATATTATGATAATGTTTAGAATACAAATACATATTAATCATAGCCGAAATTGTTACATTATTAAATTCCAGAATAATAGGTATACAATCACGTCCGAAGGCACTTATTGGAAATGGATTCCAACTATGAAAGTATAAGGGTCTACCCACCAAATCCGTACATGTCTACATAAAATGTATGGGAGGTCACAATGCATTGCATCTCTACTACTCAGGACCGGCCCAACCCCTTACTGGATAGAACCAAATAAGACCACCCCTTGGTTGCGATTGAACAACCATAATGGACCCTTAAGCATACATAGAGATATCGGCACTAGATCTTGGGATGTTCGTACCCTAATAGGAGCGACCCACATAGCTTTGCTACACGCCCTTTCTTTAGTCATTTTCCTTATTGATGAATGTTAAGGCTACGATTAAATTTTATATAACAACCATCTTGGAATGCTAACACCACCCTCCAAGCAGCAATGCAGTGCCAATATTCATCCATACAAGTTTGTTTTGGGTTTGAATGAAACCGAATGCATTACCTCTACTACAACAATTTTGGAATCACTCTTAAAATTAGTAGCAAGTATCCCTTGCACTTCAAAAGCTCAATCAACTTCAAGATATCTTTAGTTCAAAACGATTGAGTTGGATCAAAGTGCTTTTCAGATAATTTATACTTATCTAATCTCGGTGTCTTCGAAATAACTTTCGATAATTTTGGTAAACTCTACCCTTGTTCTTTTAGAAATAATCAAACAATACATAGGAGCAGGGATCACCCCTTAACCGTTTAAGTGGACATAACTCCCTATCATTTGTCCAAGGAGAACAAAACGAGTTTTATATTCATAGTACAACATCATTGAAGATGACTGTGCCATATAACTCACGTGTTTATGCTACATATTCCCGAAGTTATATTTTGGTTCAGATTTGATAGTAGATCATTTAACTAGCAAATAAACAAACAACTACGAATTCATAGATTTAATTACCTATAGCAACCACGAAGCCTCAAACTAAACCTTTCATTTATTAAAAATCTTTTCATAAGTGTTTATCAAAAACATTCTTATACTTATCTCACTGACATAATTATATTTACAAATCATTTGTGAAAGATTTCTCATTTCCAAATCACATAAAAAGATCAAAATAAAATGATATTTAAATTATAGATAAAGATAACCTCGAATAATATTCCTTCGGTGTTAATTGTGGAATGAATGTCTGTAGCACCAAAATTACGAAGGTCAGTTAAAGTAAATCCAATCTCAAATCCTTTATAAATTTCCTTCTATGAATTCTCTTAATAAATCTTTTTATTTATGAATTTTCTTAACTTAAATTCCAAACCATTTACAAAACTCTTTATAAATCATCAAGTTAAATTTACAAGACTCTTCTATAAATATCAAAACCATTTATACATCTCTTTATAAATCTCCAAAATTATTTATAAACTTCCTTTATAAACATCCAAAATCATTTATAAAACTTTATTGTAAATGTAACTTATTTAAAACAAAACTCCTTTAATAAACTTCTTTTGATAAATAAAACAATTATTTAAAATACCTTTACTAAAATCATTACTTCACTTGAAACCGTTATTAAAAGTACGATTGACCTTAAAATCAGAAAGAAGCTTAATGACTGCTATGGTTCTCTTTTAATTAAGTTTACTTTTCAATTTATAACATAGGTATTTACATAACAAGCAGATATGTACAAGGGAATCAGCCAACAACAAACAAATCAACATATAGGTAGGATGTCCAAGTTACTGTGATAGCAGACGGGGATTTTTTTATGCTAAACACATGTCCAAGTTAATATAATAGCAGAATGGGTTTTATTCTGCATAAATATATGTCCATATATTCTACCTGGGAACTTATGGCAGAAGTGTGATTTATTCTACCGAAAAGATGTCCAGTATAACTTAATAACACACGTTGTTTCATTCTCCTAAAGAGATGTCATTGGGTTTCATATTCAATTAGGGTTACTTAAGGGTAATCGATAAAGAAATCCCTTGGATTTAAAATATTATTTTAAAACAAAATTACTTTAAAACAAAATCGATCTTCAGAATTAAAGTGGTTTAAAACTTTAAAACTTTTATATAAAAATTAAATGATAATTAAACTCTACACTTAATAACAATTAAACCTTTAATTAATAATTAACTATTAAATAAATAATTAAACCCTAATTAATCTTTGATTAATTACTAATAATAATTTAAATTAATCAATCTCAATTAATTAAATATCACCTTAATTAAAACTTAAATAATAAATTAAATCATAATTAGGTCTTGATTAAATCTTAAATTTAATTTAATTTGATTAATAATTAAACCCTTCTCAAATAAATAATTTAATTAATCTTAATAAATTAATGATTAATCTTAAAATAATTAAATAAATAATAATTAACTCATTATTAATTAACAAACTATAATTAACTTACTTAAAGATAATTAAGTATTAACTACCCTAACTTAATTAATGATTAAGTACTAATTACCTTACTTAATTTATTAATTAAATAATGTTAACAAGAAAACTTGTCAACACCCAGAAGTAGAGTTAAAGGGCTAGGTTAATCCTTTTTGGTGTCTTTTAGGTAAGATGAGAAGAATAGAACGTGTATGTTCCCTTTGGCTACCCTTTAGAACAGGTCGCTGTAGTGAAAACTTATTTAGATCAACCTTTCGACCCAGTCGAAATGGTCAATTCCTTTTCTTGTCAGCCTTTCGAGCTTGCTGAGATGGTATGGTAGCCCCTGCGAAAGCCTTCCTTTTCAAAGCGGTTGCAGAACACATAAGGATTATTCTAACAATCTAAGGTTAAAACTTGACTTGGTGGGTTTCGACCCTGTCGAAGGCTTAAGTCGTTTAGAAGTTATGGCTTGGTTTAGGAATCTGGGATTAAGGTTCCCACCCAGTCAAAGGTCATAATCTTAAATGTCTTGGGATTGGGTTGGAAATTTAAGGTTAAAGTGGATTAGTATTAGGTTTCAACCTTGTCAAAAGTAGAAGCCTTATGAATGGTGGCCTGGGGTCTTAAACTGGTATTACTTGACAAAATAAGGGCTTCAACTTAGCCAGAAGTGACCTTTCGATATGCTCGTCACCTGTAACACGAGATTAGACCCGATAAAAGCTTATAAAACAATTAAGTAATTAAGAATGTGTGAAGACTTCCCTTTCTCCACTCAAAGAAGATTTTATTGCTCAATTTTCCCTAATTAATCTTACAAATTAGGGTTTATAGCTTTTTAAATAAAGAAAATACAAGTTTAGAACGATTGAGTTTGGATCCCCTAAACCAGAGCCCTTGGGGTCTTGTTTATAAATGCGGGTCAGCACCTTTTGACCCTGATGCTTTCGACCTGGTCGAGAGGTGGCTGGTTTATTATCTTTAGATTGCTTTCGCCTTTGTCGAGAGGGACAGTTGTGTGTTTCTTGTCTATGTTTCTTTGTACGAGCTTATGACTCTGTTGATAGGCTTTAACTAGTAGCTTTGAAGATGTTGCAACATTAGGTGGTTTTGACTTTGTTAGTCGCTTTTGAACTTCTGCCTACGAGTTAATGCGAAACCTCCCTGGATAATAATGGCTTCGACCAGTTCGAAAGGCTTAGTTTAGCTTTCGAAAGTTTTTTCTGGGTACTGCATGCTTCTGAGTGGTTTGAGTGTTGGCAAAACCTTTGGTTTCAGAAGGTTTGGCGCGTATACGAAGGGTTACTGTTCCTTGTCTTTGAAAGGTGTAGCTTTGACTCATTCTAATGGTCTTCATGCATATGGAATCGTCTGCTCCGAAAGATTGTCCCTGAAGCGGAAGAGTGCTTTCGAACACTTCGACCCCTTCAAAAGGTTGAGAGTGTTCTTGACCTTGACTGTAGCATCCTTTGACCTCTTTAGAAGGCTCTAAAGCTTTTGAACTTGCATCGTAGCGTCCCTTCGAATCCTTTGGAAGGTCTAGTTGGAGCCTTTTCTTCTTGTTCTTCTTTATCTTCTTCTCAAACTGGTTCGACTAGATCGAAAGGAATTTAGCAGTAACATTTTCCCCCTTGCGAAGGGATGCTCTTTGACTTTTCAAATCAATCATGTCGAAACCCAAAATCTTTAAATCTGGAGCGTTCATTTAAATTTAATCGAACAACTTGCCGCTATTACTGCATTTTCTTGTAAATTACGTCTTCTTCTTCATCATTTTCACTTACCTACGTAAGAGATTACCTCGAGAAAAATCAAAATCTTAAAACCTTCAGATAATTCTCATTTTTCTTCATCAAAAATCCAGATCCAAGTAAGTTATTTATTTCACTTCTGAAATTTCTCTCTTCTTTCTTTCATATTTCACATTGGATTTTGATTTGTCAACTCTCACAATCGAGATTTCAGTTTTCGATTCGATTTACTGAAAATTTCTTGAGTTTTAACTTAACTGGAAGTACTCTTTAACTTGATTTCATTGTTCTAATAGATTTTCTTCTTTTTTCTAATTTTCATTTTAAACCCAATTTCCAATTCTGTAGTTATTGCCTTTTTTAGAGGATTTGGAATTTTTATCTAATGATTTTCAAATAGTTGATTTGCATTTCAATTCATTTGTTTATTAATTTTTTGAATTTCCGGGTTGAAATCTGGTTTGGGGAAGAAAGCATTTCCTCTTCCCCTAGAAGCTTTGAATTGTACGAATTAAAAATTGGCGCCACAAATTTACCTTTCTACCCCTTCAAAATGATTGCGGCGATAACTTTTATTTTGCTTTCTTAGCCTCTTTTGATGGGGTCGAAAGGTAATGTAGCGCTAACTTGATCGACCTCGTTGAAAGGTTATATAGTAAAGTAGCATATAGTCACCCCTCTCGAAAGCAAAACGTTTCAACCTAGTTGAAACCTTTTGCGTTGATTGAAATTTTGTTTTTAGCATGCTTTTGAAACCGAGATGCCTTTTCAAGCCTATCGAAACCTTCTTTAATTAATGATTTGAAACCATCTATAATCACCTTTCTCCAATGTTTTTGAAATGTTCCAAGTTCTTTTATTTTTACTAATATGATCTTAACTTAAGACCTTTCGACCCAATGGGTATATAAGGTTTCGACAGCATTCATATTCCTCTTAAGTCATGGGCTTCAACAATGTCTATGGATTTTGTTATCTTGATTATTGAATATTGCGTTTGTCTACTTTGTTCAAAATTTTAAGTTGGTTTTAACTATTCCTTTCTAATAACATAGCTTTTATTGAGTTTTGGCATTGTTGAAGGGTGCCGATTGGACATATACTTTAGCCTCCCTTTCGACCTTGTCGAAAGCTTAGTAGATAGTAGGCTTTCGACATTGTTGAGAGGAGTTCATTAAGTGTTAAGTTTTCCTTTCCTTTCAACTCTGTCGAAAGCTCAATATATCTCATTTTTCAACTTTAACATTCATTTAAGAACTTCTTCATGTTTTGTTTAATGTTTAAATTGACGTAGTAGATTTTTTTTAATCCTTAAAAGAATGTTAAATTTATAACAAACTATAGATTCTAACTAAAATGTTTTCACCTGGCAGAACTATTAGTTATCCAAAGAAAGTTGAAGCCACTTCAAAGCATTCCTTGATTTCTACACAGGATTAGGTGGACGTCATTCTCAATGACTACAGAGTCAACGAAGTGGAAGCCATTCCTCATACAAAGAATGATACCAACAGTAGCCCTCCTGAAGGGTTCTTCGCTTACATAACTATGCATATATGGCATGGAGGGTTTCTTCCATTCTTGGACTTCTTATGTAGGTTTCTAACCCATCTTGGAGTCGCTCCAATCCAGCTAAAACCGAATGTATACACCTATCTCTTATCTTTGGAGTTGATAGCTTTAGGATCCAACATCCCTTCTCTGAATGCTGAAGTGTTAAAACACCTCATCCGATTAGTCAAGCTCATCAGTCTTAATAGTCAATTTTCAGGGCGAATCCTCCCAAGAAGTTGGTATGAGATGGGGTAAACAAATTTAGAGACTAGGAGAACCTGTTTTTCTTCGTCAGATGCTTCCTAAATATCAATGGGACTTTCTCTACTCTCAGTTTAGATTCCATTGTCTTCTTTCTATCTAGTTACTTTTCGTTTATGATCTTTGCCTTTGTCAGGTGCTCCTACTAAAGAACTAAATGAGGCAGATAAGAAAACTGTGGAGTCTTTAATTGTCGCTTCAAACAAGATTGGATATAGACCGACGCTGTTGAATCCTACAAATTTGAGGAAATACTCTCTACTCCCCTATGGTCAAAGGATTCAAGGACAACCTCACCTGATCTGACATATATCAGAAAGAAAATGCTTTCTTTTCCTAGGAGATCCTGTAAAATTTTCCCTTATGTCTCCTATCTGTTTTGACTACTCCGGTAAGTTATAAATATGGCATTTGTTTTCCAAATTACTCTACTAACTTACAATCTGCTTGAATTCTCTACAGCTGCTCCTCAGGTTGAAAAACCTACCATTGTTCTGACTCCTCCTCCTATGACTTCCTGTGCACCCTTTTTCGCTTAATCTCTTGCTAGGACAAATATGGCAATCAAGAGAAAGTTGGAGAAATCGACTGAGGCGGAACCACGTTTGAAAATAGCTAAAGTAGTCAATGTTTCTGATTCTAAGGACGAGGAATCTTTATCTCTTGACAAAAGTTTAGAGAGTCCGATTGTTGAAGCTTCTCATGATAAATCCAAGAAGACTCCTATTGTAGTTGATCTTCTCTCTCGCATTGCCGTTTCAAGTTCTCCAGGTGCACTTGAACAGATGTAAAAAGATTCAGGGATGACCCCCACTCAAAAGCACATTCCTCCAAAGCCAACACCTCCTTTACCTTTCACTAATTTTGAAGAGATAGTCTAGTCTTTCTCAAGCTCTGCATCCATCGCTTCTATCTACCCGCCTTCCTCCGTTTGTGACTTGGCAGGTCGCTATCGTTCTCTAATAGAAAAAAAATTAAACATATTTCATTTCGATGACAATAATAGTGTAAATCTTTTATTTAGATAGGGAAGAAGTATGTCCACCCTTATAAAACAAAGTTTGAAGGGAAATAAGCGAAGATAAATAGTTTATATAAGGAGTTAGACAGGCAGTTGAAGGAGCACAATATTCTTTTTGATAAATACCATAGACTCAATAGAAGTGCAGTAGTGTTAGTCTCCTTTAAGCATCAAGATGGTGCCCCATGATTAAGGAGTGTGTGCCTCTTTTACGATTGTCTTCTTAAAGAAAATCAAGAACTAATCACCCTCTTTTGGATGTTGATTGAGGAGAGAGAAATTTTAGTTGATTTCTTATACAACGCTATTGTAGACACCTGACAGTTGATTTCTCATATCAGGTGAATTTAGTGGGGGTTTACTTAGGTATTTACATAAAAGCTACTTGGATAAATTCAGATCTAACCTACATCCAGGTGCATGTTGGAACTTGCCTTGAGTCAGATCAATTCCCCAAGACCTTCTACCTGAAAAACTCAAGTTTTATAAGGATAAATTTGTTTCTGAATTATTTACTAAGTCAATTTTGTATGAACCGAATGAATGATTGTGAATATGTATTAATATATTGATTTGTAAATATTTGTTTAGTCTTGCCTTTTACACTTAGCTACATTTTATTATGTTATCACAGAGAGAATGTTCTTCAAGCAACCTTGCAACCTTGTCTCTAAAGATTACTTAAGTCAATACGTTAAATTGAGAAGATTTTATCTTGAAAAGTCACTAATTTTAAAATCTTCAAAATTGGCAAGATATCATTTTATTAGGGATTTACAACGCCTTTACATGAAACACCCTCGTCTTAGCTTTGACTTCCTTGGTGAGGAAAAGGATAAAATACTTAAAGAGGTTTGAACATTTCACACCAAACTAATATGTGGACGTGATAGTACCCCAACCGGAAAGTGGGATTACAGTAAATCTCTAACAGTTGTTACTCTAAAAGGAGTCAATATTCCTTTTGACTCGAGAGTTACACTTTCTGCTAATTTGTTAAATAAAGTTGGAAATATAGTTTCTCAATTATAGTTGTTGAATAAATATTTAGTTGTACTTTTCAGTTTCATTGTCATTTAAGTTGTAATCTTTTATCGTAATAATAAAGAGATTTATCATTCTGGTTTTGACTTCATTCTGTTTCTTCTTATTTAAATTGGAGTTACAGTTATCAGCAGCTCCTCTCTCACTAGATTCAATGTCACGTTTTGTTAACCTTAAAGATAAGTTGTTACCAGAACTTAAAAAGAGTAAGCTCCTTGAACATACCTTACTTGCTTGCTTTCATGGCAATACATAAGCTTAAAAATGACACAAAAGGTTCTTATTTTAGAAAATGACTGTCTGAAATCTTAAGGATCAAATCGCCAATTTAGAGGTTGATGTTAATAATAAGAACAAAACGATTTCTGCTTTGAAGCGTCAAGTTAATCGAATCCTTCAATATTGAATCCTTCAACAGACCTTGATCATAAAATGTTAGAACTTATCCAACAAATGAGTGACTTAGAGATGAAATTGAAGGATAGTCAAGCTTAGTGTGAGTTGCTGGAATTTATTATGGGTTACAATACCTCAAGCATTAATTTACCAGTCTCCCTTGCTACTTCATTTGCTTCTAAAGTTACAAAATCAACTTCCCTTGCTGCTTAGAAATTTACCACTACAAGAAATCCTCCTCCGGGCTTAGATGAGAAGGTAGTGGGCAAGTTATGTAGTAAAGTTAAGTTAAAAATGATGAAATGCTTTGACAAGCAACAAAAAGCAAAATATTCATAGTGCATAAACGAACATGCTGCTAAAATCCAAAAACTCGAACGCGAGAATTATCTCCTTTTGAAGTGCGTTGCTGAATTAGAAAGGGAAAACACGACCATTAGAAGATGAATAGAGCTTTTAATCACGCTTTAAAGACTAATATGATGCAACTGATGTTGTGTTGGGTGTATTCTCACCACCGAACCAAAGCAGAACCGAACACCCCCACTACCGAACCAAAGCAGGACCGAACACCCCCACTACCGAACCAAGGCAGAACCAACCACACTCCACTTACCATCGAACCAATCCACATTCCTCTTACCACCGAATCAATCCACGTGCCATTCACTAGCGGACCAAGATCTCAAACCATCACCGGACCGAAACACTAACGAACCCACACGAAGAAGGCCCTACCGAACCAGAAGCATACTACCACACCGAACCAGAAGCATACTACCCCTACCGGACCAAAGTGAAGAAGGTATTACCGAACCAACAACTCCAGGCCAGATCACATCAGCCCAGGTCCACCAGCAGCTATATACATCCAAGGCCCCTACCCCAGCCTCACTCTATAAATAGCGGGGCAGGGGTACAAAAATGGCAGACAAGTTTGAGAGCTCAAGCACGGACATAACTTTCAAACAACTTTCATACACTTACAATCAAAGCTTTGTACTTGTAATCTGAACAGTGAAAGAGAATAACATATGAAGTGGACGTAGGCACATTCTGGCTGAACCACTATAAATCTGTGTGTCTTTTACAGTTTAGTCCATGCTTTTTACATATTTGCATAAATCACCCAAATCAAGAAGAACAACATAAAATCGACTAAATCATACGACTTGGAGGTGTTTGCCCATTTTTTGTGCAAACATTTTTGGTGCTTTCGCTGAGAACTCGAGCTAGAAGCTTCAGCTTCTCCCACTTAACCTTCTTCCCAACAGCATTGCTCATTGCTTGGAAGACATGCCTCCCAGGCAGAAGAAAGATGTTAGCAAAGGAAAGAACATCACAACTAGTAGCGTTCCAGATCCAGTGATCACAAATCAAGAGAACCGTCCCGTCCCAACAGCAGTACGAAATGGAAATCAGGAAAATCCGACAGCCCCTGCCACGGAACAACCGGCAGCAATTACTAGGGCAGATCTAGGCAGGTTTGTGGCTGAAGTGACTAACCGCTTCACATCCCAACAAGAAGCCTTGGTGGACCAACTCATGTCACGCTTAAGGGATGCTGAAGAATCCAACCACAACACTGAATCATGGGATGAGTCCCAGTCTGGAGGATCTGGGAGGCGACAAAGATCTTTCTTCTTCGAAGAAGCTAACAACAGAAACAACAATGGTAGGAGACAAACCCGGACTCAGCCCGAATTTCGACCCGAGGAAACACTTGGAACCAAGCCCAACATGGGAGGTACCAGGCGAGGGTCGGATGTAGCTGAGTCTGTCATGCTACCTAGCCATGGAAACACCAATGAACGGGGCCGAGCTAGAGTTCAGCCCGAAGTTGGACCCGAGGAAGTGTCCGAAACAGAACCCAGCAGTGGAAGATCAAGGCAAGGGCCAACTGTAGCTGACCCTAGCATGCTCCCAGAAGACCAGAGACAACCATTGGAAAATATTAGAAGTGTTAGACGATACCATCCCTACAGATCACCTGGACAGAATCAATCCCGCAGAGAAGAACCAAACTCATTTCTATTTGCTCCAAATTCTGATGAAAAAATGGCGCGATTGTTCAGAGAGTGCATCCAGCGGGATCAAAGAGATCGAGAGATGTGCTCTAGGGTAACCAATCCTTTCACCCGTAATATCGAAATTGCCATCACCCCCCGAGAATGGAAAATGCCAACAACGGAACCTTACAAGGGAATCTCTAACCCCGTTGTACACTTGCAGAGATACACACAGTATGTGCTCATGAGTGGAGCCACAGAAGGAGTATTGTGCAAATGCTTTCCACTATTCTTGGCAGATCTAGCTACCTCCTGGTTCTGCCATCTACCCCAAGGATCCATCAGCTCATGGGAAATGTTGAAAGAAAAGTTCATCAGCCAGTTCCGCAATCATGTGGAACAACCCAAGGACGCTTATTCCCTATCTAATACCAAACAAAAGCCTGGAGAGACAGTGCAACAATATCTAACCCGATTCAATGCTGCAGCGGTCGCAGTCCAAGATGTCGATGAGAAGCTTATCTTAATGGCCCTCTATAGTGGTGTGCATCCGGATACTAAGTTTGCTAGAAGATTAACGAAAGAAAAACCAGCTACCTTACCCGATTTCTTCCATGAAGCCGAAAGATATATGAGACTTGAAGACGCTGCCACTGATAGACAGACAGGGCAACAAACCAAGGCAGCTCATGGCGACACACCCGCTGTAGCAAAGGACGTTCGAAGAAGTGACTCTAAAGACAATGCTGGGGGCAAGAAGGGAGAAAAGCGTCTATATCGGCTAGGACCGAGATTTGACGCTTACACTCCCTTGAATGAAACAATCAAAAACATCTTCCTGGCCACCCAAGATGAAGTTAAATACAAACGCCCCCCGTACAAGAAGGAATCAGATAATGCAATTAAGTCTGGAAAGTTCTGCCGCTTCCACGAATCTCATGGGCATGATACCAATGAATGCCATCATCGCCGGGACTTAATTGAAGAACACATCAGAAGAAAGAGACTGGAACGCTATGTAAAAGGTCAGAACAGGACTCCAGCTCCTGCCAATGAGAACCCAAGGCTACCCCTCGCAGAAAAAGGAGGGGGGAATCGCAACACCAGCAGCTCCAATCAAGAGAAGATAGTGGTCCATACCATATCGGGAGGACCACACAACGCCAATAGAAACTGGACATAGATGGAAAGATACGGAAAGTCACTTAGAAACAATGAAGGCTGCTTTAGTTCTGTTATGGAAGAACGCCACCCGAAGCGAAAAGAGAATGATGACATTACATTCAATAGGCGTGACCTAGAGGGAAGGCAGTACCCTCACATGGATCCTATGGTCATCTCTGCCTAGTTCGGTCCAGCCGAAGTTTTTCGAATTCTAGTAGACACTGGAAGCTCAGTAAATATCCTATTCAAGCATGCTTTCGACAGAATGAAGCTGTCAATGAAGGATGTGTCTCCCTGCAAAAAACCACTACACGGTTTCACTGGAGATGCGAAGATGTCCCTCGGGCAACTGGACCTCTTTGTTGAAATAGGAAGTCACCCCCGCTCCGTTGTACGAAAACAAACATTTGTGCTAATAGATAACCACTCGGCCTAAACGCCTTTTTGGGAAGACCAGCCTTGTCTGACTTCCGAATTGTCCTGGCCCCGTGGTGCCTGAAGATGAAATTTCCAACAGACAATGGAATAGGGGAAGTAGAGGGAGATTAAGACGCCACTCGAGATTGCTATGTAACTGAGCTTCGCAATAACCGCAGGAAGGATAAAGGGAAAAATGCAGAGACTACTCTCTGCATGAAAAACTTGGAAGCATAGCAACTAAAGAAAGCCCCTCCTCTTCGATATACCAGTGATCCTTTCAATGAATTAGACCCCAGGGACAAAGAGGAGGAGACCACCGCCGAGCCTGCAGAGGCTATGGAGTTTGTATCTCTAGACAAACACGACTCAAGTAGGCTGTTGAAAATCGGATCTCAGCTAAAAGCGGAATTGAAGGATCAACTCATTGATTTTCTCTGCCATAACTTGGATGTATTTGCATGGACGCACGCTGACATGACTGGAATCTCCCCAGACGTAGCATGCCATGTACTAAACATCGATCCAACCAAGTTGCCAGTAAAGCAGAAAAAGAGAAGTATGGGGGCAGAACGATTAGCAGCCTTCGATGAAGAAGTAAAGAAATTACTTGCCAATAACTTCATACGAGAAGCCATCTACCCAGAGTGGATCGCTAACCCGGTACTAGTAAAGAAGGCTAATGGGAAGTGACGAACATGCATTGACTTCTCCAACATAAATGACACTTGCCCGAAGGATTGCTTCCCACTCCCCCAAATCGATCAGCTGGTGGACAACACAGCCGGGCACGAACTCTTATCTTTTATGGACGCATACTCAGGATATAACCAAATCCCTATGCATGCCCCCGATCAAGACCACACTAGTTTCATCACCGACCAGGGATTGTACTGCTATAGAGTAATGCCTTTTGGACTTAAAAACGCTGAAGCTACCTATCAGCGCCTCGTCAACAAGATGTTTGCGGAAATGATAGGACGCACTATGGAGGTTTATGTGGATGACATGCTAGTAAAATCGAGGAAAGCCAATGATCACGTAAGCCACCTGGGAAAGATGTTTCAAGTACTTCGCCAATATGTAATGAAGCTGAATCCTCTAAAGTGCTCATTTGGAGTATCATCAGGAAAGTTCTTGGGATTCATCGTCCATGCCAGAGGGATCGAAGTAAATCCCGAACAAGTCCGAGCTTTGAGAGATATCAGGATACCTTCCACTCGAAGAGAAATGCAAAGCCTAAATGGGAAAGCGGCCGCCCTGAGCAGATTCATCTCTAAAGCGACTGACAAGTGCATCCCTTTCTTCGAAGCTCTAAATAAAGACAAAGGAAAGTTCGAATGGACCGACGAATGCTTAACAGCCTTCCTCAACCTAATCGAACACCTCCAGAGACCACCAATACTCTCAACTCCAAACGAAGGCGAAGAGCTATACCTATACCTTGCTGTGTCATCTCATGCTCTGAGCGCTGCTTCAGTGAAAGAAGACAACCGCGCACAGCAGCCAGTATACTTTGTAAGCAAGAGGTTTACAGGGGCAGAAGCCAGATATCCTAAACTTGAGAAGCTAGCATATTGTTTACTAATCACATCACTGAAACTGCGACACTATTTCTAATCCCATTCCATCAGAGTTCTAACCGATCAACCGCTAAGGCAGGTACTCCATCATCCCGACACTTCTGGGCGACTACTTAAATGGGGCATTGAACTGAGTAAATATGATATCACCTACCATCCTCGCACCGCCATCAAGGGTCAAGCCATGGCCGATTTCATTGCCGAATTCACTACCAACGAAGGTAAGGAGCAATCTGAAATAGCAGAAGACATCAAGTGGAGTCTCTTTGTTGATGGGGCCTCAAACGAACAAGGCTTTGAGGCATGTACTGTAATAATCACTCTCATGGGAAGGAAGCTGCATTATGCTCTAAGGTTGGAATTCGCTGCCACCAACAACGATGCGGAATATGAAGCAGTAATAGCTGGATTAGAACTTGCCTTAGAGATTGGAGTCAATTCTTTATGTCTTCATAGTGATTCTCAACTTATTGTAAACCAAATACTAGGAGAATTTCAGACTCGAGGAGAATGACTCACAACATATCTAAAGAAGACCAAGCTGCTACTCGGACAATTGGATCACTATTTAATCAAACACATTCCTCGAGAAAAGAACCAAGAGGCCGACGAATTGGCAAAGCAAGCTAGCATGAAAGGCGACACCATTTCCGGAACAGTAGCCATCTCAAGGCAACTAACCCCTAATTTTGGGCAAGTGAATCTGATAGCTGCAGTCGAAGAGGAAACTTGGATGACCCCCATCCGAAAATACTTACAAGATGGAACACTGCCCGACGAGCGTAACGAAGTCAAGAAAGTCTTGAGGAAAGCTTCCCTCTACACAGTACAAGAAGGCATCCTCTATCGGCGCGGCTTCTCTGACCCCTTATTAAGGCGTGTCGCTGGAAGGGAAGCCAAGGAAATCTTATCCAACATCCATCAAGGAAGCCGCGGAGATCATACTGGAGGGTAGACTCTGGCAAAGAAGATACTCCGATACGGATATTTCTGGCCCACCTTAAATAAAGACGCCTTAGACTTCGTCAAAAAATGCGACAGATGTCAGAAATTTGCTAAGATTCCTCGACTACCAACAAGTGAGATTACTCAAATGACCAGCCCTTGGCCCTTTGCAGTATGGGGAATTGACTTGATTGGCAAACTGCTAGTGGGCCGAGGCGGAGCCAAATATGCTATAGTGGCAGTCGGCCATTTCACCAAATGGGTGGAAGCGGAACCTCTGAATAAAATATCTTCGGAAAAAGTTATTAACTTCTTGATCAAAAATGTTCTATGCAGGTACGGAGTTCTGCTCAAAATCATATCGGATAATGGACTCCAGTTTGACAGCGAGGAGTTCGCTGACTGGTGCAAAAAGCACGGAATTTGTAAGAGCTTCTCATCTGTAGCTTATCCCCAGGCAAACGGATAAGTCGAAGCTGTCAAAAAAATTCTCAAAACTCTAATCAAGAAGAAACTTAAAAAGTCAAAAGGCGCTTGGGTGGACGAACTTCCTACGGCACTTTGGGCCTACCGCACATCTTTCAGAACATCAACGGGGCATACTCCTTTCTCTTTGGCATACGGATCAGAGGCCATGCTCCCAGTCGAAACTATAGTGCCTTCCCACCGTAGGATCCACTATAACCCAGAAGAGAACGAAGAACTCCTTCACATGTCTTTGGATCTAAGTGAAGAGAGAAGAAACGATGCAGCGCTCAAAGCAGCAGCTCACAAGAAAAAAGTGGAAGCGTAATACAACTCCAAAGTCAAGCATCGTAGCTTACAAGAAGGAGATCTTGTCCTCAAGCGAATCTTCCCGCACCCCGGTGCACTAGATCCAATCTGGGACGGACCATATGTAATTCATAAAGATCTCCACAACGGAGCTTATATTTTGTCAACAGTGGACGGAGAGGTGTTCCAAAGGGCATGGAACATCCAACACCTTCATCGATACATTTCTTAACTTGTACTGCCCATATGAAGTGAATTAACAAAGAGAATCAGTGGACGTAGGCATTTTCATGCCGAACCACTTTAAAAACCTGTCTCTTTTTTAACTTGTTCCTTTATATCTTGGCTGATTGTTAATTTTATCCTTTTCTGTTGAACAAAATCCTGTGTAATGGCATTTCCATTCAAGACACATCACGGCGCAACTTCACCTGGACAAGACCTAATAGGTATTATACGAATCTATGCCCTCGCCAATGAGACACTTTTGCTCCAGCATCCCTCTACTGCGGGTTAACTCATTCCTCGTGATCGGTCCTTAAAGCCAACTGTAATGAGCCGATTATAAGCCACCGAGAAGGCCGACTATAGCCGAGGCGGCTCATTACGGCGTTTTCGCTGACAAATGTGAACATACTTTAAGCCCCAACATAAGGTGTGGCCATCCAGGGGTAGTTCACAGTTGACGATCGACACCCACGCTAGCCGGCCATGGTAAATAAAATAATACCCACGATTACGGGCCATAATGGCCCGGGTAGTTACTGTGCGCGATCTTGGCTCCGAGTGTCTTAAGTACGACTGTGGTAAAAAAGAGAAACTCCCCGTGGAGGCGTAAGATGGGTGACAAATGTCTCCAAGACCCACAGCTAGGGAAAGTGACTACAAAACCCGTTTGCCACGAACTTAAGCACATCGCAGGCCTTCCGTGATTGGAAGTTTTACTATTTCTTACATTTCTATTTTGTTTAAAAACTTTCCTCCTATCCTCTATAACGATCCCTAAAGTACAGGACATAAAATAGGAGACGCTCGCTAATGGGAATAGGAACTCACAACTGGATGACAGGTCACTCAGCTGCATTACATGCTCAGTCATACAAGACATTCAAAGCAACCGTCTACGACTAAAACATAAAGGGCGGTACTTTCTTCTTTTGTATATGAATACGTGGATGTAATTTATTCGCACATCACACTAACATTGCAAGATATGAAATTATATTTTAAGCAAGAACATGACATCAAACACAATTGAATCACAGGAATGTGCACAGCTATATTTCTTATGCAACACACCAAACTAACGATAGCATTCAAATATGACAGAATCAGCTTAAGTTAAAAATTACATGCCAAGAATAAAGTCGTTCATTACGAATAACATAATTACAGCCTAAAAGTTACATTAATGTTTTGGGACTACCATAGACAGCAATGTCAAGTAAACCAAAAGATATCCAGATCAAGTCAAGGAGTTGGCTGCATCGGAGCTTCACCTCTATCCTACCGGCCCTCCGAGATCTACTTAACCGCAAGATTGGAACTCTTAGCATGTTGACCAGAGGTAGTTGGTGCTTCAGAGGTCCCGCCTGTCCAATTCAGGAGAAGAATCCATTAAATAAACAATAAGCAATCAAGTTACGAAAAGCTAAAAGGGAAAACTTACCAGCATCTGCTCCTTGATCATCATCCTCTAACTGCACACCTACCTCCTCAGCAGTAAGCAGCCGCATACCCTCCTTCACCGCCGCTTTCTCCTCCTTGGTGAATTGAGCCGTAACCACGTCCATTCTAAAGGCCATGCCACCCTCCTTATCTGCATCGGTCTTATCCTCCTCCAGGGCCCTGAGATAAATCCTGGCCATGACTCGGGGATAATCATCCATCCAAGATAAGTTGTCCTGTTTCCAAGTGCGAAAGTATATATCCTGAAGCATCTCATCCATTATCTCCTCATTCTCCTCGAACTCCCTTATTCGGTCCTCCGAAGCCAACAGCTTTGCAGTGGCAGCATCCCTCTCCTATTGGTATCACGAGCAGTCAGCCCGAAAGGATTTCCTCATCGCCTCCATCTCCTCCTTCAGTTTGGTTTGAGCAAGCTCTGCGGCTTCAAGTTTCTCGGATAACTCCTGCACCTGCTCGAGATCCGCTTTCCGAACCTTATCCACCGTTGCAATAGCCATATCAATCCGTTCCTTACAAACAGCCTCCATTTTCCGTAACTCTGCCCTGCTGGCCTCTTCCATGGTTTTATTTAATTGCCTAGAAGCGGCCTCATGTTGAGAGATCTGAATGGCCTGATCAGCGAGTTGTTTGGCCTGGTCGGAAACCATTAACCACAGTCGAATGTTAGCACTCCCGATTTCTTCTCCAGCCTTGACCTGTTTGGCATGATTCCCCATCAGCTTCCTGGTTTCCTCAGCAACTCGGTCATTGTTTGCCTTAGCTTCGTCCCCCAAAGTTACGACCCGAGTGGTAAGCAAATCAAGGTCCAGGGACTTAGCTTCATCCAATACTCTTACCATATGATTACTGGAATGAAGGTGCTCACCGGTAGCCTCATCAAAGGTAATATCACAAGAACCCGGATCCAGATCCGGATGACCTGCAAACGGATTATGAGCCAAGCCGGGATGGCCTATCCGGGTAACGGTAGGATTTTCAGATAGGTGCGGAGGAGGTATAAATTCAGTATTCTTCTTCGTGGTATCCAGAAGAGGCTGAGTTGGGGACTGAGGATCAGGTGAGGGTTCAAACAAGGAACGACTCCACTTCTTCCTTTGGATATCCTCCTCGATAACTCCAAGAAGAAGGCGGTAGCCGACTACGTCTCCAGGGCGGTTAGTCAGAGGCTTTGGTTTAGTAGAAGCCCTGAGAAGTTTGTATTGTTCAAGACTGTGCCGAACATCTGATGTCTTGGCCGCCTTACCCGCTTCTGTGATAGAAACCAAGTGTTACAAGCATACATTGAGCTATAATTCAAGAAATATGTCAAGTTAAGAAGAGTAAAGAGAAGCTTTTGTTATACAAACCCTGGGGAGGAGTATGATATTGCAAACAGTCTTGGATCTCATTCCAGGACGGGAGCTGACCATACAATATTCCTAAATCCATATCATAAATGGAGTCGGCAGGAGTCAAAAATTCACCTTGAATCGCAGGAATTGCCTTAGCTGAAGCGCTCTTAGAAGACGAATTGGCGCCGATCCCGGCCTTGTCAGCTTTCTTAGGCTTCTCTACTAAAGCCGATCCTTCCTCCAACCCTTCAAAAGCTAGGCGGAAAACGTCATCTGTCCACTCCTGAATCACACCTGCTTGCTCAGAAGACAAAGCCCCAGTGCCTTCACCACTCTGTCCGTCGCCACCATCATCGCTATGACCCTCACCATCACCTTCTCCACCACTTCCACTCTTCGCCTCACCTCCTTCATCCTCGCCTCTTACCTCCTCCACATCTTCGGTCCATCGGAGTTCTTAAGTTTCTTCCCCCCGGCAATTGGAGGTTTCGAGAAGGGTTTCCTTTTGCCGCTCTTCGCTGTAGCCCCTCCTTTAGCTTTGGCGGCCCTCTCCTCAGCTGTGTCTCTTTGCTTGACCACAGACTGGCGTGGCAGAATTAAGTTGAGCCCCAAAAGAGTAGCATTTCTGATCAAATAAGAAGCTGCCCTCTCGTTTTCCAGAATTGCTTCTATTTCCAGCCATCTGAGCCAGACGATCGTTCTCTACAACCGCAAAGCCACCTGCCGCTAGCAAGAAACAAAGCACTTAAGGAGGAGCATTTAAGTCAGAACGGAAATTATAAATGAGATTCAACTTACAACCAGAGGTGAAGCGGTGGAAAGAAACAGAGTCATCCTTGACAAAGAACCATTCCTTCTTGAACATGCTAAATTTTGAATATAAGTCCAGGACCGGCTTGAAAGACACGACCGATTCTAAGCTAATATACGGAGACCCCTTCTTGTAGCCTCTCAAGTTGTACATGTACCGAATTTCCCGGTTGGAAGGGGGATGCCCGTATTTTCTCTGGAAAATAATAAACAGATTCACCAAGATGGCATAGGAGTTGGGCTGAAGTTGGAAAGGGCCACCTTCAAGTATGTGAAGAAGCTGACGATCCAAGCGTTGATCGGAGGAATGGTCCCGCACATGCAATGATACCTACTATAAGCAAAATATCCTTCAGGGGCGTTATATGGCATCACTCCTTTCCCTAGCAACATCATATGCGCTCTTTCAATTCCAAAGGATCAAGATATAACGTCAATCTGCTCGTCTTTGAGGGAGATGGGAAAGCAGTCCAGCGGTGAGTTCAAAATCTCCTAATGGCCATACCCATCTACTAATGATCTCGGGGATGGTCCATGTCGTTCTGGCTCTGACTGAACTGGGGGCACTATGGAGGACTCCCCTTTGTCCTTGGATTTCTTCTTGTCAGAACGAGTTTCTACTTTATAAGACATTATCTGCAACACGAGAAAACACATCGTTAGAACAAGGGGTGTAGGCAAACAAGTACCTACGGCCTAGAATCTCATTCATTATTCAAAACATAAAAGTTCATTCGGTAGTTCGAGGCTATGGGCCATTCGGCACTCGTACTCCCCAGACTCATTCGGTAGTTCAAGCATAAGGTTCATTCGGCGAAAGAAGACTAAATCACCTGAACCGACAGTCAAATGTGGTTCAGTGATATGGTTGACTCGGCAGACCAAGGTTTGGTTCGACTATTTCAAAAGGTATGGAATAACAGAGGCTTGAAGCCCCTACTTATAAGAAAGCATAGGATGACCGGACCAACTGGTTCAACACTTAGGCCGGATGGGGAGAAAACAAAGCGCGACATATGCAGACATATGCCCCACTTTGAGGGGGCAAATGATGGGTGTATTCTCACCACCGAACCAAAGCAGGACCGAACACCCCCACTACCGAACCAAAGCAGGACCGAACACCCCCACTATCTAACCAAGGCAGAACCAACCACACTCCACTTACCACCGAACCAATCCACATTCCTCTCACCACCGAATCAATCCACGCGCCATTCACTACCAGACCAAGATCTCAAACCATCACCGGACCGAAACACTGTCGAACCCACACGAAGAAGGCCCTACCGAACCAGAAGCATACTACCACTACCGAACCAGAAGCATACTACCCCTACCGAACCAAAGTGAAGGTATTACCGAACCAACAATGCCAGGCCAGATCACATCAGCCCAGGCCCACCAGCAGCTATATACATCCAAGACCCCTACCCCCAGCCTCACTCTATAAATAGAGGGGCAAGGGTACAACAATGGCAGACAAGTTTGAGAGCTCAAGCACGGACAGAACTTTCAAACAACTTTCATACACTAGTAATCAAAGCTTTGTACTTGTAATCTGAACAGTGAAAGAGAATAACATATGAAGTGGACGTAGGTACATTCTGGCCGAACCACTATAAATCTGTGTGTCTTTTACAGTTTAGTCCATGCTTTTTACATATTTGCATAAATCACCCAAATCACGAAGAACAACATAAAATCGACTAAATCATACGACTTGGAGGTGTTTGCCCATTTTTTGTGCAAACATGTTGCAAATAGGAAAGAAAGAAAAGAAACTCAAAGAGGTCGTCTGCATCGCAATCCATCACATTGTAGATCCTTCAATTTCTGAAAATATGAATAAAACTATTCAAGATTTATGATAGATTTATATTCATGAAATGCATATACTTGTTCTATATATTTGTAAATAATATCATAAGTTATATAAATCATGTAAATTTTGTAAATATCAACTGATTTGTGATCTTTTCCTATAATGTTATTTTTGAAGCACTTGTCTGATAGCTTATACCGTAACTTCTGTATTTGCTGAATCTTTCATTCTTCTTTGTTATTTTGATCACCCTAAAAGGTATGAGCAAGAAACATTTCTTATTGTTAGCTTGAAATTTTTTTGTAAGTCTATGCATTTCATTTGTGAACATTAACAAATCATCATGTTAATCATATGTAAAGTAGTTTATATTTGATCAAATTTCTAAATCCCATTTTGGGTTAAGGTAAGAAATTTTAACCATATTGCTGGATTGTCTAAAGTTTAACAGTAGAAAACCCTATCCCAAAGCAGGGATTTAAATATTAGAGAATCCTCTTCTAGAGATAGTTAATAAAGATCTGGGTACGAAAAAGATCCAGAAATCATTATCAGGATATTTGTAATAGAAATCCAATGACCCATACTCCGGTGTTAATGGGATTTGAAAACATAGAAGTCCAAAACCAGATTCTGGTATTAACTGTGAGGAACGCGATTTTTCGTTGCCGAAAAACCGAATCGTTAGGTTTAAGAAGAAGAAAAAGGTAGAAGAAGACAGAAAAAAAGATAGAATAGAACAAAAAGAAATAACAGAACAACATCAGAATCTCACAATTCGCAGCGGAACAACATATAATAGATAAATGAATAATCTTTAAACAAAGAACTATATCAGTTATTACATTTAATCATATTACATTACATTACATCATCAGAGTGTACAACAACAAGCAAATAGCGGAAAAGAAATACTATACACTAGTGAATACGTCATGCCATCCAGCTTGCCTCCTGCAACTCCTGAATTCTAGAATATCCTGATAAACCTTACTCTTGACTGCCCGTGTGGAAATTGGTGGGCACCCAGAGTTTAGGAAGGAAAACAATAAACTCCGAGTCAGTCATGTGACTGGTGTGAGAACTAAAACAGTTTATTTTAAAAACAAAGAACAGGATAATTTTAAAATAGATTCGCAATGCTTTTTAGAAAATGAGACTACCATAAGGCCTCCCGCACACACACATAATGCAAACGCAGAATCGGAGGAGATTTCTCCTTATGATAGTCAAAGATGCTTGATACGCATTAAAAAGAAACATTTGGTATTACTACTAGTGCATAGTGTAGGAAAATTATTTCGAAAGTAAAGATATAAATCTTAGCCAGCATAGGCATTTCGCACTTATGCCTACTATAGCTACCATCCAAACAGGGGGGCACCACCATAAGTGAATGATAGGTTTTATAACTAAAAACGTACAAGATCGTATTGTTTCTTTGGATTTCCAACAAATGGTCAGGCCAGGGAACTTCCCATTGCCACATAGTTACGCCTCTGGAAAGACGACCCAAGAACCAAACCAGATCTCTGCCAACACAATGCCGGGTTACCCCTAACTGGGTAACTACTGACACGAATATGTCATTCCCCGATCGTAACCGATCTATCCGAGGATCCTCGATTTCCAACAACCACAAAGCAATAAATTTGCAGTAACATCATAGGTTAAATATCTGGGTTCCATACCATGATACCACCTCTAACCAGAAGGAATGACGTACACTAAAGGGGCGCTACCCCCTAATAACCTTGCTGCATCCTTCCTGTTTTGACCATTTGCGGGGAGTGAGGACCGACGAAGTCTCGTCCACAAAGCCACACTTTATACAAAAGCTGTGCTTTGGGTCAACAAATGATCAAAGTAATGATCACCAAGATAAATGATCAAACAAATGATCATATCACAAATGATCAAACAATGATCATTTCACAGCAACACTCAGCATGCCACACAACCAAATTGGGAGTATACCACTAATAACCTTCAACTACATAACCTTTGAGCTCGTACGTCTCAGAGAAGGGTGTTAAGCTAAGAGAATAAATTCTCCGCCACCAACAGAAATATATTCGAAAGAAATCAGCTTTATATCTCAATTTGTAATGTCAGACATACAATCCATACAAGTCTGTTCCGGGCTCGAACAGAACCGAAGGAACTTACAAAGAAGTCCTTGCATTCCGGATAATTTCTAATCACGTCTGGACTTCCCGTCACTAAGGGTGATAAAACCTCTATATCGGAGATCAGCCGATGCATAGTAACTCAACGGTAATCCTTCTGTTTTCAAAAATATCCGGTCTTCAACGCCGGTCATCGAATGCAATCCATTACGACGTATCACATATTCGGAATGGGTTATACGACCCCAAGGTCCTTTCCCGGCTAACCGGAATAGTGAGCGCTTATTTTAAAAATAAGTGTGGCATTCAAATTCAAGCAATCACAACAAATACCTATTTAAAGGTAAATATTGATAGTCGGATTATTTAACTATCAATAGGGATGCTCAACATCACCAGATTCCAAATAATTTCCCAATTTATTTACTTTCCAAAGTATCTTTACAAGATATATATATATATATTTCCCACACTTCAACATTTGAAAACTAATTTTCAAATCACTTTTCACCTTTACCACTTTTGAAAACAAATTTCAATCATTTTCCTTATGCGAAATACATACATTTCAATATGGTTCATTTAAACCAATTAAGTAATCCTTACCGATTTATTTTATATTTACGTTTCAAATCCGTAAATTTATTCCCACACTTCAAAAATAAATCAATGTTTATTTTTAAACAAATTTCCCTTTCTATTTATAAATTCCATACTGAATTTACATTCCAAAATATTTATGAATGTACGATTTCAATTATTCATTTTCAATTTATCTTCAAAAAGATAAATTCTCAAAACGTTTCATTTCACATTGGAAAAACATTTCCATACTTATTTATTAATAAGTAATTCACAAATCCATTTATTTTCAACACTTGGAAAATATTCAATATACTTAAACTGAAATTAAGTCTATTTTTCATTCTTTAAGGAAATCATTCTCTTAAACATATTTATTTGGGCCAAAACGAATGTTGCGCAAAACATCGTTACGACAACCCAAAACACCAGTATAGGGATTCGAAATTAAAATAGATATATAAATCCCAATACTATACAAAAACATTTCCTTTCGGAAATCATTTACTATAACAACAGTGTTATAGTCCATCATTTCCTTCTATTTCTCAAAAACATCTATTTCAACAATAAATGTTGAAATCTATGTCTTCGATTTATAATACATTTTAAAACATCATTAAAACGATTAACTTCATTTTATAATATTCATTTTCCCAAGCATATCCATTTTATTTGATAATATATTCACTGTCCAAAATCGTGAATATACTTCCTTAACCAATTTCAACTTTCAATTTATCAAATTCCATTGATTTCGAATTTATAAACAATGTCTATAAATTCCATTTCTATTTATAAGCTTTGATTTAAAAATCTCCTTTATTAATCCGATTCAATTTATATATATCTCAAATATATACCAAAGTCCATATTATAAGTTAAATACTTATAATTCATTTATTTACAAATCGTTCTTTTAAAACTTTACAAATTACAAATCTTATTCACTTATGAATTCATTTATAATTCATTTTAACGCTTATAAATACTCGTTTTATAATTCCTATATTTTTAATTTATAAATATCAAATTTTAAATCTTTTATATAAATTGTTTATAAAACAATTCAAAAATCCCAATTTAACTAAATTTATCCTTTTAATAATTTAAAAATCGTTATTTAAAGCTTATATACTTCACAATCACACTTAAGTATTATTTTCCAAAAAATCATAACTTTTATGAAAATAAAATTATAACGTTTATTTATTTTAACAATTCAAAATTTAATAAAACGTATACTTTCGAAAATCTCTTTAAAATCCCTTTTAAAACCAAAATCATTATTTTAAAACTTCAGAAATGGATCCGATGATGCAGCAGCACCAAATAGTCAATCACGACAACAAACATCATATATCGATATGATAATCAATCAAATATCACAATATCTGAAAATCAAATAAATACTGGTGAGGAATCCAGTTGGATCCCTCCAACCTGTTTCCCTGCATCCACAGATATTAGCACAATACCAATTCCGCTCCAGTACGGAATTATCGCGGTATATGGGATTCATAAAATATTATCCGCTTAATAGGCGGCGCAATAGGGTCTCATCCGCTATATAATGCGGGAAAAATCAACTCTAAGTACATAAGTAATACCAATTTCACTGTACTGTGAAATATTCGCGGTATATGTTTTTAATAAATAACATCTGTTTACTAACGGCGCATAATGTCTATTTTAACAATCACTAGTTGACCATCATCATTCAAACATGCATTCAAGAATTTTAAATATAACTATTTAAAATTTAAAAATCGAAACCGATTCGATTGAGTGGGAAGTTCTCACCTTGATTTCAATTTCGTTTTCAGCTTTTATTTCGAATAAAATTAAACACGCGTTTAATTTTATCCGAAATTCTCACTAGCTCCAAACGACTCCAAACCAGCTCCATAGCGTAGTACTCGTCCATAGGATTCCAACGCAACTTGATTTGTCCGAAACAGACCTCGCATCAAAAAGTTACGTTATTTTAAAGTTATACGAATTGAATATAAATAATTATACAATTTTAACCTAAATGCAATCAGGATCGTTCATTTGAAACTATCAGATCCGGGCCGCACCTTCTTCTTCCTCTCCCCTTCGTTCACGCGTTTAGCTCCCAGGAAGATCACGCACTCAAGAAACCCAAACCGCCATCCAAACCCTAAATCTCGCGACCAACCCACACGACTTCACGACGATCAGACGACTCCACATCGAAGACCACGACGAACCCCACCCTCGGCCTGAATGATGGCCAGCTCGGCCTCCCCCTCTCCTTGAAAAACGCGCACAAAGCCGGCCCCTTCAAACACATATTGCCGTTGATTTTCTCAACGAAAATCGATCATCCCCGTATGGATTCGTAGATCTCACTTAGCTCTATAACTTTGTAGTTGGAAGCTTTTACTAATTGTTTATGGATTGAGAAATATTGAGGGATGAACGTGGGAGTTTTCTGGTCGTTGGACATTGAAGTGGCGGCTAGGCTGTTACAATTAGGGTTTGCAAAAAATTGTGAAGAGTATGGTGCTTTTATAGAAAACTTTTTGAGTTACTATTCATCCGGAATTTTCGAACTCCAAATCTTGCGCGGTGACCGGCGTTTCTAGGGTTTACCCCGCGTTCCGGACACAATGGAACAGGTAATTCGATCATCTGTGCGAGATACGGCAATAAATGATCGATTTAAAATTAAACCGATTTAACTAATTTCTAGGCGTTTGGGCTCGCACCGGACAAACGATAAATCCGATTGACACGAAATTTGAAACCATACAATAATATAACATTACGGATCCGATGAAACTAGTTTCGTCGAAATCCGAGATTGTTTGAAAAATGGCTATTTTAACTCGCCAAATTAATATTAAAACAATTTCGATGCGTTTCGAGCTGCCATTGTCAAACGAAAATTCCCATTGCTACGAAAATTGAAATCCGGTAATAACTAACTATTACGGATCCAATGGAACTAGTTTCGTCAAATTCTGGGACTGTTCAAAAATTGACTAATTTCACTAGTCGATTTAAATATTAAAATATTCAATTTTCACAAATTAACTTGTAATTCGATTTTAAAAGTTCTAAAATATCGTTCTAACTCCAATATGATAAAATAAAATTTTACAAATCATTTTCAATCATATTTAACCCAATTTTCAATTATTTCAGTATTTTCCCAATATTAAATTATCGATTTAATTATTCAATTAAATCCAATTATTCGAAATAAAATTTATTCAACTTATAAATTTCACTTATTAATATTAAAATTCAATTAAATATATAATTTTAAATTGACAGAAATTCTGGATCGTTACATTAATTGAAACTCATGGCAATAATCTTCTTGAAAAAGTCTTTAACCCAGATCCGGGCATTAGTAGTGGACAATAAAAAATTCATAATAAAATCTCGAGCCCAGATTAGGATATTTTTAGGTTATAGCCTCGAAACCTAGATTTAGGTATAATAAAGACCGTAAGTGATTGAAAAAGACCCGATACCAAGGTTCAGGTATTAATAGGTGAAATTTAGAAATGAAAGACCCACAACCTAGATTTGGGTATTAATAGATGAAATTTAGAAATAAAAGTCTCGAAACCCAGATTCAGGTAGACGGAATCCTGATTTACTCCTTAGATTATACCCTCTTTGACATGCATAAACCCTTTAGGCCTTGTATATAGTAGTAATCTGATTGGCTGCTTCTCAAGCATAGACGTCTTAGTCCATAATCCGATGTTTCACTTCTTGGGGCTGGACATCTTAGTCCATTGAAGATATGCCACTTCTCAGGTTCGTACATCTTAGTCCATTATTTGTTGAGCCTCTTCTCAGGTTTGGAAATCTTAGTCCATTATTTGATGAGCCTCTTCTTGAGCTTGGACATCTTAGTCCATTGTTGTTTGGTGCTCTTGGTTAGCTCATTTTAGAGGCTGGAACCAAGGACTTACCCAACCTCCCTTTAGAAGGTACCTTGACCTGACCAGAGGTGCGGCCAAGGGCTTGTCTGATGCTTTAACCTGGCCATTGCATGGCTTGGTTAAAGGCTTACTATGACCTCCCTCTAGGAGGCGTCCTACTCTGGCCATAGTGTGGCATGGACATGGGCTTATTCAGTGCTTTATCATGGCCATAGCGTGGCATGAATAAAGGCTTACTCCTTCTTCCCTCTAGGAGGTGCATTGACCTGACCAAAGGCGCAACTAAGGGCTTGTCTGGTGCTTTATCCTTGCTATAGCATGGCATGGATAAAGGCTTACTCCGTCCTCTCTCTAGGAGGCGCTTTGCCCTGGCCAACTTGGCATGGACAGAGGCTTTCTACCATCTTAGGTAGTGTCCGAATAAGAGAAGCATTTCACTCCCAACCATGTAGATTCTCTTTAGAAAAATAGCTCTTTATTGATCTCATTCAATATTTCTTTACAAATTCGTTGATCTTTCCTTAACGAAAGAAATTGATTATCATCCCTTCTAGGGCCCTACAATAATTACTCTTATGTCCATTCATATGTGATAATCACACTAGGATCCCCTTAGATTCCTTTCATGTTTTGGCTTCTTTCTCTGTGATGGCCAATAATTAAGCTTATCCTTGGTTAACAAGTAGACATTCTCTATGGATGTTGTTAAGTTGCATTCTTTAGGAAGTCTAGATTTGAAACTTGTTTCTTAAGGATGGCCTTTTGATTTCTTGTTTCTTGGCCTTGTAGTTTCACATTCTTTGATTGGTTTCCTTTTCAACACCCTTTGGAGTTCTTGTGTTAGAAGTATTCTTGTTGTAGCTTATTGCCATTTATGTGAAAAGGCATTGTAGTCAGTCGTTATTTCTTTTTCAAAATTGTGCCTTTGGAGTAATGTTGGATAGTTTTTCTCATTTGACCGAACAAATTTTCACTTCCACTTTTCCTTTTTCCTATGGCAAAAATAGGGGTGGAGCCAATATGAAAGGGGTTCAAGCTCCATTTCTCAAGATCATATGATTCCGCTTTTTTCTTGTTCATAATTCTTAGAGCTTCTAATCTTAGCCCTTGCTCTTCATACTAATTGGAATCCTTGGTGGTTCTTGGGGAGAGTCCTATCAAATATGGTTCGGAAGACCCTTGATCAGATCATTTGATTCTTCTAGCAATGATGGTGTTAGACCAAAATAGATAAGCTTAAGATTGAGTTGAGTTGGGTCAGAGACAAGTGGTGTTGGGTGTTCAACCAAGTCGAAGGTTCAAGCCCTCCTTTTAGCACCAAAATATTAACAAGAAAACTTATCAACACTCCGAAGTAGAGTTAAAGGGCTAGGTTAATCCCTTTTGGTTTCTTTTAGGTAAGTCAAGATGAATAGAATGTGTGTGTTCTCTTTGGCTACCCTTCGAATAGGTCGCTGTAGTGAAAACTTGTTTAGATCAACCTTTCGACCTAGTTGAAATGGTCAATTTCTTTTCTTATCAGCCTTTCGAGCTTGCTGAGATGGTATGGTAACCCCTTCGAAAGCCTTTTTTTTAAAAGCAGTTGCATTACAGAGAAGGATTATTCTAAGAATCTAGGGTTGAAACTTGACTTGGTGGGTTTCGAACCCATTGAAGGCTTAAGACATTTAGTAGTTATGGCTTTGGTCAGGAATCTAGGATTGAGGTTCCAACCCTATCGAAGGTCATAATCTTAAATGTCTTGGGATTAGGTTGGAAATTTAAGGTTAAAGTGGATTAGTATTAGGTTTCGACCTTATCGAAAGTAGAAGTCTTACGAATGGTGGCCTAGAGTCTTAAACTGGTATTACTTGACAATATGAGCGCTTCAAACTTATTCGGAAGAGACCTTCTGATATGGTCGTCACCTATAACACGAGATTATTCCTAATAAAAGCTTATAAAACAATTAAGTAATTAAGAATGCATGAAGATTTCCCTTTCTCCACTCAAAGAAGATATTATTGAACAATTTTCCCAAATTCAACTTATAGATTAGGGTTTACAGCGTTTTAACTAAGAAAATAAAAATTTAGAATGATTGAGTTCGAACCCGTCGAAGGCTTAAATTTGGAAGGTGGAGGAGGGACTTTGGATTATCATCGAATCTTAAAAAATATAACTTGAAAATGGACCTTCTTCTAACAGATTTTTCGACAATTAAATCATAGAAGTTGGGAATATTGTCCAAGTAAAAGTACTTGAAAATTAATTTTTCTACAATTTAGAAAAAAAATCACTCAATTTGGATCAACTTTGAGGGTGACATGGTCAAAAGAAGATGAGGTATTTTTGGATTTGAAAATCTGGGTCCAAAAATGGGTCTAAATGAAACGAGATTTGGACATAGCTAAGCTCAAAATTTAAAGAAGTGATACAAATGAAAGTTGTAGCCAAGAATCTTTACACGGTTTTCAAGAAAGATAACATCCATTTTTTCAAGAAATGGGAAAGATATGGCAGAAAGAAGAGAAGACAAAATTGAGGAAATGAAAGTGGTATTTATAAGCAAGGACAAAGAAAATTACCTAAACACCCTTGGTACTTTACCCTCCATCTCCACCTACCACATCACCATGCCACCTCACCTTCATGTACTTCAGCCCACAAGCTTGTTCCCCCCTAAAACCCTATGAGCCAACATGTTTAAACATGTTTGTACTTAGTTGCCAAAATGTCATTTCATGTTTGTTAAGGCATCTTATTTTTATTATATTTTTTATTTAAAACTGTATATACTTAAGTATGTATATATACCATAATATATCCTAATTAATATGTAAGTATATGTATCTATTTATATTAATAATGTTTTCACACTTGTGACAACTTTTAGCCAACAAAAAGTCGAAAATTCAGAAAACGAATTCCAGTCACATTTTCAATTTTTCTTCGAGCTGTATATTTTTGTACATACATTTGGAAAACTATTTCACCATCATTATTTAGTATTTCTAATGATTTTTTTTTAATTATAAAATCTATTATTTTAATATTTAAAATTAATTAAATATTCCCAAATTAAAGTGATGAAATTCCGGATTGTTGTAGGGTCTAATAAAACACCTTTTGGCCTAGGTTTAAAAAATATTTTTTTATATATTAAATAGAAATTTTATTAATTAGATTAAATTTGAATTTTAAATTAAAAAAATATATCCTAATTTTTAACAGCATTGTTTCATGAAACTTGATTTTGAAAATTATTTTTTAGACTTTGAGTTTGCAAATAAGAGACGGATTCTAATTTCCACTTATACATACATACACACAAAGAGAGTAAAAAAGTTATATTCTCGATTGAAAACAATAATAGAAGATTTAAATTTTAAATATGTATATATATATATATGTATGATATTATTTATGAGACTATATTTTTTTTCAAAGTTTATGTCGGAAGTTTTATAAAGAAATAAATTTTCCTATTAGCTGAAAAACAATTATTTTATATATACGGGTACTTTTGCACGTGCGATGCACGTGTACAGGAGGAATTGGCATTAAAAACACTGTTTTTAAAGTTTTTTTGATTTTACAAAATTACTTTAACGTGTGCGTAATGTTACATATTTTTATGCATATACATGCACAAATCAATCGTTTATCAAAACATGAATGAAACTAAGTTATTTAAGAAAATCATTAAAAATCTAAAGAAAGCAATCAACTATTACATAAATATATAGACAAATGTAACAAATATTGAAATTAGCGCTTTTAGTAATTTAGAACTTAGAAAACTTGCATTATCTCTCTTTTAAAAGTATTAAACCGCCATATGAATATGTAGAGAATTTTTCTTGCTAACCATTAAGATTGGAGTTCCTATGATATCCACTTCCTCAAAAACCTTCAGTACTTACCAAAGTATAAAGCTATTTGGTGCCGGTGTATAATAGCGTGTAACCATGGAATAGCATGTTATGTGTTATGCTAATGTGGCACCACATACTTCGAGTGCCAAGCTGACATAGAAGAGAAAGAATGCTATGAGTACACATCAAAACAAATATGAAACCACTGGACGCTAATGAAGAAAGGATGGGAAATTCTGCACGAATTTAACTACGATGGATCGGGTTTGCGTTGGGACATTGAGACATAGCGCTTGAATGCAGGGGAAAACGAACATATATATGAGCGTTATGTCCATTACTTTTATTCCAATATAAGAAGATGCGTTGTGTGAACACTTAGCATTCAAACTATTAGAGTATTAAAAAATGGGTTATGATACTACTACCATACCATGAGCGCTAACTTATATAAACATAATATAAATTACTTTCATTGGCATAATAAATATATTAGAGCAGTGTTTCTGGACTTGGTCCTGTGGTAAGGAATACATTGGTTTTTGATAACATTATTGTCCAATTTACAATCATCTCTTTTTCCACATAAAATCATTTAACTTACTTTAGTCATTTGGACTTAATTAGTGAATCAAATTTGTAACTTGAATAAGAAGCAATTAGAACTCTATAAATTAAATGAGCATTATATGTAATCCACAGTTAAAAAAATTGCTATTAGTATACAATAATGTGTATCGTTGATGTTGTTTCGTACTTATTATTGATGTCTTTTGTATATAAAAGAAATTATTATTGATGTGCTTTAGCATAAAATCTAGTATAAATTATTAGTTGCCGTCAAAAAAATTGTTGTCTAGTATAAATTATTAGTATGTATGTATTTATGTATGTATGTAATAAGTCGTAAATTTTTGGCATACCACTTCAGGAGTAAAAAGATATCTCATTTATCATCTTGAGCACAATGTGGAAAATAGTGGGGTTCATCAGGTCATGGCATTTACGGCTGGAAAATTTTAATAATATGTTGTTGTTTTCCACACTTTTTTCCTTAACTGATATGTCATTGTACTTCACGGGTAACACTGCATCTGATATATGCTATTTATGTTCGTGTTCCAATGATGTACAGGTGAAAATGTCATGGGTTATTTTATATAATAATATACTATTTTATATGTAAGTTTCGTTTTCGCTGTTATAAATATTTTGAGCATTGTACTTGCAATGTCGTGTGCTTTCCTTGTTTTGACTTTATTGGCTTGATCTATTTGTTGTATAAAGTTGCTATAACCCAGCAACGTGTACAACCTTGTAACATTCATACAGATAAATATTTATTTGATGTATTTTTGCTTTTTTTGTGAATGACCAACACTGTATGTATGTATGTATGTATGTATGTATGTATGTAAGTTTCAATAATTTTTAGTTAGATTACAAACACACGTACACCACCATACCCCACCCATGCAACCCCAAAGTGCACATGCACGCATTCCGCACGTGCTCACATAGATGGTAGTGGAAATCAATAGAATAAAAATATCAAATTAATTTTTTTCCATAGGTGGGGATAAAATAATTTCTTCTAGAAATTAACTATATCTTGCAAATACTAATCACAGTTAACTGAACACAAAATTCATTGCAAACACGTCTAATATAAATCATGATTATACATACAAATATGAAACAAATAATTTATGAATTTCTACTGGAATTCATTAACCATCTTTCACACCACATCACAATTGGAACTCCACACCAAGATGCTAGTAACATGCACCTATAGTATGAGCCATCTATCTTTTCTTGACCGCAACATTATTTGGTGGCACTTGCTTACACTTCTATCATTCAAAACATTTTCTAAACTTGCCAATGCTTGATTCATATGTAATTGTAATCATCCATACAAAGAACTTTAATGTTGCAACAGGTTAATAAACCCATTTCTTGTTGCCATATCCTAGTGTACCTCCCGCTGTATAGAAAAAACAGATAGATATTATTGCTCGCTGGAAGAAACCTACCACATTTATATTCAAGGAAAGTATATAACTCCCCTATTACTACCATGCATTAAAATGCAATGCCTCTACATTTATAATGTGTATGACTATGATGTATGCCTACCACAATTTTGGGCACAATGAAATACATATATAACGTATGCTCTGGCTGTACATCTAGCAAACCCGATAATGCATCTTTTCCTTTTATTGGGCATCCACTTATATATTAAAAGAACCTACTCTTTTTCAAACATACATAAAAGTATGGATTTGTACGTTAAAGTATGAAAGGACATGCAAGGACCAACAACGTAATGTAAAAGGATCAAAATCATACCACAAAACACCGTATTCTTGCACTTTAAAAGGAACAAAATCAACCAAAAAAGTCCATTTCTTATGAGCATAGAACATAAGAAATTATATGGGCATAAAATAATTAAATCTCAACAATCATAGTTTCTTATGAAGCCATGTAGCGTGAGGAGCAATATATGAAGGCATGATTCAATAACCAACATTATATTTCTGTATTTCAATTGTTTATATAAAACCATGCTTTTGCTTTTGGGGTGATAAAATTTTCAAATTAGAATTTTATGGCATAACCTTTTCACATGTATGTGTGATGCATGTGAGTACACTGGGTATTCGGTTTACTCAGAACAGTGTTAAAGGCGGAAAATATATGTAGATCAAAGTGTATGTGCAGTCTTTAGCAATAATGAATAGGCATGGACATTGTTTGTTTATGATACATTCTTGTATCCAATTATTTGTTACTAAACGTTTCCAAACTATTTTGAAGGACAATTTGTAGATTTTACGATAACCAAAACTTGAATTTTTGTTTCTTAACGTTTATATTTGAATATTCTTTTATGTAATAATTTTTATAATATGTTATATTTTGAAGTCTATAACAAAACCGATAGTAAAAGAACATATGTGGCTCTGCTGCGTAACCTTGTCTATCCAAAACTATATTTGCCTAAACTTAAGTCAAAGAAAGTAAAATGATATCTATTGAAACTCTTGCAAGGCGCCTTAAATCTTATAAATTCAATGCAGAATACACTATTTTTCTTCTATAAATGCTACAGGAGATTTTGGTTCTGGGAAAAGTTGAATACAGGTACTCTTTTTGATACCTATTACCATGCCTATAAATAGATATCATGTTTTCCAACTTTTAAATGATATTTCTTTAAGTCTTACATTCATTAAACGCAATGATAAAATAGTAATAAATGAATAAACGATTACTGGGTTTGCCTAATCTGTATAATGTGAAATCTTAGTGTGCCCCTCAATTCCCTCATGATAAAGCAATTACTGATGAAAACCTAAACATATCAGCATTAATCTTTTATTATAATTTATAACAATAACAACAATGAAATAACCAACTAAACACTGCATCATCTAATACGTATTTGAGTAACTGTCAATATGGGATTCAAACTGATTATGGAGTGGGCATGTTATAAAGAGCTCTGTTTTTTCAATGAGGAAGAAGAATAAGATAGGCTGTGTATGATACTTTTCAATTCACACAAAAACATTTTATGTAAAATACTAAACATGAATAGCCTCAATTTTACTCTTTAAATTCTATCATAGCTTACAATTATCTACATCTAAGCACTGTTAGATTTAATTGACTTTCACGAATTTAGAATATATTAAAAATACATTATATTTCATCCTAAGTAATAACAAAAATGTTTGTATATCTAGTAATGCCTTTATGATTAGGCAAAGTACAATCCATTTTAATATTAATTTTCAATAGACACTACATAAAGTAAATAAAAATGTATCCAGTCTTCAGTTTAGTAATTTAAGTGCCTAAAGTTGAATTCGATGTAAAGTATTTTCTATACAGAAATTGATCAAAAATAGTACTATGATACATAAAGCATATTCTGTTTCTTCAAGTAAGTATATAATATCTTATTTTCTTTTTAGTTAAAAAAAGGCACAGGAATTGAAAATTAGGTGTCGTAGTGTTTATGTAATTCTACTTTGCTAAAGCTTTATTGAGCATCATAATGTCGATGTTGATTTATCCACTTTGTGCTGCATCTTACTTACATAGTATTTTTAGTAATATGAACTTACTAATAGAATGGTAAGGAACCAGAGGCTTATAGTCGAAGCTGAAGACTTTCAGTTACATTATTCAGATTCGGATACTGAGCAACCAAAGTCCACTGTGTGTAGTTTAACCGATATTGAAACTGGTGGTGGTGATTTTTGCCCGCCAGTAATCTTTGTAATTTAGTTTCACATGCCAATGCACGCAAACTGGACACATATGGTTTGTACATTTCAACAGCAGTGCATTATATTTTCTCCATGTGTTAATCCCAATCATGCTTAAAATCTTAGAATCGCACAAAAATTAAACCTATGTTTTACTTAGGAGGATAGTAAGAGATACTATAGTGAACTTGACAGGGAGTAGGAAAATGAAAAAAGTATTAAAAATAAAAATAATTTGACCTTTTAATAAAGAAACTTCGCATTTTACCTTCAACAAAGAAAGAATTGGCAAACCAATGGATTATGTCCCACCACTTGTATACGAACACATAAGGGAAAGGAAGCACAATCATAGAATGTGTTCTTTCTTGTAATAAGGAAGTCAGAAAATCTTATGTCAAAGCAATTAAAATTTCACCATTTTTGGACGTACACAAATTATTTTGTACCTATAGAAATATAAATAGATTGATTTAAATATAGGTTTCTAATCTTATAACTTGAGTTAAGAGTAAGATTATGTAATTGCAATTTATATGTCAATTGGCATCAAAAAGTTATGAAATGGCATATGCATATTAGGTTCCATAAAAAGTGTAGTAAAGAACTAATGGATCATACCAACATAAGCATAAATGCCTCTTTCCTAGCTTCTTCTGTTTGTGGTACATGTATGTTCATCTCATCACCATCAAAATCAACATTATATGGATTGCAAATAAACTCGTTGAATCTTAAGGTTCTCCATTGCATATCCTTGTCTAAACATGTCAAAATAGGATCGACTATTTTAAAAGAGCAAATGGCAACCAACAAACAACAGAAGAATGTGATAGAATACCTTATGACACATGATAGACATAAAAGCTCGGTTGTCTGTTAAAAAGAACAAAATCACCATCTTCCAAATGCCTGTGGACTATATACCCAAATTTTAGTTTATTGGCAACATCCTTCCTATCTGCACATTTCATATTCCTGCAAGATAACCCAAGAAGTTCCGTAGAAGGTTTAAAGATAAATAAGTTAAAAAATATACTTTCCTTGGCTTTGAATTTTCATCAGGTGGAAATACAAAATTTGAACCAGGGTGTTTAAAAGGATCATTTCATATGCATTGTTGCAAAATTTCTATGTTATGAACTGTAACTCTCTTCGGTTATGTGACCAGCTGAGCCATCAATATTGGAAATCCAACATAGAAAAACAAAATACATCAACTGACATATGTACGAGGAAATCAAATGATTCAGATTGATAGAAGTGTGCCTAACATTCACTTAATCTATATACCTAACTTTCTAAAATGCAGTAATAAATTCGGAAATAAATCATAGCTAGTAAGAATGAAACTAATTTTTGTAGTGAGCAATGGTGATTATATTATATTAATAAGTGGGATTCTAGCCATTCAGACAAAATAAAGGGGTTTGCCATTTAACTATAGTGGCAAATGTAAAACTCAAAGAATGTTGCGCATATGGCCAAAACAAAGAACGTTCATTGTCATCAATGTCAACTTCATGCATGGATATCTCTGTCCATTTAATGCTAAAGTAATCTATTACATGGAACACATACATGCTTTCCAGAACACAAAAAAATGTAAAAATATCCTAGGCAGTATAACTAAAATTGGTACTAAATTTAAATAGTGGCAGAAATATTTACGCATATATAGCAATAAAAGCAATCAAAAATGAACCCATTTTTTGCAACAATATCTCGATCTAATTATTTAAGTACTTTCCCACGCTCACTGGATATAACTAATGAACAACCATATATAAGTAAAGCAACTCAATCAGGGTAATCAATGAACGCGTTTGACCATAGCTTATTTGGGGATCCCTTGCGATCTGAAACCGCCGTCCCCCTTGAGATCTGAATCCTCCGCCGTCCCCATCTTTGTTCGGTCTCCCCTCTCCCCCCGACTCCGCACCTATTCCATAACAATGGAACCTCCTGCCATTCGCCCTCCAGATCCCCCTCCCAACGATGTAGAACCTCCACCAGGATTCATGCCGATAGCTTCCAAAGCACGTGATTCTGCCGACAACGAAGGTTTCACCTTGGTGAGTAGACGTAAATGGAAACGTACCCCTCCTTTTCTGCCTAATTCACGTACAGGTAACCCTAATGATAAAGAGTAACATCAGAAAACCTCTTTTCCATCTTGTCCACCCACTGTTACAAATGTTACTAACACTAGTCAAAATTTGTCTCGCCTTAATACTCCTCAAACACCCCAGTCCGCAAACAATTCCGTCCTGAAAAGGTGGAATTTTTCCACCACATCCAGTCGTGCTTGGAATGAAGTAGTTAAAGGCAACAATATCCCTGTCACTATTCCATTGAAATTCTATCAACCACAAGAACTAAACTCACTCCAATGTGCCAAAATGTCAGAAGAAGTGGTGCTAAAGGCTAAAAAGCAATGGGACAACGCCATAGTGGTATATGTAGTAGGTCCGAAGCCGTATTATCCGTATTTCAAAGAATATATTATTAGAGTATGGAAACTAGAAGATGAATTCTCAATTTACTCGAAGGAAAACGGATTCTATGTTATAAAGTTCAACAAAAAACAAGATTGTGACAAAATTCTAGAAGGGGGTCCTTATTTCTATAATAAAAAACTAATGATGATGAAAAGATGGTCTCTGGGAATGCATCTCAGCAAAGAACTCCTGCACTCAATCCCAATCTGGATACGCCTCCCCAATCTCCCTCTGGATTATTGGACAGAAGAAGGAATTAGTAGGATTGCATCAGTGCTTGGCTCCCCAATCGAACTGGATAAGGCTACTGAAGGCATCATCAAAATAGCATACGCGAGAGTTCTAGTTGAAATAAATAACTCGTTCAAATTCCCTAGTAAGATTCCCATAATAACTGAAGACAATAAAATGATATGGCAAGAAGTGAGTTACGAATGGAAACCATCGTTATGTATGAACTGTTCGAGTTTTGGACATGCGGAAATCAACTGTCAATTTACTAAAGCGTGGCAACCAAAAACAGATGCGGTTCCATCTAAAGAAATCAACGCAGACATGGTGATAGACAACATAGAGAATAACGTGGAGGATGCAGTTAACAACAATCATAATACTGATGAAACAGTGACTACCTTTCAGAATATCTCTGAAACAATACAACAAATAATTCCACCAGCCCCTAATCCTCAACTCAATGTTATTGCAGACTCTACTCAGGAACATTCAAAGCAAACACAGGTAACACATCATATAGTTACAGGCCTGAATAAAATTACAAGTTCAAGCATTATTCCTAATGAGACAGAAACAACATCAAGTATACAAATTACAAATGCCGATACAAATAAACTCCTTCATGATTCCAGAGAAGTATGCATGACCCAATCTGAAGTGTCCAGTATGTCTGACCCTACTGAACAAATCACTAATTCCTCCCATAACTCCAAATCCAGCAACACGCGAAAAATAAGAACTGATGAAACCCCTTTTGAATTTAAAGCTTCAGCAGATTCTAATGTCGTCGACAATCCTGCATGGCACACCATGGTGAATCAACTAAAAGGAAAAAATAAAAAATCAAAAAAAGCGAAGTTATTGGTGAATGCTACTACTCCAGAAATCAGTAGCTACCCCGAAAACAATATTTAGATGGAGTTCCTCTTTTGGAACATAAGGGGTATGAATTCCCCTGCCAAGCAAATGGAAATGGTGAGATTAGTGAATAGTAATAAATTTTCCTTTATTTGCATGCTTGAAAATAAACTCTCGGCAAGTAATATTGATAACTTCATGAATAAAATCCACTCTAAATGGAAATTTACACATAATATATTAGATGGTCAGAAATGTCGTATTCTAATAATCTGGGATTCAAGTCAATGGTCAAATATAATTATCCACACTAATGAACAGTACATCACAAGTATCCTACACAATTATAATGGACTCAGTGTGATATGCACATCTGTGTATGGTCATAATGATGAAATGAAGAGGAAGGACCTATGGACATACATTAGTGAACAGTCTATGCGTACTAATCTGCCTTGGCTTCTAGCAGGAGACTTTAATTCAATATTATCTCCTACGGAAAGAATAAATAATGGAAGTTACACTGGTATGGGAGACCTTGATTTTATGAACTGCGTTAACAATTCTCGGCTTACTGAACCAATGTATTCAGGAAATTTTTATACTTGGAGAGGGGGTCTGCAATTTTCAATTCATAGCAAAATAGACAGAGTTTTTGTCAACTCTCTATGGTCTGAAAAGTTCAAACATTATGGTATACACTTTGGAAATCATTCCATTAGTGATCACACCCCCATCATGATTAATTTAATGGTCCAGAACACGAGAAGAAAGCCCATACCTTTCAAATATAAAAATTCGTGGCATCGACAAAGTGGATACCAGAGCATCGTCCAATCAGTTCTGGCGCAAGAATTTCCAGGGAATGCTCTCTACAATCTCCTATGTAAATTAAAAACTGTGAAAATTACTCTGAAAAACTGGATAGCAAATAAAAGCAATATATACTCTGAATTAGATATGTTAAAAGAGGAAACAAATGATATATACAAGAAATTAGTTTGTAATCCTCTTAACAACTATCTCATTGAAGAATATAGCTCGAAAAATGCACAGATTTATGATATTATGAGGAACATTGCGATAGACAATGAACAAAGGATGAAAATAAACTGGTTGACAAAAGTAGACAAACCAACTGAATTTTTCTTTTCAAAAATCAATAAAATTAAACCACCAAGGGGAAATAAATTCATTATACAAGAGAATGGAGATTGGTATCCAGCATCAGAAAGTATTGGTGGTGCAGCCACAACATATTTCACAAATCTCTTTTCTTCGCCTACAGGCAAAACTCAATTTCCAGACATAATATGCAAAAAAATCCTTTCAGAAAAAGCAAAAGAAAACATCTGCAAGCCTTTTCTCCTCGAAGAAGTTAAAGTTGCAGTTTTTCAAATTAGTGATAATAGTTCCCCAGGACCAGATGGAATTAACTCTAAATTCTATAAAATTCACTGGGAACAAATCAAATACGACATATGTAATGCTATGAATAGTACCCTTCAAGCAGGGAAAATCATTAAAGAAATCAATCATACATTCATTTGTCTTATCCCTCAAAATCCAAATGCAGTGGACATGACTGACTTCAGACTTATCTCCCTATGCAATGTATCTTATAAAATACTTGCAAATCTTTTATGCAATAGAATGAAAATCCTCATGAATGATCTAATCTCCTATAACCAGAATGCTTTCATTCCTGGAAGAGTTATCACAGATAACTCACTGCTAGCTAATGAAATGATAAGAGGGTTCAACAGGAAAAAATCCAATGAGTTATGTCTGAAAATTGACCTGCATAAGGCGTATGATAAAATTAATAGAGATTTTATTCATCATATGCTGATCTCAATGAACTTTCCCCCCAGATTTGTGGACCTCATATATGAATGTATTACTATACCCACTTTCTCGGTGCTAGTAGAAGGGTCACCACATGGTTTTATTAATAGCTCAAGAGGATTACGACAAGGTGACCCCCTCTCACCTTACCTTTTTGCCATAGCTATGGAATACTTGACTATTATTCTGGATATGGAATTTCACAAAGGCATTCTAACCCCCATTATTCAAAATGATCCAGTGATTACTCATCTGATTTATGCAGATGACATTTTGATATTAACTAAAGCCACAATTCAAAATGCTACTTGTATCAAGCAAAGTTTTCAAAATCTGTGCAACACTACAGGTCTGGAGTTAAATTCCAACAAATCCTCTCTTTTCTTTAGTAAAGGTGCCACAAATAAAGATCAGATAGCCAACATACTTAATATTCATATTGGTAAATTGCCAATCATCTATCTTGGCATTCCTTTATCAAACAACAAATTGAAAAAAGGGATTTTGGAGGATTAATTGATCAAATTAACAAAAAATTCAATCATTGGCACAGTAAGTTTCTAAACATTAGTGGCAGAGCTGAACTAATTAAAACTGTTATCCATCCTATTTTGCATTTCTGGCTTCAATTTTCTCCATTTCCACTAACAGTTAGGCAAAGAATTGATAGCTTATGTGCAAATTTTTTATGGAAATCTAAAGCTCACCAAATGAAATGGGAAGAAGTGTGCAGAACTAAAACTGAAGGTGGTTTTGGAATCAGAAAAATTGAAGATATCTCTAAAGCAGTGGCCTCAAATCTTTTGTGGAAATTTATCAATTGTGAAACCACATGGTCTAAATGGATGAAAAACAAATATTGTAAAAATACAAACTTCTGGAATGCTAGTACTGATATTACTGCATCAAACACCTGGAAAACATTACTTCGAGCAAGACAGTGGTGCAAAGGTCTCATTAACAAAAACATAGTCAATGGGGATGACACAAGCCTATGGTTTGACCCTTGGATAAATGGAACCTCATTAATAGATGACATAGGATGGAATACCATGTCAATGATTAGAGGGCATAACAGAAAAGTGTCTGATTTGATCTCCAACCATAAATGGAAACAAAACATCAATTATGTCCCTACTCAGTTCCATCAAACCATATACAATGTTAACATCCTACCTCAGTATGAAAAAGATTATTGGAATTGGCTACCAAGTAACAATGGACAATTTACACTAAAGTCAGCATGGAATCAATTAAGGAATAAGCACCCAGAATATTTCTGGACAAAAATCATATGGGGTAAGGGATGTGCCCCCAAAATGTCAATATGTACTCTACTGGCCATCCAAAACAAATTGAAAACCAAGGTCCGTATTAGCAAATGGAACACAGACATGGACCAACAATGCAATTTATGCACAAGCCATATAGAAGATAGAGACCATCTATTTTTCAACTGCCCGTATTCAAACAAGTTGCTGGAAAATACCATGCAAAAATTGAAATTAGACATCAATCTAAATTTCAACATTAACCAAATTATGGAATGTATAAGCAACAGCAACAAGAATCGAAATTTAGACAACCAAATCAACAACATTAGCGTTTACTTCCCTGATTTGGAACATTTGGTGTGAAAGAAACAACCGGATCTTCAGAGGTATTGAAATGCCAACAACAGTCAGATCCACCCTGAAAAATCATGATGTTAAAATGCTTACGCAACACTTAATCCAAGATAGTGATCTTAGTAGAGAAGCGAAACTCATCTATGAAAACTGGAACATTGTCAGAAGGGCTCAGGCTCCTCCGCATCCCCCCTGATCTGCTTTTACACTAGAGAGTTTCTTCTGGCAAATCCCCGCTGATGAGATTTTTGTCCACTTGTATTTCCAGACCCGTTTGTGCTTTGCTTGGCATATGTTTTTTGCTCCCCTAACGAGACAGAAGTGGAATCGCACTTCCTTTTAGAAGGTTCTGGATTGAATCCTTGTGAAGGATGTATTCTTTTCTACTTTTGTTGTTTTTGTGTTTTCGGTCTATTTTTTTATCGGTCCAAGTTGTTATTACGGATGTTTTTGAGTACATTATAAACTTTGTTTCAACTCCTCCATCTGTTCAACAACTTGGATCCGTTCTCTCTGAATTGTATCGTTAATATATGGAAGTGATATGTACTCTTTTTCCTTGTAAGGTACCCGACTAGGTTAGGGGGGTTACAAGGTTTTAATGAGGCATATCATGAAAATATATGCTCTTCTTTGTTAATAAAGTACCTTTTCTCAAAAAAAAAAAATAGTAGATCATTTTCGAAATTTGGCATTTTTAGTAATAGAAATAGGAAAAAGAAACAAAGGTACAGTTATTTTTATGTGACTAAATTTTAAAAGAAGGGGAATGAACAAAATGAGTCAAACCTGAACATGAATCAATCAGAAGTTGAATCTTAGCCTAAGAGAGGGAAAACAAAACCTAGAAACTAAATTAGTAAAGTAAGTTTTAGATCTTAATTTCAAAAATATCGTAGGCACCTCTTCGCCTTTGATTTCTTGCTTCAGATATTATCGTTTGGGAGAGAAACTAATGCATGTGATGGTGGAGAATGTGAAAGATGGTTATGTCCACTACTTAGTTTCTGCAATTTACATAAATGACCCGACGTGGTAGATTTTGGAATGAATTAACGGGAACAATTTAGGAAATGCCAAAAAGGCTTCACTTTGACTGCTTTGACTAGGGTTTTGCTTTATAATATATATATGTATGTCCAAAAATAAATTATGTTTATTTAAATAAACTATGTATATATACATCTATAAATATGCAAAATATTTGAGAAAATAATATATTAAATATAAACATTGTATATCCATTTTAAAAACATGATCACAAATCCCATTGTTCATAAATACCATATATTGTTCATTTTATGTACCACTTAGTTTATTTACGTCATTTGTTTATATTCGTATTTATAGTCAAGGACCATTTGCCTAAGTTGTGTTATCTATAGATTGTATTTTGGAGATCTTAGGTTTGATTCCTAAGGCACCAAAATAATTCCTCTCCTTAAAATTAAATATTACTCTTGGTATTAAAGATATTCATATTGTATTAAAATTAAATCAATTTAAAACTAAAACTAAGCTAATAATATAATTTAAGATACAAAATATTAAGACTAAAATTAAAGAAAAATTAATTTCAAATATTAAACTCTTCTATTATCAGATATACACTAGATAAGATTTGATGAGAACGAATTACTTCTAAAAACACAAAATAAAGGTATAGTGCAAAATTAGTAAAATGTTCTTTTTTTATGAAATTCCCAATTTTTTCCCACTGCCAATGTAGTCGATCCGTTAATTATTTCAAAGTCCGCACTATGTTTGTTGGATCAGGTGCATTTACAATAAGATAAAAATGGTGATTTAAAAAAATTAAAACTAGAAGTGATATTTTATTCAAATAGAGTAATCATTCTGTTGTCTCAAAGATTCAAATCTAAGACCTCTAGAACCGCATGTTTGTATTTTATGTTTATAAGAGTAGTAAATTTTATACCGAACTATGTTTAGTATTTATTAATAAAAGAGTTTGAGAAATATGTTAATTTATTTAATATTATCTAATTTTTTTATTTATTTGTTATTGTTTAATAACAATATTATTGTTAATTCCATTTAAAATTTCATTTATTAATTTATTTTTAATTTATTTTTATATTTTTAACAATTTAAAATGTTCATATTTACAATACAATTTATATTTTCACATACATACACATTAAACAATTCAATTTGTATTTTCACTAATATAAACTATTTTTTCAACAATTTAATTTTAATTAATAATTTTATAAACAATATATATATATATATATGTATATGTATATATAAAATAATATAATTTTAAAATATAATTTATTCTTATAATAAATGATTAGTTTAAGATTCTTTTCTTTTTCAGCAGCCAAAAACATTATCATTTTTTTAAAAGTTCGTATGGAAGTGTGTGTGTTTTTTATGTATGTATGTCGTTGTATGTATGTGTGTGTTTATTTATGTGTTTGTATGTATATGTGTGTATTTGTATAAAACCAATAACAATACTAGAAAATGAATGCAGTAAAATCGCATATAAACTCGCAAACTATGCTTATAAATGAAATTAAATTTAAAATATGTATTTAGTGTTAAGTACATATCTCTGTGGAAAGAATTAACTCAACTTCATTCATGAATCGCACTTTATTCAACATAATTTGATTACTCCTTATCGATACATCATTATGTAGCATAGGAAGGAGTGACTTTGAAAGTGAGTCTTATTTTCTTTTAGATACTATTGGAACTCTTATCCAAAATACTTACATATTCAATTAAATCAAATTGATTTATTTCTTTTGCATGTTATCTTTTCTATTTCCATTTCATATTCTATGAATTATCATAGATTTCTAACTTTTGTATCAAATACACATTCATATCTAAGATATTTTGTTAATGAATTTAACAAAGTAAGTGGATCCATTTTTTGGTATCACTAAATTTGGAACACATACAATATGTATCAATTTGAAGAGTTTTCTAACTTCTTTTGTAACTTCTGCCAAATGAGTACTTGTCTCTCAATCATTTGAGATATAATTCATAAGTACCATATGCTTCAAATCATATGATTAAAGAATTATTTCTCAATGATATGGGTTAGTCCATAATTCCAACATTAATTTTTGAATAATTTAGTTGTTTCTATATTTTCTATACCTAACACTTCACTACTACTACAAAACAAATACCTTCTAAGCCAAAGCATAGATTTAGTTTATAACGAATATTCATATTAAAAATAACTTCTTTTATTTCAATTAATACTGAAAACAAATATTATTTCATAAACAGTATAATTTGGCATACATGAAAGTAATCTTTTGAAATTTGATGCATCCACTAGTAAGTGTTATATGATATGCTCCCACTATTCACTAGTTAAAATATTTATTTGTAATTACATTTTATTTTTCTTTGTCAATCTTTAATTTAGTTCATTTAGTATATTGTAATCGATAAACAATTTTATCAATTATGTTAACAATGCAGAATTATTTTAAGTAGATTTTATATTATCATACATGTTCTTATTAGATTGGTTTATTGTATTTATTTAATTAAGCTCCCACCGAGTTCTACATCTCCAAAATCCTAAAATAGATATGGGAATGTCATAAATCCTTCAGTATGGGTTTGGATCTGTTTATCATGTTATTATAACCTTGAGGGTGCTCAACAAATTGCAGTCCACATAAACAGTAAGCAACTCTTTACTGATTATATCTCATATATAACTCTTAACCATACTTTTACTACGCTCCTAGTTATCTTTATGATATTAAAAGTGCTCAACAAATCGTAAAGTACATTAGATATTGTAAACTAATCATTTCACAATACACTAAGGAGAGTTATATAACTCTTGAGGGTGCCCAACAAAGTTACATAACATTATTACTTATTTAGGGATAATATAAAAATCACCTTAGATATTCTATGGCTTGAGGGTGCTCAACAACCACAGGTAAGTAATGTACTCTTTTTATATTATAGATGATGGAGAGCACTATTGATTTAAATACTTAATTAAAAATATTTTTTATAGAGTATTATCGCCTATTAAAGGAAGATGAGTATAAATCATGATATCATATATCTTTGTATACATCCAATGTATACTCCCTTAAGTCCCATGGGTTTCAATTTATTTAACCTGTCGTTTTCCTTATATTATGTATATATTGTAATATTATAATTTATTAGTTTTCATATTCAAAATCATATGTATTCTTTCCTTAATTAAAACATTTAATTAATTACAAATATAAAATTTATATTTATTAAATTTAAAATAATTTTGAATTTAGTTATTCATAAATTGTGTGAATACAAGTTTCAAACAATTTAAATTATATTCCCAACCTAATAAATTTTAATTTAATTTAAAATAATTATAAATTTCCATTTTATAACTTTATAAAATTATACAATATTTTATCTAAATTTAAAACAATTTTAGATTAATATATAATATTCAAATGCCTTATTTGAATCAACCTAAGGCTTAGTACACTTCTAGGCCTTCCATAAGGGCATACTCTTGGTATATTCCACTTTGGCAAGCCAAGTAAAGGCCATAAGATCGGTCGATTTTCCACTCATAAGAATAGCCCTTAACTAGAGTAACATTCTCTTTAGTTTAAGCACATTTTCCTTGGACACCCATAAAATTGCTTTTCCGAAAGAATTGTCCTATGTGTTTTTTTCTTATCCACATAAACACAATGCAGATTCTAATACTATTGTTGGTTCGGTGCATTAGTAGAGGGGTAAAAAAGTGAATATAAAAAATTCATTTATTAATTTGAACACGATCGTATTTTTATATGAATAATAAATTTTACACAAAATCATATCAAGTATTTATTAATAAAAGAGTTTGGGAAATATTTTAATTTATTTAAAGTATTTTTTTATTCCTTATTGCTTAATAAAAATATTTTATTATTATTTTAATTTATTTATTTTAATTTATTTTCATTTCATGTTTTTAATATTTTAATATGTTCATATTCACAATATAAACATCATAGCTATATTATAAGGTATAATATGTCATTATGGTAACATGAGAACATGTGTATAATTAACCATTGTGACTTATGGTTAATAAATGTATGAGTGGTTGACATACATTAATAACGTTGTTAAGGGATGTGCATATACATTAAATAATTAAATTTATATTTACGCTAATGTAAACTATTTTTTTGACCATTATATATTTATAGAATAATATTATTTTAACACATAATTTATTGTTATGAATAAATGATTAATCTATATTGATATACATATAATATCGGATCACATTTTTTTTAACTCGAAAGCAAATTGTGACTATATGTACAATTATTTCGTCCATTATCTAAAGATAATGTTTATTTTTTATTTTTTCATGGTCGATAGAATATACAATGATAACATACACATGATTATGATATAGAATGAGAGCATATATATGATTATGTATATAATTTTATACACACATAAATATATATACATATACACATACATACATACATACATACATACATGTATGTATGTATATGCATATGTATATTTATATGTGTGCGTATATGTTTAAGCAAATGTGTTACCTTCTTCTTGTGATTTTGTTGATTGCCAAACATGTTGATTGTTTAGTTCTCCCCTCTATTTCCTTAGCTGCGGGTTACAATTCCATCTCCATGGTTTCACTAGTGTCTAATGGAGGCTAGCGTTATATTGGTTGAATTTTGAGAGAATGAGAATGGAGGCTGCCTATTTATAGACTTTTAGATATTAAATATCTTCCTCATTTTCCTGAAACCCTAGGAGATTAAGTCCTGTTGCCTCTTTTCTTACTACGGCCAGCCTCGTTTGGCCTTCACTTAGTCAAAATATCCTTTATGAATCAATTATTTAATCATCCTATTTAAGCCCGTTCTTTAGTTATATCGATATACAACTTTTATACATCATTTTAGTTGATTTTAGACTTCATATAATTAAAATACCATAAAAATTTAGTACAACGTTTGTATTAATTTTATTATTTATAATTTTTTTTTAAAATTAATTTTATGTTGGCCAAATTCAGAAATAATTAATTGGGCAATTGTGTTGACTTCTAGTGTGACTTGGTTCTCACTCAATATTTAAACAATTTAAATACTAAAGCCTGGATGGTCTTTGCTGAAGTATAAATTCAGTACTTAAAGATCAGTTAATTGAAAAGGCAATTCCTAATCTATGATAAGCATACCTAGTAGCGATGTTTTTTCCATGTATTCTTTTCATCATCACCATATCACTTAGATATCTTGAGTTTGGTCTAAGGTTAAAAGCTCTACTAATATTTGTAATTAATTGTGTAGATCACGTTAAAGTCCTTAGTTCACTCCAATAACATTTATTGACCAATTGATTTACTCTAACCAGAAAGTTTGACTTTAAGTTGACTACCAATTACAATGATACTAACCTTCTACAATGAACGAGACGAATTCTCTCTTGAGTACTCTCTCACTCTAAGTAGTTCGATGTATGCCTAACTATAGCCATAACAAGGTCACCATACATGCTAAGTGTTTAACCATAATCAAAGTACATCCTAGCTACTTAAGGTCGACGATACCCTAGAGTCTGAAGACTACTGTACGTCATAACCATGAGATCTTCTATTTGTTCTTGGTTGTATTAACTTATAGAAGACTCTCATCGAGTTGTTCTATGATTGTTCCAAACATGCATAAGTACATAACCTTATGATGTCCTCAACAGTCATGGGTAATTTGTCATCTATCGTATGGTGAGCATTCCGTATTCTAGTTTCAATAGATCAATCGATACCCCTTCTCGATAAATCTTGGCTAGGAACATTTAAGGAGTAAGTGTTTATGCACACACATATGTATATGTACATATATAGATTCAATAGTTATGGTTACAAACATATTCGTACTCGCAATCGATAAATACTTCTCTTAAGAATTTTTTTACTTACAAATATTAATGTGTTAATCAACATTCCTTATATCTCTGTATAACAACAACATAAAAGAAAAAAAAACTAAAAGCATACTTCATTTCGAACAAGCTTCTTTTGTGAGAGTTAAGTTACGTTATAAATTGCATAACTACCAGTAGGGCACAACCTTAACTGTGTTGACATGCATTTTGGGAGGTTTAAGTCGGTAATAAACCATATGTGTCCAACTCAAAACAATCTGAAACACAGATAATCAATGTGTGAGTTAAGAAAAAAAGAAAAGAAGAAAACAAACACAGAATGTCACAGTGGAATGACAAAAATTTAATAATCAAATAATCAGTTCATGAAGCTGTTTACATTATACATTTGATTATACTTTTACGACATCAATTAGAGTTATACATACAACATAGAAAAAACAAAACAATGCAGCAGAACAACATGATGCAAAGGGATAATACTAGTAATATAATGTACCAAATCTTCGTCTTTGTCCTCCAAAATAATATGATCTTTAATGCACTGAAAACTTAGGGCTGACCCGAGCATAAAGTAAAACAATGCACTCAAGTTAGAACTAAAATATCCTTATATAAGTTAAATCAATATCACATATAACAGGATATTAATAGCGTCAGAGATGTTTACGGGGTTTTACATCTCCTGTCCAGTGTATAACGTGCATGCAATAACTCAAGAGATGTTATTGGATTTTCCATCTCTTAAGGATCCATCAAAATATCTATATACTATAGAATATGCTATATATGTAATGTCTAATCAATAAGATAAAAAATTCCTTAGCATAAAGGCTTTACATTAATCCCCCTTAATGCGTTTCTAAGCATGGGCATACGGTATGTATATAACACCCCAGTAAAATGTCGAGGGATAGCGATGCGCTGTGATACGACAACACTAAACCGAACTCATGGTGGTCTCGTATAAGGATGAAAGTATGACGAGGCATGTGAGGCAATGCCCAAGGTCATATTTTACTAATTCGGGTCATAGGACTTGTAACGACCCGTAATTTTCGATAATTAAAAATGGTTAATTTAATAAAATTTTGTGATTTAATGTTGGAAGATATAAAATTTATGACAAAGAATATAAAAGGAATGCAATGTAATGATATTAATTTAATGTAATTTATAACTGCTTTAAATGTAGTTCCAATTTATTAAAATGATTAAAAAGTTATAATAGGTTATAGATTGCAAATTAATTGTAATGACATGTATTTGATAATTGGATTAAAAGAGTAATTGATAATTTAAAAACTGATTAATTAATGAAATAGTACACAATAAATTGTAATTTGAATAAAATTAGTGATGTGGTAGTAAGTATAACACTTGTCGTGGATAATAAACTTATAAGATGCGATAAAAGGTTAATGGTGATAATTATTATACGTTACCTATTTATTTAGTCAGTTAAATTTAATTAGAAATTAATTGCAATTATTCACTTAATTAGTGCAGTTAATGTAGATAAAATTGATAATTGTAGAACAATAATTTAATAAGATGTAACCCAATGTAAATTTTATTCATAATATGGCAATCTATTGAATAAAAAGAACCGAAATCAAGTTTGATCAACTTATTGGAATTTAAGCAATAATAAATAGATTTATTACAATTAAATGTAATTAAATACTACGTTAATGAAAACTAAGATTGTAACGACCCGCCGCCCTGACCGCCTCTAGCTGGTAATTAAACCAACTAGAAACGTTCAAAATGACGGATTGTTGTTCAGTTTATAGAGTTTAAACAGAAACAGCCACAGAATCACAGAATAATCATAGTATTATTCATAAATGAATTTTTCTTACATACATATATCAGAGTTTGTACAATGCATTAAATTTTTATATAGCGGAATATATCTTTTATTATTGAGTACAAGAAAATTTTTTCTAGAAAAACTTTAGTGAAGTGCTTTCCCCTCTCTCTCTAACTTCGCGGCCTGAAAATCTTCAAGCTGTAAAAATACTCGGTCTGACCCGAGCGTTTATTGCAAAACACAAAAACACTCGAGTCAGGATTAATCTTAATTCAAGTAATTAAATTTGCAATGAATTGAAGTAAATGGTAACAGAGATGACGAATCACATGAATCAATTTAAATCTATTATGGATTTTTCACATTAACAACTTCAATTTTTAATAGCATCTGTCAATCCTGTGTGGCTGCAGTACACACGTATATTTACACACATGTGCACTGCCTCGCCAACACGTGTGCACCAATCAAAAAGCACAGCTATTAGATCAAAACAAGGTCAAACCCAAGTTTCAAAACTGGGTTCAACTCAAGGCCAATGCACAGACAAAAGTGTCAAGAAGGCATCAGACAAAGCAATACAAACAGCAAATGTTGAAACAGGCTATCAAAGGCGGAGGCTCAGAAATGCCAAAGACATGAAGCAACGAAAGGTTCACAAATACAACTCAAAGTTTACAGAGTGCAGACCAAAATGAGCACAACTCATTAAGCTCATAACAACAAAGAAATAGACCATAAGAAATGCATCAGTGAATCAACATATATGAGCAAGTGAACTAGTCAACATGCATATATCTCAAAACAAAGGGACTGCACTGTTTCAAATGAGACTGCAAATTCAAACCCAAGTGAATAGTATAGCAAAACACATGTTCAACAAAGATCAGGCTACAAAAGCATATGGTGGTGCAGACTACAAATGAGTGCAACAAAATAAACCAAATGCAACAGGGTATTAGAGGAATAATTAAAGCACAGAATTGAACCTCACACTTCCATTTTTTTTCCTTCTTTCAAAAAAAAAAATTGAAGGATACGGATTTTGAATCATTACTGTAACAAAAAAAAGTTACAGGAAGGGAAACAAGTGATATAAGCTACAAATAAGCAAAGACCATATGGTCAGTGCACACGAACAATGTAAACTGGCACTCAGGCAGCAGTGTACAACAAAATCCAGCAGCCCCAACTACACAGTGAATACAACTACAAGTACAAGGCATGTCAACAGCAATATGAACTGTTCAGCTACAACTAATGACCAAACAAAGGGATGCAGACCAAACTACAGTGCAACAAAAATGAAATAGTGGAGATGTACACTGAGCAGTGTATATTGATCAACAATGTGTGGATAAAGAGACCAGACCCAAATGTTCATGAAATGAAACACTCAATGGTGAAGCAACTCGAATGAACACAGCATGTATAAGTTACAAAAACTCAAGTGAAGCAAGTACAGTGTGACAGTGAATGGGAAAATGTGTGAACATAGCAACTGCCACAAGTAATTCAACAGTGACCAACTTAAATGACAGCAATGCACAAATGCAAAGTGGAGTAAATGTCAACATGAAATGATCAAGGGTCAAAATAGAGACAAAGTCATGAGACTCAACATGTACATGTACTGATCAGTGAACCCAAAGCTAACAGAGCCAACACAAATGAGCAAGTTTGGGATGGATGTGATATGCTTTTAAATCTTGTAAACAAAACTACATGAAATTTTAGTTCACAGCTTCCAGATTAAAATTTAAAACTAAATTTAAAAAGAAGTAGCAAAGCATGTTCAAATATGTTCCATTTATATTTGCATATTTAAAACATGTGTGCCAAAATATTGCCACTGCACTTATTAAATACATTCAACATCAAACAATATTTCAGAACCAAAGTCAGATTGTTTACTCACTGAGGGATGAAGACAGGAAACAGAGGTATTTCAGATGGAAAACAAACATACAGAAGCAATTTCACAGCCATGCACACATATAATACTTACATCATGTATTTACTTATAATAACATGCAATGCTTATTCATCTCAACATAAAAATCATGCAACCAAAATTTTAGATTTAAAAGCTTAAGTTAAGAACATCAACAATTACTGATACTAACAGTGTATACATACTTTTACAAGTACATAGTAATTTCCAGAAACTTATATACATACAACCAAATTACTTCAATATTATCTTGCATATGTTCTTATTTATATTCAAAATATCAAAGAAAATGATAAAGAATAACAACCAACAACCAACATGCAGTGACTTATCTTGTTCAAATCAGTTTAAAAAAAAATTATAGTATCTGTTCTCATCAGATTAAAAGCAAATTTCAAGTAGCATCTGTTCTTAACAGTTTAAACTAAAGTAACCGAGCAAATGATAACAGACAACACCCCAAATCATAGCATGCAACCAAGCAACCAATTCAAACAAATTTAAACACTTGAATCAAAATCAATCGTGAGCAAAGAACTCACCTTTCACCGAAACAAGGAGACAAACTCGACCCACTGAGGAGCACGCGATCGAATTGAAGCCGAAGCAAACCCAAATTTCGAAAAGCCCTAATTGTGAAGAGAGGGACGAACGACAGCCGCCATTATATTTTTTTTCGTTTTTTTTTTCGTATGAACTGATGGAGGAAGGAGGTAGGGTTTTCGAATGAATATAAAAGGGAAAGAGGAGACGTGTTTTTGTAGAGAGGCACGATTTAGGGCGTGGGTTTTGGCATGAATTAGGGTGATAAGGTAAGGCAATGTATACTTATTATTTTATTATTATTTTTTTATTTACTTTTTTTAAATCCAATTTGTTTTGTATAAATTATTTTCTTTACTTTGCAAAAGCGATGTTGTTAAAATTTCCACTAGTTGTATTTATTAATTTCGTTATTGACAAAAATTTTATTCTATTTTATTTTAGTTAAAGAAAAATGTTATTTATAACTAAACATCGATTTATAAATTTTCATAAATAATAATTCTCAAATCCAAATTATTATTCCTAGTCATTTGTTCAAATTTTAAATACCAATTCAATATTCAATTTCAAAGCTAAATTCAAATTCTATTCAACTTTTCACTAGATTAAATTCTAAAATTTAATCGCCAATTTATGCTGATAATTTGAAATTCACGTCAAATCATCATTTAAATATTTAAAATAAATTAAATATTCACAAATTAAATTGTTCAAAATTGAGGATCGTTACAATCTCCCCTCCTTAAAAGAATTTCGTCCCGAAATTATAAGTTAGCAAAAACGATTGCTAAAATCTCACCGATATTTATATCCTACACAATTTTACCAAGTTTCAAACTCGCAAATAAGTATAGGATTCATTCCATTTATTTTATCTCACTAGTTTTGTTCATCAATTTCAATAATCAAGACACAAAAGTCTTTTACCAAATTTTTTTTTTTGACTTACAAAACTCATATTTTTGAACTTGAAATCTTTCATGCTAAATATTTGCATATTACATCATTTCCAAAGCTGTGTGCTTTCAAGATATTTTAAAGATCTTCTTCCTTAATTCATTAAGTCAGAATTATATAATTCTAATTTCAGATTATTGATTTTCTATTCAAAGTTTGAAAATACTTGATAACTCGAAGTTTAACAAGTCCATCGTCGTTCTTACAGACTTTAGGCATACGCTGGCCAGGCGCAAGTCTAAAAATCTCCAAGTACTAAATATACTTGCTTCAACTCCCAGTGAAAATACTTTTTAAAAATTCTTTTAAAAATGGATATGGAAAGCACATTCCCCCATGGATCATAGTTTACCCGGCGGTTACGCTACTATCCCAGTAGAATCGCTTGTAACCTTAGATTTCTCATCTCTCTTGAATTTTGCCATGGTTGTCGCCTTAGATCGCGGTCCACACGGCGGTTACGCTACTATCCCAGTAGAATCGCTCGTGGCTGTAGGCATCTCGCCCCTTGAATTACGCTTCGGTTTCTAGATCGCAGTTTACACGGCGGTTGCGCTACTATCCCAGTGGAATCGCTTGTAACTGTAGGCATCACGCCCCACGAATTACGCCAGCATCAATTCACCTAATCCCAAACACGATGATCCATCGTGGGGGATCCCAGTCAGTCCCAATGGACATTCCACTAATGGATATTCTACATAGCTACGATTTCCAATGGACACTCCACCGAGTTCCAATCACCTTCACAAATAATAAATGGAAGGTACATTTCCATATCCTCAGTTTTTAGAAAACATATGTCATATACATATAGTACTTCATTTCACATTTCGTACGTATCATACCTATGTAAACCTACACAGGACTTTTCATAATAATGACTTTTCAAACTGATGGTTTTCGATTTATTATATTCACATATATAAGTTACGAAAACTCAATTCACATTCATCACAAATAGAGGATTCCAAATTTTTTCATCACGTTTAAAATTTTCCTCTAAATCGATTTGAAAATTTAAGGTTATCTCAAACCTAATTCACATTCATAATCCAATTCATTATCGACTTCACATTTGATTTGATTTTCACGTTACATCGTCAATTCTCAACACATAATTGATGTCTATCGATATATAACCTCTAAGCTCGTATGTCTCAGAGAAGGGTGTTAAGCTAAAAGAATAAATTCTCCGCCACCACAGATATATATTTAATAGAGATCAATTGCTATGTCATCAATTCACAATGTTAGACATACAATCCCAATCGACTATCCAAAATTCAAAGCTCAACTTATATTGTTTTTGATGTCAAAGTTAAACTCAATTTAACTCAAGATTCAATCTTTTTTTTTTTTGAAAAATTTCCAAGTTGAACTAATTGTTCACATTTCTCAAAATAATATCTTTACAAGATATATAATTTTCACACTTAACCATTTGAAACAAATTTCAAATATTCATTTTTCAATTTATCTTTAAAAGATAAAATTTCAAACCTTTCATTTCATATTGGAAAATATTTCCATACTTATTAAATAATAAGTAATTCACAAGTTCATTTATTTTCAACTCTTGGAAAATATTCAATATACTTGAATCAAAATTAAGTATATATTCCATTCTTTAAGGAAATCATTCTTTTAAACACATTTATCTGAGTTAAAACGAATGTTGCGTAAAACATCGTTACGACAACTCAAAATCACTAGTATAGGGATTCAGATTTAAGATAGACATATAAATCCCAATACTATAAACAACATTTCCTTTCGGAAACCATTTACTATAACAACAATGTTATAGTCCACCATTTCCTTATTTCTCGAAAACGCCTATTTCAACAATTGAATGTTGAAATCTATGTATTCGATACTTAATGCATTTTAAAACATTTTTAAAACCATTAAACTTTTCAATTTCAACTTCATTCATAGTTTGAATTCCTCATACATTTCACAATATAAATTTTAAACCGATTCCAACTTTTCAATATTAAGTTTTTCACTTAATTTAATTTTCCGCACGTTTAAATTCAAATTCATCACTGAATTTATTAAACCTATAATGGATTATTATGTTGACAACTACAAATTTGAAATTTAAATTCTATTTGAACTTTGCATTTACTTTCTATTTCCAAAATAGTCAACTAGTTCTTTAGTAAGCCATTTATCGACTTGGTTCCATTAAATTTATATTTCCACATCAACCTCATTTCATAATATCACTTCCCTAAAACATATCCGTTTTAGTCAATAATATATTCACTGTCCAAAATCGTGAATATACTTATTTAAATCAATTCAGTGTTTCTACACTTTTATTTAAAAGATTATCCACTGTCCAAAATCGTGGATAAAATTCCCAACCAACATTTACTATCACAATATTTAACTTAAAGGATAATTCGCTGTCCAAAATCACGAATATATCTCCTTTAATAACTTCTATTTTTCATTTATCAGATTCAATTGGTTTCGAATTTATAAACAATCTTTACAAATTCCATTTCTAGTTATAAAACTTCGATTTACAATCTTTTTATTAATTCAATTCAATTTATATAACTCAATTATATAACAAAAGTACATTTATAAGTTAAATACTTATAATCCATTTATTTACTAAATCGTTCTTCAAAACATTTGAAATTAATTTTCAAAAGAATTCAGAATCAAATTCCCAAGTTATAGTTTAATTATCCTCTTGGCTATAACTAAATTGAAATATCATTTTATTTCACAATTATTACTTTGGAGATTTTCAAAATATTCGATTTAAACCAATTCATTAATTCACTTCACTTATATTTTATTTTTCATAAGTCTCAATAATTCGATAATGAGTTTCGAATGAGAAACTATCGCAATCCTAAAATTAGAGAGGGGAATTTTCGAAAAAATTTGAATTTTCAAAATACCTTTTTATTTTTCAAAGAAAACAATTTCATACTTCTTTTAAATTTGAAAAACGTTTTTCTTTAAAGTGATCCTAGTAACTATTCATATTAAACATCATAAACTGAGCTTTGAGTAAACCAAAGCTCTGATACCACTTTTGTAACGACCTGCCGCCCTGACCGCCTCTAGCTGGTAATTAAACCAACTAGAAATGTTCAAAATGACGGATTGTTGTTCAGTTTATAGAGTTTAAACAGAAACAGCCACAGAATCACAGAATAATCATAATATTATTCATAAATGAATTTTTCTTACATACATATATCAGAGTTTGTACAATGCATTAAATTTTTATATAGCGGAATATATCTTTTATTATTGAGTACAAGAAAATTTTTTCTAGAAAAACTTTAGTGAAGTGCTTTCCCCTCTCTCTCTAACTTCGCGGCCTGAAAATCTTCAAGCTGTAAAAATACTCGGTCTGACCCGAGCGTTTATTGCAAAACACAAAAACACTCGAGTCAGGATTAATCTTAATTCAAGTAATTAAATTTGCAATGAATTGAAGTAAATGGTAACAGAGATGACGAATCACATGAATCAATTTAAATCTATTATGGATTTTTCACATTAACAACTTCAATTTTTAATAGCATCTGTCAATCCTGTGTGGCTGCAGTACACACGTATATTTACACACATGTGCACTGCCTCGCCAACACGTGTGCACCAATCAAAAAGCACAGCTATTAGATCAAAACAAGGTCAAACCCAAGTTTCAAAACTGGGTTCAACTCAAGGCCAATGCACAGACAAAAGTGTCAAGAAGGCATCAGACAAAGCAATACAAACAGCAAATGTTGAAACAGGCTATCAAAGGCGGAGGCTCAGAAATGCCAAAGACATGAAGCAACGAAAGGTTCACAAATACAACTCAAAGTTTACAGAGTGCAGACCAAAATGAGCACAACTCATTAAGCTCATAACAACAAAGAAATAGACCATAAGAAATGCATCAGTGAATCAACATATATGAGCAAGTGAACTAGTCAACATGCATATATCTCAAAACAAAGGGACAGCACTGTTTCAAATGAGACAGCAAATTCAAACCCAAGTGAACAGTATAGCAAAACACATGTTCAACAAAGATCAGGCTACAAAAGCATATGGTGGTGCAGACTACAAATGAGTGCAACAAAATAAACCAAATGCAACAGGGTATTAGAGGAATAATTAAAGCACAGAATTGAACCTCACACTTCCATTTTTTTTCCTTCTTTCAAAAAAAAAAACATTGAAGGATAGGGATTTTGAATCATTACTGTAACAAAAAAAAGTTACAGGCAGGGAAACAAGTGATACAAGCTACAAATAAGCAAAGACCATATGGTCAGTGCACACGAACAATGTAAACTGGCACTCAGGCAGCAGTGTACAACAAAATCCAGCAGCCCCAACTACACAGTGAATACAACTACAAGTACAAGGCATGTCAACAGCAATATGAACTGTTCAGCTACAACTAGTGACCAAACAAAGGGATGCAGACCAAACTACAGTGCAACAAAAATGAAATAGTGGAGATGTACACTGAGCAGTGTATATTGATCAACAAAGTGTGGATAAAGAGACCGGACCCAAATGTTCATGAAATGAAACACTCAATGGTGAAGCAACTCGAATGAACACAGCATGTATAAGTTACAAAAACTCAAGTGAAGCAAATACAGTGTGACAGTGAATGGGAAAATGTGTGAACATAGCAACTACCACAAGTAATGCAACAGTGACCAACTTAAATGACAGCAATGCACAAATGCAAAGTGGAGTAAATGTCAACATGAAATGATCAAGGGTCAAAATAGAGACAAAGTCATGAGACTCAACATGTACATGTACTGATCAGTGAACCCAAAGCTAACAGAGCCAACACAAATGAGCAAGTTTGGGATGGATGTGATATGCTTTTAAATCTTGTAAACAAAACTACATGAAATTTTAGTTCACAGTTTCCAGATTAAAATTTAAAACTAAATTTAAAAAGAAGTAGCAAAGCATGTTCAGATATGTTCCATTTATATTTGCATATTTAAAACATGTGTGCCAAAATTTCTTACATGCAATCTATTGCCACTGCACTTATTAAATACATTCAACATCAAACAATATTTCAGAACCAAAGTCAGATTGTTTACTCATTGAGGGATGAAGACAGGAAACAGAGGTATTTCAGATGGAAAACAAACATACAGAAGCAATTTCACAGCCATGCACACATATAATACTTACATCATGTATTTACTTATAATAACATGCAATGCTTATTCATCTCAACATAAAAATCATGCAACCAAAATTTTAGATTTAAAAGCTTAAGTTAAGAACATCAACAATTACTGATACTAACAGTGTATACATACTTTTATAAGTACATAGTAATTTCCAGAAACTTATATACATACAACCAAATTACTTCAATATTATCTTGCATCTGTTCTTATTTAAATTCAAAATATCAGAGCAAATGATAAAGAATAACAACCAACAACCAACATGCAGTGACTTATCTTGTTCAAATCAGTTTAAAACAAAATTATAGTATCTGTTCTCATCAGATTAAAAGCAAATTTCAAGTAGCATCTGTTCTTAACAGTTTAAACTAAAGTAACCGAGCAAATGATAACAGACAACACCCCAAGCATGCAACCAAGCAACCAATTCAAACAAATTTAAACACTTGAATCAAAATCAATCGTGAGCAAAGAACTCACCTTTCACCGAAACAAGGAGACGAACTCGACCCACTGAGGAGCACGCGATCGAATTGAAGCCGAAGCAAACCCATATTTCGAAAAGCCCTAATTGTGAAGAGAGGGACGAACGACAGCCGCCATTATATTTTTTTTCGTTTATATTTTTTTTTCGTATGAACTGATGGAGGAAGGAGGTAGGGTTTTCGAATGAATATAAAAGGGAAAGAGGAGACGTGTTTTTGCAGAGTTGCACGATTTAGGGCGTGGGTTTTGGCATGAATTATGGTGATAAGGTAAGGCAATGTATACTTATTATTATTTTTTTATTTTTTTTTATTTACTTTTTTTAAATCCAATTTGTTTTGTATAAATTATTTTCTTTACTTTGCAAAAACGATGTTGTTAAAATTTCCACTAGTTGTATTTATTAATTTCGTTATTGACAAAAATTTTATTCTATTTTATTTTAGTTAAAGAAAAATGTTATTTATAACTAAACATCGATTTATAAATTTTCATAAATAATAATTCTCAAATCCAAATTATTATTCCTAGTCATTTGTTCAAATTTTAAATACCAATTCAATATTCAATTTCAAAGCTAAATTCAAATTCTATTCAACTTTTCACTAGATTAAATTCTAAAATTTAATCGCCAATTTATGCTGATAATTTGAAATTCACGTCAAATCATCATTTAAATATTTAAAATAAATTAAATATTCACAAATTAAATTGTTCAAAATTGAGGATCGTTACAAAGATGATAGTGGTAAACATCAGTGTAATAAGATAGACAAATGTTAATTACAGCCTTGAGATGCCAATTGATTGAACAATAAGATGGAAAGGCGAATAATTTTTTTTATTGCAATTTAAAGTGATAATTACTGTATCTATTTCAAATCGAAATTGAACATTGTAATTCGTAAAATAATTGATGTTGAATGGATATGAAATTTTGTATTAAATTATTGTGAAGGTCTAAATAATCAAAAATGACAAAATTGGTTAATTATAAAATTTGAATTGAAAAGTGATTTAATTAATTTAATATTAATTTATTTAATTAATGTGAAAATAGCTTTTTCAGGCCATTATCTCGGATTTCGACGAAACTAGTTTCATCGGATTCGTAACAGTGAATTATTGTAGGATTTTAAGTTTTGCAGCCATCAGACTTGTCGTTTAGTCATACGGAATCGAAATGTGCAGATTTCAATTTAATTAAATTCAATTGAAATCAATATGAAATAAGCTAATTTTAGGCTAACTTCTTCATACGATGGAATAACGACTTGAAACCTACTCTATTAAATTTAAAATTATCAACAACATCTATTTTGATATATGCGATTACCCACTTTCGTTTCGGAAGCGAAACGGGCTTTCCGGGTCGTTTATCGTTCAGCTTTCAAATCAATCCAGCCCATTTATTCCTATTTCCGATTTTCCTATATATATCCCGTTATAAACCCTAACTATTTCTTATTCCAATTGTCTATACGTACAATTCTATCGCTTCTCTCTTTCGAATGGCAGACAAACCAAAACCAATTCCAAATTCAATTGCAAACCAAACTCAAGTCGAAAATTCAAACTCCTCCAAACCCTATCAAATTATATATCAATTTGAAGTCCTCGACTAGCATAATTCACTGGTGTGATTCCTTTTTCAATAGGATTCACTATTTGTCTAGAATTCACAAATCAATTCTTGCTGTCCATGTGAATTTTTGACGATTCAACGCGGGTGGTGGCAACGTGTAGAGGGAGTCGAGCAGGCCACGGATCTAGGTTTGCTTGTGACTGCAGTGGCTAGAATTCATGCCTATCACCGTTTGAAGTAGTGGCGGCGACATTCACTTACGGTGGACCGAGAGGGGAGGCGTCTGGGCGGAGCGTGCGACGCGAAGAGGTGGTCGCGATGATATAGTCTGATCGAGGTGGTAGCCATCGAGTTAGTGGCAATAATTGATTGATCAATGGAGGCGGCTGTCAACTCGCGTGGATTGGGGTTTGTGGATAAGCGACGGTAATGTGTAACAGGTAACGGTTATCCTTTTATTTTATTTTATTTTTTTAATTTTAAATCAGGTAACTTCTAATGATCATAACTCTTGCGTACGAGTTCCAATTCATGCGCGGTTTGTTTCGTTAGGATCTTATCGAAATTTCAGACATTTTGATTCTAGTTTGAACGAATTCTGAGGCTGTTGAAATTTTAGGCCTAAATTGGATTTTTATTCAATTTAAAATCAAAGGTGTGTGTTTTGACCCACTCACAACTACAAGATTATCTTATGTTAGTTAAATAAAATTTATGATGTGATTAGAAATTTATTGATTGCTATTGGTATGTTAAATTGTCATTCTGGTTAAATTTGTCTTTTATTGCATTTAATCGTCGTTCAATTCAATATCGAATTTTTAATTGTCAATTTAATACCTGCATTGATTATCAGTTATCTATTGATGTTTACTGGTTGATCTAGATGATGATTGTGATGTATGTTTGATCGTTGATATTGGATGACTAGGTTTTGTATTTTATATTGTTATAACTGCAAATTCCCTATGAGTTGAAATGATACATACCCAAACGATCTACAGATTAGGGAAAAATCATTATGTGTTGAAATGATAGACTCGAGCGATTTTAGGGATTTCATTTAATTTGGGATTATGGTTTGAAATGATGTATAACCATAAGATTTTAAATTGTGGATTGAAATGATAAATATCCGTATCACTTGATCCTAGGGTAGAAAATTATATACGGACACCGGATAGGTTATAATAAATGATTTTTGAATCTTTAAAATTTTGGATTCAGTTATTTGGTATTTTGAAATAGAATTTGATTTATATAAACTGAATTAATTTCGAATAATCCAAGTGTTAAATATTGAAATTGGAATTGATTTAATGAATTGTTCAAAGGATTTAAATTTGAATTTGAAAGTTGAAGTGTCAAATATAAATGAATTCATCTTAATTGAGTTACTGAAAAGGTTTGGATGTAACTTTGAAATCTATTTTAAACTGATTCAAAAACTAGTTTAATCAATATAAACTATTTAATTTATTTTAATCTAATATAACCTATTTTAAACTAACTAACCTATTTGATCTATCTTAAAATATTTTAATCTATTTTAATCTATTTTAATTTATTTTAACTCATTTAAACTTTATTAAACTACATTAAACTTATTTAATTTATTCTAAACTAATTTAATTTATTTTAACTATTTAATCTATTTTAATTCTATTTAATCTACATTAAATTCATTTAATCTTTTTAAATATAGTTAATCCATAATAAATCTATTTAATCTATTTTGACCCATTTAAACCGTTTAAATCTATTTAAAATATTTTAATCTATTTTAAGTTTATTTAATCCATTTTAAATTTATTTAACCTAATTTGTATCTTTTTAAACTGTGTTAAACTAATAAAACTATTTATATTATATAAATTATTTTCCAAATTACGGATTGTGTAAAGCAGGAGTATTATATTTAAATCCTTGGTGATGATACAACCTAAGTTTTAATTTGGAATTATTACCTTATTGAAAAATGACATATCTGAGTAAATATGATGATTTTGAAATGAGAATTAAATTAACCTATCTCATCGATGATTTCAAAATCGAATATGATATCGAAAGTGCATATGGTTTTGAAAGTGAATATGATATTTTGATGTCAATTATGAATTTGTTTTGAAATATAAAAGAACCACCCGGTGTGAAATAAGCGTTTGGTTGTTAAAGAAACCGGGATCGGATATTGTCATACTCTCTGCCAACACCAAAAACCACTTTAACAACTGTGTACGTGGTGGAGATTCCAAAAATGAAGTAGGATGGTTTGGCGAACGACTTTGTATGAGGTATTAATGTAATCCTGACTCCCGTGAGTCAGCATAGATGTGACTAAAACAGGAGCTATACCTAGGCCAAGTGAGGTCATTCCTCCAACCGGACATGCTTTTTCGATACCATATTATGACTTTGTGATGATTTGGTAGCCACCCTTTGATTTTTGATTTGGGAGTGTGTTTCGAGGTGGGCGGTAGTAGTTGCCATGCGTTACCACCATCTTGATTCTACAGTTGGTAAATCTACGCTAGCATTGCCTCGAGTGTCGTGTTTACATGCCCTAGAGCGCCTTCTACGAGTTTGTTTTATACCGTACCTATAGGGTGTCCTTTGGGTAAAATCATCGGTTTAGTGGAGCTTACGACATGTGTAGACTAGGGAATATATAAAATGTGTTAGGGGGATATGTTTAATGCAATAATGCTATTTTAACACTTTACTTTACCGTAGGCACTATTATAATAGCGTATTCTACTACACAGTAGATAGTTTATCGGATCCTTAAGAGATGGTAATTCCGAACTTCTCTTAAGTTATTGCACTCATGTCAGACACTGGATAGGAGATGTCAGACCCCGTAAATATCTTTGACGCCGTTACACTCATACTTATTTACTGTTGATTTAACTTACATAAGATCTTTTAGTTCCGACTCGAGTGTTTTGTCTGTTCAATTCGCTTGAGCAGTCTGAGCTTTCAGTTTATCGAAGGTTGCTTTTTGGAGGACGTAGACGAAGATTTTGTACCATTATTATTACTTATTATATGTATTCCACTGCATCATTTTGTCTCGCTGCACATATTTATTTATTTATTTATTCATGTTTTCTGTAACTCTGATTTTGTGTTGTAAAAGGATAATCAAATGTGTTTATAAAATAGCTTCATGAACTATTATTTGATTATTATATTTTGTCATTCCGTTGCGAGATACTGTATTTGTTTTATTTCTTTCTCTTTTTCTTATTTACCCTAATCATCTCTTTTGAATGATTTGAGTCTGACATGCGTGTCTGCTTAAAACATCCAAAAGGCAGGTCATTACTCTTGGTATCAGAGCTTGTTTTAGCGATAACCTTAGCTTTGTGGGGTCTAACTCTTTAGAAATAGGGTAGTAATACCCTAGAATGAGTCACAGAGTGTATATATATGAGAGAGCATATTATTAGTGTTATAAAAGGTTTTTGTGTTGTGTTAATTTGTTCCGTTTTGTAATTATAATTTTTGGTGGGTGCATAGGACGCTATGACATTGATAGGAATTTCTAAACACTTAAATACAACAGACCGACACAATATTGTTTTGAAATATAGGTAAATGAAATAATTTTGCCTGTTATATTGTAACGACCCTTAAATTTTAGTAGTTTTAATAAACGTAATTAACTGAATTTTTGTGAAATTTTAAATAGTTGAATTTGGAAATTGTAACGACCCGTGAATTTTTGATAATTTTTGTTTGATTTATTAATATATTTAATTGTAATTTTGAGAAATTGTAAACGATAAAATTTTGAAATAAAAATTTAATATTTGAAATGCGTCTAGTTAAACTTAGCAAACTGTAAATTTTCATCTGAAAATATGAAGTTTGTTATTGCGCGTAATTTTATTTCAATTTAATTGGCTAGGAATTGATGAAAATAAAATGTTTTTTCGAAATCTAAATATTTTTACATAGAAAAATTCTAAATCATCTTCTGAGCAAGACGTCATTTTTCTCTTTTCAAAGTTCGGACTTTTTTAGCTCCGTCGATCTTATTTTTCTGCGTTTTGTTGCATTTTCCGTTAGTAGAAAATTTGAATTTTTATAATTCAGTCGTACCACTGATATCTGTATACCTTTTGGCCGTCTCGTCATGCTGATCTATATGATATATTCGATTGTCAAATTCGAAGTCCATTGTACGTTGTACTTTGCAAAACGCCTACCGTATCGGTACCCGTTTCGTGCCATTTGAGTTTTGAGTCTATTCAAATTTCCATCGTATTAACTTAGCAGCTATTTATCTTTATTACAATTCTGAATTCAAATTTTGATTTTCCCGATTCCTTTGGTTTCGATGCATATTAATTGGTTCGTTCATTTATTAGCTCGATTTCATAGAATACAATTTAATATAACCAGTTCATTTGGAAAGGCGTGAAGTTATTTATGGAAATAGTATTGTTTTTCATCCCACCTTCCTCTTCAACAAACCGATGCAACCCATGTCTTCGCCATTCATCCTTGCTCGTAACCATCTTCCACCACTTCCAATCATCACGTGAGCACGATGCACCATGTCCGCCTATGGCCTCCACCTGCTCTGCCCATGCCATAGCCGACCCTGCTCATGCCGCCTTTCCCCTCCAGCGCAGCTTATCCAACCCGAGCCTCCAGGCCTCGAACTCCGCCTATCACCTACACTTCACCACCATCCTTATCAAACCCGTACGCTCACACAACCACAAGCTCGAGTCGCGGCCTTCATCTCCTTCCCCTGTTATGTAAGTTAGCTTAGGCACTAATATATATATTTTGATATAAACGTTTACTGCAATTTCTCTTACATATACGTTGAGTTATAGTTTTATTTGAAAGCATTGATTTCATTTCCTTATATATATATATATATATATATATTGTTATATATACTGATTTTGGTGAATGTATATATATTTATATAAGTTGTTTCGACGGCATAAACTCTGTAGATAAATATATATATATATATTTATCTAACCGATTCATATAATGTTTGGTTTATTGCCTGAGATTAGTAAAGTATACATGTTTTATCAGAACATGGATTTATGTAAGGATAGTTTGTGTATGTGTATATAAGTATATAAGAATAGTTTATATATCTATGAATGTGTTCAAGAACCTTTGTATATGTTGTGTTCAGGTTTTATAAAATTTTACTGTAAAGTATATAATATTTATGTTGAAATAAGTACTGATTTCTACTCATTTTTTTTATATTCCGATCAAGATGTTATATATATGTTGCAATCTTATATATATATATATATATATATATATATATATATATATATATATATATATATATATATATATATATGATACACTACTGTACATTTTGTATGCAGATAAAAATATGTTAGTTTTTATATATGATATATATTTTGTTTTAAGATTTGTTGTTATATGATAAAGTGTTAAGTTATTCATATTTTCATTTCTCCTGTTTGTCTGAAGCTTGCGCACATATTTTAGATGCAAGTATATTTAGTTTTGCGCACATATTTTAGATGCAAGTATATTTAGTTTTATGCACATATTTTTAGATGCAAGTATATTTAGTTTTTTTTTCTGAATATGTTATCTGTTAGCTCATATGTATGAGCATTGGTATTAGTATATATATATACACCTGAGTTTGGTTGGAATATATATGCATTGTTTTAAAATCTCTATAGTTATAATGGGGTATGCCTGCGTGCTGCTAAATATATATAGATTGACTTCTATAGATTTTATTCGGATTTTTATTTGGTTCACCGTATGATATTATATATATATATATATATATATTTGTTTGTAGTATATATCATTTTAGAATGTTCATCAACAATGTTTTCATCACGTGTATCTATACATATGGATGCTGTGTTAGTTATAAATTATTAGTTATAAATTACGTTGTTATGTGTATATTTATACTCTGTTGCACTAGTTTATATAAAATGGAACTATTTACAAATGTATGTTTATTTAAGAAATGAAATCTATTTGGTTTTAAGAAAGATAATCATATAATATACTTTTGTCTCAATTATCTTTATCGATCTGGTCTGTTTTATTGTTCTCATTGATTCCTATCTATCAGCTTGAAAGTTAAAATTCGTGTCAATTTGGCTTTGCTTTGGAAGTCGAACTTGCAATTCGTAACTCAACTTCGTTGCTTATCCTCTCTAGCCTCGAAAGGTGAGCAATCACTCACGATTAATGCTCTTTTATTTATTAAATTTGATTTCAATTAAAACGACAATTGAAATATGCTGTTGTTAGTTATTTACGTTGTTATATATGTTATTACCTATATCATTTCACCTGTGACACCTGACACCAATATCTGTTATTTATGCAATGATAATCCAGTTTGGGTGTTAAATGGTTGATTGTTTGATGTTGACATTGGACGTTGAATTGTTAATGTTGTAAGTGGTAAATAATTTGAATTTGAAATTGGCGTAGGATAGCTAGATTTGATATATATGTTAAATTTGATTAAAGGAATTTGCATAATATGACCCCTTTAACTGTTTAAATGAATTGACACGTAGAAATATGATAAAATTGCACTTTGAACTATCTAAATGTGTGTTGTGTAAATCGATGTAGTATGAAACTGAAAAATGAATATTAAGTGAAGAACCGTATAAATAATAAGTGTAATAATCTTTAATCTACATGAAATGATAGTGTAGATTCTAGAAATAATTATATTAATTTGCACAAACAACAATGTAAATTAATACGATTATTTTGGGATTATTTAAATAAATTATTGGATTGTTATTGATGTTTGCTATTTCTTGTTTATTTACTGGAAATCCCAGTTATCACACTTCAAGTTCCCTTTGCTATGCTTTGATGTTTTTTGAATTGGAATGAAATCGGGTTGAAATGATAAATACCCAAATAAAACTTTGACCTAGGATATAAAATTAAATAAACCAGATTGGTCAATAATTTGATTTAAAATAAAATAAAGATTTTATTTGAACAAAGAATAAAGTTTTGAAATGAAGCTGGAATTTGGGATTTAATAAAAAGAAAATGTTAATATTAATAAATCTGAAATAGACAATTAATATAGTAGTTGATGAAAGAACGTTGTTTTAAATTTGATTAATTAATAATTAAGTTGGAATTATTAAATAATTAAAATTGGAATTACTTGACAATTAAATTTTGGAATTAATTATTGATCAAATTTTGAAATTATTAATTAAGTTTGAGATTATTTATGAATTAAATAAGATTGGATTATTTAATAATCAAATAAAATTGAATTCTTTATTAAGTGAAATTAAACTTCTTGAATAAGTGAACTAAGTTTCTTTATTAACCGAGTTTTGAAATTTGTAACTAAGTGAATAGATAAATGAAATTGATTTTCTTTAACAAGAAATAAAATGAGATTTACTGAAATTAATGTAAGACTTGTAATTTAAATAATTTGATTTGACGAATTTAATTTAATTCAAATTGTAAGTTTTGATATAATGAAGGAAAACTAAAATTGATTTAATGAATTGGAAATTAAATAGAAATTGTTTTGAATTGATTAATTTGCTTAATGAATATTGAATGAAGTCGATCAATGGATTTAAATTGATTTGAATGTTAAATTAAATTTATTTAAGTGATTTCGGAATGGAACTTATATACAGACTTGAATCAATATTTGAATTGTTTTAAATAAATTGAAATTGAATTATAAGATTTTGAAATGGAAATTTGGAAGTTTGAAACGTAAACTATGAAAATTGATTTAGGAAGACAAATGAAATGTTGATTTACAAATTCTAATTGAAACTGAAATTGATTTGTTTTTGAAATATATTAAACGACCAATCGGTGAAATAATTACGAAAGTTATTAAAGAGATCGGAATCGGTTATGGACATACTCTCTGTCTAAACGGAAAACCACTTTAATAACTATATGCGGAGTGTGATCCAGAATGAAGTGGTTGGAATGATGTACGTGATGACTGAAGAAAGAGAACGATAATGGATAGCCTTGACACTTGTGTCAAATTGGAAATGACTAAAACAGGAGCCGTGCCGGACCAAATGGGGTTAGCCACCTCCAGCGAACACACTTGTTCGTAAACTGCTCATTACTTGTTATTGATTGGTGCACCCTCGAAATTTTGGGAGTGTTGTTTCACGGTGTTGCGATCGTTGCGGCGATGCGTTTTCACCTGTCCAGATCAGGCGAACGGTAGTGAAACTACCTTGGGTATTGCCTCATGTGTCTGGTCATACTTGAATCCCTATACACGCGACTACTACGAACTTGTTTTGTGTCGTACCTATGGAGTACTCCCTGATACCCACTAGTTTACGGTGGAGTTTACAGTGCTGTATAGACTATGACATTTATATAAAATGTGTTAAGGGGGATAATGGTAACGCCTTAACACTATTTTGATATTTATATTACTGATAGACATTATCTACTTAGCGTACACTACTATATAGTAGATAGTTTAACGGATCCTTAGAGGATGGTTATTCCAACGTTCTTTGAGTTACTTGTATTTTAGTGGTTATTTCACTTGAGTTGGATTTATTGATATAAGAATGTTAATCCTGACTCGAGTGTTTTGTGTTTTGCTTTACACTCGGGTCAGACTGAGTGTACCAGTATTCGAGACTCACTTTTGGAGTTGGAGCTTCGCTTGGAGATCCAGCTATCTATCCAGCTTCAGATATTCGGTTGATTCCATTGATGTATTCTGATATTGTATTTGACCATTGTATTCGAGACTTCTATTGTAACTTATTTAACTCTGTTATATATATATAGTAGCTTCATGAACTACTATCTTTCGCTTCCGCTACATATTTATTACTCTGTGTCTGTGATCTGTGATTATTTATTTACTGTATATGTTCAGTTTTGCCAAATTTAAATTAACAATTTGGTATTTTGAATTATTCAAGCCCGACATGTGCGGATGCGAATAGTCCAAAATAGCTGGTCGTTACAGAAATAATTTTTTTGATATTTGGAATACGCCTAATTAAACATAGCAAATAGTAAATTTTCATCTGGAAATATGGAAGTTTATTCTACGGTGTAATTTTACTTAAATTTAAATCAGTTATTATTTAATGATAATAATATTTTCCAAAACTAAATATTTTTATATAATAAAAATGTTTATCATTTTTTATGTGAGACGTCATAATTCGTTTCTTCATATTTGGACTTCTCTAGCCCAGTTTATCTTATTTCCGACAGATTTGCAGCATTTTGGTACTGATTATCGACTTTGATAGGGTGGTCGTACCACTAATACTTGTATAACGTTTTGATCGTCTTGTCGTGTTGATCTCTATAGTATATTCATTTGTGTGTTTTGGAGTCTGGAAGACGACGAAATCTATGGAACGATTTGACATATTGGTTCCGTGTTGGACCTTTTGGCTTCCTTAGTCTTTTCAATTGCAACCGTGAAATGCCAACAGCCTTCAGCTTTTAAATTTATCCACCAATTCAAACTACAGCTTTTGTTATTCCACCTTTTCAAATCTAATTGCTATTTATTACATTTCTGGTTAACTTTGGTTGCCTGTTCATGTTTTGAAAGAAAACATAGTACAGTTAACAATATAAATTTCATTCATTATTTTTTAAAGCCAACTCGTCCTCCATTTTATAACAGCCATCACGTTCATGCAACCAAGCTTGCTACTGGATCCAACCTCCCTACCTTCACCCGACCTCTTCCCATCGCCTGAAACTCACGCGAGCCTCTTCTTGAACGTCTTCCCCTCTCAAGTCGGCCTTTGCCTCCATTCCCGACCACCTTGCGAGGCCCACAAACAAGAGCAGCCACCCCTTTCACTATTTCACGTCGGCACCATCCCTTGCCCACGCATAGCTCATCATTCTGATCCTACTTCGCATCCGCCTCCACTTGCTGTGAGATGTATGCCTTCACACCCAAGCAGTGCTTCACCCACCATCTACTTTCCTCCGGCCACCTTGTCAGTGCAGCCTTCATGGCCGCAACACCTCCGATCTGCCTATGCCTAGTACAAACAACTCACCTATCCCTTTTCGAGCATCCACTTTTCTATCACCTATGCACCGGTTGCTTTATGAGTGCATTATCACCTGTAACTCTTCCTTTTATTAAGAAATTTTATATATAAAGTTAAGTTTATATATATATTAGTTTATACATTTTTTGCCCTGTTGATTCTATATATATATATATATATATATATATATATATATATACACACACACACACGAGGGTATATATTTTATCACTTTTTATATATGTGTTTATATAGGTATTTGAATGTATAGTTTTAATATGTACAAGCCGTATACATACAATGTTACTGCAGCTGTATATATACACACTAGTTCATATGTATATAGGTTAGGTGAATCATTATATATATATATATCAGTTGTTCGTATGTATTTATATTGGTTGTATATAATATGTTATTATATAAACGTTAGTATGCATACATAGGTCTACCTACATTTTTTTATGATAGGTGTTAAACTTATATACGAGTATGTATATTTGATAGTTTATATATATATATAATATATATATATATATATATATATATATATATATATATATAGGTCGGTTGATGGTTATCTATACTAGTCTGAAAAGTTAATTTTATATATAGAGAGTTATAAGATTTTGTATATATTAGCTTTCACATTGTACAAGTGTTATATAAATATAGTTATAACTTGCGGTTTTCTCTAGTGTAATGTAAATGCAGTTGCAAGTGTTTATATATATATAGATCTTGATTTCCAAATATACATATACATACATACATACATATATATATATATATATATGTATATATATATTATAAAGGTTGTTTTAAATATGTTCTTTATTTTATATAATGTTGCATGTATATATATATTTGTCATGTTTAAGTACGTGAGTTAAGTTCTATATATATATTATATAAGTTGTTATTATATGTTTTTATATATTTGCTTATTAAGTAATGTGTATGGTTTCTTTAAAGTGTCTGTGTATATGTGCGAATATGAGTCTATATATATATATATCAATTTATGTAGATTAGTTAAATTATGTTAGTTTATGTATGTATTTATTTTACTGATAGTTCATACATATGCACTTGTATATAAGTTGTTATACATATTAGTTTATAAACTTTTATTTGCTGGTTTATTGTACAAGTGATATGAATTTATATATATCATGTTATGTTAGTATATTATATTTTTTTATATGATATATTATTCTCTCTAGACATTTATAAGTATTTATAATATGTTATATAAACAATTGTGGGTAATTTGCAGTTTCAGTAAGTTTATATATACTAGTTTTATATTTGTTTGATATATTGTTGATTTTAAGGTATATGTGATATAGGTTTAGGATAATATTGATTTTAATATTTAAGTATGTATTTTATTTTAACTTTATTTTTTAAATTGAATTTTTAGAAAATTTACATATATGTAATTATATCTTGTTTCATCGATCTTGTGCCATCTTGACTTACAATTCAATACGTATTTGTTGCAGCAATTCCTTGCTTGTCGCTATCCCATATGTGTATCGGTGTGTGTGTCATCTTCTTATCTCTCTAGCCTCGAAAGGTGAACAATCACTCATGATTGACGTTCTTATATTTATTAAGTTTGATTTCAATTGAAATGACAATTGAAATATGCTGTTGTTGGTTATTTATGTTTGCGTGAAAAATGGCCGCAAACACCCGAAGTCGTATGAGTTGGTTGATTTTATGTTGTATTTAGTGATTTGGATGATTTATGCAAATATATATAAAACAGGGACTTAATTGTAAAAGACACACAGATTTATAGTGGTTCGGCAAGAACGTGCCTACGTCCACTTTATATGTTATTCTCCTTCTTTCCTTCAGATTACAAGCACAAAGCTTTGATTACCAGTATCTAAAGTTGTTTGAGAGTTCCTTCCAGGCTTGAGCTCTCAAACTTGTCCCCCATTGTTGTACCCCTGCCCCTCTATTTATAGAGTGAGGCTGGGGGCAAGGGTCTTGGATGTTTATAGCTGCTGGTGGGCTTGGGCTGAAGCAATCTGGACTGGCAACTTTGGTTCGGTATGAAGGTTGGACCGGTGATGGAGTGGACCGGTGGTAGGTTTTTTGGAAGGTCATTCGGTACTGCATAGAGGAGTGTGGTTTGGTGATGGCTTGAGGAGGATTGGTCCGGTGGTTGATGAGAGGTGTGTTTGGCTCGGTAGTGCATGGAGTTGGAATTGGTTCGGCTTGATCTGGTTCGGCATAGGGATGTAAGGCAGCTGGTTCGGTGGTGATGTTGGTCCGGTAGTGGGTGGTGGAAGATGGAGCTTGTAGTTGATCCGGTTGTGGCTTGGACCGGTGATGGTGGTCCGGTGATGGGTGAAGAGGTTGGTTCGGAGGAGTGTTGCGACCGGGTGAGCTTCCATACGTGGGGTTGCCGAATGAGCTTCTCCGAATGGGATCTTATCCTGGGGATGCCGAATGAGCCATTGCCGAATGAGTTCTGGAGTGCCGAATGAACCCGGGGACTCCCGCTCGCTGGCTGCTTCTTCGTGGTGGAAGTGCACACAACATCGATATTCCAGTTTTGTCCAAAAAATGGGATAACACTTTGCCCCCCAAAATATGCCTTGCGGTAGGAAGGCGTGTTTTGTAATGCCATGAGCCGGATGTTCATATCCTGTCATCAACCTGTAGAGAATTTGATAGTTTATATGGCCCCAAATGACGACCGTTTGGGATCGAGCTATTCGGGATGAAGCGCGGCCGTTCATGGTCAAGCGCCTAACTTCAAATGACGATCGTTCGGGATCAAGTCATTCGAGGTGGAGTGCGACCGTGTGCGGTCAAGCGCATAAATCCGTGCGTCGATCGTTCGGGATCGAGTCATCTGCGGTGAAATGTGACCGTTCAAGGTCAAGCGCTTAACTTCAAATGACGACCGTTCGGGATCGAGTCATTCGAGGTAAAGTGCGACAGTGCGCGGTCGAGTCTGTAAGTCCATGCGTCGATTGTTCGGGATCGAGCCATCTGTGGTGAAATGTGACCGTTCAAGGTCAAGCGCCCAACTTCAAATGACGATCGTTCGTGATCAAGTCATTCGAGGTAAGGTGCGACAATGTGCGGTCAAGTGGCGGTCCTCAAATGGCGATCGTTCGCGATCAAGCCATATGAGGTAAGGTTAACAGTCAGTGATCAGGTGGCGGACCTCAAATGACGACCGTTCGCGATCGAGCCATTTGAGGTAAGGTGAGTTGTGCCGTTCGAGGCGAGTTGTGCCGTTCGAGGCGAGTTGTGCCGTTCGGGGCGAGTTGTGATCGTTCGCGATCGGGTGCCGTTCGAGGCGAGTTGTGACTGTTCGAAGTCGGGTGCCGTTCGAGGCGAATTGTGACTGTTCGAAGTCGGGTACCGTTCGAGGCGAATGAGTGTGCCCAGGGGGGACTTAATATTATCAGTGTTGGATTTATTGTTTGGGGGAATTTTTCGAATCAAAGACTTCGGCAGTTCGTTGCCATGCAATAGGTGCTCGTGGACCGTTCGCGATCCAACGGGCATACAAGTAAATAATTTTTCCATGGAGTTACAAATATCAAAGCAATAATCATACGAGTTCCACAGTTGGAACGTTCAAATCAAAATCAAAGCGGGAGCAAGACGAAGATGTCAAAGTGTAAACTCTTACTATGGTGCGGTCTATAGTCATTCAGAGCATGCCTATGGATCGCGCGCGATCGCTCACATGTGTAAATGATTTAACCGTGCTAGTGAGAGGTTTGCGACTTGTTCATTGCTTTCAACCTGCCCCCGAGTTCATGAGGGAATTTTACCTGCCCCCTGGCTGGGCGTTCATTCCTTACCAGGTTGCTCAGAGGCCTCTATCTTACTCTTTGGGATTGGATCAATTGGCTCCAAGTGTGGTGCCTCCATGCGGGATCGATGCCTGATTGATAGTCGTCTGCTGATTGGGGGTTGCCCCCTGCTGTGCCATTTTATCTGCTCTTGTCTTTTCATTATGACTCTCATTTCCTCTCTGGTGACGTAGGTCGACGCTTGATTCCCTCCTGAGGAAGCCTCTCGACTTCCTTGTTGTTCACTTTTCTCTGACCTTTGTCTTCTACTTGTTTGTCTCGTCATAATTCTTAGATCTGAACTCTTAGATTTTCAAGTTCAACTTCTATCCGATGTAGCGGGAGCTAGTTCCTCTCAATGAAAGCACCAAAATGTTTGCGTGAAAAATGGCCGCAAACACCCGAAGTCGTATGAGTTGGTTGATTTTATGTTGTATTTAGTGATTTGGATGATTTATGCAAATATATAAAAAACAGGGACTAAATTGTAAAAGACACACAGATTTATAGTGGTTCGGCAAGAACGTGCCTACGTCCACTTTATATGTTATTCTCCTTCTTTCCTTCAGATTACAAGCACAAAGCTTTGATTACCAGTATCTAAAGTTGTTTGAGAGTTCCTTCCAGGCTTGAGCTCTCAAACTTGTCCCCCATTGTTGTACCCCTGCCCCTCTATTTATAGAGTGAGGCTGGGGGCAAGGGTCTTGGATGTTTATAGCTGCTGGTGGGCTTGGGCTGAAGCAATCTGGACTGGCAACTTTGGTTCGGTATGAAGGTTGGACCGGTGATGGAGTGGACCGGTGGTAGGTTTTTTGGAAGGTCATTCGGTACTGCATAGAGGAGTGTGGTTTGGTGATGGCTTGAGGAGGATTGGTCCGGTGGTTGATGAGAGGTGTGTTTGGCTCGGTAGTGCATGGAGTTGGAATTGGTTCGGCTTGATCTGGTTCGGCATAGGGATGTAAGGCAGCTGGTTCGGTGGTGATGTTGGTCCGGTAGTGGGTGGTGGAAGATGGAGCTTGTAGTTGATCCGGTTGTGGCTTGGACCGGTGATGGTGGTCCGGTGATGGGTGAAGAGGTTGGTTCGGAGGAGTGTTGCGACCGGGTGAGCTTCCATACGTGGGGTTGCCAAATGAGCTTCTCCGAATGGGATCTTATCCTGGGGATGCCGAATGAGCCATTGCCGAATGAGTTCTGGAGTGCCGAATGAACCCGGGGACTCCCGCTCGCTGGCTGCTTCTTCGTGGTGGAAGTGCACACAACATCGATATTCCAGTTTTGTCCAAAAAATGGGATAACAATTTACATTGCTATATATATATATATGCTATTATCTATATCTATTCACCTGTGACATTTGACACCATTATTTGTTATTTATATTGATGATATATGTCTGTTATATTATTATCATATCTGTTATCACTCTACAAGTTCCCTATTAGTATAAAATTTCCTATTGGTTGAAATGATACATACCCAACGATCTGTAGAATAGGAGGAAATCGTTATGGGTTGAAATGATAAACCCAAGCGATTTTCATTAAATTGAATTTGAGATTGTGGGTTGAAATAATGTATACCTGTACATATTTAAATTGCAGATTGAAATGATAAATATCTATATCACTTGACCATAGGATAGAGAATTATATACAGAAACCATTGGTCTATATATATTTTAAAATGGTTTCCAAGGTTTGAATATATATATATATATATGGTTTTATATAAATATTGATTTTTAAATATTATAGATATAAATGTTATTTTATATATAGTTAAATTCTTGATTTTAAAATTATACGTTTTGAAAATTTGAAAATTATAAGTTAGTTTCGAAATTTATAAATTTTAAGAATTTACTTATAATTTGACTATTTTAATATATGTATAAACTAGTTTTAAAATAAGTTTGATAATAATATTTAATTTAATAAAGTTTGAATAAATTAATATATACTATGTTCAGGTATTTATTTAAAATTTATTTTCAAACAAAGAGTTTATAATAAATTTTAATAACTTAAGGTTGGAAAGAGAAATAGAAATTGGTTTGAAATTGTATTTATTTAAGAATTATACTCAAATAGGCTTGATTTTAAATTTATTAAATTTGAGATTTTAAATATATGATTTTATAACTTGATTTTGATTAAAAGTGATTTAAATTAATATTTTCAAATTTACATAAATTGAAATGGGATATTTAGTTTATTTAAATTTGTAATTCGAATTTTTATATAAGTGTTGCTGAAATATTAAGTAAATTTTTTAAAATTAGAAAAATAATGAAGTTAAATTAAGATATATATATGAAATTATCAAATTTAGTTTTGAAATCGTGGAATATTTAAAGCTTTGAAATGTATTGAAATGGTTTATTTTGTGGTTCAAATCTGTTTTTGAAATGGTTTATTGAGAATCTGAATTTAATTGAAATTAAAATTGATGATTTGAGATTGGATTAAATTTGAATTTCGGAATTTGAGTTGAATTGGAATTATTTGTGAAATTTAAGGAAGCTTTTTATCATATAAAGTATTTTTAAATTACATTTAAAACTATTTATATATTTTACCTTATGAATTATTTTAATATAAATCATTTTTTTATATAAACTATTTTTAATATAAACTATTTTAATATACTAACTATTTTATTATAGACTATTTTAACCAATGACTATTTTATTTTATAAACTATTTTATTTTATATACTATTATGAATATCTAAACTGTTTGAAGGAAAATGTTATGATTTCAAAGTGTTATGATTTCCAAAGTGTTAAAATTTCAAATGTTTTGGTTTCGAAAGTGTTATAACTTTAAAAGTGCTATGATATTGGAAATGGATATATTTGAAGTGAAAATGATATTGTATTGACATGGTTTTGAAATGGAAATGATATTTTGGTTTTGAAGTATAAACTATTTTGAAATGATTGCGGTGTTATAATAATGTTTGGTTGTTAAAGAGGCCAGGATCCGATATTTTCATACTTTCTGCCAATTCCTAAAACCATTTTAACGACTGTGTACGCGGTGGAGATTCCAGAATGAAGTAGGTGGTGGACAATTATCCTATATGAGGTATGTACATGGACCTAACTCCTGTGAGTTAGCATAAGGTGGCTAAAATAGGAGCAATTGACGGGCCTAGTGAGGTAGCTTCTCCGATCGGACGCATCCCATCGTATGCCATTCTATTACTTTGTGATTGATTTGGTACACACCTTTGATTTGGCAGTGTGGCTCGAGGTGGGCGATAGTTGCAGATATGCGTTGCCACTAGCCCGGAAGTGTAATTGGTATATCCACCCTGGCATTGCCTAGTTGTGCCGTGTCACCTACCATATCGAGACCACTACGAGTTTGTTTTGTGTTGTACCTATGGAGTATCCTCTGGCAGCCTCCCGATCATGAGGTATTACGATACTATATAGACAATTGGCACTATAAAATGTGTTAAGGCGGATATGAGTAACGCCACAACACTATTTTAATAGTTTATTTTACTATATACATATTATAATAGCATATTGTACTACATAGTAGATAGTTCCACGGATCCTTAGAGGATGGTTATCCCAAACATCCTTTGAGTTACTTGTATTTTAGTTGATATCTCACTTGAGTTGGATTTATTGATATAAGAATGTTAATCCTGAATCGAGTGTTTTGTGTTTTTCTTTATACTCAGGTCAGACTGAGTGTCACAGCATTTGAGACTCACCTTTGGAGTCGGAGCTTCGCTTGGAGATCCATCTATCTATTCAGCTTACAGTTATTCAATTGACTCCTATGATATATTCTTCTCTTATATTTGACTATGTATTCGAGACTTCTGGTGTATCTTATTTTAACTCTGTTATATATATAATAGCTTGATGGACTACTATTCATTTGTTTCCGCTACTTATTGTTATATTACTCTGTGTCTGTGATTCTGTGATTGTTTTGCTTACTACATATGCTGAGTTTTTCCAAATATAAATTAACAAGCTGATATTTTGAGCAATTCAAGTTCGATATGTGCAGATGCAAATGGTTGAAAATATTAGGATGTTGCAGTTGGAATCAAAGCTCTGGTTTTAGGCAAAACTTAACATATATGGTAGAATTTAATTACAGAATCACCTTCGTTCGAGCTTGAATTCCTTACTCTTTGATTCGGTTTCCTTTGAATTTTGGGAACTTCCCCATTCGTCCTGAAATCCATTCTTGTCTCTTCCTATTCATGTTCTTCTTGATTCTGGAGAATCCCTTAACTCCACTTCGGTCGATCTCTATAACGAATTGGCGGTCCCGCCAATCCTAGAATGATTGGTAAAAGGATGAAACTCCTTTACAACAGGCATCGATTCACCGAAGATATCTATATCGTCCGTTCAGATGTTGCGATCTTTTGCTATGCCCGAATTCTATGTCTTGCGATCGGATGTCGATTTGCCTTTGAGTTCTGCATTGATCCTATTCTTGAAGTCACAGTTGACCCAGTTAACGTCGTCTACGATTTATATAAGTCTATCTATATCTTTTTTTATAATTTAATCATCTTATCTCCCATTGAAGCCTATCTTCTTAGTAAATTTCTATTTGATTAGAGTTCCTTTAATTTGAATCTCTATCATTTTTTTGAAATCCATCCTTGAATCATCGTGTGAGGGAGTGTATTCGTAATTTATATAAACTGTTTATAGTGTGTTAGTTAAGTTGTTTATGTGGGTTTGGGGTTTCGATCGATTCGTTTGATCAACGCTATCGATAGGAATTCTGAAACACTTGAATAGAGCAAAATGACATAATATTATTGTCAAATTTTGGTAAATGATATAAATTTTTATATGATTATATATATAAGTACTGAAATTAAATTGTTAAATGAATTGGTTGTTGGAAATGATAATATTTCAATTATTGTTTTCAAACCATTGACAATTGCCACATGATAATTAAATGGAATTATTAAACATGGTTTATAAATTGATTTGGGATTTAAATAATTTAAATTAAGAATTTGAGTATTAAATTTCCGGTATTTTGGAAAATTGGTTTTAAATTTAAGGCATATTATTTAAAATATTTTTGAATAGAAACCGTTTTCAAAGAATTTTAGAAGTTCTAATCAATACTCTTTTCTTTTGTTGTTGGAAAATAATTTCGGTGATGACTGCAACATCATTGACATTCATTTTCGAGTTTCAGAGTGGAGAGGCCATTTGGTAGCTTTGCTACACTTTTGTTTTGAAAAATAAATTTGATTTGATTTTCTTAAGTATGACTTGATTTATATTATATATATAGGTATATGATTATAAATTTGATTTGATATATTATATATTATATATTATATATATATATATATATATATATATATATATATATATTCATCTCTAAGTTTTTTAAGTGAAATCGGAAATTTAACTCTTAAATCTTGTGAAAGGGGTAATTTCAAATGTAAAATAAAGCCAAAAATTTTGAATAAACATTTAAAATTGAAAAATTGAATTGGATAATTTTACTTGTATACTACTCAATTACATTCCAATATAATTTACCTAACTTATTCAGAAGTTGAATATGTAATTGAATAATATACAGTATAAATGGTGGTAATGAAATTGTCAATAAAATTTGAATGGTTATAATAAATGATTTTACACTACATCTATGATTATAGAAAACTTTAATTGAGATAAATTGGATATTAGACAATGAATAAATAAACATGAATTTAGAAATAGTTAAGATTGAATTATAAGCTAAATTTAACTTAAGTGAAATCAAATGGATTAAACCAAATGGTTGAATATTAACTTATTTAAATTGAAATTTATAAGGTTTAAGTTAATTGTTTTATTTTTTTTTCAATCTATTTTCTTTCTGGTTGTCTCTATTCTCCTACCTCGCTGCTTTTCGGGGACGATAAGTTTTGAGTGGGGGAGAGTGTAATGACCCGTAAATTTTAATAGTTTTAATAAACGTAATTAACTGAATTTTTATGAAATTTTAAATAATTGAATTTGGAAATAAAAAAATTTAATATTTGAAAAACGTCTAATTAAACATAGAGAATAGAAAATTTTCATCTGGAAATATGGTAGTATATTCTATGGTGTAATTTTATTTAAATTTAAATCAGTTATTATTTGATGATAATAAAATATTTTCCAAACCTGAATATTTTTACATAATAAGAATGATTATCATTTTATGAGTGAGATGTCATAATTCGTTATTCAAATTTGGACTTCTCTATCCCCGTTTATCTTATTTTCGACAGATTTGCAACATTTCGATACCGATTATCGACTTTTGATAGGATGGTCGTATCACAAATACCTGTATATCATTTTGATCGTCTTGTTGCGCTGATCTCCGTATTATATTCGTTTGTGCGTTTTGGAGTCTGGGAGACGGCAAAATCTATGGAACGATTTGACATATCGGTTCCGTATTGGACCTTTTTGCTTCCTTAGTGTTTTCAATTGCAACCGTGAAATGCCAACAGCCTTCAGCTTTTAAATTTATCCGCCAATTCAAACTGTAGCTTTTATTATTCCAACTTTTCAAATCTAATTGTTATTTATTACATTTCCGGTTAACTTTGGTTGCCTGTTCACGTTTTGGAAAAAAAACATAGTATAGTTTCCAATATAAATTTCATTTATTATTTTTTTAAAGCCAACTTGTCCTTCATTTTATAATAACCATCACCTTCATGCAACCGAGCTTGCCACTGGATCCAACCTCCCTACCTTCACCCGATCTCTTCCTATCGCCTGAAACTCATGCGAGCCTCTCCTCGAACGTCTTCCCTTCTCAAGTCGGCTTCTATCTCCATTCCCGACTACCTTGCGAGGCTCACAACCAGAAGCAGCCACCCCTTCCACTATTTCAGGTCGGCACCATCCCTCGCCCACGCATCACTCATCATTCCAAGCCTACTTCACATCCGCCTTCACCTGTTGCATGATGCATCCCTTCACACCCAAGCAATGCTTCACCACCATCTACTTTGCTCCGCCTACCTGGCCATTGCAGCCTTCATGGCCGAGACCCCTCCGATCTGCCTATGCCTAGTCCAAACAACTCACATGTCCCCTTCCGAGCTTCCACTTTTCTATCACCCATGCGCCGGTTGTTTTGTGAGTGCATTATTACCTGCAGCCCTTCCCTTTATTGTGAATTTTATATATAAAGTTAAGTTTATATTTATATATATATTAGTTTATAAATTTTTTCCCTGTTGATTATATATATATGACGACATATATTTTATCACTTTGTATGTATGTGTTTATATAGGTATTTGAATGTATAGTTTTAATACATATAAGTCGTATGCATATAATGTTACTGCAGTTGTATACGCACTAGTTTGCATGTATATAGGTTAGGTGAATCATTTTATATATATATAGGTTGTTCGTATGTGTTTATATTGGTTGTATATAATATGTTATTATACAAAGGTTAGTATGCATACATAGGTCTGCCTACATTTTTTATGATAAGTGTTAAACTTATATATGAGTATGTATATTTTATAGTTTATATATATAAAGTATATATATGGGTCGGTTGATGGTTATCTATACTAGTCTGAAAAGTTAATAATATATATATAGAGTGATAAGATTTTTAATATATTAGCTTTCACAGTGTACAAGTGATATATAAATATAGTTATAAGTTGCGGTTTGCTCTACTGTTATATAAACGCGGTTACAAGTGATTATATATATATATATATAAAGACCTTGATTTCCATATATACATTATAAAGGTTGTTTTAAATATGTGTTTTATTTTGTATAATGTTGTGTGTGTTTATATATATATATTTGTCATGCTCAAGTACATGATTTCTGTTCTATATATATATACATATTAAATAAGTTGCCATTATATGTTGGTATATATTAGCTTATGAAGTAATGTATATGGCGTCTTTAAAGTGTCTATGTATGTGTTCGTATATGAGTCTATACATATGAATTTATGCAGATTAGTTAAATTGTGTTAGTGTATATATGTATTTATTTTACTGATAGTTCATACATATGCACCTGTATATAAGTTGTTATACATATTAGTTTATAAACTTTTATTTGCTGGTTTATTGTATAAGTGATATGAATTTATATATATCATGTTATATTAGTATATAATATTTGTTGTATATGATATATTATTCTCTCTAGACCTTTATAAGTATTTTATAATATGTTATATAACTATTGTGGGTGATTTGTAGTTTCAGTAAGTTTGTATATACCAGTTTTATATTTATTTGATATATTATTGATTTTAAGGTATAGATGATATAGGTTTAGGATAATATTGATTTTAATATTTAAGTATGTATTTTATTTTAATTATATTTTTAAATTGATTTTTAGAAAATTTACGTATATGTAATTATATCTTATTTCATCGATCTTGTGCCATCTTGACTTGCATTTCAATATCGAGTTTTTTGCAGCAATTCCTTTCTTGTCGCTATCCCGTATGTGTATCTGTGTCCGTGCCATCTTCTTATCTCTCTACCCTCGAAAGGTGAGCAATCACTCACGATTGACGTTCTTATATTTATTGAATTTGATGTCAATTGAAACGACCATTGAAATATGCTGCTATTAGTTATCTATATTGCTATATATATATATGCTATTATCTGTATCTATTCACCTAAGACATCTGACACCATTATCTATTATTTATATTGATGATATATCCTATTACATTATTATCATATCTGTTATCACTCTGCAATTTCCCTGTTAGTATAGAATTTCCAATGGGTTGAAATGATATATACCCGAACGATCAGTAGAATATGAGGAAATCGTTATGGGTTGAAATGATATGCCCAAGCGATTTTCATTGAATTGAATTTGAGATTGCGAGTTGAAATGATATATACCTGTAGATATTTAAATTGCAGATTAAAATGATAAATATCCGTATCACTTGACCATAGGATAGAGAATTATATACAGACACCGTTGGTGTGTATATATATATTGAAACGATTTCCAAGGTTTAAAAAGATATATATATATATATATATATATATGGTTTTATATAAATATTGATTATTAAATATTATATATATAAATGTTATTTTATATATACTTAAATTCTTAATTTTTAAAATTATATGTTTTGAAAATTTTAAAATTATAAGTTAGTTTTGAAATTTATAAATTTTACGAATTTACTTATAATTTTACTATTTTAAAATATGTTTAAACTAGTTTTAATATAAAATAAGTTTGATAATAAGATTTAATTTAACAAAGTTTGATTTAAATAATATATATTATGTTTAAGTATTCATTTAAAATTTTATTTTCAAATATAGAGTTTATAATAAATTTTAGTAAATTAAGATGGGAAAGAGAAATAGAAACTGGTTTGAAATTGTATTTATTAAAGAATTATACTCAAATTGGTTGGATTTGAAATCTATTAAATTTGAGATTTTAAAGATATGATTTCATAACTTAATTTTGACTAAAAGTGATTTAAATGAATATTTTCAAATTTACATAAATTGAAATGGGATATTTAGTTTATTTAAATTTGTATTTTGAATTTTTATATAAATGTTATTGAATGATTAAGTAAAATTTTCAAAACTAAAAAAATAATAAAGTTAAATTAAGATATATATGAAATTATCAAATTTAGTTTTGAAATTATGGAATATTTAAAGTTTTGAAATATATTGAAATTGAAATGGTTTATTTTATGGTTTAAATCTGTATTTGAAATCGAGATAATTTGAAATGGTTTATTGAGAAAATAAATTGAATTGAAATTGATGATTTGAGATTGGATTAAATTTGAATTTTGGAATTTGAGTTGAATTGGAATCAATTTGTGAAATTTGATGAAGCTATTTTATTATATAAAGTATTTTTAAACTATATTTAAAACTACTTATATATTTTACCTTATAAATTATTTTAATATAAACTATTTTACTATAAATCATTTTTTATATAAACTATTTTAATATAAACTATTTTAATACACTAACTATTTTATTATAAACTATTTTAACCTATATGTGACACCCCACCTCTATACCCACGCTAGCCAGGGACATTATGGTGCAATGCCGTCAACTAGCACGGAGAATAAGGCTGTTGAGGAGCAACCATCCGTGTAATTGCTTTGTGCGAGCTCCAATATGTCAGATAGTACAACATGCATTTGGTTTCAGGAGGAAATCCAACATACCCATACAAACTCAAAGCTACTACACAGTGGCTATATATATTCTTCGGAAACAAATATAGAAATAAGCATAACATAAATCAGTCACAGACATCCATATCACAAAGGCGGAAATAGATATGAATGTATAACACATGAAAGTGTATAACAGAGTAGTGGTCAAACAAGATCCACAATATCACAAAAGAATTGCTACAAGTGCTAGACAAAAGAATATGGATACATCAATGAGTCTAATATCTCAAATGTATACAACAAAAACTACTAATCTAAGTAGTTAGCCAAAAGTCAGGGTGGTAATCCCAGATGTGACGTCAAGAAGAAGCACATGTAACATCTCGGTCTGACTCGAGTATTATTTAATAAGAAAATAATAAACGGATCAGTCTAGCTATAAATATCAGATAAAATGATATAGAGTAAGAGATATGACATAACATATGATAACCATAAATCCATACTGTGATAAGTATGTAATTGAAAATCAACTAGGGATTAATCAATATCACAAGAATCTTCTCAAAGATCAAAAGGAGTGTCATACTCTATATTTTTATTCACAAAAAGTTAATGACACACAAATTCACCAATGCAAAAATATTGATAAAACATATCAATGAAAATCACGAAAATTGGTGAAATACAAATTCTAGAAATCATCAATGGAAATCCAGAAATCACCAAAAGGGGGAGGCCTATCACAAAACGGGAGCATGAAAACTCACCAACACGTGTATCACAAAATGGAACGCTATTCCATGGTTGCTAACCATTAATTTTGAGTCGAAGCTCCAAAAAATGGTCCGAAGACCATGGGTCGCTACCCCACCAAATTGAGCCGAAGCTCCACAGAAACGGGGTTTAGTCTCCCTCGTAGACAAAGAGACATCGCACATTTGCTAGTCTAAATCACAAAAATGATCATCAACGATCATCAAGAAGTGTCAATTACAGTAAGATAGTAAATATATAAGCTTAGCTTCATGTCCCATAACCACTAGCTTAACTTAAATATTTACAAACAAATTGTAAGTTTCCACTAGAAAATTGTCACAAGAGATTCAATCGAACAATTCCAAGAATTAACCGCCGAAGTAAATGCAAGCATTTCATATCATTTGTTTTACTAAGCCGTTTAATTAGATTTCTCGTACGAGTGAGATGAAGTGACAAACCACAAAAATGATTGTAGAAACAATAAATCACAAAAATTCACATTCGAAGACGTGAATAAAATCCAAAGAATTCGATCCCAAATTCATCAAGGTGGAAATACCCTTGCGACTTAACAACCACGACTTACGACTTAACATAAGTCAACACAAGAAATCAGCGGCTCAAGAAATAGCATACGGCCTAAAGCAGGTGCGACTTATCATGACCGAGCGACCTAAGGTTGGAACGACCTAATAGTCGAGCGCGCGACCTAACATGGAACGACCCAGGTTGGTTGCGACCTAAGGAGTTAGCGGCATAACAGGCCGAGCGACCTAAGTGAGGCAATGACCTAAGGGAAGAGTAGGCCGACCTAAGTGGTAGGACCGAGCGACCCATGTGCTGCGACCTAAGAGGTTGCGACCTTTGTGCACGTGCGACTTAATGGGCCGAACGACCTAACACGAGCGACCTAACACACATGGACAGGCCGACCGACCTAACACGAGCGACCTAACACACAGGTACAAGCCGAGCGACTTAATGAACTCGCGGCTTAAGGAGGTAAGCGGCCTAAGAATGGTGCGACCTAAGGGGTGAAGTAGGCCGAGCGACGTAACGACCTAGGGCGTATGAGAAGGCCGGGCGACCTAAGCGGGGACGACCTAGCATGGCGCGACCTAAGGAGTTGCGTGATATAACATGGCCGAGCAACGACCTAAGGTGGAAGTGACCTATGGGTTGCGACCTATGGCAGGCCGACCTAACTGCAGGCCCAAAATCATTCATGTGCAGGCCGAGCGACCTAGGGGTTTGAAGTGCAAAAACTCTCTCAATTTGCAACCGATCGAGCACGGACGCTAGAGGATTATGCCCATAGGCTACCCGGTTGTATTGGCTCCTCGATGCATCACCAAAAATGTGTACAAACATCAAAGATTGGATTTTTATAGATTTGAACCCAAAACACGAAAAATTGGGATTTTCACCAATTCAATCCAAACCAATGGCAAATGCACATGAATAAGTGTTAGGAATTCATACCTAACAATCAAAGATAGTTATAGACAAAGATGTGAGATAAAAATCTCACCTTTACACAAAATCAATGAATAAGAAGCTTGAAAGCAAAGGAAGAATCAACCACACTTGAATCTCTACACAAAAGCTTGAATTAGTGGCTTCTCTTTGAATTTGGAGTTAGATGTTGGATTTGCAAATGAACTAGGGCTTGGAGTTTTAATTTCTCATTCATTCCTCCATTTTTGATGAAGCTTGAGTGTTAGGAAATGAAAGTGAAGTTATGAAGGGAAGGGGGTTGAGCCAGAGTTGATAGCTTAGGTTAATGGGCTAAACCAAACCCAAAGCCCAAAGTGAAAAAGTAGAAAAATTCCACTAACTCCAAACATATCAAAGTTTATACTCTAAAAGATCGCAAACGGTGTTTTGAACTCAATGGGAGTGGTCCCTAGTCCTAATTCGACCCTATGCAAAAAATAACTTTTTGGACTAAAATCGGACTAATGATAAAATATTAAAATAAAATATTTAAATATTCAATCGTAAAATATGCGGGTTGTTATAGACTCCCCTCCTTAAAGAAATTGCGTCCTCGCAATATTTAAGAAGAAAGGATAAGGTAACAACCATGAAAGCACATCAACACAAAAGAAATTTGAAATAAGAAATTCACCTCAAAGGGCACGAGAACGTAAGTCCAGATGTGTTCGCTTGATGAATTCTCTAGATTCCCAAGAACAATCCTTAGGATTTGAGGACCATTGAACTTTAACAAGCGGAATATCTTTATTTCGAAGGCGTTTGATCTCCGAAGCAATAATACGAATAGGATGTTGCTTATAAGTTAAATTAGGCGAAACTTCAATTTCTTCCACAACACCGGGCTCAAGAATAGAATCGGAATCTCGAAGGAATTTCCGTAATTGAGAAACGTGAAACACGTCATGAATAGCAGAAAACTGAGTCGGTAATAAAAGGAGATAAGCCACGGAACCAATACGTTCGGTGATGGGAAATGAACCAATATATCGAGGTGCTAACTTTCCCGATCGACTGAAACGTACAACACCCTTCATAGGTGAAACACGAATAAACACAAGATCTCCCACAGAAAATTCTAATTTCCTTCTCCGGTTATCGGCATAGGATCTTTGCCTAATTTGGGCTTCTTTCTCCTATGACAAATAAGGTCGATCTTTTCTGTGGAATCACGAAAAAATCTGGACCTAAAACCAGCTTCTCCCCGGCCTCAAGCCAACAAGAAGGAGATCGACATGGCCTTCCATAGAGTGCCTCAAAAGGTGCCATACCAATACTAGATTGGAAGCTATTATTATAGGAAAACTCAACAAGAGATCACGATCACTAAAATTAAGCTTCGTTCCCAAAGCTTTTTGAAGACTCTTCCAAAATCCACTAGTAAACAATGGATCACGATCACTAACAATAGAAGTAGGAACTCCATGTAATTTAACAATCTCTTTAATAAAGAGTTTGGCCAAAAGAGGAACGGTTCGATTGGACCGAACGGGAATAAAATGAGCAGATTTAGTAAGTCTATCGACTATCACCCATAAGCTATCATGACCCGAACGAGAACGGGGAAGGCCGTCTATAAAATCCATGGAAATTTGATCCCACTTCCAAATTGGAATTTCTAAAGGTTGCAATAACCCACCAGGCCTTTGATGTTCGGCCTTAACGAGTTGGCAAGTCATGCAACACTTAACAAAGTTAGCAATATCAGATTTCACTCCCTCCCAATAATAAAGTCGCTTCATATCCGCATACATTTTACTACTACCAGGATGAATGGTAAATTTAGAACGATGAGAATCTTCTAAAATGTCTTTATGAAGATCACTAATATTTGGCATAATAAGTCTACCAAATTTTCGAATACCGCCACGAGAATCAATGTCAAAGTTTTTCAAACCTTCAATACTAATTTTATACCTAAAATTTTGGCCAAGAAGAGCCAATTCGGGATCTAGCTTTTGAGCTTCAATAATGCGGTCTAAAAGAGAAGGATGAGCCTCAAGGCTACATAAAACAAGAGATGAACATAAATCGAAAACACGATCTCGAATCTCACAAGTGGATAAAATTCCAAGATCATTCCATTCGGATATCATTATAGAAACAACCGCTTGTTGCTTGCGACTAAGTGCATCTGCAACTCAATTTCCCTTTCCGGGAGTATAAAGAATATCAAGATCATAATCTATAAGAAATTCGAGCCAACGTTGTTGACGCAAATTAAGTTCCTTTTGAGAAAATAGATACTTCAAAGATTTATGATCAGTGTAAAGAATAAATTTTTCTCCCAAAAGATAATGACGCCAAATACGAAGGGCGAAAATAATAGCCGCGAGCTCTAAATCATGAGTGGCATATCCAGTCTCGGCAGGCTTTAATTGCCTAGAAGCATAAGCAATAACACGTTCTCTTTGCATAAGAATGGCACCCAAACCAATGCGACTAGCATCGGTGTAAACAATAAAATCTTGATTTCCCTCGGGAATCACAAGAATAGGAGCGTCGAAAAGGAGTTCTTTTAATTTCTGAAAAGTAGCTTCACATTTGTACGACCAAATGTATTTAACACCTTTCTTTGTTAAGCTAGTAAGAGGCACGGAAATTTTTGAAAAGTCCTTTATGAAATGGCGGTAATAACCTGCCAATCCAAGAAAACTACGGATCTCCATCACACTCTCCGGTCTCTTCTAATTTTGAATCGCTTTAATCTTTGAAGGATTCACGGAAATTCCGGATTTGGAAGTAATATGACCGAGAAACTTTACACGAGATTGCCAAAAGTGGCATTTAGAAAATTTTGCTTTTAATTGATTGCTCCTAAGAGTTTCCAACACAATCCGAAGATGCTTTTCATGCTCCTCCTCGGTTTTGGATACACAAGAATATCATCAATAAAGATGAGAACAAACCGATCGAGGAAGTTTTTGAAAACTCTATTCATAAGGTCAACGAAATAAGCCGAAGCATTCGTTAAACCAAATGGCATAACAAGCCATTCATAAGATCCATAACGAGTACGAAAAGATGTCAAAGGAATGCTATCCTTTGCAATACGAAGCTGATGGAAACCAGTAGCTAAGTCTAATTGTGAAAAGACTCTAGCACCACTAAGTTGATCAAATAGATCATTAATCCGAGGTAAATGATATTTATTCTTGATAGTAAGATCATTTAGCTTGCGGTAGTCAACGCAAAGCCTAAGTGTATCATCAGATTTCTTCACAAAAATAGCCGAAGCTCCCCAAGGCGAGGAACTAGAGCGAATAAATTGCTTCGTCTCCAATTCGAATAATTGTTTGCGCACCTCCTCATTTTCCTTATTGGACATGCGATAAGGAGGACGAGTAATAGGTTGAGCTCCAGGGATGAGATTAATTCTGAACTCAATTGCCCGCTTAGGCGATAATCCTAAAACGGGCTCAAATATGTCGGATAACTCACAAACAACATGAATAAGAGAGATAATATCTTCCTCATCATCATTATCGTCATCATATGTGACGCCCCACCTCTATACCCACGCTAGCCAACGACACTACAGGGTAATGCCGTCAACTAACACGGAGAATAAGGCTGGTTAGGAGCGACCATCTATAGCCTTTCTCTAACTATCTATTGAATACATCGACAATAAACATACCAAGCAGGTCGACATATCCAATGAATACTTAAAACAAAACCATAGGTGGTTGAAGGATCTATCAGAACAGAATATAACAACTCAAATGTAATATACATCACAGAACAGTAGATCATCATACACACATATACTGATACATAGCAGAGTATACAAAATAATACATGTCAAGTGGTATAACAAACCACAATATACAAACGATTCCAGATGAATACATATCAGAGTTACTACAAAAATGGGACTACACAAAAAAAGCTATGACAAAAAGAAGCTAGCGGAGTAGTCCATGCGGAAGCAAAATAGGCTAAGTCCAAAAGCACCTAACCCGAAACATCTCGGTCTGACCCGAGTATAAAATACACGGGTCAGTCTAGCTAAACAAATCATTTAAATAAACTGAACAACAATAAACCTGCAAGGTTACAAAGTATAACAAATATCTCTAAAGGAGATAGCACAATCATCTAGCAAAAGATGAATCATATGATAACAAGCCTCATATCATCGGCAACATATAGAAACAAAAGATACAAATATCCCAAATCAAGCCAAAAAGGCAATTAACAAATACCAATAAGGTATACAAGTTCCGCAAGGTAAACACTACGCATCATGCGGCTCATAATGACCAACATCGAAGGGCGATACCTAGGGAATATACATATGAATGAAACATCAGAAAATTGCTCGAGCTCAGTACTGTATAAACAAGGATCCATGAGCCCGAGGACTCCAAACCCAATATCACCCATGCGGCTCATAACGACCAACATCGGAAGCGATACTAAAGGGCAACCCAATATCACCCATGCGGCTCATAACGACCAACATCGGAAGCGATACGAAAGGGCAACAAACCCGAAGGCACAAACCCGAAGGCACATACCCGAAGGCAACAAACCGTAGTAGTGAAGGTCAGAGACCCAGTACTGGACACCACTAACTGGCGGAATGTGTCATAACTCTCAAAAAGGAATCCGAAAAGTTGTAACGTGAGTCCCATAACCACTCGTTCGCACTAAACGGTTTACTATCCGTTAGTTAATTTCACACTCAAAGCAGTACAAAGTTCACCTCATATCATCGGTAAACCAAACACAAAGGTCAAAACAATCAATCGAATAGGTCGGGGACTAATCGGAAAGATAAATGCGCAGATTCATGGTCTGTGTTTTGCCCAACCATTTAATCACCCTTCCACTTCGCTCGAAGTGCGAAACAGTGTGTTTTAAATAGAATTTATAAATTGGAAAAATGGGCTTTTAAATGTGATTCGAGAGATTATTTTATTAAAACCCGTGGATGAAGTCAAGAATAAGTTATCAAAACCAAAGATGCAATAACAAGCACTAAAAACCAACTTGAATCGATAAAATTTGGAAAACCAATCAAAATATGCAAAAATAGGCAAAACAGGCAAAACAGGAGCAGGTCGGTCGACCGGACCTCCTGGGTCGGTTGACCGGGCCAGAAACAGAGAGGTGCTCGGGGCATCAGGTCGGTCGACCGGACCTCTGGGTCGGTTGACCGAAGCCTAAACTTCTGCACTTCCAAAATAGAGGCAGGGAAGTGCCTAGGTAGCAGGTCGGTCGGCCGGACCCTGAGTTCGGTCGGCCGAACCTGATGATTTGCACTTCCTACCCTATTTTCAATGAATGTCAATCCTTTTCAAATCCAAAGCAATGGCACATGCATACATGTTAGGAATTCATACCCAATATCAATGATATCAAGAGAAGAAGATGTGAGATAAAAATCTCACCTTTAACCCAAAACAAAGAAGAAGAAGCTCAACAACAAGGAGAAGACCAACTAAACTCTACTTCAACCCAACAAGCTTCAATATAAGATCAAAACAAGTATTTCCTAAGTTAGGTTTAGGAAATTTTCTAAAATTGAAGAAGAAAGAGTTGGAGAAGATGAAGAGGAGCTTACCAATGGCTTCTCTATGATTTTCAAGCAAGAATTTGGAGTTTGCAAATGGAATTAGGGCTTACAATTTCGATTTCCTCTTCCCTTCCACCATTTTCAGTTTTAGCTTAAGAAATGAAAATGAAATGAAGATGAATGAAGAGAAGAGGTTGAGTTAGAGTATTAGTTAAGCTAGTGGGCTGAACCCAAACCCAAAACCTAATAGAAAAAGGGTCAAAATTTCACAAACTTCAAACATATCAAAGATTATACTCAAAAAGATCGCAAACGCCATTTTGGAACCAATGGAGGTGGTTACAAGCTCCAATTCGGCCGTTTGCAAAAAGTAACATTTCAGACCTAAATCCGACTAACGATGCTATATTTAAATAAAATATTTAAATATAAAATCGTTAAATATGCGGGTTGTTACAAATCTCCCCTCCTTACAAAATTGCGTCCCCGCAATTCCTAGAGACGATATTTGTAACAACTACATACATACAATATTCAAAAGAAAAAGGAAATAAGCTTGAGATGAAAAGACATACTCACCGTTCACAAGCTAAGATAGAAACCAAGGATAAGATCGCTCGATAAACTCTCTGGTTTCCCAAGTACAGTCTTTGGGATTAGTGGACCATTGAACCTTAACGAGCGGCACGTCCTTGTTTCGAAGGTGTCGCACCTCCGTGTCAAGCACGCGAATAGGTTGCTGTACAATAGATAAGTCCGGCGAGATCTCAAGCTCTTGCAAATCAGGAGAAGTAATAACAGAATCCGAATCCCGAAGACACTTCGAAGTTGCGAGACATCAAACACGTCATGAATGCCAGATAAATGAGCTGGAAGTGAAACTCTATAAGCCGCAGGGCCAATACGTTCAGTAATAGAAAATGGCCCTACATAACGAGGAGCCAATTTTCCAGTCGTAACGCATAACCCCTTTCAAAGGAGAAACACGAATAAAAACAAGATCGCCGATCGAGAACTCGAGAGGCTTCCTACGGTTGTCTACGTAGGATTTCTGGCGACTCTATGCCTCTTTCATTCTCAACCGAATAAGATCAATCTTCTCGGAAGAATCACGAGCAAAATCTGGAACAAGAATAAGCTTCTCCCCAGATTCCAACCAACATGAAGGAGATCGACATGGCCTTCCGTATAAGGCTTCGAAAGGAGCCATACCGATACTAGACTGAAAACTATTGTTGTAGGAGAACTCTACAAGAGGTAGATGATCCTCCCAACTTCCACCAAAATCAAAAATACAAATACGGAGAAGATCTTCCAAGATACGATTCACCCGTTTAGTCTGTCCGTCAGACCGCGGATGATAAGCTGTACTAAAATTAAGCTTTGTCCCCAAAGTTTGCTGAAGACTCTTCCAAAAATGACTCGTGAATAAAGGATCACGATCATTCACAATAGAACTAGGAACACCGTGAAGTCTCACGATTTCCTTGACATATAACTTAGCCAAATGCGAAGCAGTCCTATTAGACTTAATAGGGAAAAAATGAGCAGACTTAGTAAGGTGATCAACAATAACCCAAATGCTAAAATGGCCTGATCTCGAATGAGGTAGACCGTCAATGAAATCCATAGATATCTGATCCCATTTCCACAATGGAATCTCAAGAGGTTGAAGAAGACCAGAAGGACGCTGTTGTTCGGCCTTTATACGCTGACAAGTTATGCAATTACTCACATAACTCGCCACATCGCGCTTCGTGCCTTCCCAATAATAAAGGCGACGCGTATCAGCATACATCTTACTACAACCAGGATGAATGGTATACTTAAAATGGTGACAATCATCAAGAATGTCATGCCTAAGTGCAAAATCAGAAGGCACAAAAAGACGGTTCTTCTTACGAAGACATCCACGAGAATCAATGCTAAAATCCCGCAACGCCTCATCACAAGATTTAGACTCACAAAGCTGAATAAGATGCAACATATCAGGATCACGCCGCTGAGCATCGGCAATACGATCCAACAAAATAGGTCGAGCTCCCAAACTAAATAATAGAATAGGAGAATCAGAAGATGAACCTCGATCACGAATTTCATAAAAAGATAGAGTCTCAAGAATATTCCATTCGGCAAGCATCATAGAAACAATAGCCGAATGTTTGCAACTAAGCGCATCAGCAACACGATTACCCTTACCAGGGGTATACTGGATATCAAAGTCATAGGAGGCAAGAAACTCGAGCCAACGTTGTTGTCTCATATTGAGTTCCTTCTGAGTAAACAAATACTTCAAGGATTTATGATCGGTATAGAGAATGAAGCGCTCGCCCAATAAATAGTGTCGCCAAATCTTCAAGGCAAAGACAATGGCGGCAAGCTCAAGATCATGAGTGGCATAGCGAACTTCATTCGGACGCAGTTGCCTAGAAGCATAAGCAACTACCCGATCCTTCCGCATAAGAACAGCACCGAGACCACTACCACAAGCATCGGTGTAGACAACAAGATCATGATTCCCCTCGGTAACCACTAAAATAGGAGCATTAGTGAGAAGTTCCTTCAATGTCAGAAAGGAAGCTTCACACTTGTCGGACTAATCAAAACGAATGCCTTTCCGAGTAAGGCAAGTGAGAGGAAGCACAACACGGGAAAAATCCTTAATGAACCGACGGTAATAACCCGCCAATCCAAGGAAACTACGGATCTCATGCACATTCTCAGGCCTCTTCCAATTCTGGATGGCCTCGATCTTTGAGGGATTGACAGAAATGCCATCGGAAGATACAACATGGCCTAAGAACTTAACCCTATTCTCCCAAAAATGGCACTTGAAGAATTTGGCTCTAAGCTGATGATGACGGAGAGTACTCATGACAATACTCAAGTGATTAGCATGTTTGGCTCCAGACTTAGAATAAATAAGGATATCATTAATGAAAACAAGGACGAACTTATCGAGATATTCCCGGAATACTCGATTCATTAGATCTACAAAGAAAGCAGGAGCATTCGTCAAACCGAAAGGCATAACGAGCCATTCAAAAGAACCATATCGAGTGCGGAAAGCTATAAGAGGTATGCTATCCTCCGCGACTCGTAATTGGTGAAAACCCGTGGCAAGGTCAAGCTGAGAAAAGACCTTAGCACCACACAATAGATTGAACATATCATCGATCCTAGGCAATGGATACCTATTTTTGATAGTTAACTCGTTAAGCTTGCGATAATCAATGCAAAGCCTAAGAGTTCCATCAGACTTCTTCACGAAGACGACCACGGATCACCACAGAGAAAAACTAGACTGAATCAACTGCTTGGACTCAAGCTCTAAAAGCTGCTTCTTGAGTTCCTCATTTTCCCTTGTAGACATCCTCGTAGGAGGACGACTAACTGGCTGCGCGCCTGGAATGAGATCAAAGCGGAACTCAATTGCCCTCTTGGGTGGCAAACCCGATACAGGCTCAAAAATATCAGAAAAGTCACAAGCAATAGGAATACGAGATATATCATCATCATCTCGCGAGTTAAGAGAATATAAAGCCATCTCGGAAATATCCACATCCCAAAGAACAAGAGATAACTGAGTAGACGAATCTGGATGTCGAAGATATATAATTCTCTCCGAACAAATAATCCAGGCATCATATCTCACTAGCCGGTCCATACCCAAAATCATGTCAAATGCCGGACAAGAAATAATGTGCAGATTCGCACGAAAAGAAAAGCCACATAAAACAATCTCAACATTATCACAAAGCAGGCTAAGGGTCGCGGATCCCCTAATAGGATTCGCAATCCTTAAAGAAGTAACCAAACAAGAAACATCCAAAGATAAATCATCAACGAGCTTCTTCGATACGAAAGAATGTGAAGCACCCGTATCGAAAAGAACTCGAATACTATGATCATGAAATAAAATAGAACCTTCCAAAATAGATGGAGATATACCTTTGGGTTGAGAAGGACCTTCAGAAGCCTTAGCAGCATAAAGCCTGCTAGACCTGGCACCAGCCGGAACAGTAGGGCAAGCTGAAACATGATGACCTTCCTTCTTGCAATAGCGGCAGAAGAGAGGCTTAGGACAAGCTCGAATAATATGATCAGGAGAACCACAATTGAAACACGTTCGAATGAAAGATGTTCCAGCAGATTGAGACTGAGAGCTAGAACCACCTGTCTTCTTCTTCTTAGAAGGAAAAGGCCTGGACTTCTGAATTGGAAACAACCTCTTGTTGGGGTTCTTGGAAACCTCAACATCAACATCATTATCACACTCCTTCTCGACGGTCTCGAGATGAAGTGCCGAATCAACCAACTCCTCAAAAGAAAGCTTAAGCTGGAGCAACAAAGACTTCTTAAGATATTTCTTAAGACTAGAAACAAACTTCAAATTCTTCTTATAAGAAGTGCTAATGAATTCAAGACCATACTTAGATAAAGCCTCGAAGGATGCAACATACTCAGAAACAGAAGACTTCCCTTGCTTCAACTCAAGGAAGCGACGGGTCAAAAAAACTTTTTCAGATTCAGGAACGAACTTGAGTTCAAATTGCTCCCGAAACTGAGTCCAAGAAAGAGTAGACTCATCAATCTCGGCTATAAGAAGCTCATACCAATCAAGGGCACGCTCTTGTAATAAACTAGAAGTTACAAGAACTCTATCATGGTCAGAAAGATCCATACGAGAGAAGATACACTCGCATGTGCAAAACCAAGCTTGGACTTCAAGAACGGATTCAGAGCCTTTAAACGGCTTTCCTCCAAGATGAGCAAAATCACTGCACTGACGTGCAAAGGCAGACTTGCAAGGTGGAGAAACTCAAGGTGGAACTGGAGGCTGAGTGCTCCTAAACAACTCCATAAATTGATCGGCATACATATAAACGCCATCCGGATGTGTGCCACTGGATTGCCCAGCATCCGAACGTCGTCCCCTGCCTCTTTCAGCCATACGTTGAAAGTAAGATAAGAACAAGATTATTCACAAGGTAGATATTGCAATATGGAATACTACGGAATAAAACGCATTCCTTGACGTATTCCCAATTTCTATCTAACCTTGATGGAATAAAGAGACACAATGATTCAAAGATTTGTATCACTTATCACACTCTGATGTATCGTAATATGTGCTCTATTCTGTGTTTATCATATTTTCTTCTGAACTTGGCTCTGATACCACGCTGTGACGCCCCACCTCTATACCCACGCTAGCCAAGGACACTACAGGGTAATGCCGTCAACTAACACGGAGAATAAGGCTGGTTAGGAGCGACCATCTATAGCCTTGCTCTAAATATCTATTGAATACATCGACAATAAACATACCAAGCAGGTCGACATATCCAATGAATACTTAAAACAAAACCATAGGTGGTTGAAGGATCTATCAGAACAGAATATAACAACTCAAATGTAATATACATCACAGAACAGTAGATCATCATACACACATATACTGATACATAGCAGAGTATACAAAATAATACATGTCAAGTGGTATAACAAACCACAATATACAAACGATTCCAGATTAATACATATCAGAGTTACTACAAAAATGGGACTACACAAAAAAAGCTATGACAAAAAGAAGCTAGCGGAGTAGTCCATGCGGAAGCAAAATAGGCTAAGTCCAAAAGCACCTAACCTGAAACATCTCGGTCTGACCCGAGTATAAAATACACGGGTCAGTCTAGCTAAACAAATCAGTTAAATAAACTGAAAAACAATAAACCTGCAAGGTTACAAAGTATAACAAATATCTTTAAAGGAGATAGCACAATCATCTAGCAAAAGATGAATCATATGATAACAAGCCTCTTATCATCGGCAACATATAGAAACAAAGGATACAAATATCCCAAATCTAGCCAAAAAGGCAATTAACAAATACCAATAAGGATACAAGTTCCGCAAGGTAAACGCTACGCATCATGCGGCTCATAATGACCAACATCAAAGGGCGATACCTAGGGAATATACATATGAATGAAACATCAGAAAATTGCTCGAGCTCAGTACTGTATAAACAAGGATCCATGAGCCCGAAGACTCCAAACCCAATATCACCCATGCGGCTCATAACGACCAACATCGGAAGCGATACTAAAGGGCAACAAACCCGAAGGCACAAACCCGAAGGCACATACCCGAAGGCAACAAACCGTAGTGGTGAAGGTCAAAGACCCAGTACTGGACACCACTAACTAGCGGAATGTGTCATAACTCTCAAAAAGGAATCCGAAAAGTTGTAACGTGAGTCCCATAACCACTCGTTCGCACTAAACGGTTTACTATCCGTTAGTTAATTTCACACTCAAAGCAGTACAAAGTTCACCTCATATCATCGGTAAACCAAACACAAAGGTCAAAACAATCAATCGAATAGGTCGGGGACTAATCGGAAAGATAAACGCGCAGATTCATGGTCCGTGTTTTGCCCAACCATTTAATCACCCTTCCACTTCGCTCGAAGTGCGAAACAGTGTGTGTTTTAAATAGAATTTATAAATTGGAAAAACGGGCTTTTAAATGTGATTCGAGAGATTATTTTATAAAAACTCGTGGATGAAGTCAAGAATAAGTTATCAAAACCAAAGATGCAATAACAAGCACTAAAAACCAACTTGAATCGATAAAATTTGGAAAACCAATCAAAATATGCAAAAATAGGCAAAACAGGCAAAACAGGAGCAGGTCGGTCGACTGGACCGCCTGGGTCGGTTGACCGGGCCAGAAACAGAGAGGTGCTCGGGGCATCAGGTCGGTCGACCGGACCTCTAGGTCGGTTGACCGGAGCCCAAATTGCCGCACTTCCAAAACAGAGGCAGGGAAGTGCCCAGGTAGCAGGTCGGTCGACCAGACCCTGAGTTCGGTCGGCCGAATCTGATGATTTGTACTTCTTGCCCTATTTTCAATGAATGTCAAACCTTTTCAAATCCAAAGCAATGGCACATGCATACATGTTAGGAATTCATACCCAACATCAATGATATCAAGAGAAGAAGATGTGAGATAAAAATCTCACCTTTAAGCCAAAACAAAGAAGAAGAAGAAGCTCAACAACAAGGAGAAGACCAACTAAACTCTACTTCAACCCAACAAGCTTCAATCTAAGATCAAAACAAGTATTTCCTAAGTTAGGTTTAGGAAATTTTCTGAAATTGAAGAAGAAAGAGTTGGAGAAGATGAAGAGGAGCTTACCAATGGCTTCTCTATGATTTTCAAGCAAGAATTTGGAGTTTGCAAATGGAATTAGGGCTTACAATTTCGATTTCCTCTTCCCTTCCACCATTTTCAGTTTTAGCTTAAGAAATGAAAATGAAATGAAGATGAATGAAGAGAAGGGGTTGAGGTAGAGTATTAGTTAAGCTAGTGGGCTGAACCCAAACCCAAAACCCAATAGAAAAAGGGTCAAAATTTCACAAACTCCAAACATATCAAAAATTATACTCAAAAAGATCGCAAACGCCATTTTGGAACCAATGGAGGTGGTTACAAGCTCCAATTCGGCCGTTTGAAAAAAGTAACATTTCGAACCTAAATCCGACTAACGAAAATAAAATATTTAAATATAAAATCGTTAAATATGCGGGTTGTTACATCATAAGGATTTAAAGAATATAAAGATGCAACCAAGATGGAATCCAAATCTTTAAGATCAATAGAAATCTGCTTAACAGATTGAGGATGTCGAAGATGAATAGTCCGCTCAGGAAATATGATTTGGGCTTCATAGAGGTTAAGCCAATCCATTCCCAAAATCATTCCAAAGCCTAAGTAGCGCATGACATGCAAATCGGCTCAGAAAGAAAAATCACACAAAATAATCTCGACATCATTACACAATAAACTGATTGTTGCAGATCCACAAACCGGATTCGCAATTCTCAAAGAAGTCATTAAACACAAAACATCCAAAGAAAAAGTATCAACAAGTTCTTTTGAAATAAAAGAGTGGGACACACCCGTATCAAAAAGAACTCGAATAGGATGACCATGAAATAAATAATGCCATCAAGGATAGAATGAGAAATACCTTTACCACGAGATGTGTTGCCAGGGGCTTGAGCAACTTAAGCTTTCCCTCCTTCTTGCCTTGAAGTTTGGGACAAGAAAATAAATAATGATCCAGGCTTTTTCAATAGCGACAAGCACGAGGCTTTGAACACTTGTTCGCATAATGGTCCTTAGAACCACAATTGTAGCATTGCCCACTACTAGAGGTAGAAGTGCTTGCCACCGAAGTTTCTTGCTTCCCTTCCTTGTTGGGATAAGGACCTTTGAACCTATTAGGCCTTTTATTGTTGTTGAAGTTCGGTTTGGTACCCATAACTTCAACGTCACTTTCTCTATCTGCCTCTTCAAGTCGAAGAGCGATATCAACGTGTTGATCAAAAGAAACTTCTAACTTTAGAAGTAATGGCTTCTTGAGATTTTTATTCAAGCCATAGACAAATCTTTGGTTTTTCTTCAGTGGGGTGTTTATGTACTCGACCCCATATTTAGAAAGTGACTCGAATGATGCGACATAGTCTGTCACAAAGGATTCACCTTGAACAAGGTCAATGAAACGACGAGCCAAAGTCACCTTCTCAGCTTCTGGCACAAATTTTAACTCGAAGCGTTCCCGGAATTTCTCCCATGTAAGATCCGCTTCATTTATTTCAGAATTCAGAAGCTCATACCAATCAAATGCTCTTTATTGAAGCATACTTGAAGCCACCTGAAAATGGTGAAGATCAATAAGATTCATGCGAGAAAAGATTCGATTGCACGTTCTCAGCCAAGCCTGGACTTCAATAATAGTTTCAAAATCTTTGAATGGCCTCCCACCTAAATTGGTATAATCGTTGCACAAACGTGCAAATCCATACTAAGGGTGAGTAGACTTCGGATTAGATCCGGCTGCTTGAGCATTCCTTACTAGATCAAGAACCTGCTAGGCAGACATAAATACTCCATCTTGGGGAGTAGCACGAGATTGACCGGCGTTGGGACGGCCAGGTCTAACATTTCTCTTTCTTTTGAAAGAAAGAAGAATGATAAGGTTATTCACCAAATGAATATCAAGCAATCTTGATAGATGAACAAGGAATCATAAAGAAAGTAGGATGAATCGGTATGAAGACTCGAATTAAATCCTAAAGCACGACTCCTAAGATGGACTTAGGACGATGATCCTTGCTAGATTATTCTACATTGTTCCGAAGATTGGCTCTGATACCAAGCTGTGACGCCCCACTTCTATACCCACGCTAGCCAAGGACATTATGGTGCAATGCCATAAACTAGCACAGAGAATAAGGCTGTTGAGGGGTGATCATCCATGTAATTGCTTTGTGCGAGCACCAATATGTCAGATAGTACAACATGCATTTGGTTTCAGGAGGAAATCCGACATACCGATACAAACTCAAAGCTACTACACAGTGGCTATATATATTCTTTGGAAACAAATATAGAAATAAGCATAACATAAATCAGTCATAGACATCCATATCACAAAGGCGGAAATAGATATGAATATATAACACATGAAAGTGTATAACAGAGTAGTGGTTAAATAAGATCCACAATATCATAAAAGAATAGCTACAAGTGCTAGACAAAAGAATATGGATACATCAATGAGTCTAATATCTTAAATGTATACAACAAAAAATACTAATCTAAGTAGTTAGCCAAAAGTCAGGGTGGTAATCCCAAATGTGAAGTCAAGCAGAAGCACATGTAACATCTCGGTTTGACCCGAGTATTATTTAATAAGAAAATAATAAACGGATCAGTCAAGAGATATGACATAACATATGATAACCATAAAGCCATACTGTGATAAGTATGTAATTGAAAATCAACTAGGGATTAATCAATATCACAAGAATCTTCTCAAAGATCAAAAGGAGTGTCATACTCTATATTTTTATTCATAAAAAGTTAATGACACACAAATTCACCAATGCACAAATATTGATAAAACATATCAATGAAAATCACGAAAATTGGTGAAACACAAATTCTAGAAATCATCAATGGAATCCAGAAATCACAAAAAGGGGAGGCCTATCACAAAACGAGAGCATGAAAACTCACCAACACGTGTATCACAAAATGGAACGCTATTCCATGGTTGAGCCAAAGCTCCACAAAACGGTCCGAAGACCATGGGTCGCTACTCCACCAAATTGAGCCGAAGCTCCACAGAAACGGGGGTTAGTCTCCCTCGTAGACAAAGAGATATCGCACATTTGCTAGTCTTAATCAGAAAAATGATCATCAACGATCATCAAGAAGTGTCAATTACAGTAAGTTAGTAAATATATAAGCTTAGCTTCATGTCCTATAACCACTAGCTTAACTTAAATATTTACGAACAGATTGTAAGTTTCCACTAGAAAATTATCACAGGAGATTCAATCGAGCAAGTCCAAGAATTAACAGGCGAAGTAAATGCAAGCGTTTCATATCATTTGTTTTACTAAGACATTTAATTAGTTTTCTCGTACGAGTGAGATGAAGTGACAAACCACAAAAATGATTGTAGAAACAATAAATCACAAAGATTCACGTTCTAAGACGTGAACAAAATCCAAAGAATTCGATCCCAAATTCATCAAGGTGGAAATACCCTTGCGACTTAACAGCCATGACTTATGACTTAACATAAGTCAACACATGAAATCAGCGGCTCAAGAAATAGCATACGGCCTAAAGCAGGTGTGACTTATCATGACCGAGCGACCTAAGGTTGGAACGACCTAATGGCCGAGCGCGCGACCTAACATGGAACGACCCAGGTTGGTTGCGACTTAAGGATCTAGCGGTATAACAGGCCGAGCGACCTAAGTGAGACAATGACCTAAGGGAAGAGCAGGCCGGCCTAAGTGGTAGGACCGAGCGACCCATGTGCTGCGACCTAAGAGGTTGCGACCTATGTGCACGCGCGACTTAATGGGCCGAGCGACCTAACACGAGCGACCTAACACACAGGGACAAGCCGAGCGACCTAACACGAGCAACCTAACACACAGGGACAAGCCGAGCAACTTAATGAACTCGCGGCTTAAGGAGGTGAGCGGCCTAACAATGGTGCGACCTAAGGGGTGAAGTAGGCCGAGCGACCTAACGACCTAGGGCGTATGAGAAGGCCGAGCGACCTAAGTGGGGATGACCTAGCATGGCGCGACCAGAGGAATTGTGTGATATAACATGGCCGAGCAACGACCTAAGGTGCAAGCGACTTATGGGTTGCGACCTATGGCAGGCCGACCTAATTGCAGGCCCAAAATCATTCATGTGCAGGCCGAGCGACCTAGGGGTTTGAAGTGCAAAAACTCTCTCAATTTGCAACCGATCGAGCACGGACGCTAGGGGATTATGCCCATAGGCTACCTGGTTGTATTGGCTCCTCGATGCATCACCAAAAACGTGTTCAAACATCAATGATTGGATTTTTAAAGATTTGAACCCAAAACACTAAAAATTGGGATTTTCACCAATTCAATCCAAACCAAAGGCAAATGCACATGAATAAGTGTTAGGAATTCATACCTAACAATCAAAGATAGTTATAGACAAAGATGTGAGACAAAAATCTCACCTTTACACAAAATCAATGAAGAAGAAGCTTGAAAGAAAAGGAAGAATCAACCACACTTGATTCTCTACACAAAAAGCTTGAATCAATGGCTTCTCTTTGAATTTGGAGTTAGATGTTGGATTTGCAAATGAACTAGGGCTTGGACTTTTAATTTCCCATTCCTTCCTCCATTTTTGATGAAGCTTGAGTGTTAGGAAATGAAAGTGAAGTTATGAAGGGAATGGGGTTGAGCTAGAGTTAATAGCTTAGGCTAATGGGCTAAACCAAACCCAAAGCCCAAAGTGAAAAAGTAGCAAAATTCCACTAACTCCAAACATATCAAAGTTTATACTCTAAAAGATCACAAACGGTGTTTTGAACTCAATGGGAGTGGTTCCGAGTCCTAATTCGACCGTATGTAAAAAGTAACTTTTCGGACTAAAATCCGACTAACGATAAAATATTAAAATAAAATATTTAAATATTTAATCGTAAAATATGCGGGTTGTTACACTATAACTATCTTATATTACTATTTTATTTTATAAACTATTTTACTATATGTTAATCCCGTTTCACCAACGAGTTAAAGAGTCCACGAGATAAGAGCCCACAAGGTAAGATCTATGAGTTGAGGAGCCTGCGACCTAAGAACTACGACTCAGGAAGCTTACGACCTACGACTTAAGGCAGCAAACAGTTCTAGAAGGACTTACGAGTTAAGCAGTCTCCGACTTAAGGCCTCCACGGTTTAAGGCTTTTACGAGTTAAGGAACCTTACGAGTTAAGGATGGCACGACTTAAGGAGATGAACGACCTACGACCTAAAACATGTTGCGACCTAACAATGGCTACGGTTGAACGGCCTAAGGAAAGCTATGCGACCTAAAGGAGTAACGACTCAAAACATTGGAAGGAAGGGTCAACAACACATAAGTCGTTGACGACTTACGACTTATGATGAGTCGTGTACGACTCATGCTAGCACGAAGGAAGACACGTTTGGATAACTCGGGAACGACTTATCACTTGTATCGTTCATTCGAACAGGAGCATAACATTGGACCAAGCCGAGAGTCAAATCCAGTAGGTCGGCCGCGACCTACCATGAACCGCTAACAAGCCCGCGACTTATCATATGAGACAATTCACCATGACTCGTCCACGACCTAAGGTCACTAAGTCGTAGTCCACTGCTATGATGTCCATACTAAAAAAGGATGACTCGTGAACGGGTTAGAACTTGTGCTATATTCAGAAGACCGAAGGCGAGTTTGAGCTCAACATGGTGAGTCGTCCATGACCCAACCTGACTCGGCCACGAGTAACCCATTAGTCGGGTACGACTCACGACTTAAGACCGAAAACCCCTATAAATACACGACCATTTCCAACATGGAGGGGACTTTTGGTCAATGAATTTCAAGCACCATTACTCTGCCGAATTCCAGACTACTTCAACACTTAAAGCTTTTGAGACTCAAAGAACGTCTAAAAGAACTTCATGAAGAAATCATCTACATCCACCATGGATTTGAAGATTTTTGTCAACATCAAAGTTTGAGCCACTTGTTCTAAGTCTTTTGTAATTCAAAGTGTGTTGTACTTGAGAAGATTTGTATCAACTTGTAACGTGATCATCAATAAAAGTACTTAAAGTGGACGTAGGCTATTCCCATAAGCCGAACCACTATAAAATTGCTGTTGTTTACTGCTTTTCTGCTATTACTTGCTTGTAATTCTTTCCCGATCTATCGGGTGGTGCTTTCACAACTACACTTCACACACCGGGGTGTTAGCGTTCAAATTTAAGCGTTAACATTTTTGGTGCTTTCACTGAGAATTGAACTCAGGACAGCTGTCATCATTGCTTCGCAGAGATTCGAAGAAAGAATTTCCTTAAAAACCAGAAGTATATCTGAGATTATGGCTCCTGGAAGGAAAAGTAGATCTATCAGATCTGGGAACATTCAAGAGGGAACCTCCGCTTCCCCTGTGCCTAATCTACCCACTCCGTCTGTTGGAGTTACAAAAGCGGAATTGGATGATGTGATTCTAGGGCTAAACCAGCAGATAAACGCCCAAAATGCACAACTAGAGGCTCAAAGTGCCCAGAATGCTCTGATTCTGAGTAAGTTGAACGACTTACTTGGGGCAAACAATGAACCGGCTGGTAATGAAAGGAACTATGCTGGCAACATTCATGATGTTAATGAAAGGAATGCTCCTGAAAGGCCTACTAGTCCCTTTGAGCAGGCAGTACCTGACGCCGGTGGATCTAGAACTCGGCATGATGAGGAATATCTTTCTGGAATGGTCCGGCAGATCATGAAAGAAAGTATGCAAAGAGTTGAAGATGAGAAGGAATGGGGTTTCGCCCCAAGTAAAACTCCGTTTACTGAAAAAATCTTGAAGGCGGAATTTCCAAGGAAGTTTGTCCCTCCGACTATTCCAGCTTACAAAGGGACAAGTGATCCGAATGAGTTCTTGTATAAGTATGATTGGCACATGACGGGTGCCAGGGCCTCCGATGAAATAAAGTGCCGATATTTCCCCGTATACCTGGAAGGCGTGGCTTTACTGTGGTTCACCAAGTTACCAGTCCGATCTATCGATCAATTTTCAGACTTGACCAGAAAATTCAAGGAGCAGTTTAGACTATATGCTTCGAAGGCCAAGGATATTATGTCACTATCGAGTTTAGAGCAGAATCCTGGTGAGTCTATCAGATCCTTCTTGAACCGCTTCAATATAGCACTGGCTGAGGTGGACAATGCTGAACCACGAATGATATTGACTTATCTGATGAGGGCTATCGATAAGTCAAGCGAATTTGGGAAATGGTTAAATATGAAGGAGCCAACCTCTCTCGAAAAGTTCTACAAAAAAGCAGACGAATTCATTCGCTTGGAAAGCCGTCCTTTACCAGTAAAGACAGTGTTGGAAAAAGCAGGAGACAACACTGTCGCTCCACGCAAGAATGAATCGGTGGGGCAAAAAAGGGAGAATAGTAATGGGAAGAAACAGGGTAATCTGAAGAAGCCCCGATCCTTCAAGCCGTCAGAATATACTCCATTATCACATACACCGGAGCACATCTACCTGGCCACTAAAGATTCCGTCGATTTCCCTAAACCTATCCCTTTGAGAACTGGGAGAAAAGCCATACAAAGTGGGAAATTCTGCCGCTTCCACAATCAACCAGGTCATGAAACTGATAAATGCCGCCAGCTGAAAAATCTGATTGAAGAGTTGCTAAGAGAAAACAAGTTGCAGCAATTTGTGAAAAAGAATAGCAACAATCCTGCATCATCGAGTCAGGGGCAGCGGGCTCCTGTTCATCAGCCTGGGGCAGGTGAGAAAGCTACGGGGCATGAATCTGGAAGGCCCGTTATCAACGTCATTTCCGGAGGACCTCACCCAGCTGGCAAGAGTTGGGGTGAGATGGAGAGATATTCCAGGGCTTTGAAATATGCTCCAGCCGAAGAAAACGTCTTTGTTCTAGAAGACACTACGCCCCTTAAACAACAGAAAACTTTCAGTGATGATATTATTTTCAGAGCCAGAGATTCTACAGGTATTGAAGCTCCTACTTTAGATCCCTTGGTCATCTCGGCTGGTATTGGACCAGCCATTGTCAGAAGAGTCCTCATTGACTGCGGAGCATCATGTAATATCCTCTTCAAAAAGACATTTGACCAGATGAAGATCCCTATGATCGATGTGCAAGCCTCATCACAGAAAATCGTTGGCTTCACCGGGGAGCCAAAGCAACCAGTAGGAACCATCGATCTGTTTGTAGAACTTGGGGAAGGAGAAAGGAAAGTGGTCCGAAAGCAAACCTTTGTGATCGTCGATGAATATTCCGCTTATAACGCTTTTCTTGGCCGTCCAACACTCGCAGCATTCAAAGCTATCCTAGCCCCGTGGTGCTTCACTATTAAATTCCCTACTGACAATGGAGTAGGAGTTATAAAAGGGGATCAAAATGCTGCGCGAGAATGCTATTGGACAGAGCTGCGAGAGTCAAGAAAAAGGGAAATGGGAAAGGATGCGGCAACTCCAGTCCGCATCAAGGAACCAGCTTTGTAGCAATTACAGAGCGGACCCTGCACTGGCGAGCACAGCGGGGCACGGAAAGAAATGGATCCCAGAAAAGCCAGTACAGGGGAGAATAGAGTAGTACCGGTGGAAACGACAGTTCCGGTACCTGTTGACCCAAAGGACCCAAATAAGGTGTTGAATGTGGGTTCGCAGCTTAATGTTTCGATTCAGAATATCTTGATATCTTTCCTGAAGGCGAATTTGGATGTCTTTGCTTGGACTCATGCCGATATGTGTGGAATATCCCCGGAAGTTGCGGTACACGCTCTGAATATTGACCCAAAGTTTACGCCAGTTAAACAGAAAAGAAGAACCCAGGGTCCAGAAAGGTCAGCAGCATTAAAAGAAGAAGTTGATCGACTCATGGAAAATAACTTCATCAAAGAATCTACATATCCGAATTGGGTTTCAAATCTTGTGTTGGTCAAGAAAGCTAATGGGAAATGGAGAGTGTGCATCGATTTTTCTGATCTAAACAAGGCTTGCCCCAAAGATTGCTTCCCATTACCCAGGATCGATCAACTGGTAGACGGAACTGCGGGACATGAATTGTTATCCTTCATGGATGCCTACTCCGGTTATAACCAAATCATGATGCATGAGCCGGATCAGGAGGACACAAGCTTTATTACAGATGTTGGACTTTATTGCTATAGAGTTATGCCCTTCGGATTAAAAAACGCAGAGGCAACCTACCAAAGACTTGTTAATGCTATGTTCAAACCGCAATTGGGCAAAACTATGGAAGTCTATGTCGACGACATGTTAGTAAAGTCCAGGAAAGCAGCGGATCACATTGAACACTTAGCAGAAATGTTCGCAGTCCTTCGGAAATACAGAATGAAACTTAACCCTCTGAAATGTACATTTGGGGTCGAATCCGGAAAGTTCTTAGGTTTTATCGTCAGTGCTAGGGGCATTGAGGCCAGTCCAGCTCAAATTACCGCCTTAAAAGAAGTTAAAGCTCCTAGAACGAAGAAGGAATTGCAAAGTCTCGACGGAAAGGTCGCCGCTTTGAGTCGGTTCATTTCCAAAGCTACTGATAAATGCATCCCATTCTTCGATGCCCTGAAAAAAGGAAAGAAGAACTTTGAATGGACTCCCGAATGCCAAAAAGCCTTTGAAGAGTTGATCCGTCATATGGAAACGCCTCCGATACTTTCTAGGCCAGGCAATGGTGAGGATCTTCTTATATACCTGGCAGTATCATCTCATGCTCTAAGTGCAGCGCTGATACGGGAAGACAAAAGGATTCAACATCCAGTTTACTATATCAGCAAAAGACTCACTGGGGCAGAGCTAAATTACTCCAAGTTGGAAAAACTCGCCTATTGCCTACTAGTTGCATCGAGGAAACTGAGGCAATATTTCCAAGCTCATCCTATCAAAGTACTCACTGATCAACCTCTGAAGCAAGTCCTGTTTCGCCCTGAAACTTCGGGTCGTCTTCTAAAATGGAACATTGAACTTAGTCAATATGACATCGCCTATCACCCCCGAAAAGCAATCAACGGACAAGCTTTAGCTGATTTCATTGCAGAATTCACAGAGAAAGATAATGGTGAGGAAAAAGCGATCAATGATTCTCCAATCCAGTGGAAGATGTATGTTGATGGCGCAAGAAATGACTACTGTTCTGGAGCCGGAGTGGTACTTGAAACTCCTGAAGGTCGATCATTATGTTATGCTCTAAGACTGGAATTTCCTTCAACAAATAATGAAGCAGAATACGAAGCTCTTATTGCAGGTCTGAAAATTGCTAAAGAGCTAAACATTCGAGCACTACAAATTTTCAGTGATTCCCAGCTTATTGTATGCCAAGTCAAGAAGGAATTTCAAGCAAAAGGTGGAAATCTGCCTTCCTACTTGTCAAAGGCTTGGGAACTCCTATGTGAACTCGATCACTATTCAATAAGCCACATTCCTCGGGAAGAGAATATGAAGGCAGATTCCCTCGCAAAATATTCAAGTTCTGGTGAAGCTCAACTATTGGGATTGGTCCCTGTAGAAGTCCTTTCAGCGCCAAGTATAGACGAAATGGATATAGACTGGATTATGAATGTATCTCAAGAACAAGAGTCATGGATGGCTCCAATACTGGATTACCTACTCAGAGGTTCTCTGCCGGAAAACTCGATAGAAAGACGAAAGCTACTAAGGAAGGCCTCTCGCTATGTAATTCAGGATGGCCGATTGTACAGACGGGGATTCTTAATGCCATTGCTTCGATGTGTATCCCGGGAAGAGTCCAAAACAATCCTAGCTGAAGTGCATGGAGGAAAATGTGGTGATCATTCAGGTGGTCAAACATTAGCAAAGAAAATTCTCCGATACGGATATTTTTGGCCAGAAATTAATCGGGATGCCGCAGATTACTCCCGAAAATGTGACAAGTGCCAAAGATATGCCAAAATTCCTAGAGCACCTTCTACCGAACTCACACAGATGGTCAGTCCATGGCCATTTGCAATTTGGGGAATGGATCTCATTGGGCCGCTACCAACTGCTAAATCAGGGATTAAATACGCTATTGTTGCAGTTGATTATTTTACTAAGTGGGCTGAAGCTGAACCATTGGCTACTATCACTTCTAAGAAAATGATAAGCTTTGTGACCAAGAATATCATTTGCAGATACGGTGTGCCTCAGAAAGTAATCACAGACAATGGTACTCAGTTTGAAAGCGAGGAATTCCAGGATTTTTGCAAACGATTCAAAATCCAGAAAAGCTTTTCGGCAGTAGCTCATCCGCAGGCAAACGGGCAAGTGGAAGCAGTGAACAAGATCATCAAATCAACCATCAAAAAGCAACTCGAAAGAGCAAAAGGTGGTTGGGTCGATAAACTACCACTTGCACTATGGGCATACAGAACTACTCACAAAACTGCAACTGGGCATACTCCTTTTTCGTTAGCATACGGATCGGAAGCAATGATCCCGGTTGAAACGGAGGTCCCTTCACACAGAAGAATCCATTTCAATCAAGCAGAAAATGAAAAGTTGCAACTTGAAGCGCTGGATCTCCTTGATGAAAAAAGAGATGAAGCTAACCTCAGAGTTGCAGCTCATCAGCAAAGGATAGCCAGACATTTCAATTCCAAAGTTCGTCAACGCAGCTTTGAAATTGGAGATCTAGTCCTAAAAAGAATTATGACCGCGACAGGTGTGTTTGGGCCAAATTGGGAAGGACCATATGTAATAGGTCAGAAGCTTCTCGACGGCACATTCAAGCTCACCACTGTTGATGGAGATCAAATTCCAAGGGCATGGAACAGCAACCACTTGCGTCCATACTTTACTTGAAAATTTTGTTGAAACATTGTAAAAAGAATTATGAATGTATGATTCTTGTAATTGAAAGCAATTGTGAAACTGATGCAAGTAAATAATGAAAGAATATAAAGTGGATGTAGGCCCAATTTCATGGCCGAACCACTATAAATCTTGTGTTCCTTATTATCATTATATGTTTGCTTTGTTTTCGATATAAAAATACATAAAATGTATTGCTGAAATGTCGATTTAAATTTTTGCAGACAATGGAAGTAAAACTTGCGCATAATAAGACCGAGCGATTCTCACCATCATTCGACAAACAAATTTCAAGTCACAAAGACCCCGAATTCAAATCCTAGATAGGAAATACTTCAATTGAACGGCTAACGATTTCGATAGAAACGAGCCCTTGCTGATAAATTGAGATTGTTTGAACAAACAAACATCCAATTAGGAAGCTAGTGCCCGTTCTCACGAACTTGCCTGGCAATAAAGTACACTTCCTTGGATTAAACAAGCCACTTGTGAGAAAAGGGGAATGAAAACTTGAAAAGAAAAAAAAAAAAAAAAAAAAAAAGAGAGAAAAGAGGATCGCTGAAAAGGCATAAGCAAGTGAACAGAGGAACAACCAAAGCTACCATCAGCGGCACAAGTCCTCTTTGGAGGCGCAACTCTTCGGAGGAAAAAAGACCTCTAAGGGGTCATACGCCACAAAAAAGAAAGTTCTCTACTCAACAAAAAAGATTGGAGAAGTCATGACCCTCCAACCATGAGAGAGTAACTTCCAGGCGATGAAAACCCTCTCTGAGGCACATTTCACCAGGAGTTGAAGTGTTATGACCGCTCTTCGGAATTTCACTTCACCAGAGTTGAAATGCAAACAAAATAAAAGCCCTCTTCGGAGGCCCATTTCACCAGGAGTTGAAGTGTTATGACCGCTCTTCGGAATTTCACTTCACCAGAGTTGAAATGCAAGCAAAATAAAAGCCCTCTTCGGAGGCCCATTTCACCAGGAGTTGAAGTGTTGTGACCGCTCTTCGGAATTTCACTTCACCAGAGTTGAAATGTAAACAAAATAAAAGCCCTCTTCGGAGGCACATTTCGCCAGGAGTTGAAGTGTAACAACCGCTCTTCGGAATTTCACTTCACCAAAGTTGAAATGCAAAAACAAAGACCTTCTTGAAAGCACACGTTTCACCGAGATTGAAATAAAACTTCCAAGTGTTGAAACGTGAAAAGGCTTTCTTCGAAGGCACAACTCTTTGGGGGTACACGTTTCACCGAGATTGAAATAAAACTTCCAAGTGTTGAAACGTAAAAAAAATCCCTCCTTAGAGGTACGGCCCCCTCCCGGGGACACAATCAAGAAAAAAAAAAAGACCTCTTTGGAAGCACACGTTTCACCGAGATTGAAATAAAACTTCCAAGTGTTGAAACGTGAAAAGGCTTTCTTCGAAGGCACAACTCTTTGGGGGTACACGTTTCACCGAGATTGAAATAAAACTTCCAAGTGTTGAAACGTGAAAAATCCCTCCTCAGAGGTACAATTTTGTATAAAAAAAAATCCTCATCAAAAGCGTACTTTAACTTTCAAATGGAAAATGATTGTAAAAAGAAAAGAAGTTAAAGTACCCTTCAGAGGTCCGCTTTACCACATAGAGGAATTCACTTGGTAAAATATGCACATAAGCAAAAGAGAAAAGTGATTTCTTCGAACGACAAAGCGTAAAAACTTATACGAAGGGAGTTGTACTCAATAAAAATTTTCTTTAAAAAATAAAATAATTATTCTTTAACAAATAAGAGTGCAAGTCCCCTCGAAGTATAAAATATTGCAACAAGCTTAAGGTATGGGGGCAACATGGTATAGTAGTATAGCTGCCTCAGTAAAGTAATACTCAAGCAACATACCATAAGCCCGCTGCAATACTATATAAACAAACTTGTGCAAAAATAAATAGTAAATGCATTCTCAAATTCAAACAGAAGTTTGTACAAACGAAGAATCATTTTATTCAACTATAATGCAGATACAGGTTTCAAAATAAAAGCGGGGGCCGGTACCCGCACAACTCTCGGCCAGTTCATACAAAAGGCAAAAAGCTAAAATCTTCACTTCTTCTTCCCTCCTTTGGACCCTTTACTCGGTCGAATAACCAGCTTTTCAGGTCGGCCAGTGGGTATAAGGGAAGTGGGAGAGGCAGGTGTAACCGGTTCAACTTCCGGCTCCTCTTCAGTGGCAGTGATTTTCTTCCCCCTCCTCTTTGATGTCCCACGCTTCTCTCTCCTTTGTGAGGAAGACTCACTCCCCGGAGTGACAAGTTTTGATAGAACAATGTCGTCAGAAGAAGTCCGTTCCGGGGAAATGTCACCTCCCTCAGGTCTCTCATCTTTCTGCTCTTGCGAAGCGATGGGATCATCCAAGCCGTGAAGAGCCTCTATTTGTTCCTCCTGTGATCCAGGTTGCGAGGCAGAAGGAGGCACCGCCTGAAGAGATGAAGGAAGGATGATCAGAGGAGTAGAAGTTTGAGCAGTGCTTGGTACTTTCTCTACAGAAGAAAAAAGGTTAAAGTCAGTAAAAAGAGGAGATGAGGGTTCACCAATGAAGTCAGTAAAGAGAGGAGATGAAGGCTCGTCAAGGTTGAGAAAATAGCCAAGGAGCTCGTGAAACTCATGTGAAATAAACGAGTAACCAGCTTGAGCAGAATTGACAGTAGCGAGATTAACAGTGAAGTTATATGGAGAAGCTGGTTTCCTGATATCGACTTCATAAGCTTGCGCATCAGCGCTCTCTTCGCCCTCGTCTCCACCTTGTGTGCTTGTAATATCAGCGGTAACTTTGGTGGGAGAAGCGAGATGGAAACTGGAACCAATAATGTCGATTTCAGACGAAGAAGGTGGCTGGACTAGAGTAGTTGAAGTGGTTTTCCCCAGCTGGTCCCCTTCCGTCACTTCGGTTCTTAGTTTGGCAAGTTGTTCCTTTCCCCTGGCGAGAGCAGCGCGAGCGTCTTCATCAAAATAATGCCTTTCCAGGGCTGGCTCGTCATAACCAGCACCTTCAGCACCAAGCATATCGAGGGCGGCCTCCCACACTTCAGCTAAAGTGATCTCATACTTGGGACCAAGAAAGGCGAGGCTTCCACGCCCCAAGACGCTATGCAAGTAGAAGTCGAATAATGTTGAGCCGAAGCTGTTTTTGGTCGCCTCATGAGATTCTTCGGCTGCGATTTTGCCGGCGACAGCCTCATCGCGCTCCCTTTCAGTTCTGGCAAGCTGAAGCTTAAGCATTTGTATCTCCGCCTCCTGGGAGTTGTTTTTCTTTCGAAGCTCAGCAATATCAGAGACATAGCCTTCGCTGATTCTTTTTTGTGCCTCGAGCCTATCTTCGGCATCCCTCTGACTGGCATGAGCATCTCTAACTTGTCTGAGAAGCACTTCTTCTTTTTGAGAGTATGAAGTAGAGGAAGCAGCAAGCTCATCTTTCAACTTCTCAACCTTTGCTTCGAGCTCCTCGTTGTAGGAAGTAATGCTCCTCATTTCAGTGTCGTGCTGCTCAAGGACCTTTTGCCACTCAGCCTTATCATTTTCCATGGTGAGCATGGCCTCTAAGTTGGCGCGGTTAACTCGTTGAAGCTCATCAACAAGCTTCTGCCAGTTTGACATCCTCTCGATATCAAGTTTAACGGCGTCAAGATTTCGTATCATAGTAGGCTTATCAATAGGGACTAGGTCGAGATCGAACCTCACACCCTTTAAACACCACTGCGGAAAACGACTTTGTAAAGTGGCTGGGCCAGGTCCCACTTGAAATTTAGGCCTGCTTATTATTGTCTGGATGTCCTCCTTTCCGAGAGCAGGAGAGTCGGAAGTAATGTCGAGAGGGGCAGGGGCAGTAGGCTTTTCGGGAATAGTGGAAGTATGTCTCTCACCATGTCGGGCTCGTTTGCCTGAATCTTCAGTTACATGACCTTTTCCTCGGTCGTCGTAAGATTTCCTTTTGTGAGAGTCGTCACTCCTTTGCAGAGAATCATGGTGCTCATCCCTATCCCTTCTGTCATAACGCTCTTCTGCATCCCTCCTTTCACGAGCCTTTCGAGCAGCCCTCTCTTCGTCAGACTCTCTATAGGAGGGAAAGTAACGCCGATAATCATATTGACCACGCCCCCCGTAGCGTTGGAAATCCTGATAATACGATCCGCCGCGTGTCATTGAAGAATATGAAATAAGAAAAGATAAGCTTTAGAAATCTCTAAAGTATAAGAAGATAAGTGCATAAATGTGCTGGAAAATCCTTAGTTGTGTGTGAAGTGCAAGCTACTCGCGTTGGACTAACGAACCACTCCTCTGTTGGGGGGAAGTGATAGATTTCACTGTTGATGACAATTCTTGAGATGAAGGAGTTAGAGTCTGTTGGAGGGCAGATGTTGCTTCAATCGTCGGAGGTATAGCTTTACCATGAGCAGGGTCTTCTTTAAAGAGCTCTTGGGAAGTAATAATTATGTCACTTAAATCCCCAAAGACGTCATCACCGGCATGCCCAACCTGATTCCCTCCATCATCTCCTTTGTCAGCACTCTCCCTGGTTTGGGAAAGGGGCTCCTCTTCTTCTTCAATAATGGGAGCAAGTGCGGGCTTTTCGGAGGGTCCCGTATCGTCTCTGGGAGTAGAGCACTTTACTAATAAGGTTTCTGCAGAAATTTCTCCTCGTATGTGCTCTTTAGTGGAGATCGAAAGATCAGGAGTTTTCACCGGAGAGTCAGGAACCTCCGTTGGAGCTTCACGAGGCCGAGTAAAGCGAGAGAGATGGAGGAGTCCGTATTGATGTAAAAGTTCATCGTTTAGCAGAAACTTTATGCTCCTCTCTTCTACCGGCACGGCATTTAATCTTTCAAAAATTTGCTTAAGACTTGGGTCCCTAGCAGGAGGTGGAAGTGCTAAAAACAGGAAAAGAATGAAATTAGCAGCTGAGAGTTCAGATCTTGAGAAAGTTTCAAAACGGAAAAAGTAGAGACAGGAAATCTTACTTCCCACTCTCCAGATGGCATAAAACCCTGGAGGGCAGCGAACGAAGAAAAACTGATTCAAAAATCCGTGAGCGCTTTCGGAGAGATCAGTAATAAGTTTGCGATTTCGAGCGCTTCTTACAACCACGATGGAGGGATGGTCTTTAGTTTTCGTGAATGAGCAAAAATAGCAGATCTCCTCGAAGCTTGGTAACCGATCCAAAACTCTCCTGAATAGAACACATAACCCCATCAGAATGGCGTAGCCATTGGGGTGTAATTGGAATGGAGAGATAGACAACCGAAGCAGGAACTGTTGGAGAAAGTCGTTAAAAGGAGGAATCGCCCCACTTAAGCACATTTGGCGATTGACTGCAACAAAGCCGTAGGGAGGATTGTCAGCAGTGTCATTTGGCCCCGGAAATAAGATGTCAGCATCATCGATGCCAAACTGGACACGCAGTTGGTTAAATACCCGCTGATTCAAAGTTGTGGATGTTCTCTCCGGAGGGTTGTCTATAGGGATGGCTACTGGAAAGACATCTTCAGCCTGGCCCATCGGCTCTTCTTGATGAGAGGTCATTCTACACAAGCAACTGGATGTTCAAATGCGAAGGTGCACGTTTCCTAAAAAGTGTGAAGTGTCGTGCAAAGCTAATAAAAAATAATAATAACAAGTAAAGATAACTGGAATTAAACTGGTTGACGATCGATTGACTATGGTAATTTCGGAACTTGTTATTTAAAGCTCAAGCATAATATTAATGCGGGCTGGTCAGTTTCAATTGACTAATCCAGTGCTGCTTTAATATTCCACTTGAAATCGGTAGCACTTCGTTCACACGATTTATTTAAGTTAATCATCTATCATTAACTAATCTGTCGTTCGATGTGGGCAATCAATGACAGTATATTCGTCCCAGTTTTCTGTGAATGTTGTATTAACAGATTATTAGCTTACAAGTTGAAGTAATCTGTAAAAGAATGCAGCAAAGATCAACAGTTCAAAGTTCAAGCAAAATTTACAAGTGTTAAGTTGTCAACGACTCAAGAATTCTTTGTACGGGTTAAGCTAAGTCATTGGTTATTTGGATGACTCGGCTACGACCTAAGGAAAGTGAGGCAAGTTAAGTTAGGTTGTTCCAACTCTAAATCGCTGATGTTATAAGTCGGCAGTACTATGAGTCGTAAGTCAAAGAACAGGGGGAAGGCTCCAGATCGAAGCAATAAGAAACCTTCTAAGTTCTAACTCGGTTACGACTCATGGCTTGAGTCGTAAAACTTGCTAGGTCGGATTAAAAGTCAATAGTAAAGGCTACTGGGTCGCATGGAAGCTGCTGAGTCGTACACGGCTTATGGTTTAAGTCGTGTACCGTTTAAAGGATGAGTCACGGGAAAGTAGCAAGTGCTGAGTCGTTCACAGTCTATGGTTTGAATCATTCACGGCCTATGGCTTAAGTCGTTCACGACTTATAGCTTGAGTCGTCTGTGGTTTATGGCTAAAAGCATTGAGTCGTGTACGGTTGAGATTGCAAGGTATTTCAGAATCAGTGGCCAAAAAGCAAAACCAACTAAGTCGTGAGATCCTAAGTCATTTCCTCAACCAGTCAACTCCTTTCTAACCCGTTAACCTGTTAAGAACTTCCTCATCTCCTCCGAACCCACGGGCCAGTCAAATCAAGACATTGTAATTCATCATCTTCTCCTCACATCATCAGAAAGCACCCAAAAAACCAATTCGAATCGCTTCAAGTGTACGGCGAATCAAACGCGATGTTGTAATCTAAAGGATCACAACAACAACGTAGCCAACAATGGTCAGAATCGTTCACAACTCAATTCAAAGCCCGAGTACGACGTACGACGGTGATTTGGGAACAAGAAGCGAAAATTTATGCCTTAGCGATGGTCGTGGTTGGATTGAAGTTCAGAATGACTTACGCGATGTGGAGGAAAGGATGGATTAATGATCAGTAAGCTCAGATTTGCTTTTGAGAGGTTGGAGAGTCTCTAATGGCGGATGCGTCTGTGAGATAAGAAGTGGGAGAGGAGAAACGACTCAAGCGTTTTTATATCTAGAGACATTGGAACTTGAATCGGCACGGGTTATGATGAGTCGAAGCGCACGACTTACGGCTTAAGACGTGTGCTTCGAAGGGCAAGTGTTAATCCCGTTTCACCAACGAGTTAAAGAGTCCACGAGATAAGAGCCCACAAGGTAAGATCTATGAGTTGAGGAGCCTGCGACCTAAGAACTACGACTCAGGAAGCTTACGACCTACGACTTAAGGCAGCAAACAGTTCTAGAAGGACTTACGAGTTAAGCAGTCTCCGACTTAAGGCCTCCACGGTTTAAGGCTTTTACGAGTTAAGGAACCTTACGAGTTAAGGATGGCACGACTTAAGGAGATGAACGACCTACGACCTAAAACATGTTGCGACCTAACAATGGCTACGGTTGAACGGCCTAAGGAAAGCTATGCGACCTAAAGGAGTAACGACTCAAAACATTGGAAGGAAGGGTCAACAACACATAAGTCGTTGACGACTTACGACTTATGATGAGTCGTGTACGACTCATGCTAGCACGAAGGAAGACACGTTTGGATAACTCGGGAACGACTTATCACTTGTATCGTTCATTCGAACAGGAGCATAACATTGGACCAAGCCGAAAGTCAAATCCAGTAGGTCGGCCGCGACCTACCATGAACCGCTAACAAGCCCGCGACTTATCATATGAGACAATTCACCATGACTCGTCCACGACCTAAGGTCACTAAGTCGTAGTCCACTGCTATGATGTCCATACTAAAAAAGGATGACTCGTGAACGGGTTAGAACTTGTGCTATATTCAGAAGACCGAAGGCGAGTTTGAGCTCAACATGGTGAGTCGTCCACGACCCAACCTGACTCGGCCACGAGTAACCCATGAGTCGGGTACGACTCACGACTTAAGACCGAAAACCCCTATAAATACACGACCATTTCCAACATGGAGGGGACTTTTGGTCAATGAATTTCAAGCACCATTACTCTGCCGAATTCCAGACTACTTCAACACTTAAAGCTTTTGAGACTCAAAGAACGTCTAAAAGAACTTCATGAAGAAATCATCTACATCCACCATGGATTTGAAGATTTTTGTCAACATCAAAGTTTGAGCCACTTGTTCTAAGTCTTTTGTAATTCAAAGTGTGTTGTACTTGAGAAGATTTGTATCAACTTGTAACGTGATCATCAATAAAAGTACTTAAAGTGGACGTAGGCTATTCCCATAAGCCGAACCACTATAAAATTGCTGTTGTTTACTGCTTTTCTGCTATTACTTGCTTGTAATTCTTTCCCGATCTATCGGGTGGTGCTTTCACAACTACACTTCACACACCGGGGTGTTAGCGTTCAAATTTATGCGTTAACACTATATATATAAACTATTATTAATATCTAAACTGTTTAAAGGAAAGTGTTATGATTTCCAAAGTGTTAAAATTTCAAGTGTTTTGGTTCCGAAAGTGTTATAACTTTGAAGCTGCTATGATTTTGGAAATGGATATATTTGAAGTGAAAATGATATCGTATCGACATGGTTTTGAAATGGAAATGATGTTTCGGTTTTGAAGTATAAACTATTCTGAAATGACCACGGTGTTATAATAACGTTTGGTTGTTAAAGAGACCGGGATTGGATAATGTCATACTCTCTGCCATTTCCGAAAACCACTTTAACAACTGTGTACACGGTGGAGATTCCAGAATGAAGTAGGTGGTTGACGAAGATCCTATATAAGATATATACATGGACCTAACTCTCGTAAGTTAGCATAAGGTGGCTAAAACAGGAGCAATTGACGGACCAAGTGAGGTATCTCCTCCTATCAGACACATCCCATCGTATTCCATTCTATTACTTTGTGATTGATTTGGTGCGCACCTTTGATTTGGGAGTATGGCTTAAGGTGGGCGATAGTTGCAGCTATGCGTTACCACCATCCTGGTAGTGTAATTGGTATATCTACCCTTGCATTGCCTAGTTGCGCCGTGTCACCTACCCTATCGAGACCCCTATGAGTTTGTTTTGTGTCGTACCTATGGAGTATCCTATGGTAGCCTCCCGATCAGGAGGTATTATGGTACTATATAAACTACTAGCACTATAAAATGTGTTAATGGGGATATGGATAACGCCTCAAAGCTATTTTAATAGTTTACTCTACTATAGATATATTATAATAGCATATTGTACTACATAGTAGATAGTTCCACAGATCCTTAAAGGATGGTTATCCCAAATATCCTTTGAATTACTTGTATTTTAGTTGATATTTCACTTGAGTTGGATTTATTGATATAAGAATGTTAATCTTGACTCGAGTGTTCTGTGTTTTGCTTTATGCTCGGGTCGTATTGAGTGTCAAAGCATTTGAGACTCACCTTTGGAGTTGGAGCTCCGCTTGGAGATCCATCTATCTGTTCAGCTTGCAGTTATTCAGTTGACTCCTATGATATATTTTATCTTGCATTTGACTATGTATTTGGGACTTCTGTTGTATCTTGTTTTAACTATGTTATATATATAGTAGCTTCATGAACTAGTATTCATTTGTTTCCGCATCTTATTGTTATATTACTCTGTGTCTGTGATTCTATGATTGTTTTATTTACTGTATATGCCGAGTTTTGCCAAATATAAATTAACAATATGATATTTTGAGCAATTCAAGTTCGACATGTGCGGATGCGAATGGTTGAAAACATTCGAATGTTACATATATATTTTGTATATAAAAGAATAATTTTATAAATGATCTAGTTGGTTGTAATATATTTAATTATTAGGTAGTGAAATTTTTAAATATTGGTTGAAAAAATGAGATTCCCGAATAAAATAAATATAAATTGGAAATTTAGAACTTAAGTTCCAGGATTTTGAAATTTCTTTCAAAGGATTTTTGAATATGATATTAGTATTTACTAATATTTGGAAGTATCCTCAGATATAAATATCCCAATATGATTTGAAAGAAATGTTTTAAAAAGTGTTTTAGAGGAAGTAAGTTCTATACTCCCCTCTTTGTCAATGGAAAATAAATTCGGTGATGAGTGCACGCATCATCGACGTTCATTTTCGAGTTTCAAAGTGAGAGGGCTGTCGCAGTAGTTTTACTACACATTTGTTTTGATAAAAAAATATTAATTTTAAATTTCCAAATATGATTCGATTTATACAAAGGATATGATTATATATACATGTTGTTTTAAAATAATTGAAAGGGAACCCGACATTTTGCTCTTAAGTTTCTGTAAATTGGAAATTTCAATTATTATAGTGAAATGAGACCTTGTCTACATTAATAATTAGAAACTTCTAAAATGAAAAATAAGAAATTAAATGTTAAGATATTAATGAAATATAAAGAAATTGAAGGTTGTCATTTATATATAAAGTGATGAAAATAAGAAAATGTAACTATTGAACATTTTGTTAATTAAAATAAGTATGATAACTTGGGTAACTTTCTATTGCATTCTAAAAGACATATATACCAAAATGTTAAAAGTTGTAATGTTAATAAGAATATGTAATAGAATATTGTACATGTAAACTTTAGTAAATGAAAGTGTTCAGTGGACTTACTTTTATAAATAAGAATTCTAACGTTATAAATTTTTATGACCTTAAGTTGATAATTTGAAATGCTATTAATTATTGTGAATAAAAGTGAATAATGTAAGAAAATGATTATAAATTTAAGTTGACATTTAAACTATTTATAATCAGATAATGGTAAAAGTGGATACTGTAAGTGAATAATTATAAACTTGAATTAATATTGAAGCCATTTATAATTAAAATGAATACTATATAAATTGAATGGTTATAACTTCAGAAACCATTGAAATGACTTAGAAATGAAGTTAATATTCAATGATATTATATATGGAAGAATAAACGTGAAAAAGAAATAATCTATAAATGGTAAATTGAATTGTTAAGAAACTTACCTAATAATGTATAATCCAATAATTGAAATAAAAATAAATTATGTAAGTAATGAATCTAAAGTAATAAAATGAAAAAAATGGCACAGTATGGATAAAGGAGAAATAAACTTTTGTAAGTAACAACGAATGTAAATTAATGAAAATAAACATTTTATGAATGAGGAAAAAAGTAAATGATGAAAAAAGGGGACGATCAAACTAAATTGTAAATAAAAAGTAAAACTAAAATAAAATGTATACAATACTTCAATAATGAATCCATTTATGATCCAACTAATTGAAATGGATATAATCTATGTAAGTAAAGAATGCAAATTAATGAAATAAGCCTTACATGAATGAATGAAAATTAAAATTTTGTAAATAATGAACGTGAATTAAAGAAAATCATTGTATGAAAAAAAACAATAAATGATGTGAAAAGATAAATAGAGAAAAACTTAAAAATGTGATGAATTCTTTGTTTCTTTGGCTTATGGATTGGTTGGAAAAGGATACTTATATTGTATAGAGATATATAAATAATCTATAAAGTTTTATCTAGGACTGTTGAGTGTATAGTTTACTTCATAGTTTATTTATCATTTTATACGATTAAAAGTTTCTGAACCCGAACAAACCCTTTGTTTTGATTGCTATAGATGGATGGTTGATTGCTTTGATTGCATGTGATGATTGTATGGTTTTGTTGCTTGTGACTATTGTAAGTTGTGTTGATTTTGTTGTAACTAATTAAAACAGCTTAAATATTTCTCCTTTTCTTAATTATTAACTCTTTTGGATTATATAAGTGAAATGCAGGTTATGCAAGCAATAACTACCACTTTTGATTTCATAAACTAAGCGTTGTTTACCCGAAAAATAGGTACGTTTTCGGATTATGGTTTTTTTAACGATATTATATTGTTCTCCAGTGGTTTGGGATATTTTATTTCGAAAAATATGATATATATTATTATTATTATTATTTCTCCCAGATCTCTCCGCACAAAGGAGATTCTGTCGAAATTTTTCGAAAATTCTGGACTTATAAAAGTTTATGAAATGTATTTCAAACTTTTATTTTACTTGAATATAAAAGAATTTAATGGTTTTAAATCTATGTATTTTATTTAAATTATTTAATTATGTAAATTAATTGTTCATAAATTTAATATTTTGAATAATATATATTGATTTCTTTACTCCTTCTTTTCCCTTCCTTTTCTTTTCGAGCATGAAAAGTTTTGCGTGGGGGAGAGTGTAACGACCCGTAATTTTCGATAATTAAAAATGGTTAATTTAATAAGGTTTTGCAAGTTAATGTTGGAAGAAATAAAAATTTGTGATTTAATAATAAGAATATAACGGGAATGCAATGTAATGACATTAATTTAAGGTAATTTATAACTTCTTTAAATGTAATTCCAATTTATTAAAATGATTAAAAAGATATAATTGATTATAGATTCAAATTAATTGTAATGACATGTATTAATTGATAACTGGATTAAAGAGCAATTGATAATTTAAAAGTTTATTAATTAATGAAATAGTACGTAATAAGTTGTAATTTGGATAAAATTAGTGTTGTGGTGGTAATTATAACACTTGTTGTGGATAATAAACTTATAAGATGCGATAAAAGGTTAATGGTGACAATTATTATATGTTACCTATTTATTTAGTCTATTAATTTAATTAGAAATCAATTGCAATCAATTCACTTAATTAGTGCAGTTAATGTAGACTAAATTGATAATTTTAGAATATTAATTCAATAAGATGTAACCCAATGTAAATTTTATCCATAATATGACAATTGATTGAATAAAAAGAATTGAAATCAAGTTTGATCAATTTATTGGAATTTAAGCTATAACAAATGGATTTATTGCAATTAAATGTAATTAAATACTACGTTAATGAAAACTAAGACGATAATGGTAAAATATTAGTGTAATAGGATAAACATATTAATTACAACCTTAAGATGCCAAGTGATTGAATAATAAGATGTAAAGGCGAATAAACGAATTTATTGGAATTTAAAGTGATAATTACTGTATTTATTTCAAATCTAAATTGAACATTGTAATTAGTAAAATAATCGACATTGAATGGGTATGAAATTTTGTATAAAATTATTGTGAATGTCTATGTAATCAAAAATGATAAAATCAGTTAATTATAAGATTTGAATTTAAAAGTGATTTAATTTATATAATATTAATTTATTTAATTACTAGCTTTTCTAGGCCACTATCTCAGATTTCGACGAAACCAGTTTCATCGGATCCGTAACGGTGAATTATTATAGGATTACAAGTTTTGTAGTAGTCGGACTTGCCGTTTGATCATACAGACTCGAAATGCATAGAAATTAATTTAATTAAATTCAACTGAAATCAATTTGAAATATGCTGATTTTAAGCTAACTTCTTCATATGTTGGAATTAGGACTTGAAACCAATTCCATTGAGTTTGAAATTATCAAAAACATCTATTTTTATATATAGGACGACCCACTTTTGTTTCAAAAGCAAAACGAGCTTTTCGGGTCATTTATCGTTCAACTTTCAAATCGATCCAGCCCATTCATTTCTATTTCTGATCTTCCTATGTATAGCCCATTACAAATCCTAACTATTTTTTATTCCAATTTATTCTAACCGCTTCTCTCTTTCTAATGGCAGAGAAACCAAAACCAATTCCAAATTCAGTTGCAAACCAAAATCAAATCGAAAATTCATACTCCTCCGAACCCTATCAAATTATATATCAATTTGAAGCCCTCGATGAGCATAATTCAATGGTGTGATTCATTTTTCAATCTGATTCATCGTTTGTCTAGAATTCACAAATCAATTTCGGCGTCCATATGAATTTTTGATGATTCAACGGCAGATCGTCGATTATACGACGATCGGATGGTGGCAACGTGTAGAGGGAGTGGAGCAGACCACAGATTTTGTTTGCTTGTGACTACAGTGGCTGAAGTTCACACCGATCGTCGTTCAAAGCACTGGCGGTGACATTCATCTACTATGGACCGAGAGGGGAGGCGTATGGATGGAGCATGCGGCATTAACAGGTGGTCGCGGTGATATAGTCTGATCGAGGTGGAAGCCGTTGGGTTAGCGGCGATAATTGCTTGATGAACAACGTCGGCTATTGACTCGTGTGGATTAGGGTTTGTGGATAAGAGATGGTGACGTGTAACAGGTAACGGTTATCTTTTTATTTTATTTTAGAGAGAATTAGGGAAAAGGACAAACTTTGATAAAAAAATTGTCTCAAGGACACCAAGATTCATTTTTTGGCTGAAGGACAAACTTTAGGAAAAATTAGGCTAAAGAACAATGCTAGTTCTAACTAGCATTATATTCGGTTTTTACACTATACAAAATGCTAGTTCTAACTAGCATTTTATTCAGTTTTTACACTATACAAAATGCTAGTTCTAACTAGCATTGTACCGCAGCCTATTTATTTTCAAAGTTTGTCCTTTAGCCTAAAAATGAAACTTGTTGTCCTTCAGTCTAATTTTTTTTTTCAAAGTTTGTCCTTATGCCTATTTTCCACTTTATTTTATTTGTTAAATTTTAAATTAGGTAACTTCTAACGTTCATAACTCTTGCGTACGAGGTCCAATTCATGTGCGTTTGCTTTATTGGGATCGTACTGAAATTTCAGACAATTCGACTTTAGTTTGGACGAATTCTACAACTGTAGAAATTTTGGGCCTAAATTGGATTTTTATTCAATTTAAAATTGAAGGTGAGTATTTTGACCCACTCACAACTAATAGATTATCTTATGTTAGTAAAATTAAATTTATGACGCGATTAGAAATTTATTGATTGTTGTTGGTATGTTAATCATCGTTCAATTTAATATAGAATTTTTAATTGTCAATTTAATACCTGTATTGATTATCAGTTATCTATTGATGTTTATTGGTTGATCTGGATGACGATTGCGATGTATGTTTGATTTTCGATATTAGATGGTTGGATGTTGTATTTTATATTATTATAACTGCAAGTTCCCTGTGGGTTGAAATGATACATACTTAAACGATCTATAGATCAGGGAAAAATCATTATGGGTTGAAATGATAGGCTCGAGCGATTTTATGATTTTATTTAATTCGAGATTGCAGTTTGTAATGATACATAACCATAAAATTTTAAATTGCGAATTGAAATGATAAATATTCGTATCACTTGACCCTAGGGTAGAAAATTATATACGGACACTGGATTGGTTAAATTAAATGATCTTTGAATCTTCAAAATTTTGGATACAGTTAAGTGATATTTTGAAATAGAAATTGATTTATATAAACTGAATTAATTTTTCATAATCCAAATGTTATTTTTTGAAATTGGAACTGATTTAATGAATTTTTTAAAGAATTTAAATTTGAATTTCAAAGTTGAAGTGTCAAATATAAATGAATTCATCGGAATTGAGTTATTGCAAAGGTTTGGATGTTACTTTGAAACCTATTTTAAACTGATTCAAAAGCTAGTATAATAAGTATAAACTATTTAATTTATTTTAATCTAATTTAACCTATTTTAAACTAATTAACCTATTTAATCTATCTTAAAATATTTTAATCTATTTTAATCTATTTTTAATATATTTTAATATATTTTAACTCATTTAAACTTTATTAAATTATATTAAACTAATTTAATTTATTTTCAACTAATTTAATTTATTTTAACGATTTAATCTATTTTAATTCTATTTAATCTAAATTAAATTCATTTAATCTATTTAAAATATAGTTAATCCATAATAAACCTATTTAATCTATTTTAACCCATTTAAATCTATTTAAAATATTTAAATCTATTTTAAGTTTATTTTATCCATTTTAAACCTATTTAACCTAATTTATATCTTTTTAGACTGTGTTAAATTAATTAAACTATTTATATTATATAAATTATTTTTCAAATTTCAAACTGTGTAATGTAGGAGTATTATATTTAATTTCTTGGTGATGATACAACCTAAGTTTTAATTTGGAATTGATACCTTTTTGAAAAATGACATATTTGAGTAAAGATGATAATTTTGAAATGAGAATTAAATTAGCCTATCTTATCGATGATCAAAAGTGAATATGATTTGGGAGTGTATATGGTTTTGAAAGTGAAAATGATGGCAAAAGTGATATGGTTTGAATTGAATATGATATTTTGATATCAGTTATGAATTTGTTTTGAAAATGTAAAAGAACCATCCGGTGTGAAACAAGCGTTTGGTTGTTAAAGTGACCAGGATCGGATATTGTCAAACTCTCCGCCAATACCGGAAACCACTTTAACAACTGTGTACACGGTGGAGATTCCAGAAATGAAGTAGGATTGTTTGGCGAATGATTCTGTATGACGTATTGACACGACCCTGACTCCCATGAGTCAGTTTAGATGTGACTAAAACATGAGCAATACCTGGGCCAAGTTAGGTCATTCCTCCGATCGGACATGCTTCTTTGATACCATATTATGACTTTGTGATGATTTGGTGGCCACCCCTTGATTTTTGATTTGAGAGTGTGTTCCGAGGTGGGCGGTAGTAGCTGTTATGCGTTACCACCAGCCCAGTTCTGCAATTGATTAATCTACCCTGGCATTGCCTCAAGTACATGCCCTAGAGCGCCTTCTATGAGTTTATTTTATAACGTACCTATGTGGTGTACTCTGGGTAAACCACCAGTTTGGTGAAGCTTACGGCATTGTATAGGCTACGGAAATCTATAAAATGTGTTAAGGGGGATATGGGCAATGCCTTAATGCTATTTTAACATTTTACTTTACTATAAACACTATTATAATAGCGTATTGTACTATATGGTAATCCCGAACATCTCTTAAGTTATTGCACTTACGGTAGATACTAAATAGGAGATGTCAAACACCGTAAACATCTCTAACGCTATTACACTTATACTTATTTACTATTAGTTTAACTTATATAAGATCTTTTAGTTCTAACATGAGTGTTTTGTCTTTTCAATTCACTCGGGTCAGTCTGAGCTTTTCAGTTTATCGAAGATTGCTTTCTGAAGGACGACGACGATGATTTTATACCATTATTATTACTTATTATATGTATTCCACTACATCATGTTGTTCCGCTGCATTTATTTATTTATTCTTGTTTTCTGTAACTCTCATTTTGTGGTGTAAAAGGATAATCAAATGTATTTGTAAAATAGCTTCATGAACCGTTATTTGATTTTTATATTTTGTCATTCCACTGCGAGATTCTGCAATTTTTATTGCTTTCTCTTTTTCTTACTTACCCCATAACAATCTGCCCTTTTGAATGGTTTGAGTCTGACATGTGTGTCTGCTTAAGACGTCCAAAAAGGCATGTCGTTATTGGGATGGTGGTAACACATCGTAGCCACGACCGCGCACCACGTCCATCTATCCCATATCGAGTCAAAGGGAGGTCATCCCAAATCAAGGTGCACCAATTGAAACTAACATCAAGGTTAATAGTATGGACCGAGTCCAAAAATAAAATCGATGGACAGATGTCTGCTAGAGATAGCTACCCTCATTGGCCTTATCAAGCCATCCTGTGATAACCCGGGATTTTTGGCAATATTTATTTGATGATCTTCTTATATAATTAAGTAAAATTTCAAACTTACCTTCCAACCAAATAAAATATGCTATTTATTTACTATTTTTCATATGTATATAGATGTGTGTATGGAAGCTATAATTTGAAATTCAAAGTAATCTCTCAAAAATAATTTAAATTTAAACTATGCATTTTAAAACATTTTAGATATATATATATATATAATTAGTAATTAAAATATTAATGACTTAAGTTTGAAATAAAATAAGAATAAAATAAAAGAGTTATAATATTAAGTGATCATTGTTAATAAAAATATAAATATAAATTAAAAGAAAATGTATAAGTAAAAATATAAAACATAAAATAAAACATAAGAAAATATAAAGTACATGCATAAGACATTTGTAAAACTTGGAAGAAGTCTTGTGTACAAGTGTCAAGTACTCTTTGAAAATTTGCTTCTTTAAAAAATAATAATATAAATAATAGGTATAATGTGTTGAAGAGAACAAGGCTGTTTACAATGCACCTATATATACATATGCCTCAACTCTCTTTTCTTTCTTTCATCTTTTAAAACAAAAACTAACTAGAAAAGTAAATCAAACTACTTTCACCAAGTTTTCAAACTGAAGCAAAGCAAGACTTAAATGCAAATTCAAGCAAAGCAGTAGATTCAAGATCAAATCACTTGCAGTTTCAAAATCTTGTTCCTTTGTTCAAACTGAGTTCAAGTGAGTAAACCTTCACTTTTAGAGTTAAATCATCTTTATTAACTTGTACATGTAATAATTAATGATAGAATTGACTTAAACATGTCTTGCATGTGCGATATGTTGTGTACCTGGGTATATATGTCTGTAAAATGTAGTGTATATAGATTTTTGGTCTCTGTTCTATTCTAACAGGTCCAAATACCCTTTCAAATTTTTTTTCTCTTCATTTAAGAAATTATAAGATATAATGTCTAAAGAGAATTTGTTTGCAATGATGTAATACTATTTTTAAAATTGATTTCAAGGGAGTTGGTGAAGTATTCATCTAGAAAGAAGAATTTATAGTAGAGAATGAATCATATTAGAAAATAAATTTGTTTTAATTTCATGTTTTGTTTATATTATCTGAATTGACTTTGGAAAATATGGTTTTTGGTGGTCTTATTGTGATTTTTAGTTGAGAAGGGTAGTGTATATAGGAGGTTGACCGAAATTGGGAATGTGGTCAAATTCCAACGACCATGCGGTCGCGAGGGCATGTCGATGGTTCTGAAGGTTGCTGGAGTGATGGCGGAGTTGAGAAAAATGGTTCAACATATTTCCTGGGGTGATTTGACGGGTCGAGGGTGTTTTAGGGTTTGAGGTGATGGGTTGTGGCCAGGAAACGCGATCGATTTTGGAAAAGACGGGGTAATCGGATATAGTGATTTTTAGTGCATAGGTAGTGTTGGGGGTAGGCTTCTAATTGTCAGCAGCGGCTTGAGTCCTATTGACGAGGGTAGGCAGGTGAGGCGATTTTTATGTAGTGTTTTCGAACTAGAAGGCTGATTTTGAAGTGAAAGGCCATGTTTTGAAGGGAAGGTACTGGGGTCAAGGCGGTGGAGCCATTGGGTAGAGGAAGCGAAGTCGAACGTGGCAGAGGGTTTGATTTCTAGGGAAGATGGTCGGAAGAGTCGTGCACGTGCATGTGTATAGGTGCACGACGAAGGGATAAATGATTGTACTGGTGATCACAACCTAGGTACTGAGTTGTTAGAGGCGAGCTGAGTCGTCACGAAGGTTAATCGATCATCGGTAGGGGATGCGGCTGATCGGGGCTTTGGGTTGATCGAGATCGTGTTGGCTCTATGCTAGAATTTTGAACATGTTGGAAAGAAGAGAAGAAAAGAGGAAGGAAGAAGGGTGAGCCAGAAAGTAGTGGGCCGGATAGATAAAGAAAATAAAATAAATAAAAGAAATAGAAAAGTAAAAGAAAGAGAAGAGGAAGAATAAAATGAAGTAAAAGGAAATAAGAAAAGAAATGTTTTCGAAATACTTAGTTTATTAATTTGAACTCAAGTTGACTTTAAAACTTAAGTTAGTTAATAGCTAGGATAGATAAAGGGATTTAAACTTAGATTACTAAGTTTAGATTAATTAAACGTATGTTAATCATTTAATTAATTACTTAAATTTAAGTAAATAGATAGTAACTAGTAATGGTTAATGATAAATAAAATGTTCTGACCATTAGTTAATTAAAGTCTTAAATAAATTACACTTGTTAATTTATTAATTAATTTCAGATATTTAATTAGAATAAAATAAATTGTTTGAAACTAGTTTAATGTTAATTAAACATGATTTGAAAATAACTAGTAAATCCTGTTCAAAAATATATTAATGATTTGGGTGACTAGTTAATCTAGTCTATGAATAGTTTAAATTGGATTTAGTACATTGGATCCCTTTGTTTCTCTAGTATGAAATAAACTGAAATGAGCAGATGAGTATAGAATGTGGGACGCTTTATTTGAACGGATATTGTGATGTAATTTTATGTGAATATTGACTTTTTGAAATTGAATTGTTTGGCTTAAAGATGGTGTTGGATTCGAAGAGATCCGGGTCGGATATCAGTATTATCCGGAACCACTTTGATTTGTAACTGCTTTGATTCTTTTTAGATTTGATTATACAATCAAATAGGCTAGAATGGAATTAATTTAGTAAACTTTGTCATTTAAATTAAGTGACTACACTTAGATATTATCTTGTGTAATAAGTGTTTGGCTATAACAAGATAAGAACTCGTAGTGATGAACGAGTTACCCGGGTTTTCAAAGAAGCCTTACAACTTAAGTATTCCATATTAAATGGGTCTAGTCATGCTGGTTTCCAGCCTGACTTGGGTGTTACTTTATTGTAATGCTCGGGTCAGATCGAGTATTACAGATTTTCAGGTTAGGACATTCTGGAGCTCAGAAGGCAAGCTAGATGGCAAGGACGTATGGAGTATATTCCGCTGTGTATTAGAAATTGTATTGATTGCATTCAGGGGAAAGTAATTATAACTGTCCGGATTATTTGTTGATGATTGTACTATGATATATTGTATAAATTGACATTTATAGCTTTCTTTGTGTAAATGCTGCTATTTGCATATTATATTTTGTTCCGCTGCGATTGTGAGATCCTATGCTGTTGTTTTCTGTTTCTTCTTCTATCTCTTCTTTACCCTAACAATCTGGAATTTTCAGTGTTCAATTGCTCGACACTTCTACAGTGAACGTAATAGTGTTGAATTTTCGGGGTTAAAAATCTCGGGTCGTTACATTTGGCATCAGAGATGAAGGTTAAGCGAGAACCTTGGCTCTAGTGGGGATTACTAATTAGAGACAGGGTCAGTAGTACCCTAGAATGAGTTGAGCGTATTATATAAGAGCGTACTTGTTATTTTCTTATATAATGATTTTAAAAACGATTTTTGTATAAGCTTATTTTTTTGATATATAAAGCAATAATTTTTCTAATTATTATATATATTAGGGTAATTGGTTGTTGATTATTGTAATTAAATATAATTAAGTGGTAATATATATCTATATAACTAAATAGGAATTGGATAATATGAACTATACAATAGACTAAGCTAGAAATGGATTCAAACCAGAAATTAAAATTATGAAATTTGTGAAAGAAGTTTCAAAATATTGAAATAAGTTACCTTGATTTGATTTTCCAGCAAATGATTATGGATATATGGTGTGATTTATAGACATGATAATTATCATAAATTGGGTATTGCATCTTAATAAGGGAATGCTTATTTTTCTAAAATAAACAATGATAAAGCAGAATGAAATGTTTTAAGGAAGTAACAATTTATATGAGTATAGGTTATAAATTGAAAAAGGGTTTAAATTGTGAAGTTTTAAAATCTAAGTCTAGAAAATTTGAAATTGTTTCAAGGTGTTAAAAGATATAATAAATAATATTATTTGAAATATTTTTTAATGTAGGAATCCTATTTTAAAACAAGAATTATTTTGAAAATTTAAAGGAATTTGTTTGTGTGCAAGCAAAATAGATATGCGTATATATAATGCAAAGATGATTTGAAATAAAAAAGATATATATATATATATATATATATTTGGAAAATAAGAATAAAAGCTGGAAATTCTATTAATCTTAGTCTAAATTATAGGATAGGAAGTTCCACTAGTATTCAGTCTAAGAGAGGGATGGCAAAAAGTGAATAATGGAAGGCAAGACGCAGAGAGCGAGGAGCAGCTGCACGTAAGGAACTAGAAGAAGCAATACAAGAGTATGGGAAACATGTTAAGGAAATGGCTAGACCAAGGCTTTATGATAATGTCACCTGCTACAGATGTTACAATATGGGTCATTACGCAGCCAAGTGCAGTAAAACAAGGATGGAATTGAAGGGTACATTCCAACGGTTTCGCTCTGAGATCTTGCGCTTAAAGTAGCATAAGAAAGGAAATTTCCTAAACCATTGACCTGAAGTGAGGAAAGGTGAAGTGTAAACCCGTAGAACCAGTCAATGAGTCGACTATTTGCTATCATTATTACATGACGGGACACATCGCTAGGAATTGTCCCAAGAGACGGAAGAAGAGTAAGGTTGTGGAACGTTCTGTAGGAGGCGTGAAGGCTATCCAGATTGATGGAAGGGTAGAAACCTTTTGTGGTAAATGTTATAGGTTGGGACATCCTGTTGAAAAGTGCATGTTCGGGCTTTGCCCATTGGAAGGGAGTCCCTAGAGAGGATTCTTGTACGAATACTATGGCTCTGCTCTTTTCCAAACCCCAATGTGATGGAGAAGGCGCCAAGATTTATGACTTCTGTAAGACTCTTATTTTGGATAAATGGATGTAATGTTTGAACTACTAGTGTGTAGTCTATCAATGTATAGAATATTTTGTGGCACTACATCTAATAAATTCACTTTTATTTATTTGAGATTGGAATTGAAATTAGTTCATATTGAAATTTGATTTGAATTAAATGGAATTGTAATCGAAGTTGAATAAGTTTAAATTCAAATAGGAATTGAAGTTAATTCAAATTGATTATTGGAATTGAATCAATTTAAATGAAGTAGAAATTGAAAATTGATTGGAATGGGAGATTGGGGGAATTGAACCCAGTTTGATCTAAAATTGTTTTCAAATAAATTGTTTTAATATAAACTATCTTAAATCTATTTTTTCATAGCTATTTACTATACAACCTTTCTTTTTCAAAACCCAAACTATCTTATACTTATTTTACAATTATTTTGAAAACTAATTACTATTTTACAACAATTTTACATCTGTTTTACAAACTAATTACTATTTTATAACTACTTTGCAATTATATAACTATTCTACAACAATTTTATAATTATTTAACTATCCTACAGCTATTTACAACTAATAACTATTTTACAACTACTTATCCATTTTAAAATTTTCAAGCTATTTTCTAAATTCAAACTGGTCAGAGTAGGAACTGTTTATAATTAATTACCCATAGAGATAAGAACTGAAGTGAAAACCCAAATGGAAGTTGAAGCAATTGTGAATAAGTGAATAGAAATCAAAATGAATGTGAATAAAAAGAAAATTGATTTAGCTAATAATCAATGAAGATAGATACGTTGGATGTACGTATGTTATTCTATTCGCATAACGATTTGATCCAGATTTGAGCATAGATTTTCGAGATAGTATATCGATCCTAGTTAGGATTTTACACTCGATTTTCGATGGCAAACCCTAGATATGGATTTTTGATTGATTTTGGAAGTTCTCTATCATAGTTATGGTTATGCAAGGAGAATGACAGCTTCTAATCAATAACCAGATCTGAGTCCGCACTAGGAAGACGAGTGAACGATACTAGTTCGGAAGTGAAATTGTGTGATCGAGTGAGCGATCGGATTTGATATTGCATGTGGATGATATATGTACATCATATGTGCTTGAGTAAAACAGATATTGAAATTTTTGAAAGGAATTGTAAAAATGATTTTTGAAAGGGAAAAGTATATTTTGAAAATTATATGATGAGTAAAAGTGGAAGTTGGATATCTCTATGATTGAAATTCACTTTATGAAGAGTAAGTTAGGTGGTAAATAACTTTATAAAGGAAATCGAATTTGAATGTTGTTTTGGCATAATAAAGTTAGTTATATATATATATATATTTTTAAACTACCTTGTAAATCTATAACCAAATGAAAAGATCTTTGAAAAATATTTGAAGTATAAAAAGGAATTTATATAATTAGGAAGTGATCGAAAAATATTTTGTTCTTATTAAAACAATAACTTATATATATATATATAATATATATATATATATATATATATATATATATATATATATGAAAAAATGATTTTTATGAAATTGGGAAAAAGGTTTTCGGAACCCATTGATTTTGAAAGGCTTTTGATTTTGGAAAAAATAAATTTTGGAAATTTTGAAAGCGAAGTTTGGGAACTATCGATTTTGTATAAATGGGATTTATATGTGATACATATAAAGACTACGTTTTGAAAGATACTATATGTGTATGGTATAAAATGTTTTAAGAATGTTGTGGGGGAAAAGGTGCTCTCATTTAGTGTTGAAACTTATAGTAGGAGATCCACGGGATGGTTCTGCCTTGAGCCCTAAGGGGGGGTTCTAAATTTTGATCCCAGAGGATGTCCGGACTAAACTGTAGTTCCTGAGGATTGTGGTTGGGGCAGCGAAAGTCGAGGGCGCTGATGCCTACAGTGACATTAGGGTTATGATGTAACGGTTGTGTAACTCGGTGTAACTGCGATCTACTGCGCTCCATAGCGTAAGTCGAGGGGCAGTGATTGGCTATAGTCTACGTTTGATTTCGTTGGCAGAGCGACATAACATCGCTAGACTGCGATCTGTGAAGACATAGCGAAAGTCATGTGGTAGTGACTAATGTAGTCTGTGATCTATGTGGTATGTGTGGTGAAGTTTTATTTGGCAGCGAAATTCAAGGGCGTTGATGCCTACAGTTACATGGTTTTTTGGTGATGACAACGTAACCCTGGGTGTAGTTGCGATATGTGGCGGTTCCATTATGTAATCGAGGGGTGCAGATGCCTATAGTTTTATATGGTTTTGCCGGGATGGCGATGTAATCATCGGGCTAACTTCGACCATGGAAGGGGTGATGATTTCCAGAGCATTCTCACAAAAATGTTTTCTACATTTTCCCAAATGTTTTTCTAAGTATTTTCACTGGGTATTGAAAACAGGTCTGCTAAGTAATTAAAGATTTTCAGTCCTACGCCTGATCAACGTATGATCGAATTTCTGTGAAAACAAGGATGGACTTGTTAAGACATCGAGTTATAAAAAGTATTTTAATAAAGCTATTTTGGTAATATTATGTAGATTTCAAAATGTTTTAAAAATTTAAATAAAAAAGAGTCAAGATTGGAAATGTTTAAAGAGTAACTTAATTGATAATTAACAGTATAATTTAAAATTCTCCCTTCGTTCCTTTTCGAGGACGAAAAGCTTTAAAGGGGGAAGGAATGTGACAACCCGAGATTTTTGGCAATATTTATTTGATGATCTTCTTATATAATTAATTAAAATTTCAAACTTATCTTTCAAACAAATAAAATGTGCTATTTATTTACTATTTTTCCTATGTATATAGATTTGTGTATGGAAGCTATAATTTGAAATTCAAAGTAATCTCTCAAAAATAATTTAAATTTAAACTATGCATTTTAAAAAATTTGGGATATATATATAATTAGTAATTAAAATATTAATGACTTAAGTTTGACATAAAATAAGAATAAAATAGAGTTATAATATTAAGTGATCATTGTTAATAAAAATATAAATATAAATTAAAAGAAAATGTATAAATAAAAATATAAAACATAAGAAAATATAAAATACATGCCTAAGACATTTGTAAAACTTGAAAGAAGCCTTACGTACAGGTGTTAAGTACTCTTTGAAAATTTGCTTCTTTAAAAAATATATATAAATAATAAATATAATGTGTTGAAGAGAACAAGGTTGTTTACACTACACCTATATATACATATGCCTCAACTCTCTTTTCTTTCTTTCATTTTTCGAAACATAAACTAACTAGAAAAGTAAATCAAACTACTTTCGCCAAGTTTCCAAACTGAAGCAAAGAAAGATTTAAATGCAAAATTCAAGCAAAGCATTAGATTCAAGATCAAATCACTTGCAGTTTCAAAATCTTGTTCCTCTGTTCAAACTGAGTTCAAGTGAGTAAATCTTCACTTTTAGAGTTAAATCATCTTTATTAACTTGTACATGTAATAATTAATGATAGAATTAACTTGAACGTGTTTTTCATGTGTGATATGTTGTGTGCCTGGGTATATATGTCTATAAATTGCAGTCTATATAGAATTCCGGTCTGTTCTATTGTAACAGGTCCAAATACCCTTTCAAAAATTCTTTTCGCTTCATTTAAGCAATTATAAGATATGATGTCTAAAGAGAATTATTTGCAATGATGTAATACTATTTTTAAAATTTATTTCAAGGGAGTTAGTGAAGTATTCGTCTAGAAAGAAGAATTTACAACAGAGAATGAATCATATCAGAAATAAATTTGTTCTAATTTGATGTTATGTTTATACTATCAGAATTGACTTGGGAAAATATGATTTTTGGCGGCCTTATTATGGTTTTTAGTTGAGAAGTGCAGTGGATATAAGAGGTTGACCGAAATTGGGCATGTGATCAAATTCCAGCGACCATGCGGTCGCAAGGGCATGTTTATGGTTCTGGAGGTTGCTGGAGTGATGGCGGAGTTGGGAAAAATGGTTCGACATTTCTCCATGTGGTGATTTGATGGGTCGAGAGCGTTTTAGAGTTTGAGGTGATGGGTTTCGGCCAGGAAACGCGATCAATTTTGGAAAAGACGGGGTAAACGGACATGGTGATTTTTAATGCATAAGTGGTGATAGGGGTGGGCTTCTAATTGTCGGCAGCGACTTGAGTCCTACTGACGAGGGTAGGTGGGTCAGGCGATTTTTATGTAGTGTTGTCGAATTGGAAGGCTTCGATTTTGAAGTGAAAGGCCACATTTTGAGGGGAAGGTACTGGGGTCAAGGCGGTGGTGCCATCAGGTAGAGGAAGCGAAGTCGAACGAGGCAGAGAGTTTGATTTCTAGGGAAGGTGGTTGGAAGAGTCATGCATGTGCATGTGTACAGGTGCACGACAAAGGGTCAGATGATTGTAGTGACGATCGCAACCTAGGTACCGAGTTGTCGGAGGCGAGCTGAGTCGTCATGAAGATTAATGGATCATCGGTAGGGGATGCGGCCGATCGAGGTTTTGGGTTGATTGGGATCATGTTGGCTCTGTGCTGGAATTTTGAACATGTTGGAAAGAAAGAAGAAAAGAGGAAGGAATAAGGGTGGGCCGTAAAGTAGTGAGCCGAATAGATAAAGAAAATAAAATAAATAAAAGAAAAGTAAAAGAAAGAGAAGAGGAAGAATAAAATGAAGTAAAAGGAAATAAGAAAAGAAACGTTTTCAAAATACTTAGTTTATTAATTTGAATTTAAGTTGACTTTAAAATTTAGGTTAGTTAATAGCTAGGATAGATAAAGGGATTTAAAATTAGATTATTTAGGTTTAGATTAATTAAATGTATGTTAATCATTTAATTAATTACTTAAATTTATTAAATAAATAAATAGTAACTAGTAGCGGTTAAGGATAAATAAAATGTTCTCACCATTAATTAATTAAAGTCTTAAATAAATTACACTTGTTAATTAAATAATTAATTTCAGATATTTAATTAGAATAAAATAAATGGTTTGAAACTAGTTTAATGTTAATTAAACATGATTTGAAAATAACTAGTTAATCCTGTTCAAAAATATATTAATGATTTGGCTGACTAGTTAATCTAGTCTATGAATAGTTTAAATTGGATTTATTACATTGGATCACTTTGTTTCTCGAGTATGAAATAAACTGAAATGAGCAGATGAGTATAGAATGTGGGATGCTTTATTTGAACAGATATTGTGATGGAATTTTATGCGAATGTTGACCATTTGAAATTGAATTGTTTGGCTTAAAGATGGCGTTGGATTCGAAGAGATCAGGGTCAGATATCAGCAATATCCAGAACCATTTTGATTTGTAACTGTTATGATTCTTTTTAGATTTGGTTATAGAATCAAATAGGCTGGAATGGAACTAATTTAGTAAACTTAGCCATTTAAATTAAGTAATGGTACTTAGATATTGTCTTGTGTGATAAGCGTTTGGCTATAACAAGATAAGAACTCGTAGTGATGAATGAGTTACCAGGGTTTTCGAAGAAGCTTTACAACTTAAATATTTCATATTACATGTGTTTACTCACGCTGGACTCTAGCCTGACTCGGGTGTTACTTTATTGAAATGCTCGGATCAGACCAAGTATTACAGATTTTAAGGTTAGGACGTTTTGGATCTCAGAAGACGAGCTGGATGGCAATGACGTATGGAGTATATTCCGTTATGTATTAGAAATTGTATTTATAGTATTCAAGGACAAGTTATTAAAAATGTTCGGATTATTTATTGATGATTGTACTCTGATATATTGTATAAATTGACATCTACAACTTTCTTTATGTAAATGCTGCTATTTGTATATTATATTTTGTTCCGCTGCTATTGTGAGATTATGTGCTGATGTTTTCTGTTTCTTCTTCTACCTCTTTTTCTTCTTTACCCTAACAATCTGGAATTTACGGCGTTTGATTGCTCGGCACTTCTATAGTGAACGTATTAGTGTTGAATTTTTGGGTTCGAAAATCTCGGGTCGTTGCACATCCTGTTTTAGTCATTTCAAATTAACATAAGTGTTGGGGCTATCCATCATCATTCTCTTTCTTTAAATCTTGCAATGTACACCAAATCCAACCACTTCATTCTGGAGTCTCCTCCACATATACAGCTGTTAAAGTGGTTCCAACATTGACAGAGATTATGCCAATAATCATCCCCGATCTCTTTAACAACCAAACATCGTTTTACATACCAGTTGGTATTTTTACATTTGAAAAGCGAATCATTACTTGATATCAAAAATATCATATTCGCTTTAAAATATCATATTCACTTCAATATGTCATATTCACTTCAAAATATCATTTTATTCACCATGAAATCAATTTCAATTCAAAACCATTATGTTCACTTCGAAGTCAATTTCATTTCAAAATCATTTCGAATTTCGGCTTAGGTTATAATTTCATCTTAACCACATTCGTATTTAAATCAACAATTTAAATATAAACAGTTCCTAACATGAATAGTTTGAATTTTTGAAAATAGTTTGAATAGTTAAAATAGTTTAGATATTAAAAAGTTTGGAATAGCTTGGTGATTGAAATAGTTTGATATCTAAAATAATTTGAGTGTTGAAAATGGGTTATATATTAAAATGGTTTGAAAATTTAAATAATTTGATAATTTAAAAAGATGAATTCTAAAACAATTTATAGTAAAATAGCTTATAGTGAAAATAGTTTCAAATTTAAAACTGTTTCTTTCCATTTTCAATAAATCTAGACTCAGGTCCAAATTTCAATCAAATTAATTAAATTTCAAATCTTCCAATTCAAATTATTTTCAATCTCAAATCAACTCAATTCGACTCAATTTCGACTTCAACTTGAATCAACATCAATTTTGATTTCTGTTTGAATCAACTCCAATTTCGATTTCTATTCGAATTAGCTCCAATTTCGATTTTAATTCGAATTAACTCCAATTTCAAAATGCTCATTTTTAACATTGAATTCGATTCAACTTTCGACTTAATGGCTTAAGTTTCAATTCCATTCTCATTTTAAAACATTTCAATTTGTATAGATTTCATGTCCATTCCTGAAATATTGATTTAAAATCACTTTATTCCAATTAACTTCAATGTTCGAACTTAGATTTAAGTCTTTAAATTAATTCAATTTTGAATATTTCAATTTCAAGCCCAAATTTGAAATATCCATCTAATTACTTTAACCAAGATAATATTTCATAGTTTGAATAAAAATCAAACCTTTAAAGCAATTCGATTCCCATAACTAAAGTTGTATTTCGATTATAACTTCAAATTCCAAAATAAATTCTTTAAACAAGTTCTTTTACACATTTCACCTACAATATTTCAAAGCTCAAATTTGAAAATAATTCAATCCTTATAAATTCGGTTTTTATTTCTTTAAAACAAAATCATTTAAACAGATTCAAATTCAAGAATTTGAAACCATTTATTTTAACCAATCCGGTGGCCATATATAATTTTCTATCCTATGGCCAAGTTATAAGTTATTTCGCTTTTAATTGCAGGGATGGATATATATCATTTCAATCCAAATCAAAGAGTCACGTGTATGTATCATTTCAACCTATTTTTAATTTATTTGAATATAATTCAACCAAAAGTTTATATGCTGTCAAATAATATACAGTGTGATAACTGGATATATATATATAAAATAAATAAACATCCAATCATCTAAAATATCAACCAATAGCCATCTGTCTTAATAAACAACCAAAACAGTCAATATATCACAACAGATCACTAGTTATAATATCGGATGTAACGATCTGCTAATTAGTACAATTCAAGTTGATAAATAAGCATACATGTCTAACCCAAATTGAACAGAAAGACTGATTGTTATGAGAGAGAAAGAAGAAGAGTAGAGAAGAAGAAGAGAAAAGAAATGTAAAACAACACAGAATCTCATAATTGCGGTAGAACAATATGTAATATAAAATAAATAAACTTTACAAAGGAGAAACTGTTATATACATACATCCATCAAAGTACCATAACAATCATCATCATCACCTTAGACAGTTATAACAATCTGTCCTCACAATTGCTGATGACTTCAAGAACAAACAATGGAAATAAAAACATATACATAAATATGACTTAAAGGCCTCTAACTTGTCTCTTGAGCTCCAATATATCCAATGCAATTTGTAAATACACTCTGTTTGACTGGGCATTAAAATAAAATAACACTCGAGTCAGTTTGGAAAACTAGCATGAGAAAACATACCCAACTGGATTTTTATGTTCTAAGAAACCATTTGAAAATCAAAAGTATCTCGTAAGACCATGTCGCACATAAACATGGACAGGTTTTTTCCTTACGATAACCAAAACATATTGTATAGAAAATCCATTTATATTTGTAACGACCTAGATTTTTAGCCATCTGATAATCAGATAATGAACTGATTTTAATTATTGGGATATTAATTTTTATGAGTCGAATAGATAAATTTTCTGATTTTTTAAAATATTTGAATCCATAAATTGATTAAACTATATTTTAAAATGTAAATTCTGAATAAGGAAAATAAATATACACACACACGCACACATGTATGTAAAATTCACTATTTCAACTCGTGACAAAATATCTATATATCTATAATCTCCACTTTGATGACAAATATATATATATATAAATATATATATATATAAGTCTAGATATATGGTTATTAATTAGAGTATATGTATATATACACACACACACACGTGAATGTATAAACTTCAAATTGGAAAATTTCAAACTTATGAATATACAAATATATATATATATATATATATATATATATATATATATATGGGTATATGTTTATAAAATATAGTGCATATGGAAGTATATATAAATATACACACACGTCTATATAAGCAAGTATGATAAGATAAATATGTATATATGCATATCCATACGTAGAAAGCTTTGTAATGTTTAAAAATATTTATAAGTGTAACATATATGTGTATATATGGGAAGAATAATGTATATGTAAATATATATATACATACATATATATATATGTATGTATATATAAGTGTAAAATTTATGGTGACTAAACTAAATGTGTAGGTATATATACTTGTAAAAATAAGTGAACATGAAAATGGGTGAGTATGAAACATATAGTCAACCAGTGTACATGTAAATCTATTTATATATGAATATTAGATAAATATATATATATATATATATATATACATACATACATAGGAAGCATCATCATGGAAAAATCTAGTCAAGCCCACAAAGATTTCAAATCAAGCCATAAAAGATCAAATCACTTACAAAATCAAATTAGCATATAATATATCTAATCAACATATAAAATCAAATCAAGACAAAAGCAAAAGAAATTGATTTTTTTTTATTGTACATAAAAAAAGAAAAGGCTTCAGCCCCTTTTGTGTTTAGCCATTCCCCTCCCTTCTCTATATATACACCATGCTTACCACTTTGATTCACGTATAGCCTTCTAGAGAAAAATTTTGTCATTTAAAAACATTTAAAAACTGAGTGTTCAAAGTCGGAGGGAGGAAAACTTAAGAAAGCAGCGGTTGTTTATCCATTATTAACTATCAGTAGACACTTGCTTTGGTTTGTAGTTACTACATTTATAAATACATAATTATGGGAATGAATGCATAGTTTGATTTGGGTTAAGTATTGGTGATGTTAATATGGGTATGTATGTGTGCATTCAACATGGTAAATTTCACCAAGCACCTTATATCTTCAAGCAAAGTGCTCCGTTCTTGTTTTTTTTTCTTTTTTATCAAACAGTGGAAGTTTTTAATTTAAAAATTCATATCTCAGCATCCGGTTATTGTTAGGACATGATTCCAGAATGAAAATGGTTTGTTTATGAGTTTGCAACATTTTAAAATTTATTTCGTTAAAATTCATCATGTCGAGAGGGAGTAAACAACATTTTACAAAGATTGGGTCCACTAAGATCAAAATTTAACTTTCACAAAATCATGAATGGATCATATAGGCATATACGTTGTGGGAAAACTTGATTTTTGGAAGTGTTTTGGAGATTTTTAGTTGTGTGTGGTAGGGGATATGTTGAAATTAACGGAATTGGGTATGCCATTAAATTAAGGCGGGGAGGCTATTTGTGATGACCCGCCTTTCTCAACCCCAGAAAGACATTTCATCATTAAGAAAGAAAGGGATAGAAATAGAAAAGAATAGAAAGAAAGAACAACAAACATCAGAATCTCACAGCGGAATGGAACAAAATATAATACATCACATAACTATTACATAGTTACTTATACATCAGAGTCATACAATATCATATAACAGGACTGTCATATACATATATGTCCATACATACATCCAAAATACAACATAGACTAACAACACAGCGGAACTACATATATATGTATACATACGTCTGGTCTTCTTCCCAAAATAGCTCCTCCAGAAATCAACACTTCCAAATACCTATCACTTGGCTACTCATAAAAATTTGAGTACCCAAGAGTTTATGAAATCACAAAATATAAACCCCGGGTCAGACATGGGTCTGGTATGAGTAAACAGGTTAAAATTTGCTTAACTTTGAAAATCATTTGAAAATAAAGGTATCACGTAAGACTCCCCACAAATAAATATGGGTAAGTTTTTACTTTACGCTAACCAAAACATTTTATAGGAAATTCTGTGATATTATAATAGTGTCTAGGGTTTTCAAGTAAATTGAAAATAGCCGAAATTGTTACTTCTATTAAATTCCAGCTACTAGCCACGAAAGTGGGTAATACAAATCAAAACCGTAGGGTCTCGTAGGGAAAATGGATTTCCAACAATGGCAGGGCTACTGGGGTACCGTCCGTCATAGAACGGGGCCAAGATCACCGTACCGAGGATCACTCCCGACCCCCTACAACACAAGGCCGGAACCATTCCTTACTGAACAGTCCCGAACAAGATAACCCCGCAGTTGTGGCCAACAACTGCTTACACAGCCGAAATAAAAAGGGACATCTAGACAGGGAAATATCTTATCCTGCTTGGGCATGACCCACCTAACCTTGCTGCATCTCCCCTATTTTACCCATTCCCGGTTGATGAGGCTTGAGGCTACGATTACCTTTATTGAACATATCTTAGAATGCTCGTCGTCTGCCTGACGATGTGTTGAAAGCATTCAATCCATACAAGTTCGTTCCGGGTTCGAACGAAACCGAAGGCATTATCTCGTTACACTCATTTTGGAATCACCCTCAGAGTTAACGACGATAACCCTTGCATTTTGAAACACCATCTCGATTCACCATTTGATAAGTCACGACCTATCGTTTAATTTGGATCGATGTGGTTTTCGGAGAATCAAAATTGATTCTTCCGATCCCGGTCTCATCGGATTCAAACGCCATTTTAAGGGTCAAGTTGTCTATTTAACTTAACAGTTCAATTACATATCAGAAGTAACATAACAGATATATCAGATAAATCATATACAGTTATCATAGATATCCATAATATATCATAACATGTCATAGAATAATCATCAACAGATATCAAAGTCAATCAAACATAATCATCTATGCATACCAAACAATTTGGTTTTACTTAACTAAATTATTTGCTTAAGAATAAACTATTTAATTTGCTTAATTACTGATTAATTAGCTTATTAATGAATAATTAATTAATTAGTTATCATTAATTATTAATTTATTAATCAACTAATCTTTAATTACTTATTTAATTAATTAAATTCTATTCATTAACTGTTACTTAATTACTCAGTTAATTAATTAATTCTTACTTATTAACTTACTTATTAAAGATTACAAAATTATTTATAATAAGTCAATTATTATAAATTTAATTAATTATAAAATCTTTAACTAATCACTTAAATTAATTATCACTTATTAATCCTTTAATTAAATTTTCTTAAGTTGAATAGATTAATCACAAGATTAATTTCTATTTACAATTTAATTTAAAGTTATTAATTTAATTATATCCTAATTACTTAATACTAATTAATTACCTTTTACAAACCTTACTTTAAATAAATAACAAATCAATTATTTACCTAAAATTTACTAATATCATTCACCGTTTAAACTTTGTTTTAAAAAAAATCAAAGGGAATTAGGCAAATCAATCTGGAAGTGGACCCGAGGTAATCCTCCTATCCACTCGAGCAAACATCGAGTTCTTCCCCTCTTTACCTCGCGTCTCTCTCTCTCAAATCACCCTCTTCTTTCATTGCCTGATTCCTCTCTTCCTTTTTTTTTATCAGTTGAAGTCGAACTGTAGTTGCCACTCACGCACACACACGGGTCCTAACTCGAGCAAACCCCCCTTTACTCGAGTGCCCACTCGAGTATCACTCGATACAGAGCACCTAAATCTCACTGGCACGCTTATGCCACCGTGCACGTGCATGGTGGTGCGCTTGGCCACTGGCGACTCGCGGCAGCCCCCACACATCCCAAAACATCACGACTTCCAAAATCCAAACTCAAAACCCTTCGAAAAGTTCTAGATCAAAAAATGACTTGATGCTCGAACACGAACCAAGAACGCCTCACCGTAAATTACCTCGCGCGGCTACCATCCATCACCGAAGGTGATGAAACTCCACCAATGCGTCACTCACAACCTCCCCTACCCACTCCAAGAATCGCGATGCACTCGATCAAAGCACGACGACAAAACCACAATTTTACAGAGCATTGAAAAATATGAACTTAAACCCTATTTGTGATTCAAACTCAAAATTTAAGAATTTGAAAAATAATTTCATATTTTTCTAGTGTTAATATAACTTCAACCTTACTTTATGCCAAATCCCAGAAATTAATATTTACTCGAACTTCCAAATTTGACAAATATTCAGTAAAACCTCTATGCAAAACTGCTCTGAAAGTCTTTGATTATAAATCAAAATTTTTATCTGTAAAATCATAATTATGTTTATGAAAACTAAATATGCTATTGGATTTACAAATTTAAACAGTTGAATTTTTAAACTTTGATTTCTTTTTTTTTTACCTGTAGTTTGATAATACAGTATCAGAACATGCTGTTGAACTTTAAAACATGTTTTGCAGGCCTTGTTTCATATAAACAAACTCGAATTAGCTCACTACCAAGTTCAAATGGTTATATGAATAAGTTTTGTAAATTTATTGGCTTTACTTTGTTCAAACTTGAAATACTGATCAAGAACAACCATGAAAACTTCCATTGCAAACAAATATACACAGAACAGTATGTTTAAACTATATCAGTACATGTTATTAATAAGCTAATATACAAACTAAATTTGAAAACAGTTTGTTTACTCACCAAAAATAATTTGAACAGAAGATATGTGTTGAAAAAAAACACTACAGGTGAAGTTTTCCTGAAACCCTTCTTTTCCTTTTCTCTGTTTCTCTTTCTTTGATTCTCAGTTTTCCTTTAAGTTTAAGTTTTTATAAATGAACATAGTATATAGGTGTATATATATAAGTTAAAGCTACTTAACAGTAGGTTGTATCTGGCCAGTATGTATTTGTTTGTCATTTTCTTTAATTGGTCAAGATCATGTTCTGCAGAAGAAGATTATGACAAGAATTTTGGCTACATGTACTTGTTAAGCAAAAAGTTATGCTATTTAAAGTTTATGTTTTTAATTATGATAGCATATAATTAATGGTGACTGATAGTTACTTTGTGTAGTACAAAGATATTTCCTTTATTTCGGCTAGCATACTCCATAGGACATAGGTTTTGTTTTATGATATTTGAAGTGAAACTTATTTTTCTTATGCATATGTATGGCTTGTCTTATTTTTCTCTGACAAGTAGTTGTATTTTATTTGTTAATTAAATTTTTAAACATTTGATTTACACATACCTGTATTTATACATTTCAAATTATAATTTATATTTGTATATTTATGTTACTTTGATTACATCTTATAATTTATGATTGTGTTTTATACTAGTTTTGAATGTTTATACCTATATTGTTTTGCACTTCCATATGTATGTTTAATATTTCCATGTTTGTTTATTTTAAAACTTATCATTTTAAAAATCAAAATTGTATTCATATAAATTATCAGATAATAAAAAATTGAATCTTTGATTTGATTTTCTTGAATAAGGCAGATTTTGTTTTAATGAATTTTGAAGCATTCTATTTTAAATTTTCAAACCAAAATTTCTTTTATAAAACATATAACTATTAAATATCCAAGATCTCATCAATTTAAACATTGACAAGCTTATATTTAATTTAAATTAGTTTAAATATTCATTAAAATATACTGTCAAAATTCCGGGTTGTTACACTATTTTACTGCTTATCGTTGGGTGTGGAGGATACTTGGGTGATGGAGAATCATGGATAAATGGCACGACATTTTTCTTGAACCTGTAATGGCCAGGCGAGGAAGCGTTAGGATTTTAGATGGGTTGTTATTTTGGTATCGATTTAGTGACAATAGCGTAGGGACGAGGATGAAAGAGGAGTGCGCATAGAGGGGGATAGGTAAAGTTGTCAATGCGATGCTGTCGACGAGGTCTATTGGTAAACGATGGGATGAGGTGGCGGGGCAAGGCGGTTTGGTGGCTTTGGTTTCATACCAAGGTTCGAGTTGAATTTCGAATGGAAGATTGTGCAGTTTTTTAGATGGTTGGTCGCATTGAGATTGTCGAAGGTGATTTGGGTGGATGGACGGTGGCAAGGGACGACGATCGTGGATATGTGCACATTTTTTTACGCACTTCGTGCACATCTGGGTTCACATAAATGAGTGAAGAGAGGGAAAGAGCTGGAAAGAGAAGAAGGGCGTATGGGTTAATTTGGGTTTGGCTCATAAAGTCTGGCTTTGTAGTTAGTGGCCCGGGTTTTGGAACTTAAAGAAACTCTAATTAATCAATTCTTATGAATATCTATAAAGTTCCAAACTCTATGTCTTCTTCATGTTAAACTCAATCGACATGCAGTTTATAGCATTGTGATCTTATTGTCCAGTATTGTCATCTGAACCAATACATCGAGTTTCCTCTAATGTGAAAAATTAATGATTTAAATAGCTTAAGTGAATAGACAAGCGACATCTTATTTGATTAACTAAATAATTAAATATTTAATGACCTGATAATTTTACATTAATTGAGAAGAAAATAATTGTTTAATTTTTCCTTGGTTAACAAATAAATCCAGATTTAAATTTATATGTCTTGGCTCAGTTAGTTGAGACCAGTTCGATTCTGATATATAAATGGATTCAATATCGATCACTTATCGTTGATTGAGTTAATAATCTATGTTTTGACTGAAATTGGAGCTTCTAGAATATTTTATATATATTAGTGTGTGTGTATGTATATATATTTGTAGTATGTTGAAAAGTTGAGTACATTAAAAACGAGATTGATTTGTGTAAAATTAAATGGTTTGAACATAGCCTAACTATGAAATGGTTTATATGGAAATTTTTTCTAAGAAATGGATTACTAATTGGAGATTGAAAATATTTCTAAGTGTTGGAAATATCCTGTTATGGATATAAGAATTCGAATTTTTTTCATATATTGAATATTGAAGAGTCTTAAATATATATGTATATCTTTATAAAGGTATTTAGGAATTAATGTTTTGAAAGAATTATAGAAATGGAATAGTGATTTCTTATGTGTGTAAATTGATAGTTAAATAACCGACTATCAAATTCTGAACAAATTCGCTGACCGCTCAAAGAGTCCGGGATCGAATATCAGCATTATCAGGAACTATTTCGACTCGAATAACCACTACGAACCCTCATGATTTTGACTATAGAGTCTAATATGCTAGAATTTAATTAATTTAACAAATTCAACCATTTAAAATAAGTATTGTACTTAGACACTATTATAATATCGAAGGATTTATATAGAAGCGTTTTTGGTCATCGTAAGGTAAAAACCCATCGTGTTTATATGTGACGCGGTCTTACGAGACTCCCATGTTTTCAAATGATTTTGATAACTTAAGTATTTCAAATTAAGTGTGTTTACTCATGCTTGTTTCCAGCCTGACTCGGGTGTTACTTTATTGTAATGCTCAGGTCATACCGAATATTACAGATTCAGATTAGAATGCTTTGGAGCTCAAAAGGCGAGCTGGATAACAAAGACGTATTGCACATATTTGATTATATTCCGCTGTGTATTATAGGCTGTATATTCAACATTTTATGGCAAGTTATTATAACTGTCCAGATTATATGTTGATGATTGTACTCTGATAATTTGTATTTATATTAACAGTTGCAGTTTTTTTCTTTTGTATAAGAAGCTGTTATTGTATATTATGTTTTGTTCCGCTGCGATTGTGAGATTTTATGTTGCTGTTATTCCAGTTTCTTCTTCTTTATCTTTTCTTCTTAAACCCTAACAACCTGGTATTTCCGGCACTCGATCGTTCGGCATTCTATATAGTGAATATATTAGTGTTTATTTTTTGAGGGTCGAAAATCCCCAATCGTCACATTATTACAACAATGTCTAGGGGTCAAAGTAAAATATGAATATAGCCACAATACTTGCACCTTACAGTCCAGCATAGTTGGGCACAACTAAGTCCTTATGGCACTTATTGGAGAATGAATTCCATAAAATGACTAGGATATTGGGGTACCATATGTCACGGTGCATCTCTAGATAAAATAACACTGAGGTCGAACCAGTCGACCCCTGCCAACATAGAACTAGCCTACCCTTTACTTAATAGTACCGAATATGATCACCCCTTAGTTATTGGGCCTGAAGCATACAAATAAAGATAATAGCCACTCTGGATAGGAATGATCATACCGTACTTGGGAGCGACCCACTTAGCCCTGCTACATCTCCCCTGTTTTAGTCATTCCCTGTTGATGAGGCTTGAGGCGATGTTTTACCTTTATATATAGCACTTCCCAATTGAAATGCTAATACCACCCTCCAAGCAATAATGCAATACCAGCATTCATCCATGCAAGTCCATTCTGGGACTGAATGAAACACTTGAGAGCTCCATCTTCAAATTCCATCATCTTCAAGATGTCTTCACTTCGAAACGCATTCATTTGATCGAAGTGGTTCTCGGATAACATACCCAATCCCGGTCTCTCCGAAACAACATTCGATAATTATCGGTAAACTCAACCTTGGTTCCTTAGGAAATAAACAGTCAAAGATAAGATCGGAGGTCACCTCCTAACCTTTAGTAGACGGTTTCCCTATCATTGTCCTAGAAGAACAAAATGATATTTATACGCATAGTACAACATCATCAGAGATGACTGTGCCGTATAACTCATGTGTTCCCCTAGATATTTCCAAAGTTACGTTTGGGTCCAATTTCGATAGTCGGTTATTTAACTAGCGAACAACAAACATTCAATCAGGATTTTAATTCCATGAAAAACAACATTGGTTAATCACCAAGCAGCACTAGGCCTTTATTAATTAATCCTTTGTAAATTAAGTTCACTATTCATCCCAAAATCCTTTTACAAAGATATATATGTATGTATGTATGTACGTATATGTATATCCACACTCCCTATATTTTCAATACTTGGAGAATATCCACATACTTATCTCAATGCTATAAGTATATTCACAAAACTGGGAAAGTTTTCCTTTCGATACAATTCAAAAACCATTTACAAATCCCTTACCAATCCCAAAAACCACTTATAAAACCATCTATAACCTTTTAAAGCCATTTATAACCATTTATATCCTCTTTATAAATCCATGCAACTATTTATAAAGCTCTTCTTATAAACCTATAAACCCATTCATATATTTCCTCTATAGTTATCTAAAACCATTTGCAAAGCCCTCTTCATACATTATAAATGACTCCAAAACATTTTACATCTTCTCTTATAATGCCTATATCTATTTATAAAACCATATTTGTAAATCTCGAAAATATTTATAAATAAAAAATAATCATTTACTTTAAAACACTTTTATATAAAAATAAACATTACATAAATAAATATTAATTTTAAACCATTTTAAAATAAAAATAAGTTTTCAAAACAATCTTAATAAAACAACAATAATTTATCTTATGCGTTATTATAAGTAATAATAATTAAATTCCAAAACCTTATTGATAAATGATTATATTTAATTTCAAACCATATTAATAATTTTAAATAACTAACTTTTCAAATAAATAATTATAACAAATTTAAATCAATCTTAATATAAATAATCAACTTTAAAAAAACCTAAATATATTTTTCGTTGATAAAAATCCATACTTAATTCTCAACATGGTCATTTCCAAATTAATAAATTGTATCTATAAATCTCTTCTATTTTATAAAACCTCCTTTATAAAACCCTTCATTTATGAACTCCATTCCTTTCTAAGTCTCACTTATTCATAAATTCCATTAAAGACATCACTTACCATTCATTTTTAACACGTTGTTCCTAAATGGATAAATTCCATTTATAAATTCCTTTCAATTTATAAAATGTCATTTAACAATCCGAATTCACCCTCGCTTTCAATTCCCAAAATAGAGTCAACTATTTCTAAAACAAACTTCCATATATTAAAATAAATCATTCAATCAATTTATTTCACCTATTTTTAAATAGTACTAATTTCCTTTGATTCATAACAACGTTCATAAATCCGTCTTTTATTAAAAAAATACGATTTTCCAAATCTTTACTTCATTTGTAGAACGTAACTTTTCTAAATTATCATATTAACAGATTTCACCCTTATAAATAAATTATGATATGTATATCTATATAAATATAAATATTACTTTATATAAAATGGTTAATAAATATTTATATAAAAATATTTCTATTTCCATTTTAAAACTATTTTCTTTATTATAAAAGACGGACTTATCTTCCAAGATCTTAGAAATCTTTATTTAAAATATTTTATAAAACTATTAAATTATAGTATCCAAAAATCATACCTTTGATTTTAAAATAAATTGCTTCAAATAATCTAGGAATAATTATTCAGAACATATATAACTTCCAAAATAACTATGAAAGTCCTTTTCAATATCAATCGCTATTTTATAGTATTTTAAATTACTAAAATAGAAGGTCCAGTGTTACTAAAGCACTAAGCAAACAAAATCTTGTCAGTGTGATCCAATACAACATCCAAATATCATATATCACGATATATATGAAAATTAAAAATTAACTATGTGAGGAATTTCGTTGTATCCCTCCAACCCATCCTCCTGCATTGCATACAGTATATAATCAAATAATATAAAAATCAACCGCTTCGAGGCGTGATTCATATACAAAGGGTCATCCACTCTTACATGGGAACGTAATAGGGTCTCATTCGCTGCAATAGGCATGAATTATCCAAACCAACAATATAATTTAATATATTGTCCAATAATCAATAACGACCATAAATAAATATCCAAACATCCAATAAATAATATTTATTTACTATATAAATTTTTTGATTGACCAAAAATGTGAGATTAACTCACATTGATTTTAATAGTAGTCCAAACGTTCCATTTTGAATTAAAACCGAATGATCATCCAATTTTAACCCAAAATTCCAACTAGGTCTGAATTCATCCAATCCAACTCCAGAGCATAGCCTTCATCAATATGATCACAACGTGACTCATCGCGTTCAATCTGGACCTCTTATGAGTTTGATATGGGTTGATGAAATATTAAATAAATTAGACTACCATTAACATTTAATTTAAATAAAATTAAAACTAACATCCTCCACCTTTCTTCTTCTCCATCCCCAATTATGCACAGCGAACACAGCCATTCATGCATGCACAAAAACGAGGATACGGAGCTACGCCGCTTTATTTCATGAAATGTCTTCACCTTGAAGCTTCTCTCGATAATTTCTTATATATCGCGATCTGGAGCCGCGACCCACGACCATCGGACCACCCAAATCTCCATGTGCGCCTCCAAAATAGGGCCATCGAAGCACCAACCCACAACAAACCCATTACCATCAATCTCAAACCCTCACATCACCAGAAACTTGGGAAAAATAAAACACTAATGCCTCTGCCCCAAATGGCCACCACCCAGCTAACGACATGCCCAAAATGATGGATATGGAGATAAAGGCAATCATCTCACGAACTCAACGAATCAAATATTTGGATTTTTAGTGGAATGCTTGAATTGATTTTGAATTTTTAGTTCTTGGTTTTTAGAAAAGCTCTGTATTTGTTAACAGACATTGTTTACATACAATGGGGAGGCATGAGTCTTAAAACAATGAAGGTATGGGTTGGGTTTGGCAGGAATAGTGGATATGTATGCATACACATTATTATTATTGTAAAATTTTAAATTATTCAACAAAACATACCCAAAATTTCAAACTCCAAACAAGGCGTGCCGCCTAGCATTCAATATGTTATAACCCTATTCTGAACGCAATGGAACAAGTCTTGAGGCGTTATTCGATCATATGCAGAAGATAGCTTCAAACCCAGTTATTTATGCATTTCGATCTCACACGACCAAGCAAAACGTCCAATCGCTACAAAGTTTGACGGCATATAATAATTCATTATTACAGATCCAATTATACTGGTTTCGTCGAAACCCTAGACGTGCTCTAGCAGACTATTTTTACTAGTTTATTAAAACGACTAATTTCAACAATTAGTTTAATTATTTTTAAATCCAATTTAAAAGCTTAATATCTTCCTCCTTATTTAAATAAAATTTAAATCGACTTTCCAAATCATTTTCATTCATATTAAATTCAGAATTCAATTATTCAAAAATTTCAAATATTAAATTCAACAGTTAAGTTATCAATTAAATGGCTATATTTTGAAATCCAAATTAGTTAATTTATAAAAATAACTTTTCAATATTTAAAATTAATTAATATTTCCAAATTCAATTGACTAAAATTCTAGGTCGTTACATTCTCCCTACTTAAATGAATTTTGTCCCTGAAATTACCAATTAAGGAAAAATTCCCAAACTTATTAACTTCCAAAAACAACTAGTTGAAACTTGTTATAACAATTTTTTAAATCTTTAATTCCATTCATAGATTGCAACTAATTTCCATCCATTCGATCATTTCAGGATATAACTCAAACAAAAATTTAGTTATCAAAAATATTTTCAAAATTCTCAAAAATTTTACAGTTCCTTAAGTTTATGAAAAATTTCGCCAAAGTCTTCTTCGCGCGGTTCGATCGTAAAAATTTACAATGTATATGTAATCACAAATATACAGCTCATCTTCGAGAATGCGGCATCCTATAGGGAAAAATGTAAAAAAATATGGTATGTAATCCGAGATATGCACCCTTTTATTTGCATTAGCAAGCATATACAACTAGTATAATGTGAAAGTGAGCTCCAAATGCAAAGCATACGCCATCTACACCTACTAAACACTCAACAGCCAATGAGAACATGTGTATGAAAATAATATCACTATATAACATAGACTATGCCATAACAATATGCAATTTTAGTGAATGTAACAAGAGAACTTATTAAACAAATAACATCCATCCAATTTATTTTTCATCATATAAATTTGCGTTTCCAAATGTCAACATTGTGTACTTCCATTTCTTATTAGCCTGCTATTGATTCGTTTCAATTTATTCTCATTCATTTGATTTGCATCAACTTCAATTATTCTCATTGATTTTTCTTACACCCATCTATTCACATTCACTTATTCTGCATTCAATTTAAACCAAATTCCATTATTCATCTTGATTTCACTTATGTTTCATTCATTAACATTTACTTATTAATATCCACTTTAAATTCAGTTTATGTTTAACAACATTTCATTTCATATTCAACTCAATTATGGATCATTTCATAAAATCATTGCATTTTAACTTTTTATGAGTTACATTTTATTTTATCCTTTTTTTCTTAGTATACTTTTCATTACTAATATTAATTATGAACCATTCAACCAAAATTTTACTTAAGTTCTTTATAAACATTTTATACCATATTCTAATGTTTATTTTCACCTTACAATTCAAGTTCATATTTATTTTTAACAAACAACATACCAAACCATATTTCATTCACCAATTTATTTCACTAGATAGATTCAATTCATTTTGCGACTCAAGTTGAATTTTGTCACGACCCGAAATCCAGCGTTCGAAAATCGACATCAAATACCTCACTTGTATTCGACCGTGGAGATCCAAACATCGAACTCCAGTTCTGATGGAGCTTATGACAACATTAGATGAATATAAATAGCGGAAACAAAATGAATATCATTAATCAACATCACAGATACAACACCACAATATTTGATAAGGTCTTCAATACTCCAACACTTCAAAAGGTTACCAAAGCCAAAAACTTCTAAAATCCGATAACTTCCAACCCAAAAGACTTAAAAAAGATTCCAAGCTAGCTCTAAACATGGATAACCTGTTTCTAGGCTGCCCGTGTGAAAAATTATGGGCATCCAAAGTTTAGAAAGGGAACAATAAATTCCGGGTCAGTCTTGAGGCTGGTATGAGTAAACAAAAAAAGTTGTTAAATAGTTTATAAAAGAAATTCGATATGCTTTTGGAAAATGAAACTACCATAAGGCCACCCCGCACGCACAAAATGCAATCGCACAATTGGAGGAGATTTCTCCTTATGATAGTCAAATATGCTTGATACGAGAAAAACTGTTTTAATATTATTATTAATGCATAATGTGGAAATATTTTGAAAGTATATTATTAATCTTAGCCAACATACATACCATTATAGTATACCTGCTATAGCTGCCATGTTAAATGGCAGGTTCTACAATCAAAACCGTACTGGGCGCCTGTTGATGATTGGATTTCCAACAAACGGCCAGGCTAAGGAACTTTCTATGCCACATGGGTACGCCTCTGGAGGGATGTCCTGAGAATTTAACCAGATCTCTGTCAACATAAGGCTAGCTTACCTCTGTAACTAGGTAACTACTATACGAGTATGCTATCCCCCGGTCGTTTGCGACCTTTATCCGAGGGCCCTCAACCACAAAGCAACAACCACAAAGTAATGAATTTGCAGCAACAACATAGGTTAAGTATCTGGGATCCATACCATGCTACCACCTTTTTCCAGAAGGAAATAGGCATACCCTAAAGGGCGTGACCCTCATAACCTTGCCGCATCTTTCCTGTTTCGACCATTTCCGGGGTATGAGGTCCAATGAGATCTCATCCACAAAGCTACGCTTTACACAAAAGCCTTGCTTTGATCAATAAATGGTCAGCAACACACAGCATCACTCAGCATGCCACACTACCAAATTGGGAGTATATTACTGATACCTATAAACTACATAACCTCTGAGCTCGTACGTCTCAGAGAAGGGTGGTAAACTAAGAGAATAAATTCTCCGCCACCAAACAGAAATGTATTTGTTAGAGATCAGCTTTATATCTAAAGTGTAATGTTAGACATACAACCATACAAGTCTGTTCCGGGTCCGAACAGAACCGAAGGCACTTCGCCCCATAAAGGAAGAAGCCCTTGCAATCCGGGTATCCACAATCCCGATCGAACTTCCCATCACATATAAAGATCTCTATACAAGGGCAACTCAGTGCAGAGTGATTCGACAGGTTATCCTATCGTTCCCGAAGACATCCGGTCTTCACCAGCGTCTTCAAATGCTATCCAGTTTATCGTATCACTATTCAGAATGGGTTATATGACATAAAGTCCTCGCGTGCTTAATTTTTAAAACACGCTGATGTATCATTCATAAAGATTCATTTTCAGGGTTCAATGTGGGTTTCGGATAACCAACTGGAATCCGACTCCCTGTCGCATCGAAATTCAATTGCCGTTTTATGGGCCAATGGGTTTTCACATTTTGACAGAAACAAATTACAGATATCACAGCTCAACACAAAGTAATTTATATCACACATATCACAATCACATATCAGAGACATCATCAATGCAAAGCATTCAATAATAATCAAATCATCTGAAATTAAGAGGGACTAATCGTGTGATTATAATTAATTAATCACATAATTCTTTTTTATTAATTATCCTTAATTAATGATTAATTATTCTTAATTTTAAATAAATTAATCCTTATTTATTTATTTATTATTTATTAATTAATTATTAATTAATTCTTAATTAATTAGTAATTAATCCTTAATTACTTTTATTAATTAATTAATTAATCTTTAATTATAAATTAGTTAACTTAAGTTAATAATTAATTAACCTTAATTATATTTTTAATTAACCTTTATTAATTAAGTGATTATAAATCATTTATCTTAATTAATTATCTAGTTAGTATAAAAATCTTACTTAATAAACTTTATAATTAATTATCATTAAACACATTAGTTCCAAAAGGTTAAGGTTAACAATAACATTTCAACTTAGTCAAAATAATTAATTTCTTTACAATATAAATAAATTAAGAACTTAATTACTTTAGAAATATCTTAGTTAAAACTTTTATTAACCCAATACTAAAATTAAAATCATTATTTAAAACATAGGTTAAAATTTTTAATTTTTTGTTTCAAAGTTAAAAAAAACACTATCTTGTATGGCGACACGAGAGCTACTCCGAGCGTCCTCCCGAGCTACATGCTACCTGCTTCGAGTTTCACTCAAAACCTACCTGGGTATATTTTTTTTCAACTTAAAATTTTGTTTAAGTAATAAACCCGATGCCACTCAAAAATCACCCAAACGCAAACTCGAGCTAGAACATAATTTCACCGATGAATGCTTGATGTTTTTTTGCCTTCTTCCTCCAGCCCAATTTCCTGATACCACATCAACGCCGTGCACATGCATGATGATCCCAGCCATCACCGACCGAAGATACTAATGTCGACATCTCAGCGATGATCTCCGCGAACCCCACAAACATCAAGATGTCCAAAACATTGACTAAATCGCGATCGAGCTACCTACCCCCAACTGACATTAGACTTGATCATCAAAAAACCCTCTCTCCTCGCTACCTCAGGCCACCAGAGGCCACAAGATCATAGCTCAAACCACGCCGACGTCTGATGCTTCGATTTGCATTGGCGCGATCGACTCCGGTCGACAAATGACAACGCAACACTACCCATTTCCGACCGTGAGCAGACATGGGTTTAAACCCTAGATCGTCAGAATTTGATCATCACGATGATCTAAAAATTTTCCTTGCATTTTTCTCGAGTTCAACCATCATCCAGCTATTCCCAGCCACAACCCCGAGGTCTAATTCTCCTCCGATCGTCGTGGGTTGGCCCGAGTTTGTTTTGCGTTCAACTCGAAATTGCTCAAAATTTCACAATTTAAAAATCCAGAATCTTTTACTAAAAATCATATTTCTTGAAGACGAACAAGATTATGAAATCAAATCCTAAATTTTGATCAATTTAATTTTAACAAATTTTATGTTCTACTGTGTTTTTATTTATCCAGCAATATCATTTATTTTTAATATTTAAAAATATTTTTAAAATTTAGTTTTGATAAATTTGTACACTTTTTGTTTTAACATTTCATCCTAACAATAACTGAAACAGGGATTTTGGGAATTTTTACAGGTTTTCTGAAAACCTGCAACCAGAAAATAGGGTTAAATATCCCTGTATATCAACATGCAAAAAGGATATAAACACATATACATACATTTTATATACATGCAACCAACTTAACTTCAAACATGATCTCAAACATAGATTTGAATTCCATAATTTCAAAGTTTACTCACCTACAGCTTTGAGATAGAGGCTTGACAGTTTGATTTCTTTTTTTCTTCTGAGTTTGGCCTGGTTGTGATCTTCTGTTTCTTGATTGATTGTATTGAGTCTTTTGATCTTGAACTTGAAAATTTGATGGTGATTATTGAATTGATAATTTGCTTGCTATTTGTTTATAGACCTTGAGCTTGAATCTTTGTTTTCTTCAGATCTTTATTTTACTGTTTGATATAATTCCAGGCTTTAAATTTTTGCTTGAGGTTGATGTTGAAATCCTTGTTTGTTTAAAATTTGAAAAAAAGTTGAGTTTGTTTTGATAAATTTTTTGATCTATTTTCTCAGATTTGCTTAAGTCTTGAAAGTGAATAAAAGAAATTAGAAAGAGGGGGTTTAAGATGTTGTATAATTTCTATTTTCTTTTTGTAAATTTTCTTAAAAATGAAAATAATATGATGGTACTTGTAAATTTTCCTTCATGCATTACACTTGTTAATTCATTTATTAAAATTTAAACACTTGTTAATTAATATGTTACTAATCCTCCATGTGTCCTTTGCATGAGAAAAATGATATATATATTTATTTTAAAATTGTTTTTCTTATATTATAAATGCAAAAAATATAAAATTTAAAAGAAAGTATTTTAAACCAATTATAGATTAAATAAATTACCGATATATTGTTTTAAATCCAAAATATTTTACTAAAGTATTTATTTAAAATTTAAATTTAAATTCAAAGTCAAATTTAAATCTACTCATACACACACACATATATATAATTTAAATTCAATGATTTTAAAAATATTTATTATTTCAAATTTTAAACTCAATTGAAATCTTGTTCATACAATTTAACACTTATTTTATTTGATTTGAACTTTTTCAAATTAATTTCAAATTAAATTTCAAAAATTCAGACAAATTACTAATTTAAATTGATGAAATTTGGGATGTTACAGATTTTCCCTTCTTAAGAAAATTTCGTCCTCGAAATTTGAAAGAAAGAGAATAGAAAAAGAAAGAGAAATGGCTTACCAGATTAAGCTGGAATATCGACTCTGCAATTCGGATAAGACTTTTGCATGCTATCCTACGTCTCATAAGTACAGTTCTTTGGATTGCCACTCCGTTGCACTTTAACCAGTTTCACAATTTTGTTCCTTAATTTCTTTCCATAACGATCCACAATCTTTATCGGTTCTCTTTTAACTGCCAGATTTGGTGTAATTTCCAAATTGTGCTGAGCAGCCTCTTCAACTTCTGGATCGTGCACATAATTTCAAAGGTTTGAAATGTGAAACACATCATGCACGCCAGATAACCAGCTGGGCAGCTGCGCTCGATATGCTAGAGGACCGATCCTCTCCAGTATAGGAAAAGAACCAAGATACCATGGCGCTAGCTTACCCGTCTTTCCAAACCTTAACACACCACGCAATAGAGATACTTTTAAGAAAATGGAATCTCCAACCTGGAATTCCAAGTCTCTTCTTCTGTGATCAGCATAACACTTCTGATGACTTTGAGCCGTTTTCAATTTCTTTCGTATAAAATCAACTTTCTCTACGGCTTCCTTAATCATATCTGGTCCAAGGATGAGTCTATTACCTGACTCGATCCAGCATGTCGGTGATCGACACGGACGACCATATAAAGCTTCGAAAGGAGCCATCTCGATACTGGCCTACTAGCTATTATTGTTTGAGAATTCGACCAGATTTAATTGTCCTCCTAAGAACCACCGAAGTCAAGTATACAAGTACACAATAGGTCTTCTAAGATTTGGTTAATCCTCTCAGTCTGCCCATCAGACTACGGGTGATAAGCAGTACTAAAGTTCGGCTTTGTTCCTAATGCGGCTTGGAATGCCTTCCAAAATCTACTACTGAAGGTCGGATCATGATCACTTACTATACCACTGGGTATAACGTGGGGACGAACAATTTCTTTTATATACAACTTTGCCAGGCTTGCCGCCGTTCGGTTAAATTTTACTAGGATGAAGTGGGAAGTCTAGGTCAAACGGTCCACGATAACCCAAATCGCCTCATTTCCTTTCTGAGTTCTCGGCAAACCATCTATGAAATCCATAGACACTTGATCCCACTTCCATTTTGGTACTTCTAATGGCTAAAGTAAACCCACCATCTTCTTCTGATCACTTTTAATTTGTTGACAGGTAGCACAATGACTAATATAGATAGATATGGCCCTCTTCATTGTCTTCCACTAGAAAGTTCTTTTGATATCTCGATACATCTTATTAACTCCTGGATGGATACAAAGTTTAGACTTGTTATGCTCATCCAAAACTTCACGTTTCAGATCCGAAATATCTTGGACACACATCCTACCTTTCAATCTTATAACTCCACAATTATCGATTCCGAAACTGGAATCTTCACCTCGACGGATCCTTCCATAAATTTCTTGAAGAAATTTGTCTTCTTTCTGCTTGCTGGCAATTTTCTCAAGAAGAGTAGGAGTGATAACAAGATGAGCAATAATAGCGTGTTTCCTACTCAAAGCATCGGCTGGCCTTTCTGGGCGTATAGAGAATATCTAGGTCATATGATGCTAGAAATTCCAACCATCATTGTTGCCTCAGATTTAAATCTTTCTGGGTGAAGAGATATGTCAAAGATTTATGGTCGGTTAATAATTCAAAATTTTCACCTAGAACAAAGAGAGTTCATTAACTATATTTATTAAGTCAAGTTAAACTTCTTAAATCGTTAGGAAAGATGAAAGAGGTTCTTACCCAGAAGATAATGTCGCTAGATTTTCAAAGAGAAGATAACAGCCAAGAGTTCCAAATCATGGGTTGGGTAGTTTCTCTCATGCGGATGCAATTGTCTACTCACGTAGGCAATTACGTTCCCATTCTGCATTAGCACCGCACCTGAACCATCACCAAAAGCGTCAGTATAGACAGATAAACCCTTGTTCCCGTTAATGATAGCGAAAATGGGAGCGGTAATTAATCTCCTTTTCAACTCCTGAAAAGCTTCATCACATTTCAGAGTCCAATTGAATTTAGCATTCTTCATCGTTAGCTCAGTCAATGGACATGCCAACTTGGAAAAATCTTGGACAAACTTTCTATAATATCCCGCTAATCCCAGAAAACTTCGAACTTCTTTTGGAGTAGTGGGTTTCCTCCAGTCAAGAATAGCGGAAATCTTGCCTGTGTCAACAGAGATTCCTTCTTCATTAACAATGTGCCCGAGAAATTTAACTTCTTTGACCCAAAAATGGCATTTGAAAAATTTGGCGAATAGAATATTCCTTCTCAATATCTCCAAAACAATTCTCAAATGTTCAGCATGCTCCTCCTCGTTCTTGGAATAGACCAGAATATCGTCAATAAACATGAGAACAAATTTATTTAACACCTCTTGGAACACACGGGTCATTAAATCTACGAAGTATGCTGGAGCATGGTTAGTCCAAAAGGTATGACTAACCATTCGTAGAACATGTAAGGACCCCTGAAGGCTGTCAAGTGAACACAATCTTCGGCAATTCGTAGCTGATGGAATCCTTGAGCCATATCCATCTTAGAAAAGAAACGGGCACCATGAAGTTGATCAAAAAGATCGTCAATTCTTGGTAAAGGAAATTTGTTTTTAAGCGTTAATTTTGTTGAGATCGCGGTAGTTCACACACAATCACAAGGATCTGTTAGATTTAGCCACAAACACCACAGCTGAACTGAACCCCATTCAAAAACACTAGGACGTATCAATCCTTTCCTAGCAAATCATTGGTTTGCTTGACAATTCAATTCTTTCCCTGGGTGCCATCTTACGACTTGCATTAACGACAGGATGAGCATTAGGTACTAAGTCAATTCTGAATTATATTTCTCTGTGTGAAGGTAAGGATTTTACTTCTTCGAACACATCTGGATATTCTAGGATAATGGTTATGGACTCCAGACTAGGTTCGGATATCCCAATGTATACATCAACTCATCTCTTTTAGGACTTGGATCCTTACAAGAAATCTCAATGAAATCTCCAAATTTGGTTTTGATCGAAATCAATCGATTGTTACAATCTAATTTGGCTTCGTATTTTGTTTGCCAATCCATTCCGAGTAAGATTTCAAATTCATTAAAATCAAGGACAAAGAGACCGATAGGGAAATGGTAACAAGAATACGAGATAGGAACGTCTGTACATCGTAGACAAAGGTTCGCAGGCCACCAACTGGATTCTTTACGCAAATGGGTTCATCAACAAATCACGTTCAAGATTTAATTCATTTACGGCTGTTGAGAGATAAAACTATGTGTAGCACCTGTGTCAAACAAAACTCTAACAATTCTATCATAAATAGTAAGGTTACCTTCCAAAGCTCCTTTTCCTTTATTTGCTTTGGAGGATGCAGGTTTATCTTTGATTTTGTACACCTTTGCTATCTGATCTTACTTCATTGTTGGGCAGTCTTTAACTTCGTGTCCCGGTTTCTGACAGTAATAGCATTTCCTAGGTTTTGCTTGTACAGATTGATTTACTTGTTTCTTAGGCTTCGTACATCTGCTCGAGTAATGGCCCTCTTCTAAACAATTAAAACAAGTAACACCTTTTTCCTTATCCTCTTGATTGTTCTTCTTCTTCTTCTTCTCCTCCTCCTTTCCCTGCCATGGTTTCTTGCCTGCGAACTTCATTTTTTTTCAAGTTGGATTGCTTGTATTTCCTTTTTCCTTCCGGGCTTCTTGCATATCCAGGGTAGCATATCTATACCCCATATTGATTAGATCTTAAAAAGATTCTTTAACGTGGCCATTCATCCTTTCGTGGAACTTCTTATTCATTCCAGGAATGAATCTTTCATTTTTCTTTAGAAATGTGTTTACCAACTCTGGACCGAAACGGGATAATCCATTGAATTTGTTTAAGTACTCCTCAAACGATAAATTCCCCTCCTTCAAGTCCATAAATTCCTGGTACATTTGGGAGATACCAGCCGATGACATATAGCGTTTCTCAAACACTTCTTTAAACCGTTCCTACGTAAATTCTTCTTCCGACTCATCTACAGTAACTGTCTCCCACCAAGCAAGATCTTCTTCTTGGAGTTGCCAAGAAGCTATCAGTCGCATTTGATCGTCTTCCAACTTTAGCCCTTTAAAAATTCTTTCACATGATCTGATCTAGGCTTGAGCTTTAACAATAGACTCCTTGCCGGTGAATGGCTTTCCACCAAGTCTCGAGAAGCTTTTATATAGATCAGCCAGATTCAGCTGAGTTTGAGTAGATAAAGCTGCTTCTGCTGTTGCGGGGACTTGACCAATTGAAGTGGAATTTCCCCGACGCCTTGCTCTTCCTCTTCGCCCGCTCATTCTTACTATACGTAATTAGTAAGAAAACTTGATTTGGGTATGCGGACGAGATATCTTAGGAAATATCAACAGTTTAAAGAAATAGACCAAGAAAAATTTAGGGTTTTGGTCTCTCGGTTTATACTCATTCTAGGGTATACTTCACCCTTTCTCTAATGAGTCACCTAATACTCCGTAGCTAAAGTTCTTACTCAACCTTTAGCTCTGATACCACTTGTCATGACCCAAAATCCAGCGTTTGAAAATCGACACCAATACCTCACTTGTATTCGACTATCAGAGATCCAAACATCGAACTCCAGTTCAGATGGAGCTTATAACAACATTTGATGAATATAAACAGTAAAAACAAAATGAATATCATTGATCAACATCACAGATACAACACCACAATATTTGATTACAACAGTTATCACCAACATCAGAGTGCTACATATTGATATAACAACAGGATAATAACAACTTCACAACGAAACGACAGCAGAGTCTTCAAAAGGTTCCAACATACTTAAATTTCGATAAGGTCTTCAATACTCCAACACTTCAAAAGGTTACCAAAGCCAAAAAAATTCCAAAATCCGATAACTACCAACCCAAAAGACTTCAAAAAGATTCCAAGCTAGCTCCAAACACGGATAACCTGTTTCTAGGCTACCCGTGAGAAAAATTATGGGCACCCAGAGTTTAGAAAGGGAACAATAAACTTCGAGTCGGTCATGAGACTGGTATGAGTAAACAAAAACAGTTGTTTGTATAAAATAGTTTATTAAAGAAATTCGATATGCTTTTGGAAAATGAAACTACAATAAGGCCTCCTCGCACACACATAATGCAATCGCACAATTGGAGGAGATTTCTCCGTATGATAGTCAAATATGCTTGATATGAGAAAAACTCTTTTAAAATTATTATTAGTGCATGGTGTGGAAATATTTCGAAAGTATAATATTAATCTTAGCCAGCATACGTACCATTGTAGTATGCCTACTATAGCTACCATGTTAAATGGCAGTTTCTACAATCAAAACTTTACTGGATGCGTATTGATGATTGGATTTCCAACAAATGGTTAGGCTAAGGAACTTCCTATGCCACATGGGTACGCCTTTGGAGGGATGTCCCAAGAACTTAACCAGCTCTCTGCCAACACAACGCCGAGTTACCTCTGTAACTAGGTAACTAATACACGAGTATGCTATCTCCCCGATCGTTTGCGACCTTTATCCGAGGGCCTTCAGCCACAAAGCAACAACCACAAAGTAATGAATTTACAGCAACAACATAGGTTAAGTATCTGGACTCCATACCATGATACCACCTTTTTCCAGAAGGAAATAGACATACTCTAAAGGGCGCGACCCTCATAAGCTTGCCGCATCTATCCTGTTTCGACCTTTTTCGGGGTGTGAGGTCCGATGAGGTCTCGTCCACAAAGCTACACTTTACACAAAAGCCTTGCTTTGATTAACAAATGATCAGAAACACACAGCAGCACTCAGCATGCTACACTACCAAATTGGGAGTATATTACAGATAACTATCAACTACATAACCTTTGAGCTCATAAGTGTAAGAGAAGGGTGTTAAGCTAAGAGAATAAATTCTCCGCCACGAAACAGAAATGTATTTTATACAGATCAACTTTATATCGCAAAGTGTAATGTCAGACATACAACCATACAAGTCTGTTCCGGGTTCGAACAGAACAGAAGGCACTTTGTCCTATAAAGGAAGAAGCCCTTACAATCCGGGTATCCACAATCCCGATCGGACTCCATATCACATATGGAGATCTCTATACCGGAGCAGCTCAGTGCAGAGTCATTCGACATGTTATCCTATCATTTTCGAAGTCACCCGGTCTTTACCACCGTCTTCAAATGCTATCCATTTCATCTTATCACTATTCGGAATGGGTTATATGACACAAAGTTCTCTCCCGGCTAAACCGAATAGTGAGCGCTCAATTTTTAAAACACATGCATGTATCATTCACAAAGATTCATTTTCAGGGTTCGATGTGGGTTTCGGATAACCAACTAGAATCCAACTCGCAGTCGCATCGAAATTCAATTGCCGTTTTACGGGCCAATGGGTTTTCACATTTACACAAACATCACAGCTCATCACAAAGTAATTTATATCACACAGATCACAATCACATATCAGAGACATTCATCAATGCAAAGCATTCGACAATAATCAAATCATCTGAAATTAAGAGGGTCTAATCGTGTGATAATAATTAATTAATCACATAATTATGTTTTATTAATTATCCTTAATTTGCGATTAATTATTCTTAATTTTAAATAAATTATCCTTAATTATTTATTAATTAATTCGTAATTAATTATTAATTAATTCTTGGTTATCTATTAACTAATCTTTAATTACTTTTATTAATTAATTATTTCTTAATTGACTAATTACCTTAATTAATTAATCTTTAATTATAAATTAGTTAACTTAAGTTAATAATTAATTAACCTTAATTATATTTTTAATTAACCTTTTATTAATTAAGTGATTATAAATCATTTATCTTAATTAATTATCTAATTAATATAAAAATCATACTTAATAAACTTTATAATTAATTATCATTAAACACATTAGTTCCAAAGATTAAGGTTAACAATAACATTTCAACTTAGTCAAAATAATTAATTTCTTTAGAATATAAATAAATTATGAACTTAATTACTTTAGCAATATCTTACTTAAAACTTTTATTAACCCAATACTAAAATTAAAATCATTATTTAAAACATAGGTTACAATTTCGAATTTTTTGTTTTAAAGTAGAAAAACTATCTTGTATGACGACACGAGAGATACATGTCTACCTGCTTCGAGTTTCACTCAAAACCCACCCGTGTATATTTTTTTTTCAACTTAAAATTTTGTTTAAGTAATAAACCCTGTGCTACTCAAAAATCACCCGAACGCAAACTCGAGCTAGAACATAATTTCACCGAGGAATGCTTCGAGTTTTTTTGCCTTCTTCCTCCAACCTAATTTCCTGATACCACATCAGCGCCGTGCACATGCACGACGATCCCAGCCATCACCGATCGAAGCTACTAACATCGATATCTTCGCGATGATCTCCGCGAACCCCACAAACACCCAGATGTCCAAAACATTGACTAAATCACGATCGAGCTATTTACCCCTAACTGACATTAGACTTGATCCTCGAAAACCCTCTCTCCTCGCCATCTCAGGCCACCAAAAGCCACGTGATCACAGCTCAACCACCCCTACATCTGATGCTTCAATTTGCATTGGTGCGATCGACACCGGTCGATGAACGACGACGTAGCACTACCTATTTTCGACCATGAGCAGACAAGGGTTTAAACCCAAGATCATTAGAATTTGATCATCATGATGATCTATAAATTCGCCTTGCATTTTTCTCGAGTTCAACCATTATCCAGCTATTCCTAGCCACAACCCCAAGGTCTAATTCTCCTCCGATCGCCATGGGTTGCCTCGAGTTTGTTTTGCGTTCAACTCAAAATTGCTAAAAATTTCACAGCTTAAAAATCCAGAATCATTTACTAAAAATCATATTTTTTGAAGATGAACAGGATTATGAAATCAAATCCTAAATTTTGATTAATTGAATTTTAACAAATTTTATGTTCTACTGTGTTTTTATTTTTCCAGCAAAATCATTTAATTTTAATACTTAAAAAAAAAATTAAAATTAAATTTTGATAAATTTGCACACTTTTTTGTTAACATTTCATCCTGACAATAACTGAAACAGGGATTTGAGGAATTTTTACAGGTTTTCTAAAAAACTGGAACTAGAAAACAGGGTTAAATATCACTGTATATCAACATGCACAGAGGATATAAACACATATACATAAATTTTATATACATGCGACCAACTTAACTTCAAGCATAATCTCAAACACAGATATGAATTCCAGACTTTCAAAGTTTACTCATTTGTAGCTTTGAGACAGAGGCTTAACAGATTGATTTCTTTTTTCTCTTCTGAGTTTGGCCTGGTTGTGATCTTCTGTTTCTTGATTGATTGTACCGAGTCTTTCGATCTTGAACTTGAAAATTTGATGTTGATTATTGAATTGATAATCTGCTTGCTATTTATTTATAGACCTTGAGCTTGAATCTCTATTTTCTTCAGATCTTTGTTTTACTATTTGATATAATTCCAGGCTTTAATTTTTTGCTTGAGGTTGAAGTTGAAATCCTTGCTTGTTTAAAATTTTGAAAAAAGTTGAGTTTGTTTTGATAAATTTTCTGATCTGTTTTCTCAGATTTGCTTAAGTCTTGAAGGTGAATAAAAGAAATGAGAAAGAGGGGGTTTAAGATGTTATTTAGTTTCTATTTTCTTTTTATAAATTTTCTTAAAAATGAAAACAATACGATGACACTTGTAAATTTCTTCCTTCATGAATTACACTTGTTAATTCATTTATTAAAATTTAAACACTTGTTAATTAATATGTTACTAATGCTCCATGTATCCTTTGCACAAGAAAAATGATATATACATATACTTTAAAATTGTTTTTATTATTTTATAAATGCAAAAAATATAAAATTTAAAAGAAAATATTTTAAACCAATTTTACATTAAATAAACTACCCATATATATTGTTTTAAATCCAAAATATTTTACTAAAGCATTTATTCAAAATTTAAATTCAGAGTCAAATTCAAATCTACTCATACACACACAAATATATAATTTAAATCCAAATGACTTTAAAAATATTTATTATTTCAAATTTTAAACTCAATTGAAATCTTATTCATACAATTTAACACTTATTTTATATGATTTTCAAATTAATTTCAAATTTAATTCCAAAACTTCAAACAAATTACTAATTTAAATTTATAAAATTTAGGATGTTACAAATTTTATTTTATAACTTAAGTTCCCCTTCATCTCGAAAGCCAAATTCTAATTTATTTACTCGTTTCATCCCACTTTACTTACCTTGAGTTAAATTTCATTTTATAACTCAAGTATATTTCCATTTCATTAATTATTTACAAATCAAGTTCAATATCACTTTTATTTAACTTCTCCTTAGTTAAATTTCATTTCAAACTTCATTTATTTAAGTTAAGTTAAATTTCATTTTATAATTCAATTTCTAAATTTACTTTTCTTAACATCCATATTCTACAAATTTAGAAATTTGTTTTCAATTTATTCCTGTCAAATTCATAAGTTGTGAACTTATTTCTTACCCATACCATCTTCAAAGTTCAAAAACTTATTACCTTATATTTCTCAAAACATTTAGATAGAATATTCTGGATTTTAAACACCACTTCGATTTCAAATAATTTTGAAATCAATATATGCATAACTCCTTTATATTTCTAACTACAATTCTGGAATCTAAAACAAATTTGTTGTATCAAAACAAAACTTCAGCGGTGGCAATTCCTCGCTTAGAAATTCGTTGATGATGTTGCAGTCAACATCAAAATTATTTTCCAACAAACGAGGTGAGTTTAGTACTTTCTATTTCTTTTAAATTCCATTTAAAATATTTCTACCAAAATATTTCCAAAATAATACTATTATATTTTTTCCAAGATCCTTGAAAAAAAATTCTTAATTTCTCAGCTTTTAAATCCATTTAATCTACAAATCATGTTTATAGATGTACTCATAACATTTTAATTCATTTCCATTTATAAATCATATTTATATAATCTCACTTTGGTTATATAAAATCATTTCATAATTGTTAATCTTTGTTTGCATTATAATAGCCACACTTTATTTAAACATAAACAATAGACAATTGATAATCTTATCATTTCCTAATAACCAAGCACACACATATATACAATAGTAATTTTATAAAAATTATTCCTATATATATGAAATATAATTTAGGTAAAATTATTTCATTTACCAATTCTCAAAAGAATAGCATGTCAGTTGGCCTTGTTTAAGCGTTTAGAAACCCCTATCAATATTATGGCGTCCCATGTATCGACCAAAATTCATAAGCTATTCAACAGATAAATTAACACCATATAAAATATTTTTATATGACTAATAAATACATGCTTATATATACACTCAAACCCATCGTAGGATCTCGCTTACCTTATCTCAAATGAGTGAATTCCCACCAAAACCTAGGTATTCGCTCAACCTAAGCACTGATACCAACTGTAACGACCCGCCATTCAAGTTGACAAATAATCACACATGTCCAACCCAAATTGAAAAGAAAGACTGATAGTTATGGAAAAGAAAGAAGAAAGAAGAAAGCAGAAGTGTAGAGAAGAAGAAGAGAAAGGAAACGTAAAACAGCATAGAATGTCACAATTGCAGCGTAAAAATATATAATATAAAACCAATAATCTTTACAATAGAGAAACTGTCATATAAATATATCCATCAGAGTACCACAATGATCATAATCATTAGCATGGACAGTTGTAACAACTATCCTCACAATTGCTGATGACTTCAAGAACAAATAGTGGAAATAAAAATAAATATGTAAATATGACTTGAAGGCCTTCGACCCGTCTCTTGAGCTCTAATGTATCCAAAGAAATCTGTAAATATGCTCGGTCTAACCCGAGCACTATAATAAAATAACATCTGAGTTAGTTTGGAAAAACAACGTAAGAAAACACACCCAACTGGATTCTTAAGTTCCAGGAAACTATTTGAAAATCAAAAGTATCTCGTAAAACCATGCCGCATAAAAACTCGGAAGGGTTTTTACCTTACGATAACCAAAACATTGTCTATAGAAAATCCATTTATATTATAATAATTTCTAAGGGTCAAAGTAAAATATGAATAGCTGAAATGCTTGCATCTCATGTTTCAGCATAGTAAGGCACAACTAAGTCCGTAAGGCGCTTATTGGATAACACATTCCATATAATAATTGAGCAACTAGGTCACCTCCCGTCACGGTGCATCTCTATATAAAATAACCTAAGGTCGAACCTACCGACTCCTGCCAATACAGAACTGACCTACCCTTTATTGGATAGTACCGAATATGATCACCCCTCCATTAATGGGCCCCGAAGAATACAAATGAGAGATCATAACGAATCTAGTTAGGGTTGATCATACCCTGCTTGGGAGAGACCCACTTAGCCCTACTGTATCTCTCATGTTTTAGTCATTCCCGGTTGATGAGGCTTGAGGCTACATTTTACCTTTATATATAGCACCTCCCACTTGGAATGCTAATACTGCCCTCCAGGCAACAATACAATACCAGCAGTCGTCCATACATGTCCGTTCTAGGACTAAACGAAGCACTGGAGAGCCCCGTCTTCAAATTCCATCATCTTCAAGATGTGTTCACTTCGAAACACATTCATTGGATCAAACTGATTTTCGGATAACATACCCGATTTCGGTCTCTTCGAAATTGCGACGAATGGGAATTTTCGACCCTAAATAATCGACACCAATACATCTTTGGTCTTCACGTGCCGCAAATTCAAGTGCCAGAAACCCAATCCTAAGGGGTAAAAAGAAATAAAGATAGAGGATAGAACAAATAGAATCTCACTTCGCATTTAAAACACTTGTAATTTTACATATGGAAGATTACATACAATCACTTCAAGTGATTTATCAAAGTTACAGCGTGTACTAACCCAGCAAGGATAGTTATATTAGTCTATCCTTATAAGTGCTACTAGATACATAATACAGGTACATCGAAATATTGATAACTTTTTCGAAAGACCCAAAATGCTCCATGGTCCATGCTCCATTCCAGAATGCTCCAAGAATTCCCAACTACTTGGTTGCCTAAGACAAATTAGGGCACCTAGAGTTTAAAGGAAAAGATAAAAACTCCGGGTCAGTCACTGAACTAGTGAGAGAAACTCAAAATATGCATTTTAATAACAAAAATGGTATCTCATAAGATCATGCCACATAAACACAGAATGGATTTTTACCTTATGATAACCAAAACATTTTCTACGCAAAATTATTTTGATATTATTTTTAATGACGTTCTTTGAAAACATTTGCAAGTAAACTGTTTAATCTTAGCCGAAATTGTTACCATTATTAAATTCCGAATATGTTCGGGTCTGCAAACAAAATTTTTACAAGGCTCGTTTGCAGAATGGGTTCCATATAATGTCAAGGTGGGGGACTGCCTTTCGTATAGTATACCTCTAGAGGAATATACCCATTGTCCGAATACTGAAATCCTATACCAACACAGGACTGGCCTACCCATTCGTGGGATAATACCAAATATGATGTCACCCCAGTCGTTACCAACGTTTAATGGGATCCCGAAGAATGCACAACATACTCGACATATAGATAGCAGTCTAGAAAGGTGATGACCATCTTCTAATGGATGCAACTCATATAGCTCTACCACATCTACCCTGCTTTAGCCATTTCCGTTTGATGAGGCTTGAGGTAACGTTTAATCTTTCACAAAGAACATTCCACTTTGAATGTCACACTGCCATTCCATGATCACACAACTGATTTCTACAAATGTGTAACACCTGAACTCATACATCATAGGAAAGGCTGTTAAGCAAACAGAAGTTGTCTTGTCCACCACAAAACAGATGATACATTCATAGAGATCAATCAATGTGAATAGAAATGCAACTTCATACATTCGTCCATATTAGTTGTCGAGGAACAAGACAAATCAAAGGCACTCTCCTACCACGTCCTGTCGAGAGTTACTCCTTGGATTTGTAGCGAGAAGTCCTTTCATAAAAGATCCTAAATGAAGAACCACTACCACAAAATATGATATGGGAAATTTCTCCCAAGGGTCAGTGATAAGCCTTCCTGTATTCCATGTTCCAAATCCTATCCATATCTTCACTTTGAATATGTAAATTAGTTCGAAGTGGTCTTCAGACAGGAATTACCCAAATCCGACCCAGCTCCTCCGAACCAATCATTGATAAAAGAGGTCAAGTGAATAATAAATCATTCTTTAATTAATTAAGTTCTTTTATCAAAATCTCTTTTGGAGGTATACAATTCTAAAACATTCTTTCCAGTATATACTGGATCATTAAACCTCTCTTATAAAATCCCTTTATAACTTTCAAACTTCTTTTTACTCGAAACCAATTCAAAATCATTTCAGTTTTTTAGGAAAATATTGATCTGAGTAAAGCAAATTCACCATCCCCTCTATTGGGCCAGTCCAAATAGCCAAGGGGAGCAGGAAACTGGTTTTCCAAAGTCAAGCCTATGCACAATCTCTCTAACATCCATAAGGTGGTCAAGTTATTTGATCGACCCTAAATCTTTAATCATTCCAAAAATTATTAAAATCATCTTTAAAACACATAATAAATAATTTTAAAACATTTATAAAATAATAGGGAAAGAATTATTAAGTTTAAAACAATCTTTCAAAGGTTATAGATAAGTGCTGTGAAAAAGTGCTGTGGAAAGTGCTTTTTAAGCTATATTGATTAAAGCGACATTTTATTATTTGAATTTTTGTTACTTAAATCACTTTTAAAACATTTATAAGATTTATTCCACAACTTTAAAGCATTATTTTCAAATAAATCCAGTTTTGGATTTCGAATTGTATAATCGGGATTTTTCTAAAACTCATTTCATTCGTATTTCAAAATCTACTTATCAAAATCCCACTTTTCTTTTTTCAATGGAAAACTATGGATATAATAGTTCGGAAAATTCTTATCTCGAAGAATTCCGAGCTATATTTCAACTTTTACACTAGTTTGACTTTTATAGCGTAAAATTGCCAACAACGTTACGCGACGCGCTTATTTTTGACTAAAATTTCCAGTTCTTTTCAAACTTCACCAAAACACTTTTAAATGTTCATAAAACATTTCAAATACATTTTAAACCATTTTTAAGAGCTTTAACCATTCCATATACCACATTTCATAAATTCAAGGAAAGTGGTTTCCTTTGTGCTTATCAACGTGTATATTCATGACTTGCATATATATATATATATATATATATATATATATATATATATATATATATATATATATATATATATTCAACGCGCATATGGAAACAACCAAACTTGATGATTAAAGCATATTAAACGTCCATTGAAAACATCAATATCATCATCCAAAATATAGCATAATAATTTAGGAGTTCTCACCTTATGATTTACTAAAAATTTCGCTATAGTTGCTCTATTCGAGTTCCAAAACTCACTATTCGTCGGATTTTAGCTCCAAGATGCCTTGGACAAGCCTTGAGGAGGATAGGGGTGCACAATCTAGGGTGTAATGAGGAGTGGGCTCGGCCTAGGGTGGAGTGAGGTGCAGTTTGTGAAGAACAAAGAGAAGTGAGGAGTTTTGGGATCGTTTTACTATATATAACTATATGTTATAATTTTAGTTTCTTTTTAAAATAATTTTTGACATTATTTCTCTTAGGATGAAAACCATTAAAGAGGAAGCAAAAGCTTGGGAATATGAAGAAGAAGATGAACGAAAAAAGAAGAGAAGAAGGTAGGGTATTTACAGGAAAAAATGAGTGTAAAAAAGACACGTACACATCACCTTTGCATCACCATTTCAAGGCTTCTCCAACACACCTTCCTCCCTTTTATGCATGGCTAGAAGCCTCCCTCCGTATGCACACACTTCCATCTTCTCATGTGCACATATATTGACTTATAAATGCTTAAGGAGTAAGTTTGCTTAAAAATATCTTATATATTTTATATTACCGTTTTACACTTAATTATTTATTTATGTGTGTGTTTAAGTGCATGTTTTCATGTATGCACATGTATATGTGTATGCAACATATTCTTACAATGTTGCACAACTTCCCATGTTGTATCCTTAAAAATCCCAATTTCGTTCTTTGGTCATATTTTCTTTTTCAAATTACTATGCATATTTTTGTAAACAAATTTTGAAAATAAATTTTTCTATCATTCTTAACCAATAAAAATGATCATATTATATTTATAAAGTCATATAAATAATTATTTACTAAATTATTTGTATAATCGGTAGGCTATACGATCATTTATTTAAAGTGATATATTTATGGGTTGTTGTAGAATACCCTCCTTAAATGAATTTCGTCCTCGAAATTTAGATAAGAAGAAAATAACTCAAAAGGAATTATATTCGATATAATGAACACATAAAAAAATATAAATAAGTGACCGCCACAAGCGGCGAGTACACTACAACGACATGATTCATACAGTTCATTCTTCCATCCTAAATTTAGGATATGCCTTTTTCATTTTATCCTCCATTTCCTAAGTGCAATCCTCAGCATCTCCACACCATTGAACTTTGAATAACCTTACCATCTTCCTCCTTAATAGTTTCTCATCATGATCAAGGATTTGAACAGGTCTTCTAATAACGCAAAAATTGTACGCTAACACTCCGGTGTAAGTAGAGATAAAGTGAAAGCACCACCCGTCAATACGGGAATTAGAAGTAAGTAGAAAAGTCACAGTAAAAACAGTAAAGAGACAACAGTTTTATAGCGGTTCGACTTCAAGTTAAGCCTGCGTCCACTTTAATCTTCTTTATTGCTGAATCAATTACAACTTTGCAACAATCTTTGATTACAACACTACTAAGACAAGTAGCTAGAATTCCGATGTAGAAGAACTCTTTGAATCCATACCAAATGTGTTAGATTTCTTCTTGAAGTTCGATGAAGCATCTTTCGTGTTTGAAGTGTCGGATGAGTTGAGAAAACAGCAATGTGTAGGCGTTCCAAAAATGAGCCAAAAGGTCTCCTCTTCGGTGGTGTAGGCATGGTATTTATAGGAAATTTCTGGACAAGGCATAGGTCGTGAGCGACCTGGGGTAAGTCGTACGTCGCGAACGACCTAAGGGTAGGTCGTAGGTCGCCAACGACCTAAGGGATACGAGCTACGGCTCATCTTGGTTGCACTTGGTCTTATCTGAGCGGATTAGTAGGTCTTAGGTCGCGAGCGACCTAAGGGATGCGGGTTACGGTCTAACAGGGTTGGGCTTAATCTCTTGAACAAACTAGTAGGTCGTAGTGACCTAGGAGAGAAGCGGCATAAGATGTTACGGCTTATGGAGTTACCTCGGTCTATTTAGGTCATGAGCGACCTAATGAAGAAGTAGCATGCATGCGGCCTCACACTGCCTTAAACCATTAGGTTGTTAGGTCGTTAGGTTATTAGGTCGTTAGGTTATTAGGTGGTTAGGGGTCTTTAGGTCGCTAACTTGTTAGGTCGAGTATCCATGTTAACTCACTCATTCTTCAGGTCGTTAACTCGCGTAAGCAGTTAGGTCGCTAGGTCGCTTAAGCAGTTAGGTCGCCGAGTCGCTTAATGCTTTAGGTCGCTAGGTCGTTGATAGCTTTAGGTCGTTGTTAGATTGTTCACACTTTAATTCCTTTGGTCGCTCATTTCCTTAGGTCGCTGAGCTATGGAATAGAGGAGTTGACATTTGCCCCTCGAAGTACACGCCTATGCCATAGGTCGTGTGCTTCGATCTAATTCTGCTAGGTCGTGAGCGACCCAAGAGATAAGCTAACTCGCATGCCCATTCGCCTTTTTCTCTTTGCCTTATATAAACTGTTAGCTCGTTTCTTCCTCCTTACTTAACTACTTTGACAACCTGCTCTTCCATTAACGAACCTTCGAGCTTCCAAGGGCGAATTCAATCTAACCAGTCATCAATTCATCTTTATCATCATATTATGTAAGTAATCTCAGTCAATATCCAACCACGGCCATCAACGAAACGTGAACCCCCTTTTTCTGGCCTTAATCCAATTTCACGTGTTGCGTTTCACTTTCGAGTCATGTTGCGATCGGTTTTCGATCGCCGTTAGCTATGTTGTTGCTGTGATCCACGAGAGCACTGAAGTGTGTTGGGTGATTTTGTGGTATGGAGAGATTGTGGATTTCACAAAAAGGATGATGGATTTCATTGTGTAAGTGATAACGGGTTAGTGGATGGCGGGTTACGCTGTGATACTTCTGGTGATGCAATGGTTGTAGATGTGTGGCGAAGCATGATTGGAGAATAGGGCATAGGGTTTCTGATGGGATATAGCTCTGTGTTGCCGAGTTACTTCGAAAGTGACCTAGTAGATTGAACGACCTAAGAAAGCTTACGGCTTAAAGAAAGCTAAACGACCTTTAGATCTACGACTTAACGAACTGAACAACTTAAGGTCACTTGCGACCTATGGGATGCCGAACAACCATCAGATTTGCGACTTAACTAATCGAACGATCTAACTTCTTGTGATATAACTCTTAGGCCGCGTATACATTCAAGCGACCTAGGACTTAGCCTGTTTTGCATTGCCTTGAACTCCTTGGCTCGAACTATGCGACTTAAGAGAGTTCGACTTATGTTAGGTCATTGGATTTGATCTGGACGACCTAAATAATCCCCGAGCTAGCTTGAGTCGTTTCTGCGACTTAAGGACTTGAACACTTTTCAGTTCGAATGAACATGACATTGTTGAATTGAATTCTCAACTTGAACTGCCGAGATAACATGCTTGAACTTGTTGCACTTCTTTATAGATTATATTAACTTTAATGCTAATAACCTGTTAAACATAACATTTGCAGAAAAATGGGACGAATATACTGCCAACGATCGCCCATATCGAATGATAGATTAGTCGATAAAGGATAATCAACTTAAAGAAATTATATGAAATGCCATGAATTAACAAATTCAAGTGAAGTATTAAAGCAAAGCAATATTAATCAATTAAAGCTGATTTGTTTGCATCAACACTGCACTTGTATTCAGACTTAAAGCAACAAGGTCTGAAACTTTATAATTGACAAATGCTTATTAGTTTAATTTCAGTTATATTTGCTTGTCGTTCTATTAGTTTTGCACAACACTTTACATATTTAGGAAACGTGCACCTTCATATTTGAATATCCAGTTCCTTGTGTAGAATGTCTTCTCAACAAGAAGAAATAGTTGGACAAACTGGAGAGGCCTTCCTGATAGCCAATCCACTGGATGATCCCCGAAAAGGACTTCAACTAACCTGAATCAATGGGTGTTCAACCAACTACGCATTCATTTTGGTATTGTTGAAGCAGATGCTTTACTTCCTAAGCCAAACGATACTGCTGACAGGCCACCTCTCGGTTTTATCGCTGCCAATCACGATATGTGCTTGAATGGAGCTATTCCTCCTTTTAATGATTTCCTTCAACAACTCCTTCTCCGATTAAATATCTCTCCCTTCCAATTGCATCCCAATGGCTACGCCATCCTGATGGGACTGTGTGTACTATTCAGGAGGACACTTGATCGTCTTTCAAGCTTTGAGGAGATTTGCTTCTTGTGCAAATTTGCAAAAAACAAAGATCATCCCTTTATCACACTCATGAGGAGCGCCAGGAACCGTAGACTGATCGTCAATCTTCCGAAAAGCGCCCACGGGTTCTTGAATCAATTCTTCTTCGTTTGTTGCCCTGCAGGATTTTACGCCATCTGCAGAGTAGGAAGTAAGATTTCTTATCCCCGCTCTTTCCATTTGAGCTTTTCAAAATCCAAGTTGCTAAGTGCTAACTTCATTCTTTACTTTTACAGCACTTCCTCCTCCCTCTAAAGATCCCATCCACAAGCCGACTTTTGAAAGACTAAATGCTGTGGCGGCTGAGGAGAGAAGCATTAAATTTTTGCTGAAAGATGAATTTTTACACCAATTCGGACTTCTGCACTCTTCCTGTTCTACTCAGCCTCATGAAGTCCCTGATTCTCTAGTAGAGATATCAGATGCCCTAGTTTCCACCGAAGAACTTACACCGAAAGAACCTACTGTCGAGGCTTCACTAGTGAAGTGTTCTGCTTCTATTGACATTGCGGGGTCATCCGGCAAATTTGCACTTGCCCCGGTCATTGAGGAAGAGGAACCTCCTCTACAATTTGGGAAGACTACTCATGAAGGAGCTGAGGGAAAGGGTCCCGCTGGGCACGATGGTGACGACTTTTTTGAGGGATTGAGCGACTTGATGCTTACTTCACAGGAGCTTTTTAAAGACGATACCACTACTATTAAAGTTATTTCTCCAGTAGTTGAAGCGACATCTGTCTTGCAACAAACTCCGTCAGCCCAAGAGTTGACACTTGTTGTAAAATCCGTCATCACCTCCCAACCGAGGAGTGGTTCGTAGTTTGATGCGCGTAGTTTGCACGTTACACACACTTAGGATTTTTTGGCACTTATATGCACTTTTCTTCTTTACTTCAAAGATTCTTAAGTTTTGTCTCTTCTTCACTTTTAGGTTCTCCAATGAGGCAAAGTGGCTCATACTACGATGACTTCCAACGCTATGGAAGACGTGGCTCCTGTGACCCCAAGAAGTATCTTCCTGCCTCCTGGAGACCGACAAAGAAAGAGCTGCAAGAAAAGCTCGTGAGAGGCATGCTTATGAAGAATGCTACGGGAGAAGGGATGAATGACATGATTCTTCCCAGAGAGAGATGATTCTCACAAATGAAAATCTCGTGATGACAAAGGGAAAAGTCATGTCGTCGAGGATCCGACCGAACGGGCCAAACTTAGCGAAAAGCTGGCATCTGAAATTTCTGAAAAACCCGCTGCTCCCATCTCTTTGTAAATCCCTTCCAGCGCTCCTGCCCTTCAAAGAGCTTATATTCAAACGATCATCAGTAGGCCTTCGTATCAAGTTGGACAGGGTCCGGCTACTCTTCAAAGACGGTTTCCACACCGGTGCTTAAAAGGAGTGCGTTTTGATCTTGATTTGGTCCCAATCGACAAGCAAACTATGTTGCGAAACCTTGATGCCGTCAAACTTGATAATGAGAGAATGTCTGGTTGGAAAAAACTTGTTGATGAACTTTAAAGAGTAAACCTTGCAAATGTCGAAGCCATGCTGACTATGGAAAATGATAAATCCGAGTGGCAGAAAACTCTCGACGAGCATGATGCAGAGATGAAGAGCATTGTCGCTTACAATGAGAAGCTTGAAGCAAAAATTAAGAAACTCAAAGAGAAGCTTGCCACTTCTTCCACTTTCTATTCTCAAAAACAAGAAGTGCTTCAAAAACAGGTGAGAGATGCTCACGCCGGGCAAAGAAACGTTGAAGCTAAATTCGAAGCACAGCAGTAAGTTGTAGAAAGCTACCGAACTGACATTGCTCAGTTGCGAGAAAAACCAGCTTCCAGAACTTGGAAATTGAAATGTTAAAAGCTCGACTTTTTGAAGTTGAAAAAGTGCGTGATGAAGCTTTCGCCGGCAAAGCAGCAGCCGAAGAATCTCATAAGGCAACTAAAGCCAATATCAGCTCTACTTTATTCGAGTTTTATGTACACTGTGTCTTGGAGCGTGGTAGCCTTTCGTTTTTGGGTCTGAAGTACGAAATCACTTTGGCCGAAGTGTGGGAAGCCACACTTGATATGCTTGGAGGCGCTGGATACGCTGAAGCAGATTTAGCAGCGCACTATTTAGATGACGATGCATGCGCTGATCTTCCTAGGGGAAAGGAGCAACTCGCTAAAGAGCGAGCCGGAATGGCGGAAGGTGAACATTTAGGGAAGGCAACCTCAACCGACCCAGTTCAACCATCGATTTCGGCCGACATCGATATTGTTGGCTCTAGTTCCCATTCTCCACCTCCTGCTAAAGCTGTCATTGAAAGCGCAACCGCTCGCACTGGAGATGAGACTCAAGAAACCACTGAAGCACAAGACTTTGAAGTTGACGTAATAAAGCCTACTTCTCCAGGTAACCTCAATGCTGATCTTGCTCAAGTGGGCTGCTTGTTTACTTCACATGAGCTTGATGAACTTTTTGATTATTACTTAAATCTTGACGCACCACTTTCTCCTCTCTTTATGAGAGATACTGATTTTAACTTCTCTTCTCCTGTAGTGAAAGCGCCAAGTGTTGTTCAGACTTTCCCTCTTCCAGCTGTTCCCTCTCCACCTCTTCAGATTACTCCTCCTTCCGTTTCTCAACCGGGGTCACAAGAGGAGCAGATAGAAGCTCTTAAAGGCTTGGATGATCGGGTCGCTTCACAAGAACAGATGGCCGAGGAACCTGAAGAAGGCGAAAGAACTCCGGAGCAAACTATTTCTGATGACATAAAGTTGTCTGCACTTTTCACTCCGGGCAGTGAGCCTTCTTCAAGGAAGAAGGGGAAGCGAGGAATCTCAAAGAAAAAGAGGGAAGTTTCTGCCAGCGAAGAAAAAGTAGAAGAAGATCCAATTGCTCCCCTTTCTTCTTCTTCTCCTACTCTTACAAGCCGACCCAAAAAGTTAATCATCCGACCAAGTGAGAGCTCCAAAGGTGGCAGGAAGAAGAAGTGATGGGTTTGGTCCTATGTTTTTCTTCCTGCCTTTTGCTTTCTGCTTGTATATATAAAGGCTTGTGTTGACCGGAGATTGTGCGGGTACCCGTCCCTGCCTTCTTTTATTTTGAAACCTGCACATGTATAAAATTTTCATAGTATGGAATAAAATGATTCTTTTACTTGTACAAACTTCTGTCTGTATTTGAGAATGCTTTTATTCTTCTTTTTCATACAAGTTTCTTTATTTTCTTTGTGTGATGTTGCAGTAAACATGTGGTATGTTGCTTGAGCATTGCATTTATGAATGTAACTATATTATATTGGCCCCATACCACGGTTTATATCAATCTCTTTCACATTGGCAAAATTTTGGAGAACAAGTCTTCTGTTTCGAGAATATTCGTACTCTTTCTTTGGAGAACAACTTTTCCATTTTAAGGAGGCTTGCATCCGTACTTTAGAGAATAATTTTTCCATTTTAAGGGAATATTTCTCTGATTTAGTTGAATGCGTCTTGTATTGGAGAAGTCTTCTCTTTCTTTCTTTTTTTTTCCTTTTTAAAAGAAAAGTAGTGAATTCTCCTGTGCGGCGAAGTGGGCTTCAAAAGTAGGCTTTGATTTGGTACTTCAATCTTCGGAGAAAAATATTCTCATTGTGGAGAGATTGATCTTTTCTTGAAAGTAGAAGTACGCATCCAAAGAGGGCTTTTCCCTTTCTTTCTTTTTATGCGGGGTAGTGGGCCTTTGAAGGGGGTTTTTGACATTTCAACTCTGGTGAAATAGGCCTCCGAAGAGGGCTTTCCACATTCCAACTCTTGTGAAGTGTGTCTCCGAAGAGAGCTGTTTGCACTTCAAATCCTGATGAAATGTGTGCCTCCGAAGAGGGCTTTTAGCATTTCAACGCTGGTGAAATGGGCCTCCGAAGAGGGCTTTTCACATTTCAACTCTTGTGAAGTGTCTACTTCAAATCATGGTGAAATGTGTGCCTCCGAAGAGGGCTTTTAGCATTTCAACTCCAGTGAAATGGGCCTCCGAAGAGGGATTTTCACATTTCAACTCTTGTGAAGTGTTTACTTCAAATCTCGGTGAAATGTGTGCCTCCGGAGAGGGCTTTTAGCATTTCAACTCTGGTGAAATGGGCTTCCGAAGAGGGCTTTTCACATTTCAACTCTTGTGAAGTGTTTACTTCAAATCTCGGTGAAATGTGTGCCTCGGAGTAGGGCTTTTGCCTGGAAGTTTCTTTCTCATGGTTGGATGGATTCACGGGGTGGACGCAAGTTACTTAATTGGATGTTTGTTTGCACAAACGATCGCAACTAGTTAACAAAGGCCCTGTGCCTTCCACTTGGGAAGGTGCCTCCGGTCATTCCACTAATCTTTTTTGGTTGATAAAGAGAACTTTCTTTTTCTAGCATGCCCCGTTAGAGGTCTTTATCCTCCAAAGAGTTGTGCCTCCGAAGGGGGTTTGTGCCTCCGAAGAGGTCTTTGGCTGTTTCCTGCCTGCTCGCCCATGTCTTTTCGCCATTTGCTCATATCAGCGACTCCCTGTTATCATTTTCAAGCACACATTCCTTTCTTTTGCAAGTAGTTTGTTTTATCCAAAGAAGTGTACTTCATTGTTAAGTGAGTTCGCAGGGGCAGGCACGGGCTACTTAATCGGATGTTCGTTTGCACAAACGATCATAATTAGTTAGCAAGGGCCCTCCTCCGGCGGAATCACTAACTGTTTGCTTGAAGCACTTCTTATATAGGATTTGAATCTGGAATTTTTGTGGCTTAACATTCGTTTGTTGAGTGATGTCAGAGATTGCTTGGTCTTGTGATGGGTAGCTTTGTTTTAATGGCCTGCAATGTTAAATCGATATTTTAGCAATACAATTAAAGTACTTTACATATCGAAATAAAACATGCATTTTGTAATAGTAGAGAACACAAGATTTATAGTGGTTCGACCAAGAACGGGGCCTACATCCACTTTATAGTTCTTATTATTCACTTGCACTGGCTTTACAATGGCTTTCAATACAAGAATCATACATCCATAATTCTTTTACAGTATTTCAGCAAAGCTTTTAAGTAAAATATGGACGCAAGTGATTACTGTTCCAAGCTCTTGGAATTGGATCTCGTTCGACAGATGTCAGTTTGAAAGTGCCATCAAGAAGTTTTTTGCCTGTGACATACGGCCCTTTCCAGTTTGGCTCGAACACTCCTGTTGCTGTCGTGATCCTTTTCAAGACTTGATCCCCAATCTCAAAGCTGCGATTGCGAACTTTGGAATTGAAGTGCCTGGCAATCTTTTGCTGATGAGCTGCGATTCTAAGCTATGCCACTTCCCTTTTTCAATCAAGGAAGTCAAGTACTTCAAGTTGCAACTCTTCGTTTTCTGTTTGGTTGAAATTGATTCTTCTGTGTGAAGGGACTTCTATTTCCACCGGAATCATTGCTTCTGATCCATATGCTAATGAAAATGGAGTGTGCCCAGTCGCAGTTTTGTGGGTAGTTCTATATGCCCATAGTGCTAGTGGCAGCTTATCGACCCAACCACCTTTTGCTTTTTCCAACTGGTTTTTGATGGTTGACTTGATAATCTTGTTTGCTGCTTCCACTTGCCCGTTTTCCTGCAGATGAGCACTGCTGAAAAGCTTTTTTGGATCTTGAATCACTTGCAAAAATTCTGGAACTCTTCACTTTCGAATTGGGTACCATTGTCTGTGATTATCTTTTGAGGCACACCATACCTGCAAATGATATTCTTAGTCACAAAGTTTATCATCTTTTTAGAGGTAATAGTAGCTAATGGTTCAGATTCAGCCCATTTAGTAAAATAATCAACAACAACAATAGCATATCTGATTCCGGACTTGGCAGTTGGCAAAGGCCCAATGAGATCTATTCCCCAAATAGCAAATGGCCATGGACTGACCATCTGCGTTAGATCGGTGGAAGGTGCTCTTGGGATTTTTGCAAATCTTTAGCATCGGTCACATTTTCTGGCATAGCTAGCAGCATCACGATTAATGTCTGGCCAAAAATACCCATAACGGAGAATTTTTTTTGCTAGAGTTTGACCACCTGAATGATCTCCACACTCTCCTCCGTGTACTTCAGCTAGAATTGTCTTAGCCTCTTCCTTGGTTACACATCGAAGTAATGGCATTGAGAATCCCCATCTGTACAACCGACCGTTTTGCATTACATGTGACATCCCGGAATTTTGACCCTATTATTATGATAAGTTTTTAATCCAATTTAATTAAAATATAGATTTTCATTTATAAATAAATAAGAATTTGGATATTATTAGTTTTATATTGGTTATAAAGGAATATAACTTCAAAATATAAAATAGATTCTTTCGACAATATTCAGAAATAAATCTGTGTTATTCAATTAAATTAAAATTTATATATTAATGACATTTATTATCTAAAGTATATGTATGCAGATTAGAATAGTAACAAGTACAATAATACAATTCAACCCATATTAAATATAAATACAAAGTATACATTACAAATCAAATATTGAAAGAGTAAACTTTAAATAAAAATAAGATTTAAGCAATATTTCTAACAATAAATTTTATAACTTAAATAACATAAGCCTATAAATCTTTAACACGAGTTCCTATATAAATATAAATACTTTTAAATATGGTTATAATCATAAGCTTCTTTATATTTAATATAAATATAACATAAAGGTAGGATTACAAATATAAGTACAAATATAATAGGTATAAGAAAATAAAACCTGCAAATGTATGATACAAATAATTTGGTCAACAAAGCATTATAAGTATAAAATGTATAAACATAAGGAATCAAACTTGCTCAGCAACAATGAAGAAACCTTGAAGACCTGCAAACATCAATTATATGTTAACTTAAGTATGAAGTCAAAATGAATAAAAACTGCAAATATCTTTGTATACATTCATGACAGCAAATACTCATTAGTATTAATTAAAATGAAACATTAGTTCAGGCCAAATCTGCAAACATTAATAAGATGTTGGCATAGATGAAAACATTAGTACATAATAAGTCTGCAATATCTTTATGCATATATTTGAGCCAGTCAACACATAAGAATGTGTTAGCATAAGTTAAGACAAACATTTAATTAGCCTACTTTTCTTTGTACTACAAAGAAAAAAAAATATAACTCTCAGCCGAAATTGTTGAACCTTGTCTGGTCTTAGTACACATGATAATTAAGCAAGATATTTTATTATGTCAAGCTTATGCAAGAAGGCAACTGGTTCAAGTTATATATGTATTCATCATTTTTATTTCATTCTTAGTTCAGTCATTAACTCAAGGAAACAAAACTGAGAAGAAGCAAAGTATAAACAAAACTTAATATTTCTAGTTCAAATACAAATTCAAGCAAAGAAGAAAAGTCAAAATGAAGTGCAGAAAGCAAAGAGGTTACTGGAAAATTCAAAATTTTGCAACTGCAGTTTTCTTACCATCCTCTGTTTCAGGTTTCTTCAGCAATCTTTTGGTGAGTAAACAGTTTTAAAAAATATAATTTTAATAAGTAATTTGAGAGGAATTGATATGTTGAATGTTCTGGGATGTTTACTGCAAGTTGTGCTTATAATTGTTCTTCCAGGTTTCAATTGTTTTTACTGAGACAAAAAGAAATAAATAAAAGACAGTAAATATAACCAACCTTATTTAAGATTCTTGACTTTAATTAGTTACTTATCTAATAAATTAGTTTAAGTTTCAGATTTAGGTGTGGAGTATTTTTTTTAGTATCTGTAAACACTGTAAATTTCAATTTACAGTAAACATGAAACAAAGATTAAAAAATTCGAATATCTTGAATTACAAACTTGAATTTATATGTTGAAACTACATACAAAATCATGATTTTTAGGACAGAAATCATAATTTTTAATCAACTTTCCACAGTACAATTAGTCAGTGAAGCAAAATTGTATATATGTGAATATCAGGTGTTTCATCCCATAATTATTGATGAAAATTTGCATGTAGCTAGTATATGGGTAGGAGATTAACAGAAAATTGTTGAAATAATTTTCGAATGCATGTTTTGATGGGAAAAAGCAAAGGTAGGGTTTTGGGACTGAATATATTGGGTTCGGTTGAGTGATTCACGCGACATCGTGATTTCACCGAGTGACGTGCAGTTCTGGGAGGAGTTAGATAGTGATGTTGGCTATCCATGGCCGAAAGCTTGATGTCTCAGGTGATCGCAATCGTGTAGACGTGGGAAATTTGTCTACTGCGTTCGATTTTCCATTCAACTTTACAGTCGAATTTTGATTTCGTGCGTGGGGGGTTGCTCTGGGCTTCGTATTCGAGTATGGGAAGGTTTTGCGACCTGTTGGTGGCGTCGTGAGGTGGAGGCGCGGTGGTGAACCGCCGTGCACGTGCACGGCGGCGGAGATGGACGCAGTTGGGTCGACTCGAGAAGAACTCGAGTATTATCGTGCTCTGCTTCGAGTTGTGTTTCTGGGGTGAGTGTGATTTTGCGCGTGGGTTTATATGTTACAACAGGAATTAAAACTTAAACTAAAAAGAAAAAGAAAAACAATTGAAGTAAGTAACAGGGAAGAAGAAGTGCAGGAGGGATCGCGTGAAGTGCTGGGTAGTCACGAGTCTTACCCGAGTTGCGCACGATGTTTGCTTCGGGTTTCAAGATTCCTGATTCAAGCCTAATTTTTAATGTTAAGCTTAAAGTAAATAAGTTAGTATAAGTATGTTATCAGGTATTGACAAAATTGTTTAAGGCCAAATGATAGTAATTAAGTTAAGTGTAAACTTTGTTATTAGGTGTGAAACAAATTGTTTTAAGCACTGATGATCTTCGAAACTTTGCTGAAACAAAATTGAGTAATTAATTTAAAATAGAAGTTAATTATGTATGTAATAAAATTTAGAATGAAAATTTCTTAAGTAATTTAAAACTTAATTGAATTTGGAATTAAAGAATATAATGATAATCTTGTATAAAATCATATGTAATCAAGAATTCAATTAATCATTCGAAGTTGATTAATTAACAAAATGTATTTAACTGATTAAATAAATGGTTAATGATTGAACGATTAAGTAATTAATAATTAATGATTGATTAACAATAATTAATGATTAATTTAACAATTGATAATAATTTATTGTGTAACTGAATTTATAATCAATAATTAAGATTATTGATTAATAATTAATTAATTTAGTAAATGATGAATAAGTAATTAATAAATTGGAATAAGTTAATTATTCGTAATTAATTAAATAAAGAATAAAATATAATTTACTCTTGAGTATGCAATTAAGTTTAAATAAATCAAATGACATGTTGTTATGAATCGATGGTTCTATTTGATTGCCTCTGATGTTTATTTATATCTGTGATGTTCTGTGATATATCTGTGATGATTGTGCATGATTTATCTGTATTCAATTGTTATATGAATTATCTGATGTTATTTATCTATTGCTATATGATTATCTGATGTTATTTATCTGTGTTAAATTGCTATATGAATTCAATTGTTAAATTTAAACTGTTAAGTTAATTAGACAACTTGGACTTTAAAATGGCGTTTGGATTTCAATGAGACCGGGATCGGGTATCCAATTGATATTCCGAAAACCACATCGATCCAAATTAAATGTTGGGTCGTAAATTCTGAAGTGAAGATCGAGATGGTGCTTTCAGAATGCAAGGGTTATCGTCGTTAACTCTGAGGGTGATTCCAAAACGAGTGTAACGAGATAATGCTTTCGGTTTCGTTCGAACCCGGAACGAACTTGTATGGATTGAATGCTTTCAGCTCATCGTCAGGCGGACGATGAGCATTCTAAGCGATATGTTCTATAAAGGTAATCGTAGCCTCAAGCCTCATCAACCGGGAATGGCTAAAACAGGGGAGGTGCAGCAAGGTTAGGTGGGTCATGCCCAAGCAGGACAAGATTTTCCCCTGTCTAGATGTCCCTTTTTATTCGGCTTTGTGGGCGGTTGGATGTACACCAACTGCGGGGTTATCTTGTTCGGGACTGTTCAGTAAGGAATGGTTCCGGCCTTGTGTTGCAGGGGATGAAGGGAGTAATCCTCGGTACGTTGATCTAGGCCACGTACTGTGACGGGCGGTACCCCAGTAGCCCTGCCATTGTATGAGATCCAATTTCCAATAAGCGCCGTACGTTTTGATTGTGCCCAACTATGTTGAAATGTGAGATGTAAGCATTTCAGCTATTTCTGTATTTTACTTGAAAACCCTAGACACTACTATAATATCACTGGATTTCCTATAAAATGTTTTGGTTAGCGTAAGGTAAAAACTTACCCGTATTTATTGGTGGGGAGTCTTACGTGATACCTTTCTTTTAAATGATTTTCAAAGTTAAACAACTTTAACCCGTTTACTCATACCAGACCCATGTCTAACCCGGAGTTTATTTTTGTTTTTCATAAACTTTCGGGTACCCAAATTTTTACGGGTAGCCAAGGGATTCAGGTTAGCTTTGATGACTTCTGGAGGAGCAATGGAGCAGGAGGCCAGAGCGTTGTAGGCATATATATCTTTATAATTCCGCTGTGTTAGTTAGTTTATGATGTATTTGAGATGTATGTCCTGACAGATATGTATATGATAGTCATGTTGTATGATATTGTATAACTCTGATGTATATATAACTATGTAATATTTATGTTGATGTATTATATTTTATTCTATTCTGCTGTGAGACTCTGATGTTGTTGTTCTTTCTTTCTTTTCTTTTCTATCTTTTCTACTTTCTCACCTCTTTCTTTTCTTAATAACGATACTTCTTCCTGGGCGTAGGAAGTTGGGTCGTTACATTACATATCTTGAGGCTTTCCTCAACAGCTTCTGACGCTCCTTTGAATTTTCTGGAAGGGAGCCATTAAGCAGATATTCCTTGATTGGAGTCATCCACGACTGTTGCTCTTGAGAAACAGTCATGATCCAATCAATCTCCATTTCATTAATACTTGGGGCTGACAAGACTTCTACAGAAACCAATCCCAGTAATTGAGCTTCGCCAGTGCTTGCGTACTTTGCGAGAGAATCTGCCTTCATGTTCTCTTCCCGGGGTATATGACTTATCGTATAATGGTCAAAATCATCGAGAAGTTCCTAGGCTCTTGACAAGTAAGCAGGCAGATTTCCTCCTTTAGTTTGAAACTCTTTCTTGACTTGACATACAATAAGCTGTGAATCACTGACGATCTGCAACACTTCGACATTCAGTTCTTTAGCAATCTTCAAGCCGACAATAAGAGCTTCATATTCTGCTTCATTATTTGTCGAAGGAAATTCCAATCTCAATGCGTAGCACAATGATCGCCCTTCGGGGGTTTCAAGGACAACCTCAGCTCCGGAACAGTAATCGTTTCTCGCACCATTAACATATAATTTCCATCGAATTTGGGTATTATTAGTCACCTCTTCCTCACTATCACCTTTATCTGTACATTCTGTGATGAAATTTGCTACAGCTTGTCCATTGATTGCTCTCCGGGGATGATAAGTGACGTCGTATTGGCTGAGTTCAATATTCCACTTAAGAAGATGACCCGAAATCTCTGGGCAAAACAGGACTTGCTTCAGAGGTTGATCAATGAGGACTTTGATAGGATGATCTTGGAAATATTGCCTCAACTTTCTTGATGCAATCTGTAGACAATAGGCGAGCTTTTCCAACTTTGAATAATTCATCTCTGCCCCAGTGAATCTTTTGCTGATATAATAAACCGGGCGCTGAATTTTTGCGTCTTCCCGTACCAACGCTGCACTGAGAGCATGAGATGAGATTGCCAAATATACGAAAAGATCTTCACCATTGTCGGGCTTATAAAGTATTAGAGGAATTTCCATATGACGAATCAACTCATCGAAATCTTTCTGGCATTCAGGAGACCAGTCAAAGTTTTCCTTCCTTTCTTCAGAGCATCAAAGAACAGAATGCATTTATCAGTGGCCTTGGAAATGAACTGACTCAAGGCAGCGACTTTTCCATTGAGACTTTGCAATTCCTTCCTCGTTCTAGGTGCTTTGACTTCTCTTAAGGCAGCAATTTGAGCAGGATTAGCTTCAATGCCCCTAGCACTCCCAATGAAACCCAAGAACTTTCCGGACTCCACCCCAAATTAATATTTCAAAGGATTAAGCTTTATTCCATACTTTCGGAGGACTGCAAACATTTCTGCCAGGTGATCCATACGGTCTACTGCCTTCTTTGATTTCACTAGCATATCATCAACATAAACTTCCATAGTCTTGCCAATGTACGGTTTGAACATAGCATTAACAAGTCTTTGGTAAGTTGCCCCTGCATTCTTAAGTTCGAAGGGCATGACCCTATAGCAGTAGAGACCAACATCAGTGATGAAGCTCGTGTCCTCCTGATCTGGCTCATGCATCATGATCTGGTTATATCCGGAGTAAGCATCCATAAAAGATAGCAATTCATGCCCCGCTGTTCCATCCACCAACTGATCTATCCTGGGTAACGGGAAGCAGTCTTTGGGGCAGGCTTTGTTTAAATCTGAAAAGTCGATGCATACTCTCCACTTTCCATTAGCTTTCTTCACCGGTACTGGATTTGAAACCCAATTTGGATAAGTAGACTCCCTGATGAAGCAATTCTCCATGAGCCGATCTACCTCTTCTTTCAATGCTGCCGACCTTTCAGGACCCTGGGTTCTTCTTTTCTGCTTTACCGGTGTAAACTTCAGATCAATATTCATAGTATGTACTGCAACTTCTGGGGATATTCCACACATATCAGCATGAGTCCAAGCGAATACATCCAGATTTTCTTTCAAGAATGATATCAAAATATTCTGAACCGTCGCATTAAGTTGCGAACCCACATTTCAGCACCTTGTTAGGGTCTTTCGGGTCAACTGATACTGGCACCGTTACCTCCACTGGCACCACTCTATTCTCGCCTACACTGGCTTTTCTAGGATCCATTTCTTTTCGTGCACCACTATGCTCGCCAGTGCAGGGTCCACCCTATAATTACTACAAGGTTTATTCTTTGATGCGGACTGGGGCCGCCGCATCTTTTCCCATCTCTCTCTTCCTTGCTTCACGTAACTCTATAAGATAACATTCTCGCCCAGCATTATGATCCCCTTTAATAACACCGACTCCATTATCCGTGGGGAATTTCATAGTAAGGCACCATAGGGCGAGAATTGCCTTAAACGTTGCAAGAGTTGGTCGGCCTAGGAAGGCGTTGTAGGCAGAAGATTCATCAACAATTACAAAAGTATGTTTTCGAACCACCTTTTTCTACCCCTCTCCAAGCTCCACGAACAAGTCAATAGTTCCAATTGGCTGCTTCGGTTCCCCAGTAAACCCAACAATTTTCTACGATGAAGCTTGAACATCAGCCATCGGAACTTTCATTTGATCGAACGTCTTTTTGAAGAGAATATTGCAAGAAGCGCCGCAATCAACAAGCACTCTACTTACAATAGCCGGCCCAATGCCAGCAGAGATGACCAAGGGATCCATGGTAGGAGCTTCAACGCCCATAGAGTCCCTGGCTCTGAACACAATATCATCATTAAAAGTTTTCTGCTGCTTCAAAGGTGCAGCATCTTCCTACAAAAAAACACTCTCTTCTATTGGTGCATACTTCAAGGCACGGGCATATCTTTCCACCTTACCCCAGCTCGTGCCTGCTGGGTGAGGACCTCCCGTAATCACATTAATAATAGGCCTCTCTGATTCATACGTTGCCGCCCTCTTACTCGAGCTGGGTTGATGAAGATAAACCTGTTGCCCCTGAGTTGACGAAGTTGGATCATTCCTGTTCCTCTTCACATACTTCTGAAGTTTATTTTCTTTCAGTAGTTCCTCAATCAAATTCTTCAAATGACGGCACTCATTAGTATCATGGCCGGGTTGATTGTGGAATCGGCAAAATCTTCCAGTTTTCTCAGCCTTTTTCCCAAGCCTTAATTTAGCTGGTGTGAGGTATTCGACAGTGTCCTTGGTTGCAAAGAAAATGTTTTCTGGGGCATCGGTTAAAGGAGTGAAGTTAAAAGGACGATTTTTCTTTGCATTTCCTTGCTTCTTCCCACCATCGTTTTCCCTCTTCCGAGTACCAGATTCCTTCTTATTTGGAGCAACGTTATTATTCCCAACCTCTGTCGATACCACCTTGGCCGGTGCTCGAAGGCTTTCCAAGCACATGAACTCATCAACTTTCTTATAGAATTTCTCAAGCGAATTCGGTTCTTTCATCTTCAGCCACTTCCCAAATTCACTCGATTTGTCGATAGCCCTCATTAATTAAGTCAAGACCATTCGCGGCTCTGCATTGTCCACTTCAGCCAAGGCTATGTTGAAGCGGTTCAAGAAAGATCTAATAGATTCCCTGGGATTCTGTTCTAGGCTGGACAGTGACATAATATTCTTTGCCTTTGAAGCATACAACCTGAATAGTTCTTGAAACATCCGAATTAAATCGGAGAACTGGTCTATGGGTCAGACCGGTAGCTTTGTGAACCAGAGTAGAGCCACTCCTTCCAAGTATACCGGAAAGTACCGACGTTTGATCTCATCCGATGCTCTAGCACCAGTCACGTGCCAGTCATACTTATACAGGAATTGGTTAGGGTCTCTTGTTCCCTTATAAGCCGGGATGGTAGGGGGAACTAACTTTCTTGGGAATTCCGCCTTTAGAATCCTTTCAGTGAACGGAGTTTTGCTCGAAGCGAACCCCCTTCCTTTTCATCTTCTTCCCTTTGCATACTTTCTTTCATAATCTGTCGAACAATGCCCGAAACGTGTTCCTCTCGTTTAAAGGCTCTGCTGGACAGACTTCAGCCATTTTCGTGGAATTTTGCCTGGACAAACGTTCGCGGAGAGTCGGTTGCGGTCTAGATCCTCCAGCTTGGGGAGGTGATTCTTTGGCGGGGCTAGCTACTCTTTGAGGAATATTCCTCTCTTCAGGATTATGAACATCATCAGCAAGGTTTTCTTCATTATTCACTGGTTGACGGTTAGCTCGGTGCAAAGCATTCAACCTATCAAGCATTAAAGCATTCTGAGCTTCCATCTGCTGGTATAACCCAGACACTGCAGCATCCAACTCTGCTCGTGTAATTCCAACACTTGGTGCTGCTTGACTTGACGAAGGAGAAGTAGCAGTATTTTCATGGACATCTCCGGGCCTAGTAGATCTGCGCTTTCTTCCAGGAGCCATTATCTCTGATAGACTTATGGTTTTGGGAGAGATTCTTTCAACAAACTTTTTCGAAGCAATGCCGAAAACACCTGAGTTCGATGTTCTCAGTGAAAGCTCCAAAAATGTTGACGCAAAAATTGTATGCTAACACCCCGGTGTAAGTAGAGATAAAATGAAAGCACCACCCGTCAATACGGGAATTAGAAGAAAGTAGAAAAGTCACAGAAAAAACAGTAAAGAGACAACAGTTGTATAGTGGTTCGGCTTCAAGTTAAGTCTACGTCCACTTTAATCTTCTTTATTGCTGAATCAATTACAACTTTGCAACCATCTTCGATTACAACACTACTAAGACAAGTAGCTAGAATTCCGATGAAGAAGAACTCTTTGAATCCATGCCGAATGTGTTAGATTTCTTCTTGAAGTTCGATGAAGCGTCATTCGTGTTTGAAGTGTCGGATGAGTTGAGAAAACAGCAGAGTGTAGGCGTTCCAGAAATGAGGCAAAAGGTCTCCTCTTCGGTGGTGTAGGCATGGTATTTATAGAAATTTTTTGGACAAGGCATAGGTCTTGAGCGACCTGGGGTAAGTCGTAGGTCGCGAACGACCTAAGGGTAGGTCGTAGGTCGCCAACGACCTAAGGGATACGAGCTATGGCTCATCTTGGTTGCACTTGGTCTTATCTGAGTGGATTAGTAGGTCTTAGGTCGCGAGTGACATAAGGGATATGGGTTATGATCTAACAGGGTTGGGCTTAATCTCTTGAACAAACTGGTAGGTCGTAGCGACCTAGGAGAGAAGCGGCATAAGAAGTTACGGCTTATGGAGTTACCTCGGTCTATTTAGGTCATGAGCGACCTAATGAAAAAGTAGCATGCATGCGGCCTCACACTATCTTAACCCGTTAGGTTGTTAGGTCGTTGGGTTATTAGGTCGTTAGGTTATTAGGTCGTTAGGGGTCTTTAGGTCGCTAACTTATTAGGTTGAGCATCCATGTTAACTCGCTCATTCTTCAGGTCGTTAACTCGCTTAAGCAGTTAGGTCGCTAGGTCGGTAGGTCGCTTAAGCAATTAGGTCACCAGGTCACTTAATGCTTTAGGTCGCTAGGTCGTTGATAGCTTTAGGTCGTTGTTAGATTGTTCACACTTTAATTGCTTCTGTCGCTTATTTCCTTAGGTCGCTGAGCTATGGAATAGAGGAGTGAACATTTGCCCCTCGAAGTACATGCCTATGCCATAGGTCGTGTGCTTCGATCTAATTCTACTAGGTCGTGGATGACCCAAGTGATAAGCTAACTCGCGTGCCCATTCGCCTTTTTCTCTTTGCCTTATATAAATTGTTAGCTCGTTTCTTCCTCCTTACTTAACTGCTTTGACAACCTGCTCTGCCATTAACGAACCTTCAAGCTTCCAAGGGCGAATTCAGTCTAACCAGTCGTCAATTCATCTTTATCATCATATTACGTAAGTAATCTCAATCAATATTCAACCACGACCATCAACGAAACACGAACCCCCTTTTTCCGGCCTTAATCCAATTTCACGTGTTGCGTTTCTCTTTCGAGTCATGTTGCGATCGATTTTCGATCGCCATTAGCTATGTTGTTGCTGTGATCCACGAGAGCACAGAAGTGCGTTGGGTGATTTGGTGGTATGGACAGATTATGGATTTCACTAAGAGGATGATGGATTTCATTGTGTAAGTGATAACGGGTTAGTGGATAGCGGGTTACGCTGTGATACTTATGGTGATGCAATGGTTGTAGACGTGTGGCGAAGCATGATTGGAGAATAGGGCTTAGGGTTTCTGATGGGAGATAGCTCTGTGTTGCCGAGTTACTTCGGAAGTGACGTAGTAGATTGAACGACCTAAGAAAGCTTATGGCTTAAAGAAAGCTAAACAACCTTCAGATCTACGACTTAACTAACTGAACAACTTAAGATCATTTGCGACCTATGGGATGCCGAACAACCATCAGATTTGCGACTTAACTAATCGAACAACCTAACTTCTTGTGATAAAACTCTTAGGTTGCGTATACATTCAAGCGACCTAGGAATTAGCCTGTTTTAGATTGCCTTGAACTCCTTGTCTCGAACTATGCAACTTAAGAGAGTTCGACTTATGTTAGGTCGTTGGATTTGATATGGACGACCTAAATAATCCCCGAGCTAGCTTGAGTCGTTCCTGCGACTTAAGGACTTGAACACTTTTCAATTCGAATGAACATGACATTGTTGAATTGAATTCTCAACTTGAACTACCGAGATAACATGCTTGAACTTGTTGCACTTCTTTATAGATTATATTAACTTTAATGCTAATAACCTGTTAAACATAACATTTGCAAAAAAATGGGATGAATATACTGCCACCGATCGCCTACATCGAATGATAGATTAGTCGATAAAGGATAATCAACTTAAAGAAATTATATGAAATTCCATGAATTAACAAATTCAAGTGAAGTATTAAAGCAAAGCAATATTAATCAATTAAAGCTGATTTGTTTGCATCAACACTGCACTTGTATTCAGACTTAAAGCAACAAGGTCTGAAACTTTATAATTGACAAATGCTTATTAGTTTAATTTCAGTTATATTTGCTTGTCGTTCTATTAGTTTTGCACAACACTTTACATATTTAGGAAACGTGCACCTTCATATTCGAATATCCAGTTCCTTGTGTAGAATGTCTTCTCAACAAGAAGAAATAGTTGGACAAGCTCGAGAGGCCTTCCCGATAGCTAATCCACTGGATGATCCCCGAAAAGGACTTCAACTACCCTGAATCAATGGGTGTTCAACCAACTACGCATTCATTTTGGTATTGCTGAAGCAGATGCTTTACTTCCTAAGCCAAACGATACTGCTGACAGGCCACCTCTCGGTTTTATCACTGCCAATCGCCATATGTGCTTGAATGGAGCTATTCCTCCTTTTAATGATTTCCTTCAACAACTCCTTCTCCGATTAAATATCTCTCCCTTCCAATTGCATCCCAATGGCTACGCCATCCTGATGGGACCGTGTGTACTATTTAAGAGGACACTTGATCGTCTTTCGAGCTTTGAGGAGATTTTCTTCTTGTGCACATTTTCAAAAAAAAAAGATCATCCCTCTATCACACTCATGAGGAGAGCCAGGAACCGTAGACCGATCGTCGATCTTCCGGAAAGCGCCCACGGGTTCTTGAATAAATTCTTCTTCGTTTGTTGCCCTCCAGGATTTTACGCCATATGGAGAGTAGGAAGTAAGATTGCTTATCCCCGCTCTTTCCATTTGAGCTTTTCAAAATCCGAGTTGCTAAGTGCTAAGTTCATTCTTTACTTTTACAGCACTTCCTCCTCCCTCTAAAGATCCCATCCACAAGCCGACTTTTGAAAGACTAAATGCTGTGGCGGCTGAGGAGAGAAGCATTAAATTTTTGCTGAAAGAGGAATTTTTACAACAATTCGGACTTCTGCACTCTTCCCGTTCTACTCAGCCTCATGAAGTCCCTGATTCTCTAGTAGAGATATCAGATGCCCCAGTTTTCGTCGAAAAACTTACACCGAAAGAACCTGTCGAGGCTTCACTGGCGAAGTTTTCTGCTTCTATTGACATTGCGGGTTCATCCGACAAATTTGCACTTGCCCCAGTCATTGAGGAAGAGGAACCTCCTCAACAATTTGGGAAGACTACCGATGAAGGAGCTGAGGGGAAGGGTCCCGCTGGGCACGATGGTGACGACATTTTTGAGGGATTGAGCGACTTGATGATTACTTCACAGGAGCTCTTTAAAGACGATACCACTACTACTAAAGATATTTCTCCAGTAGTTGAAGTGACATCTGTCTTGCAACAAACTCCGTCAGCCCAAGAGTTGACACTTGTTGTAAAATCCGTCATCACCCCCAACCGAGGAGTGGTTCGTAGTTTGACGCACGTAGTTTGCACGTTACACACGTTTAGGATTTTTCGGCCCTTATATGCACTTTGCTTCTTTACTTCAAAGATTCTTAAGTTTTGTCTCTTATTCACTTTCAAGTTCTCCAATGAGGCGAATTGGCTCATACTACGATGACTTCCAGCGCTACGGAAGACGCGGCTCCTATGACCCCAAGAAGTATCTTCCTACCTCCTGGGAGACCGATGAAGAAAGAGCTGCAAGAAAAGATCGTGAGAGGCATGCTTATGAAGAACGCTACGGGAGAAGGGATGAAAGACATGATTCTTCCTAGAGAGAGGATGATTCTCACAAACGAAAATCTCGTGATGACAAAGGGAAAAGTCATGTCGTCGAGGATCCGAGTAAACGGGCCAAACTTAGCGAAAAGTCGGCATTTGAAATTTCTGGAAAACCGCTGCTCCCATCTCTTTGGAAATCCCTTCCAGCTCTCCTTCCCTTCAAAGAGCTGATATTCAAACGATCATCAGTGGGCCTTCATATCAAGTTGGACAGGGTCCGACTACTCTTCAAAGCCGGCATCCGCACTGGTGCTTAAAAGGAGTGCGTTTTGATCTTGATTTAGTCCCAATTGACAAGCAAACTATGTTGCGAAACCTTGATGCCGGCAAACTCGATATTGAGAGAATGTCTGGTAGGCAAAAACTTGTTGACGAACTTCAAAGAGTAAACTGTACAAATCTCGAAGCCATGCTGACTATGGAAAATGATAAATCCGAGTGGCAGAAACCTCTCGACCAGCATGATGCAGAGATGATAAGCACCGCCGCTTACAATGAGAAGCTTGAAGCGAAAATTGAGAAACTCAAAGAGGAGCTTGCCACTTCTTCCACTTTCTATTCTCAAAAAGAAGAAATGCTTCAAAAACAGGTGAGAGATGCTCACGCCGGGCAAAGAGACGTTGAAGCTAAATTCAAAGCACAGCAGCAAGTTGCAGAAAGCTACCAAACTGACATTGCTCAGTTGCGAGAAAAAACCAGCTTCCAGAACATGGAAATTGAAATGTTAAAAGATCGACTTTCTGAAGTTGAAAAAGAGCGTGATGAAGATGTGGCTGGCAAAGCAGCAGCCGAAGAATCTCATAAGGCAACTAAAGCCAATATCAGCTCTACTTTATTCGAGTTTTATGTACACTGTGTCTTGGGGCGGTAGCCTTTCGTTTTTGGGTCTGAAGTACGAAATCACTTTAGCCGAAGTGTGGGAAGCCACACTTGATATGCTTGGAGGCGCTGGATGTGCTGAAGCAGATTTAGCAGCACACTATCTAGATGACGATGCATGTGCTGCTCTTCCTAGGGGAAAGAAGCAACTCGCTAAAGAGCGAGCGGGAATGGCGGAAGGTGAACATTTTGGGAAGGCAACCTCAACCGACCCAGTTCAACCTTCGATTTTGGTCGACATCGATATTGTTGGCTCCAGTTCCCATTATCCACCTCCTGCTAAAGCTGTCATTGAAAGTGCAACCGCTCACGCTGGAGATGAGACTCAAGAAAGCACTGAAGCACAAGACTTTGAAGCTGACGTAATAAAGCCTACTTCTCCAGGTAACCTCAATGCTGATCTTGCGCAAGTGGGCTGCTTGTTTACTTCACATGAGCTTGATGAACTTTTTGATTATTACTTAAATCTTGACGCACCACTTTCTCCTCTCTTTATGAGAGATACTGATTTTAACTTCTCTTCTCCTGTAGTGAAAGCGCCAAGTGTTGTTCAGACTTCCCCTTTTCCAACCGTTCCCTCTCCACCTCTTCAAATTACTCCTCCTTCCGTTTCTCAACCGGGGTCACAAGAGGAAGCAAAAGCTTGGGAATATGAAGAAGAAGATGAATGAAAAAAGAAGAGAAGAAGGTAGGGTATTTATAGGAAAAAATGAGTGTAAAAAAGACACGTACACATCACCTTTTCATCACCATTTCAAGGCTTCTCCAACACCGTCCTCCCTTTTATGCATGGCCAGAAGGCTCCCTCCATAAGCACACACTTCCATCTTCTCATGCGCAAAGTGTTAGATTTCTTTTTGAAGTTCGATGAAGCGTCTTTCGTGTTTGAAGTGTCGGATGAGTTGAGAAAACAGCAGAGTGTAGGCATTCCAGAAATGAGCCAAAAGGTCTCCTCTTCGGTGGTGTAGGCATGGTATTTATAGGAAATTTCTGGACAAGGCATAGGTCTTGAGCGACCTGGGGTAAGTCGTAGGTCGCGAACGACCTAAGGGTAGGTCGTAGGTCGCCAACGACCTAAGGGATACGAGTTATGGCTCATCTTGGTTGCATTTGGTCTTATCTGAGCGGATTAGTAGGTCTTACGTCGCGAGCGACCTAAGGGATACGTGTTACGGTCTAACAGGGTTGGGCTAATCTCTTGAACAAACTGGTAGGTCATAGCGACCTAGGAGAGAAGCGGCATAAGAAGTTACGGCTTATGGAGTTAACTCGGTCTATTTAGGTCGTGAGCGACCTAATGAAGAAGTAGCATGCATGCGACCTCACATTGTCTTAACCCGTTAGGTCGTTAGGTTGTTGGGTTATTAGGTCGTTAGGTTATTAGGTCGTTAGGGGTCTTTAGGTCGCTAACTTGTTAGGTCGAGCATCCATGTTAACTCGCTCATTCTTCAGGTCGTTAACTCGCTTAAGCAGTTAGGTCGCTATGTCGCTTAAGCAGTAAGGTCACTAGGTCGCTTAAGCAGTTAGGTCGCTAGGTCATTGATAACTTTAGGTCGCTAGGTCGCTTAATGCTTTAGGTCGCTAGGTCGTTGATAACTTTAGGTCGCTAGGTCGTTGATAACTTTAGGTCGCTAGGTCGCTTAATGCTTTAGGTCGCTAGGTCATTGATAGCTTTAGGTCGTTGTTAGTTTGTTCACACTTTAATTCCTTCGGTCGCTTATTTCCTTAGGTCGCTGAGCTGTGGGATAGAGGAGTTATCAATTGAACTTTGAATAACCTTACCATCTTCCTCCTTAATAGTTTCTCATCATGATCAAGGTTTTGAACAGGTCTTCTAATAACTACCAAATTCGGTTCCACCTCTAAGTCTTCCTGGGCAGCCATTTCTGTGATTTGCTCTAGGCCATGCACATGTTTCCTTAAATAAGATACATGAAAAATATTATGCACTCATCCCAATCTTTATGGTAATTGTACTCGATAAGTTAGTGGGCTGATTCGTTCAAGAATGGAAAATGGTCGAGCATATCGAGGTGTTAACTTCCTAGCTCTTCCAAACCTCACCACTACTCTCATCGGAGAGACTTTCATAAAGACCGAATCTCAACTAAGAATTCAATATTTCTACACCTTTGGTCTCCATAACTTTTCTTATGCTCTTGGCTTCCTTTAGCTTCTTCCTAATCATATTGACCTTTTCTAAAGCTTCTCATATCATCTCTGGACTAGATACTAACCGATCTCCGATTTCGATCCAACATGCTGGTGACCTGCACGGATGACCATGTAGAGCTTCATATGGTGCCATGCCGATACTAGCTTGACAACTATTTTTATAAGAGAACTCTACTAAATGCAAATGATTTTCCTAGGAGCCTCCAAAGTCTAAAATACATGCTTTGAGAAGATCTTCCAAAATGCGCCCGACTCTCTCTATTCGTCCATCAGTTTGAAGGTGATAGGCAGTGCTTATATTCGACCTTGCTCCTAAAGCGGTCTGTACTGCTTCCTAAAACTACCTAATAAAGATTGGATGTCGATCGCTTACTATGGTGCTCGAAACTCCATGCAATCGTAAAATTTCCTTCATATATATATGTATGTATATATCAACAAGGCTTGCAGTGGTCCTCGTTTGCTTAACTGGAATGAAGTGTTCACTTTTATTTAATTGGTGTATAAAAATCCAAATGTCATCGTTCCCTTTCCTCGTTCGAGGTAAATAATCTGTGAAATCCATTGATATTTGAACCTATTTCCAAGTTGGAATCTCCAGAGGTTGAAGTGACCCTGTTATATTCTATTGGTCGCTCTTGACTTGTTGACAATTTGTGCATCTGCTAACATAAATGGATATGTCCCTTTTCTTGCTTTTCCACCAAAAATGTGCACTTCATATCTTTATACATTTTGTTAATTCACCGATGAATGTTAGGTTTTGTTTTGTGACATTTAGCTAATATCTCTTGTTTAAGATTTTCCACATCTGGAACACAAATTCGCCCATTCAATTATAAAACTCCATGGTTATCAAATTCAAAGTTTCAATTCTACCCTTGGCATAATCTTAGAGGCATTTCACTAGAAGGACAAACTTTGCAGTCCAATTACTTTCTAGGACACATCCACGAAAATTAATTTCAAGGCCAAATTCAACAGAATAATTACTTTTAAGGACAAAGTCAGCAGTCCAATTATTTTCAAGGACATAATTTCATAGGTTTTTAGGATTTAGAAAATAATTATTTTGCAATTTGTCCTCAAAAGTAATTATTTCAGTTGTGTGTCCTTGAAACTAATTGCACTTGCTAAAGAGGCCCTTGTGGATAATTTCCACCTTGTAAAAATCCCCTTTAGCTGCTGATCTTCTTTTTGCTTGGTGGCGATTCTTTCTAGAAGAGTCGGGGTAACTATAAGATAAGCTATAACAACATGCTTTCTACTTGATGTATCCACTACTACGTTGGCCTTGTCGGGTGTATATAAGATATCAAAGTCGCATAATGCAAGATATTCTAGCCAATGTTGCTATTTCATGTTCAAGTCTTTCTGAATGAAAAAATACTTCAAAGATTTGTGATATGTAAAGAGCTCAAAATTTTTGCCTATTTAAAGAAGGAATATTATTTACTAGTTTTAATCAAAGTTTACTAAATAACTATAATGAATTCTTACCCAGTAAACAATGTCTCCCTATTTTTAATGCAAACACAATGGCTAATAGCTCTAAGTCGTGTGTTGCATAGTTCTTCTCATGGATCTTCATTTTTCAGCTTGCATAAGTGATTACTTTCCCATGCTGCATTAAAACAGCGCCTATACCTTCTCCTCAAGCATTAATATGTACAGTTAAACCACCACTTCTATCAACAATAGCTAAACTGGAGCGTTGGTCAATCTTTTCTTCAACTCATTAAATGCTTCTTTACATTTTTGCGTCCATTCAAATTTAACATTCTTCTTTGTTGATTTTGTAAGATAGGAGGAAATTATAGAGAAATCCTGGATGAACGTCCAGTAATATCCCGCCAATCCTAAAAAGCTACCGACATCTTTTGGAGTTTGGAGTGTCTTTCAATCTTGGACTGCTATAAATTTTCCTGGATCAACTAAAACTCCTTCTCCTGATACTACATGCTCTAGGGATCTTATTTCTTTCTCCTAGAAAAGGCACTTTGAGAATTTGGTTTTGAGATCATTCCTTAATATCTCCAATACAATCTCTAGATGCCTCTCGCGTTCTTCTGCAGTCTTCGAATATATAAGAATATCATCATAAAGACTAACATGAATTTATTTAGCACATCTCTGAATACTCTATTCATGAGGTTAAAAAAATAAGAGGGCACATTAGTTATCCCAAAAGGCATCACTAACCACTTATAGAAGAAATCTAGACCTTTGAATGCAGTTAAATGTACATAGTCTTCTACTATTCTAAGTTGATGGAATCTTGAAGCTACATCCATTTTTGAGAATACTCGAGTACCATGAAGCTGATCAAACAAGTCATCTATTCGAGGTAGAGGATACTTGTTCTTAACTGTTTTATTGTCTAGGTCACAATAGTCTACACAGAGTCTTAGGGAACCATCGGACTTGGCAATGAAGGATAGTGCCGCTCCTCAATTTGACCGACTTGGTCTTATCAATCCTTTTTTCAACAACTCATCAGTTTGTTCCCTCAATTCATCCACCTCTCTTGGAGCCAGTCTTCGCTTTTGGTGAACAACATGTCCTGCATCAGGAATCAAATCGATATGAAACTCAATTTCTTGATGTGGGGGCAAACTTTTTACCTCTTCAAAAAAATCCTGAAACTTCTTAACAATTGTTATGATCTACAAATTTTATTGGCGTGAATCAAGGGTGTTGACCCAAAAAATAGACCAACACCCTAGTTTGGCTCGAAAGCACTAGCCTTGTTCTGACAGAGCAACATCATAGACAACAGGTAAAGAAAAAGAACCATAAAGGAAAGAAGGCAGAGAATTTTTTTATGGTGATTCGATTGTTAATGAAGCCTAAGTCCACTTTATAGCTTTACTATAGAGTGATTGCTGTTACAAGAGCTATTTGATTACAAAGCTTTGACTGTTTCCTAGCTAGATTGAATCTATAGAGTAGGAATCCACTGGAGAATCACCGTGTATTCCTATGGAGATTGTTGTGAAGGAGGTCGAGAGTGAAGAATAATTCCAGAAGATCTCTAGCAACCAGTCCAGAGAAGATCTCGTTTATGCGCAGGTAAGATGGTATTTATGGAGATCGGAGAGATTCCGGACCAGATCTGTCTTCATCAGCTCACAGGTAGGTGATAAATGACCTAGGGAGACTTTGGCTCGTAGAACGAGTCAAAACCATGGGTCGCTGGCAACCCATAGCCTATAGGTCATTGACGACCCATGGCCCATGGGTCACTAGCGACCCATGGACTTAGTCTATTTTATGGGACATCATCTTGACTTCTTTGTAGTGTCCCATAGCTGGCTTGTTTGAAGGTTTGAGGAGAGGCATGTTTCGGTGATGATCTAAGCACTTAAATTTTTCTAAAGTCTTGAAACTGGAGATGTTTCCATAGCCTTTTATCATTGCTCTTACGTTTTGATGGCAATTCACTAGCTATTTACTTTCAACTACTGATTGAATTAAAGAAATGTTGATCTCTTGGCTTCGTTGATCCCAATCATTGTCTTAGTCATATAGCTTGGCCTTTGTCGATCCCTTGTCTTAGCTTTTCTAGTTAAGTCCTGAACCATCCTGTCTACATAAGCTTGTTTTGTATTCTATTGGTTTCTGCTAGGTTAAAAACCCGAATGACATTTGCTCCCTAGAGTATGTCTTCGTTGTAAACAAGGCATGCTATGGAAGTTATCGCATTCAATATCCATTTGTTGATTTCCATATGATTGCATTAGAGCTTTATGAGTATGCTACCTCAATGTTGATGGTCGTCTTTAGTTTCAATTGCTCTTGCTTACCATAATATATCACATTTCTGCTTGTAGTTTCTCGGCATGTTTTGGAATGACGAATAATTGTAATTGATTGAGTTTAAGATGAAGAGATGAAGCCTTCTCTTTTCTTCCAAATATGTATATATATATATATATGCATGTATGTATGTATGTATTTGTTTATTATTGTTTCTCATTTTTTGGTGGGTCGCTAGCAATCCATGTGGGATGGGACACCAGCGACCAATCTGCCTAGGGCGTTTTTTTTACTATAGTGTTAGGTCGGGTCGTTGGCGACCCAATTACTTAGCAATTTTCTCTCTCTCATAGCCTGCCTACTTATACCACTCAAGCCAACCCCACATCGTTTTAATCAACCCAAATCACTTCATTCCTTCATGCGACCAATCCTTTCCAACATTTGACCCTAGGTAATCAAGCACTGTCTCAACCTGCTTCCCTACGTCGTTTGAATCTGCTTACCTTTGATCCACCCAAGCATTTGCCGACCTCGTGAAATCCTAACTATCTCTTCGTATTGTTTGAATCCAAACCCTAGCCTGCCGTTGATCAATAGCCAACCTTACGTTGTTGCTGATTGATCACTAGCTCACTATTGATCCACTCTATAACTCGCTGAGTTCGATTTGTGATTCTTCTTGTGCCTTTGAATCAGTTTCAGGTGAGTTTGCTTGGTTGATTTGTTAATTATTACATTGGTATGATGATTTGATAACTATTGTCCATTTGAAACATTGATTACAAGAGGTTCAAGTTGATTGCAGTATAATGGAAGAAAATAGTTAACTGAGTCTTGAGTTGTCTCCTAGAACGATGTTCGGGCTTTGGCCCATGGCTTGATACGTTTTGCTATCTTCGTCCATTAGACCAAAATTGACTTATCTCCAGTTCACAGATGTTATGCGTGACACATCATCGTTTAACCTTGATTCATTCATAGAATTTGGGCTCACCCTATTTATTTATTACATGCTCGGTGTCCCTGTAATGAGAAGAGTTCTCTATGTCGCTTCGGACAACGGTTCGTTATTGATCATTGATTGATAACCGGCAAGTGCACAACGAGTAGAGACAAAATAGAAAATGAAGTCACATGGTATGTTCTTCTCATCTTCCACTGCGAGCGAACTATCTACATAGGATAGGGCGTTTTACTGCATTTCAAGCGCCGAGTTTATCCCACATAGAAAGCACGCCACACCTGCCCCGGTTTGCACTTGAAATTTGACATGTTGATTATATATTGTTGTTTCTTTGGAATTCAAGTGTGGTAAGGGAGGCCATTAATTTAGGATAGATATACCTAACCATTTTCAAATGCGAGTTCTGTTTAAAGAATGAAGCCACCATCTACACAGCATATGTCAAGCGGGCGAACCTGGCTCTCTTCGAAGCTGAATCATCATCCACCTCGCAGGCCCAGTACGGCAAATTAGTTTCGGTTGGGCCCTTCAATGACCGCATGCCTCTCAACTTTCAAGTCCTGCTCAATCCACTGGAAAGAGCTTCATCAGTAGTTTCTTCCTAGGTTCTTCATAATATATGTACACAGCATGGGATTCCCGAAGAGGACGTGCATCCACTAGCGAAAGACGAATTCACTCATATGCACCTTGGGGTACACTTCTTGTCATCAATACATGTGTCTGAACGGACTCATGCCTCCCTTTAATGACTTTCTACATGAGACACTCTCGAACTTGCGGATTGCCTAATTCCAGCTTCATTCGAATGGTTACACCTTCCTTACTTACTTGTATGTTCTTTTCATGCGGACGTTCAGCCGAGCTCCAAGTTTCGATGAGTTGCGATATTTTCTAGCATTCAAGAGGAGAGATGACTGTCCCTCTTTAATTATAATAGAGGCTTAGAGGAATCAAAAGATTGCCTTACACTTTCAAATAAATACTTATCACAGTTTAAGATGTAGTACTTTTTCGTTAGATGCCCCAAGGGGTTCAACAGTCGATGGACGACAAGGGGTAAGCTTTTCTTTTCCATTTATCGAGCTCCAAGGCATTGTAATGGAGTTTCTAACTAATTATACATCTCTTGCAGTTATCCCAAGTCCAAATAGAGATGTGACGCTGGATGAAGTTTGCCAAACTTTAAAGGCTATCGACGTCGAAGAGACGTGCGTTAAAGTTCTACCGATAGATGAGAACTTGCATCGATACAGACTGTTGGCTTCGGGTAGATCTGCTGCTCAGATTGAAACTCCCTCTCTTGGAAGATTCAGGGTTCACACAAGATTCGTTTCTTCATCCCACGGTTCCGATGAAGGTCAAGAGAAAGGTAGCCCGTCCAGAGGATTACTCGATGAGGCCCTTGAGGAGGAAAAAGCCACTACAACTGGTCTGATTGGTTTAGCTATAATGCCTTCAATTTCAAAGGAGGCGGAAGAAGAGTTTATGCATAGAGAAGGCAAGGCTGTGATGGATTCGGAAAAGGAAGATGGAGAGTTTGAAAGCAGCAGCGTTGAAACCACTGCCACTGATTACTTCTCGCTAGAATCTAAAGGCGAAGACTCGAAGTCTTGCAATGAGACTCCAGAAATGAGTCCCATTCTTTCTATTTCACCCCTTACGGAATAAATAACAAAGGGAAAGCCTCAGAATCTGGCAGACATCAATACTTTTTGAGTAGGGATATTGGGGCGGACTTCGGAGATTTTAGCGATGTTTTTGCCGACTTCGATGCACTTATGAAAGGATACTTCAAATTTGACACGACGCCCTCCTATTCAGGCTATATTGCACTAGCAATTAGCCTAGCTCCACCTATAGTAACCAAAGTCAGTTCGAATCCACCGATGACAGCCATTCGGTCTGGTCCGTGACGACATCTTAGGCCCCTATTAATGACACACAACGCGTTGCACTAGGTTACACTTGTTTCCATCCCTTTATATATTTTTTTAGTTTGTACTATGCTTTTGAAACCTTTTATGTATTCCTTATTCAAGATAAGATGAGAGGACGGGGCTTCTACGACGACTTCGAGGACTACACAGATTCACAACGGTACCCCAAGCGCTCCTCCAGCCGCCATCAAATCCACGAGACGTAAGAAGAATATAGGCGAGGGAAAGAACTCGAAGATGAAACCCATCGCTAAGTGGAGGGAGATTAAGTTTGTTCACATAAAGGAGGATATGAGAAAAGAAAATCTCTTGAGGAGAGAGATGAACTACCGAAGAAATCAAAGTTTGATCATCTCTCCCATCCTTTAGAGTTTGCTTCAAAACATTCTTCCAGGGGCCAAGAAGCGCCTGTCACTTCTACTCCGATTCTGCCCCTAACTCATATTTCGTCCTCTTCCATCGTAACCGCTAATCCTGGTGCCTCTCACCCCCATCGAAGGCCTGCCTATGCTCTTCCCTCGGGTCCTCCTAGGCTACGCTTTCGGGTTGGTTCTTAAAAGGGGTCAAGTTCGATATGGATCTCTATCCTATTTGCAGGGATTCATTCATGTCGCATCTCCAAGCTATCCAGAGTGACCTAGAATAGTCCGAGAAATGGGAGAACTCTACAAACAGCTAGTTGACACAAATAGGAATAACTATTAGGAGATCCTCTCCTTCGAATCCAAGAAGATGATTTTGAGAGGGTGTTAGCTGATCCAGATGCTAAAATTAAGGAGTTGGAAGAAGAGAAGGATGTGTCGCTTCATGAAAGCAAGAGAACCACTGGTCTGATGAAGGAATTGAAGGATGCACACGGGAAGGTCGAGATTGTGTAGAGAGACGAGATTAAAAAGACGCATGCAGAGGAGGCTAAATTGAAAGAAGAAGTGGTCGGTTGCAATGCTATTATTGAAGCTCAAAGGAAAACAATCGCCGACCACAATCTAATTGTCGAGAGGCACAACAAAATGATATCTACCCAAGACGAGTCCATCACCAAGTTGCAGGCTTAGGTCGCGTAGCTCAGTGCTGTTAAGATTGCTGTTGAGTTTGAGAAGGCTGTGGTGACAGCGGACTACTTAGATCTCCAACATGCCTTCGACAGGAAGATGGAGAAGCTGGACGTGATAATCTGAACTTCTACATTAACTCTCTATTGCATCAAGGAAGTCTCATCTATCTTGGCTCGAAATTTTCACGCACTCTTGCCCACGTTTAGGAGGAAATCTTATCTCATTTCGCTGATAGCAGCCACGTTTACTCCAATCAAGAGCTATAGATGCCTAGCAATGATGAATCCAAGATAGCGTTGCCCGAGGGCCAGGAGATCCTCTGGGTCGAATGGGAGAAGGAGGCCACCGATGCTGCCTTGATGTCCACTACTGATGCGCTACCAGGCCTTCTATCTCAAGCGGGGGTGAACCATCAGAGAAACTCCATGATCAACCTACGAGTTCAAGATTTGGCGTTGTTCCTCATGTGGCGGAGTGCTCAAAAGAAGGAGAAGTTATTGAGTTCGAGGTCATCGTTAATGATCCTTCCTCTGGTGCAGGTAACATACATGCTTCTCCCGAATTCGGGAGCCACCATCTTATGTCATCGGAGCAAGAGGAGTTTAATGCTTTCGTTTTTGATCTTACAAGGCCATCCACTTTTCCTATTGATGTTCCAATTACTTCGTCACCTACACCTACTACCATTTTCACATCCTCTGAGATTATATCCATTCCTGCTCCAGTTCCTACATCCAGGCCTAGTTCACAACCGGGGCCAGAGGCCGAGAAGATAGCGATGCTCCACAGTTTGGATAACCCTTTAGCGTCTTTGAAAGGGGATATAACTGTAACAGAGGCTAAGGAGTAGGAGACACGGACGGAGCAGCCATAGAAGACTCCATAAGATTTGATTTCTGTTAAGATGGAAAGAGTGGAGGTGATCAAGGCTTCGAAGAATTCTCAAAATTGAGAAAAGGGAAGGGGAAGGGAGGCTCTTTTGAGAAGATTTTTGAGGAAGATGAGGAGATCTCCACCGAAGTGTTCATTAATGTTACCAGCAATGACACTTGTCATCAAAAGAAGCAGAAACTGCCAACAAAAGGTGGAAAGGGTAGTGGTGGCAAGAAGCGCTGAGCGGCCGGTGTGAGGATGGACTTGATTTTTGCTTACAGCTTGTAGGGAGCTTGACTTGTTTCTTTCTAAGTTAATCTGTTCAAGTGTCGAGTCTGCATTTTGTGTCCTTATTGTAGAGTTTGTATTTTCTCTTTGTTGGACGTTGTTGTGTAGGTAAGACCCCAACATTTTGATCTTATGTACAAAAGATCATAAGCAATACAATGACGTTTTGATTGTACTTTTATCTATCTATTAATATATGCTATGTGTACTTGTGCTAGTTACATTTCTATTTCTTTGATTATAGCCAAAGTCCCTAATTCGTAGTAATAAAACTTAGAGATTGATAGCACTTAGAGAATATTTTCTTAAAAATTCACAAAACTTTTAAAAAAAATTCTGTTGGCTCGATTTTTCGGCAAGTAGAGAAAAAAGAAGAAAGAAAGCAAGCAGACAAAGGCGTGTAAGACAAAGCTGCCAGACTAGATGCTTCGTTCGACATTCACTAAAATGTCGAACCAAATATATAGTCCGACATGTTGAACTAGATGTTTGGTCTGACATCCTCTTATATGCCAGACCAAATATCTAGTCCGGCATCCTCTGATATGCTGGACCAAACATTTGGTCCGGTAGGTAGCTCCAGAGTAGAAGCATCAAACTAGAGAAGGAAGAACAACCAGGTGAGGCAAGCTCCATGACCCAAATATTGATCCAAACACTCCTGCCTAAATGTCAAACCAAATTCGAAAAGTTATAATCTCGACCTCCATACTTCACAACTACACTTTATAAATACCAGAGCTTCTCAACAACAATAGGGACGGTTTTTGGGAGAAAAGAGGGAAAACTCTGCTGGGACTCAGTCACTCCAGCTACTTCAAATTTTTACTCTTTTCGAAAAAATTGTATTTGTAATCAAATAAAAGTAAGAGTAATAAAATGGACAGTGGATGTAGGCACATTCTGGCCGAACCACTATAAAACCATGTGTGATTTACTTTCCTTAACTGCTTTTCGACTTTGAGCCTGAGAATTGTTCCGTGACTTCAAAAATTATCCTCTAACATAATGGAACATACGAAAAAACTCCAAATCAATCAACCTAAACGTGACCTAGCTAAAATCAAACTTAGAGGTGTTTGTCCAATTTTTGGCAAACATTTTTGGTGCTTTCACTGAGAACAACATAGAGAGCCGAACTCCTCTATCCATTTGCCTTACAAGCCTTAACTCAGCGCTAGAGCATGGCTCCCCCTAGGCATAACACTAACACGGTAAGAGCACAGCCACTACCAATAGACCCAATCCTATCCAAGAAGATCAAGAAAACCAAGCTGCCCACTCTCTACATCCTGGCTAGGTTGTTACCCAAGAAGACTTAGATAGGGTTGTGAATGAGATGACTGACCGCTTTGCTGCCAAAGAAAAAGCTTGGGTTGAGTAACTCATGACACGCTTAAGAGGCACAGAGGAATCCATTCGCAATACTGAATCTCGAGGTCAGTCTCAATTTGGAGAATCACATAGAAGGAACAGATCTCCTGCAAACGATGTATCCAATCAAGAAGACGCAAGGGCCCGAAGCCGAGCCAGGACTCAACACGAAGCCAGTCCCGAAAGATCATCAAGAGTTGGGCCCAGTTAAGGGGGCACCAGACAAGGACCAAATGTGGCTGATCTTGTCATACTTTGAGCCAACCATTGCCAATCTTGCCTCAATCATGGTTCCAGAGGCCATCAATATCAAAAGGAATCCCCCACTTCTCCCAGGGTCGCCCCAGAATCGAAGGAGAGGATGACGCACCTCTTTAGGAACCTCAACCGCGAACAACTCGAAAGAGGGATAGATGCAAGGGTGTCCAGCCCCTTTACCAGGGATATAGAAGCGGTAGTCATTCCTTAAGAATGGAAGATTCCCACCATGGATCCCTATAAAGGCATGTTCAACTCAATCTTCCGCTTGCAGCGCTACACCCAACATATGCTCATAAATTGAGAAACGGAAAGCGTACAGTGTAAATGTTTTTCGCTATTCTTTTTAGACCTAGCAATCGCATGGTTTTGTCGCCTAACTCATGGCTCCATTAGCTCTTGGGAAATGTTGAAGGAGAAATTTTAGTTTAAAACTCAGATGAAAGGCTTACATTGATGGCACTGTGCAGAGGCGTCTAATCTGATTCAAAGCTCGTAAGATGATTGATGAAGGAAAAACATCTAACTCTTCATGATTTCTTTCATGAAGCTGGAAAGTACATGAGATTGGAGGACACAACGGCCCACCGACATAGCGACCAACCCACAAAGACTTCTAGTCTAAGGACACATGAGTGCCCCGCTTCGAGAGGAAGGGAATAAACTGAACAATGAAGGAAAAACTGGCCACCAAAGCAACTTTGGAACTGAAAAAGGCAATAAGGGACGATACGGACCTAGACAAAGACTCGATTCATACAGTCCTCTAAATGACATTATGGAGAACATTTACATGGCTACTCAACACGAGTTGAAATACAAACGCCCTCCGTACAAAAAAGAGTCAGAAGCTGCAATTAGAACGGGAAAATATTATTGTTTCCATGAGTCTCATGGGCATAACACCAAAGAATGCCATCATTTGCGGGATCTCATTAAGGAATACATCTGAATAAAGAAACAGGAACGATACATGCAGAAAGGACGCAACTCTCCCGCTTTGGTCCACAAGGAATCTGGGCAACCCCCTCAAGGGAACAATAAGGAAGGGGCAGGTATGAGCCGCTCTAATGGAGAAGATGTTTGTCCACATCATATTTGGAAACCTGCATATAGCCGATGGAAGTTGGGCCGAAATGGAGAGGTGTGGGATATCCTTGAAAGACAAGGAAGGATATGTTCATTCCATAACTTAAGGGCGCATCGCAAAACAGAGAGAAAGAGCTGACATAACCTTCAACGATGAACATTTGGTTGGAAAACAGTATCCACACACTGATCCCATGGTTATCTCCGCTTGGATCGACTCGGTAGAGGTGTTCCGCATTTTAGTCGACAAGGAAGCTCGGTGAATATTTTATTCAAACATGCATTCAAAAAAATAAAGTTGTCAATGAAAGATATATCCTCGTGCCATAGGCCCTTACGCGGATTCATTGGGGAAGCCACGATGACGCTTGGACAGCTAGACTTGCTCATTAAGCTAGGAAGCCACCCTCGATTAGTTGTCCAAAAGCAAACATTCATGCTAGTAGGTGGACATTCTGCCTACAACGCATTCTTGGGAAGGCTTGCATTATCAGATTTCTAGGTAGTCTTGGCACTATGGTGTTTGAAGATGAAATTCCCAACTGATAACGGAATAGGGGAAGTAGAAGGCGACTAAGACGCAGCTCGCGATTGCTATGTGGTAGAACTTTGCAAAAACAAGAAGGAGGAAAAAGGGAAAGGCGTAGGGATCTCCCGCTACGCCAAAAATGCGTTAGCATAGCAATCAAAGAAGGCCCCTTCTCTCGAATATACAAGTGGCCCATTTAACGAGTTGGACCCTAAAGATAGAGGAGACGTGGTCAACGCCGAGCTCATGGAGGCTATGGAACATGTGATGGTAGACAAACACGATAAAACAAGGTTTTTAAAGATAGGTTCTCAGTAGAACCAGTACCTAAAAATCCAGCTAATAAGATTTCTACGCAAGAACTTGGATGTATTCGCATGACCCACGAAGACATGGTGGGAATATCATTAGATTTAGCTTGTCATTCCCTCAACATTGACCCAACCAAGATCCCGATCAAATAAAAGAAAAGAAGCATGGGGTTGGAACGGTCATCCGCTCTCGATGAAGAGTTGAAGAAGCCGCTCACCAACAACTTTATCCGCAAAGCCATTTACCCAAAATGGATCTCCAACTCGGGTTTAGTGAAAAATCCTAATGGGAAGTGTCAGACCTGCGTTGACTTCTCCAACCTCAATGATGCTTGCCCCAAAGACTATTTTTCTTTGCCCCGAATCGACCGACTGATAGATGGAACCGCATGACATGATTTGTTGTCATTCATGGATGCATATTCAGGATATAACCAGATCCACATGCATGTGCTGAATCAAGAACATACTAGCTTCATCACGGATCTAGGCCTATATTGCTACAAGGTTATTTCCATAATGAACGTCGGCGCTACCTTTCAACGTCTAGTTACTATGATGTTTGAGCGGCAAATTGGTCACTCCATGGAAGTCTATGTCGATGACATACTTGTCAAATCGAGAAGAGCAACGGATCGTTTGAGCCACCCATATGAGATGTGCCGAATAATACGTAAATGCCAAATGAAGTTGAATCGTCTAAAATGCTCTTTTGCAGTGTCTTCGGGTAAATTCTTAGGTTTCATTATGCGCACTAGAGGAGTAGAGGCGAATCTTGAAAAAGTACAAGCTTTGAAAGATGTCAAAACCCCAGCCACGCGATGGGAAATGCAGAGCCTGAATGGGAAGGTAGCCGCTTTAAGCAGGTTTATATCCAATCCATAGAAAAGTGCGTCCCGTTCTTCGAAGCACTCAAAAAGGAAAAAAGGAAAATTTGAATAGACCGATGAATGCTACTCTGCCTTACAAACTGTACTAGAACACCTACAAAAGTCATCGGTGCTCTCCACTCCGATAGATGGAGAGAGCCTCTATTTATACCTAGCTGATCTTCCCATATACTAGCCACATTAGTATGAGAAGATGATCGTATCCAAAGACTAGTATACTTCATTAGCAAAATATACACGTGGGCAGAAGTTAGAAACCAAAAATCGAAAAATTGGCTTATTGTCTGCTCATAGCATCCAGGAAATTACGTCATTAATTTTAGTTGCATTCCATTAGAGTTTAAACGGATCAACCTCTGAGATAAGTTTTTCATAAACCGGACATGTCAGGGCGCCTATTAAAATGGTGCACCGAGCCGAAGCAGTACGACAATACTTACCACTTGCGCACCACAATTAAAGGACAAGCCTTGGCTGATTTCATAGCTGAGTTCATAATGCAAGATGAAGGGGTAGCAGTAAGAATTGAGGAATCTTTCGATTGGAATAAGTTTGTTGATGGGGCATCAATTGAGCTTGGCTTTGGGGCAGGTGTCATAATAGTCACGCCTCAAGGAAGGAAATTAAGGTATTCATTAAAGCTAAAGTTCACCGCAACCAATAACAAAGCTGAATATGAGGTAGTGATAGCTGGCCTAGAAACCTTTAGAGAAATAGGAGTTAAGTCGATAGGAATACATAGTGATTCACAACTAATTGTGAACCAGATCCTTGGAGAATTCCATATTCGAGTACAAAGGCTTACGTCCTACCTAAGTAGGGCAAAACCCCTCCTTAACGAGCTAGATCACTATATAATAAAATATATCCTACGAGAGGAGAATCAAGAGGTGGACACCCTCGCCAAAGAGGCTTGCATGAGAACCCAGTCAATGCTAAGGGTAACCCCATCATGAGACAATCCACACCTAGATTCAATTGTCTACAAATCACACTGATCGCGGGCAGGGAGGAGAAATGGATGACCCCATCTTTAGATAGTTACAAGAAGGAACCCTACTAGCAGATTGAAATGAAGTCAGGAGAATCTTAAGGAAGGCATCCCGTTACACCATCCAGAATGACATACTGTACCGTCGTGGCTTTTCCAACCCACTACTAAGTTATGCTGCCGAAACGAAGCAAAAGATATCCTTAACAACATTCATCAAGGGAGCTGCGGCGACTACATCGGAGGGCATACTCTAGCCAGAAAGATCCTACGCTATAGATACTTTTGGCCCACACTGAACAAGGATGCAGCCGTGTTCGTTAAGAAATGTGACAAATGGCAAAGATTTTCCAAAATCCCAAGATTACCACCTACCGGTTTAATACAGATGGTCAGTCTCAGGCCCTTTGTCATATGGGAAATTGATCTGATTGGGGAACTCCCCATGGGTCGAGGATGAGCAAAATACACTATAGTGGTAGTGGATTATTTTACCAAATGCTTGGAAGTGAAGCCTTTGAACAAAATTTCATCTACCAAAGTGATATACTTCCTAATACGTAACATCCTGTGCAGGTATAGGGTGCCACAGAAGATCATATCAGATAACGGACTCTAATTCTACAGTGAAGAATTCTCTAATTGTTGCCATGAACATTGGATTGCCCAAATTTTCTCGGTCATGGCATATCCCAAGACAAATGGGCAAGTCGAAGTAGTAAACAAGGTGTTGAAAACATTGATCAAGAAGAATCTAGAGAAGTCTAAGGGGGCATGGGTCGACTAACTGCCTACTGCTTTGTGGGCCTGCCGAACTTCTTACAAGATTGCAACAAAACACACGCCATTCACATTAGCAAATGGAACCGAATCCATGCTTCCCATCGAAACAGTCATCCCCTCGCGCCACAAGATGCACTACAATCCGGAAGAAAACGAGGAGTTCCTAAACATGTCACTCGACCTGATCGAGGAAAAAAGAAACGATGCTACCCTCAATGTTGCCACTCATAGACAGAAGGTGGCAAGGCAATACAACTCTAAGGTGAAGCCTCGAGCATTGCAAGAGGGGGACTTGGTACTCAAGTGAGTCTTCCCACAACTAGGGGCACTAGATCCAATTTGAGAAGGGACATTTGTTGTTCATAATGATCTTCACAATAAGGCTTAAATCTTGTCGATGGTAAATGGAGAGATGTTTGAGAAAGCATGGAATCTCCAACATCTCTATCACTATTTCTCTTGAGCTCTAAAGAAACCTATACTAAATGAAGCAATAAAAGAAAGACAGTGGACGTAGGCATATTTCGGTCGAACCACTATGAAATTTGGTGTCATGCATTACTTATCTTATTTGAACATTCTTTCATTTAATTATTTTATCTAATGACTATTCCTACTGCAAGCAATTGCAGGTACTTGCCGGCAGTAGTGAAAGTAAGATAGCCATGATAAGGGGCACGAAACAAGCCTTCGAAATTCGCTACTGACGATCGGCACCCCCCAGTCGGCAATGATGAACAGATCATATGCCATGGATTAGGCATGATTTATAGCCTAGGAGGTTCATCATTGGCGTTCGGCATGTTGGTAACTGCGAACCGGTTATAAACCCTATGATGAAGGCGTGGCTGCAACCAAGGGTAGTTCGCACTTGATGATCGACATTACGCATGTCGGTAATGATGAATCAAATAATACTCACGACACGGGCGATAGCCTGAGTAGTTATCATTAGCGATCGGCCTTGAATATAGCAACACATTTATGGTTTTCTATGTCTATGAATACTATAACAATTAACTAAGTCGTAAACAGTTCATAAGTAGATGAAATAGACTATGAAATCATGCATCGAAAAAGTCATTCTAGATAAATATACAAAAGACATAAATAAAACATTACATATTTGAAATCTTTATGTACAAATATTTTTGTTTATATATACAAATACTGAACAGCCATACATCCTTCAGGAATACGTGCAGAAAATGAAAGGAAAACTTCATCAACTAGGGAGGAAGAATGGCCTTGTCACTTGGTTTTCTCCATCCGGCCATGTCTCCTGAAGTCTCAGATTGCTTGAGAAACTCAGCCTTCTTTTGCAAAGGCCCAACCTGTCCCAAAGAAGTCCCTCCATGATGCAAGTAAGGGAAGTCATAAGCTTCGCAGTCCAGAATAAGTAATAACGAAGCTAAAGTAAAAGGATGAGATACATGCAGTAATGTGGAATGGATCACCAGGCCCCTCGAAATCCGACCCATCCTCATCATTCTCGTCCTCCGCGAGCAACTCATAACCCTTTGCGATGGCTTTAGTCTCATCCACCGTGAATTGGCTGTTCACCATTCGAATGTCATACATGCTCCCTCCTACGTGATTGCAGCCTTAGCCTCCTCAATGAGTCAAGCATGGATTCCTATCATCACTTGAGGACAATCATCCATCCACTGAAGGTTCCTTTGTTTCCAAAACATGTAATACGTATCCTTCAACATCTGGTTGAGTGTATAACAAAAGTCTCTGGATTTGTCAACTTCGATGTCGAGAGACACCACATTATTCATGTACTGTTCCTTATCCCTCCTCAATTGGGCCTGCTCTGCCTTTAACCTATCAATTTCATCCAGGTACGAGTCCTTTTCCTTTGCCACTCCCCTCGAGACTCCTTCAGCTCAGCTAATTCCTCCTTTGATTTCTTCACCTTACCCTTGATTGAGCGAATCCGCTTTAGATCCTTCTACCGAGCCTCATCCATTAAACTGATAGCCATGTCAATCTGTATCTTGCATAGGTCGGTGACCTCTCTCGTTGTGTCTTCCTTGGCTTTCCTTATCTTAGATGCGTGAGATGCTTTGACTACCTCTAACTTATCCTCCATCCCCCTGAGTGCCTTGTGAAGATCCTCTACCTCCAAATGCAACCATACATTGACATTCCCAACTTCTTCACCAGCCTTGGCTCAGTGGGATTGGTAATCTATAATTTTCCCAGTCTCTTTCGTAATCCGGGCCATCCTCATTCTCAAGTTGGCGAAATCAAGAGTCTTTGCCTCATCTAAGACCCAGACCAAAGGATTTCAAGGCAGAAGATACTCGATATCCAATTCCGCCGAATGACGAACCGCATAGTTTGGATTGTTATCGGATGACTGTCAAAGAGATTCCGCATCAGCTACTGATAATTCGAGAAATAAATATCGAAATTTCCCTTCCCTAAATCATCTGGCACTTCGTGCACTTCAGGACCCATTGGATTTTGATGGCGACAGCGAGAGGAAGTTTCGAAACTAAGGGTAGTGGCATCCTTATTCGGCGACCTCGCACATTTCTAGGACGATTCGCGACTTTCTCCTCTGTCCAGTCCCGACGAAGTCTCCTTAATATTCCCTTGCATAGAATTTTCCTCCTAAAAAGTCATCTTGGAAGAAATGAATGCCCCTTTCATCCGTTTGAACTTCTCGAGCCGCCTAGATACTTCAATCTACTTCGATTTCCTCTTTTTCCCTGTAATGTGAATAACATCGTTAGAACAGAGACATAGAGAAAGTATAAAAACAAAACGTGCAAGAAACTGGGACACCACAAGCTACTACGAACTCTTAGGGTAGACTAGATCAAGTGAACGGGATGTGGTCTACACCTGGATGGGGCTCCACTCGGAGGAAGGAGAACACGTGGCGACCAAGCTTTATTGGATTGAAGAGCAGGTGGAGACTGGGACTAGTCAAAAAACAAAAATTCTCAAGAAGTATCCCAAAATCCATATAGTAATCAAAAGTACCTGGGGAAATCCCAAATTCCTCGTCTACTCCTGCTACGCCTTGCATTGGAAAAAGTGGCATTCCACCAAAGTCACCCGAAGCTACACTCTCTTGGGAGGGGTCAGCGATAAAAGTTGGCCCAGGAACCGGCTCAGGTTGATCTAACTGCTCGGGCCACTCCCACACAGCTTCGGCATTCTTCAAGGGAGTTGCACCCAAGCCTTAGCTACCTATGATCACCATATTTGGAGAAGCATGAGCCTCCGATTCCATTGCCTTGGAATCTCCCTCCGACCTTTCCTCCTCTTCACTCTTTCCCTCTAAATGGGAACCCTCCTTGTTATCAGGGAAGGAGCATCTCGTATATGCAAAGATTTCCTCGAACTGGGAGGACGAACTGCGCTCTTCTTATGCCTCACCCTCTTCCTCATGAACCTTTCCTTTATCCACATCTCCCCCTCCTCCTCCAACTACCACTGCTTTCTCGGCTAAGCTTGGCCCGATCTTGTACATGGATTTTCTGGGGCCGATTAAGTTGTGGAAACAAAGGGATGTATTGTGGAGTAGGAACGAGGCTTCCCTCTCGACCTCTGGGATAGCTAATATTTCCTTGGCTATATTTTTCAAATCTTTGTCCTCCACCACCTTCACGCAACCTGAAAAATATGGAGCAATAAGAAACCAAGTCGACAGAAAGCTTAGAAAAGATACAATGATGACTTACAACCAGATGTGAAAGCGTGTTAAGGAACATAATCATCGTGCATAAAGAAACACGCCATCTTGAACATGCTAAACTTAGAGTATAAATCAAGGATGGGCTTAAATTTGTGAGAGGACTCTAAGCTGATGAAGGGACTCCCCTTTTGATAACTCCTCACATTGTATAAGTATCTGACCTCTCTAAGGGTAGGAAGTCTTTGATAACGTTTCTCGAATATCAGGTATAAGCATGTTAGGATGGTGTAAGAGTTCGGTTGAAGTTGCATGGGAGTGACTTTCAAGTAAATCACATAGCTGGCGATCCAATCGGTGAGTGGAGGAATTGCGCCGCCATACAATGGTACTTACTGTATGCCATATATCCACCTGGGGGAAAGCAGGCTCTATCATCCGGGTAGGGTAGTATCATGTCCCGATGAGCTATCCCAACGTAGGAGCTATCCCAACGTAGGAGCTATCGAGTCAAGCTTTTTTATCATCGGCATGCTGGGATAAAACTCTAAAGGTCAAACCAGCATCTGACTAAGAGCATAGCCCTCCACCAAAGAATATGCAAAAATGGTTTGTTTAGGGGGATTGGCAGGAACATCAGAAGAAGAAGGACCAGCCTCGGCAGGCTGTGAAGATTCATGCTTGGATCAAAGCTCGTGACTAGACGACATATTCCTGCATAAAGAATCTAAAGATAAGTGTAAGTCCAACAAAGGTACAATCGTAAATGGAAGTTAAAACATTCGCGGGGAACCTCCTATTGTCTAGCCTAGTTGAAACCATATTCCTAACCTAACAATCTTAAGAAACTTCACCTTTAGTCGACATACCTATAAACCATGTGCTCGGGAAATTTAGTCCGACATTATCCTATAGCGAAAGCCGAACGACATCCCAACTCCGAACCAAACACTACCGATCCATCCTTAGCACTACAATCGATCACAGGCTCATAACCAGTTGCCTGGACTTCACCACTCCATCCCTATCATCTCCATTTACATCATTTCATCTTGTCCCGTCATTCTGCTTCATCTCCACAGAAATTCTTCGGTTAACCACTATCCCTCTCCATCTCTCTCTAGTCCACAGTCCAATACTGAACCTTAGGGTCATGACTGCCAACATGTTCAAACTCCATCGACTCATCCTGAAAATTCCATTCATAGATTGTATACAATCGCAACAAAACCCACCTTCACTAAGCATAATCCCATTCTTCACTAAATCCGAAACCAAAAGCCTAAAAACCCCAGGTCAGAAGAATAGTTTTTAGAAAATCTTACCTAAAGCAATAATGGTGTAGAGATATTTGAATCCAAGCAATACAAGCGAGTTCAAAGAGGACCCCAATCGAATGAAAATAAGTTGGAGAAATTGAATTAATAAAATAGGAGTAAAAGAATAAGGAGTGAAGGCAGTATTTAAAGTGGAAAAGGGAAGAAAGATGAACAATCGCAAGTTTTCGATCGATGGTAGGAGCTTGATGCCGAACCAACAAAGCATGTCATGTAATTACATGTCATACGTTGGAGGGCAAGTGTTGGCTCGGTTTTTCAGCAAGCAGAGAAAAAAGGTAAAAAGGAAGCAAAAGCCGAAAAAGTCATGGAAGACGGGACTACTGAACTAGCTGCTTGGTTCGACATTCACTAAAATGCCAAACCAAATATATGGTCTGACATGCCGGATCAGATATTTAGTTCAGCATCATGATATGCCGGACCAAATATCTGGTCTGACATCCTCTGATATGTTGGACCAAATATTTGATCTGGCATTCTGTGATATGCCGGACCAAATATTTTGTCCGGCATGACACATCCGTCACCGGACCAAACATTTGGTCTAGTACACAGGCGTGCCCGATCAATTGTTTGGTCTGAAAAATAGGTGGCTCCAGAGTAGAAGCACCGAACCAGAGAAGTAAGAACAACCAGGCCAGGCAAGCTCCATGACCCAAATGCCGATCCAAATGCACCTTCCTAGATGTCGAACCAGATTTAGGGAGTTATAATCTCCACCTCCACACTTCACAACTCCACTCTATAAATACCAGAGCTTCTCAACAACAATGGAGATGGTTTTCGGGAGAAAAGAGGGAAAACTATGCTGAGACTCGGTCACTCCAACTAATTCAAGTTTTTATCTTTCTGAACAAACTTGTATCTATAATCAAATCAAAGTAAGGATAATAAAATAGATAGTGGATGTAGGCACATTATGGATGAACCACTATAAAACCCTGTGTGATTTACTTTCCTTGTTTGCTTTTTGACTTTGAGCTTGAGAATTGTTCTGTGACTGCAAAAATTATCCCCTAACATATTGGAACGTAAAAAACTCCAAATCAAGCAACCTAAACGTGACCTAGCTAAAATCTAACTTAGAAGTGTTTGTTCAATTTTTGTGCAAATATTTTCTAAAACTTAGAAATTTTTGCTTAGAATTTTTGTTTGGAAGTTGATAAAACTTTGAGATAGAACTTGTGAACTTGTTGTTGTTTGGAGTGACAGAACCTGTGAACTTATTGCATTTGTTTGGTTCTATCTTAGTATAGATGTATTCCTCCAGTTCATGGGGATGTTCACTTTAAACAATTTCCAAGTAGCCGATAACTTATGGTTTAAATAATCTTTAAAAATTAAGCCAAGTTACAACTTGATTCTACTTTTTTTCTCTTTTTTGGAGGTATTGTGATTTTAGCATCCAATCTCATTTTTTGCAACATTCAGGTGAATATGCAATTTACGCATGGGTATGTCTTGTTGATCATTGAGTTCCCTCCTTCCAACGCCAACTTTGTCTAGGTTGCATTCATTATTCATAACCATATGTGTGCAGTTTATCATGCTCTTTGGTGTTGCCTATCATCGGGAACCGTGAGGATTTGAAATTTTGGTGCGCGACTTATGAGACGCGTGGCTTTTGTTTTTCCTCGGTGTTGCCTATCTTCGGACAACATGAGGAGTTGTTATTTTGGTGCTCCTCGGAGTTCCTATCTTCGGCAACATATGGAATTTTAGTTTTGGTGCCCCTTGGCGTTGCCTGTCTTCGGGCAACTTAAGGAGTTTTGATTTTGGTGCTCCTCGATGTTGCCTATCTTCAGGCAACATAAGGAGTTTTGGTTTTGGTGCTCCTTGGTGTTTCCTATCTTTGGGCAGCACGAGGAGTTTTGATTTTCCTTGGTTTTACATATCTTCGGCGAACACGAGGAGTTTTGACTTTCCTTGGTGTTTCCTATCTTTGGGAAACACGAGAAGTTGTTATTTTGATGCTCCTCGGTGTTACCTATCTTCGGGAAATACGGGGAGTTTTAATTTTCGAGCCCCTTGGTGTTGCCTATCTTCGAGCAACAAGGGGAGTTTTGATTTCCTTGGTGTTTCTATCTACGAGAAATACGTGGAGTTTTTGTTTTAATGCTCCTCAGTGTTGTCTATCTTCGGAAAAAATGAGGAGTTTTGATTTTCATGCTCCTCGATGTTGCTTACCTTCGAGCAACAAGAGGAGTTTTGATTTTCCCTGGTGTTGGCTACCTTTGGGAAACACGAGGAGTTATTATTTTGATGTTCCTCGGTGTTTCCTATCTTCGAGAAACATGAGGAGTTTTGATTTTCCTTTGTGTTTCCTATCTTCAAGCAACATGAGGAGTTGTTATTTTGATGCTCCTCTGTGTTTCCTTATCTTCATAAAACATGAGAAGTTTTGATTTTGGTGCTCCTCGATGTTGCCTATCTTCGAGCAACACGAGGAATTTTGATTTTTCTTAGTGTTACCTATCTTCAAGCAACACGAGGAGTTTTGATTTTGGTTCTCCTCGATGTTGCCTATCTTCGGGCAACCCGAGGAGTTTTTATTATTTTTTAGTCCTCTCGATGTTGCTAGAGCAGTACCAATTGTCAGAGGGTAAAGATTGGGTTTTCCCGATCCAACAGTTTGAGTCGATTTGTTTCCGTTGACTCAGCGGTTAATTATTTTGAACATAGTTTGGTTTATTCAAGAAGAAAACTTTATTAAGGAAAGCATGGCGGATTCTTCGCCTATTTACAATGTCTCCAGCATACACGGGATGCCTTATTTGCTGAAAAATAGAAAAAACATAAAGTAGTTTCTAAAATAGCGACAGAGTGATTCACTATTCCAGGATTTGGGGATTGTGACCCCATCAACGATCGTCCGCTTAAAAGTCTTGTCCTTGATATTTTGATTAATGATATATGGTCCTTTGCAGCTTGGTCGGAAGGTCCCCGAAATAGGGTAAAATTGCTTGAGCACGAGATCTCCAACTTCGAAGGTTTGACTATGAACTTTGGAGTTGAAGTGCTGAGCGACCCATTTTTGGTGGGTAGTAGTTCTCAACTTCGCTTCCTTTATTTTTCGTCGACCATGTCTAGCGATTCAAGTAGGAGCTGATTTTTTTGATGATTGAAATTCTACCTACGATGTGAGGGGACTTCTAACTCAACATGAATCACTGCCTCTGCACGATATGCTAAAGCGAACAGGGTGTGGCCAGCTTGCGCTTTATGTCATCTTGTAGGCCTATAGTGCGAGTAGAATTTCGTTAATCTAATTCCTTTTTGCTTTTTTTAGTTGCTTTTTGATGGCGGATTTGATGATCTTGATCATTGCTTCCACTTGCTCGTTTGCCTGTGGATTAGCCACTGCGGAAAAGCATTTTTTTATTCGGAAGCGTCTGTAGAAGCCTTTAAATTTGGCACTTTCGATTATGTTCCATTGTCAAGGATGATTTTTTGCGGCATACCAAACCCGCAAATGATGTTTTTAGTAACAAAGTTAATAACTTTCTTTGTGGTTTTGACGGCTAACGGTTCCACTTTGGCCCACTTTGTAAGATAATCTACGGCATCTATAGCATATTTGGCTCCTCCTTTTCATATTGGAAGGACGCCAATCAAATTGATCCCCATATTGCATATAGCCTTAGGCTGACTATGTGTGTTAGTTCCTTTGAAGGATTTCTCTTGATTTTATTGAATCTCTGACAGTGTTCGCATTTTCTCGCGCGATCTGCGATGTCATGATTTATTATTGGCCAGAAGTACCCGTATCGAAGGACTTTCTTTTCAGTGTCTGCCCCCAGTGTGGTCTTCACACTCGCCTTCATGTACTTCCTTCACGATTCGCCATGCTTCATCATCGGTCATACACCTAAGAAGAGGGGTCAAGAATCCCCTACGATAGAGAATTTCGTCCTGTATCATTAACCGTAGCGCCTTTCGGAGGAGCTTCTTCCATTGATATAGTCAGTTGGAAGGGTTCCCGCAAGTAGATAGTCTTTTATCAGTGTCATCCATGTTTTGGTTCAACGGTGGTCTCGAAAATCCATTCTACGTCCATTTCATCTATTCTTGGGTTGGTTAGAGTTACCACTAGGACCAACCCCAATGGCTACGCTTTGCCGGAGCTCGCTAGTTTATCCAGATAATCTACCTTGGTGTTTTTCTCCTATGGTATATGAGTTATAGTATAGTGCTTGATGTCGCTTAGCTGCTCTTGCTCTTTGGACAGATATGAGGCAAGATTTTTACCACGCTCTTGGTACCCCACTTTTACTTGACACACGACCGGCTGGGAGTCGCTGAATATATGGATAGATATTATCTTGAGTTCCTTCACAACCTTCATCCCTACGATCAGTGCTTCGTATTCCACTACATTATTTGTTGCTGGGAGTTCCAAGTGCAAATCATAGTTAATGGCTCGCTCCTTAGGGGTTCGAGTACTACCCTCGCTCTCGCACAGAAGTTGTTGGATGTGCCTGAACCAATGAGCTTACAGTGCATGTCCGTTTTCGATTGAACTTCCACCTCCTCGTCTCTTATAGTAAATTCAACAATGAAGTCGGCCAATTCTTGCCCATTGATTGCTTTTCTTGGATGGTATTGGCTCAATTCTATATTCCACTTGAGTAGCCATCTGGAAGTTTCTGGCCGGTATAAAACTTGCTTCAGGCGTTGGTCAGTCAATACTTTAATCGGATGAGCATGGAAGTATGGTCATAACTTTCGAGATGCAATCAAAAGGCAATATGCTAGCCTCTCCAGTTTTGGTTAATTCTTTTTAGCTCTCGTGAATCGTTTGCTAATGTAGTACATGGATAACTGGATTCTCGCTTCTTCCCGCACGAGAGCTGCACTTAGTACGTTCAGGGAGACCGCTAAATAGATGAATAGGTCTTCTCCATCCAACTCCTTTGATAAGATCGGGGGAGCTTCCATGTGTCGTAGCAATTCCTCAAAAGCGGCCTAGCAATCTTCACTCCATTCGAAGTTTTTCCTTCCTTTCTTCAGTGCATCGAAGAACGGTATGCATTTGTCTATAGTTTTAGAGATGAATTGACTCAGTGCTATGACCTTCCTATTCAAGTTTTGAAGTTCCTTCTTATTTTAGGGGTTTCAACTTCCCGTAATGCTGTTATTTGTTTTGGATTCACTTCGATCCCCCGAGCACTTACTATGAATCCCAAGAATTTCCCAAAGGCTACTCCAAAGTGGAACTTGAGTGGATTAAGTTTCATTCCATACTTCTAGAATATTTTGAACATTCCAGCAAGGTTTTCAAGATGGTTGGAAGTTACTCAAGATTTGACTAGCGTATCGTCCACGTAAACTTCCATGGTCTTCCCAATCTAGCGTTGGAACATAGTATTCACTAGCCTATGGTATGTTACCCCTACTTTTTTCAAACCAAATGGCATTACTCGCTAATAGTACAGTCCTAGAGCAGTGATGAAGAGGGTGTTCTCTTGGTTTGGTCATGCATCAGGATCTGGTTATAGCCCGAGTATGCATCCATAAATGACAATATTTCATGTCCCGATGTTCCATCCACTAGTTGATCCATTCTAGGGAGCAGAAGCTATCCTTCAGACATGCTTTATTGTGGTTCAAGAAATAAATATAGGTTCACCATTTTCCATTAGACTTTTTGACTATTTTCCATTATCTGGTTGATCTCTTCAGCCACCTTATTCAGCTCGTCCCTACTGACAACTTCATGCTAATTAGAGGATCCTAGTGCTTGATTTCCTAAGTTAGCACCATTTACCTCAGCTTGTTGGAGACTAATACCTTATGTGGCTATTTCTACCCTTATGGATCTCCTAGAGCCAGTACTTCTTCTTCCAAGAACAATTGGCTTTAAAACAGCGAGTTCTTCAAGCAAAGATTGGGGATCCAACTTCTAGACCTCTGAGATCTAAAGTAGAAAGCTACTTCTGGACCTTGAGTTGGGTTCTCAGTGAAAGTACCAAAATATTGACCTAAACAATGGACCAATACCCTGGTTTGAGTTTGAAAGCACCAGCCCTGTTCTGACAGAGCAATATCAGAGATAACATGTAAAGAAAAAGAACCGTAAAGGAAAGAAGATAGAGAATTTTTATAGTGGCTCAGCTGTTGATGTAGCCTACGTTCACTTTATAGCTTTACTATAGAGTGATTGCAGTTACAAGAGTTGTTTGATCATAAGGCTTTGATTGTTTCCTAGCTAGATTGAATCTCCAGAGTAGGAATCCACTGGAGAATCACCGTGTATTCCTATAAAGATTGTTGTGAGGGAGATCGAGAGTAAAGAATAATTCCAACAGAGCTCTAGCAACCAGTCCATAGAAGATCCCATTTATGTTGCCAGTAGGATGGTATTTGTAGAGATCGGAGAGCTTCTGGGCCATGCCTGTCTTTATCAGCTCGCAAGTAGGTGATAGACGACCTAGAGAAACTTTGGCTCGTATAACAAGTCGAAACCATGGGTCACTAATTTTGCAAGCTATCGTCTTGGCTTTTTTGTAGTGTTCCATAGCTGGCTCATTTAAAGGTTTGAGGAGAGGCATGGGTCGCTTATGATCTAAGCACTTAGGATATTTCTGGAGTCTTGGAATTGGAGATGTTTTCATAGCCTTTTATCATTGCTCTTACGTTTTGATAGCAATTCACTAGCTATTTTCATTCAGCTACTGATTGGAATAGAGTAATGCTAATCTCTCGGCTTCGTTGATCTCAGTCATTGTCTTAGTTGTATAGCTTGGCCCTTATCGATACCTCGTCTTAGCTTTTCTAGTTAAGTCCTGAAATATAACGTCTACAAAAGGTTATTTCTTATTCTATTGATTTTTGCTGGGTTAAAATCCCAGATAACAAAGGGCATACTAGAAACTTTCCCTTACCGGGCTGGGCTTGTTGTAAGATATTTCTATAAATTTTCCAAAGTTAGTCCATAAAGATACCATTCTTTTAATGCAATCAAGGACATCTTTATTTTTGGATAACCATTCCTTACCAAGCAATAATTCAAATCCAATAAAATAGAGGAAAAACATATCACTAGAAAAACAACGAGAAAGGTAGGTAACTTGGTCCTTTTTATAAAACATACAAAGGTTTGTTGTACCACCTATGGGATTTAACACATAGATATGGGTATCTACTATTTTTGTGGTAAGCTTCAATTTTTCCACCAATTCTTTGGAAATAAAACCGCAAGAAGCCCCATATCCAATAATACTTTAACCATAATGCCTTCAACTTAAATAGCACCTTCCAGAACTGCTTTTTCCCTGGTCTCTTTTGAAGTTAATGGTTCTTCATCCATAGAATAGGTCTTAGATGATTAGAAAATGTCCATAAATGGACAACCCATCATCATATGCCAAGGGAGGCAATTAGAAAGAGCATCTTTTCTCGTTGCCTCTTATCATTCCAACAATCTTCTATAAATATGTCCTTTCTTTTGACAATTTCCACACCTGGTACCTATTAAATTCTTTTTCTTCTTTCCTCCTTGTTGCCTTTTCGCCTTTGGATTAAATTCCTTCTCACTGGGGTTGTTGCTACTATTGCTAATATTTAGTTCTGATGCTGGCTTCTCCTTATCAAACAATTCATATTGCAAACCCATATCTATTCGGTTCATTATAATCCTTTTAGGTGAGCAACCATTCTATCATGAAATTCTTTTCTCATCCCAGCCATATCATTCTTCTTAAGGGGAGTATCAATTAGTCCAGGCCGAAAGAGAGATAACTAATCAAACCTTCTTAAGCATTCTTCTATCGACATTTCTCCTTGTTTTAGATCCATGAAGCTTTTATAAAGACGGGACTTCCCAGCATCGGGTAGGTATCGTTCTCCAAAAACTTCCTTAAATCTTTCCTATGCATCTTCTGGTTCATTGATGGTAATTGACTCCCACCAAGCCAAAGCCCTATCTTACAATTGCCATGATGCCAGGAAGTGCTTTTGTTCATCCTTGATGCCCAATCCTTTAAATATTCTCTCACTTGAGCAGAACCAAGCTTGAGCTTCACTAATAAATTATGTACCCCTGAATGGTTTCCCACCTAAGTCGGTAGAAGTTAGGCAGAAAGCTGCATGGTTAACTTGAGTTTGTATAGCAACTATCGTTTCTTCAACCCTTTTGTTTCGTTTTCCTCATCCATTTTTAATACTCATTTCCTTCCACCTGAATATGGTCAGAAAAATATCTTTAGGATTATAGACGAAATTATCTTTGGGAATGACATAAAACTCGCATATACTTATTTGGATAAGATTTCAAATGTGCGCTTTCTTGAACTAAACTCATTCTAGGGCAATGCTAACCCTATCTCTAATGAGTTGACCCCAACCAGGCTTAGGTATTCGCTCAACCACAAGATCTGATACCAAATGTGATAAATGAGAATTTTTGACCCTAAAAAATCGACACTAATACACACTTGGTATACCCGTGCCGCAAATACAAGTGCCGAAAATCAAATCGTTATGGGTAAAAAGAAATAAAGATAAAGTATAGAACAAACAGAATCTCACATCTCATTTAAAACACTTACAATTTTACATATGAAAGATTACATACAATTAGTTTAAGTGATTTGTCAGAGTTACAACGTGTACTAACCCAAATAGGATAGTTATAATGGTCTTTCCTTACAAGTGCTAGAAGATACATAATACAGATACATTGGAATATAGGTAACTTCTTTGGAAGACCCAAATTGCTGCATGCTCCATTCCAGATTGCTCCAACCATTCCTAACTACTTGGCTGCCCGGGAAAAATTAGGGCACCCAAAGTTTAAGGGAAAAGAAAATAAACTCCGGGTCGGTCACGAGACTTGTGTGAAAAACTCAAAATACGTGTTTTAAAAACAAAAAGGGTATTTCATAAAACCACATCGCACATAAACATGGAACAGGTTTTTACCTTAGGATAACCAAAACGTTTGCTACGCAAAATCATTTGATGTTATTTTTAATGACATTCTTTGAAAATATTTGCAAGTAAACTTATTAATATTAGCTAAAATTTTTACCGTTATTAAATTTTGGATATGTTAGGCTCTACAAACAAAAATTCTTACAAGGCTCATTCAAAGAATGGATTCTACACAATGGCAATGTGAGGGACTACCATCCTTTCAGAGGTACCTCTAAGGGATATACCTAGGGACCATATATTGAACTCCTATGCCAACACAAAACCGTTCTACCCCTTTGCTGGATAGTACTGAATATGACATCATCCCAGTCATTACCAACCTTTAACGGGATCCCGAAGCATGCATCACATACTCGACATATAGAGAGTAATCTAGGAAGGTGATGACCATCTCCTAATTGGTGCGACCCACATTGCTCTACCACATCTACCCTGCTTTATCCATTTTCGTTTCATGAGGCCTGAGTAACGTTTTACCTTTCACAAAGCACACTCCACTTTGAATGTCACACTGCCATTCCATGATCACTCAACTTATTTCTACAAACGTATAACTCCTGAGCTTGTACATCTTAGAAAAGGGTGTTAAGAAAAGAGAAGTTGCATTCTACACCACCGAATAGATGATACGTTCATAGAGATCAATCAATGTGAATAGAAATGCAATGTTTGACATTCGTCCATACAAGTTGTCCAGGAACAGGTAAAACCGAAGGTACCCTCCTACCACATTTTCTCCAGAGTCACTCCTGGGGTTAGTAGTGAGAAGTCCTTGCATCAAAGATCTTAAATGAAGAATTGCTGCCATAAAAATATGATATGGGAAATTTCCTCCGAGGGTTAGTGACAAGTCGTCTTACATTCCATCTTCCAACTCATATCCATATCATCACTTTGGATAGGTAAATTGGTTCGAAATGGTCTTCGGACATGAATCATGCAAATTCGACCCCAGCTCCTCCAAACCAATCATCGATAAAAGAGGTCAAATGAATAGGAAATCATTCTTTAATTAATTAATCTCTTTATCAAAAACTTTTATGGAGATAAACAATTCTAAAACATTCTTTCAGGTATATAAGGGATCATTAAACCTCTCTTATAAAATCCCTTGATAACATCCAAAGTACTTTTTACTAGGAATCAATTTGAAATCGTTTCATTTTTATTTAGGAAACTTGTTTTCCAAACTCAAGTTGAGATGCTATCTCTTTAACACCCATACGGTGGTCAAGTTATTTGATCGACTCTAAATCTTTAATCATTCCAAAAATTCTTCAAATCATCTTTAAAATGCTTTATAAATCATTTAAAAACATTTATAAAATAATTGAAAAAGAATTGTTAAGTTTAAAACTATCTTTTAAGGGTTATAGAAAAGTGTTGCGGAAGGTGCTTTTTAAGTTATATTGATCAAAACGACTTTTTATTATTTGAAAATTCAATTTTATTACTTAAATCACTTTGAAAACAATTAAAATAATTTATAAGATTTATTCCATATCTTTAAACAATTTTAAAACATCATTTTCAAAGATATCTAGTTTTGGATTCCGAACTGTAAAATGGGATTTTTTTGGAAACTTATTTTACTCATATTTCAAAATCTACTTATCGATATCTCGATTTTCTTTCTACGATGGAAAACTATGGATATAATAGGTCAAAAAATTATTATCTTAAAGAATTCCGAGCTATATTCTAAGTTTTACACTAGTTTGACCTTTACAGTGCGAAATCGCGAACTACCGTTACGCGACGCGCTTATTTTTGACTAAATTTTCCATTTCTTTTCAAACGTCACCAAAACCCTTTTAAATGTTCATAAAACATTTCAAATAAATTTTCAAACCATTTTTAATAGGTTTAACTATTCCATATACACCATTTCATAAATTCAAGGAAAGTCATTTCCTTTGCGCTTATGGACGTGTATATTCGTAAATATATATATATATATATTCAACATTCATATGAAAACAAACAAACTTGATGATCAAAGCATTTTAAACATCTATTGCAAACATCATATCATCATCTAAAATATAATATAATATTTTACAGAGTTCTCACCTTGGATTTTTAACGATTTACTTAAAATTCGATATAGCTGCGCTATTCAAATTCCCAAGCTCACTATTCTTCGCATTTAGCTCCTAGATGCCTCAACCAAGTCTTAAGGAGGCTAAAGGGTGCACAATCTAGGGTGTAGTGAGGAGTGGGCTCGGCCTAGGGTGGAGTGAGTTGGAGTTTGTGAAGAACAAAGAGAAATAAGGAGTTTTGGGATCGTTTTAAGGAGTTTTACTATATATAACAATATATTATAATTTTAGTTTCTTTTTAAAATAATTTTTGACAATATTTCTCTTAGGGTGAAAGCCAGTAAAGAGGAAGCAAAAGCTTTAGAATATGAAGAAGAAGACGAATGAAAAAAGAGAAGAAGGTATGGTATTTATAGGAAAAATAAGTGTGTAAAAGAAGACATGTACACATCACCTTTGCATCACCATTTTAAGGCTTCTTCAACACACCTCTCTCCCTCTTATGCAGGCTAGAAGCCTTCCCTCATGTGCACATCACTTCCATCTTCTCATATGTACATATTTTGACTTATAAAAGCTTAAGGAGTAAGTTTGGTTAAAAGTATCTTTTATATTTAGTATTATATTATCTTTTTACACTTAATTATTTATATATATGTGTGTGTTTATGTGCATATTTTCATGTATGCACATGTACATGTATATGTGTGTGTAACATATTCTTACAACATTGCACAACTTCCACATGTTGTATACTTATATGTCCCGATTCCATTCTTCGGTCATATTTGTTCTTTTAAATTACTATGCATATTTCATAAACAATTTTTGAAAATAAAATTTTCTATTATTCTTTACTAATAAAAATGATCATATTATATTTATAAAATCATACAAATTATTATAAATAATTATTTACAAAATTATTTGTATTATCGGAAAGCTAAATGATATTTACTTAAAGTGATATATTTATGGGTCGTTATAGAAACAACATTCAATAATTCTCAATAAACTCAACCCTGGTTCTTTAGGAAATAAACAGTCAAAGATAAGATCAAAGATAACCTCCTAACCATTAGTGGATGGATTTCCTTATCATTGTCCTAGGAGAACGAAATGAGATTTATATGCATAGTTAACATCATCGGAGATGATTGTGCCATATAAATCATGTGTTTCCCCTAGAAACATTCCAAAGGTACGTTCAGGTCAAATTTCGATAGTTGGTTATTTAACTATCGAATAACAAACATTTAATCAAGAATATAATTTCATGAAAAAAACATTAGTCAAGCACCAAGTAGTACTAGGCCTTTATTAATTAATCCTTTATTAATTAAATTCACTTAGTAAATATTCATTCCCAATATCCTTATACATATATATACACACACACACACACACACACACACAGATATATATATATATATATATATATATATATATATATATATATATATATATATATATATCCACACTCCCTACATTTTCAGTACTTTGAGAATATCCCCATACTTATCTCAATGCTATAAGTATATTCACAAAACTGGAAAGGTTTTCCATTCGATACAATTCAAAAAACATTTACAAATCTCTTACCAATCCCTAAAACTACTTGTAAAACCATTTATAACCTTTTTATAAATCCATCCAACTATTTATAAAGCTCTTCTTATAAACCTATAAACCCATTCGTAAATTTCCTCTATAATTATCTAAAACCGTTTGCAGAGCCTTCTTCATACATTATAAATGAATCTCTTTTTTTATTTCTCCAAAACATTTTACGACTTCTCTTATACAAACCAAATCTATTTGTAAAACCTTATTTATAAATCTCAATTTTTTTATAAATAAAATAATAATCATTTACTTTAAAACACTTTTACATAAAAATAAATATTAATTTTAAAATATCTTAAAATAAAAATAGTTTTCGAAACATTCTTAATAAAACATCAATAGTTTAGCTTATACCTTATTATAAATAATAATAATTAATTTCCAAAACCATATTGATAAATGATTCTATTCAATTTCAAACTATATTGATAAGTTTAAATAATTCACTTTCTAGATATAAAAATATTTATAACAACTTTAAATTGATATTAATAAAAATAATCAACTTTTAAAAACCTAAATATATTTTTCCTTGATAAAAATCCATATTTAATTCTCATCATGGTCATTTCCAAATTAATAAACTATATCTATGAATCTCTTCTATTTTATAAAATCTCCTTTACAAAATCGCTTCATTTATGAATTCTATTTATAACTCCATTCCTTTATAAATCTCAATTATTCATAAATTCCATTGGAAAAAATCACTCATCATTCATTTTTAACGTTGTTTCCAAATGGACAAATTCCTTTTACAAATTCCTTTCGATTTATAAAATATAATTTTACAATCCCAATTTACCCTCGCTTTCTATTTCCAAAATAGAGTCAACTATTTTCTAAAACAAACTTCCATATCTTATAATAAATCCACCGTTCGATTTATTTCATCCATTTGTCAAATAATAATAATTTCTTTGATTTATAACATCATTCATAAATCCACTCTTTTACTAACAAAACATGATTTTGCAAATCTTTACTTAAATTTGTAAAACATTACTTTTGTAAATTGTCATATTTATAGATTTCACCCTTATAAATAAATTATAATATGTATAAATATATAAATATAAATATAACTATATTACTTTGTGTACAATGGTTAGTAACTATTTATATAAAAATATTTCTATTTCCTTTTTAAAACCATATCCTTCATTATAAAAGATGGACTTATCTTCCATGATCTTAAATATCTTTATTTAAAATATTTTATAAATTTATTAAATCATAATATCCAAAAATCATACCTTTGATTTAAAATAAATTACTTCTTCAAAGAATAATTATCCAAAACATATATAATTTCCAAAATAACTTTGATAGTCCTTGTCAAAGTCAATCGCTATTTTATGGTATTTTAAAAAAACCAAAATATAAGACTAGTGCTACTAATATGCTAAATAAACAAAATCTTCTCCATGTCATTCAATATAACATCCAAATATCATATGTCATGATATATATGAAAATTAAAATTAACCTTGTGATAAATCCCGTTAGATACCTCCAACCTGTCCTCCTGCGTCACATATGGTTTATAAACAAATAATATAAAATCGATCATTTCGAGGCAGAATTCGTATATGAAGGGTCATCTATTCTTACACGGGAACGTAATATGGTCTCACCGCTCCAATAAACGGGAATATATCCAAACCAACAATATAATTTAGTATATTATCCAACAATCAATAACGATCAAAAGTAAATATCCAAACATCCAATAAATAATATTTATCCACTATATAAATTTATTGATTGGCCAAAAAGGTGAGATTAACTCACATTGATTTTATTAGTCATCCAGATGCTTTGTTTTGAATTAAAATTGAACGAACGTCCAATTTTAATCCAAAATTCCAAATAGCTCTGAATTCGTCCAATCCAATTCCGGAGCGTAGCCTTCGTCGATACGATTACAACGCGACTCGTCGCATTTAATTTGGACCTCGTACGAGTTTAATATGGGTTAATGAATTTTAAAACCAATTAAACTACCATTAACATTTAATTTAATGAAAATGAAAATTAACTTCCTCTAGCTTTCTTCTTCTTCATCCCTAACTGTGCATAGCGAACATAGCCATTCACATGTGCATGAAAATGATGATACGGAGCTACGCCGCTCCATTTCATGAACTGTCTTCACCTTGAAGCTTCTCTCGAAGAACTCGACCTACCTGGCACCGTCGATCGAAGATCGATAGCTCCCTATACATCGTGATATGGAGCCGCAACCCGCGACCATCGAACCACCTAAATCTCCACCGTGCGCCTCTAAAACAAGGCCATCGAAGTGCCAACCCACCATAAAGATATTACCATCAATCTTAAACCCTCAAATCACCTGAAACTAAATAAAAACAAAACCTTAATGCCGCTGCCCCAAATGGCCACCACCCAACTGGCAATGCGCCTAAAAAGATGGATATGCAGATGATGGCAATCATCTCATGAGCTCAACAAATTGAAGATTTGGATTTTTAGTGTGATTTTGAATTCTTGGTTTTTTAAAAAATGCTCTATATTTGTTAACAGATATTGTTTATATAGAGTGTGGAGGCATGGGTCTTAGAACAATGAAGGTATGGGTTGGGTATGGTAGAAATGGTGGATATGTATGCCTATACATTATTATTATTTTAAAATTTTAAATTATTCAACAAAACATACCCGAAAATTACAAACTCCAAACGAGACATGCCGCCTGGCGTCGATACATTATACCCTATTTCGAATGTAATGGAACTAGTCTCAAGGTCTAATCCGATCATATGCACAAGATAGCTTTTCAAACCCAGTTATTTATATTAATTTTTGAATTTAATTTCTACGTGTTTCGATCTTGCATGACCAATGATACGTCCAATCCTTATGAAATTCGATGGCATATAATAATTCACTATTACGGATCCAATGAAACTAGTTTGGTCGAAATCCGAGATAGTGCCCCGAAAGGAAATTTTTACACGTTAATTAAAAAGACTATTTTCAAAAATTAGTTTAATTGCTTTAAAACCAATTTAAAAGCTTACTATATTTCTGCTTATTTAAATAAAATTTAAATAACCTATTCTAATCATTTTCATTCATATTAAAAGTCATAGTTCAATTATTCAAAAATTTCAATTATTAAATTCAACAAGTAATTATCAATTTAATGGCTATATTTTAAAACTCAAGTTATTCAAATTATAAAAGTAAATTTTCAATATTTAAAATCAACTAAATATTTCAAATTCAATTGACTGAAACTCTGGGTCGTTACATCATGTGCTTAACTAGTAGTTCCATTTCAATTCCGATTTAACTATCAATTTAAATTCCCATCAGTTCAAACCATATTTCAATTTATAGTCGGTTATATTGCCAAACAATAGTCAATAAAATTAAATCATTTCATGATTTTGATCGAACAAACGTCGGATTATTTTAGTATTCATAAGAGGTTAAAAACACTCACTTTTATTTGAAACTGAAAAATATTTAGATTCAAATCAACCCGAATCTGGTTCCATGTCATAGAAGACTTCGATACGAATCTAATGCGAATTGTTCCGCTCAAATCCACCACGTATGAAAAAGTTGTACTTTAATTAGTTAAATGATTTATAACTAAAAATAATTAATATAATAATCAAGTTAACATCTGCACCTTAGCACGTTTCTTCCTTCTTCCAGTACACGCGATGAAAGCCAAACCCCACAACCGATCTTCGACAACCGCACATCACCATACCCCGTTGGACCCTGATCCAAGCTCGCCGTTGCAACCGCCTCTCCAAACTCCACCATCGCCAGAAGTTTCGCTCCACTTATAAATGTCGTTCGAAAGGAAAACCATAAAACCGCACAAACTACAAGTCCAATCTTGGCAAATTCACATGCTTCCTTCTCGATCCAACCGTTAGATGCGTAGAGGAGATCGAGCTCTACAACTACCATGTTGAAGCCTAGGCGTAAAAATGAGTGGACGAGGGTAAATTGAGGAGGAACGAACAGAAGTTTCTAGCCATTGAAAATAAAATTAGCGGCACGTTCTTTTAGAAGCAAGGGCTATGAATGAGAGGTCCTTATACAGGCAACTACAAACACTATTCACATGTAGAATTTTCGAACTCAAAACAAAGAGTTCCGACAAGCGTTATAAAGGTTATAACCCTATTTCAGACTAAATGAAACATAACTCGGGAGCCAATTCCATCGTTTTCATGAGATAATGCTAAGAATCGATTTGTTTAAATTTAAATCACTTAAACAAATTCTACACGTTTCTAGCTCACACGACTAAACGGTAAATCTGATTGCAATGAAATTTGAAATCTTACAATCATTTACTATTACGGATCCAATGAAATTGGTTTCACCGAAATATAAGACAGTGAGAAAAATGGCTATTTTTGACGCGTTAATTAAAACAAGTAGTTTTCCAAAATTAATTTATTCATTTTAAATTCGATTTTAAAGTGCACTGTCTTCATTCATATCTAAATGAAATTTGAATAGGATCGTTCTTGTTCAAATCAAAATACCTATTACAAATTAATATAAATGATGTTGCTTAACATAAACTTGTAAATTTCCATTTACTTCGCTCATGAATGAAATTTTTTATTTTCAACCATTTTTATCTAATAAACATATTAAATTTAATAATTTAAAATAGTTGAAATATGGGTCGTTACAATCTTCTCTACTCAAAACTTTTCATCCTCTAAAAGGAATAGTAAGAAATCTAGCATTTGATATATTTACTCAAAATAATCAACTTACAATATTTCTTATTTGCAAAACTTTTACCATACTTCCACCATACCACTCTGATACCGGCTGACTGTAAAACAAGTTATAAATTTTTAAAGTCTTAAAATTTTTCTAACACCCGAATTTATGCAAAATTTCAGTAGCATCTCCTTTGCGCGGCATCGAAATTTTTTACAATACATATATATATATATATCACAAATATAAATCTCATCTCAGTGATGAAGCATCCCGTAGAGAAAATATAAAAGTACGGTATGTAATCCGAGATGTGTATCTTTTATTATTAATATGAGCGAATTCGCTCATATTAAAGCAAGCAAAAGGAAGTCAAATCGCATATGCAACCAAATGGCTTCATACGTACCTATCTTAACTCAATTTGAAGACTAGTTGCTTATAGAAAGATATAAAATGCATGCATGAGTTTAATAGGACCATATAACATGAATTCTTAATTCAAACCATAAGCATAAGCACTAATATACAACATAATAATCAAATGTAGCCAAATGTAGTTATAGTAATAATTTGCAACAAAAGAAATCATTCATCAAACAATATTCATCCAATTTTATTCATATTCAATATTTCACTTTATGTTTAACATGCTTCATATAAATCCATTTCTGGACTATTTGCAAAAATCATTTCATTAAATCATCTCATTTCAATAAGTGATTTTTTTTTTAATTTATAGAGAATGTAGGAACTAAACACCGGGTTTCTTTTCAAATCATTTTGAAATAATATATATAAATATATATATATATATATATTCATATCTTTTATATACATAAAATCATATTCATAAATTTAATGTCAAAAATCTGTTTATGTTGAATCAAATGTGTAGCAAAGCTACTAAGTGGCCTACCCTACTTTCAGACTCGAAAATGAATGTTGAGAATGCGGCTGTCATCACCGAAAATATTTTCCAATGATAAAACGGGGGGTACAAGACTTATTTCCTTTTAACATCCTTTTGAAACACTTCTCTTCGTAAATATTTCTAAATAATACTAATATTATTTTTAAAATCCTAGAAAACAATTTCAAAAGCATCGGGATTTGAGTTACCAAATGCTCAGTTTAAACTCATTCTTTAGCTTAAACTAAAGTTAAATTTTTATTTCATAACTCATTACTTAAGTTTATAAGTGTTAATATCATTCTGGACAGCGACTCAAACACTCGAAGGGAACTAGCGACCTAGCTTGGTATAACGACCTAACGACCTAACGAGATAAGCAATCTAACGACCTAAGCATATAGCGACCTAACGACTTAACGATCTAAAGACTCTAGAGACTCTACGGGTTAAAGATTTACGAGTTAATGACTTAGTGACTCCATAAAGGCAACGACCTACCAAGCCAAAGGAAGAACGACCTAACGACCTAAAGTTATCATGACCTAATGACCCTTAGAGACCTAACTACTTAAGCGACCTAGCAACCTAACTGCTTAAGCGACCTAGCTACTTAAGCGGGTTAGCGACCTAAAGCATGAAGCGAGTTAGCGACCTAAAGGGGTAAGATAGAGTAAGGTCACGTGCATACTACCTCTTCACTAGGTCGCTCACTACCTAAGTCAACCGAGCCAACTTCCTATGCCGCTTCTCCCTAGGTCGCCACGACCAACCAACTTGTTCAAGTAACCAAGTGCAAGCCTGTTAAGCCGTAACCCACCCTCCTTAGGTCGCTCAAGACTTACGACCTAATCCCTAGGTCGCCCACGACCTATAGCACAGCTAACCAAACCCCTAGGTCGTTCACGACTTACGACCTACCCTAGGTCGCTCACGACCTATGCCTTGTCTAGAAATTTCCTATAAATACCATGCCTACACCACCGAAGAGGGGACCTTTTGGCTCATTTTTGGAATGCCTATACTCTACTGATTTCTCGACTAACCCGACTCATCAAACACGAAAGACACTTCAACGAACTTCAAGAGGAGATCTAACACATTCGACATGGATTTAAAGAGTTCTTCTACATCAAAGTTCTTGCTATTTGTCTAAGTGGTGTTGTAATCGAAGATTGTTGTATAAGTTGTAATCGAATTAGCAATAAAGAAGATTAAAGTGGACGTAGGCTTAACTTGAAGCTGAACCACTATAAAACTGTTGTCTCTTTACTGTTTTTTTTGTGACTTTTCCACTCACTTCTAATTCCCGTATTGACGGGTGGTTCTTTCACTTTATCTCTAATTACACCGGGGTGTTAGCGTTCAATTTTAGCGTTAACATTTTTGGTGCTTTTGCTGAGAGCCCTCTCAGGTTGTTTTCATCATTGCTTCGCAAAAGTTTGTTGAAAGAATCTCTCTCAAAACCAGAAGTCTATCAGAGATAATGGCTCTTGGAGCACAGATCTACTAGATCCGGTGATGTCCAAGAGAATACCGCCACTTCTCCTCCATTAAGTCAAACAGCTCCAAGTGTTGGAATTACACAAGCGGAGTTAGATGCTGCGGTGTCCGGGCTATATCAGCAAATGGAAGCCCAAAACACTTTAATGTTGGAAAGGTTGAATGCTTTGCTCGGAGCTAACCATCAACCAGTGAATAATGAAGAAAACTTCGCTAATGATGTTTATAATGTCGACGGGAGGAATATTCCTCAAAGGGCAGCGGGCCCCGTCGAAGGGACACCTCCCCAAGCTGGAGGATCAGGGCCGCAGCCAACTCTCCGCGAATGCTTGTCAAGACAAACTTCTGAGAAAATGGCTGATGTCTGTCCCGCAGGGCCTCTAAATGATGAGGAGTATTTCTATGGAATGGTTCGACAAATCATGAAAGAGAGCATGCAAAGGGAAGAAGATGAAAAGGAATGGGGATTCGCTCCGAGCAAGACTCCGTTCACTGAAAGGATTTTGAAAGCAGAATTTCCAAGGAAGTTTGTTCCTCCTACCATCCCGGCTTATAAAGGAACAAGCGACCCTAACCAATTCCTATATAAGTATGACTGGCACATGACTGGTGCTAGGGCATCGGATGAGATCAAATGCCGGTACTTTCCGGTATACTTGGAAGGAGTGGCTCTACTCTGGTTTACAAAGCTACCAGTCTGATCTGTAGACTAGTCCTTCGATTTAACTCGAAAGTTTAAAGAACAATTCAGGTTGTATGCTTCAAAGGCGAAGGATATTATGTCACTATCCAGCCTGGAATAGAATCTCGGAGAATCTATTAGATATTTCTTGAACCGCTTTAACATAGCCTTGGCTCAAGTGGACAATGCAGAGCCACGAATGGTCTTGACCTACTTAATGAGGCTATCGACAAATCGAGTGAGTTTGGGGAATGGTTGAGGATGAAGGAACCAAACTCGCTTGAGAAATTCTACAAGAAAGCTGATGAGTTCATGAGCTTGGAAAGCCTTTAAACACCGGCAAAAGTGGTATTGACGGAGGTTAGGAACAATAATGCTACTTCGAATAAAAAAGAATCTGGTACTCAGAAAGGGAGAACAATGGAGGGAAGAAGCAGGGAAATGCAAAAAAAATTGTCCTTTTCACTTCACCCCCTTAACCGATACACCAGAAAACATTTTCTTTGCAACCAAGGACACTGTCGAATACCCCGCACCAGCTAAATTGAGGCTTGGGAAAAATGCTGCGAAAACTGGAAGATTTTGCCGATTCCACAATCAACCCGGCCATGATACTAATGAGTGCCGTCATTTGAAGAATTTGATTGAGGAATTATTAAAAGAAAATAAACTTCAGCAGTATGTGAAGAGGAACAGGAACGACCCAACATCTTCAACTCAAGGGCAACAGGTTCATGTTCATCAACCCAACTCGAGTAGGAGGGCGGCAGCGCATGAATCAAAAAGGCCTGTTATTAATGTGATTACAGGAGGTCCTCACCCAGCAGGCAGAAGCTGGGGTGAGATGGAAAGGTATGCCCGTGCCTTGAAGTATGCACCAACAGAGGAAAATGTTTTGTTGTTGGAAGATGCTGCACCTTTGAAGCAGCAGAAAACTTTTAACGATGATATTGTGTTCAGTGCCAGGGACTCTATGGGCGTTGAAGCTCCTACCATGGATCCCATGGTCATCTCTACAGGCATTGGGCCGGCTATTGTAAGGAGAGTGCTTGTTGATTGCGGCGCTTCTTGCAATATTCTTTTCAAAAAGACATTCGATTAAATGAAAATTCCGATGGCTGATGTTCAAGCTTCATTGCAAAAAATAGTTGGGTTTACTGGGGAACCGAAGCAGCCAATTGGAACTATTGACTTATTCATGGAGCTTGGAGAGGGGCAGAAAAAGGTGGTTCGAAAACAGACTTTTGTAACTGTTGATGAATTTTCTGCCTACAACGCCTTCCTAGGCCGACCAACTCTTGCGGCATTTAAGGCAATTCTCGCCCCGTGGTGCCTTACTATGAAATTCCCCATGGATAATGGATTTGGTGTTATTAAAGGGAATCAGAATGCTGGGCAAGAATGTTATCTTATAAAGTTGCGTGAAGCAAGGAAGAGAGAGATGTGAAAAGATGCGGTGGCCCTAGTCCGCATCAAAGAATCAACCTTGTAGCAATTACAGGGTGGACCCTGCACTGGCGAGCATAGTGGTGCATGAAAAGAAATGGATCCCAGAAAAGCCAGTGCAGGGGAGAATAGAGTGGTTCCAGTGGAGGTAACGGTGCTTGTACCTGTTGACTCGAAAGACCCTAACAAGGTGCTGAATGTGGGTTCGCAACTTAATGCGACTATACAGAATATTTTGATATCTTCTTGAAAGCAAATCTAGATGTATTCACTTGGACTCATGCTGATATGTGTGGAATATCCCCAGAAGTTGAAGTACATACTCTGAATATTGATCCAAAGTTTACACCTGTAAAGCAGAAAAGAAGAACCCAGGGTCCTGAAAGGTCAGCAGCATTGAAGGAAGAGGTAGATCGGCTCATGGAGAGTGGCTTCATCAAGGAGTCTACTTATCCAAATTGGGTTTCAAATCTAGTACTGGTTAAGAAAGCTAATGGAAAGTGGAGAGTATGCATCGACTTTTCATATTTAAACAAAGCCTGCCCCAAAGACTGCTTCCCGTCACCCAAGATAGATCAGTTGGTGGATGGAACAACGGGGCATGAACTGTTATCTTTTATGGATGCTTACTCCGGATATAACCAGATCATGATGCATGAGCCAGATCAAGAGGACACGAGCTTCATCACCGATGTTGGTCTCCACTGCTATAGAGTCATGCCCTTCGGACTTAAGAATGCAGGAGCAACTTACCAAAGACTTGTTAATGCTATGTTCAAACCGCAAATTGTCAAGACTATGGAAGTTTATGTTGACGATATGCTGGTGAAATCAAAGAAGGCAGTAGGCCATATGGATCACTTGGTAGAAATGTTTGCAGTCCTCCGAAAGTATGGAATGAGGCTTAATCCTTTGAAATGTTCATTTGGGGTGGAGTCCGGAAAGTTCTTGGGTTTCATTGTGAGTGCTAGGGGCATTGAAGCTAGTCCTGCTCAGATTGCTGCCTTAAGAGAAGTCAAAGCTCCTAGAACAAAGAAGGAATTGCAAAGTCCCAATGGAAAAGTCGCTGCCTTGAGTCGGTTCATTTCCAAAGCCACTGATAAATGCATTCCGTTCTTTGACGCTCTAAAGAAAGGAAGGAAAAACTTTGACCGGACTTCTTAATACCAGAAAGCTTTCGATGAGTTGATTCGTCATATGGAAACGCCTCCAATACTTTCTAAGCCCGAAAATGGTGAAGATCTTTTCGTATATTTGGCAATCTCATCTCATGCCCTCAGTGCAGCGTTGGTATGGGAAGACGCAAAAATTCAGCGCCCGGTTTATTATATCAGCAAAAGATTCACTGGGGCAGAGATGAATTATTCAAAGTTGGAAAAGCTCGCCTATTGTCTACTGATTGCATCAAGAAAATTGAGGCCATATCTCCAAGCTCATCCTATTAAAGTCCTCATTGATCAACCTCTGAAGCAAGTCCTCTTTCGTCCTGAGACTTCGGGTCATCTTCCAAAGTGGTATATTGAACTCAGCCAATACGACATCACTTATCATCCCAGGAGAGCAATCAATGGACAAGCTTTAGCAGATTTCATCGCAGAATGTACAGATAAAGGTGATAGTGAGGAAGAGGTGACTGATAATACCCCAATTCGATGGAAATTATATGTTGATGGTGTGAGAAACGATTACTGTTCTGGAGCTGGGGTTGTGCTTGAAACCCCTGAAGGGCGGTCATTGTGATATGCATTGAGATTAGAATTCCCTTCGACAAATAATGAAGCAGAATATGAAGCTCTTATTGCTGGCTTGAAGATTTCTAACGAACTGAACATCAGAGTAGTGCAAATGTTCAGCGATTCTCAGCTTATTGTATGCCAAGTCAGGAAAGAGTTTCAAACTAAAGGAGGAAATCTTCCTACCTACTTGTCAAAGGCCTGGGAACTTCTTTATGATTTTGACCATTACACGATAAGCCATATACCTCGGGAAGAGAACATGAAGGCAGATTCTCTCACGAAGTATTCCAGCACTGGTGAAGCTCAATTATTTGGATTAGTTCCTGTGGAAGTCTTGTCAGCTCCAAGCACTGATGAGATGGATATTGACTAGATCATGACTATATCTCAAGAGCAAGAATCGTGGATGACTCCAATAATGGAATATTTGCTCAACGGTTCTCTACCAGAAAATTCAAAAGAACGACAGAAGCTGCTAAGAAAAGCCTCTAGATATATAATTCAAGATGGCCGATTGTACAAACGGGGATTCTCAATGCCATTACTCCGATGTGTGACCAAGGAAGAAGCTAAGTCAATTCTAGCTGAAGTACACGGAGGAGAGTGTGGAGATCATTCAGGTGGTCAAACTCTAGCAAAGAAAATTCTCCGTTATGGGTATTTTTGGCCAGACATTAATCGTGATGATGCTAGCTACGCCCGAAAATATGACCGATGCCAGAGATTTGCAAAAATCCCAAGAGCACCTTCCACCGAGATAACACAGATGGTCAGTCCATGGCCATTTGCTATTTAAGGAATAGATCTCATCGGGCCTTTGCCAACCGCCAAGTCCGGAATTAGATATGCCATTGTTGCTGTTGATTATTTTACTAAATGGGCTGAATGTGAACCATTAGCTACTATTACCTCTAAAAAGATGATAAACTTTGTGACTAAGAATATCATTTGCAGGTATGGTATGCCTCAAAAGATAATCACAGACAATGGAACCCAATTCGAAAGTGAAGAGTTCCAAGATTTTTGCAAGCGATTCATGATCTAAAAAAGCTTTTCAGCAGTGGCTCATCCGCAGGCAAACGGGCAAGTGGAAGTAGTAAACAAAATTATCAAATTAACAATCAAAAAACAGCTAGAAAAAGCAAAAGGTGGTTGGGTCGATAATCTACCACTAGTACCATGGGCACACACAACCACCCACAAAACTGCGACTAGGCACACTCCATTCTCGTTAGCATATGGATCAGAAGCAATGATTCCGGAGGAAATAGAAGTCCCTTCACATAGAAGAATCCACTTCGATCAAGTTGAAAAAGAAAAGCTACAACTTGAAGCACTTGACCTCATTGATGAAAGAAGGGAAGAGGCTAAGCTCAGAATTGTTGCCCATCAGCAAAGGATAGCCAGGAACTTCAATTCCAAAGTTCGCCAACGTAGCTTTGAAATTGGAGATGTAGTCTTGAAAAGAATTATGACAGCACCAAGTGTGTTTGGGCCAAACTGGGAAGGGTCGTATGTCATAAGCAAAAAACTTCTTGATGGCACATTCAAACTCACAACTGTCGAAGGACATCCAATTCCAAGGGCTTGGAACAGCAATCACTTGCGTCCATATTTTGCTTAAAAGCTTTGCTGAAATACTGTAAAAGAATTATGGACGTATGATCCTTGTATTGAAAGCCATTGTAAAGCCAGTGCAAGTGAATAATAAGAACTATAAAGTGGATGTAGGCCCCGTTCTTGACCGAACCACTCTAAATCTTGTGTTCTCTACTATTACAAAATGCTTGTTTTATTTCGATATGTAAAGTACTTTAATTGTATTGCTAAAATGTCGATTTAATATTGCAGGCCGTTAAAACAGAGCTTACCCATCACAAGACCAAGCAAACCCTGACATCACTCAACAAACGAATATTAAGCCACAAAAATTCCAGATTCAAATTCTATATAAGAAGTGCTTCAAGCAAACAGTTAGTGATTTCGTCGGAGGTGGGCCCTTGCTAACTAATTATGATCGTTTGTGCAAACGAATATCCGATTAAGTAGCCTGTGTCTGCCCCTGTGAACTCACTTAACAATGAAATACACTTCTTTGGATAAAATAAACTACTTGCAAACGAAAGGAATATGTGCTTGAAAATGATAATAGGGAGTCGTTGATATGAGCAAATGGCGAAAAGACATGGGTGAGCAGGCAGGAAACAGCCAAAGACCTCCTCGGAGTCACAAGCCCTCTTCAGAGGCACAACTCTTCGGAGGATAAAGACCTCTAACGGGGCATGCCAGAAAAAGAAAGTTCTCTTTCTCAACCAAAAAAGATTGGTGGAATGACCGGAGGCACCTTCCCAAGTGGAAGGCACAGGGCCTTGTTAACTAGTTGTGATCGTTTGTGTAAACAAACATCCAATTAAGTAACTTGCGTCCGCCCCGTGAATCCATCCAACCATGAGAAAGAAACTTCCAGGCAAAAACCCTACTCGGAGGCACACATTTCACCGAGATTTGAAGTAAACACTTCACAAGAGTTGAAATGTGAAAAGCCCTCTTCGGAGGCCTATTTCACCAGAGTTGAAATGCTAAAAGCCCTCTCCGAAGGCACACATTTCACCGAGATTTGAAGTAGACACTTCACAAGAGTTGAAATGTGAAAAGCCCTCTTTGGTGGCCCATTTCACCAGAGTTGAAATGCTAAAAGCCCTCTCTGGAGGCACAAATTTCACGGAGATTTGAAGTAGACACTTCACAAGAGTTGAAATGTGAAAATCCCTCTTCGGAGGCCCATTTCACAAGAGTTGAAATGCTAAAACCCTTCTTTGGAGGCACACATTTCACCAGGATTTGAAGTGCAAACAGCTCTCTTCGAAGACACACTTCACAAGAGTTGGAATGTGGAAAGCCCTCTTCGGAGGCCTATTTCACCAGAGTTGAAATGTCAAAAACCCTCTTCGGAGGCCCACTACCTCGCATAAAAAGAAAGAAAGGGAAAAGCCCTATTTGGAGGCGTACTTCTACTTTCAAGAAAAGATCCATTTCTCCACAATGAGAATATTTTTCTCCAACGATTGAAGTACCAAATCAAAGCCTTCTTTTGAAGCCCACTTCACCGCACAGGAGAATTCACTACTTTTCTTTAAAAAAAAGAAAAAAGAGTGATCATCTCCAAACGTTGAAGTGTAGAAATTTTTCCTAAGAAAAAAAAAGAAAGAGAGGACTTCTCCAATACAAGGCGCATTCAACTAAATCAGAGAAATATTCCCTTAAAATGGAAAAATTATTCTCTAAATTACGGATGCAAACCTCCTTAAAATGGAAAAGTTGTTCTCCAAAGAAAGAGTATAAGTCTTCTCGAAACAGAAGAGTTGTTCTCCAAAATTTTGCCAATGTGAAAGAGATTGCAATAAACCATGGTATGTGGGCAATACAATATAGTTACATTCATAAAAGCAATGCTCAAGCAAAATACCACAGGCTTACTACAACATCACACAAAGAAAATAAAGAAACTTGTATGAAAAAGAAGAATAAATGCATTCTTAAATACAGACAGAAGTTTGTACAAGTAAATGAATCATTTTATTCCATACTATGAAAATTTTATACATGTGCAGGTTTCAAAATAAAAGAAGGCGGGGACCGGTACCCGCACAATCTCCGTTCAACATAAGCCTTTATATATACAAGTAGAAAGCAAAAAGCAAGACGAAAAACATAGGATCAAACCCATCACTTCTTCTTCCTGCCACCTTTGGAGCTCTCACTTGATCGGATGACTAACTTTTTGGGTCGGCTTGTAAGAGTAGGGGAAAAAGGAGAAAGGGGTGCAATTAGATCTTATTCTGCTTTTTCTTCGCTGGCAGAAACTTCCCTCTTTTTCTTTGAGATTCCACATTTCCCCTTCTTCCTTGAAGAAGACTCACTGCCCAGAGTGAAAAGTGAAGACAACTTTATGTCATCAGAAATAGTTTGCTCCGGTGTTCTTTCGCCTTCTTTAGGTTCCTCGGCCTTCTGTTCTTGTGAAGCGACCGAGTCATCCAAGCCTTGAAGAGTTTCTATCTGCTCCTCTTGTGACCCCGGTTGAGAAACACAAGGAGGATTAATCTGAAGAGGCAGAGAGGGAACAGCTGGAAGAGGGGAAGTCTAAACAACACTTGGTGCTTTCACTACAGGAGAAGAGAAGTTAAAATCAGTATCTCTCATAAAGAGAGGAGAAATGGCGCGTCAAGTTTTAGGTAATAATAAAAAAGTTCATCAAGCTCATGTGAAGTAAACAAGCAGCCCACTTGAGAAAGATCAGCATTGAGGTTACCTGGAGAAGTAGGCTTTATTACGTCAACTTCAAAGTCTTGTGCTTCAGTGCTTTCTTGAGTTTCATCTCCAGTACGAGCGGTTGCACTTGCAATGATAGCTTTAGCAGGAGGTGGAGAATGGGAACTGGAGCCAACAATATCGATGTCGGCCGAAACCGAAGGTTGAACTGGGTCGGTTGAGGTTGCCTTCCCTAAATGTTCTCCTTCTGCCATTCCGGCTCTCTCTTTAGCAAGTTGCTCGTTTCCCCTGGCAAGAGCAGCACGTGCATCATCATCTAGATAGTGCGCCTCCAGATCTGCTTCAGAATATCCAGCGCCTCCAAGCATATCAAGTGCGACTTCCCACACTTCGGCCAAAGTGATTTCGTACTTCGAACCCAAAAACGAAAGGCTACCATGCCCCAAGACACAGTGTATATAAAAATCGAATAAAGTAGAGCTGATATTGGCTTTAGTTGCCTTATGAGATTCTTCAGCTGCTGCTTTGTCGGCGACATCTTCATCACACTCTTTTTCAACTTCAGAAAGTCAAGCTTTTAACATTGCAATTTCCATGTCCTGAGAGCTGGTTTTTTCTCGCAACTGAGCAACGTCAGTTCGGTAGCTTTCTACAACTATCTGTTGTGCTTCAAATTTAGCTTCAGCGTCTCTTTGTCCAGCATGAGCATCTCTCACCTGTTTTTGAAGCACTTCTTCTTTTTGAGAATAGGAAGTGGAAGAAGTGGCAAGCTCCTCTTTGACTTTCTCAATTTCCGCCTCAAGCTTCTCATTGTAAGCGGCGATGCTCTTCATCTCTGCATCATGTTGGTCGAGAGTTTTCTGCCACTCAGATTTATCATTTTCCATAGTCAGCATGGCTTTGAGATTTGCGCAGTTTACTCTTTGAAGTTCGTCAACAAGTTTTTGCTCAATATCGAGTTTGACGGCACCAAGGTTTTGCAACATAGCTTACTTGTCGATTGGGACCAAATCAAGATCAAAACGCACTCCTTTTAAGCACCAGTGCGGAAATCGGCTTTGAAGAGTAGCCAGACCCTGTCCAACTTGATACGAAGGCCTATTGATGATCGTTTGAATATCAACTCTTTGAAGGACAGGAGAGCTGGAAGGGATTTCTAAAGAGATGGGAGCAGCGGGCTTTTAAGAACTTTCAGATGCTGGCTTTTCGCCAAGTTTGGCCGGTTTACTCAAATCTTTTGCGACATGACTTTTCCCTTTGTCATCATGAGATTTTCGTTTGTGAGAATCATCCTCTCTTTGGGAAGAATCATGTCGTTCATCCCTTCTCCCATAGCGTTTTTCATAAGCACTCCTCTCACGAGCTTTTCTTGCAGCTCTTTCTTCGTCGGTCTCCCAAGAGGTAGGAAGATATCTCTTGGGGTCATAGGAGTCGCGTCTTCCATAGCGCTGGAAGTCATCGTAGTATGAGCCACTTCGCCTCATTGGAGAACCTGAAAGTGAAGAAGAGACAAAACTTAAGAATCTTTGAAGTAAATAAGCAAAGTGCAAATAAGTGCCAAAAAATCCTAAGTGTGTGTAACGTGCAAACTACGTGCGTCAAACTACGAACCACTCCTCGGTTGGGGGGTGATGACGGATTTTACAGCAAGTGCCAACTCTTGGGCTGACGGAGTTTGTTGCAAGACAGATGTCGCTTCAACAACTGGAGAAATAACTTTAGTAGTAGTGGTATCATCTTTAAAGAGCTCCTGTGAAGTAATCATCAAGTCTCTCAATCCCTCAAAAATATCGTCACCATCGTGCCCAGCGAGACCTTACCCCTCAGCTCCTTCATCAACATCTTCCCGGATTGTTGAGGAGGTACCTCTTCCTCAATGACTGGGGCAAGTGCAAATTTGCTGGATGACCCCGCAACGTCAATAGAAGCAGAACACTTTACCAATGAAGCCCCAGCAGTAGGTTCTTTCGGTATAAGTTCTTCGGCGGACACTGGGGCATATGGTGTCTCTACTGGAGAATCAGGGACTTCATGAGGCTGAGTAGAACGGGAAGAGTGCAGAAGTCCGAATTGGTGCAGAAACTCGTCCTTCAGCAAAAATTTAATGCTTCTCTCCTCAACCGCCACGGCACTTAATCTTTCAAAAGTCGGCTTATGGCTTGAATCTTTAGAAGGAGGAGGAAGTGCTGTAAAAGTAAAGAATGAAGTAAGCACATGACAACTCAGATCTCCAAAAATTCAGAAATGGAAAGAACGGAGATAAGCAATCTTACTTCCTACTCTCCAGACGGCGTAAAATCCTGAAGGGCAATGAACGAAGAAGAATTGATTTAAGAACCCGTGGGCACTTTCCGGAAGATCGACGATCGGTCTACGGTTCCTGGCACTTCTCATGAGTGTGATAGAGGTATGATCTTTGTTTTTTGCAAATGTGCACAAGAAGCAAATCTCCTCAAATCTCGGAAGACGATCAAGTGTCCTCCTGAATAGTACACACAGTCCCATCCCATTGGGTTGCAATTGGAAGGGAGAGATAGTTAATCGGAGAAGGAGTTGTTGAAGAAAATCATTAAAAGGAGGAATAGCTCCACTCAAGCACATCTGGCGATTGACAGCGATAAAACTGAGAGGTGGCCTGTCAGCAGTACGTTTGGCCCAGGAAGTAAAGCATCTGCTTCAGCAATACCAAACTGAATGCGTAGTTGGTTGAACACCCGTTGATTCAGGGTAGTTGAAGTCCTTTCCGGGGGATCATCCAGTGGATTGGCTATCGGGAAGGCCTCTCCAGCTTACCCTACTACTTCTTCTTGTCGAGAAGTCATTCTACACAAGGAAATGGATATTCAAATATGAAGGTGCACGTTTCCTAAATGTGTGAAGTGTTGTGCAACTAGTAAAACGACAAGCAAATATAACTGAAATTAAACTAATGTGCATTTGTCAATTATAAAGTTTCAGGGCTTGTTGTTTTGGGTCCAAGTACAAGTGCAGTGTTGATGCATACAAATCAGCTTTAGTTGATTAGCTTTGCTTTGCTTCAATACTTCACTTGAATTTGGTGATTCATAGAATTTCATTCGTATAATTTCTTTAAGTTGATTATTCTTTATCGACTAATCTGTCATTCGACGTGGGCAATCAGTGGCAGTATATTCGCCCTAGTTTTTTGCAAATGTTGTATTTAACAGGTTATTAGCATTAAAGATAATATAATCTGTAAAGGAGTACAACAAGTTCAAGCATGTTATCTCGGCAGTTCAAGTTGAGAATTCAATTCAACAATGTCATGTTCATTCGAATTGAAAAGTGTTCAAGTCCTTAAGTCGTAGGAATGACTGAAGTTAGCTCGGGGATTATTTAGGTCGTCCAGATCAAATCCAACGACCTAACATAAGTCAAACTCTCGTAAGTCGCATTGTTCGAGCCAAGGAGTTCAAGGCAGTGCAAAACTGGCTAAGTCCTAGGTCGCTTGAGTGCATACACGACCTAAGAGTTATATCGCAAGAAGTTAGGACGTTCGATTAGTAAGGTCGCAAATCTGATGGTTGTTCGGCATCCCATAGGTCGTAAGTGATCTTAGGTTATTCAGTTAGTTAATTCGCAGATTTGAAGGTCGTTTAGCTTTCCTTAAGCCGCAAGGTTTCTTAGGTCTTCAATCTACTAGGTCGCTTCCGAAGTAACTCGACAACATAGAGCTATCTCCCATCAGAAACCCTAAGCCCTATTCTCCAATCATGCTTCGCCACATATCTACAACCATTGCATCACCAGAAGTATCATAGCATAACCCGCTATCCACTAACCCGTTAATATCACAATCTCCTTGTCTTCCCCAAACGCCTAAAAAACTCCATCATCTCATCCGTGGTTCCAGAAAACGAATTCAATCATAGGCCAAATCATTTTTAAAGCAATTGCAAACAGGTCAATGGCGATCGGAGGGCAAATCAAGAGGAATTTTTAGAGCGAGATAATAAAAACCGTATGGAAGCGATTGTGGAGAAATCGATAGCAGATATAATGGATAGGCGATTGATTTACCTAGGATTGTTGTTGGAATGATGATCGAAGCAATAAGTGGTTTCGCTTTGAAGATTCTCGAACTTCAGAATGGCAATGGCGGTAGAAGTAAGCAATTAAATGGAGGAGGAGAATCGAGCTAACGGCTTATATAGGGGACAGAGAGAGGAAAACACATTGGCACGCGAGCTAGCGAGCCAGTTGAGTCGCTCACGACCTAAAGCAATTAGTTCGAAGCACACGGCCTATGACATAGGCATATACTTCGAGGGGCAAGTGTTAATATCATTCTGGACAGCAACTCAAACACTCGAAGGGAACTAGCGACCTAGCTTGATATAACAACCTAATGACCTAACGAGATAAGCAATCTAACGACCTAAGCATATAGCGACCTAACGATTAAACGATCTAAAGACTCTAAAGATTCTACGGGTTAAAGATTTGCGAGTTAACGACCTAGTGACTCCATGAAGGCAATGGCCTACCAAGCCAAAGGAAGAACGACCCAATGACCTAAAGTTATCACGACCTAATGACCCCTAACGACCTAACTGCATAAGAGACCTAGCTACCTAACTGCTTAAGCGACCTAGCTGCTTAAGCGGGTTAGCGACCTAAAGCATGAAGCGAGTTAGCGACCTAAAGGGGTAAGATAGAGTAAGGTTGCGTGCATACTACCTCTTCACTAGGTCGCTCACGACCTAAGTCCACCGAGCAAACTTCCTATGCCGCTTCTCCCTAGGTCGCCACAACCTACCAACTTGTTCAAGTAACCAAGTGCAAGCTTGTTAAGCCGTAACCCACGCTCCTTAGGTCGCTCACGACTTACGACCTAATCCCTAGGTCAACCATGACCTATAGCACAGCTAACCAAACCCCTAGGTCGTTCACGACTTATGACCTACCTTAGGTCGCTCATGACCTATGCCTTGTCCAGAAATTTCCTATAAATACCATGCCTACACCACCGAAGAGGGGACCTTTTGGCTCATTTTTGGAACGCCTAAACTCTGCTGATTTCTCGACTCACCCAACACTTCAAACATTAAAGAAACTTCAACGAACTTTAAGAGGAGATTTAACACATTCGACATGGATTCAAAGAGTTCTTCTACATCAAAGTTCTTGCTATTTGTCTAAGTGGTGTTGTAATCGAAGATTGTTGTATAAGTTGTAATCGAATTAGCAATGAAGAAGATTAAAGTGGACGTAGGCTTAACTTGAAGCCGAACCACTATAAAATTGTTGTTTCTTTACTATTTTTTCTGTGACTTTTCTACTTACTTCTAATTCCCGTATTGATGGTTGGTGCTTTCATTTTATCTCTACCGGGGTGTTAGCGTTCAATTTTAGCGTTAACAATAAACATCCATAAATCAAAATTTTGCTAAAGTTAATGCTTTCAAACTTGGTTTTATAATCTTTTCACTTCATATTCCAACTACTTTACTTAAATGAATAAAAATTCTCTAATTCAAGTTTAAATTTATATAATACTCTCATATCCTAAAGAGTATATAAAATAATCTTGATTTTTCACTTCGATGAAAACTATGATTATAATGGTCCGAAAATTCTTGTTTCAAGGAATTCCAACTTATATAGAATCCTGCATGTCCGTTTAGAGTTTCAAGTTGCGAACTTTCAAAACGCGACGCATTTATTTTCCCAGCCTTTATAAAAAAGTTCAATACTTTTGAAATTTTACCATTAAGCTTAAATACCTTCAATATCCACATGTTATAGTACAACATGGCTTAGCTAAAAATCTCAAAATTTAAACACCAAATTTTACATTTCAAAACATTTTGAAAAGATATCATACTTGTCTACCTTATGCATCAAGTTATATATTTGAAATATAAACTACTTGTTTTTACTAGGGATAAATTCATTTTGGTAGCAATTCTCACTCAAAAACTTAAAAATGAATATTGATGATGTTGCAGCCATCCCCAGAATTATTTCCCAGTGACTAAAGCGAGTCCAATGCTTCTATTTCTTTCAAATTCTTTTTAAAACGTATTTCTAGTCAAAAACACTTTGAAAATAATATTATTATTACTTCTAAAAGCTTTGGAAACAATTTTGAAAATCAATGGGATTTAAATTCTAAAATTCTCAACTTTTAAAACCTTTCTTTTTGTAAGATATATTATAAATATACTTATACAATTCCATTACCTTATCATGAAAACATTTCATTAATTTGCATCTTTTCTATTGCAAACAATTCTCATTGTAATTAGATTTCAATTAAATCTAATTATGGAATGCTTTTTGAAATAGGGTTCGCAAGGTATTCGTTTCTAGTTTAATTCAACCAATAATTGATGATAACTAAATATTATAATCTGCTTACAAACAAACATTAGTAGAAACCATATAGATTTATATAAGTTATTTCTTTATATATATAAAATATAATTTAGGTAAAATTATTTCATTTACCCAATTTTAAAACAATATTATGTCGACTTTCCTTGTTTGAGCGTTTATAAACTTCTATCAATAACATGGCGTCCCATACACCGAGCAAAATTCATAAACAACTCAACAGAAAAGTAAACACAATATATAAAACATTTCTGTAACACTAACAAATACGCTTTCCTAAATATATATACACTCACAAACAAGCTTATTCTAGGGTATTACTAACGCTATCTCTAATGAGTCCAACCTCAGCAAAGCTAAGGTTATCGCTAAACCAAAGCTCTGATGCCAATTGTGACGACCCGCATTTCGGGAGGTTCAAGTCAACAATAAACCACACATGTCAAACTCAAAACAATCCGAAACATAGATAGTCAATAGTGTGAATTAAGAAAAGAAGAAAAGAAGAAAACAAAAGAATCTCGCAGCGGAATGACAAAATATAGTAATCAAATGAACAACTCTTGAAGCTATTTACACTATATATTTGATTATACTTTTACAACATCAATTAGAGTCATACATACAATAGAAACAAAATAAAACAATGAAGCAGAACAACATGATGCAGGGGAATAATACTAGTAATATAATATACTAAATCTTCATCTTTGTCCTCTAGAATAATATGATCTTCAATGCACTGAAAACTCCGGGCTGACCCAAGCATAAGTAAAACAATATACTCGAGTCAAAACTAAAATATCCTTATGTAAGTTAAAACAATATCATATATAATAGGAGTGTAATAGCATAAGAGAAGTTTACAGAGTTTTACATCTTTGTCAAGTGATAATGTGCATACAATAACTCAAGAGATGTTATGAGATTTTCCATCTCTTATGGATCTGTCAAAATATCTATATATAGTAGAATATGCTATATATGTATTTTTCCTAGCATTAAGGCTTTACATTAATCCCCTTAAAGCATTTTAAGCATTGGTGTACAGTTTGCATATAACACCCTAGTAGAACGTTGAGGGATAGGGATGTGCGGTTATACAACAACACTAAACCAAACTCGTAGTGGTCTCGCATAAGGATAAAAGTATGACGAGACTGTTAGGAACTGAGTTGATGATGTTTTGATGACAACAACCTTATATAGTTATTATACTTTACTTTATAAAATATATACTAACATTTTCATATATATATATATATATATGTATATGTATGTATATAGGAAGTATATGCAGGTATTATCGAAGACTGATTAGTATAAAGACTCAAGCATTAAGATGAAGATTAGAGATTCAAGATTCAAGACTCTAGAGAATCAAGATTTCAAGATCTCAAGATAAGTGTCTAGTATTTTGTTAAAACTTCATAATAGCACTCTCATCTTTCTTCCAATTTTCTTTTTCGGATAGAACCCAATTTCTATCGAAACCAGTGGCTTACAAACCCATGACAAGTAGCTTACAAAACTACGACAAGTGGCTTACAAACCCACGAAAATCAAAATCATTTAAACTACTTTGTACAAGTTCTTGAGTCCTATGGAGGAGCTCTGTAGGAAGGTTCTTGCAATTTCAGTTTGAATAGGTTTTTCAAAATGTTTTTAAAATCTGTTTTTCAAAATGTTTTAGCTTTCAAAATCATGTTTTCAAAAATGTTTTCAAACTTTGTTTTAGCCTTGAAATATTCCTCCATTCTGATTTTAAAAACTTCTATTTTTAAAACATCAAAACTTATTCTGATTTTAAATATTACTTATATAATTGACGGTCTATATCAATTATATATATATATATATATATATATATATATTTAAAATAATGTTTTATATTCATTCTCTATCACAAAATATTGTTTAAACACTTTATTTTTCTTCAGAGAAGTTTCAATTTGTTTTAAATTCAAATGCTTTTACAAAACAACATCTCTACAATTTTGAACTGAGGGATGCCGACATATGGGGATACCCTATGTCGACATGGTGACAGTTGGATTCAAAATTCAAATTTCAAAAGAAGTGTCCATTTGTTCAAAAACCTTTCGCCAATGGTTATGACTGTTGTGCATCTATATAAAGGCTTCCAAAACGAATTTTTTAATAACAACTTTCTTATTTTCTTCACTCTTTCTTCTCCACCATTCCATATCCATAAAACTTCATATTTTCAAGATCGTGCCATCATTCTGCCAAATTCTCAATAGGAAATCATTTAGTTACTCTCTCTATTTGATTCTCCATCATTCTACTAAAGATCAAAGTGCTATTCAGAGTTATAGGATCAATTTGTATTCAAAAAGTCCATAGAGTCTATCCATTCAAAAGGATTGTTATTAAGAAGTATTAGGGTGATCTTGTGTCCCGTAAATCAAGAGAGTTTACCCCAGACTCGGAGATAGGAGGGTTCCTCAAGGCCTTAGAAATTGAGAGTTGTAATTTGGATATTGGCTTATAAAAATGTGTACAAGGATATTGCCTTGGTGCAGGACTGGATGTAGGAGGATTCCGAACCAGTATAAGATCCGGTGTGTTCTTTCCTTTTACTTGCTTTACTTTACTATTTGCATTTGTTATATGTTCTGTGATCATTCTATGTTAGAATTCTATTTAGATTTGTGTTGAAAGTTTTAATTTAGTCCTATAGTTCATATATTCTTTAAAACACTATTCACCCCCCCTCTAGTGTTATTTCTGCCTTAAGATCCTTAATCCGCATCCCCAACAATTGGTATCAGAGCATTGGTTTTCATTATTTTCATAATCTGAAATTTTGAATAGTTTTAATGGCACAACACACTAATAATGTCACTCCTGTCACCACTACTTCTGTCAACACAAGCACTAACACTAGTTCATTTGTAGAGGGTCAGTCTACTGTCAGACCACCACTTTTTAATGGCAGTAATTATGCATATTGGGCATGTAGGATGAAAATTTATTTACAATCCATAAGTTTAGATACTTGGAATATGACACAAATTGAATATGTTGAACCAACTACAAATTTTTCCCAGTGGACTACTGAGCAAAAGACAGTTGCACAAAACAATTCTAAGGCTATGAATATACTATTTTGTTCACTAGATAGGAATGAGTTTAATAGAGTCTCTGTTTGTAAGTCTGCATTTGAAATCTGGAAAACTTTGCAAGTAACTCATGAAGGAACAAGCAAAGTTAAACAGACTAAAATTTCCATATTAACTAACCAGTTTCAATTGTTTAAAATGCATGAAAATGAGTCTATTTCCGACATGTATTGTCGATTTCAAGACATTGTACACTCATTGATTGCTTTAGGAAAGGGTTTCTCAGAAGAAGATCAATTCAGAAAGATACTCAATTCACTCACTTCAGAATGGGATCAAAAGACACTTACTATTGAAGAGGCAAATGATGTTCGTCAAATGAAGATCGAAGAGTTAATCGGTAATCTAATGTCTTATGAAGTTCAACTACAAGGGAGAAAAGAATCTAAGGCAACGGAAAAGAAATCGATCGCATTCAAAGCAACAACTGGAGATTCAGAACAAGAGAGTGATGAAGAAATTGCTTTCATGACCAGAAATTTCAGGAAATTTCTGAAGTATAGAAAGATGAATAACTTTAGAAGAAATGATCAAAGAAATTCCAGAAATACTTCGGAGAACTACAACAACAACAATAATGGTGATAGATGCTATAACTGCAACAAAACAGGGCACTACAAGATTGATTGTCCATATCCAGACAAACAGACATTTCAACCAAACAACGAGCAACCAAAGAAAAGAAAGAAGGCATATGCAGCAACTCTTGACGATTCAGATTCATCCAGTGATGACGAGAAGAAAACTGATAATTAAAATCTGTGCTTCACGGCTATTCTCAAAGCAGAAAACGATCGGAGTTTGGATTTAAAAATAGGTACACATTTATTTTAATTTTATTGGATGCTTGCTTGCTTTGATTTTGTTTGCAATTCCTTGAATTTTTAAATTCAAAATCACTCTTTGAAATTTGAATTTTTAAATTCAAAATAATATTATTTTAATTATATTTCAAATATTAAAATATTTTAATATTATTATATTTAATATTATTACTGGAATTATATATATATATATTGAATATAGATTATTTTTCTTAAAGATTTTAGGAATTTCTTAGATTTTAGGAATAGACACCTCTTTTCAAATTCAACAGGCACATGTCGACATGCCTCTTAGAAATTTGATTTCAAAATTTGAATTCAAACTTTTGAATTTCCCTCCACCTTTTCACTTACTTCAAAATTATGAAAAGACACCACTTGACCAGAGAAAATGACTTTAGAGAATCTATTTAATATACTTCTCTTATCATCTCTTTTCACTTTATTCTCATAATTCAAACCTTCTTCATTATCTTCTACTCCTCTCAAACACTCATCAATGGCTTCCTCAAGTAACCCATCAACTATGAGGCTGTCCAAATCATCAAAAATGATCTTTTCAATGACCCGGAGGCTATCAAAGCTTACATAAACTATGTAAACTATGGTAAAGTCAATACGGGAAAAATTGCCATTTTTGATGATTTTTCTTCTTATGAAATCGATCAACTTTTTGAAGAAAACTCCATTCTTAGCTTAATTGATAACAAGCAAAATGATTTCGTTTGTTGACCAAACCTTGTCAAAATGTTTTATGCAAACCTAAATCATGGATTTTATAATGGAAATGAAGATCAAATTTGGAGTAGTGTTAAAGGAACACTTATTGTTTTGGATTCCGATATTTTGGGTACTATTTTGGGTTGCAAATCTACCGGTATGAATCTCTCGGAATTTTAAATCGATGAAACCGATCGAGAGACTTTTCATCACATTTTTGAAAGCGATGACCACATGGATTTTAACAATCGCTTTTTCCGCCCAAAAGCAAGAAATGTCAACCTTCTTATTCAACACACAATTATTCCTAGGTCGGCAAAATACAATAATCCCACCTCAAAAGTGTGTAAAGCTCTTTTTGCTATTTTTGGAAAATATGATATTAATTGGGCACAAACTATTTTGGATGAGTTAAGACCCAAAAAAATTTAATATGGGAGAAAACACTCTTTATCATGGAATTTACCTTACTCGGATTTTCAATTATTTTGGTGTGGAAGTTAAAAAGGAAGAGTTTGTAAGTAGAAAAGTGTTCAATCATGGGAACATTTCTCTTATGAAAATCCCACTTATGTTTCAACCATATGAAACACTTGCCAAAAAGGAAGAGAGACTTGCTCATGAAGAGATGGAAGAAGAGGAAGAAGAAGAGGAAGAAGAAGGGGAAGGAATGGAAATTGAAGAAGAGGAAGATGAAGATACCTCTTTGGAAAGTATAGAGTATCCACATATACCCGCCAATCCGTCCAACAAAACCATACTCAAGAACCAAAAGATACTTGCCCAAAACCAAAAGGTTCTTAAGAGATCTATTAGCAAGAAAATGGATAAAATCTCTACCAAGATCGACAAGTTTTATGGAAAGATAGACAGGAAACTTGGCTTGTCCTCATCATCATCTTCATCAAACTAATCCTAGCCATTATCTCTCTAGCTATCGTTTATCTATCTTTGTATTTTCTACTTTTTTAGTTAAGATTATGTAATGTTAACTAATATAAGTAATGCTATCTCATTCTCTGTTTTCCAGCTTTATATATCTCTGCTAGTTATTTATTTTAAGTTTATATAAGTCGACTAGTATAAAAATAAACTTAAAAATAAAAAATAACTCAACTTGGTCATTCTGTCTAGACCATGTCGACATGCCCCATCCCCCCATGTCGACATATAACTGTCAAAAAGTAGTTACAATTTCTAACTTCAAATTCTTGTAACTACCAAGTGACAATTCATTTTGAACGGCCAATAACTCCTATAAATACCTATTTCTTCCAGAAAACCTTCTCTACCTCCATTTCTATTCATCTCCTCTCATACTTCAACTTATTTCTTAAATTATGGCTTCTCCAATTAAGAATTTAAGTGAAAATCTTGAAGAAACTCTTACTTCCTTCAAGAATATTCTTTCTTTTATACTTTGAAATCAAAGGCACTTAAAATTAAGCCAAATGCAGATGATCAGAGAGCCAGAGAAACACTTCGACGCACTTTGTTGGATGATCTTAAGCCTTAGCAAAGACGAACCCGAAGCAAATCCACCAGTCACTCTCGACAAAGATAATTGGGATGTTATCGAAACTGATCCTATCTTTGGAGAAAATGGATGGGTGGAAGTCCCAAGGAATGTCTGATCATTATGTTTGTTTGTTTGTTTGATTTGATTTGATTTGATTTAGATTTGATTAGGATTTGATTGAATTGTTTACTTAAGTTTGATTTGGATTTGGTTTGTATATAACTTCATATACTATACATGATTGGTTGCTATGTATGATATTGATTTGATTGTCAAGTTACACTTATATATATGCACACACACTTGATCACTTACACGTTCACTTTACACTTTTATTCTATATATACTTTAGAACAGGTAAATCTTTTATTCCTTTTTGTTGATTACAGAGGGGGAGAAAGTTATAAAAATATATGTGCTTGGTGTAAGGAGGAGTCATGGAATAAAGGGGAGTTGTAGTTTTAAGAAGAAGTCACGGAGTAAGGGGGAGTTATGGAGAGTTATGGTATGGTAAGAATATTTTATAAATAAAGGTTGTCATCATCAAAAAGGGGGAGATTGTTAGGAACTGAGTTGATGATGTTTTGATGACAACAACCTTATTTAGTTATTATACTTTACTTTATGAAATATATACTAACATTTCATATATATATATATGTATGTATGTATGTATATGTATATAGGAAGTATATGCAGGTATTATCGAAGACTGATCAGTATAAAGATTCAAGCATCAAGATGAAGATTAGAGATTCAAGATTCAAGACTCTAGAGAATCAAGATTTCAAGATCTCAAGATAAGTGTCTAGTATTTTGTTAAAACTTCATAATAGCACTCTCATCTTTCTTCCAATTTTCTTTTGGGATGGAACCCAATTTCTATCGAAACCAGTGGCTTACTAACCCACGACAAGTAGCTTACAAACCTATGACAAGTGGCTTACAAACCCACGAAAATCAAAATCATTTAAACTACTTTGTACAAGTTCTCGAGTCCTGTGGAGGAGCTCTGTAGGAAGGTTCTTGCAATTTCAGTTTGAATAGATTTTTCAAAATGTTTTTAAAATCTGTTTTTCAAATTGTTTTAGCTTTCAAAATCATGTTTTCAAAAATGTTTTCAAACTTTGTTTTAGCCTTGAAATATTCCTCCATTCTGATTTTAAAAACTTCTATTTTTAAAACATCAAAACTTATTCTGATTTTAAATATTACTTATATAATTGACGGTCAATATCAATTATATATATATTTAAAATAATGTTTTATACTCATTCTCTATCTCAAAATATTGTTTAAACACTTTATTTTGCTTCAGAGAAGTTTCAACTTGTTTTAAATTCAAATGCTTTTACAAAACAATATCTCTACAATTTTGAACTGAGGGATGTCGACATATGGACATGGTGACAGTTGGATTCAAATTTCAAATTTCAAAAGAAGTGTCCATTCGTTCAAAAACCTTTCGCCAATGGTTATGACTGTTGTGCATCTATATAAAGGCTTCCAAAACAAATTTTTTAATAACAACTTTCTTATTTTCTTCACTCTTTCTTCTCCACCATTCCATATCCATAAAACTTCATATTTTCAAGATCGTGCCATCATTCTGCCAAATTCTCAATAGGAAATCATTTAGATACTCTCTCTATTTGATTCTCCATCATTCTACTAAAGATCAAAGTGCTATTCAGAGTTATAGGATGTAACGACCCTGACTCGACCTTCGAAAATCGGCACCGAATACGACACTCGTATTCAAATGCTGCAGATCGAAACGTCGAATCTGGTTCGCCAGAGCTTATAACACATTAAGTACAACACAACGGAAGAAACAGAATAGCATATATTAATATACAGCATTGATATAATATCAGAAACCATATGATACAACAGATGATACAATGAATATCAATATACATCAGAGATATGATACAAGACAATAGTAGCGGAAAGAAAAGATAACACTAGCAGCGGAACAAAACTCCAATATGGTCTTCAAGAAAGAACTCCAGCATCGATAATCTCCATCTCCAAGGTACCAATCCAGAAATAGCTCGAACTCCCAATAATGATGCACAATGATAAGCAAGTACAGTCGTGATCCAAAGACTGAACTAGCTCCAGATAATCTACTAGACCTGACTATCTGAAAAACCCAACTCTAGACTGCCCGTGTGGGAAAATAGTGGGCACCCAGAGTTTAGGAAAGGAATAATAAACTCCAGGTCAGTCATGGGACTGGTGTGAGCAAACAAAAACATTTGGTTTTTTTTAAAACAAACAAAAGAATTTAAATTTGAAATCCGCAATGCTTTTTAGAAAATGAAACTACCATAAGGCCTCCCGCCACACACACAATGCAAACGCAGACTTCGAGGAGATTTCTCCTTATGATAGTCAAATATGCTTAATACGAAAAATTTCTTTGATATTATTACTATAAGTGCAAAGTGTGTAAAACCATTTCGAAAGTATAATATAAATCCTAGCCATCATAGGCATTTCGCACTTATGCCTACTATAGCTACCATGTTCAATAGCAGGTTACCGCCACATTCCATGGCAGGTTATACAACTAAAACCGTACAGGGCGCGTATTGTTTTGATTGGATTTCCAACAAATGGTCAGGCTAAGGAACATCCTACTGTCAATGGGATCGCCTCTGGCGGGACGTCCCGAGAACCTAACCGGATCTCTACCAACACAAGGCCGGGTTACCTCTGTAACTAGGTAACTACTACTCGAGGATGCCATCTCCCGGTCCTTTGGGACCTTTATCCGAGGCGCCTCAAAACCACAAAGCAATCACAAAGTAATAGATCTGCAGTATCCACATGAGTAAGCATCTGGACTCCATACCATGATACCACCCTTTACCAGAAGGGAATGACACACCCTAAAGGGCACGACCCTCATAACCTTCCCGCATCTGTCCTGTTTCGACCATTTTCGGGGTGTGAGGTCCTGATGCAGTCTCGTCCACACAGCTACGCTTTATAAAAAAACCATGCTTTGATCACAAATGATCAACAAATGATCATCAACATATAGCAGCACTTAGCATGCCACACCACCAAATTGGGAATATATCACTGATAAATATCAACTACATAACCTCTGAGCTCGTACGTCTCAGAGAAGGGTGTTAAGCTAAGAGAATAAATTCTCCGCCACCAAGCAGAAATGTATTTGATAGAGATCAGTTTAATATCTCAAAGTGTAATGTCGGACATACAACCATACAAGTCTGTTCCGGGTTCGAACAGAACCGAAGGCACTTCCGAGGAAGCCCTTGCAAATCCAGGTATCCACAATCCCGATCGGACTTCCCATCACTTAGGGAATCTCTATACCGTAGCTACTCGATGCACAGACAATCGATAGGTTATCCTAACGTTCTCGAAGACACCCGGTCTTCAAATGATATCCATAACGTCGTATCACTATTCAGAATGGGCTATACGACACAAGGTCCTCTCCCGGCTAAACCGAATAGAGGGCGCCATATTTAAAACATATGGATATGGGATTTTAGTTAAGTCACAACTTGAAAATTCAAAGCTTTTTTTTCCCAAATGGTTAAACAAATTACCATTTTAAATCTTTAAATAAAAAGATTCATTTCACAAAGTTCACCTAATTTCACAAAAATCATTCATAGATTTCAAACAATTTCCATTTTAATTGCATTAACTCATTAAATCTTTAAATTAAAGATTTAATTTATGGATTTCAAAACACGTTTCCAAAGATTTATTTGTAACTTGGAAGACCGTCTTTATTTACACTTGAAATCCTTCTTACACAAATTAGAAATTCATTTCTTATGTGAAAGCTTCTATTATTTAAAACGAATAGTTTTCGTTTCAGAAAGATTCAATTATATTTATACAAGTTAAAATCTTAGGGTTTAGAACTCAAATTCCCAATCAACGCTTTTAAAATGGTTTAAAAACCCATATACACCCATTTATAAGTTGAATAACCTTTTAAACCCTAGTTCCCAAATCATAGAATTCAATTCAAATATTGAATTCAAATTTAAATCAAATACTCAAATTTCAAAACTCAATCAAGTTATTTAAAATAACTTTTATTTTTGAAATTCATTTTCAAAAGCTTCAATTCTAATTCCAAAACTATTTTGGATTAAATCTTTAAAACAATTTCAAAAATCTGTGACTTAACCCATTTCCACGTGCAATCCATATTTGTGTGTATACAAGTGTGGTCCAGGGGTTCAACACTATAGTGCACAACATCAACCATCACAGATTCAATCATATCGATAAGCGGTATAACCCATAACGCTTATCTTTATTCACAGATTCATAGATAAAATAAATTTATCAATCACAAAGATTCACTAATATGATTCGATGTGGGTTTCGGGTAACCAATTGGAATCCGACTCCCTATCGCATCGAAATTTAAATGTCATTTAACGGGTCAAGGGGTTTTCATATTCATACAACAATATATACGTCACAGATATAACAGCTTAGCACAAAACATTACATAGCATCACATCACATAACAAATACATCAATCCATCACATAGCATCTAATAACAATCAAACCTCTATAAGTAAGATCGGTTAATTGTTTGATTCAAACCAATTTTAATTGCTTAGGAATAATTACTAATCCTGGTTAATTTATCATTAATAAATTACAAATCATTTTGATTAACTTTTCTTTAATCATTAATTAACCATTTATAGTAAATTAATTAACCTTTTATTGTAATTTATCAACCTTTAATTGTTAAGAAATTAACCTTTAATTATTTAATTTACCGTTAAAGAAATTATCTTTAATCAATTAATCAACCCTAAATTAATTAATTATCGTTAAATTAGTTGTCCTTATTTAATTACAACAATTGATTAACCTTAAGTTAATCACAAGATAAATTAATTTTTTTAATTGATAACATCCCTTAATTACTTTCACTAATTATTAACCTTTGATAAATTATTTCTCAATCACTTTCATTAATTGTCCTTTAATTAATTAATCTTAAATCTTAATTAATAAATTTAAGCCTTTAATTACTTATTCAATTAATCCAAACCAATAATTAATTAAATAAATAAATTATCCATTTCAATTAACTTATTATTTAATGAATTTCAAATCATTAATTCCTAATTAAATTTCAAGGAAAGCATTATTCTTATTAATGAATAAATTTATCATTAATAAAGTATTTTAACTATTTTCTTTCAAATTTATTTGCAAATATCATTTTTACACTTAAGATTTAAAATGGGTACAATTTAAAGTTAAAATAATTTGAAACACATTTTGAAACTTATGTTAAGGAAATACTCATTTTCTAAAGGAAGTTTTAAAGAAAATTTAAAACCAAATTCATCATCATTTTTTTTTCAAAACCATTTTAAATCATACTTTAATATTTAAAGTTGTCAAAACAATTTTAAATTTTGAAACTTATAAATCTCCAAACCCAAATACAAATCATTTTTGATTTCCAGATTAAAATCTTCGATTTAAATTTGAACAGGCAGGTTTTAAAAAAAACCTGAACCAAATTTTTTTCCCGAGTTGCCCCTGCTTTACTTCGAGTAAAACACTCCAAAACTTCGAGTCGCTCACGCTATTGACTCGAGAAAAACTCGAGTATTTGTCCTTTGCTTCAAACCAAAAACACTGACACGAAAACCACAACCGTGCATGTGCACCTTCGATGTAGCCAACTCCGATCATCAACGGTGCCTCACCCAAGTCAACGATCAACCTCACCTCCAATCCCCATCATCAGATCATAAAATTCAACATGAGATCGAATTCGAGTCAAACTGCACAAATCCTGCAACAAACCCAAACCTGGAACTTCCTCGATTACGTCCCTCTGACCACCCGAGAATCTGCACTTCCGGCCATGCCATCGTCTACGTCCATACTTCCCTTGCCTTAAATCTCAAACAGCTCGATCAAACCAAGAGGACGAACTCGTCTCGCTTTTCAACCTCAACAAAATCGAACACTGAACCCTAGAATGGCCCCGTCCCTTTAATTCGTGCAATAGAATTTTTTTTTGACAATTTTCACGTAATCATCCACGTTCAGACTTGCTTTAAACGAAATTCCAACACTTAAAATTGTTTCGATTGTCAGAAAATGGATAAAATGCAAATTTAGTTCAAATAACCACTGCTCGTAAAATACAAAACTAAAAACTACCATTTCCACTTTAAAAATCCTATTTTACATTGAAGATTCAAGTTATAAACTTGAGTGAGTATTCTATAACAATCAAATTTATCAAATATTTCTTGTTTGCCTGTAGAACCAGATTCCCAGTGTTACTGCCTCTCCAACATGCTTAAAACAGATAAAAAAAACTTGACTTGAGTTCAACATCCTGTTTGTTCTAAAAAAATTACAATGATTAGATGAAAATGGTTTGAGTTTGGAATAATATCCAACTCTGCAACTCAAGAAGCAGAGGACAGAGCAAAGATTTTTTGAAAAGCTTTTTTTTGTTTTTTGAAACTTTAAAACTGGAAATGGTTTTGTCTTCTGAACTTCAAAACTTGGAGTGGCTTGTTGGATACTTGAGTTGCAAATGTTCATTTGCTTCTGCTTTAAAAACTGTATGCTTTCCTTTTTTTTCCAGATTTAAAGAAAATGCAGAGGCATGATTTTCTTTTGAATATTTTTTTTTAAAAGTCTGGAATTTGGAAATAGAGGTTGTTTGAACTTGTGTTTGTTTCATTTACTACATGTTACTGCATGCTTTTGTTTCCAACTTGAAATACATTTTCTTTCAAAAATTCATCATCGACAATATAAACATACTTACAGATTTTCAAAGCTGGTTTTATATTCATTGTTTATTCACCAAAATTTTAAACAGAGAGATGCTCCTCGTTTCTAGGCATGCATCCATTTATACACAGCACATCATATACATACATGTATCCATACACATAAATATAGGCAACCACATTCACACATAATTATCATCAGCATCAGGTTAGGATCAAAGGGTTTAAACTGTTTTTAAAATTTAGTTTACTCACATCCAAAAATGATTGAGATACCCTAGATCTATTTGAGTTTAAATCTTCAAATTGCTTTTTCTTCTACCCAAGTTTTCAGGTTGGAAATTTGAAATCTACTGATTTGGTTTTATTTTAGTTTCTTACACACAAGTATTTAGTGCAATTCAAACCACAACCCAGTAAAAACCCCATGCAACCCAACATTCACAACTGAAACCAAGAATCTTCATACATATATTCAGAGGAAATTAAGCATGCAAACCAAAGAAAAAAAATGGGATTTAGAGTTGCTCACATGGATCTTGGATAAGGCAGAGACAAAGAAGAAACAGGAAACAGGGAATGAATTTTTTTGAGCCTGTATACATTTCTTTTCTTTTCTTTAGATTCTGAAGTTAAATCTGCAAGTTGTAAGAAGAAACTTGCTTACTTTTCTATTGTATTTATTTGTTTATTTCACTAATAACAAGCAAATTTTAAATTTACTTACAGGTTTGAATGTATATACAGAGAACCCTTTTTATTTTTATTTCTGCAGTTGAAACCCAAATTGAAGTTTAAGTCTTTGATCTTGATTTTTTTTTCTCCTGCACTGTTAATAAGCTGTTTAAATCTTTGCTCTACTTATTGATTAACAATATTAAATTCATATTTTAAAAAGAAGTTTCATTTGCCTTCATTGATTTTCCAGAGAACCTTGCATTGGCAAAACTGTAGCTCTCCTCTTCCCTTTTCTTTTTTCAAAACAAATATGCAGGCTTGGCTTTTGTTCTTCCAAAGCTTGAAGACTGTTTTCATGCTTTTTAAGATTTTTTAATTTCTTTTTGCTTGCCTGAACTTTGATTTGCTCAGGTTGGTGGCTTTAAACCCAGATTTGCTTTTCCAGGTTGCTATTTCTTTTTTTTTCCTTTCTGATTTTTTTTTATACTACTTTTGTACTATAGTTTTGAGATGCTCAACCTTTGATACTGTTTTTTTTTTCAGATTTCCGAAAGCTATTATAATTACATGTGGGGAAATGGAAAGGTTTTCTTGTAATTTTTTATTTAATTATTTTATTTACTTAATGATGTCTTCATGCCATTTGTAACCAAAGATATCATAACTCTAGATTTTGTTAACTCCTTTACTCTATCCCCCATGTGATGTTTACTTCCTTATGTATATGTTTACATTTAAATTTTTAAAGACAAAAGAATGTTTATTTTTTTTATATCACATTTATTTTATAAATAAATTAACCTTTTATTCATTAGCATATACATATATACAATGTTGAAAGAAAATTGTGTTTTAACCAATATTCATATATACACACATTTTGTTTTATAAATTTTAAAGAAAGAAATGATTTTAACTAATTATGTTTTTAATAAATAAACACATATATAATAGTATTTAGTTCTAAACAATTGTTCTAAAATCATTTGTATCCAATTCAAAATACAACTTTTAAATCCAACTAATTTGGTAAAAATATTAATTATTGAATTTTCAATTAAAAGTTCCATTTTAAAATGCATACTTTTTTTTATTAATCTCTAAGCCTTTAAATTCTATTTACAATATATTTTAATCTTAGAATCCCCAAATTTCAAGTCAATTCAATTTTTTATTTACTTGTAATCAAATTTCTATTTAAAATCTAAAATTTTAAGTTTATTCTGAAAATCTCTAATTAATTCACAAATAATCCCACAATTTAATTTCAAAATTAAATTGATTATCAAATTAAACTTTGCCAAAATTCGGGAATGTTACAGACTCCCCTCCTTAAGAAATTTCGTCCTCGAAATTTTCTAGGGAGACAAAAAGAAAAGATGAAAGATAGATAAATATTTTTTTCAAATCAAACTGAATAATTATTCTGCATTTGGCTTACCAAATCAAAATACCAACAAATAGATACGAGAACGAATCTATTTGATACTTCAGAAGGTATTCGGATTATCCAGATCTACGAAATATGTAGTGGCATTGGTCAGTTCGAAGGAAAAACTTACCATTCGTATAATATATATCCGGACCCCAAAGAATAGACAGATATGTAGATACGATCCAAGCTCCTAGTTTAGAAACTAAATATACCTATCAATCATAGCAAACAAAGCAATCAAGGCAACCGATACATCCAAACAAACAAACAAACAAATTTGGCCTATCTGGAGTTTATGTCCCATTTCAACTCATCTTTTGGTCTAACCAAAATGATGATCTCCTACCAAAGCTTCTCTCTCGAATTGCCACGAAGCCGACAAAGAATTGAAATCGAATCAAAGGAAATTGAGAAGAAATGATAAGCAAAAGAGATAGATAGAGAAAAGATTATTTCCTCGTTGTTACAGGTATTGACCATTTGTAGTGGTACTTCCCTGTCCCCTATCTCGTCCTCTTCTTGCACTCATACTCACTATCACTGGATAGTAAGAGAATTTATTGAGGCATTTGAACGGATATCTTAGGGATAATCATTCAAGGGTATACTTCACCCTATCTCTAATGAGCTACTTAATATGTTATACTCCATAGTTAAAGTTTAACCAAAGCACTGATACCAAATGTAACGATCCTGACCCGACCTTCGAAAATCGGCACCGAATACGACACTCGTATTCAAATGCCACAGATCCAAACGTCGAATCTGGTTCGCCGGAGCTTATAACACATTAAGTACAACACAGCGGAAGAAACATGATAGCATATATCAATATACATCATTGATATAATATCAGATACCATATGACACAACAGATGATACAATGAATATCAATATACATCAGAGATATGATACAAGATAATAGCAGCGGAAAGAAAAGATAACACTAGCAGCGGAACAAAACTCCAATATGGTCTTCAAGAAAGAACTCCAGCATCGATAATCTCCATCTCCAAGGTACCAATCCAGAAATAGCTCGAACTCCCAATAATGATGCACAAAGATAAGCAAGTCCAGTCGTGATCCAAAGACTGAACTAGCTCCAGATAATCTACTAGACCCGACTATCTGAAAAACCCAACTCTAGACTGCCCGTGTGGGAAAATAGTGGGCACCCAGAGTTTAGGAAAGGAACAATAAACTCCAGGTCAGTCATGGGATTGGTGTGAGCAAACAAAATCATTTGGTTTTTTTAAAACAAACAAAAGAATTTCAATTTGAAATCCGCAACGCTTTTTAGAAAATGAAACTACTATAAGGCCTCCCGCCACACACACAATGCAAACACAGACTTGGAGGAGATTTCTCCTTATGATAGTCAAATATGTTTAATACGAAAAATTTCTTTGATATTATTACTATAAGTGCAAAGTGTGGAAAACAATTTCGAAAGTATAATATAAATCCTAGCCAGCATAAGCATTTCTCACTTATGCCTACTATAGCTACCATGTTCAATAGCAGGTTACCGCCACATTCCATGGTAGGTTATACGACTAAAACCGTACAGGGTGCGTATTGTTTTGATTGGATTTCCAACAAATGGTCAGGCTAAGGAACTTCCTACTGTCAATGGGATCGCCTCTGGCGGTTACGTCCCGAGAACCTAACCGGATCTGTGCCAACACAAGGCCGGGTTACCTCTGTAACTAGGTAGCTACACTCGAGCATGCCATCCCCCGGTCCTTTGGGACCTTTATCCGAGGCGCCTCAAAACCACAAAGCAATCACAAAGTAATAGATCTGCAGTATCCACATGAGTAAGCATCTGGATTCCATACCATGATATCACCCTTTACCAGAAGGGAATGACACACCCTAAAGGGCGCGACCCTCATAACCTTGCCGCATCTTTCCTGTTTTGACCATTTCCGGGGTGTGATGTCCTGATGCAGTTTCATCCACAAAGCTACGCTTTATAAAAAAACCATGCTTTGATCACAAATGATCAACAAATGATCATCAACACACAGAAGCACTTAGCATGCCACACTACCAAATTGGGAATATATCACTGATAAATATCAACTGCATAACCTCTGAGCTCGTACGTCTCAGAGAAGGGTGTTAAGCTAAGAGAATAAATTCTCCGCCACCAAGCAGAAATGTATTTGATAGAGATCAGTTTAATATCTCAAAGTGTAATGTCGAACATACAACCATACAAGTCTGTTTCGGGTTCGAACAGAACCGAAGGCACTTCCGAGGAAGCCCTTGCAAATCCGGGTATCCACAATCCCGATCGGACTTCCCATCACTTAGGGAACCTCTATACCGTAGCTACTCGGTGCAGAGACAATCGATAGGTTATCCTAACGTTCTCGAAGACACCCGGTCTTCAACACCGGTCTTCAAATGCTATCCATAACGTCGTATCACTATTCGGAATGGGCTATACGACACAAGGTCCTCTCCCGGCTAAACCGAATAGTGGGCGCCATATTTAAAACATATGGATATGGGATTTTAGTTAAGTCACAACTTGAAAATTCAAAGCTTTTTTTTCCCAAATGGTTAAACAAATTACCATTTTAAATCTTTAATAAAAAGATTCATTTCACATAGTTCACCTAGTTTCACAAAGATCATTCATAGATTTCAAACAATTTTCATTTCAATTGGATTAACTCATTAAATCTTTAAATTAAAGATTTAATTTATGGCTTTCAAAACACATTTCCAAAGATTTATTTGTAACTTGGAAGACCGTCTTTATTTACACTTGAAATCCTTCTTACACAAATTAGAAATTAATTTCTTATGTGAAAGCTTCTATTATTTGAAAACGAATAGTTTTCGTTTCAGAAAGATTCAATTATATTTATACAAGTTAAAATCTTAGGGTTTAGAACTCAAATTCCCAATCAACGCTTTTAAAATGGTTTAAAAACCCATATACACCCATTTATAAGTTGAATAACCTTTTAAACCCTAGTTCCCAAATCATAGAATTCAATTCAAATATTGAATTCAAATTTAAATCAAATACTCAAATTTCAAAACTCAATCAAGTTATTTAAAATAACTTTTATTTTTGAAATTCATTTTCAAAAGCTTCAATTCTAATTCCAAAACTATTTTGGATTAAATCTTTAAAACAATTTCAAAAATCTGTGACTTAACCCATTTCCACGTGCAATCCATATTTGTGTGTATACAAGTGTGGTCCAGGGGTTCAACACTATAGTGCACAACATCAACCATCACAGATTCAATCATATCGATAAGCGGTATAACCCATAACGCTTATCTTTATTCACAGATTCATAGATAAAATAAATTTATCAATCACAAAGATTCACTAATATGATTCGATGTGGGTTTCGGGTAACCAATTGGAATCCGACTCCCTGTCGCATCGAAATTTAAATGTCATTTAACGGGTCAAGGGGTTTTCATATTCATACAACAATATATACGTCACAGATATAACAGCTTAGCACAAAACATTACATAGCATCACATCACATAACAAATACATCAATCCATCACATAGCATCTAATAACAATCAAACCTCTATAAGTAAGATCGGTTAATTGTTTGATTCAAACCAATTTTAATTGCTTAGGAATAATTACTAATCCTGGTTAATTTATCATTAATAAATTACAAATCATTTTGATTAACTTTTCTTTAATCATTAATTAACCATTTATAGTAAATTAATTAACCTTTTATTGTAATTTATCAACCTTTAATTGTTAAGAAATTAACCTTTAATTATTTAATTTACCGTTAAACAAATTATCTTTAATCAATTAATCAACCCTAAATTAATTAATTATCGTTAAATTAGTTGTCCTTATTTAATTACAACAATTGATTAACCTTAAGTTAATCACAAGATAAATTAATTTTTTTAATTGATAACATCCCTTAATTACTTTCACTAATTATTAACCTTTGATAAATTATTTCTCAATCACTTTCATTAATTGTCCTTTAATTAATTAATCTTAAATCTTAATTAATAAATTTAAGCCTTTAATTACATATTCAATTAATCCAAACCAATAATTAAATAAATAAATAAATTATCCATTTCAATTAACTTATTAATTTAATGAATTTCAAATCATTAATTCCTAATTAAATTTCAAGGAAAGCATTATTCTTATTAACGAATAAATTTATCATTAATAAAGTATTTTAACTATTTTCTTTCAAATTTATTTGCAAATTTCATTTTTACACTTAAGATTTAAAATGGGTACAATTTAAAGTTAAAATAATTTGAAACACATTTTGAAACTTATGTTAAGGAAATACTCATTTTCTAAAGGAAGTTCTAAAGAAAATTTAAAACCAAATTCATCATCATTTTTTTTTTCAAAACCATTTTAAATCATACTTTAATATTTAAAGTTGTCAAAACAATTTTAAATTTTGAAACTTATAAATCTCCAAACCCAAATACAAATCATTTTTGATTTCCAGATTAAAATCTTCGATTTAAATTTGAACAGGCAGGTTTTAAAAAAAACCTGAACCAAATTTTTTTCCCGAGTTGCGCCTGCTTTACTTCGAGTAAAACACCCCAAAACTTCGAGTCGCTCACGCTATTGACTCGAGAAAAACTCGAGTATTTGTCCTTTGCTTCAAACCAAAAACACTGACACGAAAACCACAACCGTGCACGTGCACCTTCGATGTAGCCAACTCCGATCATCAACGGTGCCTCACCCAAGTCAACGATCAACCTCGCCTCCAATCCCCATCATCAGATCATAAAATTCAACACGAGATCGAATTCGAGTTAAACTGCACAAATCCTGCAACAAACCCAAACCTGGAACTTCCTCGATTACGTCCCTCCGACCACCCGGGAATCTGCACTTCCGGCCATGCCATCGTCTACGTCCATACTTCCCTTGCCTTAAATCTCAAACAGCTCGATCAAACCAAGAGGACGAACTCGTCTCGCTTTTCAACCTCGACAAAATCGAACACTGAACCCTAGAAAGGCCCCGTCCCTTTAATTCGTGCAATAGATTTTTTTTTGACAATTTTCACGTAATCATCCACGTTTCGACTTGCTATATACGAAATTCCAACACTTAAAATGGTTTCGATTGTCAGAAAATGGATAAAATGCAAATTTAGTTCAAATACCCACTGCTCATAAAATACAAAACTAAAAACTACCATTTCCACTTTAAAAATCCTATTTTACATTGAAGATTCAAGCTATAAACTTGAGTGAGTATTCTATAACAATCAAATTTATCAAATATTTCTTGTTTGCCTGTAGAACCAGATTCCCAGTGTTGCTGCCTCTCCAACATGCTTAAAACAGATAAAAAAACTTGACTTGAGTTCAACATCCTGTTTGTTCTAAAAAAAATTACAATGATTAGATGAAAATGGTTTGAGTTTGGAATAATATCCAACTCTGCAACTCAAGAAGCAGAGGACAGAGCAAAGATTTTTTGAAAAGCTTTTTTTTTTTGTTTTTTGAAACTTTAAAACTGGAAATGGTTTTGTCTTCTGAACTTCAAAACTTGGAGTTGCTTGTTGGATAATTGAGTTGCAAATGTTCATTTGCTTCTGCTTTAAAAACTGTACGCTTTCCTTTTTTTTCCAGATTTAAAGAAAATGCAGAGGCATGATTTTCTTTTGAACTGTTTTTTTTTTAAAGTCTGGAATTTGGAAATAGAGGTTGTTTGAACTTGTGTTTGATTCATTTACTACATGTTACTGCATGCTTTTGTTTCCAACTTGAAATACATTTTCTTTCAAAAATTCATCATCGACAATATAAACATACTTACAGATTTTCAAAGCTGGTTTTATATTCAGTGTTTATTCACCAAAATTTTAAACAGAGAAATGCTCCTCGTTTCTAGGCATGCATCCATTTATACACAGCACATCATATACATACATGTATCCATACACATAAACATAGGCAACCACATTCACACATAATTATCATCAGCATCAGGTTAGGATCAAAGGGTTTAAACTGTTTTTAAAATTTAGTTTACTCACATCCAAAAATGATTGAGATACCCTAGATCTATTTGAGTTTAAATCTTCAAATTGCTTTTTCTTCTACCCAAGTTTTCAGGTTGGAAATTTGAAAGCTACTGATTTGGTTTTATTTTAGTTTCTTACACACAAGTATTTAGTGCAATTCAAACCACAACCAAGTGAAAACCCCCATGCAACCCAACATTCACAACTAAAACCAAGAATCTTCATACATATATTCATAGGAAATTAAGCATGCAAACCAAAGAAGAAAAAATGGGATTTAGAGTTGCTCACATGGATCTTGGATAAGGCAGAGAGAAAGAAGAAACAGGAAACATGGAATGAATTTTTTTGAGCCTGTATACTTTTCTTTTCTTTTCTTTAGATTCTGAAGTTAAATCTGCAAGTTGTAAGAAGAAACTTTCTTACTTTTCTATTGTATTTATTTGTTTATTTCACTAATAACAAGAAAATTTTAAATTTACTTGCAGGTTTGAATATATATAAAGAGAACCCTTTTTATTTTTATTTCTGCAGTTGAAACCCAAATTGAAGTTTAAGTCTTTGATCTTGATTTTTTTTTCTCCTGCACTGTTAATAAGCTGTTTAAATCTTTGCTCTACTTATTGATTAACAATATTAAATTCATATTTTAAAAAGAAGTTTCACTTGCCTTCATTGATTTTCCAGAGAACCTTGCATTGGCAAAACTGTAGCTCTCCTCTTCCCTTTTCTTTTTTCAAAACAAATATGCAGGCTTGGCTTTTGTTCTTCCAAAGCTTGAAGATTGTTTTCATTATTTTTAAGATGTTTTGAATTTCTTTTTGCTTGCTTGAACTTTGATTTGCTCAGTTTGGTGGCTTTAAACCCAGATTTGCTTTTCCAGGTTGCTATTTCTTTCTTTTTTCCTTTCTGATTTATTTTTACTACTTTTGTACTATAGATTTGAGACGCTCAACCTTTGATACTGTTTTTTTTTTTCAGATTTCCGAAAGCTATTATAATTACATGTGGGGAAATGGAAAGGTTTTCTTGTAATTTTTCGTTTAATTATTTTATTTACTTAATGATGTCTTCATGCCATTTGTAACCAAAGATATCATAACTCTAGATTTTGTTAACTCCTTTACTCTATCCCCCATGTGATGTTTACTTCCTTATGTATATGTTTACATTTAAATTTTTAAAGACAAAAGAATGTTTATTTATTTTTTTATATCACATTTATTTTATAAATAAATTTAACTTTTATTCATTAGCATATACATATATACAATGTTGAAGGAAAATTGTGTTTTAACCAATATTCATATATATACACATTTTGTTTTATAAATTTTAAAGAAAGAAATGATTTTAACTAATTATGTTTTTAATAAATAAACACATATATAGTAGTATTTAGTTCTAAACAATTGTTCTAAAATCATTTGTATCCAATTCAAAATACAACTTTTAAATCCAACTAATTTGATAAAAATATTAATTATTGAATTTTCAATTAAAAGTTCCATTTTAAAATACATACTCTTTTTTTTATTAATCTCTAAGCCTTTAAATTCTATTTACAATATAATTTAATCTTAGAATCCCTAAATTTCAAGTCAATTCAATTTTTTATTTACTTGTAATCAAATTTCTATTTAAAATCTAAAATTTTAAGTTTATTCTGAAAATCTCTAATTAATTCACAAATAATCCCACAATTTAATTTCAAAATTAAATTGATTATCAAATTAAACTTTGCCAAAATTCGAGAATGTTACATAGGATCAATTTGTATTCAAAAAGTCCATAGAGTCTATCCATTCAAAAGGATTGTTATTAAGAAGTATTAGGGTGATCTTGTGTCCCGTAAATCAAGAGAGTTTACCCCAGACTCGGAGATAGGAGGGTTCCTCAAGGCCTTAGAAATTGAGGGTTGTAATTTGGATATTGGCTTATAAAAATCCGTACAAGGATATTTGCCTTGGTGCAGGACTGGATGTAGGAGGATTTCGAACCAGTATAAAATCGGGTGTGTTCTTTCCTTTTGCTTGCTTTACTTTACTATTTGCATTTGTTATATGTTCTGTGATCATTCTGTGTTAAAATTATGTTTAGATTTGTGTTAAAACTTTTAATTTAGTCATATAGTTCATATATTCTTTAAAACACTATTCACCCCCCCTCTAGTGTTATTTCTGCCTTAAGATCCTTAATCCGCATCCCCAACAAAGACATGTGAGCTAATGCCCAAGGAAGGATACTAACAATTCAGGTTGCAGGGCTGGTGGTAACTATTGTAGCCACGACCGCCCCACTACATCCACCTATCCCAAATCGAGTCAATAGGTGGTCATCCTAAAACAGGGTGCGCCAATCCAAACAAACATCAAGGGTAATAGTTTGGACCGAGTCCAAAAAGAAAATCGAAGAACAGATGTCTGCTAAAGGTAGCTACCCTCATTAGCCCAATCAAGCCATCCTGTTTTTGTCATTTCAAATTGACACAAGTGTCAAGGCTATCCATTGTCGTTCTCTTTCTTCAAATCCAGCAATGTAGACCAAATCCAATCACTTCATCTTGGAATCTCCCCCACATACACAATTTTTAAAGTGGTACCAACATTGATAGAGTGTGTGCCAATAATCAGCCCTGGCCACTTTAACAACCAAACGTCGTTTTACATACCGGTGGGTCATTTACATTTCAAAAGTGAATCATTACTTAATATCAAAACATCGTATTCACTTCAAAATATCATATTTACTTCAATATGTCATATTCACTTCAAAATATCAAATTTACTTCAATATGCATATTCACTTCAAAATATCATTTTATTCATCACGAAATCAATTTCACTCCAAAATCATCATATTCACTTCGAAATCAATTTCACTTCAAAATCATTTCGAATTTCGACTTAGGTTATAACTTCATTTTAACAACATTCATCTTAAAATCACCGATTTAAATATAAACACATCCCAACATGAATAGTTTGAATTTTTGAAAATAGGTTGAATAGTTTATATAGTTTGAATAATTAAAATAGTTTGGATATTAAAACAGTTTGAAATAGTTTGGAGATTAAAATAGTTTGATATCTAAAATAGTTTGAGTATTGAAAATGGGTTATATAATAAAATGGTTTGAAAATATAAATAATTTGAAAATTTAAAAAGATGAATTCTAAAATAGTTTGTAGTAAAATAGTTTGTAGTGAAAATAGTTTCAAATTTAAAAATGTATCTTTCCATTTCCAATAAATCTAGACTCACGTCCAAATTTTAATCAAACTAATTCAATTTCAAATCTTCCAATTCAAATAATCTTCGATCTCAAATCAATTCAAATCGAGTTAATTTCGATTTCAGTTCAAATCAACTGCAATTTCGATTTCAATTCAAATCAACTCTAATTTCAATTTCAATTCGAATTAACTCCAATTTCGATTTCAATTCGAGTTAACTTCAATTTCAAAATGTTTTTTGAACTTCAAACTCGATTCAACGTTCAATTCAATGGCTTAAGTTTCAATTCAATTCTCATTTTAAAGCATTTTAATTTTTATGGATTTCAAGTCCAATTCTGAAATACCGATTTAAAATCACTTAAATCCAATTAAATTTCAATGTTTGAATTTAGATTCAAATCTTTAAGTTAATTCAATTTCGAGTATTTCAATTCCAAGTCCAAATTTGAAATATCAATCTAAATTACTTAAATCAAGATAAATTTTCAAATTTCGAAAAAAGTTCAAACCTTTAAAGCAATTCAATTCCCGTAATTCCAGTCGTATATCGATTATAACTTCAAATTCGAAAATAAATTCTTTAAACAATTTCTTTTACAAATTTCACCTTCAACTTTTCAAAGCTCAAATTTGAAAAAAAATTAAATCGTTATAAATTCAAATTCTATATATTTAAAAAATCATTTAAATAAATTCGAATTCAAGAATTTAAAACTATTTAATTTGACCAATCTGGTATCCGCATATAATTTTTCTATCCTATGGCCAAATGATTGGGTATTTAACTTTTAAATATAGGGATCGATATATATCATTTCAATCCAAATCAAAGAGTAATAGGTATGTATCATTTCAACCTATTTCTTAATTTATTTAAATATAATTCAAATATCAGTTTATATGCTATCAAACAATGTACAAGGTAATAATAGGATATGTAACGACCTAGTTTTTCAATCGTCTAAATTTAGAATATTTAATTGAATTTAAATACTTAAAAAATCGATATTATAAGTTCAATTAGTTAAATAAATGATTTTGGAATCTAATATGAATAAAAATGATTTCTAACATTGTTTTAAAATTGAATTAAAAGTTAATTTATAGAAATTGGAATTTTATACTTAATTAATGTGTAAAAGTAGTCATTTTTGACACGCTCTCGGATTTCGACAAAACTAGTTTCATTGGATCCATAATAGTGAGTTATTATAGGATTTCAAATTTTTTGGCAATCGGACTTATGGTTTGGTCATGCGAAGTTGAAGCACGTAGAAATTAACTAAAGGATTTTAACTAGAACAGTTTGATTTCGAATACCTGCCTTACAAATATGATGGAATTGGCTCCCAATATATATTCCATTTTGTTCGGAATAGGGTTTCATTTGGAGTTCAGAAATATTCGCGTGGATAGTGTTTCAAAACGTTGTCTATATAAGGACCTTCATTTGCAAAACCCTAGAGCAATTAGGGCCAGCTGCTACCTAAAAATTGAATGGCCAAAATCGCCTCGACTTCCACCCCCGATCTTTCCAAACCCAAGTCATTTCACGCTACAGCTTCAATACGAAAGCAGAAAATCTTGACGAACACTACATGATGAATGGTGGTGATCGAGTTTGGCGTGTTGAGGAGGAGCCTACCGCACCGCGTTCTCTTGATGTTTGGAGGACAATTCATGAAGGAGGGGGATGACGAACTCAGCGCAGCTAAAGCCATGGTTGCATGGGGATAGAGGCTTCAATAAGGTGGTCTTCGATCAACTTCTAGTAGCATAATGGTAGGCGACAGTCAAAGGAAGGAGGCGTGCGTTGGGTTCGTGTGCACGAATTTTAGCAGGGAGAGGAAGATGATTATTAACATTAATGTGAATAATTATTTAATTAATGATGTAATTGATTATATTATAAATCGTATAATCTTATTAAATGTATAACTTATTCATACAAGGTCGAATTTGCACGAAACGAATTACATTGGATTCTTATTGTCAAGCTCTACATTTAGAGCTGGCTTGGATGGATTTGGAGCTGTTGATAATTTTGGGTTAAATTAAATGCTCGTTTACTTTTAATCCAAACAAATTTCTATTGCGGTGACTACAAAAAAGGTGAGTAAAACTCACTCGTTCTGACCCGCTTATATTTTTATATAAGTGGGAGTATTTTTATTATGCTATTTTGATGGCTGCTGGATGTTTTATATATGTATATGTATTGGATGTTATGCTATAGTAGTTAGTAGTTGGATATATTCTTGTCGATTGGAGCAGATGAAACCCTATACGTTCTCATGTATAAGCGAATGTCCCTTTGTACGCGCGTCTGCCTTAAAGCAGACATTGTACATATTTTCTCATATGTATATTTGTTGCAGGTGACAAGTTGGAGGGATCCAACTGGATTTCTCACTATGGTTGATGTTTATTTGCACATATTATTACAGATGCCGTATTATGTGATATTTGATGTGATGGATGCCATGATTGATATTATTGATGTGAATCACCTTATTTAATGTTGTAGTAGCACTAGGCCATATTTTGGAATTACAAAATAATAAAATGATGTTTTTGATATAAAATGGATTTCAAAGTGAATTTGGAATTATATACGTTTTAATAATTTGAATGGAACAAAAGAGTAATAATTTTATTTAAATAAATAAAGCTACGATTTTCAATATTATTAAATTTTAGTTTTGTGAAATACTTTAAATAGAGATTTCTAATGGTTTTATGAAAATATATTTTATAAAACAATAATAGATTTCAAACAGTGTTTTATAAATTTATATAAACTAATTTGCGAATGAAATATGATTAATAGTTTTATAATTGGATTTGAAGCCAATATTTTATATTGGATTTGAAGTCAATATTTTATGAGCGGATTTATATAATTAAACTAGATTTTTTGTGAAAAGAGTTATAATTGGATTTTCATTGAGGAGATTAAAAAAGGAATGGATTTTCAAAATAGGATTTTAAAAATATAAGTGACATACAAAACGAGAGTTCTTATAAAATAGAACAATATTACAACATTGTTTTATAAATGTGAAATCAATTTAATTCTGTAAGCTAATATGAATTTTTATAAAAGGAAATATATTCATGTTTTTAAAAAGAATAATTTTTTAAGTGAATGTTTTGGAAGGTGATTTTATAAAATGGAGTTTAAATGCTTTGAAGTTGTGAATTCACTTATTATTAAAATAAATTTATGAAACGTTTTCTAAATATTGAAATATTGAAATGGTTTTGAATATTATCTTTTAAAGATATTTTGAATGAATGATTGGAAAGTGGGTTGATTTATAAACGACTAATAAAATCAATACCAGTGACTACTTATGTGCTAGATTTTGTTTGTTGCTTAGTTAAATAACCTACTATCAAATTTGACCATTTTAGTTGCTCGACTTGATGTAGAAACTAATTAGTCGTACACTTAGCATGTAAATGACTGTGTAGGCTTGATTATCATTGTGTGGAGAATGTTGATTCATGTAGAGCGGAGTGATTACTCCTATCTACCTAGCTTCCTTCTTAGCCGAAGGATAGTAAGTTGAAAGTTGAAAACTTTATAAGTCTACAAGACTTGGTTTCTGTATGAGATTAAGTAATGCTTTTGCGTTGTTGGTGCGAGGAGACCGGGATCAAGTTCATCTGAAAACCAATTTAGACTAACGTATATGCGATGCAGATTATTAATGGCATTGATATTTAAGAATTTCAGAGTGAAGGACTATTAGTTGATCATTTGGGGTTAAAATCCCAATATACATATAGTAGCAGTAGTCTCTTCGTTATGAAATATCCAATGCAAGGACTATTCACTACTAATCCTAGAGATTTCTCGAAAGGATGTGGTAGGAAAGTACCTTCGGTTTCGTTCAGTCCTAGAACAAACTTTTATGGATGAATGTCTCACATTGCATTTCTAAGATTACGTGCATTGGTTTTTATAAATGTACATCCATGGCGGTGAAGGAAATTTCTTTTAACTTAACACCCTCCTTGAGAGATATTGAAACGACCCGACTTCCTACCTTCAGGAAATCGCATCATTTTGAAGAAAGAAAGGGATAGAAGAAGAAAAGAAAGAGAAAGAAGAACACAACAACATCAGAGAACTCACAGCGGAACGAATAAAATATAATATATCAAATAAAATATTACATAGTATCAGATTACATCAGAGTTACACAACTATACAACACATATTAGACAGTTATAAACATCTGTCTAATTCATACAACTCAAGTACAACAGAAGAAACAGATACCAAACACAGCGGAACCAATATATCTATACGTCGAAGCCTCCTGCTCCATTACTCCTCCAGAATTCGTCAAGCTAACCTGAATCACTTGACTACTCATACATAATATGAGTACCCAAGAGTTTAATAAAACAGAAAATAAACACTCGGGTCAGACAGGGGTCTGGTGTGAGTAAACGGGTTAAAATTGCTTAACTTTAGAAAACCTTTGAAAAGAAAGGGTATCACGTAAGACTTCCCACACATAAACATGGAAAAGTTTTTACCTTACGCTAACCAAAACATTTGATAGGAAATCCAGTGATATTATAATAGTGTCTAGGGTTTTCAAGTAAATATGAAATAGCCGAAATTGTTACATCTATTAAATTCCAGCTACTAGCCACAAAAGTGGGTAATACAAACAAAACCGTAGGGTCTCGTAGGGAAAATGGGTTTCCATCAATGGCAGGGCTACTGGGGTACCGCCCGTCACAGTACGTGGCCTAGATCACCGTACCGAGGAGCCACCCTAACTCCCCTGCAACACAAGGCCGGACCCATCCCTTACTGGATAGTTCCAAACAAGACAACCCCGGCGGTTGTCCGGATCAACCGCCCCACACAGCCGAAATAAAAAGGGACCTCTAGACAGGGGTAAATCTTGCTCTCCAGTGGGAGCTACCCACGAAGCCTTGCTGCACCTCCCCTGTTTTAGCCATTCCCGGTTGATGAGGCTTGAGGCTGCGATTACCTTTATAGAACATATCTAACTTAGAATGCTCATCGTCCGCCTGACGATGTGCTGAAAGCATTCAATCCATACAAGTTCGTTCCGGGTTCGAACGAAACCGAAGGCACTATCTCGTTGCACTCATATTGGAATCACCCTCAGAGTCAACGACCATAGCCCTTGCACTCTGATCCGCCATCTCGAATCTATAAGCACTATTCCGTCAAACTCATTACGGAATCACCCACAGAGTTATACTGACGTATAGCCCTTACACCTCGAGTCTTCACTTGCTCCACTTGGATTAACGACCTAACGTTTAATTGGAATCGATGTGGTTTTCGGATTCCAAATATGGAAACCCGATCCCGGTCTCATCGAAACCAAACGCCATTTTAATGTCCAAGTTGTACTTAAGGGATTTAAACAGTTTAACTTATTCAGGTTGATATAAACAGATAGATGAATAACATTATCACAATAGATAATTCATAACAACATTCATCTCACAAAGCAGCATTCACAACATTGATATCCAAATCATCCAATATCAACCTAACACCCAATATCAATCATCCATTATCATTCAACATCCAATATCAATCATTCAATATCAACCAATCATCCAAAGCAGAATTGATTAACTCTTAATCAATTTTAATTAATCTCTAATTAAATTAATTACTAATCCTTTAATCACTTGGATTATTCTAACTCCTGCTTCATTAATTTATTACAAATCAAATTCATTAATCATCTTCAAATGACCTTCCTAATTAATCTCTCTAGATTAATTATCCTTTAATTACATTCAAGTAATTATTTCTAACCATATTCAGTAATTATCCTTTAATTACTATCATTAATTACAATAATTAATGATCCTTCTTTAATTAATTAACTATAATTAATTACATTAACCCTTAATTAATTACAATTAATTAATCACACTTAAATTAATTACTTCAATAATTATATTAATTAATACTCTTTATTAATTTATAATCCTTAATTAATTAAATAATTAACTTGTAATTAATCTTCTTATTAAATATAAACAGTAATTAACAATTTGTAATTACTTATCTTAATTAATTAACTTCTTAATTAATTAAGTTAATCCTTGATTAATTAATCTAATTAATAAATCTTAATTACTTCATTAAGTAATTATTAATCAATTAAATTAATAAATAAATCCTTAATTAATTACTTTACTAATTAATTACTATCTTAAATTAATTACTCTTAGTAATTAATCTTGAATTTAATCTCATTCATTAATTAATCATATTAATTAATTAACTAAAATAAATTAAGTAAATTAACTCTTAATTACTTACATAAGTAATTATCTCTAATTACATCTATTAATAAAATTTACTTAACAAATAATTAATTTCAACATTGAATAATTCTTAATTCATTAACAAATTAATTACTCCATAATTAATTAACTTAAAAACCATTAAGTTGATCAATTAATAACTTTAAGTGATCATCCATTGATCACTTCCAATTAATTACTTTCATAAGTAATTACCTTCTAATTACATTCAAAAATTTAACCGTTGATTACTTCATTAAGTAATCACACTTAATTAATTCATAATTAAGTGATTATTTTAAAATTAAATAAACGATTAACTAATTATTTAAAATTAATTAAATAATTAATTAATCAATTAATATCTAATATTAAAGAAAAATCTTTAATAAATTAAGAAAACCATAAATCTTAATCCAACTTAACTTATTAACAAATAAGTATTCTTAAGTTAATTTTCCAAATAAATTAACCTTATTTATTCCTATAATAAATTATTTGAATTATTTAAATCTTATTAATTCAAAGCACATTATTAAACTTGGTTTACAAAATCATAATAATAGCCTTACTTATAAATAAAGCATTTAGAAATCATTTCTAAATTTAAAACATTTCAAATTATCAAGTTTAAACTAATTTATCTTCAAAATAAATTGAAACTTAGTTTCAAATCATTACTTAATAACTTTGATTTCATATTTTAAAATGAAAACATTCCTTTTAAAATTGAGATTTCAAAATCTAATTAAGATAATTACTTCAGAAAGAATCATTTAAAATTGAATCAATTAACACTTTCTAAAGTTTAATTAACTTTTATTTACAACCCCAAGTTTTAACTTAGTATTTTTATTATCTTATAGACTTGTTTATAATATAAGCTCGATTCTAATTATTTCAACAACAAATTAAGTTGCACTTAGACCTACTCAGTATTCCTTAGCAACCTATATTACACAGTCACCAGAAACACAAAACTACACGAGACATCACCGAAGCACCCAGCGACCCCCCCTTCTTCGAGTCACACCCAAGAAATCGCGAGCCTCCCTTCGAGTTGCCCCTGAGAATAACGCGACAGTTCTTTGAGTTCCACAACTCGTCTTCCCCAGAACAACTCCAGTGCACATCAACTACATGCGTGCACCGTGCACAGAGAACCAAACAACATCGAACCTATCTCCGGACATCACCATGTCGGCGGCAACCACCTCGACCATCTTCTCCACCCAGGATCAAAAATCCTAGCTCGATTCGAAATTCGACCATAGAATCCAAAATTCTGCAGAAGCACTCGACCAAAAACCACCCACGGCCGTCAACTTCCACGCCGTTAACCATCACCAACCCCACCATCAATCACCACAAACCCGAGCTTCAACATTACCACATCACGATCGAACTCGATTCATTAATCGTGACGCAAATGCCTCAGCAATCAAGGCAAACAGAACATACTGTAAAACCCTAGTTAATCCAAATCCTTCCAATCCATTCAATAGAAAAATTATTTTGTATTTTTCCTTTGATCCTTAGCCCAAAGGCTTGCTTCACCCACAAATTCAATTCAAAACAACAATTGAATCAAAGACAATTTACCAAAGTTCCCCAAACACTCAAACCCAAATTCATGATAATCCCTCAACTAAAAATTATGATATTCTTACCAAAATTCACGATTTCCCTTCGTGATTATAGGCATGTAATCCAAGATGGAAATTAGAATAGTTGATTTTATCCAAATTAAATTTTCACTGCCATTTTACAGAAAGTTCAGTTTTGAATATTTATTTAAAACTCGAAGAAAGATTTAGTAATGAAACTTCATGATTTCAATCATCTCCAGCTTGCAAATTACATATTATTAATGCATAAAAATGAGTTATTGAAATTAAAGAGAGGTAAGATCAATAGCAGAACCTATGTTTAAATGTTCAGGCATTCAAACAAACACATTTTTCTGTAACTAATATTCATAGCCTAATTTTATTTGCATGCACACACAACTAACTTCAAATTAGTAAATCTGTTTTTAAAACATTTACTCACCTCTTAAATGTTGCAGAGCATAGCACAGAGCATACTTTAACTTCCAGGCTTGCTGTTGAAATTAATTCCCTTGCATGCTTTAATTTGTTGTTTTAAAAAAAAAATGAACTTGGTGTAGCCCTTCATTTAGAATGCAGTTGAAGAATTGCAGATTTCATTGATGATGATACTGTTCTTGATCTCTCTTTAAAGTGGCATTACAGTTGCAGGACTTTAAATTTGCAGTTTTGAAATTGATATTGCAGGTTGAAGTAGAATTTTAGAAATGCAGGTTTAAATTTGAAGGTTGCAGTTTCAGGTTCTTGATTTAAATTTCTGGTTTTGCCATTAATGTTTGAATGAATGAAGGAAAAGAAATTGATATGAAGAGAAAAAGCTTTGAAAAATAATGAGAAAACCAATTTTCTATATGTTTAAATTTCAAATAAATGGAAGATGAATGCCACTTGTTATTTTAAACTTACATTTGTCATTCATTTATTTAATTGCCTTACAAATGTCTTCAACAAGTTAATATGTCTACACATATTTATTTATAAGATTTCATTTAGTTTTAAATATAAATATAAACTTACATATTAAATTTAGTTTATAAATAAATACTTATATGTATATAAATAAGTTTACCATCTAAAAGAAAATATACTAAACTAATTAAAATAGAGATAAAATCTTAAACATTCATTTTTAATGTAACATTTTAAAAGAGAACAAACAAAGCTTGTTTAAAGTCCTTTAAAACTATTCTAAATAAATAACAATCTTATATATTTGAAACAATTAAATCAAACTAAATTATCCTTTGAAAATCTTATTGAATTTAAAACAAAACTTTTAAAATTATAATATTCATTCATACATAAATTATCAATAGATTAAGATTAAATCCCAAAACAACTCAAACTATAACATATACATACATATATATTATAATTTGAAAGTTCAACTTTTATTTTAAACAAAAGGTATTCCATCCACAATATATATCAAATGTATATATTATAAATAGAATTAAAATTTTATTAACTTTGGAAAATAACCCTTATCAATATTGTCAGATTATAAATTTATTAACCTTTAAAAGATTACAATTACCAATTTTAAATTAAAATTATAAAGAAAATTATTAAACCAATTAAATTATTTATACAGGTTATTAAATTCTTATTGCCCAAAATTCCGGGTCGTTACAATCCTCCCCCCTTAAAAGAATTTCGTCCCCGAAATTTAAAAGCAAAGTTAATTTAATAACCCAGCAAAGATTTTAATTTTAAACAGCAAAGCATTCCTAACAACCAGTAACTAACAATCAAAGCACTCAATCACACAAACAAACTCAGTTAATTATCCTGACGTATGTCAGAATATAATTCTAATACTATCCCGAGTTTCCCAAGTAAAAATTACCAGGAGACTCGCTCTACAAAGCTAAACTAACAAACTATACTACCAAAATCCAGAGCTCCACTCTGCTCTAGATCCACCAATCTGAACAGAATATCAGATTACACTCAACTCCAGCTCAACATCAAATTCTAACTGAACTACAGATTCAGCAACCAATAATGAATCATACACGTACTCCCTCAGAGATACGTGAAATAAAATGAACTCCAGCTATCCAAACTGGCAATTCAATCTCATAGATAACAAATCTTATCTTATCAGGACACAGATAAGAAATCTCAAATGCCAAAGCACTAACCAACCAATCTTACTCAATTTCTGCCCTCTCTAACCAGAGAAATCTTAACAACAAATGAAGTCCCCAACTTCACATTCCAAAACTCCTTATCTCATATCTGCATAACTCAACAGACAATCCAGGGCTGCCAATCTCTTCCTGATCAGCTCAATCTAAGCTGACGCTTCTAGAAATAACTAGACCAAAACAAACAAGCATCGGGATCCTATCCAACGGAAAATTCTTCCAAAATCCGTCGAAATCCAGAACACAATTTCTACTATTCAAGCAATAGCAAACAGAACTTATTCCTTCCTTGCACAGCTGCTACCTCGCTTCCGCTGCACAACTCTGATTCTGAAATGAAGGAGAATACTGTTGATGAACATGAATACAAACTTATCCAATATATCCAGGAATTTTTTTCATCAAATCCATATAATCTTAGTGACACATTCAACTTGGTCACACAACCTTACTACAGAATCCAATTCAAAAACCACATCCAACCAAATCCAAATTCCAAAAATAAATTCTTGAGCTGCTACACCAACTCTTCTACTAGGCTAACCACCAAATCACTTCTGGAACCAAACAATATGGATCTCAATTCCAGATGCAGACAATCCTTCTGATTACATCAACAGCTCCTACTATCTCATGAGAATCCTCAGTCTCAACAAAAGAATGCTCAAGAAAATTCCAAACCAATCGCAAGTCACTTTTGCGATCTAACCTAATTCAGATTCCAAAGAAACTGTTCTCTCTTTACCAATTAGAACAGCTCTTAAACTTTCCCAAACAAAGTTAACTCTTCAAGATAACTTTCACCAACAGCTCGGGCTACTAAAGAAGAACCAATAAGATTTCTTGAACCATCCGAGAAACAATCAACTTTGCTGCTTCCAACTCTATCTCGATGATACTGCAAGGCTTAAAGTCCTTCTCGTCAGCACACCGAACTCTTCGAGCTGAAACTACTACCACAGCTATCCAAAGACTCCAAATCCAAATGCTTCTCGAAGACCAAAACCATCTACAAACCATACAATGGACCTCCGAGTTGGCAGACAATCCAAAAGAACTCGGGCTCTAAACCAAACATCTAACACCTTACTCTCTTAAAGAATAACAAATGAGACTATGTCCAGCAAAGCAACTTATAGACCTTAGTCTCATATTCCAAAACAGCCAACTTCCATACTGAAGATCCAAACTCAAGAATAATTTGCTCGTCCGAGCGAAACCCAAACTTACACTTCAAAGATACACTCCGAATCTTCAAAAGATTTCCTTCGGATATCAGAGAATTCCTTACTCCAAATAACAAATCTCAATCGAGACGGTACTAGATCTACAGTCTCAACAAATACTTCCAACCTCTACATATGGAACTCTTCCATCAGTGGTAGTCGTGTTACACACACACCACTACTCCATCTATCTACCTCTAAAACTTACGTTGGAAAATCTGAACGGATAACCCAACAGATTAGGTAGATATATATATATATATATATATATATATATATATAGTTATATAAAAATTACAAATACGCTCTCTCAAGAAAGACACCACTACAGAGCCTAGGTATTCACTCAACCTAACGCTCTGATACCAACTGTAGCGACCCGACTTCCTACCTTCAGGAAATCGCATCATTTTGAAGAAAGAAAGGGATAGAAGAAGAAAAGAAAGAGAAAGAAGAACACAACAACATCAGAGAACTCACAGCGGAACGAATAAAATATAATATATCAAATAAAATATTACATAGTATCAGATTACATCAGAGTTACACAACTATACAACACATATTAGACAGTTATAAACATCTGTCTAATTCATACAACTCAAGTACAACAGAAGAAACAGATACCAAACACAGCAGAACCAATATATCTATACGTCGAAGCCTCCTGCTCCATTACTCCTCCAGAATTCGTCAAGCTAACCTGAATCACTTGACTACTCATACATAATATGAGTACCCAAGAGTTTAATAAAACAGAAAATAAACACTCGGGTCAGACAGGGGTCTGGTGTGAGTAAACGGGTTAAAATTGCTTAACTTTAGAAAACCTTTGAAAAGAAAGGGTATCACGTAAGACTTCCCACACATAAACATGGAAAAGTTTTTACCTTACGCTAACCAAAACATTTGATAGGAAATCCAGTGATATTATAATAGTGTCTAGGGTTTTCAAGTAAATATGAAATAGCCGAAATTGTTACATCTATTAAATTCCAGCTACTAGCCACAAAAGTGGGTAATACAAACAAAACCGTAGGGTCTCGTAGGGAAAATGGGTTTCCATCAATGGCAGGGCTACTGGGGTACCGCCCGTCACAGTACGTGGCCTAGATCACCGTACCGAGGAGCCACCCTAACTCCCCTGCAACACAAGGCCGGACCCATCCCTTACTGGATAGTTCCAAACAAGACAACCCCGGCGGTTGTCCGGATCAACCGCCCCACACAGCCGAAATAAAAAGGGACCTCTAGACAGGGGTAAATCTTGCTCTCCAGTGGGAGCTACCCACGAAGCCTTGCTGCACCTCCCCTGTTTTAGCCATTCCCGGTTGATGAGGCTTGAGGCTGCGATTACCTTTATATAACATATCTAACTTAGAATGCTCATCGTCCGCCTGACGATGTGCTGAAAGCATTCAATCCATACAAGTTCGTTCCGGGTTCGAACGAAACCGAAGGCACTATCTCGTTGCACTCATATTGGAATCACCCTCAGAGTCAACGACCATAGCCCTTGCACTCTGATCCGCCATCTCGAATCTATAAGCACTATTCCGTCAAACTCATTACGGAATCACCCACAGAGTTATACTGACGTATAGCCCTTACACCTCGAGTCTTCACTTGCTCCACTTGGATTAACGACCTAACGTTTAATTGGAATCGATGTGGTTTTCGGATTCCAAATATGGAAACCCGATCCCGGTCTCATCGAAACCAAACGCCATTTTAATGTCCAAGTTGTACTTAAGGGATTTAAACAGTTTAACTTATTCAGGTTGATATAAACAGATAGATGAATAACATTATCACAATAGATAATTCATAACAACATTCATCTCACAAAGCAGCATTCACAACATTGATATCCAAATCATCCAATATCAACCTAACACCCAATATCAATCATCCATTATCATTCAACATCCAATATCAATCATTCAATATCAACCAATCATCCAAAGCAGAATTGATTAACTCTTAATCAATTTTAATTAATCTCTAATTAAATTAATTACTAATCCTTTAATCACTTGGATTATTCTAACTCCTGCTTCATTAATTTATTACAAATCAAATTCATTAATCATCTTCAAATGACCTTCCTAATTAATCTCTCTAGATTAATTATCCTTTAATTACATTCAAGTAATTATTTCTAACCATATTCAGTAATTATCCTTTAATTACTATCATTAATTACAATAATTAATGATCCTTCTTTAATTAATTAACTATAATTAATTACATTAACCCTTAATTAATTACAATTAATTAATCACACTTAAATTAATTACTTCAATAATTATATTAATTAATACTCTTTATTAATTTATAATCCTTAATTAATTAAATAATTAACTTGTAATTAATCTTCTTATTAAATATAAACAGTAATTAACAATTTGTAATTACTTATCTTAATTAATTAACTTCTTAATTAATTAAGTTAATCCTTGATTAATTAATCTAATTAATAAATCTTAATTACTTCATTAAGTAATTATTAATCAATTAAATTAATAAATAAATCCTTAATTAATTACTTTACTAATTAATTACTATCTTAAATTAATTACTCTTAGTAATTAATCTTGAATTTAATCTCATTCATTAATTAATCATATTAATTAATTAACTAAAATAAATTAAGTAAATTAACTCTTAATTACTTACATAAGTAATTATCTCTAATTACATCTATTAATAAAATTTACTTAACAAATAATTAATTTCAACATTGAATAATTCTTAATTCATTAACAAATTAATTACTCCATAATTAATTAACTTAAAAACCATTAAGTTGATCAATTAATAACTTTAAGTGATCATCCATTGATCACTTCCAATTAATTACTTTCATAAGTAATTACCTTCTAATTACATTCAAAAATTTAACCGTTGATTACTTCATTAAGTAATCACACTTAATTAATTCATAATTAAGTGATTATTTTAAAATTAAATAAACGATTAACTAATTATTTAAAATTAATTAAATAATTAATTAATCAATTAATATCTAATATTAAAGAAAAATCTTTAATAAATTAAGAAAACCATAAATCTTAATCCAACTTAACTTATTAACAAATAAGTATTCTTAAGTTAATTTTCCAAATAAATTAACCTTATTTATTCCTATAATAAATTATTTGAATTATTTAAATCTTATTAATTCAAAGCACATTATTAAACTTGGTTTACAAAATCATAATAATAGCCTTACTTATAAATAAAGCATTTAGAAATCATTTCTAAATTTAAAACATTTCAAATTATCAAGTTTAAACTAATTTATCTTCAAAATAAATTGAAACTTAGTTTCAAATCATTACTTAATAACTTTGATTTCATATTTTAAAATGAAAACATTCCTTTTAAAATTGAGATTTCAAAATCTAATTAAGATAATTACTTCAGAAAGAATCATTTAAAATTGAATCAATTAACACTTTCTAAAGTTTAATTAACTTTTATTTACAACCCCAAGTTTTAACTTAGTATTTTTATTATCTTATAGACTTGTTTATAATATAAGCTCGATTCTAATTATTTCAACAACAAATTAAGTTGCACTTAGACCTACTCAGTATTCCTTAGCAACCTATATTACACAGTCACCAGAAACACAAAACTACACGAGACATCACCGAAGCACCCAGCGACCCCCCCTTCTTCGAGTCACACCCAAGAAATCGCGAGCCTCCCTTCGAGTTGCCCCTGAGAATAACGCGACAGTTCTTTGAGTTCCACAACTCGTCTTCCCCAGAACAACTCCAGTGCACATCAACTACATGCGTGCACCATGCACAGAGAACCAAACAACATCGAACCTATCTCCGGACATCACCATGTCGGCGGCAACCACCTCGACCATCTTCTCCACCCAGGATCAAAAATCCTAGCTCGATTCGAAATTCGACCATAGAATCCAAAATTCTGCAGAAGCACTCGACCAAAAACCACCCACGGCCGTCAACTTCCACGCCGTTAACCATCACCAACCCCACCATCAATCACCACAAACCCGAGCTTCAACATTACCACATCACGATCGAACTCGATTCATTAATCGTGACGCAAATGCCTCAGCAATCAAGGCAAACAGAACATACTGTAAAACCCTAGTTAATCCAAATCCTTCCAATCCATTCAATAGAAAAATTATTTTGTATTTTTCCTTTGATCCTTAGCCCAAAGGCTTGCTTCACCCACAAATTCAATTCAAAACAACAATTGAATCAAAGACAATTTACCAAAGTTCCCCAAACACTCAAACCCAAATTCATGATAATCCCTCAACTAAAAATTATGATATTCTTACCAAAATTCACGATTTCCCTTCGTGATTATAGGCATGTAATCCAAGATGGAAATTAGAATAGTTGATTTTATCCAAATTAAATTTTCACTGCCATTTTACAGAAAGTTCAGTTTTGAATATTTATTTAAAACTCGAAGAAAGATTTAGTAATGAAACTTCATGATTTCAATCATCTCCAGCTTGCAAATTACATATTATTAATGCATAAAAATGAGTTATTGAAATTAAAGAGAGGTAAGATCAATAGCAGAACCTATGTTTAAATGTTCAGGCATTCAAACAAACACATTTTTCTGTAACTAATATTCATAGCCTAATTTTATTTGCATGCACACACAACTAACTTCAAATTAGTAAATCTGTTTTTAAAACATTTACTCACCTCTTAAATGTTGCAGAGCATAGCACAGAGCATACTTTAACTTCCAGGCTTGCTGTTGAAATTAATTCCCTTGCATGCTTTAATTTGTTGTTTTAAAAAAAAAATGAACTTGGTGTAGCCCTTCATTTAGAATGCAGTTGAAGAATTGCAGATTTCATTGATGATGATACTGTTCTTGATCTCTCTTTAAAGTGGCATTACAGTTGCAGGACTTTAAATTTGCAGTTTTGAAATTGATATTGCAGGTTGAAGTAGAATTTTAGAAATGCAGGTTTAAATTTGAAGGTTGCAGTTTCAGGTTCTTGATTTAAATTTCTGGTTTTGCCATTAATGTTTGAATGAATGAAGGAAAAGAAATTGATATGAAGAGAAAAAGCTTTGAAAAATAATGAGAAAACCAATTTTCTATATGTTTAAATTTCAAATAAATGGAAGATGAATGCCACTTGTTATTTTAAACTTACATTTGTCATTCATTTATTTAATTGCCTTACAAATGTCTTCAACAAGTTAATATGTCTACACATATTTATTTATAAGATTTCATTTAGTTTTAAATATAAATATAAACTTACATATTAAATTTAGTTTATAAATAAATACTTATATGTATATAAATAAGTTTACCATCTAAAAGAAAATATACTAAACTAATTAAAATAGAGATAAAATCTTAAACATTCATTTTTAATCTAACATTTTAAAAGAGAACAAACAAAGCTTGTTTAAAGTCCTTTAAAACTATTCTAAATAAATAACAATCTTATATATTTGAAACAATTAAATCAAACTAAATTATCCTTTGAAAATCTTATTGAATTTAAAACAAAACTTTTAAAATTATAATATTCATTCATACATAAATTATCAATAGATTAAGATTAAATCCCAAAACAACTCAAACTATAACATATACATACATATATATTATAATTTGAAAGTTCAACTTTTATTTTAAACAAAAGGTATTCCATCCACAATATATATCAAATGTATATATTATAAATAGAATTAAAATTTTATTAACTTTGGAAAATAACCCTTATCAATATTGTCAGATTATAAATTCATTAACCTTTAAAAGATTACAATTACCAATTTTAAATTAAAATTATAAAGAAAATTATTAAACCAATTAAATTATTTATACAGGTTATTAAATTCTTATTGCCCAAAATTCCGGGTCGTTACAGATATGAGCTCAAGGGTTGTAATTTTTTGGAAGGCAATTAGTGGTCAATGGGAATGACAATGTGGCATTCAAATATGATGTGATATGTGATATGTGAAAGGTAATCGATACCACTTTTGTCTTCACTCCTCCAAAAATGACTGAAATAGGGATAGAAGCAGCAAGGCTGAGTGGGTTGCTCCCATTAGGAGATTTCATCACTCTTTTAGATATATATGTACATGCTATGACGCCGTGCATCTGATTATTGTTGATGTATGCTTGTGACCACGGATTTAGATAGGTAACGACTGGAGTGATGACATATTCGGTACTATCCAGGAAGGGGTAGGCCAGCCTTGTGTTGGTTTAGGCACCGAGTATCTTAACCCTAGGTACATCCCTCTAGAGGTGAACCGAGTTTAGAAAAGGTAGTCCCTTCACCTAGTCATTTGTATGGAAATCCAAAATCCACTACGTGCCTGCAATTTTGTTTGTAGGGCCTATTATTGCTGGAATTTAATAATGGTAACAATTTTAGCTATGTTGATTATTATTATATAATAGGAACTATTACAATATAACATGATTTGATATGAAAAGGTTTTGGTTATCATAAGGGAAAAACCTGTATGTGTTTATGTGTGGACATGGTCTTATGAGATACCTTTTGTTTTGATAAAGAAAAATATTCGGTAATTTTATAAATTCGGTTGAGATGTGTTTTTATCACGTTGGTTTACCAGACTGATCCGGACATTCTTCCCTTTCAATGATCGAGTTAGATCAAGTATATTTACAGGTTCAGATTTGGTGCTTTTGGAGCTTTAGCAGGCAAGCAGGAGATCTTCATATCGTATACACGTATCTGTTTAATTTTCCGCTGCATTGCACTATTGTCGTAAATTATCAGCATTTGTGAGGACAGCTTATTATAACTATCCAAACTGGTGATTACTTATTATGTATTCTGATATTGATTTATGTATATTGCAGTTTCTCTTTGTAAAGATTACCGATGTAACAGACCCGACTTTCTACTCGCAGAAAATCGCATCATGAATTAAGAAAGAAAGGGATAGAAAAGAGAAAGAAAGAAGAGAAAGAAGAAACAACACTAGAATTTCAACAGCGGAACGAATAAATTATATTAATAACATAAGTATTACATAGTATACATCAAATAGCAGAGTTACACAGACATATACAACACATACTAGACAGTTATAAACACCTGTCTAGTTATTACAACTCAATCACAATACAGAAAAACTCAGAGGTGCCAACACAGCGGAACTATATAACTATACGCAGAAGCCTCCTGCTCCATTACTCCTCCACAATTCGTCAAAGCTAACCTGAATCCTAACCTGAATTCTCTTGAATACTCATAAAAATTTGAGTACCCAAGAGTTAAAGAAAAATAGAAATAACTACGGGTCAGACATGGGTCTGGTGTGAGTAACAGGTTAAAGTTGCTTAACTTTTAAAAACCTTTTGAAAAGAAAGGTATCACGTAAGACTTCCCACACATAAACATGGAAAAGTTTTTACCTTACGCTAACCAAAACATTTGATAGGAAATCTGATGATATTATAATAGGGTCTAGGGTTTTCAAATAAATAAGAAATAGCCGAAATTGTTACATTTATTAAATTCTAGCTACTAGCCACAGAAGTGGGTAATACAATCAAAACCGTTGGCACTTATTGGATTTTGGATTCCATACAATGACAGGGCTACTGGGGTATGGCCCGTCACAGTACGTGGCCTAGATCATCGTACCGAGGATTACTCCCAATCCCCTGCAACACAAAGCCGGAACCGTTCCTTACTGAACAGTTCCGAATAAGACAACCCCGACGGTTGTCATGATCAACCGTCCACACAGTCGAAATATAAAGGGACCTCTAGACAAGGGTAAATCTTACTCTCCAGTAGGTGCGACCCAGGAAGCTTTGCTGCACCTCCCCTGTTTTAGCCATTCCCGGTTGATGAGGCTTGAGGCTACGATTACCTTTATAGGACATATCACTTAGAATGCTCATCGTCCACCTGACGGTGTTCTGAAAGCATTCAATCCATACAAGTTCGCTCCAGGTTTGAACGAAACCGAAGGCATTATCTCGTTGCACTCATTTTGGAATCACCCTCAGAGTTAACGACAATAACCCTTGCACTCTGAATCACCATCTCGAATCTATAAGTACTATTCCGTCAAACTCATTACAGAATCACCCACAGAGTTATACTGACGTATAGACCTTACACCTCGAGTCTTCACTCGCTCCACTTGTATTAACGACCTAACGTTTAATTGGAATCGATGTGGTTTTCGGATGTCCAAATATGGAAACCTGATCCCGGTCTCATCGAAATCCAAAGCGTGTCTTTTAGGTCCAAGTTGTTTTAAGTTTAAAACAATTCAATTCATTATCTAAATATACACAGATAGATAATTCACAACATAATAGATAATCAACCTTATCATTGTCAATAGATAATTTATATCAAAATCAGATAATCCATATTATCATCCAAAAGCAACCAATGCATCCATATCACATACACTGCTCATCTCATAATTGAGATTACAAACCATACCAAGCAACCAATACCATTTATCAAACATAAGCAATGATCTAATGATCACACTTCCTATAATTAATTTAAAATGAATTAAATTAATTACTCGATCACTAATTAATTTAAAATGAATTAAATTAATTACTTCATCATTAAAATTCTGCTTAACTTATCCATCCATTGATTTCAAATCAATTTATAAATCACCATCTCAATATTTCAATTAATATTGATTAACTATCTCTAATTACAATAAGTAATTAGCTTATAAGTTAATTACACTAGTTCATTATATTAAATCCTTTTGCAAATAATTAACTTGTAATTACTAAATTAATTGATTAACTAAAATTAATCACATTAATTATTTTTCATTATTAATTATACCTTAATTAATCAATTCCAAATTAAATCATTAATTAATTAATTAATGATTACATTTAATCAATTTCTAAAATAAATTAATTACATAAGTAATTAATCTTCAATTTAAACTATAGATATTAATCTCCCATGATTAATAACCATTCAATAATTAACTACTTTAACTACTCATCCCATAATTAATTATCTAAATTAATCCCCTTGATTAATTTCAAAGTAATTTAAATCCAATTACTTCTATATCAAATATCTTTAATTACATCCTGTAATTATTAATTAATTACTTCCTTAAGTAATTACAAATTCATAAATTACATAAAGTAATTATCAAACAATCAACAAATGTTTAAATTAATTTAACTTAATTAATCTAAACTAATCACATTAATCAAATTAATTACACTAAGTAATTAATTCATTAATTAATTCATAAGTAATAAACAATTTATTTTTATTAATTAATTAATCTAATTAATTATCAAAATTAATCACGTTAATTATTTGTTAAATAATCTTAACTTAATGACCCTCATTAACATTTCTTAATTACTTAATTAAGAATCAACTTAAATTAAACATTATTAATTATCAATTAAATAATATTTGATTATCATTTAATTAATCTTTAATTATTAATTAATTGAGTGTTAATTAAAATCTAAATTATCTCTAACCACTTGATTAAATAAATCTTAATCATAATTTAAAATTTAATTAATCATCCTTAATTATAGATTAATTAACCTTAATTAATTAATCTCAAATCTGATTAATTAACTTAAAAATCATTAATTACTTAATTAAACATACACATAATTAATTAATTAAATAATCAATTTTCATCTTAATTACCTTATTAATTAAATGAATCCAATCATTAAATTTTTATTTATCTTTAGATAAACATTTCTTATTAAATATTTAACTTCATTTTAACTTAAGACTCAAATTTATCTTAAATAAGATTTTAAAATAATTCAAAACTTTTTATCATATATGTTAAAACATCTACTTTATCAATAAGTTAAAAAGAATTTAAATTTCAATTCAATTTAAATTCAAATCAATTTAAAAATTACTTTACAAATTTCAAAATTGAAATACAACTTCCAAACTTATTTTAGCTTTAACTCTTTAAAATTCTTCCTACAATCTACAACTTCAATTCAAATGCAAATCATTTAATCATTCAAAAGCAATTTAAATTTAAACCTTTATTTTAAAAAATCTGAAGTTTGAATTTTAAATCCCAGATTTAAAAACCCAAATTTGAATTCATTTTGAATTTCTAATTTATATATTTAACCTTTCAATTCAAATACAAAACATATATGCATTTACACTTGTGAGTTTGAAAATCAAATTTAAATTTTTAAAACATAAATGAATTTAAATCTCTGACAAACAAATTTGAATTCATATCCAAATTTCAGATTTAAAAAAAAAAACTCAGAATAAATTTCCACCTGAAATTTAAACTTTACCTTTACATTTAAAACAGAAAACAGTTTCTATTTTTATTTAAAACCCAAACTTTGAAATTTTATGAATTTAAATTATTTCAAAGAAACCAAAATTCAAACTTATTTGAATTCATATTTGAATTCAGTTTTAAAATCTTAAGTTAAAACTTTAGTTTGCATTTATTTCAAACTTTATAAATCTGGAAAAAGGTTTTCCTGTTTCTTTTTTTTTAAACCAAACTTGAATTCCTTAATTCAAATTATTTCAAATCAGAATTCAAACTATTTGAATTCATCTTTAGATTCAGGTTTAAATCCTAAGTTCAATTTCCAGATTAAATTTAAACTTGACTTTTTTAAAATTCTTAAAACAGAACAGGTTCTGTTTTGTTAAAACCTGAAACAATGTAGACTCGAGACAACCCTAAAAGACTTCGAGTCAAAACCCTACTTTCTTCGAGTTTTCCCCCAATTTACCCTAGACCAACCCGAGACAAAAACCTGCAACCAACAAACATCACAAACCTGCACGATATTATCACTATGCACCCACTTTCTCTCTCCGGCCATCACTGGCCATCAACTCTGGCCATCCTCCATCGATCAGTAAACCCACAACTCCCTTCAAACCTCAAATTCCCAAAACTCAACTTGAATTTGAATTTCAAGTTTAGAACCAAAACCTGGAACAGAAGTCAGCAAACTCAACCAAACCTGTCAACGACGACCCTACACGCCCTCGGCCACCAATTCCATCCAAACTCCGGCGATGACTCCTTCAACACATCATCTATTCACACCTCAAAGATCTTTGAACTCGATCAACCCATGAGATCATACTCGAGCAAACACAGTAACCCAGTGAAAATAGGGTTCATAATAGAAATTCCCAAATTAAAATCTCAAATTTTAATTGTAATCTAATTTAGAAATTTTCCTATAATCTATGATAGATAAACTATCACCAGAAACAAATTTAACTAATTCAATTGCAAAGATCAACTGAACTAGACCAAAATGTAAAATACAGTTAATTCCAAAACTGCATTTTATTTTTAACACTATAAATTTTAATTTTTGATCTAAAATTCTTGAATTCACTTGATGATTCTATTAGTAAACCTGAAACATTAAATCAACTAGTTTGAATTCTCACTCTATTCTATTTTGCTCTGAGAATCTTAATTTTTTTTCCAGATTTTAAATAACTCTATCTAATTTCTATAAAATCCATACCTACCCTATTCTAAAATAACAGATTTTATTCAATTGTTTAAGTTATAACAACAACAAGTTAAGGACATAATTTCAGAAATAAATCAGGGCTTGAAATGTTGAAACTCAAACAAAGTACTGTGAATATCAGGGATACATGCAATTACTTACAGGTATAATATTCATAAAAGTTTCATATAAATTCATTTCTAGTTTAAAAAGCATGCACAACATTACTTATTAAATAAGATTTAAAATGAGTTGCTCACATGTATATGCCAAAATGCAGAGCACTGTCCAGATTTTTAACATGCGGTAGCTTGAAATTGTTGCATGCAGGTCTTTTGTTTCAGATGCAAAGAAATGCAGGAAAATGGTGCTGATGCATTTGTCAGATCTTGTTTTACTTCAAGTTGAATTGATATACAGATGCATATATTTTCCCTGACTCAAATGCTGGCATGCAGATGCTTTTACTCCCAAGTTTAAACAGAGAGCAGAAAGACAAAACAATGTGCAGGCTCTTCTTTGATTTTGAGGAAATGTAGATTTTATTTTTAGGAAGTGCATATGCAGATTTGCTTGAATTTTGAGGTATACAGACTTGAATATGGATGTGAGAATGAAATTTGATCTTTCTTTTTATTAAGGAATGAAAAAAATAGATATGAATGAAGAAGCAAGTTTATATAAAGGTAATTTTCAGATTTAATGAACTAAAAGAAAAATTAAAATAAAATTGACACTTGTCCTAAGCTATCAACACATGTTTAACTATGCTTTGATAAACTTACACATGTCTTTGTAAATGTTATGTTATCTTAATTAAATGTTAAAGAAAAATTAAGCTCAATGAATGTTTAAACTTAGTAGATTATTTTTAAAGAACAAGACAAAGTATTATGAAAACAATATACAAATTAACTATTTGAAAAAGAAACTTTTAAACAAGTAAAATAAATTTACACAAGAGTTTGTAACTTATTGAATACATGTTCACATTTTAAATTGTATTTTAAATTTCAAATTAAATTTACAAATCAAAATTATAATTTAAAAAGAATTACATAAACATTTATGTAACATATTTTAATATACAAATTTAAGTTAAAATGAAATTTTTAAACCAATAAAATATTTATCTTACATATTTAAAATCATATAGTTATTTAATTAAATATTTTTGAAAAGCTTAAATTAAAAATAAATCACAATTCCTATTTTCAAATATTAAAATTTGCTATACTAATTTAATTAAGAACAACTTATCTATTTAAAATATATACAAATACATATACATTATTAAATAGAAAACAATTTATTAACTCGTTAAAAATAATTTCACAAATTAAATATTTAAATAAAGAATATTATAGAATCAAATCCAATTTATTAACAAAAATTATCAATTCAATATAAATTTAAACATAGATTATCAAATTTATATTGTCCAAAATTCCGGGATATTACAACTGATCTATATTATATGTTATTCCGCTGCGATGTGAGATTCTGTATTGTATTGGTTCTGCTTCTCTCTTATTTTCTTCTATTCTCTCTTTCTTCTCACCCTCTCTTTTCTTTCTCATGATCATCTACAATTCTATTCGCTCTGGATCGACATGAGTGGTTTGTGGTCAATTTAGAGGTTATAGATTTGCAGGTCATCATATGATATATATAAAATAAACAAACATCCAATCATCTAAAATATTTACCAATAGCCATCCATCACAATCAACATTCAAAATTGTTCGTATACCACAACAGATAACTAATTATCAATATTGGGTGTTTAACTAGCAGTTCAATTTCAATTCGGATTGAACTATTAATTTAAATTCCTATCAATTCGAGCCATATGTCAATTTAAGTGTCAGTTAAATTACCAAACAACAGTAAATAAAAATAAATCACTTTATGATTTCAATCAAACTAACATCATATTATTTTAGTATTTTGTGAGCCATTTAAAACACTTACTTTTATTTGAAACTGAATAATTTTCAAATTCAAATCAACTCAAATCTAATTCCATGTATTAGAAAACTACAATACGAATCCAACCCGACTTGTTCCACTTGAATCCAGCCTCGTATGAAAAGGTTGTTCTTTAATTAGTTAAATTATTTATAACGAAAATAATTAATATAATAATCAAGTTAATATCCACACCTTAGCATGTTTCTTCCTCCTTCCAGTACACGTGATGAAACCCAAAATCCGCGACCTATCTTCGACAATCGCACATCACCAAACCCCGCCGAACCCAGATCCAAGCCTACCGCTACCATCACCATAAGTTTTGCTTTACCTATCATCGCTGTTCGATGGGAAAAACCATAAAACTGCATGAACTTCAATCCCAAATCCTTGCGAATTCACATGCTTCCATCTCGATCCAACCATTGGATGTGCAGAGGAAATCGGCTTTGTAACTCCCGTGTTAAAGCTGAGGCATAAAAATGAATGGATGAGGAGAATTCGAGGAGAAGCGAATGGAAATTTCTAGCCATTGAAAAGAAAAGTGGCAGCTAATTCTTTTAGAAGCCAGGGTTATGAATGAGAGGTCCTTATATAGGCAACTACAAACACTATTCACACACGGAATTTCCGAACTCCAATCCAAGCATTCTGACAGGCGTTGTATAGGTTATAGCCCTATTTCGGACTTAATGAAACATACCTCGGGAGTCAATTCCATTGTTTTCATGAGATAATGCTAAGAATCGATTTATTTAAATTTACGTGCTTCTAGCTCGCATGACCAAATGATAAATCCAATTGCTACGAAATTTGATATCTAACAATCATTCACTATGATGGATCCAATGAAATTTGTTTCATCGAAATCCAAGACAGTGACCCGAACACTATTTTCGATGCATTAATTAAAACGAGTCATTTTCCAAAGTCAAATTATTCATTTAAATTCGATTCTAAAAGTTTACTATCTTCATTCATATTTAAATAAAATTTAAATAGGATTTCAAAATCATTCTTAGTCAAATCAAAATACCTATTCCAAATTAAAATAAATGACGTTGCTTCACATAAACTTGTAAATTTCCATTTACTTCGCTTATAAATGAAAAAACTTATTTTCAATCATTCTTATCCAATAAACATGCAAATTTAAAATAGTTAAAAATATAGGTCATCGCATTAGCTTTATCGGCATTTACATGAATAATTAATTGTTATGTAGGGAAATTCCTTAGAAATCCAATTAGATGTGTGTCTAAGGCAAGGGTGTCTAACTAAGGAGAAGTTTACTATAATTAAGGAACGTTCCTCTAAATGGAAAACCTTCGATCTCTTTGCCCGTAGCGGGTTCATTGAACTAAACCGTTTCAGAGGTATGCCTGTAATGGAAAGCCTAAATTTTTTTGTATCTTAGGTTGGTTCAAATATGCATATTTGAATAGTAAAAATTTAAATTTAGAATTGTTTTGAATTTAAATATAATAAAATATTATAAAAATTGTAAAATAAAAATTTAAAATTGTTTTAAATTTTACATAAATATAAAAGTTGTATTTACATAACAAAGAATAACATATAATTATATATATAAAACTTATAAATTATAGATTTAATAATAAATTAAAAGTGTGTGTGCATATCACATATGATTAAATGGAGAGATTAAATGAATTAAAACCCATATAGACTTAAGAGATTATGCATAAGATGTGAAGACATATAATGTCATGAGACATTATACTCATCTCCTTTATAATGTACTTAGTTATTGCTATTTTAGATTTTGATTTTAAAATAATGTTTATCTTAATCAATTGCAATATGAATAAAGTACTGTACATACTTGTGGTTGTTAGGCAGCTCAACTCATAAAATATATTTATGTGATGTTTATATTGTTTTTGAATTGGTAAGAATATTTTTAACTTTGCTAAGCACCCTCAAGGGTTACAAAACTACATTTAGGAAATTGAGAAATGATGAGGCTAGATTATATAATGTACTTAATATTTTTGTCACCCTTAAGGTCATAGAGAAAATATATGGTTAGGAATCATTTATAAGATATAATTAGTAAAGTGTTACGTAGTATTTATATGAACTACGATTAGTTGAGCACCCTCAAGTTTATAGTAGCATCATAAATGGATCCTAATACATATGAGAGAATTCGAGAATTTCTCTATCTCTTTTAGGGTTTTTAAGAATGCACAATCTAGTGGGAGCCAAAAGTGATTTATATATAAACTAGTCTAATATGTATAAGAACATATTCAGTGTTATCTAATTAATTCTAAATAATTTTCGTAGATTGAATGGCAACACATAAGCTATTTCTAGAGAAAAACACAATAACTAGCATGAACTATAAATATTAGTTGAGAAATGTGAACATCATACTCACTGATAAAAAAATAAGGCATGTAGTCTCTATTGAGCCTAACGCTAAACACGATGAAAATTCGATGCCTGAGGAAATGTCAACCTATGAGTCATAGTCATTAGACCCTACACTTCTTTAATATTACATACTATCTACAACGAGCACCAAGCTCCAAAATCAACATGAAAATATGGAAGTTTGTTTCATATTTAAGCAACACAAAAAGTTGTATGGTGAATAATCTTGTACTACAAGGTACAAGATCTCACGGAAATTATTTCACGCAAAAATAAGGAACTCCAATCTAAGATCGCATACTCAATATGACTGGGCACATGGAGAAATTGGATGAGTTGGGTATGAATCTTTATCAAGAGTTATAGATTGACTATATTCTTGGATGTTGATTTCGGAGTTTGATCTGTCCACATTGAACTTCAATATGAACTCATTGAAATGTACCATCATGATTCTCCTTAATATGTTAAGATGGTCAATATTACATTCATGAAGGAACTAAGTGTAGTATCCGTAGTCAAGGGAATATCTTCTTTAAATACTTCAAAGAAAATAAAGCTTAGGTCAAAGGGTGAAAAGCGTAAAGCTAAGGCAAAGGAAGAGAAGGGTGAATGTCAGCATACTTTACAAAAAATTAGAAGATGAACTATCCAGCTTATCTGAAGAAGCTCAAAGCAAAGGAATTTGATTCCACTCCTAATGGTATTCTCCTTATATAAAAATATTTATTTATAAATACTTCTTGGATTTTAGATTCTAGATCTGGAACTCGTACATGTAATTCTTTGTAGGCAATTAGGAGCAAGAGGGACCATGGAATTCTAAGTTGCAAATGGAGCTACTGTAGCTACCGTAATAGTAGGAAATTACCATATGAAGCTTACTAGTGCACATGATTTATTTTTTAAATAACAAGAGCAATACTTTATCCAAGTAGAGCATTGGCTATGATGCCACAAGAGCTCGTATTCATGGCCTCTAGAACCTTTGTCTAAAGCGTCATACACAATGACCCGAAATTTGAACATTTCATAATTAAATATTGAAATTATTAAAATATTTAAATTGTGGATTTAATATTTGTAAAATGATTTCAAAAACTTATTTCAATTCTTTTTTAATAATAATGAAATGGTAAACTATTAATTATTAATTAAAAGTGATTAAACTAGTTTTAATAATTATTTATTTAATCGATGCATGAAATTATTATTCTGGAGCATTGTCTTAGATTTTAACGAAACCAGTGTCGTTTAACCTAGAATAATGAATTGTTATACGTCGACGATTTCATGATGATCAGTGTGCTATGTGGTCATGTGTGCTCGAAACACGTATGATAAAATTTAAGTGAACTAAAGAATTGAATAATATATATTTATTTATAAATATCTACACTCAAGATATTTTCCTGGATCACTTTTCATTACCTCCCTCTCTGCTCTTTTATCTATTTATTTTAAACTAAGAAAGTGAGTATCTGCCATCTATATTCAATTGTTCCCTGAGATTCACTGTATGGAATTTGAAGATTCTAGATTCATTAGCTTCTTATTGGATAGAGATTCACGATCGTGTGAGTGGATTTAGGTATGGTAGAGTTTGAGGTGCTCGACTTGCCATGGATGTACTTAGGCTTAGGGTTTTGAGTTTATTTAAGACAAGTTAGGAAATGGCGAGGCCATCGTTGAACTCAAGGTGGCAAGGCGAGCGTGTGATAGGTGCCTTGAGTGGTGCGATTACATATAGTGAAACATGACATGGCTTTTTCGCCTTGTAAAGTGTTAGGTCGTAGAGTCTAAGCGGTGGTCGTAGGCGAAATCGTTGGCATGGTTGAACTCATAGGGGCTTAGGGAGTCATTTAGAAGTGGTTAGGCGTTCTCTAGTGAAGTGAGGAAAAATACGATCTTATGCAGTAATCGCTTTAGTGTTCGGGTTGCTTTTAGAAGGAGGCGATCGGGTGTTTTTGTGATGCCCCACCTCTATACCCATGCTAGCCAAGAACATTACAAAGTAATGCTGTCAACTAGCATGGAGAATAAGGCTGTTGAGGAGCGACCATCCATGTAATTGCTTTGTACGAGCATCGATATGTCAGATAGTATAATTCTTTTTCAAGAGGGAAATCCGACATGCCGACACAAACTCAAAGATATCACACGGTGGCTATAATATCTTCGGAAACAAATATAGAAATAATCATAACATAAATCAGACACAGACAATTCATATCACAAAGGCGGAAATAGATATGAATATTACACTAGGAAGTGTACATCAGAGTAGTGGTCTAAAAAGATCCACAATATCACAAAAGAATAGTTACATGAACTACACAAAAGAATAAGTATACATTATGGAGTCTATATCTCAAATGTATACAACAAAAACTACTAATCTAAGTAGTTAACCAAAAGTCAGAGAAATCAATCCCAAGAGAGAAGTCAAGCAGAAGCACCTGTAAAATCTCGGTCTGACCCGAGTATTATTTAATAAGAAAATAATAAACGGATCAGTCTAACTATAGATATCAGATGAAACGATATAGAATAAGAGATATGACTAAACACATAATAATCACAATTCCAAGCTGTGATATATATAAGTAATTGAAAATCAACGAGAGATTAATCAATATCACCAAATCTACACAAGAATCAAAGAAATGTCATACTCCTTATTTCGTTCATCAAACCACAAATATTGACGATTATATTAATGTCAATCACAAAAGTCAATGACACACAAATTCACCAATACACAAATATTGACAATAATATCAATGTCAATCACAAAAGTCAATGACACACAAATTCACCAATGCACAAATATTGACAATAATATCAATGTCAATCACAAAAGTCAATGACACACAAATTCACCAATTGCACAAATATTGATAAAACTTATCAATGGAAATCACGAAAATTGGTGAAACACAAATTCTAGAAATCATCTCAAGAAATCCAGAAATCACAAAGGGGGGAAGGCCTATCACAAACGGGAGCATAAAGCCCACCAACGCGTGTATCACAAACGGAACGCTAATTCCATGGTTGCTAACCATCACAAATTGAGCCGAAGCTCCACAAACGGCCCGAAGACCATGGGTTGCTACCCCACCAAATTGAGTCGAAACTCCACAAAACGGGGTTTAGTCTCCCTCGCAGAAAAAGAGACATCGCACATTGCTAGTCTAAATCACAAAGATGATCGTCATGATCAACGAGAAGTGTCAATTACACTAAGCTAGTAAATATATGAAGTTAGCTTCATGTCCGATAACCACTTGCTTAACTTAAATATTTACGAACAAACTGTAGATCTCCACTATAAAATTGTCACAAGAGATTCAATCGAACAAGTCCAAGAATTAACCGACAAAGTGAACGCAAGCGCTTCATACCACTTGTTTTACTAAGTCGTTTAATTAGATTTCTCATACGAGTGAGGTAAAGGTTTGTATATACTAATAGATTGGAAAACGGTTTTATGAACGAATTTGGTATTAAAATAGTATTGAAATCGTTTGAGGAAAGAGTTTTGATATTTAATACTAGTATAGAAAACCTTTATATTTTTAAAGTGACAAAACACAAAGAAGATTGTAGGAACAATCAATCACAAAATTCACATACGAAGATGTGAATAAAAATCCAACGAAACCGGTAAAGAATCCATCAAAATGGATACACAAAAATCCCTAAAAAGGAGTCATCAAAGTCTTAACAAATGATAACAAGACATCGGAAACAACACGAATCGATTAAAGTTGGAAACCACACAAAATAGGCATAATAGGCAAAATAACATCAGGTCGGTCGGCCGCCTCAGGCCTCGGTCGACCGGACCCTGTTTCAGAAAATAGTTCGGGAAGCAGGTCGGTCGACTGAGCTCTGTAGTCGGTCGACCGGACCCAAACAGAGAAGTGCATAGCACATTTGGAAGCAGGTCGGTCGGCCGGCTATAGAGCTCGGTCGGCCGGACCTGTTTCCAGCCTCTTCCTTGCCTATTACAAATGAGGTTCAATCTTGACCAAATTGCATTCTCTCGAGCAACGACGCTAAGGGATTATGCCAATCGACTACCCGGCCCTATGAGCTCTTCGATGCATCTCCAAAAACATGATCAAAGATCAAAGCTACGATTTTTAAGGAATTGAACCCAAAACACTAAAAATTGAAAAATTCACCAAATCAATCCAAACCAAAAGCAAATGCACACGAATAAGTGCTAGGAATTCATACCTAACAATCGAAGATAAATATAAGCATAGATGTGAGATAAAAATCTCACCTTTTCACAAAATCAAACAAGAAGAAGCTTGAAAGCAAATGGAGAATCAACCTCTCTTCAACACAACCCAATTGAGCTTGAATCTAAGCTCAAAAACAAGAACATTCCCAAAATTAGGTTTAGGAATTTCTGAAATTGGTAAGAGAATAAGTGGGAGAAGATGAAGAGAATGCTTACCAATGGGTTCTCTTGAATTTGGAGCTAGGGATTTGAAGTTGCAAAAGGAACTAGGGTTTTGGAGTTTTAATTTCCAATCTCTCCTACCATTAATACTTTAAAAACTGAAAAGAGAAGAGAATGAGGGTGAATGGGGAAGAGTGGCTCAGTTTTGAGCATAAGTTAACATAGGGCTGAGCCCAAAACCAAACCCAAAGTGAAAAGTAGCAAAAATCAACTTTCTCCAAACATATCGAAGCTTATACTCAAAAAGGTCGCAAACGGCATTTTAAACTCAATGGGAGTGGTCCCGAGTCCTAATTCGACCGTATGCAAAAAGTATCTTTTCGGACTAAAATCCGACTAACGATGAAATATTTAAATAAATTATTTAAATATAAAAATCGATAAATATGCGGGTTGTTACAGACTCCCCTCCTTTAAGAAATTGCGTCCTCGCAATATTTTAAGAAGAGAACATAAAGTAACAATCATAAAAGCATATTCAACACAAAAGAAGTTTGAAATAAGAAGTTCACCTCAAAGAGCACGAGAAAGTAAGTTCGGATGTGTTCGCTCGATGTACTCTCTAGATTCCCAAGAACAATCCTTAGGATTTGAAGACCATTGAACTTTAACAAGCGGAACATCTTTATTTCGAAGTCGTTTGACCTCCGAAGCAATGATACGAATAGGATGTTGCTCATAAGTTAAATTAGGTGAAACTTCAATCTCTTCCACAACACCGGGCTCAAGAACAGAATCGGAATCTCGAAGGCACTTCCGTAATTGAGAAACGTGAAACACGTCATGAATAGCATAAAATTGAGCCGGTAATAAAAGGCGATAAGCCATGGAACCAATACGTTCGGTGATAGGAAATGGCCCAATATATCGAGGCGCCAATTTTCCCGATCGACTGAAACGTACAACACCCTTCATAGGCGAAACACGAACAAACACGAGATCTCCCACAGAAAATTCTAATTTCCTTCTCCGGTTATCGGCATAGAATTTTTGTCTACTCTGGGCTTCTTTCATCCTATGACGAATAAGATCCATCTTTTCTGTGGAATCACGAATAAAATCTGGACCTAAAACCAGCTTCTCACCAGCCTCAAGCCAACAAGGATGAGATCGGCATGGCCTTCCGTAGAGTGCCTCAAAAGGTGCCATACCAATATTAGATTGGAAGCTTTTATTATAGGAAAATTCAACAAGTGAAATATGATCTTCCCAACTTCCACCAAAATCAAGAACACAAGCACGAAGAAGATCTTTAAGAGTTTGATTCACACGGTCGGTTTGTCCATCGGACTGGGGGTGATAAGCGATGCTAAAATTAAGCTTCGTTCCCAAAGCTTTTTGAAGACTCTTCCAAAATCCACTAGTAAACAATGGATCGCGATCACTAACAATAGAAGTAGGAACACCATGTAATTTAACAATCTCTTTAACAAAGAGTTTGGCCAAAAGAGGAACGGTTCGGTTAGACTGAACGGGAATAAAATGGGCGGATTTAGTAAGTCTATCAACAATCACCCATAAGCTATCATGACCCGAACGAGAACGGGGAAGGCCATCTATAAAATCCATGGAAATCTGATCCCACTTCCAAATTGGAATTTCTAAAGGTTGCAATAACCCACCGGGCCTTTGATGTTCGGCCTTAACGAGTTGGCAAGTCATGCAACGCTTAACGAAGTTAGCGATGTCAAGTTTCATTCCCTCCCAATAATAAAGTCGCTTCATATCTGCGTACATTTTACTACTTCCGGGATGAATGGTAAATTTAGAACGATGAGAATCTTCTAAAATATCTTTACGAAGATCACTAATACTTGGTACGATAAGTCTACCAAATCTCCGAATGCCGCCACGAGAATCGATATCAAAGTCTTTCAAACCTTCAATATCAATTTTATCCTTACTATTTTGGCCAAGAAGCGCCAATTCGGGATCTAGCCTTTGAGCTTCAAGAATGCAGTCTAAAAGAGAAGGACGAGCCTCAAGGCTACATAAAACAAATGATGAGCACAAATCGGAAACACGGTCTCGAATTTCGCAAGTGGATAAAATCTCGAGATCGTTCCATTCGGATATCATCATAGAGACAACAGCTTGTTGCTTTCGACTAAGTGCATCCGCAACACGATTTCCCTTTCCGGGAGTATAAAGGATATCAAGATCATATGGTGCAAGAAATTCGAGCCAACGCTGTTGACGCAAATTAAGTTCCTTTTGAGAGAATAAATACTTCAATGACTTATGATCGGTATAAAGAACAAATTTCTCTCCTAAAAGATAATTACGCCAAATACGAAGGGCGAAAACAATAGCCGCGAGCTCTAAATCATGAGTGGAATATCTAGTCTCGGCAGGCTTTAACTGCCTTGAAGCATAAGCAATAACACGTTCTCTTTGCATAAGAACGGCACCCAAACCAACGCGACTAGCATCGGTATAAACAACGAAATCTTGATTCCCCTCATGAATAACAAAAATAGGAGCATCAGAAAGGAGTTCTTTTAGTTTATGAAAAGAAGCTTCACATTTGTCCGACCAAATGTATTTAACACCTTTCTTAGTCAAGCTAGTGAGAGGCACGGCAATCTTAGAAAAGTCTTTGATAAAACGACCGTAATATCCCGCTAATCCGAGAAAACTACGAATCTCTGTCACACTCTCCGGTCTCTTCCAATCTTGAATCGCTTCGATCTTTGAAGGATCCACGGAAATTCCGGATTCGGAAATAATATGACCGAGAAACTTCACCCGAGATTGCCAAAAGTGGCATTTAGAAAATTTTGCATTTAATTGATTACTCCTAAGAATTTCCAACACAATCCGAAGATGTTTTTCATGCTCCTCCTCGGTTTTAGAATACACAAGAATATCATCGATGAAGATGAGAACAAACCGGTCGAGGAAGTCTTTGAAAACTCTATTCATAAGGTCAACGAAATACGCCGGAGCATTCGTTAGACCAAATGGCATAACAAGCCATTCATAAGATCCATAACGAGTACGAAACGATGTCAAAGGAATACTATCCTCTACAATACAAAGCTGATGAAATCCGGTAGCTAAGTCTAATTGTGAAAAGACTCTAGCACTACTAAGTTGATCGAATAGATCATCAATCCGAGGTAAAGGATATTTATTTTTGATAGTAAGATCATTAAGCTTGCGGTAGTCAATGCAAAGCCTAAGTGTTCCATCGGATTTCTTCATGAAAATAGCCGAAGCTCCCCAAGGCGAGGAACTAGAGCGAATAAATTGCTTCGTCTCCAATTCGGATAATTGTTTGCGCATCTCCTCGTTTTCTTTATTGGACATACGATAAGGAGGGCGAGTGATAGGCTGAGCTCCAGGAATGAGATTAATTCTGAACTCAATTGCTCGCTTAGATGGCAATCCTAAAACGGGCTCAAATATGTCGAAAAATTCACAAACGACGTGAATAAGAGAAATAATATCACCCTCATCATCATCATCGTCATCACGTGGATTTAAAGAATACAAAGATGCAACCAAGATGGAATCTGAATCTTTAAGATTAATAGAAATCTGCTTAACAGATTGAGGATGTCGAAGATGAATAGTCCGCTCAGGACATAGGATTTGAGCTTCATAATGGTTAAGCCAATCCATTCCCAAAATCATTCCAAAGCCTAAATAACGCATGACATGCAAATAGGCTAGGAAAGGAAAATCGCACAAAATAATCTCGACATCTTTACACAATAAACTGATTGTTGCGGATCCACCAACCGGATTCGCAATTCTCAAAGAAGTCATTAAACACAAAACATCCAAAGAAAAAGTATCAACAAGTTCTTTTGATATAAAAGAATCGGACGCACCTGTATCAAAAAGAACTCGAATAGGATGATCACGAAATAAATTAATTCCATCCAGAATAGAATGAGAAATACCTTGGCCACGAGATGTGTTGCCAGGGGCTTGAGAAACATTTAACTTTCCCTCCTTCTTGCCTTGAAGTTTGGGGCATGAAGATATAACATGACCGGGAACTTTGCAGTAGCGACAAGAGAGAGACTTTGGGCACTTGTTTGCATAATGGTCCTTCGAACCACAATTATAGCATTCCCCACGACCAAAGGAAGGAATCTTTGCCACGGAGGTTGCTTGCTTCCCTTTCTTATTGGTATAAGGGCCTTTGAATTTGTTTGGCCTCTTCTTGTTGTTGAAGTTTGGTTTGGAACCCACCACTTCAACATCATTCTCCCTATCGGCCTCTTCAAGACGAAGAGCGATATCGACGAGTTGGTCGAAAGAAACTTCTAATTTTAGAAGTAATGGCTTTTTGAGATTTTTGTTTAAGCCATAGACGAACCTCTGGTTCTTCTTCAAAGGGGTGTTGATGTATTCAACCCCGTATTTGGAAAGCGAATCGAAGGAGGCGACGAAATCAGTCACGGAGGACTCACCTTGAACAAGGTCTATAAATCATCGAGCCAATGTCACTTTCTCAGCTTCTGGTACAAATTTCAACTCGAAGCGTTCTCGAAATTTCTCTCAGGTGAGATCCGCTTCATTAATCTCAGAAATAAGAAGCTCGTACCAGTCAATGCTCTTTCTCGGAGCATACTAGAGGCCACCTGAACTTGGTGAAGGTCAATAAGATTCATGCGAGAAAAGATTCCGTTGCATGACCTTAGCCAAGCCTGTACTTCAATAACAGTTCCGGAACCTTTGAATGGCTCCCCAACCAAATTAGTGTAATCGCTACACAAGCGTGCAAATCCCGATTTTGGGTGAGTAGGTTCCGGGTTAGCTCCAGCTGCTTGAGCATTCGTCACTAAATCAAGAAGCTGTTGAGCAGTCATAAAAACTCCATCTTGGGGTGCAACACTAGATGGTCCAGCTCTGGGACGGCCTGGTCTAGACATTCCTCTTCCTTTGAAAGAAAGAAGAGCAAGAAGAAGATTATTCACTAATGAATATCAAGCAATCTTGATAGACAAAACAAGGAATCATAAAAGAAAATAGGATAGAACGGTACGTAGACCCGAATAAAATCCAAAAGCACGACTCCTAGATGGACTTAGGACGATGATCCTTGTTATAATATTCCATATTGTTTCGAAGTTTGGCTCCGATACCAAGCTGTGACGCCCCACCTCTATACCTACGCTAGCCAAGAACATTACGAAGTAATGCTGTCAACTAGCACGGAGAATAAGGCTGTTGAGGAGCGACCATCCGTGTAATTGCTTTGTGCGAGCATCGATATGTCAGATAGTATAATTCTTTTTCAAGAGGGAAATCCGACATGCCGACACAAACACAAAGATATCACACGGTGGCTATAATATCTTCGGAAACAAATATAGAAATAAACATAACATAAATCAGTCACAGACAATTCATATCACAAAGGCGGAAATAGATATGAATATTACACTAGGAAGTGTACATCAGAGTAGTGGTCTAAAAAGATCCACAATATCACAAAAGAATAGTTACATGAACTACACAAAAGAATAAGTATACACTATGGAGTCTATATCTCAAATGTATACAACAAAAACTACTAATCTAAGTAGTTAACCAAAAGTCAGAGAAGTCAATCCCAAGAGAGAAGTCAAGCAGAAGCACCTGTAACATCTCGGTCTGACCCGAGTATTATTTAATAAGAAAATAATAAACGGATCAGTCTAACTATAGATATCAGATGAAACGATATAGAATAAGAGATATGACTAAACACATAATAATCACAATTCCAAGCTGTGATATATATAAGTAATTGAAAATCAACGAGAGATTAATCAATATCACCAAATCTGCACAAGAATCAAAGAAATGCCATACTCCTTATTTCGTTCATCAAACCACAAATATTGACGATTATATTAATGTCAATCACAAAAGTCAATGACACACAAATTCACCAATGCACAAATATTGACAATAATATCAATGTCAATCACAAAAGTCAATGACACACAAATTCACCAATGCACAAATATTGACAATAATATCAATGTCAATCACAAAAGTCAATGACACACAAATTCACCAATTGCACAAATATTGATAAAACTTATCAATGGAAATCACGAAAATTGGTGAAACACAAATTCTAGAAATCATCTCAAGAAATCCAGAAATCACAAAGGGGGGAAGGCCTATCACAAACGGGAGCATAAAGCCCACCAACGCGTGTATCACAAACGAAACGCTAATTCCATGGTTGCTAACCATCACAAATTGAGCCGAAGCTCCACAAACGGACCGAAGACCATGGGTTGCTACCCCACCAAATTGAGTCGAAACTCCACAAAACGGGGTTTAGTCCCCCTCGCAGACAAAGAGACATCGCACATTGCTAGTCTAAATCACAAAGATGATGGTCATGATCAACGAGAAGTGTCAATTACACTAAGCTAGTAAATATATGAGTTTAGCTTCATGTCCGATAACCACTTGCTTAACTTAAATATTTACGAACAAACTGTAGATCTCCACTATAAAATTGTCACAAGAGATTCAATCGAACAAGTCCAAGAATTAACCGACAAAGTGAACGCAAGCGTTTCATACCACTTGTTTTACTAAGTCGTTTAATTAGATTTCTCATACGAGTGAGGTAAAGGTTTGTATATACTAATAGATTGGAAAACGGTTTTATGAACGAATTTGGTATTAAAATAGTATTGAAATCGTTTGAGGAAAGAGTTTTGATATTTAATACTAGTATAGAAAACCTTTATATTTTTAAAGTGACAAAACACAAAGAAGATTGTAGGAACAATCAATCACAAAATTCACATACGAAGATGTGAATAAAAATCCAACGAAACTGATAAAGAATCCATCAAAATGGATACTCAAAAATCCCTAAAAAGGAGTCATCAAAGTCTTAACAAATGATAACAAGACATAGGAAACAACACGAATCGATTAAAGTTGGAAACCAGACAAAATAGGCAAAATAGGCAAAATAACATCAGGTCGGTCGGCCGGCCTCAGGGCTCGGTAGACCGGACCCTGTTTCAGAAAATAGTTCGGGAAGCAGGTCGGTCGACTGAGCTCTGTAGTCGGTCGACCGGATCCAAACAGAGAAGTGCATAGCACATTTGGAAGCAGGTCGGTCGGCCGGCTATAGAGCTCGGTCGGCCGGACCTGTTTCCAGCCTCTTCCCTACCTATTACAAATGAGGTTCAATCTTGACCAAATTGCATTCTCTCGAGCAACGGCGCTAAGGGATTATGCCAATCGACTACCCGGCCCTATGAGCTCTTCGATGCATCTCCAAAAACATGATCAAAGATCAAAGCTATGATTTTTAAGGAATTGAACCCAAAACACTAAAAATTGGAATGTTCACCAAATCAATCCAAACCAAAAGCAAATGCACACGAATAAGTGTTAGGAATTCATACTTAACAATTGAAGATAAATATAAGCATAGATGTGAGATAAAAATCTCACCTTTTCACAAAATCAAACAAGAAGAAGCTTGAAAGCAAATGGAGAATCAACCTCTCTTCAACACAACCCAATTGAGCTTGAATCTAAGCTCAAAAACAAGAACATTCCCAAAATTAGGTTTAGGAATTTCTGAAATTGGTAAGAGAATAAGTTGGAGAAGATGAAGAGAATGCTTACCAATGGGTTCTCTTGAATTTGGAGCTAGGGATTTGAAGTTGCAAAAGGAACTAGGGTTTTGGAGTTTTAATTTCCAATCTCTCCCACCATTAATACTTTAAAAACTGAAAAGAGAAGAGAATGAGGGTGAATGGGGAAGAGTGGCTCAGTTTTGAGCATAAGTTAACATAGGGCTGAGCCCAAAACCAAACCCAAAGTGAAAAGTAGCAAAAATCAACTTTCTCCAAACATATCGAAGCTTATACTCAAAAAGGTCGCAAACGGCATTTTAAACTCAATGGGAGTGGTCCCGAGTCCTAATTCGACCGTATGCAAAAAGTAGCTTTTCGGACTAAAATCCGACTAACGATGAAATATTTAAATAAAATATTTAAATATAAAAATCGATAAATATGCGGGTTCTTACAGTTTTCAATTTAGGGGTCGAGCACGTTGAGCACTCGGAGAGGAGATAAACGGAATCAAAGACGTTGGATTTAACGAAGGGTAGCTCCGCCAGAGGTGGAAACATGCACGCTTAGGGGTTTGGGCGAGTATCCATGTGCATGGTGGAAGGAATGGATGAGGATTAGGATTAGAGAGGTATTAGTTTAATTAATTTGATTAGCTTAATTAATTATATTTTATAATTCAAATCCTTTTATAATTAGCAACTTTTGCGTATGAGGCCAGATTAAGGCGCTGTTTTTACCGTTGCACTAGTATCAAGATTCTCTATGTCTAGGATTGATTTGGGCTTGGGTGAATGCACTCACTAGTTGGTTTGAATAATGTTGTATATGTAATTATTGTTGTATTAAACTATAAACATTATAACCAATATGGCAAGTTATTACTTTTAGACCGTGCCTTGTTGTGTAAATAAGTGACAACATTATTTTGTAGTATAATCAACCCTTGTTATCTTCTATAACATGTATCGTGGCCCAAACTACTTGTTTACATGTTTGATATTGCTATTTGATTAAGTTGGAAATTATATTATGAATGTTTGAAGCAATATAGTCGCTATAAACATGCTTCGAAATCCCAGACAGATGACATATGTTAAATTGAATAAGTTGTGACATAAAATGGAAATATATAGATGTATGTATATATATGTATATATATTTGGCTACACATGTTTTGGTGTGCTTGATATAGAGGAATTGGTTTGGACATTTTTAAAAATTGGAAATGGAAGTTGTAAATGTTAGAAGCGAAAAGGTCACGATGGATGCACTTTGAAATCGCTTTGATCGGCGATTTTAAAGTTGAATTTGGAAGACATCCTAGGGCTTCTTTGTATTTTTAATAAGTACTGTGATCATACTTATTATCGGGAAAATATCAAGCTTTGAATATATGACTGATAAACAGTTATGGATTTTTAAAGTAATTTTTTCAAATTATAAAATAGGTTTTTATCGTTTTTAAATAAATGTTTTAAAATACAGTATAAGTATTTTAAAAGTATACTTTTAGTATATATTGTTTTAGAAAATTAGTTAAAGATTTTATTTGAAGAATAAAAGGCTTTTATATTACAATATCTTTTAAATTATTTACAGTATTTTATTAAATACCTTAGTTTTCTAAATAAATTAGTGTGCGTGTGTATATATATATCTTATAAAAGGTATTTTAGTATATTTATAAGTTTGGGAAGGAGATTTAATATTTTTAAAAGAATATAAAAGGGCTTTTAGATTATAACACTTATGTTAAAATGGAAGGTTATATAAAATTGATTAAAATTGTGTACATCCTTGTTTATAAGTGGAGATGTACTTAGAAATTTAAATGTATGTTTCAAAGTTAATAACAAGTATAAAAGTGATTTTGGGTGGAGATGTATTTAGAAATTTAAATGAATGTTTCAAAGTTAATAGCAAGTATAAAAGTGATTTTGGATTCATAGTAATGAAGTTTGGGCAGCATTTTTTTAACCCATTTAATTATACTTTTGAAAATGATTAAATATTTAAAATGGAGTTTTAAAGATAAAGTATAATTAAAATGGCTTCGGGTTTGTTGTAAACAATGTTTTATTAACATTCATTTTTAAATCCTTGAAAACTATTTTAAAAAGGTAAAAAAAAATTAAATGATTTTGGAAAATACTTAGATCTTTAATAATATAATTTTAAAGTGAATAACAAGTATGAATTGGTTTTGGGTTTGTTGTAACAATGTGTTAATAACATTCGTCTTTAACCTATTTTGATTATACTTATGAAAGTAAATAGAACTTTGAAATAAATGTTTTAAAGAAAATCACAAGCGAATTGGTTTTGGGTTTGTTGTGACAATGTTTGAGTAGCATTTGTCTTAAGCCCTTTAAAATTAATTTATAAATATACTTATACGGTTGAGATATGTATATAAGTACTTTTGATAGCATTGAAATATGTAGAAAAGAATATGGAAGTTTTAATTAAATAGTGAGGTTTAATTAACGAATAAAGTTTCATTTATAAAAAGTTTATTGGGTAAAAATGAGTTTTACTAATTAAAGTGGTTTTTAATTATTAAAGGAAGATTGATTAAAAAGAGGATTAGAAGTCATTTATATGACTCGATCATGCTTGTGTTTCGCTCGTGCTTTGTGTAATTTCTTATGTATGAAAGGTGTGCATGAGTTAGTTTCCTATATGCGATCATTCACGTTGTTATTGAAATTGACCAAGTATTTTTTGAAATATCTAGAAGAAACACAAAAATTATATGGTACAGTTATCTCTGGTGATGCTATACTATATGTATAAACTCATTTTTCTCTTTTAGAAAAAACGATAAGTAAATTCATCCACTTAAACAGCTAGTAGATGATCTCCGCTCTTATGTATTTTCTATTTATTTCCTATAGAATTGGATTTGAGTTTACCGAAAATCCTTCGATTGGTTTTTGGAGCACCTGGTAAGTGGGAAGAGTGCACTTGTATGAGATAACTTGAAATAGTAACCACTCTAAAACAATACACATGTTCTATTCTTTGGGAGAGGTTCATGATTGGTTTGAGATGCTAGAATCTATGTGGAGATCCAAGATCTATTTGAGATGCTCAAATACATGTAGTTGTTCATGATCTATTCAGGATGCGGGAATCCATGTGTGATTCCGATATCTATTATGATATGGGAATCCATGTGTGATTCCAAGATCTGTTGAGATATGGGAATCCATGTATGGTTGTGAGATTTGTTCGAGTTAGGAACTCGTGTGTTGATACCTGTTCGAGTGGTGACTCGTGCGCTAGAATTCCAGACGTAGCCTCACTAGCGAATATGACTAAAAACCAGAGATATGATACATAGTCATAACGTTAGCAACCCATGAGGGTGTATGCTATACAGTTACTTACAGATATGTACTTCCTATAGTACATTCACTAGGGATGTATGTTGCTTAGAAAGGATATCTATTATCCTTATGCCGTAAATTATAGTCAGCTTTGATCCAAGGAGATCTACATGGAAATCAATTAGCGAATGCACCTTAGTTGTAACGTGCCGCCTTTTCATACGCTTTAAATCGACACGCGTGCCAATTCAAAACATACGGAAGGGCGGATTGTTATGGGGTAAATAAGGATAACAGAGAAGAAATAAAATAAAACAGAATCTCACGGCAGAAGGATAAAATATAATAATCAATATACAGTTCATAAAACGGTTTGCAAAACAATTTATTCTTCTTTATACAATAAATATCAGAGTTCACATACCAATCATAATCAATGCAGCGGAATTAAATAGTGTAGTGGAATATAATTATTAATAATAGTAGAAATCTCCGTCTTCGTCCTCCAGATCTAAAGTCTTCTATCCTGAAACGCTCGGACTGACCCGAGCGAATTTGAAAATACAAAAACACTCGAGTCAGAACTAAAAGATCTTATGTGAGTTAAATTAAGAGAAATAAATATGAGTGGAGTAACTCAAGAGATTCTCGGGATTTTCATCTCCTAAGGATCCGTTAAACTATTTACTATATAGTATATTCCGTTATTACAATAGTGTCTATTGTAAAATAAACTTACTTTTTAATAGCGTTAAGGGGTTACCATATAGCCCTTAACACAAATAATGCCAATAGTCTATACAGTTCGTAATACCTCCTGATCGGGAGGCTACCAGAGGATACTCCATAGGTACGACACAAATAGAAACTCGTACAAGACGCGATAGGGTAGATGAGACGGTACAACTAGGCAATGCCAGGGTAGATATACCAATTACGCTTCCGGGTCAGTGGTAAAACGTAGCGCGCAGCTACCGCCAACCTCGAGCCACACCCCCAAATAAAATCAAAAGTGGCCACCGAATCAATCCAAAAGTCAAAGTATAATATCGAAGGGATGTGTCCGATCAAAGGTGCTACCTTATTAACCCGTCGATCGCTCATGTTTTAGCCACCTTATGCCAACTCACGAGAGTCGGGTCCACGTATTTACCTTAAAGGAAATGCCACCACCATCCTAATACATTCTGGAATCTCCACCGCGTACACGGTTGTTAAAGTGGTTTTCAGAGTTGGCGGAGAGTATGACAACTTCCGATCCCGGTCTCTTCAACAACCAAACTTTATTATAACACCGCGACCTTTAAAAATAGTTTATACTATAGAACCAGAATATAATTGTCCATTTCAAAACCCATAAATACGATATCATCTCCATTTACAAAACAACTCATTTGATATTATTTTTATAAAACCCAAATCAATAATATCATTTCTTTCAAATATATTTCTTTTCCAAAATCATACTGCTTTAAAATTTATAATATCTGAAAACCAAACATTTGAATTATAACCTTCAAAACATAATACTTCGAAATTCATAGCTTTAAAACCATACTTCTAAAACTTGAATGGTTTGGATATTCAAACAGTATATATAATAAAATAGTTTGACTTTAAAACTACTTTATAAAATAATTTCCGCGATTTCACAATTTTATTCACTTAAAATTTTAGGTCTAAATCCATTAAATTTAGATTCACTTTTAGTTTCAATAAAACACTTCGATTTCAATATATTCAAACTTCGAGTATTTAAAATTTTCAAATTAAGGTTAGAAATCCTATTTAACAATTTATGGTCCTATTATTTAGTTTGAAACATTCACAAAATAAATCCATAAATAAAAATCAAATTTCTAACAATTAAATAATTCCTTCACTTTATTTATACTAGAAATATTCATTTAATTTATCTTGAATAAAATTCCATTTATAAATACCATACCTTTAAAATTTCCAATTTTAATAAGTTTACATCAACTTACGGAGTTTAATTTTTAAATAAGCCCAATTCCAAATAAATTTCCAATTTATCGTCCGATCTTAATTGATTTGAATCATTAGAACTCTATATATATATATATATATAAAATATCTTAATCTATACTTAATCATATAATATAAATTATCAAACTCCATTATTCAACTTATATATTTATATTCAACAGATTTATACGTAGCTTAAATTCAAAATTTACCTATATATATAAAATAATATTTATAAAATATCAAAATTTAATAAACCATATCCTATCCAAACCATAGAAATCATTTTCAAAATAATTATATATATACCGACGGTGTCTGTATAAAATTTTCTATCCTATGGTTAAGTGATACGGATATTTATCATTTCAATCCGTAATTTAAAAATAAAAATGCGGTTGTATATCATTTAAAACCGCAATCCCGAATGAAATGAAAATGCATAATAACTTGCAGTTTATATAATATAGAACACATCATCCATTCACCCAATATCAATCATCAACCAATTTATTGAAATCATCATTAATTTAAACAAATATCAATAGAGCATATAAAATATAACAGGTATCAATGAACAGTTTATATTCAAAAAAATAAATTAATAACTGTTTAACTAGCAGTTTATATGCAAAAATAAATAAATTTAACTATCAATTTATATGCAGTAATAAAACCAAATAACAATTTAACTTAAATAAATGCAATCTAACTGAGATGATGAATAAAATATGCCAAACAGTCATAAATGAATTTCTACTCATATCATAAATTAATTTAACAAACATAAGAAATTTTAGAAGCTGTGAGTGGGTTAAAACACTCACCTTTTTAATTTAAATTGAATTTAAACCCAAAAATTTTACCGCCTCCAAATTCACCCAAACCAGTGTCAAAGTGTCCGGGATCTCAATACGAACCTAGCGGAGAAAACCGCGCATGAAACGGAGTTCGTATGTAGGAGTTATGATTATTAGAACTAATTGAAATCAAGATTTACAAAAATAAATTAAACAAAAATAATATACCGTGCCACATCCACTTTTCCCACGTGAAAAACCCGTATGCTTCTTCTTGATTGCTAGCTTTATTCCATAATTTTTCTTTTATTTCGATTTACTTTAATTTTCCTCTTTATTATATGAATGTATGTATTTTTAGAAGGTTTGAAAAAAAAGGATTTGAAAAAGAAGAATTGAAAAAGAAAAGGATTAAAATAAGAACTAAAAATGGAAGAGAAGATCTAGATTTGAAAAGAAAGAAGAAAGTTTGAAATAGAAGAATATTTGAAGAGGAAGGAAAAATTAAAATGAGAGATAATAAGGAGATTTGAAGAAGAAAAAAAAGGAAGAAGAAGATTAGAATGGAGGCTGTGGTTTCATTTGCGTCATATCTTATTTATAAGGTTAGAGTTAGGTATAGGGTCAAAGAGATTTGGAAAGAGAGACCGCTATCAATTAGAAATAAATGAAATGACGTTTCAGAAAATGAAGTTGGAAAATGAATGGAAGGAAATAAAGTAAATATGAACAAACTTTTAGAATTCAAATTTCAAAACAATCGTTTACTTAATAAATTTTTTTAACCCTAAACATACCGAAATTAACATCTTTTAAAGATTTAATTAACACACAATAAATGAAAATTAATTCTCCATCCAAATTTGTATCATAAATTAAAAGAATATGCAGCATTAAGAAATCTTCATTTCTCCCTCTTTGTGATTAGATTGGAAATTAAACAACATGTTAACATATATGTAGTAAACTAGCAGTAAATTTTGTTTAACACAAAACGTGCATTTTTTTTGTTAAATCTATTAATTGCAGTCACCGTTTCTTTCCTTTTAATTGAAACATTTGAACTACATTAACTGCAATCACTTACAAAGTTAAATTTTAAAACAGACAACTAAAATGCATGAAAAAAAATAGAAAAATTGTTTATACATAAGAGTAATAAATAACTTACTGAAATATATTATTTTCCTATTCTTGTAATCAATCTGTAAGCTAAAACACAGTTCAAATAAACATATATTTCTTTTTTTTTAAATCAATCATTCTATTTTATATTTTAATGAAATTAGACCTACATTCATAAATGAAACATTCATTTATTTGATGTAAATGTTCTTTTTATTAAATCAAAATTTCCTTATTTTCACAAAACATAAGCTGCTTTTAATTACACCTATTCATTTACAATTAGTATTCTCTCTCCTATTAATTAGAAATTTTCAATTACATTCATTTCAGTTGATTAAGTTTCAAAATGGACTAAATGAATGTAATGAGAATTAAACAAATTTTCCTATCTAATAGTAACTTAAACATATTTACATTATTGGACACAAATAGTAATTACACATTTCTCACTAAATAATAGTTACTCATCTCTACAATCAATCTTTGAGCTAATAAACAGATGTTTACTCCTTTACTAAACTTATTCATTTTTATTCTTTTTGATTTACACTGCTACTATTAAATCAACAATACCTTATGAAATTCTTAACATAGGTTTCTATCTTTTTATTTCATAAATCATTGCCTTGTAAATAAAGTTTACATTTCTATACCTTTTATTATGTTGAAACTACAATTATTGTCTTTTTCCATATTAATGTAAAATTTATTTACGTTCAATTGCAATATATCCATTTATCACAATATAAACTACAATAAATTGATCAAACATGATTTCCATTTTTATTCAAATCAATAGTCATATTATAATTAAAATTTTCATTGGTTACGTCCTATTAAATTAACATTCTTCGATTACTAATTTAATCTGCATTAATTGAATAAATTATGTAAAACAAATTTTATGAACTAAATAAATAGGTAACTTATGACCATTGTTACCCTTAACTTTTAATTACACTTAAAGGTTCATTAATTACAACAAATGTTCAAATCATCTATATAATTCTAATTTCATCTTTTATTTGTGTTAACTATTTTATTTCCATTATGTCGAGATTTAGTCACCTATACACACTTAATATTCCAATTCATTTATTTATATTGGTTTCAAATTTTTTATTTTTTATTTTTTATTTTTTATTTTATTAAATCAATTGTCATTTAGGCATATAATTAACGTTTCTATTGATTTACATTCAAAAAAATTCATTTATTATCTTAACTTACACAAGGTAATGTTTAATTACATTTAATTGCTATTGATTAAATACATTAGTAACGAACAATAGTTGTCACCATTTTATAACATTTGTAAATTTATTCTTTACCTTTTACATCCCACTATAATCAACGCACACATTAATACGACAGATATTATAATCCCTTATACAATACTGATCTTATTCAATTACCCTTAACTATCTATTTTATTCAATAATTAAACGTTTACCTTTGTTACTTATTAATTTTTTTAACCAAGCATAGCATGTTTAAATACAATGAATTAGAATTTCATTAAGATTGTTGATAATTAACTTGTATTAACCTTGTTTCACTTTAATTTATTTATTATTCCATTATTAAATTACAACATTTTATTTCTTTCAATATTAACTCATAAAATATTATTAAATTAAAAAAATTTAAACATCAAAAATTTATGGGTCGTTACACTCTCCCCCACTCAAAACTTTTCGTCCCCGAAAAGGAAAAGAAGAATTAAATAAACAATACGTCTTATCCAAAATATTAACTTTATAAACAAATAATTTACAAATTTTATTACTTTAAATAAAATATACCCATTCTAAACCCATTAAATCTTTTAGCTTAAATAAATAAAGTTTGGAAATCATTTTCAAAAAAAATTCTAAGTCCAAAATTTACGAAAAATTTCGGCAGAGTCTCCTTTGTACGGAGAGGCTCAGGAGAAAATATAATATCAATATAACAAATATTTTCGAAATAATATATATCCCAACACGGGAAACAATATAATAGCGCTATAAATTGTAATCCGAAAACGTACCTATTTTTCGGGTAATTTACGCTTAATTATGAAACCAAAAGCATAGCAATTGCTTCCATAACCTGTATTTCACTTATATAATCCAAAAGGTTAACAATTATATAAAATGAAATATTTAAAGCTGTTTCAAATAATCAACAAATAAATCAATCAACCATCACTTGCAACAAGCATACAACCATCACAAAAAAATCAACACGCATCAATCATTCATTCATATCAAACAAAACAAATAGTTATTCGGGCTTAAAACTTTAAATTGTACGGAAAGAAAAACAAACTACTAAGCATAACTTTCACTCAACAGTCTTAGGTGAAACTAAATAGATTATTCATACCTTCCAAACAGATTTTAATGTATCCTTGCCCAAACTACCATAATCCAAACGAACAACAATCTCAACCAATAGATTAAGTTTATTCTTATTAATTCCATTCAAACTTTTGTTGTTTGATTTCTTTTTCATTCATATAATGGTTTATCTTTTTATTTTACATTTTATTTCTTACAGTTTTCATTTTATATAATCGGTTCTGTTCGAGCCAGGATTAGACTTGTATGGATTGTATGTTTGACATTACAAATTGAGATATAAAGCTGATTTCTTTCAAATATATTTCTGTTGGTGGCGGAGAATTTATTCTCTTAGCTTAACACCCTTCTCTGAGACGTACGAGCTCAGAGGTTATATAGTTGAAGGTTATTAGTGATATACTCCCAATTTGGTGGTGTGGCATGCTGAGTGTTGCTGTGAAATGATCATTGTTTGATCATTTGTGATATGATCATTTGTTTGATCATTTATCTTGGTGATCATTTCTATGATCATTTGTTGACCCAAAGCACGGCTTTTTATAAAGAATGGCTTTGTGGACGAGACTTCGTCGGACCTCACACCCCGGAAATGGTCAAAACAGGAAGGATGCAGCAAGGTTATTAGGGGGTAGCGCCCCTTTAGTGCATGTCATTCCTTCTGGATAGAGGTGTTATCATGGTATGGAGCCTAGATATTTAACTTATGTTGTTGCTGCAAATTTTGTGGTTGTTGGAAATCGAGGATCCTCGGATAGATCGGTTACGATCGGGGGATGACATATTCGTGTCAGTAGTTACCCAGTTAGGGGTAACCCAGCCTTGTGTTGGCAGAGATCCGGTTTGGTTCTCGGGACGTCATTCACGAGGCGTTTCCATGTGGCAATGGGAAGTTCCTTGGCCTGACCATTTGTTGGAAATCCAAAGAAACAATACAATCTTGTACGGTTTTAGTTGTAGAACCTATCATTCACTTATGGTGGTACCCACTATTTGGATGGTAGCTATAGTAGGCATAAGTGTAGAATGCCTATGCTGGCTAAGATTTATATTCTACTTTCGAAATTGTTTTCTACACTATGCACTAGTAATAATATCAAAATTTTCTTTTTAATGCGTATCAAGCATCTTTGACTATCATAAGGAGAAATCTCCTCCGATTCTGCGTTTGCATTGTGTGTATGTGTGGGAGGCCTTGTGGTAGTCTCATTTTCTAAAAAGCATTGCGAATCTAATTTAAAAATATTCCTCTATTTTGTTTTAAAGATAAACTGTTTTGAGTTCTCACACCAGTCACATTACTGACTCGGAGTTTATTGTTATCCTTCCTAAACTCTGAGTGCCCACAAATTTCCACACGGGCAGTCAGAACTAAGGTTTATCAGGATATTCTGGAATTCAGGAGTTGCTGGAGGCAAGATGGATGCATGGCGTGTTACTAGTATATAATATTTCTTTTCCGCTGTTGATGTTGTTTGTTGTTGTACACTCTGATGATGTAATGTAATGTAATATGATGTAATGTAATAACTGATATAGTTCTTTGTTTAAAGATTATTCATTTATCTATTATATGTTGTTCCGCTGCGAATTGTGAGATTCTGATATTGTTCTGTTGTTTTCTTTTCTGTTCCGTTCTAGTTTCTATCTCTTTTTATATTCTACCTCTTTCTTCTATCTTTTTCTTCTTCTTTAACCCTAACGGTACGGTTTTCCGGCCTTCGATTGCTCGACAGTTGATACAGTGGACGTATTGATGTCGGCGTTCGTGGACGAAAAGTCGCAGTCGTTACATTTGGTATCAGAGCTTATGGTTAAGCGACAACCTTGGCTCTGTTGGGTATAACTCATTAGAGATAGAGTCAGTAGTACTCTAGAATGAGTTTGAGTGTAATAATATATACGAGCGCGTATTTGTTAGTGAATATAAATTGTTTTATATTGTGATGATTGGTTTGTTGAGTGGTATATGGATTTTGGTCAACACGAGTAATTAACGTTGTTGATAGGGATCTCTAAACACTTGAATAGAACAATTCGACACGGTATTGTTTTAAATTGGGTAAATGAAATAATTTTACCTTGACTATATTTTATATATAAAAGAATAATTTTTCCAAATTATTAAAGTGTATATGAATTGATTGTTTGGTTGTTGAATAAGTTAAAGAAAAAAATAGCTGTAAAAGAATGAATTGTATAAGCAATTGAATTATAGGTATGGTGTTATAATTAATGTAATTTACAATTGTGAAATAATCTTATATACAAGAAGTGAAATTATATAAGGAAAAGATTTATAAATGTGATTTATAATCTGAAATGAAATTCCAGAGAAGTGTTTTGAAAGGATTTGATATTTTGGGAAAATTATTTTGGAGAAATTAAAGCTCTAAACTCTTTTCGGTCGCTGGAAAATAATTCCGATGACGATCATGACATCATCGGTGTTCATTTTCGGGTTTCCAAAAGAGGGATTGCTGCCAAATTGTTTAAAAGAAAGTTGTTTGGAAAATTTGGATTTGGTTTTGGAAATTCAGAAGGTAATTTGAATTGATTTCAAAAAAAAATGGTTTTGAAAGATTTGATAGGACTCTGAAATCCTATTTAAAATATTTATGGGAATGATAAATGAGTTGATAACTTATACAGATTGAATTTTGACAGAATAAATTTAACTTAAAGGATGGAGTTAAATTAAAGGAAGTATAAGTAAATCAATAAAATCCAAGTTGAAATAAATTTGAGTTGTCCTCGAAGGCATGTAATTTGAAATTTAACAAAAGGAAAGTTAAATAAATTGATTTGGATTTGATAAGATGCTTGAAATGGAATATAACTTAAGTGATGTTGAATGAAGTGGAATTTTGGTATCGAAGTAAATTAATAAGTGAATTAATGAAGTGAAGTCATTAAGAATTTGAACTTGAGTTATATAAATGAAATTCAACGTTATATTGTTAAAGGAATTAGCAATTGAATTGAACTAATGAATGAATTGAATGTAAATCAATTGAATGTAAAGAATTGATATGGAAAAATGGATGAAGTATTAATTCATTAAAAGCTAATGTTATTGGAAGTTGAATAAATTGAATGGAAGTCAATTTAATATGATTCAATTGGAATTAAAAGTGTTGAACCAAATTGAATGTAAAGTGAATAAATTTGGTTGTATTGAATAAACATTGGTTGTTATTTGATTGTGCATTGATTGTATATAATTTATTAAGTATTAATGAAATTGAATTAGCGAAATTGGAAGCTATGTAATTAAATTCAAATGGATAATATGTAAATTTGAATAGAATTGGATTTGATTTGGATTGAAAGCGAATCAATGTGAATAAATTAGTGGATGTATACTAATTGGAAAAAGAACAAATGAATGTTAGTAAAATTCCAATGTTAATGAGTCAAATGTGATTTTAATTGAAAACCAATTCATTGAACGTTAATGAGAAGTAAATTTGTATTGATTTGGTAGTTTCATTTTTTTTTGTTGCATTTGCTATATTGGCATATATAGATGTTGCTGTATGTTGTATATTGATACTATTTTCATATATGCATGTTTCTCATGTTGTTGTTGAGTGTTTGGTAGGTGCGGATGGCGTTTGCTTCGCTTTTGGAGCTCGCTTTTGCGCTATATTAGCCGTATATGCTCGCTAATAAAATAAATAAGGTACATATCTTGGATTAAATATTGTACTTTTACACATTTTCCCTGCGGGATGCCTCATCACTTAATGAGATGTATATTTTTGATATATATACTGTCATTTTTTTTCGGATCGAGCCGCGCAAAGGAGACTCTGGCGAATTTTTCAGAAAATTTAAGGCGTTAGAATATTTTTGAGAAAATTGGAAATTTTTTGAAAACTAAGTTTTGATTTGAATTGAAAGTTAAACAGTAGTAGTTGTTTTTGAAAAGATAACTAAGTAAAATTTGAAAACTTAGTAAAGTATTATAAGAAGTTTAACTATGAATTTTGAGAAAGTTAAACACTTAAGAGATTTGAAAAATCTAATTTGAATGATTTGTTTTGGAAAGTTAATGGATTCTGTAACTTTTCTTACTTGATAATTTCGAGGACGAAATTCTTTTAAGGGGGGGAGATTGTAACGACCAAGAATTTTTATTAATTAAAAATTACATATTTAATTGATTTTAATTATTAATAAGTGGAATTTATAAGTCGAATAATTTATTTTTCGAATATTAGATTTAATTTGACAATTAAATCGATAATTAAATAATTGAAATTACAGAAATAATTGAAATTTCGGATTAATATGATTAAAATTGGTTTGTAAAATTTTATTTTATCATATTGAAGTTAGAATGATATTTTAGAACTTTTAAAATCAAATTAAAAGTTTATTTGTGAAAATTGAATATTTTAATATTCAATTATCGACTGTAAAATAGCCAATTTTTGAACAGTCTCAGAATTGGACGAAACTAGTTCCATTAGATCCGTAATAGTTTGTTATTATCGGATTTCAATTTTCGTAGCAATTGGAGTTATCGTTTGACCGTGGCAGCTCGAAACGCATCGAAATTGTTTTAATATTAATTTGGCGAGTTAAAATAGCCATTTTTCAAAAAGTATCGGATTTCGACGAAAATAGTTTCATCGGATCCGTAATGTGATATTATTATATGGTTTCAAATTTCGTGTCAATCGGATTTACCGTTTGTCCGGTGCAAGCTAAAACGCCTAGAAAATAGTTTAAATCGGTTTAATTTAAATTGAACGTTTATTGCCATAACTCGCACAGATGATCGAATTAGCTTCCGAAACCTATTCCATTTGTGTCTAGAACGCAGGATAAACCCTAGAAACGTTGGTCACCGTGTGTAAATCGGAGTTTTGTAAAGCCGGATGAATAGTGTTCGTTAAATTTCTATAAATAGGCCCATTTACTCACAAAAAAAATAAAAAAAGGTTTAGGGTTTCAATTCAATGGCGGCCGCCATCTTTAAATTTAAAGGCCGAAAATCGTCAATTCATTCTTTAATCTCTTGCAATCCATCCACTTATAGCAAAGACCTCCAACTAGTAAATCGAAGAGCTCGAAGAGAGCTTTGATTTCATACGGGTATGATCGAAAATAGTGGAGCGAATCAACGGCAAATGGAGCTTGAAGCCCGCGCTTTCGGCACGAAATTCGAGGGCCATAGGGGGACGAGCTCCTTCCTATTCCAGCCGAAGATGGCACTTGCGATGGGTAACGAAATGAGGGTCTCTGATCTAGCTTTAGTGCGATGTAGGCGGGGCGGCATCAAACCCTAGAAGGCGGTTTTGGGTTCTTGTGTTCGAACGTGAATATCTGGAAGAGAACGTGCATGGGGAAGAAGAGTTAGAACGCGGCCGTGATTTTCTGGAATAGGAATGGACGGCAATGATGATTGTTGGGTGTAAAATTAAAAGAAAATGTAATTTAGTTTTATTATAAATTTGTGTAACTTTAAAAAATTCATATCTTTTTCATACGAGGTCGAAAACGCGCGAAACCAGTTGCGTTGGAATCGTATGGACGAGCACTAAGCTATGGAATTTGATTGGAGTCGTTTGCAGTTAGTGAGAATTTTGGGTGAAATTAAACGTCCGTTTAATTTTATTCGAAATAAATCGCTAAAACGAAATTGAAATCAAGGTGAGAACTTCTCACTCAATCGAATAGTTTCGATTTTTAATTCTAAATAGTTATATTTAAAATTATTGAATGCATGTTTGAATGATGATTGTTATCTATTGATTGTTAAAACAGACATTATGCGCCGTTAGTAAGCGGATGTTATTTATTAAAAACATATACCGCGAATATTTCACCGTATAGTGAAATTGGTATTATTATTGTACTTGGAGTTGATTTCCCGCATTATATAGTGGATGAGACCCTATTGCGTCGTCTATTAAGCAGATAATATTTTATAAATCCTATATACTGCGATAATTCCGTACTGGAACGGAATTGGTATTGTGCTAGTATTTGTGGATGCAGGGAAACAGGTTGGAGGGATCCAACTGGATTCCTCAACTGTATTGATTTTTTTACAGATATTTTGATATTCATTGATTATCATATCGATATATGATATTTGGATGTCGTGATTGACTATTTGGTGCTGTTGCATCATCGGATCCATTTCTGAAGTTTTAAAAATAATGATTTTGGTTTTAAAAGGAATTTTAAAGTGATTTTCGAAAGTATTCGTTTTATTAAATTTTGAATTGTTAAAAATAAATAAACGTTAAAATTTTAATGTTATAAAAGTATGATTTTTATGAAATGTAAGCGAAAAGTGATTTTTTTGAAATAAATAGTTAATAAATTTATGAAATGGTTTAAATTGGAATTTTTGGACTATTACAAACACATTTTATAAAAGATTTATAAAATGGATATTTATAAATTAAAAATATTGGAATTATAAAATGATGTTTTTATAAGTGTTAAAATGAAGTATAATGGATTCATAAGTGAATGAGAATTTATAATATTTATAATTTGTGAAGTTTAAAAGAACGATTTTGTAAATAAATGAATTATAAGTATTTAGCTTATAATATAGATTGTTGGTATATATCTGAGATATATAGATTGAATTGGATTAATAAAGGAGATTTATAAATCGAAGTTTATAAATAGATATGGAATTTATAGACATTGTTTATAAATTCGAAATCAATGGAATTTGATAAATTGAAAGTTGAAAATTGGTTAAGGAAGTATATTCACGATTTTGGACAGTGAATATATTATCAGATAAAATGGATATGCTTGGGAAAATGAATATTATAAATGAAGTTCATCGTTTTAACGTTGATTTAAAATGTATCAACCATCGAAAACATAGATTTCAACGTTCATTGTTGAAATAGACGTTTTCGAGAAATAAGGAAATGGTGGACTATAACACAGTTGTTATAGTAAATGATTTCCGAAAGGAAATGTTTTTGTATAGTATTGGGATTTATATATCTATCTAAATTTCGAATCCCTATACTAGTGATTTTGGGTCGTCGTAACGATGTTTTACGCAACATTCGTTTTGACCCAAATAAATGTGTTAAGTGAATGTTTTCCTTAAAGAATGAAATATATACTTAATTTCGATATTAAGTATATTGAATATTTTCTAAGTATTGAAAATAAATGGATTTGTGAATCACTTATTAATAAATAAGTACGGAAATGTTTTTCCAATGTGAAATGAAACGTTTTGAGAATTTATCTTTTTGAAGACAAATTGAAAATGAATATTAGAAATCGATTTAGGAATCATATATTCATAAATATTTTGGAATGTAAATTCACTATGGAATTTATGAATGAAAAGGGAAATTTGTTTAAAAATAAACGTTGATTTATTTTTGAAGTGTGGGAATTAATTTACGGATTTGGAACGTAAATATAAAGTAAATCGTTAAGGATTTATTTAATAGGTTTAAATGAACCATGTTGAAATGAAAGAAATTCCGCGTAAGGAAAATGTTTGAAATTTGTTTTCAAAAGTGATAAAGGTGAAAAGTGATTTGAAAATTTGTTTTCAAATGGTTGAAGCGTGGAAAATTATATATCTAGTAAAGATATTTTGCAAAGTAAATAATTTGGGAAATTATTTGGATTTGGTGATGTTGAACATGCCTATTGATAGTTAAATAATCCGACTATCAATATTTACCTTTAAATAGGTATTTGTTGTGATTGTTTGAATTTGAATGCCGCACTTATTTTTGAATAAACGCTCACTATTCGGGTCAGTCGTGAAAGGACCTTGGGGTCGTATAACCCATTCCGAATATGTGATACGTCGTTATGGATTGCATTTGATGACCGGTGTTGAAGACCGGGTATTTGTGAAAACGGAAGGATTACCGTCGAGTTACTCTACATCGGCTGATCTTCGATATAGAGGTTTTATCACCTTTAGTGATGGGAAGTCCGGTCGTGATTAGTGAATATCCGGATTGCAAGGACTTCTTTGGAAGTGCCTTCGGTTCTGTTCGAGCCAGGAACATACTTGTATGGATTGTATGTTTGACATTACAAATTGAGATATAAAGCTGATTTCTTTCAAATATATTTCTGTTGGTGGCGGAGAATTTATTCTCTTAGCTTAACACCCTTCTCTGAGACGTACGAGCTCAGAGGTTATATAGTTGAAGGTTATTAGTGATATACTCCCAATTTGGTGGTGTGGCAAGCTGAGTGTTGCTGTGAAATGATCATTGTTTGATCATTTGTGATATGATCATTTGTTTGATCATTTATCTTGGTGATCATTTCTATGATCATTTGTTGACCCAAAGCATGGCTTTTGTATAAAGCATGGCTTTGTGGACGAGACTTCGTCGGACCTCACACCCCGAAAATGGTCAAAACAGGAAGGATGCAACAAGGTTATTAGGTGGTAGCGCCCCTTTAGTGTATGTCATTCCTTCTGGATAGAGGTGGTATCATGGTATGGAGCCCAGATATTTAACCTATGTTGTTGCTGCAAATTTTGTGGTTGTTGGAAATCGAGGATCCTCGGATAGATCGGTTACGATCGAGGGATGACATATTCGTGTCATTAGTTACCCAGTTAGGGGTAACCCGGCCTTGTGTTGGCAGAGATCCGGTTTGGTTCTCGGGACGTCATTCCAGAGGCGTTTCCATGTGGCAATGGGAAGTTCCTTGGCCTGACCATTTGTAGGAAATCCAAAGAAACAATACGATCTTGTACGGTTTTAGTTGTAGAACCTATCATTCACTTATGGTGGCGCCCCACTGTTTGGATGGTAGCTATAGTAGGCATAAGCGCGGAATGCCTATGCTGGCTAAGATTTATATTCTACTTTCGAAATTGTTTTCTACACTATGCACTAGTAATAATATCAAATGTTTCTTTTTAATGCGTATCAAGCATCTTTGACTATCATAAGGAGAAATCTCCTCCGATTCTGCGTTTGCATTGTGTGTGTGTGCGGGAGGCCTTATGGTAGTCTCATTTTCTAAAAAGCATTGCGAATCTAATTTAAAAATATTCCTCTATTTTGTTTTAAAGATAAACTGTTTTGAGTTCTCACACCAGTCACATGACTGACTTGGAGTTTATTGTTTTCCTTCCTAAACTCTGGGTGCCCACAAATTTCCACACGGGCAGTCAGGTGTAAGGTTTATCAGGATATTCTGGAATTTAGGAGTTGCTGGAGGCAAGATGGATTCATGGCATATTACTAGTATATAATATTTCTTTCCCGCTGTTGATGTTGTTTGTTGTTGTACACTCTGATGATGTAATTTAATGTAATATGATGTAATGGAATAACTGATATAGTTCTTTGTTTAAAGATTATTCATTTATCTATTATATGTTGTTCCGCTGCGAATTGTGAGATTCTGATATTGTTCTATTGTTTTCTTTTCTGTTCCGTTCTATTTTCTATCTCTTTTTATCTTCTACCTCTTTATTCTATCTTTTTCTTCTTCTTTAACCCTAACGGTACGGTTTTCCGGCCTTCGATTGCTCGACAGTTGATACAGTGGACGTATGGATGTAGGCGTTCGTGGACGAAAAGTCGTAGTCGTTACAAAAAAATTAAAACTATTGATTAACGGAAACTGAAGAACTAAATACCGGGTTAAATTTCAAATCATTTTAAAATAATAGATAAATATATACTTACAACTTATCTATATCCAAGTATATTTAAAGAAATTTAAAATTCACTTTTGTTTATCAAATAAATCTGTAGTAAAACTACTACAATGGCCTTCCCACTTCGAAACTCGAAAATGAATGTCGATGATGCGTGCACTCTTTATCGAAATTATTTTCCAGCGACAGAGAGGGGAGTACAACTTTTTTCTTTCCAGAATTTCTTTAAAACCCTACTTTCAAATTATATTGAAATATTTATATCAGAAAATATTTCTAAATACTATTATTATATTTCAAAATCCTTTGAAAGCAATTTTTCAAAATCCCGGACGTAAGTTCTAAAATTTCCAAATTTTCATTTATTTTATTTTCAATCTTATTTTACCTATTATTTATAAATTTTATTCCTAACAACTAATATATTGCAACCAAATATAATCTTTATAAAAATTTATTTTATATATATAGAAAATATAATAGGCAAAATTATTTCATTCACCTATATTAAAAAACAAATATTATGTCGGTCTGTCCTATTAAGTGTTTAAAAATTCCTATTGATGTCATAGCGTCCCATGCATCAACCGGAATTTATAAATACAAAACGAAACAGATTAACACAATATTAAAACCTTTTTATAACACTAACAAATATGCTCTCTCATATATATACACTCAGCGACTCCCATAGGGTATTACTACCCTATTAGTAAAGATTCAACCCTACAAAGCTAAGGTTTATCGCTAAACCAAAGCTCTGATACCAACTGTAACGTCCCGCCTTTCATACTCTTTAAATCGGCACACGTGCCAATTCAAACCATACTGAAGGGCAGATTGTTATGGGGAAAATAAGGAAAACAGAGAAGAAATAAAATAAAACAGAATCTCACAGCAGAAGGATAAAATATAATAATCAATATACAGTTCATAAAACTGTTTACAAAACAATTTATTCTTCTTTATACAATAAATATCAGAGTTCACATACCAATCATAATCAATGTAGGGGAATTAAATAGTGTAGTGGAATATAATTAATAATAATAGTAGAAATCTCCGTCTTCGTCCTCCAGGTCTAAAGACTTCGATCCTGAAACGCTCGGACTGACCCAAGCGAATTTGAAAAGACAAAAACATTCGAGTTAGAACTAAAAGATCTTATGTGAGTTAAATTAACAGAAATAAATATGAGTGCAGTAACTCAAGAGATGCTCGGGATTTTCATCTCCTAAGGATCCGTTAAACTATTTACTATATAGTATATTCCGTTATTACAATAGTGTCTATTTGTAAAATAAACTTGCTTTTTAATAGCGTTAAGTGGTTACCCATATAGCCCTTAACACAAATAGTGCCAATAGTCTATACAGTACCGTAATACCTCCTGATTGGGAGGCTACCGGAGGATACTCCATAGGTACGACACAAATAGAAACTCGTATAAGGCGCGATAGGGTAGGTGACACGGCACAACTAGGCAATGCCAAGGTAGATATACCAATTACGCTTCCGAGTCGGTGGTAACGCGTAGCGCGCAGCTACCGCCCACCTCGAGCCACACACCCAAATAAAATCAAAAGTGGCCACCGAATCAATCCAAAAGTCAAAGTATAATATCGAAGGGATGTGTCCGATCAAAGGTGCTACCTTATTAACCCGTCGATCACTCCTATTTTAGCCACCTTATACCAACTCACAGGAGTCGGGTCCACGCATTTACCTTAAAGGAAACGCCACCACCATCCTACTTCATTATGGAATCTCCACCGCGTACACAGTTGTTAAAGTGGTTTTTAGAGTTGGCAGAGAGTATAATAACTTCCGATCCCGGTCTCTTCAACAACCAAACGTTATTATAACACCGCGGCCTTTAAAAATAGTTTATACAATAAAACCAGAATATAATTGTCCATTTCAAAACCCATAAATACGATATCATTTCCATTTCCAAAACAACTCATTTGATATTATTTTTATAAAACCCAAATCAATAAAATCATTTCTTTCAAATATATTTCTTTTCCAAAATCATACTGCTTTAAAATTTATAATATCTGAAAACCAAACATTTGAATTATAACTTTCAGAACATAATACTTTGAAATTTATAGCTTTAAAACCATACTTCTAAAACTTGAATGGTTTGGATATTCAAACAGTATATAAAATAAAATAGTTTGAATTTAAAACTAATTTATAAAATAATTTCTGCGACTTCACAATTTTATTCATTTAAAATTTTAGGTCTAAACCCATTAAATTTAGATTCACTTTTAGTTTCAATAAAACATTTCGATTTCAATATATTCAAACTTCGAGTATTTAAAATTTTCAAACTAAGGTTGGAAATCCTATTTAACAATTTATGGTCCTATTATTTAGTTTGAAACATTCACAAAATAAATCCATAAAAAAAACAAATTTCTAACAATTAATTATTTCCTTCACTTTATTTATATTAGAAATATTCATTTAATTTATCTTGAATAAAATTCCTTTTATAAATATCATACCTTTAAAATTTCCAATTTTAATAAGTTTACATCAACTTACGGAGTTTAATTTTTAAATAAGCCCAATTCCAAATAAATTTCCAATTTATTTTCCGATCTTAAATGATTTGAATCATTAGAACTATATATATATATATATAATATCTTAAACCTGTACTTAATCATATAATATAAATTATCAAACTCCATTATTCAACTTATTTATTTATATTCAATAGATTTATACGTAGCTTAAATTCATAATTTAACTATATATATAAAATAATATTTATAAAATATCAAAATTTAATAAACCGTATCCTATCCAAAACATAGAAATCATTTTCAAAATAATTATATATATACCGACGGTGTCTGTATAAAATTTTCTATCTTATGGTCAAGTGATACGGATATTTATCATTTCAATCCGTAATTTAAAAATAAAAATGAGATTGTCTATCATTTCAGACCGCAATCCCGAATGAAATGAAAATGCATAATAACTTGCAGTTTATATAATATAGAACACATCATCCATTCGCCCAATATCAATCATCAACCAATTTATTGAAATCATCATCAATTTAAACAAACATCAATAGAGCATATAAAATATAACAGGTATCAATGAACAGTTTATATTCAAAAATAAATAAATTAATAACTGTTTAACTAGCAGTTTATATGCAAAAATAAATAAATTTAACTATCAATTTATATGCAATATTAAAACCAAATAACAATTTAATTTAAATAAATGCAATCTAACAGAGATGATAAATAAAATATGCCAAACAGTCATAAATGAATTTCTACTCATATCATAAATTAATTTAACAAACATAAGAAATTTTAGAAGTTGTGAGTGGGTTAAAACACTCACCTTTTTAATTTAAATTGAATTTAAACCCAAAAATTTGACCGTCTCCAAATTCACCCAAACCAGTGTCAATGTGTCCGGGATCTCAATACGAACCTAGCGGAGAAAACCACGCGTGAAATGGAGTTCGTATGTATGAGTTATGATTATTAGAACTAATTGAAATCGAGATTTACAAAAATAAATTAAACAAAAATAAAATACCATGCCACATCCACTTTTCCCACGTGAAAAACACGTATGCTTCTTCTTGATTGCTGGCTTTGTTCCATAATTTTTCTTTTATTTCGATTTACTTTAATTTTCCTCCTATTATATGACTGTATGTATTTTTAGAAGGTTTGGAAAAAAAAGATTTGAAAAAGAAGAATTGAAAAAGAAAAGGATTAAATTAAGAACTGAAAATTGAAGAGAAGATCTACATTTGAAAAGAAAGAAGAAAGTTTGAAATAGAAGAAAATTTGAAGAAGAAGAATATTTGAAGAGGAAGGAAAAATTAAAATGAGAGATAATAAGTATAACGACCCATAATTTTTGAAGCCGAAAATTCCAGATAGTTATGAAAAAGAAGAAAGAGATAGAAGAAGAAGAACAGAAACAACAACAGCTCACATTCGCAGCGGATAAATTATAATAATAAATAATATCAGTTTGCAAAAGAATACTATAACTTTCGATTATATTTTAAATACATCAGAGTTTCACATATACACAGTCACTAAATATACACAATTATCATCTCACATATTTACAATAAAAATACTCTATACGATATTTCCCTCCAGCTCGTCTCCTGAGCTCCAGAACGTCCTAACCTGAAAATCTGTAATACTCGGTCTGACCCGAGCATTACACCAAAGTAACACCCGGGTCAGGCTGGACACCAGCGTGAGTAAATTCAACTAACATGGAATACCAAAACAAACAACTTATTTAAACCCCGGGTAACTTACAACAATTTAACCAAATATTTACAATTTGCTATAAACAATGCATATTTCACATATAAATTTCTAAGTACCAAACTTAGGTAAAATAATCCAATTCACTTAAATCATTTCATTCCAGTCTATTGATTCACACATCGATTTATTATTATTATTATTTTCCGAAGTGGTTCCGGGTATCTTCCCAATACCCGATCCCGGCCTCTTCAAGTCTCATGAAATTCTAACCCAAGCCATCCAAATGAAATACCCAATATTTCATATCATAGATATCAACTCATTCAAAATATCCAATACCATTCATCATCAATAAGAAAAACTTAATCACACACAAACCAATTCAATTGATTCTAATTGAATTTCTAACCACATTCACTTAGATTCTTTTTTTTAACATTAATTAATTCCAAATTAATTAATTAATCAACCCTCCGTTATTCATCTCAATCGATCACCCTGAATTAATTAATTTTCAATTTCGTTCAAGGAATTCCCTTTAATTCTATTCACGATGTTAATTGTTCTTAACCCAAATCAATAAGAAATCTTAATTACCTCAGGAATTAATTAACTATTTTAATTACATTAGTCTATAATTGCTTATTAATTAATTAACCTTTCATAAGTCACTTGTACTGATTTATTTTCTTAACTAATAAATTTCTATTTACATCATTGATTAAATAGATTGATGATTTCTCATTTACATTTCTATTTATTCTAATCTAATTTTAATTACATTAAATAATTAATCATTTATTATACCATATGTATTAGTCATTCTTGATTTATCTCAACCGGTGATTAATTATCTTTTATTTACTTTGTTAATTACATTAAATACTCCTTAATTTATCATTTTAATTAATCTCTTGATTAATTCCACAAGGTAATTATATTTTTATTAATTCCATTAAGCAATTATTTATCAACCCACCCGATGTTCATTCCAATTAATTTAAACCCAATTAATTAACCCAAATCACTAATTTAGTTTATTAAGTACTCATTAAATTATCCTATTTATTCGATGAATCACCAATAATTAAATCTTTACTAATTTAATCGGAACCATTTTCTTATTTACGATTTAAGTTTTAAACCATTTAAAACCCAAATCTTTCGAGTCAAACAACAATCACTCGAGAACCGAACAAAAACAAAGTCACCAAATCATCAACACACATTCAATTAACTCAATCAGTCAACCAATTATTTAAAATGTAACCCCTTTAAATCTAAAAAAAAATCAATCAGAGTGAGATTTACTCACCTTTGCTTTTTAAATTTGCAATCCATTTCCATCTCGACAATATTCTCCTCGATTTTGGACCTTGTAACAAACATTGTATAGTTTATTAATAATTTGAATTAATTTAATAGTCAATTTCCAAGTAAAAATCTTAATTGACCAATGACTTAACTCAACTATAAATTTTCCTTTCCGAAACTACTAATTATATTCCAAACATCTACTTTTATGAATTCCTCAAATATTTATGAACCCCCATATATTTCAAAATATTATATATATACACATTAGAATTCCAATGAATTAAAGTTATTTTCAAATCCATAAATTAATTCATAACAGAATTACTTATATAACTTACTATAGGATATTGTAAATATATATATATAACTAATTCCATTTTTAAAATAAAACTGTTTAAACCTTGCTTTTAATTTCGATCGGTGAAATAATAAATCTAAAAATCCATTTAGGGGTTTAAACCTAAGAAACATTTTAAATTTACTGTTTGAAATTAACAGATTAAAACTTACTGTAGTTATATAATTTTTCTTTCTCTAACACATACATACGAATTTTAAAAAGAAAAAGAGAAAAAGGATGTGGATACCTCACTGCCTCCAACTGTCGAACCTCATCTCCCAAGCGTCAGCGAAAAACTGCCCTCCAACTCTGACCTCAACCCCATCGCTACGGCGTGCCCCTAAGTGCGCACACGAAATCCAAGAACAAGCGTCCCTCCACGTGGCCTCACGCTTGTGAGTTCGAAACCCTAGCTCGTGTCGCCCCTTCGATTCCTCATGCCACTACGCGACTTCGAATTATGACCATGGTTATGGAAAGCAGCGGTCGACTTTGTTTTTGAAATTGAATTGTGAATTGGATTGAATGGAAGAGGGGTATTAATCTGAATATGCTTCGGCCATTTCAATTTTTCTTTTTCTTTTCTTTGGGCTTCAATTTTGTTTGTTGTTTTTTTTAAAGAACTGAAAAGGTAGAGGGGTTAATATAGAAGTATCGGCCATAAGGCTTCTTGGGGAAGACAACGAGTTAAAGTTGAAGAAAGAGGCTCGTATCAGAGTATAGGGTAGTTGTGGTGAGAAGTTAGGTTGGAAGAAAGGTATAATAGGGTTTGACTAATTATAATTTTTTTCTTCAAAATACCTCGTATAATATATAGGGAAATCTCGAACTCCAAACTGGACATGCCGTCCGGCGTTTATAAGGTTTTACCCGCATTTCGAAAGCTAATTCGATCATACTCGCGAGTTACGGAAATAAGCAATAAATTTAAAATTAAATCGATTAAATAGTTCTAAGCGTTTTGAGCTGCCAGGGCCAAACGACAGCTCCGATGGCTACGAAAATTGAAATCCTATAATAACTAACTATTACGGATCCAATGGAACTGGCTTTGTCGAATTCCGAGACTGTGCCTCGGAAGGCTATTTTTAAATATCAATTTAAACGATATATTATTAAAATTGAACGAATCACCTTTAATTTAAATCCCAACCATTCTATTATCTCTAGTATTATCATTATAGGCTTTATAAGCCTTCAAATTATTTAAACAGGCTTAGAAATTTCGGATTCAATAATGTACCCAATTTTCAATTATAAAATTCAATATTTAAACTATACAATTCATTGATTTCATTATCAAGTAAATATTGATATCTTGAATTCAAGTTAAAATTAGCTTTTAAATAGTTTATAATCAATTAATTATTCCAGTTTAATTTGTCAAAATTTCCGGGTCGTCACACTCCTCCCCTCTTAAAAGAATTTCGTCCCCGAAATTTCTAGACAGGAAGAATGGTCCAATACCCGTTTACCTTTTTTCAAAACTCACTATTCAACATCCTACCAGCTATCCTTTATTAAAGATCCATTATCACCTTAACCAACTTCCCAAAACCTTCTATAGTTTCAAACAATACCTTTTTCTCAATCATCTATATTTCAAGTTAAAACCAAATTCTGAATTATCAAAATTTTCAAAAATTTTCTAACTCCCTAAATTCCCGAAATTTTTGGCCAGCGTCTCCTTTGCGCGGCTAGCTCAGTACTACTACAAAAGGCCTCAACGGGCTCCCAAATTCCAAAAGAAAACAAAAGCCAAGTGGCTACATCAAAAACCCAATCCAATTTCATCTAGAAATTTAAATACGTACCTTTTTGTCGGGCAATACAAATTTATCCTTTGGAATCAAATCCAATTTTCTTTTCCCCTTTTTATACCTGCATATCTCATCAAGCAATAATATCCAATTGTAACCTTTTAATCATTTTATACATTCCCTCACATATGTTTCATACCTATTTCAAATTATTTTTTCCCATCACCATATGAATTCAATTAATCTTTAATTTGAGCATTGAATTTTAATTTTCATTTATAACTGGTTCATAGTAGTTTCGTCTACTAATATCCAATTTGAAATTGTTCGTCGTTCACAAAATTTTCCAAAATTTTCAAAAAAATTCCAACTGCCAAAATTTTCGAAATTTTTTGGCAGAGTCTCCTTTGTACAGAGGAGCTTTTGCAATTTGACAAGAGATATAAATATATATACACCGACCCACCCGGTCGGAAAAAGCAAAAACAGTTCATATTTCCTATTTTTATTATGTAGGCGTACCTTATTAATTTTATCAATTAGTGCAACCCAAATCCAGCCAAACGGCCTTCAGGTACCTGTACTTACTAAATTTAAACATATAAGTACCATATATGGGGAATTTATTAACATTCTACTTACTTTCAATTGCTAAACATATATATTACTAAACACCCAGCACCAAACACTTCCCGTAAACAATTTACATACTTTAAAGCTAATTCAATTCCTTTTCAACCAATTCATATGTCGATTCATTTAAGTTTTAATGGTTCACAACTCAATTTCTGATATTTCATCTATTATAATCCAAACAAGCCCATATTCACTTCAAATGATTCAGAACCAATTTTATTTAATCCCTATTTAACTCACAGGAATTTAATCACTTTTGTTTATGCCAAACGACAATCATTGTTATGCAATTTCGACGATATTCGCTTAATAAAGTATCTATTTTAGTTTATAACTATCTTAAATTAATTTTCAATTCATTTCACATTTAATTCCATTTCATTTCTAATTTATTCACCCACCATTCATTAGCTCGACACATTTCATCCTTGTATACTACTAGCCATTCCTAAATTATTTCAATCTAAGATTTTATTTAATGGGCTTTCACTCTTATTCGAAGCCAAACTTCCATAAATTTTAAACTTAAGTTAATTTTCTTTAATTTATTCCAACATCAAACTTAAGTTTACTTTTATTTGATTCTCATTTAATCAACTTCCATTAAATTCAGTTAGCTCATCAATTTTAAATTCTAATTTTAAATTCACCTTCTCAATTTATCAAAATGATATCCAAGCACATACTTAACTCATTTATACTTCAAATTAATATGCCACCGAACTTAAGTTCAGTCTGATAATCCAATTCCAATCACATCTTTGATTTAGTTTTTTTTTATTCAGACTTCATCCATTTATTACTTAATTCGATTAATCCATTATAAATTTTTAATTTACTTACTTAATTCATTATCGAATTTATTTTATTAATATAAGGTCATTCTCAATTTATTTCTATTCACTTGTGTTTTGTTTTGCAACCCAAACCGTTTCTATTATAATCACCTCTCTTATATCCAATTTACTTGCCAATTTCATTAAATATTATTCAAATCTCACTTGAAGTTTATTTGTAATTTAAACCATCACATTTTCAATCCAACTCTATTTTATTTTTATTTTACAACATCTCCTCTTATTTATTTCATTATCAAATCCAAGTCAAATTCCATTTACAATTTGAATTCATTATCAAATTCCATTATTAACTTACCATTTATTTATTTTCCCAAGTTAAATTTTATTTATATACTCAATCAAATAATTATGTGACAACCCGGAATTTTCTTGCAATATCAATTTAATAATCTGTATTAAGCATTAAATTGATTTGATATATTTTTGTTAATAAGATCTGAATTGATACTTTTCTTTTAATAAATATTTAATTGGTAAATTTTATCTGTTAAAATAAATTCATTGTTAACTATTTATATATGTATATATTTGTATACATTGCAAATAGATGAGATTTGTTTTAAAGTTTAACTAATAAATTATGTTTTAAATACTAATATACATTTTTGTGAATTAGAAATTATGATTTATTTAATATAAACTTTTCAAAGTTAATTAAATAAATAAATATAGGGTTTTAAATACATAAGATAATGCTTAAATAGTTTAAAACTTATTTTAACTTAAGTTTAAATTTTAATTTATTAACAAAAAGATTTGTTTTATTTTCTTTTTAGTAAAGCTTGATTAAATTATGGATTTAAAATGATATATGAGTTTTAAATGCAATTTTGTCAAACGATACTTAAACATTAATAAAATAAGCAGTATAATAGAAAGATAATTCATTTTATTTATCATTTCCAATTGATAATGTGTTTTATAATATAAATAAAATAAGAATGTACATATAGGGATACAAGATTTTAAGTAATAAGTTAAACATAGAAATAAAACAAAATATACATTAAGCTATAGATTATAAGTGATAATACTGTATATAATAAGTTAAAATAAGAAATAAACATATAGGATCAATTTATAGAACTTCACAAACATTTCAAATATATTAACAAGACAACAATTAAAACTAGAAACAAAGAATTTTCAAGTTTGTAAACCAACATAAGCAAACTGCAGTATATATATAATATGTTTAAAGCACCAAGGCCATTTGTGTGATTGTACAAACAAAATCTAAAATATGTGCAGGCTGGAAAAAAAAACCAAAATCAAATAAGTATGCAAGGCAAATATAAGATATGTCTTTTAACACATGCAAGCATAAATGACATATACATTTAATGTTTTCACTTCAGCCTCCAACAAATAAAATATCTTTGTTTGTTGTACAAACATCATAATACTATAACCTGTAGATGCAGGTATATATCAACTTATCTACATATAAGTTTGAATGTATCTGGAAAGTAAGATAAAAACAAAACGAAGAAAAAATATGTGAAGGCTTGCTAGAGAAGACAGTAATGCATTCTTAAGCAAACAAACAAAAGTCATTAATGAAAAATCTTTCTTGCACAGTACACTGCATATTAGCCTCCAACCTAACAAATATCTCTGATAAAAATCTGTACAAACAAGATTTTTATGTTGTCCTGTACAAATATTGTTACAGCTATATGAAACATAATAATATATCCCTGTCTCTTTTCTTTTCTATAAATCTTTATTCAGTTCGAACTAAGTAAAAACTAAAATAAACTCCATTAAAAACCCAAACAAACATTCAACAATATCTTAGCAAACTAGGGGATTAAACAGAAAAGGTTCTTAGTTGCTTCAGTTTTCAAATTTAAGGGCCTATTTAAATTTGTAGCCTCTGTTCTTTCACAAATGCAGGTGAGTAACATTTTCTTATTTATCATTATTCAATATAACTTAAGTTAAAAAGGGTTGTATATGTTTTCCGTGATGATATGTAGGGTAAACATACAAGTATATGTTGATGTGAATCATTTGAATGTAGATATACATATATTGTGCACTGCTATAAATTTAAGAAAACCCTGTTTAGTTTTCAAGTCCAAACCTGGTTCAAAATTCCATTTGATGTTGTTTCAATCCATGTTAAGCCTTAAGCCTTGAATGAAATATATTTGTTACACTATAAACTTTTGTTTAAAAATTTGTTTTAAGTAAATAAACTTGTGTTGTCACTGGAAAGAGCTAAAACACAAAACCATCTTCAAACATGTTAAAATTCAAGTTTATTAAATTACAAATTCATGAATATAAATTGAATTCGTATACAAAAATTTGATTTTTAAGGTGGGTGTGAGAATTTTTAATGGTGTAGAATAGGTGCAGCTTGAGTTTTGTTGTTTGGAGCATTTAGAGTCGCCGTGGGCGATCAAGTGGATCTGGAGGGTCGAGCTTCGGTTTGGAGGTGGAGGAGGCTACCATGGATCTGCGAAAAATAGGGGATAGGGTGTTAGATGGCCGTGGCGTCGACGGCGATGGAATTAAGTTTGTAAACCTAAATTTTACTGTGATTTAAATTTTTATCACCGCGGCTAGTGTAGGTGTTCGAGTGGCACGTGGCTTTGAGGGGAGGTAGAGGGGAGATGGACGATGTCATGGCCGGAGTTTGGTGACCTTTGGGGGTCGGAGCACCGCGCGCGCAGCGATGACAGGTTTGGATGGATGTAAGTCGTGTGTTTCCAGGTTGTGTTTTCCTCATATTCGTTTTCGCGCGCGCATGGGGGGAAACTCGGAGCGGCTTGTCGTTTTTCTCGGGGAACCTTATGTGTTTACTCGAAGTAACAAGGAGGGGGGGCTCGGCTGTTGTATTTTAGGTTTTAAAACCTGTAGCTTTTTTTTTTTTTTTACAGTTTTGAAATTTTTGGTTTTAAAATGTAGTCAAAGTCAAGTCTAGTTCTAAAATCAAGTTTAATTAGTGAATTTAAGTAGGTTTTGAAATATAGTTGGAAATAATAAAGTTTTCAAAATTTAAATAATTTTAATAACTTAAAAGTGATTAATAATTAAAGTATTTTCAAACTAAGTTGAGTTCAAATGAAAATTTTAAACTGTTAAGGAAAGATTGAAACATGTTAACTCCAAAAGAAGTCAGGACTTAGATATGCAATTCTAGATTTGAAACTAAATTAAAGCTTTTATAATTTAAATTGATTCAAATAAGTTTTAATGCTATTAAATATGTAAGTTTAAAGGGGTTTGAAAAAAAATTAGTTTTAAAACTTTATTAAGGATAAATTGGTTTTATTTAGAAAGTAATTTAAAATAAATGTTTTAAACATATTGGAATTGAATACATAATCAATAATAAGAATGGTTTACCTTAAGTCATGAAGTTTAAGAATTTATATTCATTAACCTTTAAGTAAATTAAGTATGGATACTTAATGATTTATATTAATTAAATTAGTAGTTATAAGATTAAATATAGAAATTAAAGTTTTAAATAATGGATTAATTAACTAATATGTGATTAAGAACCTTAGATGAGATATTTATTTAAATGAATAAATTTTAATGGTTAATCAAACTTATAATTAATAATGATTAATATAAGTTAATTGTTTTAGAAGGAAATAATTAAATAAGTGTTGATGAAGATCATTAACTAGATTATTTATAACTAATTAATGTAGTGGATTTTTAATAAATTAATTGGATTAATTAATTCAATAATAATCATTGTAATAGTTTAAATGTAATTATTTATTTTGAAAGTAATTAAGAAATTAATTACTTATTAATTATGTAAATTGATTTGACTTAATTAATTTAGTAAATTACTTAGAGAAGTAATTGAAGGATAATTACGGGATGTAATTAATTGGTTGATGTTGTTAATAGGAGTAACTGGAGTATAATTACATGAAATTAATCAAGGGATTAATTAAGCTTGTTATTGAGAAGTAATTAATTAAGAACGATTAATTACTGTATGTATTAATCTAGAGGGTTAATATATGTGATTTGAAGATTTGTATTCTTAAAATAACAAATGAAAATGTAATTAGAAATCATTCATTAATATAATTAATGATGGGATTAAAAATTTATTTATTTGGGAATAATAAATCAACAAGATAATTAAATGGTAATAAATCGATATAAATGTAATTAATTAATGGATTTATTCAAGATTAATTTCTGTAAATTAATTAAGGAAATTACTGGAATGTAGCAAGGGATATTTAAATCGAAGATGATTAATTTGTATATATATGAGTAATTGATAATAAGATTTAAATTAAGTTAATTAATTTTAATTAATTTAAGAAATCATATGAGGATTTGGTATGTGAAATTACTTAGTGTAATTAATGAAGGATGATTATTTAGGATAATTCATAAGGAAGTAATTAAATGTTGTAATTAAGAATGACTTAGAATGGTAATATGCTATGAATTAAATGTTAATTGCTATGAATGATTTAAAATAATTCATTTGAGAATTAATTAAAGACTAAATTATTTCCTGTAATTAGAGAACGATTAATTAATTTGATTTATAATTAATTAATAATTGTGAGAGCTGGATTTATGGAATGAGTAATTAATTTAATTTATTTTAAATTAATTAAAAATGGAAGTAGTTAATTTAATTTATTTTAAATCAATTATAGACTGTGATTCATAAATCATTGCTTATGGATGATATTGATATTTCATCGACTGATTGTGATCTCAGTTAGGAGATGAATAATATCTATGTGATATGGATGTATGGTTTAAGTATGATAATATTTAATTATCTGTTTGGATGATGATATTAATTATCTGTTTATGATAATGTGATTATCTATTATGAGATGTGAATTATCTATCTGTGCATATTGATAATATTGAATTGACTGTTAAGACTAAATATACGGCTTGGCCTTAAAAGACACGTTTTGGATTTCGATGAGACCGGGATCGGTTTTCCTTATTTGGAACATCCGAAAACCACATCATTTCCAAATTAACGATAGGTCGTGAATCTGAAGTGAAGATGAAGGTTCAGAATGCAAGGATTATCGTCGTTAACTCTGAGGGTGATTCCAATACGAGTCTAACGAGATGATGCCTTCGGTTTCGTTCGAACCTGGAACGAACCTGTATGGATTGAATGCTTTCAACACATCGTTAGGCGGACGATGAGCATTCTAAGAGATATGTTCTATAAAGGTAATCGTAACCTCAAGCCTCATCAACCGGGAATGGCTAAAACAGGGGAGGTGCAGCAAGGTTAGGTGGGTCATGCCCAAGCAGGACAAGGATATTCCCCTGTCTAGATGACCCTTTCTATTCGGCTGCGTGGGCAGTTGGTCTGCAGCCAACTGCGGGGTTTATCTTGTTTGGGACTGTTCAGTAAGGAATGGTTCCGACCTTGTGTTGTAGGGGGTCGGGAGTGATCCTCGGTACGTTGATCTAGGCCACGTACTGTGACGGGCGGTACCCAGTAGCCCTGCCATTGTATGGAATACACAATCCAATAAGTGCCAACGGTTTTGATTTTATTACCCACTTTTGTGCTAGTAGCTGGAATTTAATCATGTAACAATTTCGGCTATTTTCTATTTACTTGAAAACCCTAGACGTATTATAATATCACAGAATTTCCTATCAAATGTTTTGGTTAGCGTAAGGTAAAAACTTTTCCATGTTTATGTTTGGGAAGTCTTACGTGATACCTTTTGTTTTCAAAGGATTTTTCAAAATTAAGCAACTTTAACCTGTTACTCATACCAGATCCATGTCTGACCTGGAGTTTATTTTTGTTTTTCGTAAACTCTCGGGTACCCAAATTTTTACTTGTAGCCAAGGGATTCAGGTTAGCTTTGACGAATTCTAGAGGAGCAATGGAGCAGGAGGCTTCAGCGTTGTAGATATATTTATAGTTCCACTGTGTTGGTATCTCTGTGTCTTATTGTTTGAGCTGTATTATATTGAGGTGTATTAACTAGACAGGTGTTTATAACTGTCTAGTATGTGATGTATTATCTGTATAAATCTGATTGATGTTATATATTATGTAAATACTTATGTGATTAATATAATTTATTCGTTCCGCTGTGAGATTCTGATGTTGTTGTTCTTTCTTCTCTATCTTTTCTATTTTCTCACCCTTTTCTTTCTTAAAAACGATACGTCTTCCTGGGCGTAGGAAGTCGGGTCGTTACAGTGGTATCAGAACGCTAGGTTGAGTGAATACCTAGGCTCTTGAGTGATTTCTTTCCTGAGAGAGCGTATTTGTAATTTTGATATATATATATATATATATATTCATTTCTATCTATTTGTTGGGTTACCTGTTCGGGTTTTCCAATATAAGTATAAGGGTAGATTGAGTAGTGGTGTGTGTAACACGACTACCTGTGGTTGGAAGTATATCTGGTGAGACTGTAGACCTAATACCGTCTCGAGTAAATTCGTGGTGTAAGGATTTTATCAAATCTCTTGAGGGAAATTGTTAAGATTTGGATTCCATTTTTTGTAGTACAAGATTGGATGAGTAGAATTTGGATTTTTGTGAGTTGAGCAAAAGCTAGAAATATTATCTTGGTAACTTATGAAGTAGTAGTTGTGGGTTGAGATGAAGTGGCGATGGATTGTTTCCGAAGAAGTTCTCAAGGATCTTTGGATAAGGAAGTGTGTCTGCATTAGTTTTGAGATTGAGTTCAGCTGAATGTTGTGTTTGGCTTTGAGGCCCGAGTTTTCGAGAAATTTTGGATTAAGAAATTTTTGGCATCAATAGTAGTGTTGCAGCTCAGATTGTTCCGCCGGCATGCGAGGAGGTCATTTGTCAGCAGTTCTTTAGAGGTGAAGTCCAGAGGCAGTTGGTGAATCCATTTCTTCAATGGACTGGCTAGATAAGCTTAAGCTGTTCAGATGGATAAGGAGAGAGTAGTTTCTTTTGGATATTAGCCTGGGTTGATCGCAAAAGTGACTTGCGATAGTTAAGTACTCTCTGGGATGGCGGAAATTTTTCTGGATATCTTTGAAAATGTCGGTGGTTTGCCTTAGCATCTGAGGAGTTGAGTTTGGTATCGACTGGATTTCAGAAGTAGTACCGATGGTTCAGCTTAGTAATAGAATGGTTTCTGGAGAGAGAAATTGGTAAAGCAGCTCAGATTTTGGAGGAACTTCTGAGTTTTATTTCGGATCTGTTGAATCATATTTTTGTAATGTGATGTCCAGTTTGTGCTTATGTGTATCATCAGCATTTTCATCTACTCCAGATTAGAGTTGAGCAGCGGAAGCAGTTGGGAGTGCATCTGTTTTTCTTTTTTGGAAAAGAGAAGTTGTTTTCTACTGAGGATAGTAAAGGTTGAGTTCTTGGTTTTGGTTGATTTTGAGAAGATCATTCTACTGGATTGTTTTTGGATTCAGATTGTTTTAGGAGTTATCAGCAAAGGATGAGCTGATCAGTTAAGATGAAGACAGCTTTGGATCATCAAAGGAAGTTGGTAAATAAGAGACGGAGGAATGTGGATTTGGGAGTCGTAGATTTGATTTGTATGAATTTTCTATGACTCAAAGGAGTTCTATAGATTAGTAGTATAGACTGTTTGGATTCTATAGATCGAGTATTCCGGTATTATACTGGGAAAACTCTGGGGAGCTCTATCTAGAATTTTGTCTGGATAGTTAGCCTTGTTGATTGAGTTAATTGGTTGTGATGGTTGTTAGCATGTGATTGATATATGCTTATGATTTAAAATTAATTAAAATCTTAAATATATTATTAAATTACCTTTGCTTTTAAATTTCGGGGACGAAATTCTTTTAAGGGGGGAGGAATGTGACAAACCGGAATTTTCTAGCAATATCAATTTAATAATCTGTATTAAATATTAAATTGATTTGATATATTTTTGTTAATAAGATCTGAATTGATACTTTTCTTTTAATAAATATTTAATTGGTAAATTTTATCTGTTAAAATAAATTCATTGTTAACTATTTACATAAGTATATATTTGTATACATTGCAAATAGATGAGATTTGTTTTAAAGTTTAACTAATAAATTATGTTTTAAATACTAATATACATTTTAGTGAATTAGAAAGTATGATTTATTTAATATAAACTTTTCAAAGTTAATTAAATAAATAAATATAGGGTTTTAAATACATAAGATAATGCTTAAATAGTTTAAAACTTATTTTAACTTAAGTTTAAATTTTAATTTATTAACAAAAAGATTTGTTTTATTTTCTTTTTAGTATAGCTTGATTAAATTATGGATTTAAAATGATATATGAGTTTTAAATGCAATTTTGTCAAACGATACTTTAACATTAATAAAATAAGCAGTATAATAGAAAGATAATTCATTTTATTTATCATTTCCAATTGATAATGTGTTTATAATATAAATAAAATAAGAATGTACATATAGGGATACAAGATTTTAGGTAATAAGTTAAACATAGAAATAAAACAAAATATACATTAAGCTATAGATTATAAGTGATAATACTGTATGTAATAAGTTAAAATAAGAAATAAACATATAGGATCAATTTATAGAACTTCACAAACATTTCAAATATATTAACAAGACAACAAATAAAACTAGAAACAAAAGAATTTTCGTGTTTGTAAACCAACATAAGCAAACTGCAGTATATATATAATATGTTTAAAGCACCAAGGCCATATGTGTGATTGTACAAACAAAATCTAAAATATGTGCAGGCTGGAAAAAAAAACCAAAATCAAATAAGTATGCAAGGCAAATATAAGATATGTCTTTGAACACATGCAAGCATAAATGACATATACATTTAATGTTTTCACTTCAGCCTCCAACAAATGAAATATCTTTGTTTGTTGTACAAACATCATAATACTATAACCTGTAGATGCAGGTATATATCAACTTATCTACATATTAGTTTGAATGTATCTGGAAAGTAAGATAAAAACAAAAGGAAAAAAAATATGTGAAGGCTTGCTAGAGAAGACAGTAATGCATTCTTAAGCAAACAAACAAAAGTCATTAATGAAAAATATTTCTAGCGCAGTACACTGCATATTAGCCTCCAACCTAACAAATATCTCTGATAAAAATCTGTACAAACAAGATTTTTATGTTGTCTTATACAAATATTGTTACAGCTATATGAAACATAATAATATATCCCTGTCTCTTTTCTTTTCTATAAATCTTTATTCAGTTCGAACTAAGTAAAAACTAAAATAAACTCCATTAAAAACCCAAACAAACATTCAACAATAACTTAGCAAACCAGGGGATTAAACAGAAAAGGTTTTTAGTTGCTTCAGGTTTCAAATTTAAGGGCCTGTTCAAATTTGTAGCCTCTGTTCTTTCACAAATGCTGGTGAGTAACATTTTCTTATTTATCATTATCCAATATAACTTAAGTTAAAAAGGGTTGTATATGTTTTCTGTGATGATATGTAGGGTAAACATATAAGTATATGCTGCTGTGAAGCATTTGAATGTAGATATACATATATTGTGCACTACTGTAAATTTGAGAAAACCCTGTTTAGTTTTCAAGTCCAAACCTGGTTCAAAATTCCATTTGATCTTGTTTCAATCCATGTTAAGCCTTAAGCCTTGAATGAAATATATTTGTTACACTATAAACTTTTGTTTAAAAATTTGTTTTAAGTAAATAAACTTGTGTTGTCACTGGAAAGAGCTAAAACACAAAACCATCTTCAAACATGTTAAAATTCAAGTTCATTAAATTACAAATTCATGAATATAAATTGAATTTGTATACAAAAATATGATTTTTAAGGTGGGTGTGAGAATTTTTAATGGTGTAGAATGGGTGCAGCTTGAGTTTTATTGTTTGGAGCATTTAGAGTCGTCGTGGGCGATCAAGTGGATCTGGAGGGTCGAGCTTCAGTTTAGAGGTAGAGGAGGCTACCATGGATCTGGGAAAAATAGGGGATAGGGTGTTAGATGGCCGTGGCGTCGACGGCGATGGAATTAAGTTTGTAAACCTAAATTTTACTGTGGTTTAAAATTTTATCACCGCGGCTAGTGTAGGTGTTCGAGTGGCACGTGGCTTTGAGGGGAGGTAGAAGGGAGATGGACGATGTCACGGCCGGAGTTTGGTGACCTCTGGGGGTCGGAGCACCGCGCGCGCGGCGATGACTGGTTTGGATGGATGTAAGTCGTGTGTTTCCAGGTTGTGTTTTTCTCATATTCGTTTTCGCACGCGCATGGGGGGAAACTCGGAGCGGCTTGTCATTTTTCTCGGGGAACCTTATGTGTTTACTCGAAGTAACAAGGAGGGGGGCTCGGCTGTTGTATTTTAGGTTTTAAAACCTGTAGCTGTTTTTTTTCCACATTTTTGAAAATTTTGGTTTTAAAATGTAGTCAAAGTCAAGTCTAGTTCTAAAATCAAGTTTAATTAGTGAATTTAAGTAGGTTTTGAAATATAGTTGGAAATAATAAAGTTTTCAAAATTTAAATAATTTTAATAACTTAAAAGTGATTAATAATTAAAGTATTTTCAAACAAAGTTGAGTTCAAATGAAAATTTTAAACTGTTAAGGAAAGATTGAAGCATGTTAACTCCAAAAGAAGTCAGGACTTAGATATGCAATTCTAGATTTGAAACTAAATTAAAGTTTTTATAATTTAAATTGATTCAAATAAGTTTTAATGCTATTAAATATGTAAGTTTAAAGGGGTTTGAACAAAAATTAGTTTTAAAACTTTATTAAGGATAAATTGGTTATATTTAGAAAGTAATTTCAAATAAATGTTTTAAACATATTGGAATTGAATACATAATCAATAATAAGAATGGTTTACCTGAAGTCATAAAGTTTTAGAATTTATATTCATTAACCTTTAAGTAAATTAAGTATGGATACTTAATGATTTATATTAATTAAATTAGTAGTTATAAGATTAAATATAGTAATTAAAGTTTTAAATAATGGATTAATTAACTAATATGTGATTAAGAACCTTAGATGAGATATTTATTTAAATGAATAAATTTTAATGGTGAATCAAACTTATAATTAATAATGATTAATATAAGTTAATTATTTTAGAAGGAAATAATTAAATAAGTGTTAATGAAGATCATTAACTAGATTATTTATAATTAATTAATGTAATTGATTTTTAATAAGTTAATTGGATTAATTAATTCGATAATAATCATTGTAATAGTTTAAATGTAATTATTTATTTGGAAAGTAATTAAGAAATTAATTACTTATTAATTATGTAAACTGATTTGAGTTAATTAATTTAGTAAATTACTTGGAGAAGTAATTGAAGGATAATTACGGGATGTAATTAATTGGTTGATGTTGTTAATAGGAGTAACTGGAGTATAATTACATGAAATTAATCAAGGGATTAATTAAGCGTGTTATTGAGAAGTAATTAATTAAGAACGATAAATTACTGTATGTATTAATCAAAGGGTTAATATATGTGATTTGAAGATTTGTATTCTTAAAATAGCAAATGAAAATGTAATTAGAAATCATTCATTAATATAATTAATGATGGGATTAAAAATTGATTTATTTGGGAATAATAAATCAAGAAGATAATTAAATGGTAATAAATCGATATAAATGTAATTAATTAATGGATTTATTCAAGATTAATTTCTGTAAATTAATTAAGGAAATTACTGGAATGTAGCAAGGGATATTTAAATCAAAGATGATTAATTTGTATATATATATGAGTAATTGATAATAAGATTTGAATTAAGTTAATTAATTTTAATTAATTTAAGAAATCATTTGAGGATTTGGTATGTGAAATTACTTAGTGTAATTAATGAAGGATGATTACTTAGGATAATTCATAAGGAAGTAATTAAATGTTGTAATTAAGAATGACTTAGAATGGTAATATGCTATGAATTAAATGTTAATTGCTATGAATGATTTAAAATAATTCATTTGAGAATTAATTAAAGACTAAATTATTTCCTGTAATTAGAGAATGATTAATTAATTTGATTTATAATTAATTAATAATTGTGAGAGCTGGATTTATGGAATGAGTAATTAATTTAATTTATTTTAAATTAATTAAAAATGGAAGTAGTTAATTTAATTTATTTTAAATTAATTATAGACTGTGATTCATAGATCATTGCTTATGGATGATATTGATATTTCATTGATTGATTGTGATCTCAGTTGGGAGATGAATAATATCTATGTGATATGGATGTATGGTTTAAGTATGATAATATTTAATTATCTGTTTGGATGATGATATTAATTATCTGTTTATGATAATGTGATTATCTATTATGAGATGTGAATTATCTATCTGTGCATATTGATAATATTGAATTGACTGTTAAGACTAAATAGACAACTTGGCCTTAAAAGACACGTTTTGGATTTCGATGAGACCGGGATCGGTTTTCCTTATTTGGAACATCCGAAAACCACATCATTTCCAAATTAACGATAGGTCGTGAATCTGAAGTGAAGATGAAGGTTCAGAATGCAAGGATTATCGTCGTTAACTCTGAGGGTGATTCCAAAACGAGTGTAACGAGATGATGCCTTCGGTTTCGTTCAAACCCGGAACGAACTTGTATGGATCGAATGCTTTCAACACATCGTCAGGCGAACGATGAGCATTCTAAGAGATATGTTCTATAAAGGTAATCGTAACCTCAAGCCTCATCAACCGGGAATGGCTAAAATAGGGGAGGTGCAGCAAGGTTAGGTGGGTCATGCCCAAGCAGGACAAGGATATTCCCCTATCTAGATGTCCCTTTTTATTCGGCTGTGTGGGCAGTTGGTCTGCAGCCAACTGCGGGGTTTATCTTGTTCGGGACTATTCAGTAAGGAATGGTTCCGGCCTTGTGTTGCAGGGGGTCGGGAGTGATCCTCGGTACGTTGATCTAGGCCACGTACTATGACGGGCGGTACCCCAGTAGCCCTGCCATTGTATGGAATACACAATCCAATAAGTGCCAACGGTTTTGATTGTATTACCAACTTTTGTGGCTAGTAGCTGGAATTTAATCATGTAACAATTTCGGCTATTTTCTATTTACTTTAAAACCCTAGATCTATTATAATATCATAGAATTTCCTATCAAATGTTTTGGTTAGCGTAAGGTAAAAACTTTTACATGTTTATGTGTGGGAAGTCTTACGTGATACCTTTTGTTTTCAAAGGATTTTTCAAAATTAAGCAACTTTAACCTGTTACTCATACCAGACCCATGTCTGACCCGGAGTTTATTTTTGTTTTTCATAAACTCTCGGGTACCCAAATTTTTACGGGTAGCCAAGGGATTCAGGTTAGCTTTGATGAATTCTAGAGGATCAATGGAGCAGGAGGCTTCAGCGTTGTAGATATATTTATAGTTCCGCTGTGTTGGTATCTCTGAATCTTATTGTTTGAGCTGTATTGTATTGAGGTGTATTAATAGACAGGTGTTTATAACTGTCTAGTATGTGATGTATTATCTGTATAAATCTGATTGATGTTATATATTATGTAAATACTTATGTGATTAATATAATTTATTCGTTCCGCTGTGAGATTCTGATGTTGTTCTTTCTTCTCTATCTTTTCTATTTTCTCACCCTTTTCTTTCTTAAAAACGATACGTCTTCCTGGGCGTAGGAAGTCGGGTCGTTACAAATTATTTAACCAATTGGCTTATTTCCAACTTCTAAATCAATATTCGATTTTAATTACCAAATCACTTCATTAAAATTCCCGAGTTTCAATTTTATTTTAAAATTTCAGTTTGGGTTTCCCTCAATTTTCCAAAATTCCAACATCTTTATTTAAAATAAATTTAGAACTGCTTTTAAATTCACATCATACTTAATAAAATAGCCCTTTACAAAAAATACTTTTTATAACTCGATGTCTCAACCAGTCCATCCTCGTTCTCACAGAAATTTAGTCATACGTTGATCAGGCGTAGGACTGAAAATCTATAAGTACTTGGTAAACCCGTTTTCAACACCCAGTGAAAATACTTGCAAAAATAATTTTATTGAAAATATTAAAAACAATTTTTGAAAATAGAGGAAATATCTTTGGTGAGAATGCTCTGGAAATCATCACTCCCATCCATGGTCACAGTTACATTCCAAGGTTATGTTGCCGTCACAGCAAAAGTCCATGCAACTGCAGCCTCTCCGCGGCCTCTCGATTACGCCATGGATCCCACACAATAGATCACAGTTACATCCAGGGTTACGTTGCCATCACAGCAAAAGTCCATGCAAATGCAGGCTCTCCGCGGCCTCTGATTTTCACTGTCAAAATGAAACCTCTCCACTCCTACATAGGTCGCAGTCTGCCGATATAAAATCAAACGCAGACCGTTGGCTCTCAGCGGCACACACGACTTCCGCTATGTTATACCATAGGTCGCAGTCTACCAATATAAAATCAAACGCAGACTGTTGGCTCTTAGCGGCACACACAACTTTCGCTATGGTATACTCAACTCATAATCCTCAGGAACTAGTTTTGTCCGGACTCCTCACAGGATCAACTTTAGAACCCCCTGGGCTCAAGGCAGCACCACCCGGTGGCACTCCTGAGAAGTTCATTTCAAGGGAGCGCTTTTTCCCCCAGAGCAATCATCAAAACACTTTATACTATACACATATAGTATCTTCCAAATCATACACCTAGTATGATATCATACAAAGTTCCTTTACACAAAATCGATTATCCCAAAATCGATAATTCTCAAACTAGGCTTTTCAAATTCAATTTTGATTTTACCCAAAATCAAAAGCCTTTCCAAATTCAAAGCTTCCCAAAACCTTTTTTCCAAAATCCTCATAAGATCCTTTATATATATATATTCAAATGTATATAACTTCCAAAAATTTGGATTATTTCAATCTCGTATAAAACTACTTTTATACTTCAAACATGTTCAAAAATCCTTTTCTTCCAGCAATAGATTCAACAATGGAAGATTTATCTTATATAACAAAGATATATAACCTTGTTTTTTCAAAATCAAATATTCAAATTTGATTACTTTTTTCCAAGATCAATTTCCTTTCTATTCACATTTCCTTTAATTCCCATTGAATTGTCACTTCAATTCTTACCTCAGTTGGGTATTTAAACCAATTAACAGTTTGAACCCCGACCAGTTTTAGTAAATAGCTTGAAAATTTTAAAAATAGATAAGTAGTTGAAAATAATTATTAATTTACCAAATAGCTATAAAATAATTAACCAATTGTAAAATAGTCAAAAACTAATTGAATAGTTTTAAAGATTCCAAATAATTGCAAAATAGTTGTAAAATAGAAATTAGTTGGTGAAATAGTTGAAAAATAGTAATTATTTTAAGAAACAGTTGAAAGATGGTTAAATAGCTCCAAAAATAATGGTAAAAAAAATATAAAATAAGTTAGCTTTATGAAAGAAAAGTTGTATATATTTAATAGCTTAGAAAAATAAGTTTATATCAAAACAATTTATATTGAAAATAGTCAAGAGCCAACTGTTCACTTCCCCAACAATTCAATTTAAATCTCCATTTAAATTGACCCAATTCCAATTCAAATAACTCCAAATTCCTTTGGACTAGATTAATTCCCAATTCAAGTTGAATCAATCTTGATTCCTTCCCAAATTTAAATCAAATTCTAGTTGATTTTAATCCTGTTCAATTTTAATTATAATTTCATATTATTCCAATCAATTTGAATTATTATCAATTTAATTTCAGAATCTAAATCACTTCAATTTAATCAAAATTTTCCATTTAAAATTTTAAACTTAACTATCTTCAATCACGAATCCAATTAATTCAAATCAGATTCAAATTGAACTAATTCAATTCCAATCCCAGGTTTAAACTATCTCGAATTATATATAAATTCGAGTTAAATTCTCAAAGGTTGATTTAACTCTTTAAACCAAATTTCTGAGTCCAATTCTCAAAATCCCATTTTAAATTATCTTTACTTATGTATTTCAAGGTGCAAATAAGAGTTCAATACAATTTTATTTTAAAATTTTAATTTATTATTAAATTTTATCTCCCCGTTTGAAGCCAATTCTTAAACAAGTTTATTTTACAATTCAATTATTCAAATTTATTTTATTAACAATAGGATGATATCGTCCAATTTATTTTAAAACGTCCATCCATTTTCAATTTTTAAATCTCAAACCCGATTTGAGATCACACAAACTACTTATTCAAATTAACCATTTAACTTTCCAAGTTAAATTCCAATTTCATCTTGAAATTTCCAATTCTGGTTGCTTTTTCTACACTTATTTAACTTTCCCAAAGTTAAATTCTAATTTACTTAATCCAGTCTACCTTGCTAAATTTTAATTCCCGCTTCAAACTTCAAAATTCTTACCCTCTTATAAGTTCAAAACCTATATCACTTTGGGTTTTTACATCACTTCAGAGAAAAATCAAAACTCAACCTCTTAGAGTTTATTTCAAATTATCTTTGATATCATGTATATCCATACATACATACATATTTATTCCTTGGCCCTCCCAGCCATATTTTAAATTTTTAAACCACCCTTGGTTTAAATTCAAATCAAATTTCAAACAACCCGTTGTTTGCGACAAATCCCAATTACCCAAATAATACTTATTTATTATTTGTCATTATTTTGAAACAAAATTTTCAAATTCTAGAACCAGATTTAGAATTTCATTTTCAATCCATTAAATTTTATTTTAGTTGTATTTCTATTTCTACTTAATTTAATTACAATTCAAGACTTCAGTTTGGTTGTATTATATTACTTCTTAGTTTTTATTTCAATAAATTTAGCAACCAATCGCTTTAATATTTATTAGAAGGAAATATTGCTTTATATATCAAAATACATTTTATATAAAATCATTTAAAATCCTTTTATAAGAAAATAACAAGTACGTGCTCATATATATTTATATACTCAACTCATTCTAGAGTACTACGGACTCTAATGAATGAGTAACTCCCACCAGAGCCAAGGTTCTCGCTTAACCTTTCAGCTCTGATACCAAATGTAACGACCCGTAATTTTCGAAGCCGAAAATTCCAGGTAGTTATGAAAAAGAAGAAAGAGATAGCAGAAGAAGAACAGAAACAACAACAGCTCACTTTCGCAGAGGATAAAGTATAATAATAAATAATATCAGTTTGCAAAAGAATACTATAACTGTCGATTATATTTTAAATACATTAGAGTTTCACATATACACAGTCACTAAATATACACGATTATCATCTCACATATTTACAATAAAAATACTCTATACGATATTTCCCTCCAGCTCGTCTCTTGAGCTCCAGAACGTCCTAACCTGGAAATCTGTAATATTCGGTCTGACCCGAGCATTACACCAAAGTAACACCCGGGTCAGGCTGGACACCAGCGTGAGTAAATTCAACTAACATGGAATACCAAAACAAACAACTTATTTAAACCCCGAGTAACTTATAACAATTTGACCAAATAATTACAATTTGCTATAGACAATGCATATTTCACATATAAATTTCTAAGTACCAAACTTAGTTAAAATAATCCAATTCACTTAAAATCATTTCATTACAGTCTATTGATTCACACATCAATTTATTATTATTATTATTTTCTGAAGTGGTTCCAAGTATCTTCCCAATACCCGATCCCGGCCTCTTCAAGTTTCATGAAATTCTAACCCAAGCCATCCAAATGAAATACCCAATATTTCATATCAGAGATATCGACTCATTCAAAATATCCAATACCATTCATCATCCATAAGCAAAACTTAATCACACACAAACCAATTCAATTGATTCTAATTGAATTTCTAACCATATTCACTTAGATTCTTTTATTTAATATTAATTAATTCCAAATTAATTAATTAATCAACCCTCCATTATTCATCTCAATCGATCACCCTGGATTAATTAATTTTCAATTTCGTTCAAGGAATTCACTTTAATTCATTTCACGATGTTAATTGTTCTTGACCCAAATCAATAAGAAATCTTAATTACCTCGGGAATTAATTAACTATTTTAATTACATTAGTCTATAATTACTTATTAATTAATTAACCTTTCATAAGTCACTTGTACTGATTTATTTTCTTAACCAATAAATTTCTATTTACATCATTGATTAAATAGATTGATGATTTCTCATTTACATTTCTATTTATTCTAATATAATTTTAATTACATTAAATAATTAATCATTAATTATACCATATATATTAGTTATTCTTGATTTATCTCAACCGGTGATTAATTATCTTTTATTTACTTTATTAATTACATTAAATACTCCTTAATTTATCATTTTAATTAATCTCTTGATTAATTCCACAAGGTAATTATATTTTTATTAATTCCATTAAGCAATTATTTATCAACCCACCCAATGTTCATTCCAATTAATTTAAACCCAATTAATTAACCCAAATCATTAATTTAGTTTATTAAGTACTCATTAAATTATCCTATTTATTCGATGAATCACCAATCATTAAATCTTTACTAATTTAATCGGAATCATTTTCTTATTTATGATTTAAGTTTTAAACCATTTAAAACCCAAATCTTTCGAGTCAAACAACAATCACTCGAGAACCAAACAAAACAAAGTCACCAAATCATCAACACACATTCAATTAACTCAATCAGTCACCAATTATTTAAAATTTAACCCCTTCAAATCTAAAAAAAAAATCAATCAGAGTGAGATTTACTCACCTTCGCTTTTTAAATTTGCAATCCATTTCCATCTCGACAATATTCTCCTCGATTTTGGACCTTGTAACAAACATTGTATAGTTTATTAATAATTTGAATTAATTTAATAATCAATTTCCAAGTAAAAATCTTAATTGACCAATGAATAACCAAACTATAAATTTTCCTTTCCGAAACTACTAGTTATATTCCAAACATCTACTTTTATGAATTCCTCAAATATTTATGAACCCCCATATATTTCAAAATCTTATATATACACACATTAGAATTCCAATGAATTAAAGTTATTTTCAAATCCATAAATTAATTCATAACAGAATTACTTATATAACTTACTGTAGGATATATATATATATTGTTAACTCTGCCTCGGCCGAAAGTTACGACCCAGAGGAGTTGCCGACCTAAGGCTATGCCGACCTAACAACCCAAAGGGTTTGCCGATCTAAGAGCTCAGGACTTAATTCGATGCCAACCTAACTGGTTAAGAATCTTACTGATCCAATGCCTTATCACGGGTGCCGACTTAGTGCCTCAGAAGAGACTGGCCTAACGACTTAAGAGATAACAAAGGGTCCGACTTAACATGGTTGCCGACCTAACTGCCTAATAGGGTTACCGACCTAAGGGGAATTACAAGGACACCGACCTAAGGCTTGAAGGGATGACGACTTAACTGTTTAACCTTATGAAGCATGCTAACCCAAAGGACACCGATCTAAGGCATGAAGGGATGCCGGTCTAACGAGGCTATGCCGACCTAAGGAGAGTTCCGACCTAGTATGGAAGCCGACCTAGTACTTTACAAGGTTTACGACCTAAGGCAGCTACCGATCTAGTGCCTTAGAAGGACCCGATCTAAAAACTTATAAAAGCCCACCGACTTAACCTATTTACCGATTTAACTATCCAAGATGCTAGCCGACTTAACTATCAGGCACAAACTCATCCAATCTAAACCGTGGCCGGCTTATGACTCATGATGAGTTGTGACCGATCTATGGATTTGAGGAGTGAAGTTGCGCAGGAGTTTAACACGTAACACATTATCTCGGTAACGACCTAGGACTTAGCACATGACGTCAACTTAAACTGAAGACCATGCATAAGAGAAGGGGGGCGACCTACGACCTAGCCTAGCTCGGCACCAACTCACGACCCAGTTTGACCCGGCTACTACCTATAACTCAACACCGAGAACCTCTATAAATACACGACCATCACCAACATTCAAAGGACCTTTTGGGCTAATTCTCGAAGCACCGTCACTCTGCCATTTTCTCAACTTAAGCAACACTCCAAGCACTCCAAACTCCAAGGACGCTACTACACACTTCAAAGAAGAATCACAATCATTCAAGATGAATTCGAAAGATTATTCTTCATGGGAGTTTGAGCTATTTGTCTGAAGTTAATTGTAATTGAAGAAAGTGATATAAATTGTACTCATATCAGCAATAAAGAGAATCTAAGTGGACGTAGGCCTGATTTTGCGCCGAACCACTATAAAACTTGTGTTTTTACTGCTTTTCTGCAATCTCTTTACTTGTATCTTGTTCCCGTATTCACGGGTGGTGCTTTCACAACAGTCATCTACACACCGGGGTGTTAGCGTTCAAATTTAGGCGTTAACATTTTTGGTGCTTTCACTGAGAATTGAACTCAGGACAGCAGTCATCATTGCTTCGCAGAGATTAGAAGAAAGAATTTCCTTAAAAACCAGAAGTATATCTGAGATTATGGCTCCTGGAAGGAAAAGTAGATCTATCAGATCTGGGAACATTCAAGAGGGAACCTCCGCTTCCCCTGTGCCTAATCTACTCACTCCGTCTGTTGGAGTTACAAAAGCGGAATTGGATGCTGTGATTCTAGGGCTAAACCAGCAGATAAACGCCCAAAATGCACAACTAGAGGCTCAAAGTGCCCAGAATGCTCTGATTCTGAATAAGTTGAACGACTTACTTGGGGCAAACAATCAACCGGATGGCAATGAAAGGAACTATGCTGGCAACATTCATGATGTTAATGAAAGGAATGCTCCTGAAAGGCCTACTAGTCCCTTTGAGCAGGCAGTACCTGACGCCGGTGGATCTAGAACTCGGCATGATGAGGAATATCTTTCTGGAATGGTCCGGCAGATCATGAAAGAAAGTATGCAAAGGGTTGAAGATGAGAAGGAATGGGGTTTTGCTCCAAGTAAAACTCCGTTTACTGGAAAAATCTTGAAGGCGGAATTTCCAAGGAAGTTTGTCCCTCCAACTATTCCAGCTTACAAAGGGACAAGTGATCCGAATGAGTTCTTGTATAAATATGATTGGCACATGACAGGTGCCAGGGCCTCCGACGAAATAAAGTGCCGATATTTCCCCGTATACCTGGAAGGCGTGGCTTTACTGTGGTTCACCAAGTTGCCAGTTCGATCTATCGATCAGTTTTCAGACTTGACCAGAAAATTTAAGGAGCAGTTTAGGCTATATGCTTCGAAGGCCAAGGATATCATGTCATTGTCCAGTTTAGAGCAGAATCCTGGTGAGTCTATCAGATCTTTCTTGAACCGTTTCAATATAGCATTGGCTGAGGTGGACAATGCTGAACCACGAATGATATTGACTTATCTGATGAGGGCTATTGATAAGTCAAGCGAATTTGGAAAATGGTTAAATATGAAGGAGCCAACCTCTCTCGAGAAGTTCTACAAAAAAGCGGACGAATTCATTCGCTTGGAAAGTCGTCCTTTGCCAGTAAAGGCAGTGTTGGAAAAAGCTGAAGACAATACTGTCGCTCCACGCAAGAATGAGTCGGTGGGGCAGAAAAGGGAGAATAATAATGGAAAGAAACAGGGTAATCTGAAAAAGCCCCGGTCCTTCAAGCCATCAGAATATACTCCATTATCACATACGCCGGAGCACATCTACCTTGCCACCAAAGATACCGTCGATTTCCCTAAACCTATCCCTTTGAGAACTGGGAGAAAAGCCATACAAAGTGGGAAATTTTGCCGCTTCCACAATCAACCAGGTCATGAAACTGATGAATGCCGCCAGCTGAAGAATCTGATTGAAGAGTTGCTAAGAGAAAACAAGTTGCAGCAATTTGTGAAAAAGAATAGCAACAATCCTGCATCATCAAGTCAGGGGCAGCGGGCTCCTGTTCATCAGCCTGGGGCAGGTGAGAAAGCTACGGGGCATGAATCTGGAAGGCCCGTTATCAATGTCATTTCCGGAGGACCTCACCCAGCTGGCAAGAGTTGGGGTGATATGGAGAGATATTCCAGGGCTTTGAAATATGCTCCAGCCGAAGAAAACGTCTTTGTTCTAGAAGACACTACGCCCCTTAAACAACAAAAAACTTTCAGTGATGATATTATTTTCAGAGCCAGAGATTCTACAGGTATTGAAGCTCCTACTTTAGATCCCTTGGTCATCTCGGCTGGTATTGGACCAGCCATTGTCAGAAGAGTCCTCATTGACTGCGGAGCATCATGTAATATCCTCTTCAAAAAGACATTTGACCAGATGAAAATCCCTATGATCGATGTGCAAGCCTCATCACAGAAAATCGTGGGCTTCACTGGGGAGCCAAAGCAACCAGTAGGAACCATCGATTTGTTTGTAGAACTTGGGGAAGGAGAAAGGAAAGTGGTCCGAAAGCAAACATTTGTGATTGTCGATGAGTTTTCTGCCTATAATGCTTTTCTTGGCCGTCCTACACTCGCAGCATTCAAAGCTATCCTAGCCCCGTGGTGCCTCACTATTAAATTCCCTACTGACAATGGAGTAGGAGTTATAAAAGGGGATCAGAATGCTGCGCGAGAGTGCTATTTGACAGAGCTGCGAGAGTCAAGAAAAAGAGAAATGGGAAAGGGTGCGGCAACCCCAGTCCGCATCAAGGAACCAGCCTTGTAGCAATTACAGAGCGGACCCTGCACTGGCGAGCACAGCGGGGCACGGAAAGAAATGGATCCCAGAAAAGCCAGTACAGGGGAGAATAGAGTAGTACCGGTGGAAACGACAGTTCCGGTACCTGTTGACCCAAAAGATCCAAATAAGGTGTTGAATGTGGGTTCACAGCTTAATGTGTCAATTCAGAACATCTTGATATCTTTCCTGAAGGCAAATCTGGATGTCTTTGCTTGGACTCATGCCGATATGTGTGGGATATCTCCAGAAGTTGCAGTACACGCTCTGAATATTGATCCAAAATTTACGCCAGTTAAACAGAAAAGGAGAACCCAAGGTCCAGAAAGGTCAGCAGCATTAAAAGAAGAAGTTGATCGACTCATGGAAAATAACTTCATCAGAGAATCTACATATCCGAATTGGGTTTCGAATCCTGTGTTGGTCAAGAAAGCTAATGGAAAATGGAGAGTGTGCATCGATTTTTCTGATCTAAACAAGGCTTGCCCCAAAGATTGCTTCCCATTACCCAGGATCGATCAACTGGTAGACGGAACTGCGGGACATGAATTGTTATCCTTCATGGATGCCTACTCCGGTTATAACCAAATCATGATGCATGAGCCAGACCAGGAGGATACAAGCTTTATCACAGGTGTTGGACTTTATTGCTACAGAGTTATGCCCTTCGGATTGAAAAACGCAGGGGCAACCTACCAAAGACTTGTTAATGCTATGTTCAAACCGCAATTGGGCAAAACTATGGAAGTCTACGTCGACGACATGCTAGTGAAGTCCAGGAAAGCAGTGGATCACATTGAACACTTAGCAGAAATGTTCGCAGTCCTCCGGAAATACAGAATGAAACTTAACCCTCTGAAATGTACATTTGGGGTCGAATCCGGAAAGTTCTTAGGTTTTATTGTCAGTGCTAAGGGCATAGAGGCTAGCCCAGCTCAAATTACTGCCTTGAAAGAAGTCAAAGCTCCTAGAACAAAGAAGGAATTGCAGAGTCTCAACGGAAAGATCGCCGCCCTGAGTCGGTTCATTTCCAAAGCTACTGATAAATGCATCCCATTCTTCGATGCCCTGAAAAAAGGAAAGAAGAACTTTGAATGGACTCCCGAATGCCAAAAAGCCTTTGAAGAGTTGATCCGTCATATGGAAACGCCTCCGATACTTTCTAGGCCAGGCAATGGTGAGGATCTTCTTATATACTTGGCAGTATCATCTCATGCTCTAAGTGCAGCGCTGATACGGGAAGACAAAAGGATTCAACATCCAGTTTACTATATCAGCAAAAGACTCACTGGGGCAGAGCTGAATTACTCCAAGTTGGAAAAACTCGCCTATTGCCTACTAGTTGCATCGAGGAAACTGAGGCAATATTTCCAAGCTCATCCTATCAAAGTACTCACTGATCAACCTCTGAAGCAAGTCCTGTTTCGCCCTGAAACTTCGGGTCGTCTTCTAAAATGGAACATTGAACTTAGTCAATATGACATTACCTATCACCCCCGAAAAGCAATCAACGGACAAGCTTTAGCTGATTTCATTGCAGAATTCACAGAGAAAGATAATGGTGAGGAAAAAGCGATCAATGATTCTCCAATCCAGTGGAAGATGTATGTTGATGGCGCAAGAAATGACTACTGTTCAGGAGCCGGAGTGATACTTGAAACTCCTGAAGGTCGATCATTATGTTATGCACTAAGACTGGAATTTCCTTCAACAAACAATGAAGCAGAATATGAAGCTCTTATTGCAGGTCTGAAAATCGCTAAAGAGCTAAACATTCGAGCATTACAAATTTTCAGTGATTCTCAGCTTATTGTATGCCAAGTCAAGAAGGAATTTCAAGCGAAAGGTGGAAACCTGCCTTCCTACTTGTCAAAGGCTTGGGAACTCCTATATGAACTCGATCACTATTCAATAAGCCACATTCCTCGGGAAGAGAATATGAAGGCAGATTCCCTCGCAAAGTATTCAAGTTCTGGTGAAGCTCAACTATTGGGATTGGTCCCTGTAGAAGTCCTTTCAGCGCCAAGTATAGACGAGATGGATATAGACTGGATTATGAATGTATCTCAAGAACAAGAGTCATGGATGACTCCAATACTGGATTACCTACTCAGGGGTTCTCTGCCAGAAAACTCGATAGAAAGACGAAAGCTTCTAAGGAAGGCCTCTCGCTATGTAATTCAGGATGGTCGATTGTACAGACGGGGATTCTCAATGCCATTGCTTCGATGTGTATCCCGGGAAGAGTCCAAAACAATCCTAGCTGAAGTGCATGGAGGAGAATGCGGTGATCATTCAGGTGGTCAAACACTAGCAAAGAAAATTCTCCGATACGGATATTTTTGGCCAGAAATTAATCGGGATGCTGCAGATTACTCCCGAAAATGTGACAAGTGCCAAAGATATGCCAAAATTCCTAGAGCACCTTCTACCGAACTCACACAGATGGTCAGTCCATGGCCATTTGCAATTTGGGGAATGGATCTCATTGGGCCGCTACCAACTGCTAAATCAGGGATTAAATACGCTATTGTTGCAGTTGATTATTTTACTAAGTGGGCTGAAGCTGAACCATTGGCTACTATCACTTCTAAGAAAATGATAAGCTTTGTGACCAAGAATATCATTTGCAGATACGGTGTGCCTCAGAAAATAATCACAGACAATGGTACTCAGATTGAAAGCGAGGAATTCCAGGATTTTTGCAAACGATTCAAAATCCAGAAAAGCTTTTCGGCAGTAGCTCATCCGCAGGCAAACGGGCAAGTGGAAGCAGTGAACAAGATCATCAAATCAACCATCAAAAAGCAACTCGAAAGAGCAAAAGGTGGTTGGGTCGATAAACTACCACTTGCACTATGGGCATACAGAACTACTCACAAAACTGCAACTGGGCATACTCCTTTTTCGTTAGCATACGGATCGGAAGCAATGATCCCGGTTGAAACAGAAGTCCCTTCACACAGAAGAATTCATTTCAATCAAGCAGAAAATGAAAAGTTGCAACTTGAAGCGCTGGATCTCCTTGATGAAAAAAGAGATGAAGCTAACCTCAGAGTTGCAGCTCATCAGCAAAGGATAGCCAGACATTTCAATTCCAAAGTTCGTCAACGCAGCTTTGAAATTGGAGATCTAGTCCTGAAAAGAATTATGACCGCGACAGGTGTGTTTGGGCCAAATTGGGAAGGACCATATGTAATAGGTCAGAAGCTTCTTGACGGCACATTCAAGCTCACCACCGTTGATGGAGATCAAATTCCAAGGGCATGGAACAGCAACCACTTGCGTCCATACTTTACTTGAAAATTTTGTTGAAAAATTGTAAAAAGAATTATGAATGTATGATTCTTGTAATTGAAAGAAATTGTGAAACTGATGCAAATAAATAATGAAAGAATATAAAGTGGATGTAGGCCCAATTTCATGGCCGAACCACTATAAATCTTGTGTTCCTTATTATCATTATATGTTTGCTTTGTTTTCGATATAAAAATACATAAAATGTATTGCTAAAATGTCGATTTAAATTTTTGCAGACAATGGAAATAAAACTTGCGCATAACAAGACCGAGCGATTCTCACCATCATTCAACAAACAAATTTCAAGTCACAAAGACCCCGAACTCAAATCCTAGATAGGAAATACTTCAATTGAACGGCTAATGATTTCGATAGAAACGAGCCCTTGCTGATAAATTGAGATTGTTTGAACAAACAAACATCCAATTAGGAAGCTAGTGCCCGTTCTCACGAACTTGCCTGGCAATGAAGTACACTTCCTTGGATTAAACAAGCCACTTGTGAGAGAAAGGGGAATGAAAACTTGAAAAGAAAAAAAAAGAAAAAAAAAAAAAAAAGAGGATCGCTGAAAAGGCATAAGCAAGTGAACAGAGGAACAACCAAAGCTACCATCAGCGGCACAAGTCCTCTTCGGAGGCGCAACTCTTCGGAGGATAAAAGACCTCTAATGGGTCATACGCCACAAAAAAGAAAGTTCTCTACTCAACAAAAAAGATTGGAGGAGTCATGACCCTCCAACCATGAGAGAGTAACTTCCAGGCGATGAAAACCCTCTCTGAGGCACATTTCACCAGGAGTTGAAGTGTTATAACCGCTCTTCGGGATTTCACTTCACCAGAGTTGAAATGCAAACAAAATAAAAGCCCTCTTCGGAGGCCCATTTCACCAGGAGTTGAAGTGTTATAACCGCTCTTCGGGATTTCACTTCACCAGAGTTGAAATGCAAACAAAATAAAAGCCCTCTTCGGAGGCCCATTTCACCAGGAGTTGAAGTGTTGTGACCGCTCTTCGGAATTTCACTTCACCAGAGTTGAAATGTAAACAAAATAAAAGCCCTCTTCGGAGGCACATTTCGCCAGGAGTTGAAGTGTAACAACCGCTCTTCGGGATTTCACTTCACCAAAGTTGAAATGCAAAAACAAAGACCTTCTTGAAAGCACACGTTTCACCGAGATTGAAATAAAACTTCCAAGTGTTGAAACGTGAAAAGGCTTTCGTCGAAGGCACAACTCTTTGGGGGTACACGTTCCACCGAGATTGAAATAGAACTTCCAAGTGTTGAAACGTGAAAAATCCCTCCTCAGAGGTACAATTCTGTATAAAAAAAAATTCCTCATCAAAAAGCGTACTTTAACTTTCAAATGGAAAATGATTGTAAAAAGAAAAGAAGTTAAAGTACCCTTCAGAGGTCCGCTTTACCACATAGAGGAATTCACTTGGTAAAATATGCACATAAGCAAAAGAGAAAAGTGATTTCTTCGAACGACAAAGCGTAAAAACTTATACGAAGGGAGTTGTACTCAATAAAAATTTTCTTTAAAAAATAAAATAATTATTCTTTAACAAATAAGAGTGCAAGTCCCCTCGAAGTATAAAATATTGCAACAAGCTTAAGGTATGGGGGCAACATGGTATAGTAGTATAGCTGCCTCAGTAAAGTAATACTCAAGCAACATACCATAAGCCCGCTGCAATACTATATAAACAAACTTGTGCAAAAATAAATAGTAAATGCATTCTCAAATTCAAACAGAAGTTTGTACAAACAAAGAATCATTTTATTCAACTATAATGCAGATACAGGTTTCAAAATAAAAGCGGGGGCCGGTACCCGCACAACTCTCGGCCAGTTCATACAAAAGGCAAAAAGCTAAAATCTTCACTTCTTCTTCCCTCCTTTGGACCCTTTACTCGGTCGAATAACCAGCTTTTCAGGTCGGCCAGTGGGTATAAGGGAAGTAGGAGAGGCAGGTGTAACCGGTTCAACTTCCGGCTCTTCTTCAGTGGCGGTGATTTTCTTCCCCCTCCTCTTTGATGTCCCACGCTTCTCTCTCCTTTGTGAGGAAGACTCACTCCCCGGAGTGACAAGTTTTGATAGAACAATGTCGTCAGAAGGAGTCCGTTCCGGGGAAATGTCACCTCCCTCAGGTCTCTCATCTTTCTGCTCTTGCGAAGCGATGGGATCATCCAAGCCGTGAAGAGCCTCTATTTGTTCTTCCTGTGATCCAGGTGGCGAGGCAGAAGGAGGCGCCACTTGAAGAGATGGAGGAAGGATAACCGGGGGAGAAGAAGCTTGAGTTTGGCTCGGTGCTTTCACTACAAAGGAGAAAAAACTTAAAATATCAGTATCTTTCGAAAAGAGAGGGGATGACGGCTCGTCAAAAATCGGGAATTCATTGACATTTGAAGAATAATCAAAAGTCGGGAATTCATTGACATTCGAAAAATAATCAAGAAGATCGTCAAGTTCACAAGGAGCAAACGAGCAGTTCACCACTTGGACTGGTCCGGTGTCAAGTTTACCTGGGGCAGTTGGATCTCTGATGCTGATTTCATATCGCTGCGCTTCGTTGCTTTCACCGCCTTCATCCCCGCCTTGTGCACTTGTAGTTTCAGTTACTATCTTAGTCGCAGGCGGAGTGTAGGAGCTAGAACCCGTGATGTCAACCACGGGAGAAACTGGAGGTTGGACAGAGGGAGTAAGTGGTAATTCCTTTCCAGAATGTTACTCTTCCGCCATTCCAGCTCTCATCCTGGCAAGTTGTTCTTGCCCCTTCACAAGAGCAGCGCGAGCTTCCTCATCCAGGTAACGCGCCTCAAAATCTTCATCGCCATACCCGGCGTCTTTAAACATGCTAAGAGCAGCTTCCCACACCTCGGCCAGGGTGATTTCATATTTAGGACCAAGAAAAGAGAGGCTGCCGCGTCCCAAGACACAGTGTACATAAAAATCGAATAAAGTCGAATTGATGTCGGTTTCCATGGTCTGAACAGTTTCTTCGGCTGCAATCTTACCAGCTATGGCCTCATCTCGATCTTTTTCGGTCTGAGCAAGTTGGGCTTTTAGCGCTTCAATCTCCATGTCCCGGGCGCTCAGTTTATTCTGCAACTGGGTGACATCAGTGCGGTGGTTCTCTACAGCTTGCTCTAGCCTCTCAGCTTTAGCTTCGGCGTCCCTCTGGCCGGCGTGCGCATCTCGCACTTGTTTTTGCAATACCTCTTCTCTTTGGGTGTAAGTATTAGTAGAAGAGGCAAGATCATCTTTGAGCTGCTTTACTTCGGCTTCGAGTTTTTCATTGTATTCGGCTATCTCCTTCATCTCAACGTTGTGTTGATCAAGAATCTTCTGCCATTCTGATTTATCATTTTCCATGGTCAGCATTGCTTCGATGTTAGCCCGATTAACTCTTTGAAGTTCATCAACAAGCTTTTGCCATCCAGACATTCTGTCAATATCAAGCCTGACAGCATCGAGATTTCTGTACATGGCTTCTTTGTCGATGGGGACCAAATCAAGGTCGAAGCGTACCCCCCTCAAACACCAGTTCGGGAATCGGCTCTGCAAAGTCGGGGGGCCCCTTTCAACATGGTATGAAGGCCTGTTGAGGAGTGTTTGAATGGCACTTCCTTCAAGAGCAGGAGATTTGGAAGGGATGTCAGTAGAAACTGAGGCGCCAGGTCTCTCAGATGTCACAGGCGCGTGTTCCTCGCCAAGTTTGGTCCGCTTTCTCGAATCCTCAATATGGCTCTTCCCCCTATCATCATGCGTTTTACGTTTATGGGAATCATCACCCCTTGGGAAGGATTCGTATCGCGTGCCTGCTCCCTCGTGGCGTTCTTCATACTTTCTCCTCTCTTCAGCTTTTCGCGCAGCTCTCTGCTCATTGGTCTCTCTGGAATCGGTATAGTATTGCTTGTAATCATAGCTGCCACGCCCTCCATAGCGTCGAAAGTCTTTGTAATAAGAACCGCTGCCGCTGCGCCCCATAGAGGAATCTGAAAGGCAAAAATAACAAGTCTTAAAAACTTCCAGAGAAAAGAAGTTAAATGTGAACAAATGCCAAAAAATCCTAAGTGTTGTGTGATGTGCAAGCTACACGCATTAAGCTACAAACCACTCTTTGGTGTAGAGGTGATGATAGCTTGGGTATGAGGAGTTGATGTTTGTGTTGGTGTTTGTCGAAGAAGAGACGTCGCCTCAATTACAGGAGAGATAGTTTTAGATACGTCATCTCTAAAAAGCTCCTGCGAAGTCACTATTATGTCGCTCAACCCCTCATAAACATCGTCACCATCATGCTTGGTGGGACTTGTTTTCTCAATTCCTACATCAGCTAATCCCCCGAGAGGCTGTGAAGGTTCTTCTTCTTCCTCGATCGGGGCAAGCACCGTCTTACTGGATGACCCCATAATGTCGGTAGAAGTGGAACACTTCACCAATGAAGCTTCAATATTAGACTCTTTTGATGCGAGTTGTTCGACAGTAACCGGGGCGTCAGGAGTTTTCGTCGGAGAATCGGGAACTTCTGTTGGAACTTCATGGGCATGCGTAGAACGAGAAGCGTGTAGAAGCCCGTATTGGTGTAAAAATTCATCCTTCAGCAGAAATTTTATGCTCCTTTCTTCCGCAGCCACGGCACTCAACCTCTCGAAAACTTGTTTATGAATCGGATCTCTAGAAGGGAGAGGAAGTGCTGAAAAGAGCAAAGAATGAAGTTAGCAACTGAAAGTTCGGATCTCGGAAAAAGTTTCAAAAACGAAAAAATGGAAACACTAGTCTTACTTCCTATTCTCCAGATGGCATAAAAACCTGGAGGGCAGCGAGCAAAGAAAAACTGGTTCAAAAATCCATGAACACTTTCAGTGAGATCGGAAAGGAGCTTGCGGTTTCTGGCACTTCTCACAATAATGAGTGAAGGATGATCTTTACTCTTTGTAAACGAGCACAAATAACGAATTTCTTCAAAACTTAGTAGGCGATCAAGAGTTCTTCTAAACAAAACACATAACCCCATCAAGATGGCATAACCATTAGGATGAAGTTGAAATGGAGAGATCGTCAACCGGAGAAGAAGAGTTCGAAGAAAGTCATTGAAAGGGGGAATTGCCCCACTTAAGCACATTTGGCGATTGGCTGCAACAAAACCGTAAGGAGGATTATCGGCAGTGTCGCTTGGCCCGGGCAATAAGACATCACTTTCAGCAAAGCCGAATTGAGTGCGTATCTGAATAAACATTCTTGGGGTTAGAATGGTTGAAGTTCTCTCCGGAGGATTCTCTATGGGAACAGCCACCGGGAAAGTCTCTTCCTCTTGAGCAACCATTTCTTCTTGTTGATGAGAAGTCATTCTACACAAACAACTGGATATTCAAACATGAAGGTGCACGTTTCCTAAAGTGTGTGAAGTGTTGTACAAGTATCAATCAAACAATAAGCAAAGGCAACTGGAATAAGACCTAGCAAACATTTGTTAGTTATAAAGACCAGGAATCTTTGTTTTGAGTTTGATTATGCAAATACAATGTGGATGCAAACAAATCATTTCAAATTGTTGATACTTTGCATTAATATTTTACTTTAGTCAGTTAATTCACAACATTTCATGTCTCTTATCTTGTCTTGACTAATCTGTCATTTGATATGGGCAGTCAATGGCAGTATGTGCGCCTTGGTTTTCTTTGTTTGTCTGTTATTTTCAGCAGGTTAGCAGCTTATAAGTTAATACGATCTGTGAGATAATACATTGAGACTCAAGCAAATTTTAAGTTGGGGCAGTTCAAGATGTTCAAAATAAAGGCAATTTAGTTCGGTAGTCCGGGTCAGAATACTTAAAGAAGGCCTATGCTCCTAAATGTCAATACGTCCAGAGCCTAAGTATTAACTCGGCTACGGGTCAAAAGTCTCATGCGAGATAAGATTAACTTGGCTACGGGTCAAAAGTCTCATGCGAGATAAGATTAACTCGGCTACGGGTCAAAAGTCTCATGCGAGATAAGACTAAGTCGGTAACGGGTCAAAGTCTAGATGGTTCAGCTTGGCGACTTATTTCCCTAGGTCGCAAGGGGAAAAATAAGAAGGCACGTTCCAGTTCAAGAGGCCGAAATTTCCCCAAGTTTTAACTCGGCCACGGTCCAAGCCTTGTTCAGATCGGCGAGTTTCTTTCAAATATTATCTCAACCACAACTTAAGGCCATTTCAAGGTCAGATCGGTCAAAAGTTAGGCCACCCAAATTCACTGAGCCACTTCCGAGTCAAACATCTCTTTCGGTTTCAACCCATTAACCCGATAGTCATTCAATCAACAGCAGCCTTCATTCAAGCTATCGGGTCACCCAATAAAACAGCTCCAAATTGCATAAATCCATTGCTCTGCCTTCAGAGATCATTGAACCTGAGTGATAAACCATCTTCATCATCTCAACGATCATCTGAAGCCAAAATCGAGTAACCTAAACTCCATCGACTACAGGTATAGTGGGATTCGTGATGGAACGTTGCGCAAAGAAACGATTCGTATTCAAATGACAGAATTCATGAACCGACAGCAACCTATGATCGGGAAGGGGACGGATTCACTTACGCAATGGATAGTACTGATTATCGGTGATCGACTGGAATGAGGTCGCTTGTAAGAGCTTGAGAAAATTTTAATGGCGAAATCGAGCAAAGGAGTAAGTGATGAAAAGAAAGAAGAGGATGGATGTTTTATACCTTACATTGGGGAGAACTGTTGGATCGCGTACGGTCTAAATACTTACCGACTTGGTGGAAGACGAGTTAAAGAATATCGAAGCACACGACCTAACCAATAGGCGTGTACTTCGAGGGGCAAATGTTAACTCTGCCTCGGCCGAAAGTTACGACCCAGAGGAGTTGCCGACCTAAGGCTATGCCGACCTAACAACCCAAAGGGTTTGCCGATCTAAGAGCTCAGGACTTAATTCGATGCCAACCTAACTGGTTAAGAATCGTACTGATCCAATGCCTTATCACGGGTGCCGACTTAGTGCCTCAGAAGAGACTGGCCTAACGACTTAAGAGATAACAAAGGGTCTGACTTAACATGGTTGCCGACCTAACTGCCTAATAGGGTTACCGACCTAAGGGGAATTACAAGGACACCGACCTAAGGCTTGAAGGGATGACGACTTAACTGTTTAACCTTATGAAGCATGCTAACCCAAAGGACACCGATCTAAGGCATGAAGGGATGCCGGTCTAACGAGGCTATGCCGACCTAAGGAGAGTTCCGACCTAGTATGGAAGCCGACCTAGTACTTTACAAGGTTTACGACCTAAGGCAGCTACCGATCTAGTGCCTTAGAAGGACCCGATCTAAAAACTTATAAAAGCCCACCGACTTAACCTATTTACCGATTTAACTATCCAAGATGCTAGCCGACTTAACTATCAGGCACAAACTCATCCAATCTAAACCGTGGCCGGCTTATGACTCATGATGAGTTGTGACCGATCTATGGATTTGAGGAGTGAAGTTGCGCAGGAGTTTAACACGTAACACATTATCTCGGTAACGACCTAGGACTTAGCACATGACGTCAACTTAAACTGAAGACCATGCATAAGAGAAGGGGGGCGACCTACGACCTAGCCTAGCTCGGCACCAACTCACGACCCAGTTTGACCCGGCTACTACCTATAACTCAACACCGAGAACCTCTATAAATACACGACCATCACCAACATTCAAAGGACCTTTTGGGCTAATTCTCGAAGCACCGTCACTCTGCCATTTTCTCAACTTAAGCAACACTCCAAGCACTCCAAACTCCAAGGACGCTACTACACACTTCAAAGAAGAATCACAATCATTCAAGATGAATTCGAAAGATTATTCTTCATGGGAGTTTGAGCTATTTGTCTGAAGTTAATTGTAATTGAAGAAAGTGATATAAATTGTACTCATATCAGCAATAAAGAGAATCTAAGTGGACGTAGGCCTGATTTTGGGCCGAACCACTATAAAACTTGTGTTTTTACTGCTTTTCTGCAATCTCTTTACTTGTATCTTGTTCCCGTATTCACGGGTGGTGCTTTCACAACAGTCATCTACACACCGGGGTGTTAGCGTTCAAATTTAGGCGTTAACATTTTTGGTGCTTTCACTGAGAATTGAACTCAGGACAGCAGTCATCATTGCTTCGCAGAGATTAGAAGAAAGAATTTCCTTAAAAACCAGAAGTATATCTGAGATTATGGCTCCTGGAAGGAAAAGTAGATCTATCAGATCTGGGAACATTCAAGAGGGAACCTCCGCTTCCCCTGTGCCTAATCTACTCACTCCGTCTGTTGGAGTTACAAAAGCGGAATTGGATGCTGTGATTCTAGGGCTAAACCAGCAGATAAACGCCCAAAATGCACAACTAGAGGCTCAAAGTGCCCAGAATGCTCTGATTCTGAATAAGTTGAACGACTTACTTGGGGCAAACAATCAACCGGATGGCAATGAAAGGAACTATGCTGGCAACATTCATGATGTTAATGAAAGGAATGCTCCTGAAAGGCCTACTAGTCCCTTTGAGCAGGCAGTACCTGACGCCGGTGGATCTAGAACTCGGCATGATGAGGAATATCTTTCTGGAATGGTCCGGCAGATCATGAAAGAAAGTATGCAAAGGGTTGAAGATGAGAAGGAATGGGGTTTTGCTCCAAGTAAAACTCCGTTTACTGGAAAAATCTTGAAGGCGGAATTTCCAAGGAAGTTTGTCCCTCCAACTATTCCAGCTTACAAAGGGACAAGTGATCCGAATGAGTTCTTGTATAAATATGATTGGCACATGACAGGTGCCAGGGCCTCCGACGAAATAAAGTGCCGATATTTCCCCGTATACCTGGAAGGCGTGGCTTTACTGTGGTTCACCAAGTTGCCAGTTCGATCTATCGATCAGTTTTCAGACTTGACCAGAAAATTTAAGGAGCAGTTTAGGCTATATGCTTCGAAGGCCAAGGATATCATGTCATTGTCCAGTTTAGAGCAGAATCCTGGTGAGTCTATCAGATCTTTCTTGAACCGTTTCAATATAGCATTGGCTGAGGTGGACAATGCTGAACCACGAATGATATTGACTTATCTGATGAGGGCTATTGATAAGTCAAGCGAATTTGGAAAATGGTTAAATATGAAGGAGCCAACCTCTCTCGAGAAGTTCTACAAAAAAGCGGACGAATTCATTCGCTTGGAAAGTCGTCCTTTGCCAGTAAAGGCAGTGTTGGAAAAAGCTGAAGACAATACTGTCGCTCCACGCAAGAATGAGTCGGTGGGGCAGAAAAGGGAGAATAATAATGGAAAGAAACAGGGTAATCTGAAAAAGCCCCGGTCCTTCAAGCCATCAGAATATACTCCATTATCACATACGCCGGAGCACATCTACCTTGCCACCAAAGATACCGTCGATTTCCCTAAACCTATCCCTTTGAGAACTGGGAGAAAAGCCATACAAAGTGGGAAATTTTGCCGCTTCCACAATCAACCAGGTCATGAAACTGATGAATGCCGCCAGCTGAAGAATCTGATTGAAGAGTTGCTAAGAGAAAACAAGTTGCAGCAATTTGTGAAAAAGAATAGCAACAATCCTGCATCATCAAGTCAGGGGCAGCGGGCTCCTGTTCATCAGCCTGGGGCAGGTGAGAAAGCTACGGGGCATGAATCTGGAAGGCCCGTTATCAATGTCATTTCCGGAGGACCTCACCCAGCTGGCAAGAGTTGGGGTGATATGGAGAGATATTCCAGGGCTTTGAAATATGCTCCAGCCGAAGAAAACGTCTTTGTTCTAGAAGACACTACGCCCCTTAAACAACAAAAAACTTTCAGTGATGATATTATTTTCAGAGCCAGAGATTCTACAGGTATTGAAGCTCCTACTTTAGATCCCTTGGTCATCTCGGCTGGTATTGGACCAGCCATTGTCAGAAGAGTCCTCATTGACTGCGGAGCATCATGTAATATCCTCTTCAAAAAGACATTTGACCAGATGAAAATCCCTATGATCGATGTGCAAGCCTCATCACAGAAAATCGTGGGCTTCACTGGGGAGCCAAAGCAACCAGTAGGAACCATCGATTTGTTTGTAGAACTTGGGGAAGGAGAAAGGAAAGTGGTCCGAAAGCAAACATTTGTGATTGTCGATGAGTTTTCTGCCTATAATGCTTTTCTTGGCCGTCCAACACTCGCAGCATTCAAAGCTATCCTAGCCCCGTGGTGCCTCACTATTAAATTCCCTACTGACAATGGAGTAGGAGTTATAAAAGGGGATCAGAATGCTGCGCGAGAGTGCTATTTGACAGAGCTGCGAGAGTCAAGAAAAAGAGAAATGGGAAAGGGTGCGGCAACCCCAGTCCGCATCAAGGAACCAGCCTTGTAGCAATTACAGAGCGGACCCTGCACTGGCGAGCACAGCGGGGCACGGAAAGAAATGGATCCCAGAAAAGCCAGTACAGGGGAGAATAGAGTAGTACCGGTGGAAACGACAGTTCCGGTACCTGTTGACCCAAAAGATCCAAATAAGGTGTTGAATGTGGGTTCACAGCTTAATGTGTCAATTCAGAACATCTTGATATCTTTCCTGAAGGCAAATCTGGATGTCTTTGCTTGGACTCATGCCGATATGTGTGGGATATCTCCAGAAGTTGCAGTACACGCTCTGAATATTGATCCAAAATTTACGCCAGTTAAACAGAAAAGGAGAACCCAAGGTCCAGAAAGGTCAGCAGCATTAAAAGAAGAAGTTGATCGACTCATGGAAAATAACTTCATCAGAGAATCTACATATCCGAATTGGGTTTCGAATCCTGTGTTGGTCAAGAAAGCTAATGGAAAATGGAGAGTGTGCATCGATTTTTCTGATCTAAACAAGGCTTGCCCCAAAGATTGCTTCCCATTACCCAGGATCGATCAACTGGTAGACGGAACTGCGGGACATGAATTGTTATCCTTCATGGATGCCTACTCCGGTTATAACCAAATCATGATGCATGAGCCAGACCAGGAGGATACAAGCTTTATCACAGGTGTTGGACTTTATTGCTACAGAGTTATGCCCTTCGGATTGAAAAACGCAGGGGCAACCTACCAAAGACTTGTTAATGCTATGTTCAAACCGCAATTGGGCAAAACTATGGAAGTCTACGTCGACGACATGTTAGTGAAGTCCAGGAAAGCAGTGGATCACATTGAACACTTAGCAGAAATGTTCGCAGTCCTCCGGAAATACAGAATGAAACTTAACCCTCTGAAATGTACATTTGGGGTCGAATCCGGAAAGTTCTTAGGTTTTATTGTCAGTGCTAAGGGCATAGAGGCTAGCCCAGCTCAAATTACTGCCTTGAAAGAAGTCAAAGCTCCTAGAACAAAGAAGGAATTGCAGAGTCTCAACGGAAAGATCGCCGCCCTGAGTCGGTTCATTTCCAAAGCTACTGATAAATGCATCCCATTCTTCGATGCCCTGAAAAAAGGAAAGAAGAACTTTGAATGGACTCCCGAATGCCAAAAAGCCTTTGAAGAGTTGATCCGTCATATGGAAACGCCTCCGATACTTTCTAGGCCAGGCAATGGTGAGGATCTTTCTTTCGGCTTCAATTTTTTTTTTTTTTTAAAGAACTGAAAAGGAAGAGGGGTTAATATAGAAGTATCGGCCATAAGGCTTCTTGGGAAGACAACGAGTTAAAGTTGAAGAAAGCGGCTCGTATCAGAGTATAGGGTAGCTGAGGTGAGAAGTTAGGTTGGCTGAAAGGTATAATAGGGTTTGACTAATTATATTTTTTTTTTCAAAATATCTCATATAATATATAGGGAAATCTCGAACTCCGAATTGGACATGCCGTCCGGCGTTTATAAGGTTTTACCCGCATTTCGAACACAATGGAACGTGTTTCGAAAGCTAATTCGATCATACTCGCGAGTTACGGAAATAAGCAATCAATTTAAAATTAAATCGATTAAATAGTTCTAAGCGTTTTGAGCTGCCAGGGCCAAACGACAACTCCGATGGCTACGAAAATTGAAATCCTATAATAACTAACTATTACGGATCCAATGGAACTAGTTTCGTCGAATTCCGAGACTGTTCCTCAGAAGGCTATTTTTAAATATGGATTTAAACGATATATGATTAAAATTGAACGAATCACCTTTAATTTAAATCCCAACCATTCTATTATATCTAGTATTATCATTATAAGCTTTATAAGCCTTCAAATTATTTGAACAGGCTTAGAAATTTCAGATTCAACAATTTACCCAATTTTCAATTATAAAATTCAATATTTAAACTATACAATTCATTGATTTCATTATCAAGTAAATATTGATATCTTGAATTCAAGTTAAAATTAACTTTTAAATAGTTTATAATCAATTAATTATTCCAATTTAATTTGTCAAAATTTCCGGGTCATCACAATAAGGAGATTTGAAGAAGAAGAAAAAAGGAAAAAGAAGAAGAAGATTAGAATGGAGGCTGTGGTTTCATTTGCGTCATTTCTTATTTATAAGGTTATAGTTAGGTATAGGGTCAAAGAGATTTGAAAAGAAAGACTGCTATTAATTAGAAATAAATGAAATGACGTTTCAGAAAATGAAGTTGGAAAATGAATGGAAGGAAATAAAGTAAATATGAACAAACTTTTAGAATTCAAATTTCAAAACAATCGTTTACTTAATAAATTTTGTTAACCCTAAACATACCGAAATTAACATCTTTTAAAGATTTAATTAACACACAATAAATGAAAATAAATTCTCCACCCAAATTTGTGTCATAAATTAAAAGAATATGTAGCATTAAGAAATCTTCATTTCTCCCTCTTTGTGATTAGATTGGAAATTAAACAACATGTTAACATATATGTAGTAAACTAGCATTAAATTTGGTTTAACACAAAACGTGCAATTTTTTTTGTTAAATCTATTAATTGCAGTCACCGTTCCTTTCCTTTTAATTGAAACATTTGAACTACATTAACTGCAATCACTTACAAAGTTAAATTTTAAAACAGACAACTAAAATGCAAGAAAAAAAAAATAGAAAAATTGTTTATACACAAGAGTAATATATAACTTACTAAAATATATTATTTTCCTATTCTTGTAATCAATCTGTAAGCTAAAATACAGTTCAAATAAACATATATTTCTTTTTTTTAAAAACCAATCATTCTATTCTATATTTTAATGAAATTAGACCTACATTCATAAATGAAACATTCATTTATTTGATGAAAATGTTCTTTTTATTAAATCAAATTTTCCTTATTTTCACAAAACATAAGCTGCTTTTAATTACACCTTTCAATTTACAATTAGTATTCTCTCTCCTATTAATTAGAAATTTTCAATTACATTCATTTCAGTTGATTAAGTTTCAAAATGGACTAAATGAATGTAATGAGAATTAAACAATTTTTCCTATCTAATAGTAACTTAAACATATTTACATTATTGGATACAAATAGTAATTACACATTTCTCACTAAATAATAGCTACTCATCCCTACAATCAATCTTTGAGCTAATAAACATATGTTTACTCATTCACTAAACTTATTCATTTTTATCTTTTTGATTTACACTCCTACTATTAAATCAACAATACCTTATGAAATTATTAACATAGGTTTCTATCTTTTTATTTCATAAATCATTGCCTTGTAAATAAAGTTTACATTTCTATACCTTTTATTATGTTGAAACTACAATTATTGTCTTATTCCATATTAATGTAAAATTTATTTACGTTCAATTGCAATATATCCATTTATCATAATATAAACTACAATAAATTGATCAAACATGATTTCCATTTTTATTCAAATCAATAGTCATATTATGATTAAAATTTTCATTGGTTACATCCTATTGAATTAACATTCTTCGATTACCAATTTAATCTGCATTAATTGCACAAATTAAGTAAAACAAATTTTATGAACTAAATAAATAGGTAACTTATAACCATTGTTACCCTTAACTTTTAATTACATTTAAAAGTTCATTAATTACAACAAATGTTCAAATCATCTATATAATTCTAATTTCATCTTTTATTTGTGTTAACTATTTTATTTGCATTATGCTGAGATTTAGTCCCTTATATACACTTAATATTCCAATTCATTTATTTATATTGGTGTCAAATTTTTTATTTTATTAAATCAATTACCATTTAGGCATATAATTAACATTTCTATTGATTTTAAATTCAAAATTTTTTAGTTATTACCTTAACTTACATAAGGTAATGTTTAATTACATTTAATTGCTATTGATTAAATACATTGGTAACGAACAATAGTTGTCACCATTATACATTTTATAACATTTGTAAATTTATTTTTTATCTTTTACATCCCACTATAATCAATGCACACATTAATACAACACATATTATAATCCCTTATACAATACTGATCTTATTCAATTACCCTTAACTATCTATTTTATACAATAATTAAATGTTTACCTTTGTTACTTATTATTATTTTTTAACCAAGCATAACATGTTTAAATACAATGAATTGGAATTTCATTAAGATTGTTGATAATTAACTTGTATTAACATTGTTTCACTTTAATTTAGTTATTATTCCATTATTAAATTACAACATTTTATTTCTTTCAATATTAACTCATAAAATATTATTAAATTAACAAAATTTAAACATCGAAAATTTATGGGTCATTACATCAACAGTTATGATTGTTTACATATTATTGTTCGGATATACACTCACATGCATCACAGCTATGTGATTGTTTATATTTCACATCTTAGACATCATCATTTATCACTATATTTTATAATAGAAATGGTTTGGTCATCGTAAGGTAAAAGCCTATACGTGTATATTTACAACATGGTCTTAAGAGGTACCTTTACATTTGAAGGGTTTTCATCTATACGATTTGAGTTTCTCATGTTGGTTTATCAAATTGATTTGGTTGTTATTTTCTTATAATGCTTAGGTCAGCTATAGTATGTTTCCAGATTAAGCTATGGTTTATTGGAATTCTCGGATAGGAGCTGGATAATTTCTTACCATATTTATTTTCCGCTACATTACTTGTATTTATCATCATTTGTGAGGACATGCTGTTATAACTATCCAGGCTGACAATATGTTAGTTTACTCTGTTTGATGTATATAGATCAAAGTTTTTGTTTTGATAAAGACCTTTTGAGATATTGTATATTATCGTTCCATATGTGAGATTCTAATATTGTGTTCTTTTTTCTTGTTCTGTTTCGTTTTCTTTTACCTTAACGTCCTGTCTTTCTAGCACTTGAGTTCTCGGCATACGAATACCGTGGATATATTAGTGTCAACATTCAAAGGACAAAAATGCACGATCATTACATGTGGTATCAGAGCCAGGTTAAGCGAGAACCTTGGCTTTTGTAACAGCCCCGAATTCGGTCATTTTAACTAGGCAATTATATATATATATATATATATATATATTATATAATCAATAAATAGATTTTTATTAATAAATAAGCTCATGTTAATTAACTTTTAATGAGGAAAAAATCATTTTCAAAATTTTTTTAACAAAATAAATAGCCGGTAAAAAAATAGAAAATATGACCAAAGAAAGTTTTTTGAAATTTCGACCTTACGACACTGAAATTTATCGGGAATGTTGTTCATCTTTATGCACTATATGTACACATATATAGTAGATAATTAACTAAATAATAATACACTTAGGAATAGATTATCTTATGTTAATTATAATTAACAAGTGATGTGAAAAAATCATAACTTTAAAAGTAATGAACATTATATATAAATATATATTGTTAAGCATTATCATATCTTAATATTATTCATAATTAGACATCATTACTTGTCATGAGCTTAAGGATTTGACTAGAGAAGGAGCGGAATGTGATAAGAGAGAGGAGCAGGAAGGTGATGTGATTTTTCAATGTCATGACATATTATGTTAAATCATTAAAGGGTAAATTAGTAGTTTTCTCCCTTTTTTTCCTATAAATATACATCCACACACACACATTCTCATTTTCTTTCTCCTCTTCACTTTCTAAAACTTCCTCTGCAAAATATCCAGTGCATCCATAGTTTGTAAAAGTTAGGAAAAGATCACTCTTTTCCACTCAAACTCTTCTCTTTAGCTCACTAAAACCATTCTACATCCATCTCTACACTTCCTCTTCCGAAATCAATTCCCCTTCCACCAAAATCACATTAGGCCAAGCCCAAATATGACCATGGCCGAGCCTATTCTATGCGTTTAGGCATTCAAAAGCTTCACGTTTGCAAGCTAGGATAAGTGTTAGCATATATCAAAGTTCTAGTGGAATTTTCTTTGAGATCTGTAAAGCTTTCGATGAGTAAACTTCTATTTTTTAGAAAAGAAAATTCAACTTGTTTTGGTGCTATATATGTTGTTAAATATGCTAGGTTGATATGTTGAATTACCTTATGAATTGGATAATATGTAATAGAAAGTTGGTTGTTTGAATTAGATAAGTGATTTGGTTAAATATGTGAGATATTTCGATACGTATATGTTTTATATGGATATGGTTGTAGATATGTTATATAAGTTATGATATGTTGGTAGTATTTCTTTAGTTTGATTTTGGAAATGTTTTCCAAGTTACAACTTGTTGAAAGTTTCAAAACCTTTCACATAACATTCTTTAAAAAAAGTATGGTATCATTTGAGTTATGTGTAAGTTTCACCTAGAAGTTAATTCTAGCGAACTACGCTTATAACGATAGTCGCTATGGATACAGTTCGGAAAATTTCACGATTTCAAATTTTCATTGTTTTCTTTTGGATTTTTTTGAAAAATCATTTAGAATTACATTAGTAGGTCAAAATTTTAATTTTAATTATTTAATAATTTGTTTATTTAATTTAAATTAATTTAGGTAATTATTAATTAATTAATTAATTAGGTTAAATAATTAGGGTTTAAGAAATTATTAACCAATTAAATTATTTTTAGTTAAGTAAGTTTTAAATAATGATTAATTAAGTTAAAAAGAAAAATGATTTTTATTTAATCGAGTTATTTATTTTAATTCATTTTTAATTAGTGTCAATTATTCAATTAATTATTATTTCATTAAAGGTTAATTATTCACTTAATGAGGGTTTAATTTCTTAAATAAATGTTCATTAAATATAGTATAATTAGGGTTTAATTATAGATAAAATTTTGATTATTAATGATTTAATTTTTGTTTAATTAAGATTAATTAAGGTTTGACTGAGTTTAAACTTATGATTTAGTTAAAGTTTATTTGTTTTAAGGCTTTTTTGAAATCCCTATCGGTTATTTATCTTTTCTTATTTAAATGAATTGTTTTAAAACCAAGGATCTCTTATCCATGCTATTAGTTAGCCATATCAACAAAGTAGTTATAAGAAAATGATGATGTGTTTTACTGAAAGTAAGTGACTAGTACTCATCACAAATACCGCACTTTTGGTACGTGATAAATAAAAGGGGGTTAATTTTGATAAGCGGGTCATGATAATCTAAGCATATGGAGCATATGTTTATATGCAAATCTTCACACCCTGATAATAGGATAGTCCATTATAAATAACTTGACACTTTAAAATTATCGAAGGTTGGTTTGGAGAGACCAAGATCGGGTATTAGTTGTTACCCGAAAACCACTTCGAACCAATGTAAATGTTCGAATTGGAAATAGTGAAGGCAAGGTCCAAGATAAAGACTTAGAAGTACAAGGGCAATTTGCTACTAACCCCAAGGGAGGTTTTAAAACGGATGTAGTGGAAATAGTATCTTCGGTTTGTTCATCTCTTGAACGACTTTTATGGATGAATGTTGATATTATGTCAACATCTGGATGGTGATGTAGCATTCTAAGTGGCAGTGCTCTAGAAAAGGTACATATAGCCTTATCAATCGAAAATTACCAAAATAGGGTATGCAACAAGGCTATGTGGATCACTCCCATAAGGGTATATCACCACCATGTCTAGAATCGATATTTGACCCCTTTTTTGTATGCTCCGGTACGGTTGCTGATCCCAACCATAGTGGTGATGTATTCGGTACTTCTAGTCAATTGGTAGGTCAGTTCTGTGTAGCAGGGGTACATGATGTTCTTGTCAAACCCCAGGTGTATTTTATCTAAAGGTGCATCTTTGGAAGGTAATTCCTTACTTGGTCAAGTATGGAATCCATTATCCAATAAGTGCCGTATGGAATTAGTTGTGCCCAATATACTAAAATGTGAGATGGAAGCATTTTAGCTACGATCTTACTTGAAAACCCTAGACATTATTATAATATCTTTCAACATTATTACAAACTATTTTGGTTATTGTAAGGTAAAAAATCCATCTATATTTATGTGCGGTGTGGTCTTACAAGATACCTTTGATTTACAAATTGTTTTATAAAAGTAAGAATTAAGTTATTTGAGTTTACTCACACTAGACCCCTGTCTGACTTGGAGTTTTATTTTATTTTCCAAAAACTTTTGGGTACCTAAATTTTTATGAGTAGCCAGGTTATCCAGGTTTCTCACGATAGCATTTTGGAGAAGCAAAAGTAGGTGGTTTCACCGATAGCTAGCTATTATCTATTTTCGGTATGTATGTATCTATGTATGTATGTATCTATGTATGTATGTATGTATTTTGGACTTGTAATGTAAGGACAAGAAGTTATAATTGTCCTGGTGTGGAGCTTATACGATTATGACTCTGATGTATTATGATTATAATGACTATGTATAATCGTATGTTATATCTTATATGTTGTTCCTTTCGGATGTGAGATTCTATGATTGTTAAATTTTCTTCTTATCTTTCCTTTTCTTTTACTTATAATGACTCGTCTTTCAAAGTAAGAAAGGTGGCTCATTATAGTTAGTATCAGAGCTTAGGTTAAGTGAAACACCTAGGCTTTTGGGTTGAGTCAATCTTGAGAAAGCTTATTTGTAAATTTTTATTCAGATTCCCTTATACATAGATCTGCTTAGTAGGTTTTGATTAGTAACATTTTTTTCAAGTCTTATCGCATTTAGATTCTAAAAATTTCTTACTATATCCAGGTAGTAAGAAATAAGTAACAGAGGCAGATGAGGTAGGGGAGTAGGAAGCTCTACAACTACAAATGGTCAAACCCCAAATCCTGGACGAGTTTGGATTACCTTTGAGGACACAACAAAGCAACCAAGAGTGATTTTTGCAACCTTATGCAAGGATTACACTATTCTTGGAGGGAAACCATTTAAGGGGACTAAGTCTATCATGGAAGTGCAAGCTTGGTTGCGATCTTGCGATATTTTTTTTAAAGGTCTTGGTTTATCTGACAAACAAAAGAGGTCGTTAGTAGTGTGGCAACTGCAAGAGGGAGCAACAACTTGGTGAGACTCCTTACTGAAAATATTCCAAAAGATGAGTTTTCGTGGGCTCGATTTAAAGATGTTCTTGAGGACCAATTCTTGCTAGCAGCAGTAAGGATGAGGATGTACCGCTACTTCATGAATTTGAAGCAAAGGGATCTATCTGTAGCAGAGAATGATACGAAGCTCAACGAGTTGTCATGTTTCAGACCAGAATTGATTAATACCCCATTGAAAAAGAATGAGATGTTAGTTTTGGGTGTTAGGGAAGAAAATCATGAGAAATGACAGCTCATGTCAAAGGTACTTTTATGGATTTAATTGACATGGCTCTGAGGTGCGGGACCTTAGAAAAGAAGAATCCCACTCTAGTAGCACCTAATGGAAGTAGTTCTAACAAGAGGAAGTTCAATCCGAACTGGAAGAATCATGGAAAGGGAATGCTTGGAGGTGGAGCCCAAGGAAGTCGTTTTAAGGATTTTATTTGCTACTAATGTCAGCAGAAGGGCCATATCGCAAAGTTTTGCAATAATTCTGGAATGTAGCAGCAACAGCAACAATAAAGTGGACCTATCTCCCTGATGGTCCAAAAGACTCTTTATTTTAATTCCCATCAGCCTAGGCATATGGTAAAAGACTGTCCACTCATGAAGAAAGTGCAACAGCCCAAGGTGTATGCTATAAAGGATGAGCCATCGACTTCAGCAGACGTGAGAGGGAAAGGCATCCCTGAAAGTACCTTACTTATTAATGGCATTTATGCTTGAGCATTGTTTGATATCGTTGCCGCTCATAGCTTTATTTCCTTAGAATCAGTAGGAAAATTTCATCTTATTCCTAGTATTGTATGTGACCCATTTGAATATGATTTGCAAGAATGTGCCAATTTCCTAATTTTCTCATCACTTCTCTTGTTACTCATATATCTTGGACTTTAAGGATTTGACTTTATTCTTGGTATAGATTAGTTATCAAAATATAAGGCTCTCTTAAAATGTGATAAGAAAACTGTATCCTTAGTGACTTATATAGGAAAGAAAGCTAAGGTATCATGCAAGGAACCCGATATTCATTCATGTAGTTTCTTGTATGCCCTTGAAGCAGCCCAGGAGAGTTTAAAGTCCATTGAAGTTGTTAAGAAATTTTTTGATGTATTTGAAGAAGTTAAAAGTCTACCCCTACACCATGAGATTGAGTTACGTATTGATTTGGTCCCTAGTGCAAGGCCTGTAGTTCAACCTATGCAGAGGATAGCCTCAAGGGAGAGAGAGGAGTTGGTAAATCAAAGCTAGGATTTGTTGAGAAGAGGATTGATTAGACCCAGTCATTTGAATTGGGGATCAGTTATGTTTTTGTTGCTAAGTCTGATGGATCATTAAGGTTGTGCATGGACTATATGGAGTTGGATAAGTTGACATTAGGAACAAGTATCATTTATCCTGTATCGGTGACCTTTTTGATCAACTTCATGGAGCAATGATATTTTCCCAAATGGATCTAGCTAGTGGATTTCATCAATTAAGGGTTGCTAAAGATAGTATACCCTTAACTACTTTTTAGGACCCTGATTGTTTCATTGATTGGTTGGTTATGCCTTTCGAGCTAACCAGTGCGCCTTCATATTTTGTAGATCTCATGAACCATGTTTTCCGAGATGTTCTTAATAAGTTTGTATTAGATTTCATCGACGACATCCTTGTCTGCTCCAAATCTGAGGAGGAGCATAAATATCATTTGGAAGTGGTGTTGGAAACATTGAGGTGACATGCCTTGAAGGAGAAATTTTCTAAGTGCCATTTATGGAAATCAAATGTAAGATTCTTAGGACATATTGTGACGGGAGATGGTATTTCAATGGATCCAGCGAAGGTGGAGACTATTCAAGAATGGAAGCAATTGCGAACTCCTACCAAGGTTTGCTGTTTCTTTAGATTGGTTGGATATTATATGAGGTTTATTCAATATTATTCCAAGATTTCATCCCATTTGACTAAGCTAACTAAGAAGGAGAAGATGTTTGTGTGGACTCCAAAGTGTGAAGAAGCATTACTGGAATTGAAGAAGAGACTTACCAGTGCACCGTTTTTGGCTGTCCTAGATGGCAATAATAGGCGCACAGTTTACACAGATGCTTATTGAGTGGGACTAGGTGCTTTGTTGATGCAACATGGTAGATTGATTACGCACGCAAGCAGAAAGTTGAAGCCTTATGAGAAGAACTTTGCTACACATGACTTGGAGTTGTTGGATGTTGTCTTTGCGTTGAAAATGTAGAGAAACTACTTGTTGGGTAAGGATATTTATTTTCTTCTTTAGTTTCTTTCTAATCTTTTGGATCCTAAAAGTAAGATTTCTTTCTTTAAATTAGGTGAAAATTTCAATCTCTTCACAGACCATTAATCCCTGAAGTATTTATTCACCTAGAAGGATCTGAACTTGAGGCAACAAAGTTGGTTGGAATTCTTGGCGGCTTTATGACTTTGATATTCTATATACGCCAGAGAAGACTAATGTGGTGGTGGATGCTTTGAGCAGGAATGTTTCTTTAACTATCTTGGAGGCACCCCGACACTTCAGGAAAGGATTACGAGGAACCAGTGAGAGGAGGAGGTACTTGAAGGTTTAATACAAGGTGTTGAGGAGGGTGGATGTTTGGATTTCAAGATAGGTAGCCAAACTGCTTTGAGGATGAACGATGGTTGTGTCCCATATGTGGATGGGCTGAGACATGAATTTTTGTTATAATGACATAAGTCCAAGTTTTCATCCAAGAGTTCTCAACATGTACAAGGATATAAATAAAGTAGTTTGGTGGCGAGGGATGAAGGACATTTTAGTCTTTGTTAGCTGGTGTTTATGCTGTCAACAAATCAAAGGTGATTATCAAAAGACAGACGAATTATTACAACCTTTAGAAATATCCAATTGGAAATGTGAAATAACGTCAATGGATTTTATCTATGATTTGCCCAAAACCAGAAAGGGAAATGAAGGAGTGTGGGTTATCATGGATTGGCTAATGAAGAGTGCACATTTTAACCCGGTCAAGCCAACTAGATCAGCAACTTTATTGGTGGAAATTTATATAAGGGAAATAGTTCATCCAACATGGAGTTCAAATAAGCATAGTAAGTAAACGAGATCCTATCTTCATGAGCCAATTCTAGGAAGCATTGCAAATAGGTTTATGAACGAAGTTAAGTATAAGTACTTCCTACCATCCTCAAACCGATGGCCAGACTAAAAGAGATAATCGCATTTTTTCATATATGCTAATAGCCTATATTCTTTATTTCAAAGGATCATATTCATTTGGTTGAGTTCTCCTGTAATAATAGCTATTAAGATAGCATTAGAATGGCGCCTTATGAAGCTCTGTACAGGGGACCGTGCAAATTGCCTGTATGTTGGGTAGAATCTAAAGATTGCTTAGTGCTTAGTCCACATATGATTCGAGAGGTTACTAAGAAAGGTGAAACGTTTAGAAGAAGGATAAAGGAAGTTCAAGATCGCCAAAAGAATTATGCTTACAAGATAAGGAAGGATTTGGAGTTCGAAGTCGGCGATGCTGTGTATGTGAAGATAACTCCCATCAATGGAGTCACTCGATTTGGAAAAGTGGGGAAGTTGGCACTTGGATACATTGGACCATTCAAGATTATAGAAAGGATTGGGTCACTTGCTTTTGAGTTACCCGAAAGGTTGTTAGGAGTCCACAATGTGTTCCATGTCTCCCATTTGAGGAAGAGCGTGTATGATCCATCTTCAGTGGTAGAAACGTCGGTTTAGGATGACTTAGAAATAGAACCAAACCTAGCGGTAGATAGACATCTAGTTAGTATTGTGGATCAAGATGAGAAGAAATCATGCAACAAGGTGGTGTGGCTGGTTTAGATTCAATGGAGCGAGAATTCCCAAGATTGCACTTGGGAAATTATGGATCACGAAAAGGAAGCTTATTCCAAATGGATACTAGAATAGTTGTTGTGTTGTTATGTCATGTATATATTGCTGTCATGGGTGCTTCTATACCTTTTGTACGAAATTTTTGGCATACATATGTGATTCCTTAGGGTTAACTTTTGTTAGTAATTTCGGGGACGAAATTCTTTTATTGGGGTAGAATGTAACGACCCTGAATTTGGTCATTTTAACTAGGAAATTATACACACACACACACACACACACACACACACTATATGATCAATAAATAGATTTTTGTAAGTAAATAAACTCATGTTAATTAATTATTAATGAGGAAAAAAATCATTTACAAAACTTGTTTACCAAATTAAATAGTCGGTAGAAAATTATAAAATGTGACTGAAGAACGTTTTTCGAAATTTTGACCTTTCGACGTCGGAAAGTTCTTGGGAATGTTGTTCGTATTTGCACACCATATGTACACATATCTTATAGATAATTAACTAAATTATAATACATTTAGGAATAGATTATCTTATGTTAATTATAATTAACAAGTGATGTGACAATTTATAACTTTAAAAATAAAATATTATATATATATATATATATATATATATATTATGTGTTATCATATATTAACATTTTTCATAATTAAACATCATTAATCATCACGAGCTTAAAGATTTGATGGGAGAAGGAGATGGATGTGACAAGAGAGAGGAGTAGGAAGATGATGTGATTTTTCAATATCCTGACATATATTATTAAATCATCGAAGGGTAAATTAGTAATTTTCTCCAATTCCTTTTGCCTATAAGTATACATCCACACACACATTCTCATTTGCTTTCTCCTCTTCACTTTCTAAAACTTCCTCTCCAAAATATCTATGGCTTCTATAGTTTGTAAAAGTTAGAAAAAATCACTCTTTTCCACTCAAACTCTCTTTAGCTCACTAAAACCATTCTACATCCATCTCTACACTTCCTCTTCTAAAATCAAATCCCCTTCCACAAAAAAACATCAGGTTGAGCCCAAATATGACCATGGCCGAGCCTAATCTAGCTGTTTAGGTAACCAAAAGCTTTTTGTTTCCAAGTTAGGACAAGTTCTAGCATATATCAAAGTTCAAGTGGAAGTTGCTTTGAGATTTGTAAGGCTTTCGGCGAGTAAACTTCTAATTTTTGGAAAAGAAAATTCCACTTGTTTTGACGTTGTATATGTTGTTAAATATGCAAGGTTGATATGTTGAATTACCAAGTGAATTGGAGAACATGTGATTGCAAGTTTGTTGTTTGAATTGGATAAGTGATTTGGTTAAATATGTGATATATTTCGATATGTATATGCTATATATGGATATGGTTGTAGACATGTTATATAGGTTATGATATGTCGGTTTTATTGGTTGTAAAACGACCCCAAGTTAGTGATGAGATGGTTGTGAACTAGTGTTGAAATGGTCGCAAAGCGATTTGAGATCCGATGGAAAGAAATAAGTTTTCTTTAGTTTGATTTTGGAAATGTTTTCCAAGTAACAACTTGTTGAAAGTTTCAAAACCTTTCACGTGAGTTTAAAAAAAGTATGATGTCATTTTAGTCAAGTGTAACTTACGCCTAGAAATCAATTCTAGCGAACTGCACTTATAGTGATAATCGCTATGGATGCATTTTAGAAAATTTCACGATTTCAAGTTTTAAGTGTTTTCTTTTGGATTGTTTTGAAAACTCATTTTGAATTAATTTAGTAAGTTAAAAGTTTAATTTTAATTATTTCATGATTTATTTATTTAATTTAAATCAATTTGGGTAATTATCAATGAATTAAGTAATTAGGTTAAATAGAGTTTATGTAATTATTCACTAAGCAAACTATTTTTTTCATTAAATGAGTATTAAATAATGATTAATTAAGTTAAAATACTAATTTTTATTTAATCAAGTTATTTATTTTAATTAATTTTTAATTAGAGCTGATTATATAATTAATTGTTACTTAATTAAAGGTTAATTATCCACTTAATGACGGTTTAATTTCTTAAATAAATGTTAATTAGATATAGTACAATAAGGGTTTAATTATAAATAAAATTTGGATTATTAATTATTTAATTTTGATTTAAGTAAGATTAATTAAGGTTTGATTGAGTTTAAACTTATGATTTAGTTAAAGTTTATTTGTTTTTAGGTTTCTTTAAAAACCTAATTGGTTATTTATCTTTAACCAATTTTCTTGTTTAAGTGAATTTTTTTAAAACCAAGGATCTCTTATCAATGTTACTAAGTAGCCAGATGAATTATAGTTGTTGTAAGAAAATGATGATGCATTTTTACTAAAGGTAAGTCGACTTGTACTCATCACATCCGCACCTCTTAAAAGTGATAAATACAAGGGGTTAGTTTTGACAAGCAGGTCATGATAATCTACGCATATGGAACATATGTTCATATGTAAATCTGCATACCCTGATAGTGGGATAGTCCATAATAAATAACTTAACCTTTAAAATTATTGAAGGTTGGTTTAGAGAAACCAAGATTAGATATTAATTATTATCTGAAAACCATTTTGAAGCAACGTAAACGTTCGAATTGGAAAGAGTAAAGGCAAGGTCCATGATAAAGAATTTGAAGTGCAAGGGTTATTTGCTACTAACCCTAAGGGTGATTCCAAAATGGGTGTAGTGGAAATAGTACCTCCGTTTCGTTCATCTCCTAAGTGACTTGTATGAATGAATGCTGACATTGTGTCAACATCTCGAAGCCGATGTAGCATTCTAAGTGGAAGTGCTTTAGAAAAGGTAAATGTAGCCTCAAGCCTCATCAAAAAAAATGACCAAAACAGGGTATGCGACAGGGCTATGTGGGTTGCTCCATAAGGGTATGTCACCACCGTATCTAGAATCGAAATTTGACCTATTTTTTTCTACGCTTCGGTACAGTTGCTGATCCCAACTGTGGTGACGAAATATTCAGTACTACTAGTCAAGTGGTAAGACGATTCTGTGTAGCAGGTGTACAAGTTGTTCTTGTCAAACCCCAGGTGTATTTTATCAAGAGGTGCATCTTCGAAAGTTAGTTCCTTACTTGGTCATGTATGGAATCCATTGTCCAATAAGTGCCGTATGGAATTAGTTGAGCCCAAATATGGTTAAATGTGGGATGCAAGCATTTTGCTATGTTATATCTTACTTGAAAACCCTAGACGTTATTATAATACCATTGAATTTCAATACAAAGTGTTTGGGTTATCATAAGGTAAAAAACCATCCGTGTTTGTGTGCGGCATAGTCTTACGAGATACCTTTGATTTTCAATTTGTTTTATGAAATTAAGAATTAAGTTGTTTGAGTTTACTCACACCAAACCCATGTCTGACCTGAATTTTTAATTTCTTTTCTTAAAACCCTTGGGTACTCAAATTTATATAAGTAGCCAAGTGATCCGGGTTCTCATGATAACATTTTGGAAGAGCTGGAGTAAGTGGCTTTACCGATAGCTTACTAGTATCTATTTCCACTATGTATGTATATATATATATATATATATATATATATGTATGTATGTATTTTGGACTTTTGATGTAAGGACAAGTAGTTATAATTGTCCTAGTGTGGAGCTTATACGATTATGACTCTGATGTATTATGATAGCAGTGAATATGTATAATCCTATGTTATATATTATATGTCGTTCCTTTCCGGTCCGAGATTCTGTGATTGTTAAATTTTTTCAAATCGTTCTTTTTGTTTTACCCATAATGACTCGCCTTTTGAAGTAAGAAAGGTGGTTCATTACAACTTTAGCAGGTATAACTCATTAAGAGATAGGGTAATGGAATGTCTTATTATGAGTTGAGTGTATTATATATATGAGAATGCGTATTTGTTATTGTTATATAAATGTTTTGTATAATGTTGTTTGGCCTGTTGAGTGGCTTATGGGTTTTGGTCAATACTAGTGGTCATCGTTATCGATTGGGATCTACAAACACAACAAGACAAACTGACACAGTATTGTTTTTGAAATTGGTAAATAAAATAATGTTACCTAAGATTATAATCTATACATAAAAGAATAAATTTCATAAATTGATATAGTTATTTATGATGTGTTTGTTTATCAGGAAATAATAATATTCGATTATTGTAATTTATTATTTGATTTGTTATGCTCGACTAGTTTATGAGCATGGTTGGGTAGAAAGTAACTAATAGGAACATTGAAACGAACACGACTCAAATTTTTCGACCCCGAAAATTCGACACTAATACGTTCACTGTATAAGTGCCGAGCATCCGAATGCCGAAAATTCGATATTGTTAGGGTAAAGAAGAAAAAGAGGTAGAAAAAGAAACAGAAAACAACAGCACAAAATCTCACAATCGAAGCGGATCAAACTATAATATCAAATAACAACATTTATTTTAAGAAAGTTGTAAATGTCAATTTACATACAATATATCAGAGCACAATCATTCACCAATAAACTGGACAGTTATAATAACCTGTCCTAGACTACTATCAATACAATCTCAAATACACAACGGAATATACTCCATACGTCCTTGCCATCCAGCTTGTCTCCTGAACTCTAGAACGTCTAGCCTGAAAATCTATAATACTTGGTCCAACCCGAGTATTACAATAAAGTAACATCCGAGTCAGGCTATAAACCAGCATGAGTAAACCCATATAACTTGAAATACTAAGTTATAAAACTTCTTTAAAAACCAGGGTAACTCGTACCTCACTATGAGTTCTTATCTTGCTATAGTCAAACACTTATTACACAAATCCATTGATATTCTAAAATAATATCTAAGTACCGTTACTTAGTTTCAATGGTCCAACTTACTTAATTCATCCCATTCCATCCTATTTGATTTTATAATCAAATCGAAGTGGTTCCGGATATCACTGATATCCGTCCCCGATCTCTTCGAATTTAATGCCATCTTTTAAGCCAAGTTGTTTAAGTTAAGATAATTCAATTTAAACTTTCAGAATGTCATATTCACACAGAAATTTCCACCATAGATATCTGTTTAAACAAATGTCTCACATTTATCAACTTCTTAATCCAAAGCATTTCATATCACAGAATATCACAGGTTAACCTACTAGACATATTAATCAATCCAAGCATTCAATATAATTTAATCATCCATAAGCAAACTTAATTAATCAGACAATTTATAATCAATTTAATTTAACACAAAATAAATTAATTATTTATGAATTTATTACTTATAATCGTGCTTAATTATCACTGATTAATTACAAGCCATTTTACTTTATTTTAGTTAATTATTGGAATTAATTAATCATCATTTACAATTACTTAAGACCTTACTTAAATAAAAGTATAACCATTTCCCTTAATTATTAACTTAATTATATTTAATTTTATTTAAATGAACTTAAGAATTAATTTAAACAATAGACATATAACCAAATATTCCCGGTTAATTAGTTTAAGTTAAAAGGTATTATTATAAAACCTCATACTAACCTAACATTTAAATAGAACATTTACCGTTAAAGAAGTTGGTTAAGAAAGTTATTTTTAAAACTTGTTTTGTTTTTAAATTTAAAAAAAAACAATTATCAATACCCTATAGTACAGACCCGAGTAAAACCCTATACTAACCCGACCCTAAACCCTAGTCAAAAGCCCTTCTTCCCCCATGCTCCCTCTTCTATTCTACTCACGTACACACCCGAACCCATCTGGTACAATCCCCGATCCAAACCTACTCTTTCCCCTCTCCTTCTCTTCTTCTTCTCCTCCTAATCTAACCCTCTAGCAAAACCACCCGACACACAGACACATGTGTACATGCATACACGAACGAAACCTCTCTGACCATCGTTGCCACCACTAGCAAGTTGCCGTCGACCATCTCGACCCATTCAACCACCCAGAACTCCATTCGACTCAACATAATGAAATCGAGCAAGTCGAGCACTTCGCTGGAACAATACCCGAACAAAAACATGCCTCACACCACCGCCTCCTACCACCAGAGAACTCATCGATCAACCCAAATCATTGCCACTGTCCCGTGCTTCTTTTCCCTCGCCTCCGATCAAATCCGATGCGACCACGACGACGCATTGGCCTCGACAACCTCGCCACCTCGAGAAGGGTCATAAACCCTTGATCCTATTCGCCGTGCCATCATGGTGATCTAGAAAATCACTGGCCATTTTTCCCTCAATCCCCACACACCCAACTACCTCCAGCAACGAGCACGATACACCCCCATCCTTCGATCGTCGAAATTTGACCAAAACCCGATTATCGTTCAACTCACAATATCTCAATAAATACGAACTTAAAAATCTTGATATCATTATCAAAAATCATGATTTTTAAGCACAAATCTAGTTATATATGTGAAGCTTGAAATTATGATAGTCGAATTTCCTAATATATTTGTTCTTACTGTATAACTTAATTCTCTCAAAGAATTACTTAATAATTCCATTTGAAATTATTTTTAAAAATGGTATTACATTCATTCAAAACAAGTTTCCTTTAAACATTATATCTTATAATTGCTTTAATGAAGAGAGTTTAATTTTTTGAGTGATTATTGGTTCTGTTAAACAAGAATCAGAGACCAGACTTATATTCATAGACATGCAAATATACTATACAACAACTTCATATTTATCTACCAGGCAAAACATCTGTTTCATCCATGCAAGTCATTTTCATGTCAATACTACCATAAATCATTACATGAGCAGTGATATAATGAAGTTTAGGTTGAGAAAGTGATGTTTACTCACTTTTAAAATGTTGAACAGAGAAGGCTTTGAAAATTTGAAAACTAGAAGTTTGATAATTGATTTGAAAACTGCTACAGATCTGCTTGATTTTAGTTGAGTTGATCTAGGATCTTTGCTTAAATTCAGTTTGAAAACTTAAAGTAGTTGTTTAGTTTTTTGTTCTTTTTATTCTCTGGTTTGGTTTTTTTTGAAAGATGAAGAAAAATGAAAGGTAAAAGAAAGGATATATATATATATATAAGTATTGTACAGCCTAGTTCTTTAAACCATTATATATATATATATATATATATATATATATATATATATATGAAGAAAACAACTAAATTGACACTTGTAAACAAGAATCCCTTCCTGGCTTACAAATGTTTTATGCATGTATTTTATATTTTATTATCTTTATATATTATGTTTATATTTTTATTTATACATTTTCTTTTTATTTATTTGATGTAACTTTAAAAGAAAAATATTAAGCCTTTTTATTTTTTCTTATTTTAGCTTAAGCTATTTGTATTTTAATTAATAACTATGTATATACTTTAGTTTTTTAAAAATGTAGAGTTTTTAAATCTAATTTATTTTTAAGATATTTACTTTGAATTTCAAATCATAGTTTTATTCACAAACCATAGATGTATATGAATAATAGTAAAATAGCTAGCACAATTTATTTGCTTTGAAATGATAAGTTTTGCAAATTTAAATAATTATATTAGAAGATTATCAAATAAATATTATATCTAGATTTTTTTTATTATCAGAATTTATTTTTTCAACTTACAATCAATATTTTTAATAATTTAATCCAGTTAATTACCAACTAATAGATGTCCAAAAATCTGGGTTATCACATTCCTCCCCCTTTAGAACTTTTCATCCTCAAAATGGAGCGAAGCAAAAAAATTAATTACAAAGGTTATTATTAGTTAAATTATTCTTAAACATTTTAACTCTTAACTCTTTTTATTTAAATTTTTAAAACACTTTAAAATCTACATGATATTACCAAAATAGCTTTATAAAGATACTTTTTATAACTTGAGGTCTTAACAAGTCCATCCTTGTTCTCACAGAAATTCAGTCATACATTGACCCGACGTAGGACTGAAAATCCATAAGTACTTAGCAGACCCATTTTCAACATCCAGTGAAAAAACTTAGAAAACATTTTGTGAAAATGTAGAAAACATTTTTCTGAGAATGCTTCGGAAATCATCACCCCCTCCATGGTCACTGTTAGCCAAAGGATTACATCGCCATCCCAGCGAAACTATAGAGAATTGTAGGCCTCTGCGCCCTTCGATTACACCATGGATCTGCCACAAATTGCAGCTATACCCAGGGTTACGTTGCCATCACGACAAAAACCATGTAATTGTAGGCATCAGCGCCCTCGAATTTTGCTGCCAAATGAAACTTCACCATACAGACTGCATAGATCGCAGATTACATCAGTCGAGTCCCAATGTAGCCTGTAGGCACTTAACGCCACACGACTTTCGCTATGTCTTCATATATCGTTGTCTACCAAAGTTACATCGCTTTCCCAACGAAATCAAACGTAGACCTTAGGCAATCACTACCCCTTGACTTCCGCTATGGTGCATAGTAGATCGTAGTTACACCGAGCTACACTGTCATCATAGCATAACCCCAATGTCTCTGTAGGAATCAGCGCCTTCGACTTTCGCTACCCCAACCACAATCCTCAAGAACTTCAGTTTGTCCGGACATCCTCTGGGATCAAATTTCCCTTTAGGGCTCAAGGCAGAACCACCCCATGGATCTCCTACTAAGTTTCAACTCTAAATCGGATTGCCTTTTCCCCATAGCATTCTCCAAACATTTTTATACTATACACATACAGTATCTTTCAAATCATATTCTTATAGGTATCACATATAAATCCCATTTTCACAAAATCGATATCTCAAAATCAATATGTAATATCCCGGGAATTTTGGACAATATAAATTTAATAATCCGTGTTTAAATTTAAGTTGAATTGATAATTTTTGTTAATAAATTTGATTTGATTTAATAATCTTCTTTATTTAAATATTTAATTTGTGAATTTATTTTTAATAAACTGATAAAATTGTTTTCTATTTAATAATGTATATGTATTTGTATATATTTTAAATAGATAAGTTATTAAATTAGTATAGCATAATTTTAATATTTTGAAATTAGGAATTGTGATTTATTTTTGGATTTAAGCTCTTCAAAAATATTTAATAAAATACTCTATGATTTTAAATATGTGAGATAAATGTTCTATTGGTTTAAAGATTCATTTTAACTTAAGTTTGAATATTAAAATAAGTTATAAAATGTTTGTGTTATTCTTTTTAAAATATTGATTTATAAAATGTGATTTGTTTATTTAAATATGAAATTTAAAATACAATTAAAAATAAGAAACATGTATTCAAATAAGTTATAATCTCTTTATAAATTTATTTCAAGTAATTTAAAATATTATTTTCAAATGATTTATTTGTATATTATTTATTTTTTTAGCAAAGGCTAGCGGGGTTAACAGGGCCCCTACCTGATTTTATTGCAAAACCACAATAAAATACAAATTAGAAACACACGGGGATAAACAAAGGAAAAAACAAAAACACAAAGCAAACAAAACAAGCTACAACCCAAAAACACCAACTATCTCCAAGCATCTCTGAATATCGAAGGAACAGAGGGTTGCATCTTCAAAGCCATATAAATTTCTGTCCTCAAAACTTCCCATAACACCTGCCCATCTCTCCTCTTCTTTTCAAAAGAAATCATGTTTCTTTCAAACCACACTATTGCCATATACCTCTTCATGCAGATTGTAAGGCATCTCGCTTTCATTGTTCGCCACCTTGTTGCTTTGTATATCATGTCTACTTCCAGCAACTAGCATCATCTTGTCAAATAGCATCATTGTGTAGGGACATTGCGAAAACAAATGGTGCACAGTCTCTGGTTCATTAGCACAGAAAACACAAGACAAACCAGTATCATATCCTATCTCCATCAACTTGCTTTTAGTTAACAAAGCATTTTGAAGAACTTTCCAAATCATCAGATTAACCCTTGGAGTTGAATCAGAAGTCCAAATGACCTTACTCCATTTAAAAGCTTGGTTGTTGGGGCTGTGCAGATGCTTATACACAAGAGTGACAGAGTGAGGCTTAGCATTCCAATGCACAGCATCAACATCAACAAGAGGGTAGCAATTTCTTTGTATTTCATTCCAAACAGACCTTATGATTTGGTTAGAAGAATATGGAAGTTGCAGATAACCATGGGTAATAAAATCCACTGCTTTGGCTTCAATAGGAATACCAGATTGTTGTAGCTTTTGAGAGGTGAGAAGAATATGCAATAACACACCTTTGGCAACCCATGGATCGTACCAAAATTTTACATCAGATGAGTTTTCCAACCTATGCACAATGAGGGGAAGCAAGGTAGCACGCGATCCCAGGATCTTTCTCCATGACCAACTGCATGTTTGGGAGTAGGCAAAGTCCAGAAACTCGCCCTACCAATTCTATATGCCCAAACCCAATTAACCCACCCAGAATTCTTCTTGACAAGTATGGAATTAAGATGGGTACTGAAAGCAGCTATATTCCAGTTGACAATGTTTATAACTCCTAGCCCTCCAACATTCAAGTACTTTTCAAAAAGACTGAAGGAACATGGCAGAGGCTTCCTGTTATTGATGGAGCCAGTCCAAAAAAAATCTAAGCATTGCACTTCTGACCTGATACAAAAGTTTAGCAGGCAAGACAAAAGCTTTAGACCAATAAACTATCATAGAAAATGCAACTGATTTGATAAGAACAAGCCTTCCCGCCTGGGTTAAGTATCTGTTAGACCACCTGTCAAGTATAGATACTATCTTGGTATACAGGGGGAGGCAATCGGCAAATTTCAGTCTGGAGGTTAAGAGCGGGAGGCCAAGATATGTCATACTAAAAACCATACTTTGAAGACCAGTGAGATGGATCAGGCCAGTGGATAGATTGGAGGTGATACCAGCAAATGCTATACTAGATTTCGAACAGTTTAGCTGCAACCCAGTCATCAAGTAAAAATCAGACAAAGTACTAATTACACATTGAATCGAGGGAAGTTGAGGCTTAGTAAAAATCATTATATCATCAGCAAACATCAGTGTAGTAACATTTTTAAGCTTGGACTTGGGATGGTACCTGATCAGACCAACAGTGTACTTGGTTATCATATATCTAGTGAGCACTTCCATCACAAGAAGAAATAAGTAAGATGAGATCGGATCACCCTGCCTTATACCCTGCCTACTCTTGAAGTAACCAACCGGTCGTCCGTTAAGAACAATGGAGAATCTAGCAGTTGAAATACATTCATAAACCCACCCTATAAATGGCTTTGGGAAATTCATTAAGGCCATAATACGCACTATGGTAGACCAGTGAATGGAGTCATATGATTTCGTAATGTCAAGCTTTAGCATTGCAGATGGTGGAGCATTTGTTCTCGAGTACCCACAAAGAAGCTCTTAGGCAAGAAGAGTGTTGTCAAATATACTTCTGTTGGGAAGGAAGGTAACCTGATTTTGGGAAATGATTTGTGGGAGGACTTGCAATGGCCTAGAAGCACCATCACCATAATTCTCAGCTGCCCAAGCCTTCAATTGCTTTTTAACTTGTTTAAGCTTCCGGCATAGAATAAACATAGGGTTACCATAACAATGAGAGGACCAAGCTAAACCCACAATTGGTTTGAATTCAGAAGAGCTGGTCCAATCATTAAAAAATTTGAAACTTCTTTTTTCATTATTCATATTGGGACCATTAGCAAGAATCAAAGGGGAGTGATCAGAGAGAATGGGTTGGATAAGATTGACGGCGAGATTGGGCCAGACAGATTGAGCTTTGATGTTGCAGAAGGCATGATCAATAGTGGAGAAAGTTCTGACTCCACTCCTACTTTTATTATTCCATGAGTATCTTGCACCAGAAGAATGTAACTTGATGAGGTCAGAATCAGATATGGCACTGTTGAAAGATAGGATATGCTTTGGAAATAAAGGCTGACCACCAAACTTGTCATCAAGCTGAAGGCAGCAATTAAAGTCCCCCCCCCGACCAGCCATGGATGCGATTCTTGCCTTAGATATGGCAAGAAGTCAAAAAGTTTTTGCCTTGAGGCAGCAGAGTTATCTGCATAAATAAAGGTAAAGTAAAAAAGAAGATTTGGATTGCTGGCAGATGATTTTGGAATGAATGAATTGCCTAGAAGAAAGAACAGAGGAGATGGAATATGATCAAAAAGGATGAATATCCTACCATATTCAGCATCAGATAGGTTATGGAGAAAATTCCAATTAGGATTGATGTAACTGGCAGCCCTAGCAGTTAATGCAAGATTGAGTTTTGTTTCTAGGATAGCAAAATTTTTGAGTTTATGAAAATGGATAAGATTTTTAACTTGGTCAAGTTTCAATTGACTATGAGCACCCCTAATGTTCTAAACACCTATGTTTTGTAACATCGTTAACTAAAGAGATTGATGTATAATGTTCTTTCTGCTCCTGGTTGCAGGAGATTGGGAAGCATAGGTTCCAGTCTTTGGTTTTGATAATTTCTTAGCTGCCAGTCTTGAATTACTAGCAGTATTACCATGGCTATTGTCTTTACACAATTGTTTTCCTTTGTCATACCATCCTGGAATAATTGCATTGTTAACATAAGGGAAGAGGGGGTTGAAGAAAGAATTGTAGAGGACGAATTTTTATTGTAGGGAATAGGAGAAGATGAAGATGGAACAGTTGAAGATGGCACAGTGAGATTAGATGTAGAAGCTGAAGGATTATCATGTATTGAACAGGCAAGTTCAAAAATGTTGTTTGCGTAATTATTGATGATACTGATTTCAGAGGCAGGCATGTCTTGGTTATTTATGTCATAAGTTGCCTCCAATTGTGCTTGACCAGAATTAGTATGAAGGGAACCTTCATGTTGGGTGTTCTCGGCACTGATATGCACATACACAGTTGGATCACCATGCACAGGGTTAAAAACATGTATTTCGTCACTATCAGCAACTTGGATGCAGTTACCAGAAAGTACCCTGCCTTCTTCGAGTATTTCTCCCTCCTCAAATCCTATTACATCATTATTGCTTTTACCTCCTCTACCTGCACAGCTTTATTTGTTGCTCCTGATATTTCATCTGCAAGCACTTGAAAACAATTGACCATACTATTATCAATATCAGGTATAGACAGAGATTTATGCCTATCAAGTATTGCTCTATCCTTGGAACTACCCTCCCTGTTTGCACTGGTACGCTGCAAAAACTTGGCACCAACAAAATCACTTTGTTTTTCACCAACTTCTACTTGACTGCTTTCATTGTTCTTGCTTTTATTGTAACTAACCCTTTTCCAAACCTGTTTTGGAATTCTATTTGTGCCCATCAGCCCATTCTTGCCGTTCACTGCCTCCCTTATACCATGCGATACATTTACTTCATGATTAGTGACCTTAGCTTCAAACGAAGCAAAAGAGCAGTTACTGTCAGAATGACCAAATTCTTTACAATTTACACACAACTCTGGTTTCCATAAGTATTCAACTGAAACTTTATGGTCAGTGCCATCCATCAACTTTACTAGAAAATTATTAACTAGCTCTTTGTCAGATGTTGCTTCAACTAAGCATTTAGCATACGTTATCCTTTCCAATCTCTCAGTTGACTGATCCATGCACAGAAATTTCCCCACACTCGTCGCCAACCAATTTATACCATAATGTGACCAGGCATAAAGTGGTATATTATATAACTTTATCCAAACAGGAACAGAACGAATTGTCCCACAACTATAACCTACCGTTACATCCCATGGCTTTAATATAAACAATTTGTTTCTCATAATAATAGGATCTGATTCAGAGATCCTTTGCTATCGTCAGCAGAAGAAAAATTGAAAAGGAATAGAAAACCATCAGACTTAACTTTAACTTCACCTCTGAGCTTCCAAACTTTCTTCAGGTGATGCACAACAGACACATAAGGCAGAGGTTTATCCAGGAAAAACCCAACAAGGTAATGCTTCCACACAGCAGTGCCAGCTTGAATAATATCACTTGATGGCACGAGCACGTCACCAGAGAACTGAAGTGGAATTTCCTGGGAATGTACATGCCAGCATTTCGTGGCTTCGATTTGAAAAGCGAGGTCCAAGGCACAGAGTCAAGAGCAGAAGAATGGGTTGGAGGAGGAAAGGGACAGAGGGAATCAGAAGGAGACAAGCTTGAAAGGAACTGAACAGAGTTATCGATAGGAGGAGGATCAGACGACGGAGGAGGAAGACTGGAAGGGGGAGCTGCGACAGGGACAGATGGCTGATGTGACAATGGTGGAATAGGACTGATAGACGGCGGTAAGGTTGAAAGAATGGGGAGGACAAAGGATGGAACAGAAGAAAGGACGGGAAGAAATGGAGAAGTAACAGTCCCCATGAATGAAATTATTAAACTTTGGGGCCAAGGAAACTATGTTTGCCCTGGCCTTCGGTTCGCCGGTTTTATAAGTGGTCGTGCACTATGTCTCATTATTATGGCCGCTGGGATTCGAACCGGTGCCACTACAACAATATGTAGCAACTCCACTATGTCTCATTATTATATTATTTTCATTTATAATAATACTTTGCTTTATTCTTTAATTTTTTTATCGATACATAACTAAGTATTAAAAACTAATTAATTAAGTTAACTTTCATTAACACTTAATCAAAATACTAATTGCTTAAAAGATACATGTGTAAGAATCTTAAAAACCTAAGTTAACAAGTGTTATGTATTTAAGCATGAGAATCTACAAGTGTCCATTTCTTTTACAAGTGTCATGTTTCAATTTTTATTTTTCTTTGATTTTTAATTAAATTATAAACAAGTTATAAATTTGCATTTTCTTTCTTTCCTTTCCTTTTCTCATTTTCATTTCTCAACAAAGAAATTTTCATCTGAAACCCCTCTTCATAATTCAAGCTCCTGTAACCAAATGCAAAGTCAAATGCCTAGCAAACTGCATATCTCAAATCTGTAAACCAACTTGCATTCAACTCCTCAAAAGTACAAATCTGCATTTCAATTTTAATCAAGAAAACCTACATGTTCTTGTAAACTAAAGCATGCATGTCATCCCTGTAATCAACTTCCAAAATGCACAGCATTTCTCAAATCCCTTGTCCATTTTCAAAATCTGCATCCTCCAAGATGAAGGCCTGCATTCAATTGATTTTTTTAAAACTCTATAAACCTGCATTTTATCTAGAACATGCAAATTAAATCAAGTATGAAGACCTGCACTTTTCTAAAGTCTGGAAATTAGGCTACTTGCATGTAGAACCTGGGGACAAATGCAAATGTAAAACATCAGCGTGCATGTAAGGTTAAGGAGCAATAGCATTTTTTAAAAAGCATTCAAGCTACTGCATGCAAATTAAAGGCATTCAAGCAAATTTTCAAAAAGGATTTCAAAAAGGCTTTTCAAAAATCTGGGCTCTGCATAATTAAGGTGAGTAACCTTCTTTTGTAAATTAAAGGTTAAAATTTGTTGCATGATAAAACAAATAAATAAATATTTCTTGTGTTTAAGCTTACTGTCTGATGTGTGAATTGCATATATATGTATACTGTTAAAAATTGCTATGCTCTGTCTTGTTACCTGGTTCAAGTTTCAAATTAGATTCTTATATCCTTAATTTGTCTTTGTTAAATTATAGGATATAGATAAGATATGTAGGTTAGTTTCAGAATTTTGGCTTTAAGATTTTATTTAAGTAAAATTTGAATAAAACTTACTGAAAATAGGTAACAGAGCATTAGAAATTTTGTAAGTGAAAATATGAAACTATGCAAATAAATGTTTCAGGGTTTCAACTCAAAACATCTTACAAAATTAAGATTTTTAAAAATAATATTACCATTTATAATGTTAGAAACAAAATACAGTTTTGAAATTACTGTATTTTACATATTAGCTAAGTACAGTTGAAGCTTGCATTGGATTTGGGTGAATTTGATTCTGAAGATAGTGTAGCTATCAAAGATTATAGGAAAAATACTGGATTGGATTGAATTTCAATTTTGGTGTTGTAATTTGGGAATTACAGTTAGGAACCCTAGTTTTACTGGGTTTAAGGAATTGAGTGCTGTGGCTTCAACATTGGATCGAGTTCAACCATTTTTGGCGTGTGGGTAGATGATGTATTGATGGAGTCATCGCGGGAGTATGGAGTGTGATGGTGGTCGGAGATGGGAGTATTTGATGTTGACAGGTTTGGTTGGGTTGGGTTGTGATCTTGTGTTTTCAGGTTTTGGTTTTAGTATGAATTCAAATTCGAGATGAATGTTTGGGGATTTGAGGGTTGAAGGGTGTAGTGGGGTTACTGGTGATGGGGCATGGCCATTGATGATGGTCATAGGTGGCCGGAGTTGGATTATGGGTGCACAGGGAGGTGTGTGCAGGTTGTGTTAATTTTTGGGTTGCAGGGTTATTTTCTCGGGATGGTCTCGGGTAAATTGAAGGGTGACTCGAAGTAGGGGTGGTGTAGACTCGAAGTAATTTTATTGGTAGCTCGGGTTTGTATAAGTGTTTCAGGTTTTAATAAACCTACTGAAACCAGTTTTCCAGGTTTATAAAAATTGAAGTGGAAATTTGAAATGCAAACTAAAATTTTAAAACTAGTTTGAAACCTGAATTTAGTTATAAATTCAAATAATTTAAGTCTTGATATTTGTAGTTATTCAGATTTTAAATTTTAGTTTGGTTTCTAAATCTAAAATCAGAAAACTATGTTCTATTTTAAAATTTAAGTGTAAAATTTAAATTGTAAGATGAAGTTCAAAATGGAATTTTTAAACCTGAAATGTAATTATGAATTTAATAATTTAAATCTTGGATTTTGAAACATTTTTGAATTCAAAAATGTAAAATGTTTAAACTAAGGCAGAAAATCGTTTTTCTGTTTAAATTTAAAAGTAAATATTAAAATGTAACTGAAAATTTAAAATAAAGTTTAAATCTGAAAATTGAAACTTAGCAAATGAATCTGAGTTTGAATTTAAATCTAGGAATTCAAATTTAGATTTTAGACTTTTTAAAGTATAAAGGAACCTTGGTTTTGAATTTGAAATATGAGTTTTAATTTGTGAGATAAGATAAGTTTAAATTCTATTTTAAAACCTAAACTTTTATTTTAATGTCAGTTTTTAAAATAAAATAAGTTTTTTTTTTTAAATTTGAATTTGTTTGAAATAAATTTGTTTTATAAAACTTTTAGTTTATAAAAGTTATGTTTTGAACATGTTAGATAAAAGGTTTTTTTAAATAATTTAAAACCTTGTTTAAATAAAGTTGTATTCATTTTAAAATCTTAAAACTTTAAAGTGAAATTTAAAGTGATGTTTAAAAACAAATTTGTTTAAAAATACTTTATATAAGAAAATGTTTCTTAATTTTGAACTTAAGAAATTGGTTTCATTTAAATTATTAAATAAATTTAAATGGAATATCAAATTTTTAATTAATTAATAATGTGGATGATTAATTATGTAATTAATATTTTTTAAGTTAATTAATTAGATTTGAGATTAATTAATTAAGGTTAATTAATCTATAATTGAGGATAGTTAATTAAATTTTAATTAATGATTAATATTTATTTAGTCAAGTGATTAAAGATAAATTAGATTTTAATTAACACTTAATTAATTAATAATTAGAGATTAATTAAATTGTAGTTAAATATTAATTAATTAATAATTAATAATGATTTGTATAAGTTAATTTCTTAATTAAGTAATTAAGAAATGTTAATGAAGGTCATTAACTTAAGATTATTTAACAATTAATTAATGTGATTAATTTTTAATAATTAATTAATTAGATTAATTAATTAAAAATAATCAATTGTTTAGGTTTAATTACTTAATGAAGCAATTAATGAATTAATTACTTGGTGTAATAAATTTGATTAATGTGATTAGTTTGGATTAATTAAGTTGAATTAATTTAAACATTTGTAGATTGTTTGATTATTACTTTATGTAACTTATGGATTTGTAATTACTTAAGGAAGTAATTAATTAAATAATTACTGAATGTAATTAAAGATAATTATTATAGAAGTAATTTGGATTTAAATTACTTTGGAAATTAATCAAGTGATTAATGAAGATAATTAATTAAGAGTAATTAATTTATGGGATGAGTAATTAAAGTAGTTAATTACTAAATGGTTATTAATCAAGGGTGATTAATATATATGGGTTAAATTGAAGATTAATTACTTATGTAATTAATTTATATTAAGAGATTGATTAAATGTAATCAGAAATCATTAATTAATTAATTAATAATGTAATTTGGAATTGATTAATTAAGGTATAATTAATAATGAAGTAATTAATAAATAAATGATTAATGTAATTAATTTTAGTTAATTAATTAATTAAGCAATTACAAGTTAATTATGTGTAAAGAATTAAGTATAATTAACTTGTGTAATTAATATTAAAGGCTAATTATTTATTGTAATTAGAGATTGTTAATCAGTAATGATTAATTGAAATGAATATTGAGATGATGATTTATAAATTGATTTGTAATCAATTGAAGGTTAAGTTAAGCAGGATTATGATGATGAAGTAATTAATTTAATTTATTTTAAATTAATTAGAGATTAAGTGATTAATTTAATTCATTTTAAATTAATTATAAATGGTGGATCATTAGATCATTGCTTACGTTTGATGTTTTGTATTGGTTGTCTGGTATGGTTGTAATCTCAGCTATGAGATGGAAAATGTATGGATGCATTGGCTGCTTTTGAATGATAATATGAATTATCCGATTATGATATGTATTATCTGTTGATAATGATAATGTTGATTATCTATTGTGTTGTGAATTATCTATCTGTGTGCATATAGATAATTAAATTGAATTGTTTTAAACTTTAAACAACTTGGACCTTAAAAGACACGCTTTGGATTTCGATGAGACCGGGATCGGGTTTCCATATTTGGATATCCGAAAACCACATCGATTCCAATTAACGTTAGGTCGTTAATCCAAGTGGAGCGAGTGAAGACTCGAGGTGTAAGGGCTATACGTCAGTATAACTCTGTGGGTGATTCCATAATGAGTTTGACGGAATAGTACTTATAGGTTCGAGATGGTGATTCAGAGTGCAAGGGTTATTGTCGTTAACTCTAAGAGTGATTCCAAAATGAGTGTAACAAGATAATGCCTTCGGTTTCATTCGAACCCGGAACGAACTTGTATGGATTGAATGCTTTCAGAACATCGTCAGGTGGACGATGAGCATTCTAAGTGTTATGTCCTATTAAGGTAATCTTAGCCTCAAGCCTCATCAACCGGGAATGGTTAAAACAGGGGAGGTGCACCAAAGCTTCATGGGTAGCCCCCACTTGAGAGCAAGATTTATCCATGTCTAGAGGTCCCTTTATTTTCGGCTTAGTGGTGCGGTTGCTGATCACAATGCGTGGTTGTCTTGTTCGGAACTATTCAGTAAGGAACGGGTCCGGATTTGTGTTGCAAGAAAGCGGGCATACTCCTCGGTACGGTGATCTAGGCCACGTACTGTGACGGGCGGTACCCCAGTAGCCCAGCCATTGATGGAATTCAAAATCCAATAAGTGCCAACGGTTTTGATTGTATTACTCACTTTTGTGGCTAGTAGCTGGAATTTAATAAATGTAACAATTTCGGCTATTTCTTATTTACTTGAAAACCCTAGACACTATTATAATATCATCAGATTTCCTATCAAATGTTTTGGTTAGCGTAAGGTAAAAACTTCTCCATGTTTATGTGTGGGAAGTCTTACGTGATCCCTTTTCTTTTCAAAGGTTTTTCCAAGTTAAGCAACTTTAACCTGTTACTCACACCAGACCCATGTCTGACCCGGAGTTATTTCTGTTTTTCTTTAACTCTTGGGTACTCAAATTTTTACGAGTAGCCAAGGGAATTCAGGTTAGGATTCAGGATAGCTTTATAGAATTGTGGAGGAGCAAAGGGAGCAGGAGGCTTCTGCATATAGTTATTTAGTTTTCCGCTGTGTTGGTATCTCTGAGTGTTTGTCTGTAATGTATTGAGTTGTAATAACTAGACAGGTATTTATAACTGTCTAGTATATGTTGTATTGTATGTGTAACTCTGATATTTGATGTGTACTATGTAATACTTATGTTATTAATATAATTTATTCGTTCCGCTGTTGAGAGTCTTGTGTTGTTTCTTCTTTCTCTTCTTTCTTTTCTCTTTTCTATCCCTTTCTTTCTTAAGGATGATACGACTTTTTGTGGAGAAAAACGGGTCGTCTCAGCTGGTATCAGAGCGCTAGGTCGAGCGAATGCCTAGTCTCTGGAGTGGTGTCTATCTTGAGAGAGCTTATTTGTATTTTTAATATATATATATATATATAATTGTTTCTACCTATTAGTTGGGTTACCCGTTCAGGTTTTCCAGTATAAGTTATAAATGTAGATGAGGTAAAAGTGTGTGTAACATGACTACCATTGGTTGGAGTTTGAATGGATGAGGTTGGAAGTATATTTGTCGAGACTGTAGACCTAATACCGTCTCGAGTAAGTTTTGCTTGGTGAAAGGACTTCATCGATCTCTGAAGGTAACCTGTTAAGATTCGGAGTTCATCTTTGAAGTACAGAATTGAGTTTGGATCCGTCGATAAGGCTGAAGCAAGTGAGTGATGATATCTTGATATCTCAGGAAGTTGTAGCTGCGTGATGAGATGCAGTGACTATGAATATTTCCTAAGATGTTTCTTTGGAACAAGAGTAAGAAGTGAATCTGCTTGGTGTTGTGGTTGAGTCCAGCAGAGGGTTCTGAGTTGGTAAGGAGTCTTCTGGCTGAGTAGTTTCTCTGAAGTGGAGATCAGAAGCAGCAGAGTGGATTCATTTCTCTGGTGAGTTGGCTAGGCCAGCATAAGCTGTTCTGTTTGGTTGAGAGAGAGAGCAGTTTCTTTGGATTTAGGCTGAGTTGATCGCAAAAGTGACTTGCGATAGTATGTTCTTTTGGATTGTTGGAGATTGTCCGGATTTCTTCCGGGAAGTCAAAGGTTTGTCCACATCTGGAGATCGAGTTTTCTTTCCAGGAATGGAACAGGTGGTTCAGTTAGTAGATAGATGGTTCTTTGAGATAGAAGTTGGTGAAGTAGCTCAGGTTTCGGAGAAACATTTGAATTTTCTTTTATGGATATATGGAACCATATTTCTGTGCTGGGTTGTCTAGTTTGTGCTCATGTTCTTCAGCATTTTCTTCTGCTATGGATCAGAGTTGTGCAGCGGAAGCAGTTTTGGGGGTGTTTCTGTTTTGTCTTTTCCAGATAAGAAGAAGCTTGTTCTATCTTCTATTGTTGAGAAGCAGGGTTTGTGTTCTTGGTTTTTGAATGATCTTGAGGAGATCATTGGATTGTTTTTTTTCTAGAGGCATCAGCGTAGAGTTGTGCTGATCATGATGGATGTTGGTAGCCCAGGATCGTCCGAAGAATTTTTATGGATAAGAGACGGAGAAATTTGGATTCTGGAATCGGAGATTTGATTTGGGATAAGTTTTTTTCTCTCATTCAAGGAGCTATAAGTTTTGGGAAGCTAGCTCCGTAGTGTTTTGGATTTCTTCTGTGATGGGTAAGATCAGTGTTTAGTTTTCTAGAATTGAGTTGCCAGTTTGCATAACTGGGATTCAGTATGTTTCACGTATCTCAGAGGGAGTACATGTTTCATATTTTTGGTTTTAGAACCAGCAGTTTAGGATGGATTGGTTGTTGAGTCAGACTCGTTTGTAGTCTGATATTCTGTATAGAATTGTTGTTAGGAGCTCTTGACGCAGCGGATAATAACAAATCGATATAAATCGATGAAAGCAGCAATAGGTGGATTGAAGATACTGAAATGCCCAAATTCGTTGATCACAAAGATACCGAATTCTAGCTATCTTCGACACGTTGATCGCGCACGATACCGTGAAAGAAGATCTACAATTCTTCAAACGTTGATCAAGCGCACTTGATGCCGTGAATTGGCTTCAACAATCGTTGAATCGAGTGCACTCGATTAACCGAAAGTGGAGATAGGAGATTACACTCAACTACCAATTTAGGATGAAAGCACACAGCAATGAAACAAGAATTTTATTCAAAAATCAACAACCTCTGAAATGTACAACACACTCCCTATTTATAGCATTTCACAATCTGACCCTTAAGTCGTTGCCGACTTAACTCCTCTTAAGTCGTTGCCGACCTAACTGACTCGAGTTACCCTCATAGCGAATAGACCCAAGTACAACACAGTACAACAAATGACACGACTTACGACTTAAGTCTAACGACTCAAAGAATTACAACACAGCGCCCATTCGGCCGACTTATCTACATGCCGACCTACGACTTATCACATACGAGTTAAGGACATAACAAGCTCCAGCGACATAATGACTTAAAAAATGCAATATTACAACACAACGCATAGGTCGGTGACGACCTAAAATTCAACACGACTTAAAGAAATACAGACTCATCACTTAGGTCGTAGGCGACCTAACGACTCAATACAAAAGCGGCTCTACTTAGGTCGTAGCTCCTCTTCTTCAGACCTGTTAGGTCGTGGCCGACTTAAGCCCTTACTACAACAATGCGGCAGATCACTAGGTCCTTGGCTTTTAACTCGCATCTCTTCCCCACGTGATTCCTTAGGTCGGAAACGACCTATATCTTCCTTCTTAAGTCGTGGACGACTTAACTCCTCCTTAAGTCGTGTACGACTTATCTCTTCTCTTCTAACTTGAGCTGCATCATCCTCCCCTGGTTGAGAGAAATTCATCCTCGAATTTGTAAATTCTTTAACATCAGATTGTCCATCTCCAAAATATGGTACAAGATGCTTAATATTGAACACGTCAGAAATGTACACATCCTCCGGCAGCTTCAACTTATAAGCATTTTCATTAATCCGTTTCACAACTTTTACAGGACCAATTTTTCTGGCTTTCAACTTGTTATAAGCGACCATTGGAAAACGATCCTTGGTTAACACAACATAAACCAAATCACCTTCGTTAAATTCAACACTTCGTCGCTTCAAATCTACAGTTCGCTTATACTTCTCATTTGCTTTCTCCAATCGTTCCTGAACGATTTTATGACATTCAGTCAACCCATCAACAAAGTCTACAGCTCGTTTAACCGTCCCCTTCGGTTGTGGCACTACTGCTAAATCTAACGGTCCCCTGGGTAAATTTGAATATACAATCTGAAATGGGCTGAATCCTGTACTAGATTCACTACATGATTATGTGCAAACTCTGCCTGACATAACTTCATGTCCCAACTCTTCAGATTGTCCTTCACAAGACATCATAACAAATTTCCCAATGATCTGTTAATAACTTCGGTTTGTCCGTTTGCCTGCGGATGATAAGCGCTGCTAAATTTTAGCTTCGTTCCAACCATCTTCCACAAACTTAGCCAAAAATGACTCAAAAATCTGGTATCCCTATCTGAAACAATAGATTCTGGTAACCCATGTAAATGATAGATTTCTTTAAAGAACAACTGAGCGACACGAACAACATCCGCCGTCTTCTTATAAGCAATAAAATGTACCATCTTCGAGAAACGATCCACCACAACATATATAGAATCATTTCCCCTTTGAGTTCTAGGAAAACCCAAAATGAAATCCATTCTAATATCAACCCACGGTTTGGTCGGTATAGGTAACGGCATATACAATCCTGCATTTGTCGCTGTTCCCTTTGAAACCTGACAGATATGACATCTCTCCACAAACCTTTCAACCTCTTTTCTCATTGACGGCCAAAAGTAAGATTGAGAAATCGAATGCAATGTACGATCACGGCCCACATGTCCTTCCTCGTGCAACTCCTTGATAATCTTCATTCTCAAACTGCTCTCTGGTATACATAATCGATTCCCTTTGAATAAGAAACCATTGACCAACACAAATTCATCAGTATCTCCATCCTTAACTTTTTCAACGAACTTTGCAAAGTAAGGATCCTCCTCAAACAATTCTGGCAATAATTCAAATCCTGTCACCTCAATTTTCATTGTCGTTAATAAATGACTCCTCCTACTCAAAGCATCAGCCACACGATTCGTCACCCCTGACTTATGTTTCATGACAAAAGTAAACTGCTGCAAATAGGCAATCCACGATGCATGTCTCGCTGAAATCTTATCCTGCCCTTGTAAATGCTTCAAAGCTTCATGATCCGTATAGAGAAAAACTCCTTCTGAAACAGGTAATGTCTCCAATGCTTCACTGCTTTAACAATTGCGTAAAACTCAACATCATAAGTGCTATATCTCAACTTAGCTCCTGATAACTTCTCACTGAAATAAGCATCTGGTCTTCCTTTCTTACTCAAAACTCCACCAATTCCCACTTTAGATGCATCAGTATGTAATTCAAACAACAACTGAAAATCCGGTAAAACTAGAATTGGTGTTGTCGTCAATAGTGTTTTGATCTTCTCAAAAGAAACCCCTGCTTCCTCTGACCACTCAAACTTCTTTCCTTTCATGCAATCGGTTAGTGGTGCCATCACACTACTAAAATGTGGAATGAATCTTTGATAGAAAGATACCAATCCATGAAAACTCCTCACTTCAGTAATTGTCTTTGGCTGTGGCCAACTCCTGACAGCTTCTACTTTACTTTCATCCACTTGAATTCCTTCTTTCGATAGAACATATCCCAGAAACAAAACACTGTCCATCATAAACACACACTTCTTTGTTGCAGCATAAAATTTCTCCTGTCGTAGAATCAACAGTACTTCATGCAATTGCTAGACATGCTTTTCCATACTTCCACTGTAGATCAAAATATCATCAAAGTAAACTACCACGAACTTCCCAATGTATGTCTGAAAATCTGGTTCATCACTCTCATAAAAGTACTCGGTGCATTTGATAAGCCAAACGGCATAACCAACCATTCGTATAGACCTTCCCTGGTTTTAAAAGCAGTCTTCCATTCATCACCCGGTCTAATATGAATCTGATGGTATCCACTCTTCAAGTCAATCTTCGAAAACACAACTGCCCCACTTAGCTGATCAATCAAATCATCAAACCTCGGCATAGGAAACCTGTATCTCACAGTTATCTTATTCAGAGCCCGACTGTCCGTACACATCCTCCACGTTACATCCTTCTTGGGAACCAATAAAGCTGGCACTGCACAAGGACTCAAGCTCTCCTGAACACGCCCTTGTTCTAACAACTCTTCCACTTGCCTTCGCAACTCCTCATGTTCCTTTGGGCTCATTCGGTAATGTGGCTTGTGTGGTAATACTGCCCCTGGCACAAGATCAATCTGATGTTGAATATCCCTCAACGGTGGTAACTCCGTTGGCAACTCTTCAGGAAACACATCTTTGAATTCCTCCAATATTGGTTTTACTTCCTCTGGAACTTCAACGGATTCAGTAGTTTCATGTCCAATTAACAAAAACACCTCTGGACTCTCCTCTACTTCTTCAGTAAATTCCTTCAAAGTCAGCAAAGTTTTAAGCTCCTTAATCTCTTCAGATTTACTCTCTTCCGGTTGTCTCTTCTTTGGAACTAAAATAATCTTAACACCTTCAAACATAAAGCTGTAGCTATTGGTCCGGCCGTCATGCTACACTGCTCGATCATACTGCCATGGTCTTCCCAAAAGTAAGTGACAAACATCCATTTCCACAACATCACACCAAATCTCGTCTTTATACTTCTTTCCAATGGAGAATGGAACTCGAACTCGTCTTTCCACCTTCACCTCTCCTCCTTTTCTCAACCACGCTAACTTGTAAGGATTAGGATGTTTCTCTGTTTTCAACTTCAACTTTCTCACAGCTTCTGTAGAAATAATATTGTCACAACTTCCAGCGTCAATCACAAATTTACAAACCTTTCCCAGAATAGTGCACATTGACTGAAAGATGTTACTCCTCAACCAACTAGCTTCTTCTTCTTGCTTCGGTATTAAACAAGACCTCCTCATTATTAGATTACATCCTTCATCTCCTGACGCAACATCATGTTCTTCCTCCTCAACTGGACTAGGATAACCTTCACCAACATCCTCACTTTCAACTTCAGCAATCATAGTTCGTTTCTTCGGCTTCGGACATTCATTACTCTTGTGACCCACTTCTTGGAAATTGTAACACTTGAAACTGTTGTTGACCTTTGTCTTCGCAACTGGTTTACTGATAGATTTAGGAACATTAGAGCTTCCACCAACACCCTTCACTTGATTGTTGGAGTTAGTAAACACACCTCCTCCACGCCTTCCCTGCTTCTCCCAAGCCAACGCTTTCTGATGTGCTTCTGCTACAGATCTAGGATCAAACATATTCACCATATCCTGTATCTGCATCCTCAACCCTCCAACAAATCTAGCAGTCAGCTATTCCTCTGTCTCCATAGTATCATTTCGAGCAATGAGTTGATAAAATTCATCAGCATAATCATTAACAGTTTTCGTCCCTTGCCTCAGATTCTGCAACCTTTGATACATAAGTGATTGATAATTGTAAGGCAAGAATGTAGCCTTCATTAACTTCTTCATCTTCTCCCATGTGACATTCTTTGACTTCCCCATTCTATCCCGCGTAAGTTTAGTCTATTGCCACCATGCCAAAGCTCTACCTCTCAATCTAGTAGCAACCAACTTCACTCGATGATTCTCCGGAACCTATTTGAAATCAAAGATCTCTTCTACATTAGACAACCAATCAAGAAATTCTTCAGCTACCATTCCACCCTTGAACTCTGGAATTTCTATCTTCATACCCGATTCCCATCGACGATCATCTTCTACATCCCTATATAAATTTTGAACTTGGTCTCGATCTCGATAATGAGTGCTAGCTCTATCACCCTCTTCATGAAAATCAAATGTACGTCTATATCGATCTCGACCATCAACATCCCTTCGATCACGCATGTCTCTTCTACTATGTCTCTCTTCATCTCTATATGGCTCATTTTCAAACTCTCGTGGAGTTCTCCTCCCTTCCTGTCCATAGTCATGGTGATCTCTCCTTGATGAAATTGACGTTTCTCTTCTTTCTCTAAAAGATTGCGGTGATACCCTTCTCGCTTACATAACCGATGGTGAAACTCGGTTTCCTCCATGGTTCGAGATTGGTGATCTCCTCCTTTGATTTTGATTCAAATCATTCATCAATTTCTCTAACTTTCCAATGCCTTCATCAAATTTCTCATTAATGCGTTGTTCCATTTGTTCGGCTTCTTCTCTTCTATACAACGCTTCAACATTCTGATGACGATTAGCTCTCCTTGGTGGCATGATTGAACTTCATAACACGTCAACAAAATACTTCAAAAATCTTCAACACAAGTCAAACAAACACGGCCCCAACTCAACTTGGCTCGGCCTCAATCACTTCAACACAAATCAAACTCAAACAACTTCCACACTTTGATCCAAAATGAAATGGATCGAAATGAATTGGCTAAGTCTAGCTCTGATACCAAAAATTGACGCAGCGGATAATAACAAATTGATATAAATCGATGAAAGCAGCAATAGGTGGATTGAAGATACTGAAATGCCCAAATTCATTGATCACAAAGATACCGAATTCTAGCTATCTTCGACACGTTGATCGCGCACGATGCCATGAAAGAAGATTTACAATTCTTCAAACGTTGATCAACCACACTTGATACCGTGAATTGGCTTCAACAATCGTTGAATCGAGTGCACTCGATTAACCGAAAGTGGAGATAGGAGATTACACTCAATTACCAATTTAGGATGAAAGCACACAACAATCAAACAAGAATTTTATTCAAAAATCAACAACCTCTGAAATGTACTACACACTCCCTATTTATAGCATTTCACAATCTGACCCTTAAGTCGTTGCCAACTTAACTCCTCTTAAGTCGTTGCCGACCTAACTGACTCGAGTTACCCTCATAGCGACTTAGACCCAAGTACAACACAGTACAACAAATGACACGACTTACGACTTAAGTCTAACGACTCAACGAATTACAACACAACACCCATTCGGCCGACTTATCTACATGCAGACCTACGACTTATCACATACGAGTTAAGGACATAACAAGCTCCAACGACATAATGACTTAACAAATGCAATATTACAACACAACACATAGGTCGGTGACGACCTAAAATTCAACACGACTTAAAGAAATACAGACTCATCACTTAGGTCGTAGGCGACCTAACGACTCAATACAAAAGCGGCTCTACTTAGGTCGTTGCTCCTCTTCTTCAGACCTGTTAGGTCGTGGCCGACTTAAGCCTTTACTACAACAATGCGGCAGATCACTAGGTCCTTGGCTTTAACTCGCATCTCTTCCCCACGTGATTCCTTAGGTCGGAAACGACCTATATGTTCCTTCTTAAGTTGTGGACGACTTAACTCCTCCTTAAGTCGTGTACGACTTATCTCTTCTCTTCTAACTTGAGCTGCATCAGCTCTATAACTTAGTGATATTGATTTATTGTATTCTATAGAGCGAGTATCCCAATATATATATATATATATATATGTGTGTGTGTGTGTGTGTGTGTGTATATATATATACCGGGGAAACTCGTGAAAGTTTTATCCAAAATTCTTTTGGATAATTAGATTTGTTCTAATTGTGTGAATTGGTTGCTTTGGTTGTTGGAATATGATTAACATATGCTGTTTTTAAAATAAAATCTGTTAATAGATTATTAAATTATCTTTGTTTTAAATTTCGGGGACGAAATTCTTTTAAGGGGGAAGGATTGTAATATCCCGGGAATTTTGGACAATATAAATTTAATAACCTGTGTTTAAATTTAAGTTGAATTGATAATTTTTGTTAATAAATTTGATTTGGTTTAATGATCTTCTTTATTTAAATATTTAATTTGTGAATTTATTTTTAATAAACTGATAAAATTGTTTTATATTTAATAATGTATATGTATTGGTATATATTTTAAATAGATAAGTTATTAAATTAGTATAGCATAATTTTAATATTTTTAAATTAGGAATTGTGATTTATTTTTGGATTTTAGCTCTTAAAAAATATTTAATAAAATACTATATGATTTTAAATATGTGAGATAAATGTTCTATTGGTTTAAAAATTCATTTTAACTTAAGTTTGAATATTAAAATAAGTTATAAAATGTTTGTGTTATTCTTTTTAAAATATTGATTTATAAAATGTGATTTGTTTATTTAAATATGAAATTTAAAATACAATTTAAAATAAGAAACATGTATTCAAATAAGTTATAATCTCTTTATAAATTTATTTCACGTAATTTAAAATATCATTTTCAAATGATTTATTTGTATATTATTTTCATTTATAATAATACTTTGCTTTATTCTTTAAAATTTTTTATCTATACATAACTAAGTATTAAAAACTAATTAATTAAGTTAACTTTCATTAACACTTAATCAAAATACTAATTACTTAAAAGATACATGTCTAAGCATCTTAAAAACTTAAGTTAACAAGTGTTATGTATTTAAGCATGAGAGTGTCCATTTCTTTTACAAGTGTCATGTTTCAATTTTTATTTTTCTTTGATTTTTAATTAAATTATAAACAAGTTATAAATTTGCATTTTATTTCTTTCCTTTCCTTTTCCCATTTTCATTTCTCAACAAAGAAATTTTCATTTGAAACCCCTCTTCATAAATCAAGCTCCTGTAACCAAATGCAAAGTCAAATGCCTAGCAAACTGCGTTTCTCAAATCTGTAAACCAACTTCATTCAACTCCTCAAAAATACAAATTTGCATTTCAATTTTAATCAAGAAAACCTGCATGTTCTTGTAAACAAAAGCATGCATGTCATTCCCTGTAATCAACTTCCAAAATGCACAGCATTTCTCAAATCCCTTGTCCATTTTCAAAATCTGCATCCTCCAAGACAAAGGCCTGCATTCAATTGATTTTTTAAAAACTCTACAAACCTGCATTTTATCTAGAACATGCAAATTAAATCAAGTATGAAGACCTGCACTTTTCTAAAGTCTGGAAATTAGGCTACTTGCATGTAGAACCTGGGGACAAATGCAAATGTAAAACATCAGCATGCATGTAAGGTTAAGGAGCAATAGCATTTTTTAAAAAGCATTCAAGCTACTGCATGCAAATTAAAGGCATTCAAGCAAATTTTCAAGAAGGATTTCAAAAAGGCTTTTCAAAAATCTGGGCTCTGCATAATTAAGGTGAGTAACCTTCTTTTGTAAATTAAAGGTTAAAATTTGTAGCATGATAAAACAAATAAATAAATATTTCTTGTGTTTAAGCTTACTGTCTGATGTGTGAATTGCATATATATGTATGCTGTTAAAAATTGCTATGCTCTATCTTTTTACCTGGTTCAAGTTTCAAATTAGATTCTTATATCCTTAATTTGTCTTTGTTAAATTATACGATATAGATAAGATATGTAGGTTAGTTTCATAATTTAGGCTTTAAGATTTTATTTAAGTAAAATTTAAATAAAACTTACTGAAAATAGGTAACAGAGCATTAGAAATTTTGTAAGTGAAAATATGAAACTTTGCAAATAAATGTTTTAGGGTTTCAACTCAAAACATCTTACAAAATTAAGATTTTTAAAAATAATATTACCATTTATAATGTTAGAAACAAAATACAGTTTTGAAATTACTGTATTTTACATACTAGCTAAGTACAGTTGAAGCTTGCATTGGATTTGGGTGAATTTGATTTTGAAGATAGTGTAGCTATCAAAGATTATAGGAAAAATACTGGATTGGAATGAATTTCAATTTTGGTGTTGTAATTTGGGAAGTACAGTTAGGAACCCTAGTTTTACTGGATTTAAGGAATTGAGTGCTACGGTTTCAACGTTGGATCAAGTTCAACCATGTTTGGCGTGTGGGTAGATGATGTATTGATGGAGTCATCGCCGGAGTATGGAGTGTGATGGTGGTCGGAGATGGGAGTATTTGATGTTGACAGGTTTGGTTGGGTTGTGGTCTTGTGTTTTCAGGTTTTGGTTTTAATATGAATTCAAATTCGAGATGAATGTTTGGGGATTTGAGGGTTGAAGGGTGTAGTGGGGTTACTGGTCGATGGGAGATGGCCATTGACGATGGTCAGAGGTGGCCGGAGTTGGATTATGGGTGCACAGGGAGGTGTGTGCAGGTTGTGTTGATTTTTGGGTTGTAGGGTTATTTTCTCCGGATGGTCTCGGGTAAATTGAAGGGTGACTCGAAGTAGGGGTGGTGTAGACTCGAAGTAATTTTATTGGTAGCTCGGGTTTGTATAAGTGTTTCAGGTTTTAATAAACCTACAGAAACCGATTTTCCAGGTTTATAAAAATTGAAGTGGAAATTTGAAATACAAACTAAAATTTAAAACAAGTTTGAAAATTGAATTTTGTTATAAATTCAAATAATTTAAATCTTGATATTTGTAGTTATTCAGATTTTAAATTTTAGTTTGGGTTCTAAATCTAAAATCAGAAAACTGTGTTCTGTTTTAAATTTAAATGTAAAATTTAAATTGTAAGATGAAGTTCAAAATGGAATTTTTAAACCTGAAATGTAATTATGAATTTAATAATTTAAATCTTGGATTTTGAAACATTTTTGAATTCAAAAATGTAAGATGTTTAAACTAAGACAGAAAAATGTTTTTCTGTTTAAATTTAAAAGTAAATTTTAAAATGTAACTGAAAATTTAAAATAAAGTTTAAATCTAAAAACTGAAACTTAGCAAATGAATCTGAGTTTGAATTTAAATCTGGGAATTCAAATTTAGATTGTAGACTTTTTAAAGTATAAAGGAACCTTGGTTTTGAATTTGAAATATGAGTTTTAATTTGTGAGATAAGATAAGTTTAAATTCTGTTTTAAAACCTGAACTTTTATTTTAATGTCAGTTTTTAAAATAAAATAAGTTTTTTTTAAATTTGAATTTGTTTGAAATAGATTTGTTTTATAAAACTTTTAGTTTATAAAAGTTATGTTTTGAACATGTTAGATAAAAGGTTTTTTAAATTATTTAAAACCTTGTTTAAATAAAGTTGTATTCATTTTAAAGTCTTAAAATTTTAAAGTGAAATTTAAAGTGATGTTTAAAAACAAATTTGTTTAAAAAAACTTTATATAAGAAAAAGTTTCTTAATTTTGAACTTAAGAAATTAGTTTCATTTAAATTATTAAATTAATTTAAATGGAATATCAAATATTTAATTAATTAATAATGTGGATGATTAATTAAGTAATTAATAATTTTTAAGTTAATTAATTAGATTTGAGATTAATTAATTAAGGTTAATTAATCTATAATTAAGGATGGTTAATTAAATTTAAATTATTGATTAAAATTTATTTAATCAAGTGATTAAAGATAAATTAGATTTTAATTAACACTTAATTAATTAATAATTAGAGATTAATTAAATTGTAGTTAAATATTAATTAATTAAAAATTAATAATGATTTGTATAAGTTAATTTCTTAATTAAGTAATTAAGAAATGTTAATGAAGGTTATTAACTTAAGATTATTTAACAATTAATTAATGCGATTAATATTTAATAATTAATTAATTAGATTAATTAATTAAAAATAATCAGTTGTTTAGGTTTAATTACTTAATGAAGCAATTAATGATTTAATTACTTGGTGTAATAAATTTGATTAATGTGATTAGTTTAGATTAATTATGTTGAATTAATTTAAACATTTGTGGATTGTTTGATTATTACTTTATGTAATTTATGGATTTGTAATTACTTAAGGAAGAAATTAATTAAATAATTACTGAATGTAATTAAAGATAATTATTATAGAAGTAATTTGGATTTAAATTACTTTGGAAATTAATCAAGTGATTAATGAAGATAATTAATTAAGAGTAATTAACTTATGGGATGAGTAATTAAAGTAGTTAATTACTGAATGGTTATTAATCAAGGGTGATTAATATATATGGGTTAAATTGAAGATTAATTACTTATGTAATTAATTTATATTGAGAGATTGATTAAATGTAATCAGAAATCATTAATTAATTAGTTAATAATGTAATTTGGAATTGATTAATTAAGGTATAATTAATAATGAATGAATTAATAAATAAATTATTAATGTAATTAATTTTAGTTAATTAATTAATTAAGCAATTACAAGTTAATTATGTGTAAATAATTAAGTATTATTAACTTGTGTAATTAATATTAAAGGCTAATTATTTATTGTAATTAGAGATTGTTAATCAGTAATGATTAATTGAAATGAATAATGAGATGATGATTTATAAATTGATTTGTAATCAACTGAAGGTTAAGTTAAGTAGGATTATGATGATGAAGTAATTAATTTAATTTATTTTAAATTAATTATAGATTAAGTGATTAATTTAATTCATTTTAAATTAATTATAAATGGTGGATCATTAGATCATTGCTTATGTTTGATGTTTGGTATTGGTTGTCTGGTATGGTTGTAATCTCAGCTATGAGATGGAAAATGTAAGGATGCATTGGTTGCTTTTGAATGATAATATGAATTATCTGATTATGATATGAATTATCTGTTGATAATGATAATGTTGATTATCTATTGTGTTGTGAATTATCTATCTGTGTGCATATAGATAATTAAATTGAATTGTTTTAAACTTTAAAACAACTTGGACCTTAAAAGACACGCTTTGGATTTCGATGAAACCGGGATCGGGTTTCCATATTTGGATATCCGAAAACCACATCGATTCCAATTAACGTTAGGTCATTAATCCAAGTGGAGCGAGTGAAGACTCAAGGTGTAAGGGCTATACGTCAGTATAACTCTGTGGGTGATTCCGTAATGAGTTTTACGGAATAGTACTTATAGATTCAAGATGGTGATTCAGAGTGCAAGGGTTATTGTCATCAACTCTGAGAGTGATTCCAAAATGAGTGTAACGAGATAATGCCTTCGGTTTCGTTCGAACCCGGAATGAACTTGTATGGATTGAATGCTTTCAGAACATCGTCAGGTGGACGATGAGCATTCTAAGCGTAATGTCCTATTAAGGTAATCGTAGCCTCAAGCCTCATCAACCGGGAATGGCTAAAACAGGGGAGGTGCAGCAAAGCTTCATGGATAGCCCCTACTTGAGAGCAAGATTTATCCCTGTCTAGAGGTCCCTTTATTTTTGGCTTAGTGGTGCGGTTGCTGATCACAACCGTGGGGTTGTCTTGTTCGGAACTGTTCAGTAAGGAATGGGTCCGGCTTTTTGTTGCAGGGGAGCGGGCGTACTCCTCGGTACGGTGATCTAGGCTACGTACTGTGACAGGCGTTACCCCAGTAGCCCAGCTATTGATGGAATCCAAAATCCAATAAGTGCCAACGGTTTTGATTGTATTACCCACTTTTGTGGCTAGTAGCTGGAATTTAATAGATGTAACAATTTCGGCTATTTCTTATTTACTTAAAAACCCTAGACACTATTATAATATCATCGGATTCTCTATCAAATGTTTTGGTTAGCGTAAGGTAAAAACATTTCCATGTTTATGTGTGGAAAGTCTTACGTGATACCTTTTCTTTTCAAAGGTTTTTCAAAGTTAAGCAACTTTAACATGTTACTCACACCAGACCCATGTCTGACCCGGAGTTATTTCTGTTTTTCTTTAACTCTTGGTTACTCAAATTTTTACGAGTATCCAAGGGAATTCAGTTTAGGATTCAGGATAGCTTTGACGAATTGTGGAGGAGCAAAGGGAGCAGGAGGCTTCTGCGTATAGTTATTTAGTTTTCCGCTGTGTTGGTATCTCTGAGTGTTTGTCTGTAATGTATTGAGTTGTAATAACTAGACAGATGTTTATAACTGTCTAGTATATGTTGTTTTGTATGTGTAACTCTGATATTTGATGTATGCTATGTAACACTTATGTTATTAATATAATTTATTCGTTCCGCTGTTGAGATTCTTGTGTTGTTTCTTCTTTCTCTTCTTTCTTTCCTCTTTTCTATCCCTTTCTTTCTTAAGGATGATACGACTTTTTGTGGAGAAAAAGTCGGGTCGTCTCACAATAGTTCTCAAATTTGGCTTTCCAAATTTCCAAAATTGTTTTTTCCTAAAACTCGAAAGCCTTTCAAAATCAATGGGTTCCGAAAACCATTTTCCAAATTTCATAAAATCATTTATAAATAGATATATATAAGTTTATTCTTTTAACAAAATATTTTTCAAAGATCTTTTCTTCTGGTTATAGATTCAATAAGAAGTGTTTATCATATAAAACCAATATATATAACTTTATTTATGCCAAATCAACATTTAAATTTGATTTCCTTTTAAAAAAAGTTATATGCCACCGTATTTACTTTTTATAAAATGAGTTTTATTTATAGTGATATCCAACTTCCACTCTTATTCATCATATATCTCAAAATATAATTTTCCATTTCAAAAATCATTTTTACATTTCTTTCAAAAATTTCCACATCTATTCAATCATGTACGATGTACATATATCATCCGTACGCAAAATCAAATCCGACCGCTCGCTCGATCACACTATTTCATTTCCGAACTAGTATCATTCACCCGACTTCCTAGTGCGGACTCAGATCTGGTTTCTTGATCAAAAACCGTCATTCTCCTTGCATAGCCATAACTATGATAGAGAATTTCTAGAATTAATCAAAAATCCATATCTAGTGTTCATCGTCGAAAATCCAGTGAAAAATCTCAACGCGGATCGATATACTTATCTCGAAATTATGTGCTCGAATCTAGATCAATCGTTATGTGAATAGAATAGTATGCGTACATCCTATGTATTTATCTTCATTGATTATTAGCTAAATCAATTTCTTTTTACTTCACATTCATTTTGATTTCTATTCACTTATTCATAATTGCTTCAATTTCCATTTGGGTGATCACTTAATTATAAATAGTTTGCATTCTGACCAACTTGAATTTAGAAAATAGCTTGGAAAGTTTAAAATGGATAAGTAGCTGTAAAATGGTTATTAGTTGTAGAATAGCTGTAGAATAGTTAAATAATTTCAACATAGTTGTAAAATAGTAATTAGTTTTCAAAATAGTTGTAATATAAGTATAGATAGTTTAGGTTTTAAAAAGAAAGGTTATATAGTAAATATATAGGAAAAATAGATTTAAGATAGTTTATTTTAAAACAATTTATTTGAAAATAGTTTCAGAGTCAAACTGGTTCAATTTCCTAATCCCCACTTCCAATCAATTTTCAATTTCCACCCGCTTTTAAATTGATTCAATTCCAATTCAATTTGAATTAACTTCAATTCCTATACCAAACTGAAATCAATTTCCACTTGAATTTAAACTTATTCAACTCCAATCTCACTTCCAATTAATTCAATTCAATTTTCCATTTGAATTTAAACTCATTCAACTTCAATCTCAACTTTAAACCATCTCGAATTATATAAATTCGAGTTATTTTTTAAATGTTGATTTAATCCCTTAAATCAAATTAACCTTTATTTTTAATTTAATAACCTACGTTTTTTTAACTTTCATTTAAATTACCTTTACTTAACTTATTTCAAAGTTAAAGTAAGATTTCAAAACTTTTAAAAATTTAATCTTCCGAATCCAATTTATTACCAAATTTTAACTTCTAGCTTAGAAACCAATTATTAACAAATTTTCACTTTGCAAGTTCATTTTTAACATTTAAATCTTAAGTTCGAAGTGATTCCATTACCATATGTTCAATCTTTATCTCTTAAAATCAAAATTATTTAAATAGTTTCAAATTAAAGTTTTATTTCCATTTTATTTCAGTAATGGATATATATTATCTCAATTCACTTCTTAATTTATTTAAATAATTCAAATCACGGTTCCATAGATTATTAATAACAACAAGATGATATCTGGTTAAGTCAAAGTAAATAAATATCCAAATTATCTAAAACATCCAACAATAGCATCCATTACCAATTTCCTGAACTCAAACCTGTTTTGAGATTACACATAACTCCCAGCGTTAAATCTTCAAATTTCACCTTGAAATTTCTAATTCAGGTTATTTGTTCTAAACTTATTTAACTTCCCCTAAGTTAAATTCAATTAATTTAATACATTCATCCTTACTCAATTTGAATTGTCCATTTCAAATTTTAAACTTCTTATCAATATCCCTTCCCGCTTATAAGTTCAAAACTTATTTTACTTTTGGTTATACTCTTATTTCATGGAAATCCAGAATTCAAAATTTAGCATTTATTTCAAATCAACTTTGACATTATGTATATCCTACATATATATACATATAATTTCCCTTTGCACACCAAGTCATATTTTAAATTTTAAACCATTAACAAATTTCTTAAATTTTGTAAAATAATTCTTATTTTAAAATAAGTTTCTTGCATTTAAAAATATTATTTATTATATCTTTTGACACTTTGAACAAATTTTAAATTTTTTGGACTTAGATTTTAAAACTCCATAATTTAAATCCTTTACAATTTATAACTTATATAAATTATTACTTCCTTAAAACATTTCATTCTACTTTGTCATTATTTATTATTAGAAAACAAACATCCCATTATTAGACACAACAACCATTTTATGATAATAACCAAGATTATCATATCTCGAAACCAATTCACTATATATAATTTGTTGGAAAATAAAATTAGGGTACTTAATTCAACATTCTGAAAACACTTCTACAAATCTCAAGATTTTAATTTCTAGTTTGGATCCATTTCTAGCTTATCTTACTTGTATAGTTCATATTATCCAATTCCCATTTGGATATAGATATATTACCACTTAATTCTTATTATTATATTTAATTTTTTATGATCTTATTTATTTTCAATGATAAACAACAAATTACCTAATATATAATAATTAGAAAAATTATAGCTTTATATAACAAAATATAAGCTTATATAAAATCATTATATAAGAAAGTAACAAACACGCTCTCATATAATACGCTCAACTAATTCTAGGGTACTACTGACCCTATCTCTAATGAGTAATCCCCACCAGAGCCAAAGTTCTCGCTTAACCTAAAGCTCTGATACCAAATGTAACGACCCGAAATTTTCGATCCCCAAAATTCGACACTAATACGTTCACTGTAGAAGTGTCGAGCATTCGAACGTTGGAAATTCCAGATTTTTAGGGTAAAGAAGAAAATAAGGTAGAAGAAGAAACAGAAAACAATAACACGGAATCTCACAATCGCAGCAGATCAAAATATAATATCAAATAATACCATTTATTCTAAGAAAGCTGTAAATGTCAATTTACATATAGTATATCAGAGCACAATCATTCACTAATAAAATTGATAGTTATAATAACCTGCCCCAGACTACTATCAACACAATCTCAAATACACAGCGGAATATACTCCATATGTCCCTGCTATCTAGCTCATCTCCTGAACTCCAGAATGTCCTAACCTAAAAATCTATCACACTCGGTCTGACCCGAGCATTATAATAAAGTAACACTCGAGGAGTCAGGCTGGAAACCAGCGTGAGTAAACCCATATAACTTGAAATACTAAGTTATAAAACTTCTTTGAAAACCAGGGTAACTCGTACCTCACTATGAGTTCTTATCTTGCTATAGTCAAACACTTATTACACAAGTCCATTGATATTTTAAAATAATATCTAAGTACCGTTACTTGGTTTCAATGGTCCGGCTTACTTAATTTATTCATTCTAGCCTATTTGATTTTATAATCAAATCAAAGCGGTTCCGGATATCACTGATATCCAACCCCGGTCTCTTCGAATTTAATGCCGTCTTTTGAGCCATGTTGTTTAAGTGAAGATAATTCAATCTAAACTTTCATAATTTCATATTCACATAGAAATTTCCATCACAGATATCAATTTAAACAAATGTCTCACATTTATCAACTGCTCAATCCAAAGCATTTCATATCACAGAATATCACAGATTAACCTACTAGAGATATTAATCAATCTAAGCATTCAATACAATTTAATCATCCATAAGCAAGATTAATTAATTACACAATTTGTATTCAATTTAATTTAACACAAATTAAATAAATTATTTATGAATAAATTACTTATAATCCTGCTTAATTATCATTGATTAATCACAAGCCATTTTACTTTATTTTAATTAATTATTGGAGTTAATTAATCATCATTTACAATTACATAAGACCTTACTTAATTAAAAGTATAACCATTTACCTTAATCATTTACTTAATTATATTTAAATTTTATTTAAATGAATTTAAGAATTAATTTAAATAATAGACATCTAATAAAATATTCCCGGTTAATTAGTTTAAGTTAAAAAGGTATTATTATTAAACCTTATACTAACCTAACATTTAAATAGAACATTTACCATTCAAGAAGTTGGTAAAGAAAATTATTTTTAAAACTTGTTTTTTTTTAAATTTAAGAAAAGAAACTATTATCAATACCCTATAATACAGACCCGAGTAAAACCCTATACTAACCCGACCCCAAACTCGATTCAAAAGCCCTTCTTCCCCCTACGCTCTCTCTTCTATTCTACTCACGTACACACCCGAGCCCAACCCGGTACAATCTCCGATCCAAACACATTCTTTTCCCTCTCATTCTCTTCTTCTTCTCCTCCTACTCTAACCCTTTAGCAAAACCACCCGACACACAGACATATGTTCACATGCACACACGAAGGGAACCTCTCCGACCATCGCTGCCACCACCAACAAGTTGCCATCGACCACCCCGACCCATTTGACCTCCCAAAACTCCATTCGACTCAACCTAACGAAATCGAGCAAGTCGAGCACTTCGCTGGAATGATACCGAGCACAAACATGCCTCGTGCCGCCGCCTCCTACCACCAGAGAACTCATCGATCAACCCAGACCTTTGCCACTGTCCCATGCTTCTTTTCCCCACCTCCGATCAACTCTGATGCTACCACGCATTGTCCTCGACAACCTCGTCGTCTCGAGAAGGGTCTTAAACCCTAGATCCTCTTCGCCATGCCACCACGGTGATTTAGAAAATCAATGGCTAATTTTCCCTCAATCCCAGACAACCAGCTACCTCCAGCAACGAGCACGACACAACGCCTTCCTTCGATCTCCAGAATTTGACCAAAACCCAATTATCATTCACCTCGCAATATCTCAATAAATATGAACTTAAAAATCTTGATTTTGATAATAAAAGGAGATGAATAGTGAGGGACATGAATGAATTTTGGAACTGCAGGGAACGTTCCAAAATTCAAATGGAATTTGAACCAAAGAGGAAGAGATTGAAGTTTGGATGGAAGTGATTTTGTAACTAAATTTACCATACATTCTAAGTTTTGCCCCAAAGCCATCTGATACCAACTGTAACAACCCGGTATTTTCAACCATTCGCATCCATTATCAGTGTATAGGTAGACACTCATGCTGGAATTGAATTGCTCATTATACCGCGTTGTAAATAAAATTTGGCAAATCTTAGAATATACAGTAAATAATAATCACAGATTACAGACATAGAGTATTTAATAATGCAGCGGAAGTAAAACAAATAGTAGTTCATAAAGCTACTATATAAATATATCAGAGTTAAATAAAATACAACAGAAGAAATAAAGTACAACAGAAGTCTCAAGATGATAACCAAGTACAAGCTGAATAGAACAACAGAACTCGAATAGATAAAACTAGATAAGTAGATAATCTCCAGCGATTCCAATCTCTAGAAAGTGGAATCCAAATCTATGAATAACTCAGGCTGACCCGAGCGTAAATAAAAATACAAACACTCGTGTCAGGACAATATATACTTATATAATGTAAAACAACTCAAGTGAACTGTAATAAGGTACAAGTAACTTAAAGGATGCCTGGGACCGCCCATCCTCTAAGGATCCGTTAAACTATTTACTATGTAGTAATATTTCGCTATTACAATAATGTCTATCAGTAAAATAAACTTATTTTAAAATAGCATCACGGGGTTGCCCATATAGCCCTAGACACGTAATAGTCCCAGTAGTCCTTCCAATATCTGCATATCTTCTGATCGGGAGACTACGAGAAGATACGCATGGGCTACGGGAGAAAACCAAACTCATAGTAAAGGCTCGATATGGTAGGTGACACGGCACACAAGGCAATGCCAGGGTAGATATACCAATTACGCACACGGGCTGGTGGTAACGCAGCAGCCATATACGCCCACCTCGGAACACACTCCCATATCAAAATCGGAGGATGGCCATCTAATCAATCACAAGTAAGAGTATAGTATCGAAGGAATGTGTCCGACCAGAGGAGCTACCACTTTTGACCCGAGATCGCTCCAGTTTTAGCCACCTTAAGCCAACTCACGGGATTCGTGTCCACGTAAATATACCTCAAGAACGTCGCCACCATCCTACTTCATTCCGAAATCTCCATCGCATACACGGTTGTCAAAGTTGTTTTCGGTATTGACAGAGAGTATGCCAGAAATTCGATCCTGGTCTCTTTGCCAACCAATCATTATTATAACCCGCAGTTATAACTTTTAAAATAATATTTATACTTTAAAATAGAATATCATTTCAAATCCAAATCTTTATCAAAATAAAGATTAAATTAATTTCAAACCATTTCAAAAACATCATATATTTCCAGAACTTCCTGTCAACTCATTTCAATATATCAAAATATCATATCTTTCCAAAACTTCATTTCAAATCATCTTAATATATCAAAATATCATATCTTACAAAACTTTATTTCCAATCATTTTAATACATCAAAATATCATGTATTTCCAAAACTTCATTTCAAATCATTTTAATATATCAAAATGTCATATCTTTACAAAACTTCATTTCCAATTATTTTAATATATCAAAATATCATATGTTTCCAAAACTTCATTTCAAATCATTTTAATATATCAAAATATCATATCTTTTTAAAACCACATTTCAATTCATTTTAATATTTCAAAATATCATGTCTTTTCAAAACCACACTTCAAATCATTTTAATATATAAAAATATCATATCTTTTCAAAACCACATTTCAAATCATTTTAATATATCAAAATATCATATCTTTTCAAAACCACATTTCATATCATTTTAATATATCAAAATATCATATCTTTTCAAAACCACATTCATTTTATTTAAAATACCATTTCAACACACATTTCAAAATAGTTTATATTTCAAAACAAATTACTTCATTTTAAATCATAAAAACGAAGTTATTATATTTAATAATTAAACTTCCAAAATTTTCAACTTTCAAAGTTCATTTATTCACTTAAGTTTATCAAAACAGTGAAAATTCACTTTTCCCAGCATTTAGAAATAGCTACGGAAAATTACATTCAGAACAGTTCAATTTAACAAAAGACAGCATTTTAAAATGCTGTAATAGGATTTACTTAAATTTCAAATAAACTTAGTTAAATTCAATAATTTTAGAATTTACAAAAATGCTATAATAGCCTTTAAATCAATTTATATTTTTAGTTCATTATCATCAACTACAACATTTACAAATGTTGTAATATCATTTACATTACAATTAATAGCATTTCAAAAATGCAGTTAATTAACTCCAGATATTCAATATAATTTCACAATCAATTATATTTTTATTTAAAACATTTTAAACTTATAAAATCATATATTTTCACATCTAAAAACATCATTTAATTTTCCTCATATTCATGATTTCGTAAAGTTAAATTTCCATTCAAAATCAAGATTTAATAACAATTCACTTATTCAATTCAACATTCAATTTTAAATTCATTGAATTAAATTTCAACTTAACACTTAAGTTTAAAATTTAAAAATATAACTTAGTTTCAATTTTATTTACTTAACTTAAAATTCACTTTTAAGCCAAATTCACAAATTCTCATTTTGGTTATATTTTTAAAATTTCAACTTAAATAATCATTCATTTCACATTTTAACTTTATTCAAAAATCATTAATATATTATAAAATCACTTTAAATTCATTTTATATTAAAATTATAATAAATTTACCATAATTTCATATTTAATTTAATTTCCAATTATAATTAAATCAAATTTCCAAAATAACTTACATTCAAATTTTCTAACTTCTCCACAATTTATTTAACTTATGAATTTCCATAAAATCAATAATACTTCAAAAAAAAATCATTTTTAATTAAGTTTTAAATCAAAATATTATAATCTTTATAATTTCAAACATATTTTTAAAATTTTAGAAAAATATATTTTAACTACGGGTCTATATATAATTTTCTAGCCTAGGTAAAGTGATACGGGTAATATATCATTTCAACCCGTAATTTACAAATAAAATCCGGGTTTTATCATTTCAAACCCATAGTCCCAAGTAAATTAAATAAATAGAAAATCACTCAGGCATGTCATTTCAACCCATAATGATTTTCCCCTATTCTAAAGTCCGTTCGGGTATGTATCATTTCAACCCATAGTGATTCTAATCTAAAGGGAATTTGCAGTGTGATAGACTGATAAAATAACAGAACTGTTATCCCGCTTTTTGGACAAAGCTGTGATACCAAAAGATCGGTCAAAAACAAAAGACAGTTCGTCTCAGAAATTAGTCGTGTTTCACTCCGCTATGGATATCGATGAATTTTGTCCAAGTCCGGATCAGGCCACAGTTGATAGGACATGGCAAGTGAGATCATAGAAGTCCGCATTTCAAATTTCAAGTCAATCCGAGGTCGTATGCTCAAGTTATGATGGATCCAAGTTAAGAGGGATGGACATGCTCAGTTCGAACCCATAACCTTTCGTACGTTCGAACCCATCTAGTTCGAACCCATCATGTTCGAATCCATACGAAGAGGTGACGTTCGAATCCATCAGCTAACATCTTCCTTCGACTCCATCCAATTGGAACCACTCCATGTCCCTGCTTCGACTCCATCGGCCTCGACACCATCACAGTGACTCACCTTCGAATCCATGAACTAAACCTTTGCTTCGAATCCATCTTCACACGACCACAAACCCATCATGCGGCTTCACGCTGTCTTCGAATCCAACATGCTAGAGACGACTTCGAATCGATCCGAAGTAGCGCAGTTGGATCGATTCGAATGAATACCGTTCCATCGATTCGAAGGCGATCTTCGAATCCAACACTCGAACCACTTGGTCAACACGGCAAAGAACTCGGAGTCGACCCAATCAACTCGGCGAAAAATATGGATCGACTCGAAGAAGGCGCGCCACGTCAACCCACTCACACGCCCTTAGATCGATTCGAAGTGTTCGATTCGAATTGATCGATTCGAACAAGACAGCGTACCAAGAGTCATCATTTCAAACCGATCATATCTCCTAAACCACTGATCTAAATGCAACGAAATTTTCACTGTAGCTTCCATACAAGGTAACGATTGTACCTGCCAAGTTTCAGCTCGATTGGACCATTTCTTGATGGGTTCGAAATCGACTTCGAATCGATGTCAGATCGAGACGAAACTTGGTGGGGTCGGTCGCGTGGGCCCACTCACGTGCCAGAAGAAGTCTTCCGAAGTTTGAGCGAGATCTGGGCCTCCAACGCCTATAAATAGCACCCTGAAGCCTTCAGAAAAGGGGATCTTTTGGAGCTTCCACCATTGAACGTCCAAACTCTGCCGGATTGAATTCCATACTTCATTATCACTGTTGTATTCAGATTTCAAAGTTATCATCTACTGTAATTGATTAATATCATCAAGCAAAGCAATAAAGAGAGAAACCTTCAAAGTGGACGTAGGCAAGATCGCCGAACCACTATAAATCTTGTGTTTGTGATTGTTATTTGCAAGTTATTGTGGTTGTTGTTGCTTAGATCTGAATTCTATATTGATTGTTGTTGATTTGTGTTGATAAACGGGTGCTTTCACGACTATTGGGTGTTTTCGACCAATTTTGGCGCAAACATTTTGGTGCTTTCACTGAGAGACTGAACTCAGGAGTTCTACCAATTGATAGTTGATTCATATAAAATTTGAAAGTTTAGATTTGAGAAATTATGACGAGACAATCGAGTAGAAGGCCAAGGCCAGAGAGAAGCGAGCAACAAGGAAGTCAAGAGGCTTCCTCAGGAGCGAATCAACCATCGATCTTCATCACTAGGGACGAGATGGAGACTATGATGAAGAAGCAAGAGGAGTTGATTCAGAGTTTATTTCAACAAATAAGACAACTTGGGGCACATAATAGAGAGGTCAATGGAGTCCAGAACGGAGCAGGACCATCCGGCCTAGAACCTGGATTAGGAGGCGCACCCATGGAGAACGTTGGTCCAATTTCGGAGAGAGAAAGAGGAGTATCTGTGCAACCTGGAGACAGCAGAGGAATGAACGCTCAGTCAAGGGGGCAGATTTCAGAATTCCCTCGTGAACTCGGGGGGCAGGTTGAGAGCAATGAACGAGGATTGCATCTTGGAGACGAAGATAAATTGGCCCAAATGGTTAGGCGAGCCATGAGAGGCGGATTAACGAACAAAGATCTTGAAGACGTAAACAGGAGTCCCTTTTCTCCTGCAATTAGGATGGCTAGGAACCAACCAGAGTTTAAGTTGCCATCAATATAGATGTATGATGGGAGGACGGATCCCGCAGTCCATTTGACGAGGTACATGAGGCATATGGAGGTGCTGGGGGCATCACAAGAGGTTATGGCCCGATGCTTTCCATTATATCTAACGGATATCGCAGCATTATGGTTAAGGCAACTAGAGAGCGGCTCCATAGGAACATGGGCAGACTTGACGGAAAGATTCATGAGACAATTTAGGGTTCACTTTGCAAGACCCAAAAACGTAATGAGTTTGGCAATTTTTAAGCAGAAGGCTGGAGAGACTTTGAGAAGTTTTCTGACGTGATTCAATGCGGCAGCGGCATCGGTGGATAGGCCAGATCCATCCATGGTTATGATGGCAGCCATTTCCGGGATAGCCGTTGGCACGGATTTCAAAAATTCATTGACAAAAGATCCACCTATGGATCTAGGAGAATTCTATCATGAGGCGGAAAAGTTCTTACGATTGGAAGATGCGAGTGCGGAAAGAGAAGAAGGAGATGAGCTCAATGTTTACACGGTCAAAGATGGAAATCCTCCTGAGAAGGGTACGGAAGCTAGCAAAGGAAAGCGAAAGGCTGAGAGTGGCTATAAATGGTCGACGCGACCACGAAAGGAACCAAGATTCACCACATACACTGAGCTGAATGAAAGCTTGGAACGAATTTATCAGGATACCAAAGAGCAGGTTCCATATCGTAGGCCAATGCGAAGGGACCCAACTTCTGACGAAAGGAAATCAGATAAGTATTGCATATTTCATGAATTGAACGGTCATAACACTAATGATTGCAGGCATCTGAAGGACGAGGTGGAAGGACATATCAGGAACGGTATGCTCCTTCAGTATGTGAGGAAACGGACTCCAGCAGTGGAGCCAGAGCGCCCGCCGTCTACCTCAACTAGAGGTGGCCATGAGTCGGGACAACGTATGATTATCCATTGATTGATTAAAATCACGATGAACAAGTTGTAAACCTCTCACTAATGCGGTTAAATCATTTACACATGTGAGCGATCGCATACGATCCATAGGCATGCTCTAAATGACTACCAGCGCATCATAGTGAGAGTTTACACTTTGACATCCCTGCTTTACTTTCTGCTTTGATTTTGTTTTGAACATCTAGACTCTGTTTGTATGGACATTTCTGTTTTGAGATTCGTATAATCATTGTTTTTATATTTGCAATTCCATGAAATAATTTATCTTCATGCCCGTTGGATCACGAACAGTCCACGAGCACCTTTCTGTATGGCGATGAACCGCTAGAGTTTTGATTCAGAAACTCCCCCGAACATGAACTCCGGCATTGATAATACTAAGTCCCCCTCGGGCACGCATAATTTGCCTCGAACGGCATACGATCGCGAACGATCACAATTTGCCTCGAATGGCATACGATCGCGAACGATCACAATTTGCCTCGAACGGCACACGATCGCGAACGATCACAAATCGCCTCGAACGGCATCCGACCGCGAACGGTCACGATTCACTTATATGACAGTTGATCGCGAACGATCACTTTCTGCCTCAGACGACACCGACCGCGAACGGTCATGATTCACTTATTATGAAATCCGACCCCGAACGGTCACCATTCGCCTTGAACGGCACTTGATCGCGAACGATCACCATTTACCGCGAACGGCATCGACCGCGAACGGTCCTATTCCCTCCTTTGCCGCGAACAGTCCCGATCCACCTCAAGTGGCATATGATCCCGAATGATCGACGCATGGATTTATACGCTCGACCGCGCACGGTCGCACTTCACCTCGAATGACTCGATCATGAACGATCGTCATTTGAAGTTAAGCGCTTGACCACGAACGGCCGCGCTTCATCTCAAATAGCTCGATCCCGAACGATCGTCATTTGAGGCCATATGAAACTATCAAGTTCTTTGCAGGTTGATAATAGGATACGAACATCCAACTCAAGGCATTACAAAACACACCTTCCTACCGCAAGGCATGTTTTGGGGGGCAAGATGTTATCCCGCTTTTTGGACAAAGTTGTGATACCAAAAGATCGGTCAAAAACAAAAGACAGTTCGTCTCAGAAATTAGTCGTGTTTCACTCCGCTATGGATATCGATGAATTTTGTCCAAGTCCGGATCAGGCCACAGTTGATAGGACATGGCAAGTGAGATCATAGAAGTCCGCATTTCAAATTTCAAGTCAATCCGAGGTCGTATGCTCAAGTTATGATGGATCCAAGTTAAGAGGGATGGACATTGCTCAGTTCGAACCCATCACCTTTCGTACGTTCGAACCCATCTAGTTCGAACCCATCATGTTCGAATCCATACGAAGAGGTGACGTTCGAATCCATCAGCTAACATCTTCCTTCGACTCCATCCAATTGGAACCACTCCATGTCCTTGCTTCGACTCCATCGGCCTCGACACCATCACAGTGACTCACCTTTGAATCCATGAACTAAACCTTTGCTTCGAATCCATCTTCACACCACCACAAACCCATCATGCGGCTTCACGCTGTCTTCGAATCCAACATGCTAGAGACGACTTCGAATCGATCCGAAGTAGCGCAGTTGGATCGATTCGAATGAATACCGTTCCATCGATTCGAAGGCGATCTTCGAATCCAACACTCGAACCACTTGGTCAACACGGCAAAGAACTCGGAGTCGACCCAATCAACTCGGTGAAAAATATGGATCGACTCGAAGAAGGCGCGCCACGTCAACCCACTCACACGCCCTTAGATCGATTCGAAGTGTTCGATTCAAATTGATCGATTCGAACAAGACAGCGTACCGAGAGTCATCATTTCAAACCGATCATATCTCCTAAACCACTGATCCAAATGCAACGAAATTTTCACAGTAGCTTCCATACAAGGTAAAGATTGTACCTGCCAAGTTTCAGCTCGATTGGACCATTTCTTGATGGGTTCGAAATCGACTTCGAATCGATGTCAGATCGAGACGAAACTTGGTGGGGTCTGTCGCGTGGGCCCACTCACGTGCCAGAAGAAGTCTTCCGAAGTTTGAGCGAGATCTGGGCCTCCAACGCCTATAAATAGCACCCTGAAGCCTTCAGAAAAGGGGATCTTTTGGAGCTTCCACCATTGAACGTCCAAACTCTGCCGGATTGAATTCCATACTTCACTATCACTGTTGTATTCAGATTTCAAAGTTATCATCTACTGTAATTGATTAATATCATCAAGCAAAGCAATAAAGAGAGAAACCTTCAAAGTGGACGTAGGCAAGATCGCCGAACCACTATAAATCTTGTGTTTGTGATTGTTATTTGCAAGTTATTGTGGTTGTTGTTGCTTAGATCTGAATTCTATATTGATTGTTGTTGATTTGTGTTGATAAACGGGTGCTTTCACGACTATTGGGTGTTTTCGACCAATTTTGGCGCAAACATTTTGGTGCTTTCACTGAGAGACTGAACTCAGGAGTTCTACCAATTGATAGTTGATTCATATGAAATTTGAAAGTTTAGATTTGAGAAATTATGACGAGACAATCGAGTAGAAGGCCAAGGCCAGAGAGAAGCGAGCAACAAGGAAGTCAAGAGGCTTCCTCAGGAGCGAATCAACCATCGATCTTCATCACTAGGGACGAGATGGAGACTATGATGAAGAAGCAAGAGGAGTTGATTCAGAGTTTATTTCAACAAATAAGACAACTTGGGGCACAGAATAGAGAGGTCAATGGAGTCCAGAACGGAGCAGGACCATCCGGCCTAGAACCTGGATTAGGAGGCGCACCCATGGAGAACGTTGGTCCAATTTCGGAGAGAGAAAGAGGAGTATCTGTGCAACCTGGAGACAGCAGAGGAATGAACGCTCTGTCAAGGGGGCAGATTTCAGAATTCCCTCGTGAACTCGGGGGGCAGGTTGAGAGCAATGAACGAGGATTGCATCTTGGAGACGAAGATAAATTGGCCCAAATGGTTAGGCGAGCCATGAGAGGCGGATTAACGAACAAAGATCTTGAAGACGTAAACAGGAGTCCCTTTTCTCCTGCAATTAGGATGGCTAGGAACCAACCAGAGTTTAAGTTGCCATCAATAGAGATGTATGATGGGAGGACGGATCCCGCAGTCCATTTGACGAGGTACATGAGGCATATGGAGGTGCTGGGGGCATCACAAGAGGTTATGGCCCGATGCTTTCCATTATATCTAACGGATATCGCAGCATTATGGTTTAGGCAACTAGAGAGCGGCTCCATAGGAACATGGGCAGACTTGACGGAAAGATTCATGAGACAATTTAGGGTTCACATTGCAAGACCCAAAAACGTAATGAGTTTGGCAATTTTGAAGCAGAAGGCTGGAGAGACTTTGAGAAGTTTTCTGACATGATTCAATGCGGCAGCGGCATCGGTGGATCGGCCAGATCCATCCATGGTTATGATGGCAGCCATTTCCGGGATAGCCGATGGCACGGATTTCAAAAATTCATTGACAAAAGATCCACCTATGGATCTAGGAGAATTCTATCATGAGGCGGAAAAGTTCTTACGATTGGAAGATGCGAGTGCGGAAAGAGAAGAAGGAGATGAGCTCAATGTTTACACGGTCAAAGATGGAAATCCTCCTGAGAAGGGTACGGAAGCTAGCAAAGGAAAGCGAAAGGCTGAGAGTGGCTATAAATGGTCGACGCGACCACGAAAGGAACCAAGATTCACCACATACACTGAGCTGAATGAAAGCTTGGAACGAATTTATCAGGATACCAAAGAGCAGGTTCCATATCGTAGGCCAATGCGAAGGGACCCAACTTCTGACGAAAGGAAATCAGATAAGTATTGCATATTTCATGAATTGAACGGTCATAACACTAATAATTGCAGGCATCTGAAGGACGAGGTGGAAGGACATATCAGGAACGGTATGCTCCTTCAGTATGTGAGGAAACGGACTCCAGCAGTGGAGCCAGAGCGCCCGCCGTCTACCTCAACTAGAGGTGGCCATGAGTCGGGACAACGTATGATTATCCATTGATTGATTAAAATCACGATGAACAAGTTGTAAACCTCTCACTAATGCGGTTAAATCATTTACACATGTGAGCGATCGCATACGATCCATAGGCATGCTCTAAATGACTACCAGCGCATCATAGTGAGAGTTTACACTTTGACATCCCTGCTTTACTTTCTGCTTTGATTTTGTTTTGAACATCTAGACTCTGTTTGTATGGACATTTCTGTTTTGAGATTCGTATAATCATTGTTTTTATATTTGCAATTCCATGAAAGAATTTATCTTCATGCCCGTTGGATCACGAACAGTCCACGAGCACCTTCTGTATGGCGATGAACCGCCAGAGTTTTGATTCAGAAACTCCCCCGAACATGAACTCCGGCATTGATAATACTAAGTCCCCCCGGGCACACATAATTTGCCTCGAACGGCATACGATCGCGAACGATCACAATTTGCCTCGAATGGCATACGATCGCGAACGATCACAATTTGCCTCGAACGGCACACGATCGCGAACGATCACAAATCGCCTCGAACGGCATCCGACCGCGAACGGTCACGATTCACTTATATGACAGTTGATCGCGAACGATCACTTTCTGCCTCAAACAACACCGACCGCGAACGGTCATGATTCACTTATTATGAAATCCGACCCCGAACGGTCACCATTCGCCTTGAACGGCACTTGATCGCGAACGATCACCATTTACCGCGAACGGCATCGACCGCGAACGGTCCTATTCCCTCCTTTGCCGCGAACAGTCCCGATCCACCTCAAGTGGCATATGATCCCGAATGATCGACGCATGGATTTATACGCTCGACCGCGCACGGTCGCACTACAACTCGAATGACTCGATCATGAACGATCGTCATTTGAAGTTAAGCGCTTGACCACGAACGGCCGCGCTTCATCTCAAATAGCTCGATCCCGAACGATCGTCATTTGAGGCCATATGAAACTATCAAGTTCTTTGCAGGTTGATAATAGGATACGAACATCCAACTCAAGGCATTACAAAACACACCTTCCTACCGCAAGGCATGTTTTGGGGGGCAAGATGTTATCCCGCTTTTTGGACAAATCTGTGATACCAAAAGATCGGTCAAAAACAAAAGACAGTTCGTCTCAGAAATTAGTCGTGTTTCACTCCGCTATGGATATCGATGAATTTTGTCCAAGTCCGGATCAGGCCACTGTTGATAAGACATGGCAAGTGAGATCATAGAAGTCCGCATTTCAAATTTCAAGTCAATCCGAGGTTGTATGCTCAAGTTATGATGGATCCAAGTTAAGAGGGATGGACATTGCTCAGTTCGAACCCATCACCTTTCGTACGTTCGAACCCATCTAGTTCGAACCCATCATGTTCGAATCCATACGAAGAGGTGACGTTCGAATCCATCAGCTAACATCTTCCTTCGACTCCATCCAACTAGAACCACTCCATGTCCCTGCTTCGACTCCATCGGCCTCGACACAATCACAGTGACTCACCTTCGAATCCATGAACTAAACCTTTGCTTCGAATCCATCTTCACATGACCACAAACCCATCACGCGGCTTCACGCTGTCTTTGAATCCAACATGCTAGAGAAGACTTCGAATCGATCCGAAGTAGCGCAGTTGGATCGATCCGAATGAATACCGTTCCATCGATTCGAAGGCGATCTTCGAATCCAACACTCGAACCACTTGGTCAACACGGAAAAGAACTCGGAGTCGACCCAATCAACTCGGCGAAAAATATGGATCGACTCGAAGAAGGCGCGCCACGTCAACCCACTCACATGCCCTTAGATCGATTCGAAGTGCTCAATTCTAATTGATCGATTCGAACAAGACAACGTACCGAGAGTCATCATTTCGAACCGATCATATCTCCTAAACCACTGATCCAAATGCAACGAAATTTTCACAGTAGCTTCCATACAAGGTAAAGATTGTACTTGCCAAGTTTCAGCTCGATTGGACCACTTCTTGATGGGTTTGAAATCACTTCGAATCGATGTCAGATCAAGACGAAACTTGGTGGGGTCGGTCGCGTGGGCCCACTCACGTGCCAGAAGAAGTCTCTCAAAGTTTGAGCGAGATCTGGGCCTCCAACGCCTATAAGTAGCACCCTGAAGCCTTTAGAAAAGGGGATCTTTTGGAGCTTCCACCATTGAACGTCCAGACTCTGCCGGATTGAATTCCATACTTCATTATCGCTGTTGTATTCAGATTTCAAAGTTATCATCTACTGTAATCGATTAATATCATCAAGCAAAGCAATAAAGAGAGAAACCTTTAAAGTGGACGTAGGCAAGATCGCCAAACCACTATAAATCTTGTGTTTGTGATTGTTATTTGCAAGTTATTGTGGTTGTTGTTGCTTAGATCAGAATTCTATATTGATTGTTGTTGATTTGTGTTGATAAACGGGTGCTTTCACGACTATTGGGTGTTTGCGACCAATTTTGGCGCAAACAAGAACAACATAATATAACAGTAACATATGATATAACAGGTGCTTAAGCATGGGTGAACATCATATAATCATAACATAGCATATGTAACATGGTTATGCAGTTTACAGATTCAAAAGGGGTCAACATACTAGTTATATATGTACATATTATCAAGTGAGAATAACTCACTAGTTTGAGCTGGAGACACAACTACGAATGCACAAAAGGAATCCACACAAGCAGATAACATGACACAGAGATGAGTGGAAGAGCCAAGGTATCAAATCCCTTGAATACAAGTCAAACAAAACAATAATAATAACTTAAGTTTTCAAATGCAAAATACGATAGAATAAGATAAAATCAACTGCACAAATCAAAGAAGAATTGCTTTGCACTTGCTTCCAACAACCTTCAGGTTCAGCCATAAGGTGTACTACAGGTCTAAAGCAAGATTTGGATCAGGTTTTGGTTGGGTATGGTCGGCCTACAGTTGGTTGTTGATGGTGCAAAGGCGGGTAGTGGTGAAAACAATGCAACAAGGCAATATCACATGATCCAAGGCCAAAACAAAGGCTCGGTCAAGGCACTAGGGTCACGGCCTGCACTGTGGGGTCTAAGGGGATGGTGTCTCCAAGAGTCCAGGTGGTGCTGGAGGTTGTGGAGGTGATGACAGTGGCGGCCATGGGTGGTGGAAGTGGTGGATGTGGATGATTGTGCTCGGCCTAGGCATGTTTATGGAGTTTTGTTGGGGTGATGGATCAATCCACAAGGAGGCACGGCTTGGGGTTTGGTAAGAGAAGAGGTGATGATGGTGGTGTTCTCAGGTGGTGGTAGAGGCGGAAGGGGCTGGAGAGGAGGTGGCCGATCCTATGAGAGAAGAGATCAAGTGCAAATCAATGTCAAACAATAAGAATAATAAAATTAAACAAAGAAAAGAAAAAAAAAAGAAATTTTACCCAAACTTCTCAAGGCTATGGCCCGATTTTTTTCCAGGAGATGAGAAAAAGGAATGTACATGAATGCTAAAGAAAGTATGCGGCTGAAAGTATTGAGAAGTAATGGCAAATTTATGAAAAGTTAAGTTACAAATATGAAAAGGTTAGAAGATAAAAGGCCATAGGAAAACTAAAAGTCATAAACCTTTCGAATTACTTTTAATTTCTTTATATAAATTTAATTATGAAAATAATAATAATCTCAGTCAAAATTTCAAAAATATAACAAAATATATATATATATATATATATAATTATTAATTATAAGGTTAAATTAAGAAAATAGCACAAATTTGCAAACTGGTCTAGAAAAATGGAGAATAAACAGAATGAACTTTGGAAAATTTATATGAACTTGCAAAAATGTTTATAACGAATATAATAACATAAAATAAAAATGCATTCAAAAAATAAATATATAAATTTTAATTAAATATAATTTAAATGAAGAAAATAGCAAAGAAAATAGAAAGGCTTTAAAATAGAAAATAAATTCAATAAGCTTTGGAAAAATTGAAACATCACTTTAAAATATTTAAAAGTCAAAATATACATAATATAACATAAGTATACAAATTATAATAAGATATATTAAGTAAAAATATCATTTATATAAATTAAAACAAAGAATATTGTTAAATAACCCTATATACACACAATATTGTAAAGGGTATAACTTTCACAATTAATCCAATTTCAACGAAACGAAAAGCAGTATTCATGATATTAAACCTACTTTCATAATAAAAGATAAAATTTAAAAATTCAAATATTTAAATTTAAAATTTAAAAGTCAAAGTTTGACCAGTTTTGACCATAAATTCATTTTTCAGGAAAATATTCAATTTATACCAGTTTGAAATTATAATTCATATAATAATCAAAATTTATATTTAAAAATGAAATGTTTGAAATAAAAAAGTTTAAAATAATTTCAAAATAAAATAAAGTCAAATTTAAGTTATATGCAAAAAAATCTAGGGTTGTTACACTCTCCTCCACTCGAAACTTTTCGTCCCCAAGAAGGAATGAGGTACGGGAAAGCACAGAAAAAGATAAAGTGAAATAAGATTAAGACAAGATGACAAGGAGATTGAAATTATAACTGATAACTATTGTTATAGGTTAGTTTAACAAGGTGGAGATTATCAAAGATTATAGAAAGATTTCTAAACAAAAAAATTATAGAAAAAATGCCTACACCAGCCTGAAGCAAGATAAGGAAAATAAGGACAACCAAAAGATAGTTTGAGAAACAAAATAAGATATAAGTTAGAAACCATGGAATTTCAACTTAAATAATTAATTAATTTTTACACAATTTAAATAAACTTAACTATCTCAAATTTTATTATCTTATCTTCTAATCATCTTAAATTAACAATTTCTAAGATCATGGATTTGAAAAATAATCATTCATTATACTCATATTGTACCTAATAAATTTAATTCTTCTTTATTCCTACTTAAAGTTAAATTTATTCCTCTCAATATATTGCATCATCTACGCCCATTATACTTACTCTTATTATAGTTGCTTTAATTTATTGTTAGTTCCATTAACATCATTTCATATTGTAAACTATTCAATTAACCTTTTATTCTATTTGCTCCTATTAATCATTTTATAACTAAAATTTAAGTGTATAAAATTTATTTTAGCCATTCAAATTTTATTATAAAATCCTTTTTTTATATTGTATATTATCCAATTACATTGTTAACTTCTGTGTAATTTGGGTAAGCTATATTTAAATGCAATTGAGTATTATACAAATAAAACTTTCTAATTCCCTCATCTCTAGTTTGAATCATTTATCTAAATTTTTTATTTTCTTTTATAATTTAAATGATTATTTAAGATAAAGTTTAAGAATAAAAATTTTGATTCCTTCAAACCATTTAGAAATAAATAAATAAATATACATAATATGTCAAATCGAATTTAAATCGTATATCTATATATATTATAAATCCAGTCTTATTTTAGAAATTCAAATCAATTAAATTTCCTAAAATAAGCTGTAGCAAGACCACAGAACGGTCTCTTCACTTCGAAACTCGAAAATGAACGTCGATGATGCCACGGTCATCAACGAAGTTATTTTCCAGCGACAAAGAGAAGAGCACTAATTTTACACTTTAAAATTTCTTGGAAACAAATTTCTATTAGAAAATAATTTAAATAATATACCCATTTAAAAACTTTAAACACAAGGTTTGAAACCATTGGAAATTAAATTCTCAAGTTTCTTGTTTTAAACTCATTTCAGTTCCCAAATCAATTTATAAACAGCTATTTATAAATTCATTTATAGAACAATAAATGATCAATCAAGTATTATCATTTTAAATGATTAATTTAAATCAATCTGTTAGGTTCCATACATTTACTTATATCAAATTTATTTCATTAACCAAATTTTAAAATAATATTATGTCAGTCTGTTCCGTCAAAGATTTTTAGAAATCCTATCGATAGCGGTGATCAGACGAATCAATCGAAAACCCAAATCTACATCAACAACTCAAACAACACAACATAAAAAAAACATTAATATTGATTTACAAGTACAATTCAAAATGTTTGGAAGATAGATTGGAAACAAAAGACAAGATGATTGAATAACAAAATAGGGAGGTGGATAAGCTTAAATAAATCGCGGGCAACCTTAACCGGGTCAACTATGACTTAAAGAATAAGATCGATGTGGATTTTCGAGGGTAAATCTACATTCGATCTCAATAGATAGAGTTTGGAATAACAAAAAATATTAACATCTAAACCAAGGATAGATATAAATCTCATGGTGAACCGATGCTAAATGTAAAGGAGTTTCGCACTTTAGAAATGAATTTTTGAGATTGGCGGGACGGCCAATTCACTATAAAGCTCATTCGAAGTGGAGTTATGGGATACTCCAGAATCAAAAGGAGATGAATAGTGAGGGACACGAATGAATTTTGGAACTGCAGGGAACGTTCCAAAATTCAAATGGAATTTGAACCAAAGAGGAAGAGATTCAAATTTGGGTGAAAGTGATTCTGTAACTAAATTTACCATACATTCTAAGTTTTGCCCTAAAGCAAAGCTCCGATACCAACTGTAACAACCCGGTATTTTCAACCATTCGCATTCATTATAAGTGTATAGGTAGACACTCATGCCGGAATTGAATTGCTCAAACTACCGCATTGTAAATACAATTTGGCAAATCACATAATATACAGTAAATAATAATAACAGATCGCAGACACCGAGTATTTAATAATGCAGCGGAAGTAAAAGAAATAGTAGTTCATGAAGCTACTATATAAATATATCAGAGTTAAATAAAATACAACAGAAGAAATAAAGTAAAACAGAAGTCTCAAGATGATAACCAAGTAAAAGCTGAATAGAACAACAGAACTGGAATAGATAAAACTAGATAAGCAGATAATCTCCAGCAATTCCAATCTCCAGAAAGTGGAATCTAAATCTGTGAATAACTCAGGCTGACCCGAGCGTAAATAAAAATACAAACACTCGAGTCAGGACAATATATACTTATATAATGTAAACCAACTCAAGTGAACTGTAATAAGGTACAAGTAACTTAAAGGATGCCTAGGACCGCCCATCCTAAGGATCCGCTAAATTATTTACTATGTAGTAATATTTCGCTATTATAATAATGTCTATCAGTAAAGTAAACTTACTTTAAAATAGCATCACGGGGTTACCCATATAGCCCTAGACACGTAATAGTCCCAATAGTCCATCCAATATCTGCATATCTCCTGATCGGGAGACTACGAGAAGATACGCATGGGCTAAGGGAGAAAACCAAACTCGTAGTGAAGGCTCAATATGGTAGGTGACAAGGCACACAAGGCAATGCCAGGGTAGATATACCAATTATGCACACGGGCTGGTGGTAACGCAGCAGCCACATACGCCCACCTCGAAACACACTCCCATATCAAAATTAGAGGATGGCCATCTAATCAATCACAAGTAAGAGTATAGTATCGAAGGAATGTGTCCCACCAGAGGAGCTACCCCTTTTTTCCCGAGATCTCTCTTGTTTTAGCCACCTTAAGCCAACTTACGGGAGTCAGGTCCACGTAAATATACCTTAAGAACGTCGCCACCATCCTACTTCATTCTGGAATCTCCATCGCGTACACGGTTGTCAAAGTGGTTTTCGGTATCGACGGAGAGTATGCCAGATATCCGATCCCGGTCTCTTTGCCAACCAATCGTTATTATAACCCACAGTTATGACTTTTAAAATAATATTTATACTTCAAAATATAATATCATTCCAAATCTAAATCTTTATCAAAATAAAGATTAAAGTAATTCCAAATCATTTCAAAAACATCATATCTTTCCAGAACTTCCTGTCAAATCATTTCAATATATCAAAATATCATATCTTTCCAAAACTTCATTTCAAATCATCTTAATATATCAAAATATCATATCTTATAAAACTTCATTTCAAATCATTTTAATATATCAAAATATCATGTCTTTCCAAAACTTCATTTCAAATCATTTTAATATATCAAAATATCATATCTTTACGAAGCTTCATTTCCAATCATTTTAATATATCAAAATATCATACCTTTCCAAAACTTCATTTCAAATCATTTTAATAAATCAAAATATCATATCTTTTCAAAGCCACATTTCAAATCATTTTAATATATCAAAATATCATATCTTTTCAAAACCACAATTCAAATCATTTTCAAAACCACAATTCAAATCATTTTAGTATATCCAAATTTCATATCTTTTCAAAACCACATTTCAAATCATTTTAGTATATCAAAATATCATATCCTTTCAAAACAACATTTCAAATCATTTTAATATATCAAAATATCATATCTTTTCAAAACCACATTTCAAATCATTTTAATATATCAAAATATCATATCTTTTCAAAACCATATTTCAAATCATTTTAATATATCAAAATATCATATCTTTCAAAACCACATTCATTTTATTTAAAATACCATTTCAACACACATTTCTAAATAGTTTATATTTCAAAACAAATTACTTCATTTTAAATCATAAAAATAAAGTTATTATATTTAATAATTAAATTATTAAATTTCCAAAATTTTCAACTTTCAAAGTTCATTTATTCACTTAAGTTTATCAAAACAGTGAAAATTCACTTTTCGCCGCATTTAGAAAACGCTACGGAAAGTTACATTCAAAACAGTTCAATTTAACAAAAGACAGCATTTTAAAATGCTGTAATAGGATTTACTTAAATTTCAAATAACTTTGTTAAATTCAATAATTTTAGCACTTACAAAAATGCTATAATAGCCTTTAAATCAATTTAGATTTTTAGTTCATTATCATCAACTACAGCAATTACAAATGCTGTAATATCATTTACATTACAATTAATAACATTTCAAAAATGCAGTTAATTAACTTCAGATATTCAATATAATTTCACAACCAAATATATTTTTATTTAAAACATTTTCAACTTATAAAATCATACATTTTCACATTTAAAAACATCATTTAATTTTCCTTAAGTTCATGATTTTATAAAGTTAAAGTTCCATTCAAAATCAAGATTTAATAATAATTCACTTATTAAATTTCAACATTCAATTTTAAATTCATTGAATTAAATTTCAGCTTAACACTTAATTTTAAAGTTTCAAAATGTAACTTCATTTCAATTTTTTTTACTTAACTTAAAATTCACTTTTAAGCCAAATTCCCAAATTCCCATTTTGGTTATATTTTCAAATTTTCAACTTAAATAATCATTCATTTCACATTTTACCTTTATTCAAAAATCATTAATATATCATAAAATCACTTTAAATTCGTTTTAAATTCAAATTATCATAAATTTACCATAATTACATATTTAATTTAATTTCCAATTATAATTAAATCAAATTTCCAAAATAACTTACATACAAATTTTCTAACTTTTCCATAATTTATCTAACTTATAAATTTCCAGAAAATCAATAAAACTTTACAAAAAAATCATTTTAATTAAGTTTTAAATCAAAATATTATAATCTTTACAATTTCAAACAAATTTTAAAAATTTTAAAAAAATATATTTTAACTACGGGTCTATGTATAATTTTCTAGCCTAGGTAAAGTGATACGAGTAATATATCATTACAACCTGTAATTTACAAAGAAAATCCATGTTTTATCATTTCAAACCCGCAGTCCCAAGTAAATGAAATAAAATGAAAATCGCTCAGTCCTATCATTTCAGCCCATAAAGATTTCCCCTATTCTAAAGTCTGTTTGGGTATGTATTATTTCAACCCATAGTGATTCTTTAGGGAACTTGCAGTGTGATAGACTGGTAAAATAACATAACAACATAATATAACAGTAACATATGATATAACAGGTGTCTAAGCATGGGTGAACATCATATGATCATAACATAGAAGATGTAACATGGTTATGCAGTTTACAGATTCGAAATGGGTCAATTTACTAGTTATATATGTACATATTGTCAGGTGAGAATAACTCACTAGTTTGAGCTAGAGACACAACTACGAATGCACAAAAGGAATCCACACAAGCATGATAACACGACACAGAGATGAGTGGAAGAGCCAAAGTATCAAATCCTTTGAATACAAGTCACACAAAATAATAATAATAATAACATAAGTTTTTTAATGCAAAATACGATAGAATAAGATAGAATCAACTGCACGAATCAAAGCAGAATTGCTTTGCATTTGCTTCCAACAACCTTCAAGTTCAGACATAAGGTGTACTACAGGTCTAAGGCAAGATTTGGATCTGGTTTTGGTTGGGTATGGTCGGCCTACACTTGGTTGCTAATGGTGCAAAGGTGGGTAGTGGTGAAAACAACACAACAAGGCAATATCACATGATTCAAGGCCAAAACAAGGCTCGGTCAAGGCACTAGGATCACAGCCTGCACTGTGGTATCTAAGGGGATGGTGTGGACGAGAGTATAGGTGGTGCTGGAGGTGATGATAGTGGCGGCCATGGGTGGTGGAAGTGGTGGATGTGGATGATTGTGCTCGGCCTAGGCAAGTTTATGGAGTTTTGTTGGATTTTGGTGACGGATCAATCCACAAGGAGGCACGGCTTGGAGTTTGGTCAGAGAAGAGGTGATGATGGTGGTGTTCTCAGGTGGTGGTGGAGGCAGCAGGGGCTGGAGAGGAGGTGGCCGATTCTATGACAGAAGAGATCAAGTGCAAATCAATGTCAAACAATAAGAAGAATAAAATTAAATGAAGAAAAGAAAAAAAGAAATTTTACCCAAACTTCTCAAGGCTATGGCTGATTTTTTTTCTTCAGGAGATGAGAAAAAGGAATGTACATGAATGCTAAAGAAAGTATGCAGCTGAAAGTATTGAGAAGTAATGGCAAATTTATGAAAAGTTAACTTACAAATATGAAAAGGTTAGAAGATAAAAGGCCATAGAAAAACTAGAAATCATAAACCTTTCAAATTACTTTTAATTTCTTTATATAAATTTTAATTATTGGAAATAATAATAATCTCAGTCAAAATTTCGAAAATATAACAAAATATAATATATATATGTATATATATGTATATATATAATTATTAATTATATAAGGTTAAAATAAGAAAATAACACAAAATTGCAAACTGGTCTAGAAAAATGGAAAATAAACAGAATGAACTTTGGAAAATTTATATGGACATGTAAAAATATTTATAACAAAGATAATAACATAAAATAAAAATTAATTCACAAAATAAATGTATAAATTTTAATTAAATATAATTTAAATGAAGAAAATAGCAAAGAAAATAGAAAATAGGCTTAAAAATAGAAAATAAATTCAATAAGCTTTGGAAAAATTCAAACATCACTTTAAAATGTTTAAAAGTCAAAATATTTAAAAGTCAAAATATACATAATATAACATAAGTATAAAAATTAGAATAAGATATATTAAGTAAAAATATCATTTATATAAATTAAAACAAATAATATTGTTAAATAACCCTATATACACACAATATTGTAAAGGGTATAACTTTCACAATTTAAATCCAATTTCAGCGAAACGAAAAGTAGTATTCATGATAATAAATCTAATTTAATAATAAAAGATAAAATTTAAAAATTCATATATTTAAATTTAAAATTTAAAAGTCAAAGTTTGATCAGTTTTGACCACAAATCCATTTTTCAGGAAAATATTCAATTTATACCAGTTTAAAATTATAATTCATATAATAACCAAAATTTATATTTCAAAATGAAATGTTTGAAATAAAAAGGTTTAAAATAATTTTAAAAAAAATAAAGTCAATTTTAAATTATATGCAAAAAAATCTAGGGTTGTTACAAAATGGTTCGTAAATGATTTTATTATTAAATGAGAAATAATATAAGTGATAATGAATGTGAATTAAAAATGAAAAGGGTTTGGTATATTTAAAGAAACCAATTGAATAAAGTATGTAAGTTTTTCGAGGTGATTTACACTAGTTCGAGTTAGAATTTTTCACTTGATTCTTGATGGCGGACACTTGTTATTGATTTTGAAATGATCTTGAAGTTTTCTATCATAGTATATGAGTATATAAGGAAACAAGAAGTTTCTAGTCAAGAAACCTAACCAGAGTCTACATGGAGATGCCAGATAGGATATGCTAGTTCGAAAATTTGAATTTATGTGAGCTAGTGATCAGATTTGATTTTGCATACGGATGATATGTAAGCATCGTACGGGATGTTGTAATATTTGTATGCTATGTGTGTTGGCTTATGGAGAGTTAAGGGGATAACTCTTTGAATTGTTTGGGCTAGCATGAGTGGTTAATTAAGTAATACCTGAGGCCGTTGAGAGTAAGGTAACACTTAGTGGATTGTTTATCAACGTTGTCTGATGAAAAAGTTTATGAACTTGGGAGAACCATGAGTTTTGGTTGCTAGTGATTGTAGTACCATGCAGTATTGTTACATGATTCTTTCTTTGGATGCTAGTTATTGCAGTACCATTGGGTATTGATGTGCGATTGTTGCTTTTGTTTCTCGTCTTAGTATTTCAAGGATGAAATTCTTTTAAGAGAGAAGAATGTAACGATTCAAAATTTTAAACGTTTTATAATTAAATATTGAAATTATTTAAATATCTAAATCGTGGGTCTAATATGAATAAAATGATTTTAAAAACTTATTTAAATTCTTTTTAAATAATAATGCAATAGTAAACTTCTAATTATTAATTAAAAGTGATTAAATTGGTTTTAATAATAATTATTTTAATCAATGCATGAAATTATCATTCCGGGGCACTGTCTTGGATTTTGATGAAACTAGTGCCATCGAATCCAGGATAATAAATTGTTATACGTCGATGAGTTTCGTAATGATTAGACATGTCGTTTGGTCATGCGCACTTGAAACGCATAGCATAAAACTTGAGAGAACTAAATAATATATATTTGTTTATAACTATCTACACTTAAGATATTTTCCTGGATCACTTTTCATTATCTCCCTCTCTTCTCTTTTATCTATTTACTTTAAACTAAGAAAGTGAGTAACCGCTATTTATATTCAGTTGTTCTCAAAGCTTCACTCAATGTAATTCGATGATTCCAAATTCATTGGCTTCATATTGGCAGTTTCCTGATGGTGTGAGTGGATTTGGGCATGGTAGAGTTTGAGGTTAATCGACTTGCCATGGACTTTTCTAGGTTTAGGATCTGGAGTTGGTTTAAAATGATTTAGGCAATGGCAAGGCTGGCATTGAACTCAGGGTGGCAAGGCAAGCATATGGTGGTTGTGTTGAGTGGTACAGTTGCATACGCGACATGTGTTTGTCACCTTGTGAAGTGTTAGGTCGCAATGTTTACAAAGTTGCCGTGAGAAAAATCGTTGGCACAGTTGAACTCCTTGGGGCCTAGGGAGCCATTTGGAAGTGGTTAGGTGTTCTCTGGTGAAGCGATGAAAAATGTGATTTTGGGTAGTAGTCGATTTGGGGTTCATGTAGTTTTTGGAAGAAGGCAAGTGAATGTTATTTAGGGCTTAAGCACGTCGAGTGCATGGAGAGGAGATCAATGAAATCGATGGCATTGGGTTTAGCGAAGCATAGCTCCGTGTTGAGGTAGAAACTTGCGTGCTTGAGGGTGAGTATCATTGTGCACGGTGGAAGGAAGGGATAGGGAAGAGGATTAGAGAGGTATCGGTTTAATTAATTTTATTAGCTTAATTAATTATATTTTGTAATTCAAATCCTTATATAATTCATAGCTTTTGTATACGAGATCCCATTGAGGCATCGTTTTTGCTGTTGCACTCATATTGGGATTCTCTATACCTGGGATTGATTGGGGCTTGGGTGAGTGTGACGCCCCACCCCGAGACCCACATTAGCAAAGAGAATTAATAAGTAGTTATATCTACTAAAGCGGAGAATAGGGCTGGTTAAGGGAGACCATCTATAATTTTGTCTTAAACATCTATTGAATATGTCAATAAATGCAATATAATTTTTTTTTCTATCTCAAGTTGATCGACATATCCAATAAATGCTTAATCCAAAACTATAGGTGGCTAATGGATCTATCAAAACAAAATACAATAACTGAATGTAAATCACATCATAGAATAGTAATCAACATCATGTATATATACATATACACTGATACACGTTCAGTACAATATAATATGAATACAATAAAGGTGGTACACGGCCACGCCATATACATCAAATCAAATGTAAAAACATCAGAGTACGCCGAAGAAATAAACTATTAAAGTGAAAGAAGTGTTGATATCCAACATCAACTTCAAGCTAAGTCCAATAGATGATAATTGAAACAACTCGGTCTGACCCGAGTGAAAACACACCGGTCAAGCTAGCCAAAATCATCAGTTAAACAAAATAATCGATAAGGATAAGTAGGTGAAAGCTATGGTATCCTTTTTCTTAAAGGATGCCATGCCCTATACAGGGTTTCAACATCATAAGAAAGGACAACATCTCTTCTTGGCAAGTAGAAGAGATAATGATGATAAAGTCATACTTTAGTGGCATATCTGACACTTAAGCAAATGGAACGTCGACGAGCAAAGTTTTAAAGATAAGACTCAGTGAACATCGCTTTCGCCTCATATCATCGGTAGTATAAAGGAATATAGATAATGACTTCAAAAGATTCAACTATCTTCTTAGAAGTGGTTGTCAATATAACAATACATCAAAGGTACGTATCCTTCATACATAAAATAAAACGCGTATGGATGTGCCTCATCTCATTGGCACATCCCAAGGATCATTCAAGGAAATATAAAACCCAAACATAAAAGAAGCATTATACTTATTCATACCTCATCTCATCGGTATAAATATGGATACATCTTAATCACTAAAACTCATCATCGAAGATTCTTCATAATCATTTATACCTTATCTCATCGGTATAAATATATAAATACATCTCAACTCCATCTTAACATCAAGTAGTTTATAAAATCATCAAATAATCAATCAATAATGCAAATAACTCAATCAAAGAGCAACATCATAAATGATTTCACCATATATGTATACATCTCATCTCGCACTAGGCTATCAATGTAATAATCATCTAAAGATGGTGAAGTCTAAAACATCAAAACTTAAAGAAATCCCGAATTGGCCAGATCCTCGATTGCATGCCGAAGCAATGCTACGCGCGCTACATCGTGACTAGTACTACTATTTGGTACCATAAACATCGTGATGAATAGAGTCAAATAACATCTTAACATCATGAACATCATGAACGACTATAGTCTATAACATCATAATGACTCCCGGTCACAAATACCCGAGTTAATAACATCGTGATGATCAGAGTAGCAACTACATCGTGACGACTCCAATCGAGTACTCGTGGTCTGTAGTACTAGTAAACATCATGAATGTGTCTCAACTTCTCGGATAGGAACCCAATAGGTGTTAACTTATGTCCCATACCATACGTTCGCACCTAACGGTTTACTAACCGTTAGTTGGTACCACACTAGTAAAGCATTATAAACATCATGAAAATATACTCAGCCTCATCTAATTAGCGAGTAAATACAATACCATACTCGTCTCATCTCATTGATGAATATTAGTGGCATCGTGACTTGTCTCATCGCATAGACAAGTAAAAATTACCATAATACATCTCAACATCGTAAAATCATCATAAAGAAGCTTACCTCATCTCATCGGTAAGTAAAATTAACATCTAGATGGTTATTTATAACCATAATTCCAAATAGGAATTTCTAGCTCTTAATTCACCTTATTTCATCGGCGATTAAGAAACACGTCATAAAATGGTCCCTCATCGAATATACTTCTAAATTGGAGTTCTCAGACCATATAATCTACCCAAAATTTAATAACATCATAAATCATCTCTAACAGTTCATCGATAGAGTTTCGATCGCACAAGTCCGAAATTAACCGATAAAGTAAATTCACGAGTCCCATGCCCCGTAATTTTACTAAACCATTTAATTTACTTCCTTATACGTCCGAAAAAGCATTAAAGTAATTAAAATAAATAAAATTAATTATAAAAGATTTTACTTGAGAAAACCGGATTATAAAACAAATTTTAGAAATTTATCTAAAAGATTTTGAGAGAAAACACATCATTAAAAAGGATTTTAATAATTTTTAAGAGCCTTCAAAATAAAGAATAATTGTTTAAAAACATCTACAAATACATTAAAACATTTATTACTCCAACCCTGATGTTAGAAGATTTTTTGAAACTTATTCGGATTTTTTTTTAAAACTCAAGAAAACATCAATTTGCAATTTAATCGGGCTAAACCGATATTCAAATTTAAATCGAATTTAAATTAATTTAAATTCAAATCTCATCCTAACTTGATGAGTCCATTGCGGGACAAAATGATCAAATATTAGCATCAAATTTCATATGAATTTTTTTTTGCAAAAGAATGCAAATGAAACCGTCAAAATCAGACAAATATAGAAATACTGTGGCTGTCAATGACAGGCTAGCAGTAAAAACATCAACTTTCCACCATGTAAACTTCGAAATTCTACAAAACTCAAAACAAGAAAGACGTAGCCTACATCATAAGGTTTCCAAAAATTAATAATTTCGATATTCCGGTCCGTAACGAATAAGTTATGAGCGAAATACTACCTAGAAAAATTTATGTGCACTTGCTATCAACACAAGCCAGTGATAAAAAAGTTAGTTATTCACTATGTAGACCTCAAAATCATTCAAAATCGAAATTAGAAAAGTTATGGCATATTTCACAAGGATTTTATAACATCTAAATTTATAAATTCTAATTTGAAACAAGAAAGTTACGATCATATTACTAAAAAAATATATCAAACTCAGCCTGAACTTATGCATTTGCAGGACAGCGATAAACAATTTCAATTTTAGCGTAGATATCTTCGAAATCTGGCAAAATGAATAAAGAGAAAGTGGTAGCTTTGTTTCTATGCTTTCTGGAATGGCTGAGATCATCAAAATCGGTTAAGAAACAAAGTGGTTATGGTCAAATTCGTTTCCACTTCAATGACAGAGCAAATATTGGTTTTGCTTTCGGATTTGCAGTAGAAAAATTAGATTTTGACATAGCTAACATCAAAACTACAGAAAAATCAAAACGGTAAAGTTATAGCACATGAATTAAGCTTTTTGGAACATCCTAAATCATCAAAATCAGATCAATAACGAGAAAGTTATGCCTAAATTTGTTTCAATTTCAGTAATTCACCGATTATAACATTTTGATCATATATAGAGCTAGGGTTTGTGAGTTTTACACTCACCTTAGCAATTAGCAGCGAATTTGAATGAAAGAAGCAATCTTTGGCGATGGATTGGTGCTCTAAGCACCTGTAGAAGCAAAAAAGAAGACATGCAAAACAAACCAAAATAAATTGCAGACAACTCATCTTGATTCTAGGATTTTGATGAAAACTTTTAGGAATTAGATGGAGATTACCTTGTAGATACTTATTTAGGTGGATTTTCTTCTTTATTTTGTAGAAAAATTGAGTGGAAAATTAAATTTAGATGGAGGCTGCCATTTTCTTTCTTTTTGTTTTACTATAAGTTTATTTCTTAAAGGAGGAAGAAGAAAATTACATACAGACTAATTCCCTTAACTAGAAGCTTCTAGTGATGGCTAATGGACCTTATTTCTTACCCAAAGAGCCCAAATGCAAAAATACTTAAAGAAAATAAAAGGTATGCACATATTTCACTTAATTTATCACCATATTAACTTATTAGCTTCAAACTAATAAATACCAAATATTTTAATTTATTTAAGCCAAATACTTATCCTCTCAATATGTAATCACATATTTATATCCAAATAAACAAAATAAAGTTCCAAACTTTATTTTTCTCATTTTATTTACAAACTTCATTGTTTATTCCAAAATAAACAATTTAAAATTTCGAATTATATTTTAGTTTGCAATATATACCGGTAATCCCCAAACCAGGGTTGCTACAGTGAGTTTACTCACCAGTTGGTTTGAATATTGTTGTATATATAATTGTTGTATTAAAATATAAATAGTATAACAAACAATGCAAGTTATTACTTTTGGATCACGCCTTGTCGTGTAAAACAAGTGACAACATTATTATGTAGTATAATCTCCCTTGTAATCATATAAAATAAGTATTATGGCCTAGGCTACTTGTTTACATGTTTGATATTGCTATTTGATTAAGTTGGAAATTATATTATGAATGTTTGGAGTGATATAGTCGATATAGTGTACTTTGAAATCCCTTATATTTGACATATGTTAAATTGAATAAATTATGATGTATAGTGGATATATATATATATATGCATATACATATATATGTATATCTATATGTATGTGATGAGCTGGAATTTTAAGCAATATCAATTTAATAATCTGAATTAAAAATTAAATTGATTTGATAATCTTTGTAAATAAGATTGGAATTAATTTAATAAACCAATTGAATAAATGTTTAATTGATAGATTTTGTCTTTTAAAATCTAATAAATTGTTTTCTATTTATAATGTATATAGGATATGTATATATTGTAAATAGATATAGTTTTAATTTAATAAATAAATAAATCTTTCTTTCTAAATAATATATATATTTGGTAAAATTGGGTAAAATTTTAGAGTTAAACTTTTAAAAGGTTATTTAATAAATAAAATATGGTTTTAAATTGATAAGATAAAAATTTAATTTGTTTAAATTGATTTATTTGATATTAACTTTTTAAAAGTATCTAATAAATAACTAAATGATTTTAAATACATAAGACAAATGTTTTATTTGTTCAAGTTATATTTTAACTTAAGTCTGAATATTAATTTAGATTAAAATAAAGTTATAAAAATGTTTGTTTTATTTCCTTTTTAAAGTATTGATTTATAAATGTGATTTGTAAAATTTAATATGAAGTTTAAAATACAAATTAATTAATGAAACAAGTATTCATTTAAATAACAAGAAATTTGTCATCTCTTTTATAAATTTATTTTAAATGATTAAAAATATTATTTTTAAATGATTGATTTGTATATTGTTTTTATTTATAATTATACTTGATTTATTCTTTAACTATTATCTATATATAACTAAATATTAAAAAAACTAATTAATTAAGCATAATATTATATTAAACTTTAATTTAAAAATACTAATTAATTAAAGGTACATGTGTAAACATTTTAGGATCTAATATAACAAATGTAAACTAATAATCATTTTAAAATGACAAATGTAAGATTCAAGCCAAGTGTCAAATTTTAATTTTAATTTTTCTTTGATTTGAAAATAAATCATAAATGAGTTATATAAACGTACATTTTTCCCATTCCCTTCTTTTCTTATTTTCATTTCATAACCAAGAAATTTTCAGATAAGAATGAGAAACATCCTACTCTAAAAACAAATCTGAAACATGCATTCCTTCTTCTAAAATCTGGAAATAAACTAAGCAAATCTGCATGGATGTTAAGAACATCAAACAACTCAAGCTTCCTGCATTTTTTTTGTAAAATCTGGAAGCACATGCAAGACAAAAAGCAAGTTGAAAACATCTACAACTCAAGTTTCAAAGATCAAAGCACTAAAGTTTTTAAAAGCATTCATTTTTCAAAATCTGGAAAGCAAGAAGTCCTGTATTTCATTTTCAAGAAAATCTGCATTTCACTCTTCAATCTGAAAAATTTGCCCCTACATGCCAACCTGGAATTAAAGCAAATTAAAACATCAGCAACATTCAAGATTAAAGGATTCAAAGCACTAAAATTTTAAAGGCAAAGCAAATTCAGTTTTTAAGTTTCTAGGGGTTTTTCAAATCTGAAACTGTGCTCTGCTCAGCATGTTTAAAATCAGGTGAGTAACTCAACTTTTAAAAAAAAAATTAAGTAGGTAAAAGTTGTTTTCATGCTTTTATTTAGAAATGACTAAGCATAATGAATTTTCTGTGTATATCTATATGTTGGAATGAGGTGCATGTCTGCCTCACTTATGTTTTTGACTATTACAGTATAAGTTCTAGTTGATAAAAAAATCCTTTTTCTTTTAAATTGTTTGCTGTCATGATTTAATATTTGAATGAAACTTGTTTATTACAAGGTAAAGTAAGTTTTAAAATTTTTATATAAGTTAAATAAAATTTTATAAGTGACGCCCCACCTCTATACCCATGCTAGCCAAGGACACTACAGGATAATGCCGTCAACTAACACGGAGAATAAGGCTGGATAGGAGCGACCATCTATAGCCTTGCTCTAACTATCTATTGAATACATCGACAATAATCATACAAAGCAGATCAACATATCCAACGAATACTTAAAACAAAACCATAGGTGGTTGGAGGATCTATCAAAACAGAATATAACAACTCACATGTAATATATATCACAGAACAGAAGATCATTATATACACATATATTGATACACAACAGAGTATATAGAAAAATACATGCCGAGTGGTATAGAAAACCACAATATACAGACAAATCCAGAAGAATAAATATATCAGAGTTGCAACAAAAAGGACTACACAAAAAGCTTTAACAAAAAGGAACAAGCTGAGTAGTCCATGCAGAAGCAAAATAGGCTAAGTCCAAAAGCACCTAACCTGAAACATCTCGGTCTGACCCGAGTATAAGATACACAGGTCAGTCTAGCCAAACAAATCAGTTAGATAAACTGAACAACAATAAACCTGCAAGGTTACAAGGTATAACAAATATCTCTGAAAGAGATAATACAATCATCTAATCAAAAGATGAATCATATGATAACAAGGCTCGTATCATCGGCAACTCATAGAAACAAAGGGTAGGAATATCCCAAAACAAGCCAAAAGGCAATAACAAATACCAATAAAGGTAACACAAGTTCCACGAGGTAATCGCTACATATCACGTGGCTCAAAAAAGACTAACACCGAAGGGCGATACCTAGGGAATATACATATCAATGAAACATCATAAAATTTGCACGTGCTCAGTACTGTATAAACAAGGATCCATGAGCCCGAAGACTCCAAACCCAAATATCACTCGAGCGGCTCATGAAGACCTAACTCCGAAAGCGATACAATAGGGCAACAAACCCGAAGGCACAAACCCGAAGGTACAAACCCAAAGGTACAAACCCGAAGGCAACATACCCAAAGGCAACATACCCGAAGGCAACAAACCTGAAGGTGCAAACCCGAAGGCAACACACTCGAAGGCAACAAACCGTAGTGGTGAAGGTCCGGAGGCCCAGTACTGGACCCCACTAACTGACAGAATGTGTCATAACTCTCAAAAAGGAATCCGAAAAGTGTTAACGTGAGTCCCATAACCACTCGTTTGCACTAAACGGTTTACTATCCGTCAGTCAATTTCACACTCAAAGCAGTACAAAGTTCACCTCATTTCATCGATAAACCAGACCAAGGGTCAAAACGTTCAAATGAATAGATTGGGAATTAACTGAAAGGATGAACGCACGTGTTCATTACACGCATTTTATCTAATCATTTAATTCTCCTCACACTTCGCTCGGAGTGCGAAATTGTGTGTGTGTTTTAAATTGAATTTATAAATTGGAGAAGCGAGGTTTTAGTACGAATTGAAGAAATCATTTATAAAACCTGTGAATGAAGTCAAAAAGGAACCATCAAGGTCAAATATGCATAAACAACTAATTGGAATCAACAAGCGTCGATTAAATTTGGAAAACTAAACAAACAAGGCAAATTGGCAAAAAACAGTAGGTTCAGACGTCTGAAAGAAGTGGTTCAGACGTCTTAATCTGGAAATTAATTTCTTTTTCAAAAGAGAATTCAGACGTATGAACCCAATTCTCAGACGTCTGAAATAGGCAATATTTTGCCTATTTCCTTTCTGGTTGAAATTTAGCCAATTCAGACGTCTGGAATATAATTTCAGACGTCTGAATCTGGGAATGAAAATCTTCCCCAGAACAATATTCAGACGTCTGAAATAGGGTTTCAGACGTCTGAAATCTGATGGTCAGGCATTTCCTGAACCTATGCCATTGAAGGCCAAAACCAATCGAAAGCAATCAGATGAGTGTTGATTATGGGCTTACGTCAAACGACTACCCAACCTTAACGACTCACCCAAACACTCCGAACAACATAAACATCAACCATAGAAGAATTTTCATAGATTTGGCTTCAAAAATCAATATTTGGCAATTTCACCAAAGCAATCCAAATCGAAAGCAAATGAACATGTAGATATATTAGGAATTCATTCCTAATAACCCAAGATAGTTGTAAACATAAATGTGGGATAAAAATCTCACCTAACATCAATAATATCAAGAGAAGTAGATGTGAGTTTAAAACTCACCTTTTAATTCAAAACAAGAATAAAGAAGCGCAATAGCAAAGAAAACAACCAACCACTCTCCACTTCACTCTACTAGCTTCAATCAAAGATCAAAACAAGTATTTTCCTAAGTTATGTCTAGGAAATTTTCTGAAATTGAAGGAGAAAGAGTTGGAGAAGATGAAGATGAGGCTTACCAATAGCTTCTCTTTAATTTTGGAGCAAGAATTCAAGTTTGCAAGGTAAATTAGGGCTTGGAATTTCCATTTCCCATTCTCTTCCCCCATTTTCAGTTTTTCTTAAGCTTAAGAAATGAAAATGTGTGAATGGAAGGAGAGAAAGGGCTGAGTTGGTTTATAGAATAGTTTTGGTGAAACCCAAACCCAAAGGCCTACTTAGCAAATAGCGAAATTCGACTTACTCCAAACATATCAAAGCTTATACTCAAAAAGATTGCAAACGCCATTTTAGAATCAATGGAAATGGTTTCGAGTTCCAATTCGGCCATTTGCAAAAAGTAACTTTTCGGACCTAAATCCCACTAACGACGCTATATTTAAATAAAGCATTTAAATAAATAATCGTTAAATATGCGGGTTGTTACAGATCTCCCCTCCTAACAAAATTCCGTCCCCGCAATTTCTAGAGACGATAATTGTAACAACTACATACATACCTAATTCAAAAGAAAAGAAAATAAGCTTGAGATGAAAAGATATACTCACTATTTCCAAGAAAACATAGAAAACCCGGATAGGATCGCTCAATAAACTCTCTGGTTTCCCAAGTACAGTCATTGGGATTAGCGGACCATTGAACTTTAACGAGCGGCACGTCCTTGTTCCGAAGGTGTCGCACCTCCGTGTCAAGTACGCGAACAGGCTGCTGTACAATAGATAAGTCCGGTGAGATCTCAAGCTCAAGAAAATTAGGAGAATCAATAACAGAATCCGATTCCCGAAGACACTTCCGAAGTTGCGAGACATGAAACACGTCATGAATGCCAGATAAATGAGCAGGAAGTGAAACTCTATAAGCCACAGGGCCAATACGTTCAGTAATAGAAAATGGTCCTATATAGCGAGGAGCCAATTTCCCAATCGTACTGAAACGCATAACCCCTTTCAAAGGAGAAATACGAATAAAAATAAGATCACCAATCGAGAACTCGAGAGGCTTCCTACGGCAATCTGCGTAGGATTTCTGGCGGCTCTGTGCCTCTTTCATTCTCAACCGGATAAGATCAATCTTTTCAGAAGAGTCACGAACAAAATCTGGACCAAGAATAAGCTTCTCCACAGATTCCAACCAACAAGAAGGTAATCGACATGGCCTTCCGTATAAGGCTTCGAAAGGAGCCATACTAATACTAGACTGAAAACTATTATTGTAGGAGAACTCTACAAGAGGTAGGTGATCCTCCCAACTACCACCAAAATCAAAAATACAAATACGGAGAAGATCTTCCAAGATACGATTCACCCGTTCAGTCTGTCCGTCAGACTGCGGATGATAAGCTGTACTAAAATTACTTTGTTCCCAAAGCTTGCTGAAGACTCTTCCAAAAATGACTCGTGAATAAAGGATCACGATCACTCACAATAGAACTAGGGACACCGTGAAGTCTCACGATTTCCTTGACATAAAACTTAGCCAAATGTGAAGCAGTCCTATTAGACTTAATAGGAATCAAATGAGCAGACTTGGTGAGGCGATCAACAATAACCCAAATGCTAGAATGGCCCGATCTCGAACAAAGTAGGCCGTCAATGAAATCCATAGAAATCTGATCCCATTTCCACAATGGAATCTTTAGAGGCTGAAGAAGACCAGAAGGAGCTGATGTTCGGCCTTAATACGCTGACAAGTTATCCAATTACTCACATAACTCGCCACATCGCGCTTCATGCCTTTCCAATAATAAAGACGACGCATATCGGCATACATCTTACTACTACCAGGATGAATGTTATACTTAGAACGATGACAGTCATCAAGAATGTCATGCCTAAGTGTAAAATCAGAAGGCACAAAAAGGCGGTTCTTCTTGCGAAGACACCCATGAGAATCAATGCTGAAATCTCACAACGCCTCATCACAGGATCCAGACTCACAAAGCTGAATAAGATGCAACAAATCAGGATCACGCTGCTGGGCATCGGCAATACGATCCAATAAAATAGGTCGAGCTCCCAAACTAAGTAATAGAATAGGAGAGTCAGAAGATGAATCTCGATCATGAATTTCACAAAAAAGATAGAGTCTCAAGAATATCCCATTCGGCAAGCATCATAGAAACAACAGCCGAATGTTTGCGACTAAGCGCATCAGCAACATGATTACCCTTTCCAGGGGTATACTGGATATCAAAGTCATAGGAAGCAAGAAACTCGAGCCAACGCTGTTGTCTCATATTGAGTTCCTTCTGAGTAAACAAATACTTCAAAGATTTATGATCGGTTTAAAGAATGAAGCGCTCGCCTAATAAATAGTGTCGCCAAATCTTCAAGGCAAAGACAATGGCGGCTAACTCAAGATCATGAGTGGCAAAGAGAACTTCATTCGGACGCAGTTGCCTAGAAGCATAAGCAACCACCCGATCCTTCTGCTTAAGAACAGCACCGAGACCACTACCACAAGTATCGATGTAGACAACAAGATCATGATTCCCCTTGGGAACCACAAGAATAGGAGCATTAGTGAGAAGTTCCTTCAATGTCTGAAAGGAAGCTTTACACTTGTCGGACCAAATAAAACGAATGCCTTTCCGAGTAAGGCTGGTGAGAGGAATCACAACACGGGAAAAATCCTTAATGAACCGACGGTAATAACCCACCAATCCAAGGAAACTATGAATCTCATGAACATTCTTGGGCCTCTTCCAATTCTGGATGGCTTCAATCTTTGAGGGATCGACAGAAATGCCATCGGAAGATACAACATGGCCTAAGAACTTAACCTTATTCTCCCAAAAATGGCATTTGAAGAATTTGGCTCTAAGCTGATGGTGACGAAGAGTACTCAAGACAATTCTCAAGTGATTAGCATGCTCAGCTTCAGATTTAGAATAAACAAGGATATCATCAATCAAGACAAGGATGAACTTATCGAGATATTCCCGGAATACTCGATTAATGAGATCGACAAAGAAAGCAGGATCGTTCGTCAACCAGAACGGCATAACGAGCCACTCAAAAGAACCATAACGAGTGCGGAAAGCGGTAAGAGGTATGCTATCCTCCGCGACTCGTAACCGATGAAAACCTGTGGCAAGGTCTAGCTGAGAAAAGACCTTAGCACCACTCAATAGATCGAACATATCATCGATCCTAGGCAATGGATACCTATTTTTGATGGTTAACTCGTTAAGCTTGCGATAGTCAATGCAAAGCCTAAGAGTTCCATCGGACTTCTTCACGAAGACAACCGCGGATCCCCACAGAGAAAAACTGGACCGAATCAACTGCTTGGACTCAAGCTCTAAAAGCTGCTTCTTGAGTTCCTCATTTTCCTTCGTAGACATCCTCGTGGGAGAACGTCTAACTGGCTACACGCCTGGAATGAGATCAATGCAGAACTCAATTGCCCGCTTAGGTAGCAAACCCGAGACAGGCTCAAAAACATCAGAAAAGTCACAAGCAATAGGAATACAAGATATGTCATCATCATCCCGCGAGTCAAGAGAATATAAAGCCTTTTCGGAATTATCCACATCCCGAAGAATAGGAGATAGCTGAGTAGGAGAATTCGGATGTCGAAGGTATATAACTCTCTCCGAACAAATAATCCCGGCATCATATCTTACTAGCCAGTCCATACCCAAAATCAAATCAAATCCCAGAAAAGAAATAACGTGCAGACTCGCATGAAAAGAAAAGCCAGATAAAAAATCTCAACATCATCACAAAGCAGGCTATGGGTCGTGGATCCCCCAATAGGATTCGCAGTCCTTAAAGAAGTAACCAAACAAGAAACATCCAAAGATAAATCATCAACGAGCTTTTTCGATACGAAAGAATGTGATGCACCCGTATCGAAAAGAACTCGAATACTATGATCATGAAATAAAATAGAACCTTCCAAAATAGGTGGAGATATACCTTTGGGCTGAGAGGGACCCTCAGAAGCCTTAAAAGCATAAAGCTTGCTAGACTTGGCACCAGCCGGAACAGTAGGGCAAGTGGAAACATGATGACCTTCCTTCTTGCAATAGCGGCAGAAGAGAGGCTTAGGACAAGCTTGAATCATATGATCAGGAGAACCACAATTGAAACACTTCCGAATGAAAGGTGTTCCAACAAATCGAGGCTGAGAACTAGAACCACCAGTCTTCTTTTTCTTAGAAGGAAAAGACCTGGACTTCTGAAATGGAAACTGCCTCTTGTTGGGGTTCTCGGAAACCTCAAAATCCTCACCACTATCACACTCCTTCTTGACGGTCTTGAGATGAAGTGCCGAATCAACTAACTCCTCAAAAGAAAGCTTAAGCTGGAGCAACAAAGACTTCTTAAGATATTTCTTAAGACTAGAAACAAACTTCAAATTCTTCTTATAAGAAGTGCTAATGAATTCAAGACCATACTTAGATAAAGCCTCGAATGATGCAACATACTCAAAAAACAGAAGATTTCCCTTGCTTCAACTCAAGGAAGCGACGGGTCAATAAAACTTTTTCAGATTCAGGAACGAATTTGAGTTCAAATCGCTCCCGAAACTAAGTCCAAGAAAGAGTAGACTCATCAATTTCGGCTACAAGAAGCTCAAACAAATCAAGGGCACGCTCTTGTAATAAGCTAGAAGTTACAAGAACTCTATCATGATCAGAAAGATCCATACGAGAGATGATATGCTCGCACGTGCGAAACCAACCTTGGACTTCAAGAACGGACTCGGAGCCTTTAAACGGCTTTCCTCCAAGATGAGAAAAATCACTTCACAGACGTGCAAAGGCAGACTTGCGAGGTGGAGACACTCGAGGAGGAATTGGAGGCTGAGTGCTCCTAAACAATTCCAAAAGCCGATCGGCAGACATATAAATGCCATACGGATGTGAGCCACTGGATTGCCCAGCATCCGAACGTCGTCCCCTGCCTCTTCCAGCCATACGCTGAAAGTAAGATAAGAACAAGATTAATCACAAGGTAGATACTTCAATACGGAATACTATGGAATAAAATGCATTCCTAGAGGCATTCCCCAAGTTCTATCTAACCTTTGATAGGGGAAGGAATAGAGAGACATGATGATTCAAAGATTTGTATCACTTATTACACTCTGATGTATCGTAATATGTGCCTCTATTCTGTGTTTATCATACTTTGTTCTAAACTCAGCTCTGATGCCACGCTGTGACGCCCCACCTCTATACCCATGCTAGCCAAGGACACTACAGGGTAATGCCATCAACTAACACGGAGAATAAGGCTGGGTAGGAGCGACCATCTATAGCCTTGCTCTAACTATCTATTGAATACATCGACAATAATCATATAAAGAAGATTGACATATCCAATGAATACTTAAAACAAAACCATAGGTGGTTGGAGGATCTATCAGAACAGAATATAACAACTCACATGTAATATATATCACAGAACAGAAGATCATCATATACACATATATTGATACATAACAGAGTATACAAAATAATACATGCCGAGTGGTATAGCAAACCACAATATACAGACAATTCCAGAAGAATAAATATATTAGAGTTACAACAAAAAGGACTACACAAAAAGCTTTAACAAAAAGCAACAAGATGAATAGTCCATGCAGAAGCAAAATAGGCTAAGTCCAAAAGCACCTAACCTGAAACATCTCCGTCTGACCCGAGTATAAGATACACAAGTCAGTCTAGCCAAACAAATCAGTTAGATAAACTGAACAACAATAAACCTACAAGGTTACAAGGTATAACAAATATCTCTGAAAGAGATAACACAATCATCTAATCAAAAGATGAATCATATGATAACAAGCCTCGTATCATCGGCAACTCATAGAAACAAAGGGTAGGAATACCCCAAAACAAGCCAAAAGGCAATAACAAATAACAATAAAGTAACACAAATTCCACGAGGTAATCGCTACATATCATGCGGCTCAAAAAGACCAACACCGAAGGGCGATACCTTGTGAATATACATATCAATGAAACATCATAAAATTTGCACATGCTCAGTACTGTATAAACAAGGATCCATGAGCCCAAAGACTCCAAACCCAAATATCACTCGAGCGGCTCATAAAGACCTAACTCCAAAAGCGATACAAGTGGGCAACAAACTCGAAGGCACAAACCCGAAGGTACAAACCCGAAGGCAACATACCCGAAGGAAACAAACCTGAAGGTGCAAACCCGAATGCAACAACCCGAAGGCAACAAACCGTAGTGGTGAAGGTCCGGAGGCCCAGTACTGGACACCACTAACTGGCAGAATGTGTCATAACTCTCAAAAAGGAATCCGAAAAGTGTTAACGTGAGTCCCATAACCACTCGTTCGCACTAAACGGTTTACTATCCATCAGTCAATTTCACACTCAAAGCAGTACAAAGTTCGCCTCATTTCATCGGTAGACCATACCAAAGGTCAAAACGTTCAAACGAATAGATTGGGAATTAACTGAAAGGATGAACGCACGTGTTCATTGCACGCGTTTTATCAAATCATTTAATTCTCCTCCCACTACGCTTGGAGTGCGAAATTGTGTGTGTGTTTTAAATAGAATTTATAAATTTGAGAAGCGAGGTTTTAATAGGAATTAAAGAAACCATTTATAAAACCTGTGAATGAAGTCAAAAAGGAACCATCAAGGTCAAATATGCAAAAACAACTAATTGGAATCAACAAGCGTCGATTAAATTTGGAAAACTAAACAAACAAGGCAAATTGGCAAAAAAACAGCAGGTTCAGACATCTGAAAGAAGTGGTTCAAATGTCTGAATCTGAAAATTAATTTCTTTTTCGAAAGATAATTCAGACGTCTGAACCCAATTCTCAGACGTCTGAAATAGGCAATATTTTGCCTATTTCCTTTCTGGTTGACATTTAGCCAATTCAAACGTCTGGAATATAATTTTAGACGTCTGAATCTGGGAATGAAAATCTTCCCCAGAACAATATTCAGACGTCTGAAATAGGGTTTTAGACGTCTGAAACCTGATGGTCAGGCATTTCTTGAACCTATGCCATTGAAGGCCAAAACCAATTGAAAGCAATCGGATGAGTGTTGATTATGGGCTTACGTCAAACGACTACCCAACCTTAACGACTCACCCAAACACTCCGAACAACATAAACATCAACCATAGAAGAATTTTCATAGATTTGGCTTCAAAAATCAATATTTGGCAATTTCACCAAAGCAATCCAAATCGAAAGCAAATGAACATGTAGATATATTAGGAATTCATTCCTAACAATCCAAGATAGCTGTAAACATAAAATGTGGGATAAAAATCTCACCTAACATCAATAATATCAAGAGAAGTAGATGTGAGTTTAAAACTCACCTTTTAATTCAAAACAAGAATAAAGAATCTCAATAGCAAATAAAACAACCAACCACTCTCCACTTCACTCTACTAGCTTCAATCAAAGATCAAAACAAGTATTTTCCTAAGTTAGGTTTAGGAAATTTTCTGAAATTGAAGGAGAAAGAGTTGGAGAAGATGAAGAGGAGGCTTACCAATAGCTTCTCTTTGATTTTGGAGCAGGAATTCAAGTTTGCAAGGTAAACTAGGGCTTGGAATTTCTATTTCCCATTCTCTTCCCCCATTTTCAGTTTTTCTTAAGCTTAAGAAATGAAAATGTGTGAATGGAAGGAGAGAAAGGGCTGAGTTGGTTTATAGAATAGTTTGGGTGAAACCCAAACCCAAAAGCCTACTTAGCAAATAGCAAAATTTGACTTACTCCAAACATATCAAAGCTTATACTCAAAAAGATCGCAAACGCCAGTTTGGAATCAATGGAAATGGTTTCAAGTTCCAATTCAGCCATTTGCAAAAAGTAACTTTTCGGTCCTAAATTTGACTAACGACGCTATATTTAAATAAAACATTTAAATATATAATCGTTAAATATGCGGGTTGCTACATTATATTACCTGGAAGTAAATATAACAGAGCAACAATTTGTATAAGGTGAAAATTCAAACATTACAATTCAATGTTTTAGGTTTATACATCAAAACATCATGCAAATTCATAAATTTTAAATCTAAAATTACAATTTTTAATGTCAAAACCAAAGAGTAGTTCCATCTTCACTGTATTTCACATTTTGGATTAGCACTGTTGATTTATATGTTCGATTGAGTTGAATTTACTCCTGGAAGTGGTGGAGATACCAGGGATAAGGAGAAAATTATCAGATTATGGAGTTTTTCATTTTGGAGATGGAGATTGTGATTTAAAGTTTTTAACCCTAGTTTTCTGGGTTAGGAAAGAAGTGATCATTTCGGCAAGTATAGTTGATCGCATTCAACTATTCCTTGGGCATTGGTAGATGGTGAGTTGTCGAAGGATTCGCCGGAGTTTTAGTGGTAACGGTGGTCGGAGTTTCAGGGGGGAGGTGATGACAGGTTTGGGGTTGTAGTGGGTAGTGTTTTTTTTCTTCAGATTTGGGAAATTTTAATCTCGATCTGGTATTCAAGCAAGTGTCGATCGGTTGTTGTTTGGATCGTCTGAGGAGTTGAATGTCGACGGTGGGGTGGTCGGGTAGTTGGTCAGCGTTGGCCAGAGGCAATGTACAGGTGCACAAGGATTGGTGGATATGCTGGTGAATGCTTGGTTACAGGATTTATTTTTGTGCCTCGCTTTGGTCTCGAGGGATTTGGGTTTCAAATCGAAGCAGTAGTGGTTCTGACTCGAAGTAATATATAGGGTTGCTCGGGTATATCACTTTATTTCAGGTTTTTAAACAAAACAGCAATCTGTTTCTATTTTTAAAATTTAAAAGTAAAGTTTGAATATAAACTAGAATTTAACTTAGGATTTAAAATAAATTTGAATATGAATTCAAAGTAGTTGAATCTGAGTTTGAATTAATTTAAATTTTGAAAATTAAATTTGGTTTTAAATCTTATAGTGTAAAAGTATATGTGGGTTTGAATTTAAACTGTAAGTTTTAAATTGCAAATTAGAAATTTAAAATAAGTTTAAAACTGAGATTTTTGAAATCTGGAATTGGGTTTGAACTTCAGTTTTTAAAAATAAAATAAGTTTTCAATTTAAATTGTTTAATTGCTATAAAAATATGGTTGAATGATTTAAATTTTGAAATGAAGATTTGTAATGTAAGAAAAGCTTTTAAAAAATTTAAGTCAAAACTGGAATGAGGTTTAAATCTGTATTTCAGTTTTTAAACCAAAGGAAATTTTTGAATTGAAATTGTTTTTAATAATTCGGAATGTTTAAAGTAACTAATTTTAATTTAAAGATTTGGCTTAAAATCTTTTAAACCTATTTTATAAAATGGTTATATCTTTAACATAAGGGATATAAAGGGTTTGAATTGTTTTAAACCTTGTTTAGAATAAATTGTATTCATTTTAAAATCTTAAAATCTTAAAATGAAATTAAAGTGAAATTTAAATAAATTTGAAACAAAGTGTTTTTAAAATACTTTAAATAAGTAAGAAATGTTTTCTTAGATTATGTTAGAACTTAAGAAATTGGATTCATTTAAACTATTAAGTTAATAAATGGGTAATTAATTATTTAATTAATCAATAATATGGATGATTAATTAAGTAATTAAGAATTTTTAAATTAATTAACTAAGACTTGAGATTAATTAATTAAGGTTAATTAATCCGTAATTAGGGATTATTAAACAAATTTTAATTAATGATTAAGGATTAATTAATTGAGTAATTAAGAATTAATTAAGTTGTAGTTAACACTTAATTAATTTAATAATTAGTAATTAATTAATTGGTAGTTAAATATTAATTAATAATGATTAACCTGAGTTAATTTCTTAAGTAAAGTAATTAAGAATTGTTAATGAAGGTCATTAACTAAGATTATTTAACAATTAATTAATGTGATTAATTTTTAACAATTAATTAGATCAACTAATTAATAATAGTCATTTATGAAATTGTTTATGTTTAATTACTTAATGAAATTAATTAACGAATTAATTACTTAATGTAATTAATTGTGTTAATGTGATTGGTTTAGATTAGTTAATTAAGTTTAATTAATTTAAACACTTGATGATTTGATGAATATTTACTTTATGTAATTAATAGGATTGTAATTACTAAGGGAAGTAACTAATTAATAATTATTGAATGTAATTAAAGATGTTTGATAGTGGAAGTAATTTAGATTAAGTTACTTTGAAATTAATCAAGGGATTAATTGAGATAATAAATTAAGGAGTAATTTATTAATGAGTAATTAAGGGTAGTTAATTCTGGATTGTTATTAATCAAGGGTGATTAATATATGTGTAGTTTAATTAAAGATAATTACTTAATGTGATTAATTTAAATAGAGAGATTAATTAAATTGTAATTAGAATTCATTAATTAATAAAATTAATGATGTAAATTTAGAATTTATTAATTAAGGAATAATTAATAAAAGAAGTAATTAATTAATAAAGGATTAATGTAATTAACTTTAGTTAATTAATTGATTAAGTAATTAAAAGTTAATTATTGTAAAGTGTTAAGTATAATTAACTTGTGTAGTTAATTTAAAGGCTAATTACTTATTGTAATTAGAAATTGTTAATCAGGAATGATTATTTGAAATGAATAATGAGAAGGTGATTAATTAATTGATTTGTAGTCAATTAATGATTAAGTTAAGCAGGATTATAATGATGAAGTAATTAATTTAATTCATTTTAAATTAATTAAGAGATGAAGTAATTAATTTAATTCATTATAAATTAACTGTAGATGGTGTGATCATTAGATCATTGCTTATGTTTGATGGATGATATTGGTTGCCTGTAATCTCAGCCATGAGATGAGTAATCTTATATGATATGGATGCATTGGTTGCATTGTGATGATGATATGGATTATATGTTTATAATGCTATTATGAATTATCTGTTGATGATGATAATGTTGATTATCCATTGTCAATCTGTGAATTATCTATCTGTGTGTATATAGATAATGAAATTGATTGTTTTACACTCTAAAACAACTTTGACCTAAAAGAGACGTTTCGGATTTCGATGAGACCGGGATCGGGTTTCCATATTTGGATATCCGAAAACCACATCGATCCAAATTAACGATAGGTCGTGAATCTCAAGTAAAGAGTGAAGACTCAAGGTGTAAGAACTATTCGTCAGTATAACTCTTAGGGTGACTCCGAGATGAGTTTGACGGAGATAGAACTTTCAGATTTGAGATGAAGATTCAGAGTGCAAGGGTTATCGTCGTTAACTCTGAGGGTGATTCCAAAATGAGTGTAACGAGATAATGCCTTCGGTTTCGTTCGAACCCGGAACGAACTTGTATGGATTGAATGCTTTCAGAACATCATCAGGTGGACGATGAGCATTCTAAGTGATGTGTCCTATAAAGGTAATCGTAGCCTCAAGCCTCATCAACCGGGAATGGCTAAAACAGGGGAGGTGCAGCAAGGCTAAGTGGATCATGCCCAAGTAGGACGAGATTTCCCGCTGTCTAGAGGTCCCTTTTTATTCGGCTTAGTGGGCGGTTGGATATGCGCACCAAATGCGGGGTTGTCTTGTTCGAAACTGTTCAGTAAGGAATGTTTCCCGCCTTGTGTTGCGGGGGATTGGGAGTGATCCTCGGTATGGTGATCTAGGCCACGTATGTGACGGGCGGTAACTGCGACGACCCGGAATTCTGACACCAGAAATCCGGTTCATCTTGAAGAAAGAAAGAGATGAGAAAATAGAAAAGATAGAAAAGAAAGAACAACAACATCAGAATCTCACAGCGGAATGGAACAAAATATAATAGATCACATAACTATTACATAATTTTACATATATCAGAGCTATACAGATCATACAACACATACTAGACAGTTATAAACACCTGTCTAGTTAATACAACACAACTCAAACAAATAACCCAAAGATACCAACACAGCGGAACTATATATATCTATCTACAACGCTGAAGCCTCCTGCTCCATTGCTCCTCCAGAATTCGTCAAAACTGACCTGAATCCCTTGGCTACCCATAAAAATTTGGGTACCCGAGAGTTTATGAAAAACAAAAATAAACTCCGGGTCAGACATTGGTCTGGGATGAGTAACAGGTTAAAGTTGCTTAACTTGAAAAACATTTGAAAATAAAAGGTATCACGTAAGACTTCCCACAAAAAAACATGGGTAAGTTTTTACCTTATGCTAACCAAAACATTTGATAGGAAATTCTGTGATATTATAATAGGTCTAGGGTTTTCACGTAAATAGAAAATAGCCGAAATTGTTACATCTATTAAATTCCAGCTACTAGCCACAAAAGTGGGTAATACAATCAAAACCTTTGGCACTTATTGGATTTTGGATTCAATACAATGGCAGGGCTACTGGGGTACCGCCCATCACAGTACGTGGCCTAGATCAACGTACTGACGATCACTCCCGACCCCCTGCAACGCAAGGCCGGAACCATTCCTAACTGAACTGTCCCGAACAAGACAACCCCAACAGTTGGAGCTCACAACTGTCCACACGGCCGAATAAAAAGGGACATCTAGACAGGGGAAAATCTGGTCCTGCTTGGGCATGACCCACCTAACCTTACTGCACCTCCCATGTTTTAGCCATTCCCGGTTGATGAGGCTCGAGGCTACGATTACCTTTAGAGAACACATTTCTTAGAATGCTCATCGCCCACCTGACGATGGTTTGTAAGTATTCAATCCATACAAGTTCGTTCCGGGTTCGAACGAAACCGAAGGCATTATCTCGTTACACTCATTTTGGAATCACCCTTAGAATTAACGACGATAACCCTTGCATTTCAGAATCTTCATCTTCACTTTAGATTCACGACCTATCGTTAATTTGGAATCGATGTGGTTTTCGGATGTTCCAAGTAAGGAATCCCGATCCCAGTCTCATCGGAATCCAAAACGTGTCTTTTAGGGCCAAGTTGTCTATTTAGTCTTAACTGTTTAATTCAAAATAATTCTATACACACACAGATAGATAATTCACAATATCATAATAGATGGTCAACATCAACATAAACAGATAATCAATATTATCACTACAAACAGATAATGCATATTATCATCATAACAGATAATTCATATTATCATCATATTTAAATCAAAGCATCCAAATCATATAGCATCAATTTCTCATATCTGAGATCTTAAATCATTCAAGGTAAACAATGTCATCCATCCATATATAAGCAATCATAAAAGCTAGAATTAATTTAAAATGAATTAAATTATATCATCTCTAATTAATTTAAAGTAAATTAAATTAATTACTTCACCATGTTAAATCTTGCTTATATAATTATTAATCAGTTATCAATCAGTTAATAAATCATTCACTAATTATTCGTTTCAATTAATCACACTTGATTAATTAACATTCATTATATACAAATAATTATTCTTAAATTATTTTCACAAATTAATTATCTTATCCAAATATAGAAGTTAACCTTAAATTAGAAACATTACATTACTTCTTAATTACCCTAATTAATTACTCTTTAATTACTTATTATTGATTAATTAATCTAAATTTATCGTCCCATCATTAATTATATCAATTAATGATTTCTAATTACATTTTAATTAATTCCCTGTTTTAATTTAATTACCTTAAGTAATTAATCTTCAATTAAACCACATTTATTAATCACCTCTGATTAATACCATTCAGTAATTAACTATCTTTAATTACTCCATCAGATAAATAAATTATTCCTTAATTAATTTTCTCTAATAATCCCCTGATTAATTATATAAAGTAATTATATTCCAATTACTTTCATTATTAAATCACCCTCAGTTAATCACATCTAGTAATTATCATTAATTACTTCCCTAAGTAATTATACTTATCATATCATCAAATGGTTGTTTAAATTAATTAAACTTAATTAATTAACTTAAACAATTCATAGAATTAATTACAATGAGTAATTAATTCCTTAATTACTTCCGTTAAGTAATTATACTTAACAATTCAGAATTGGTTATCTTAAATAAATAATTTAATTAATTATTAAACATAATCCCATTATTTGGTTATTTCATAATTTTTAGTTAATGTCCTTCATTAACTAATTATAATTCTTTAATTATTCCCCTAAAGTAATTAACTAAAATTTATTATTAATTGCATTTTTACTCATTAATTAATCCCTCACTTAATTCATTAGTTGATTGCTAATCATTAATTTAAAATTAAACCAATGATTTCTTAATTACCAATTAATTTACCTTAAATTAATTAACTTAAATCTTATTTAAATAAATTTAAACTCTTAATTTCTAAGTTAATTAATTCTAGTCATTAATTATCCATTTAGTTAACTTGATAATTACAAAGCCTTAAGTTTTAAAACCTTTTCTGTTTAATGATCAATTTATCACTAATAAGGTATTTTAAACAATTTAATTTAAATTTACTTTTAAACTTCACTTTAAATTTAAGATTTAAAATAAAATCAAATTTATCTTAACAATTCCAAACTCCTTTTATTTTACAACTAAAAGAATAATTTTTTTAAATAGAAGATTAAAAGAATTTAAACACGATTTCATTTTGAATGCAAATCAAATTTAAAAATTCTCTTTATCATTCAAATTTGTTTAAAACAATTAAAATCTCCCTTTTTATTTCAAATTTTAAAAATTCAAATTTATATTGAATCTAGGTTACATCTTTAATTTTAAGCTCCGCCTACGATTTAAAACTTTACTTTATATCCAACCACTTAAGCTTTCCTTTTTATTAGTAGTAACAACAATTTAAATAAAAACTTTATTTATTTTTAATTAAAGTTCAAGACTAACTTGAACCAGATTGTCTTGTGTTTAAATCACATCCTTAACTTTTACTTGTCATTTTGAACTTTGCTTTATACTTCATTAAAAAAAAAACAACATCTGTTTCCGGTAGAACCTAAAGCCAACAAGTTACCCGAGGCTTCACCTTTTTTGCTTCGAGTCAAAATTTGAATATACCCGAGAAAAACCCCCAACAACTCGAGTAAACACCCGAGACCAGACAAGCTTGCAATAGACCAAACCACCTTCACCAGAACCAACTCACCGTGCACGTGCACAGTAACATTATCCACCTCCGACCATCTCCGATGGTTGCTTCACATCGGCAACCTCCTTCTCCCTCACCTACGACCTTCATATCATCTTCCAAAACTCGAAATCAAAATTGAGACTTCGACCCCAAAACCTGGAAACACACAGAGCATCGCCACCTGAAAACCTGTCACCGCCTTGCCTGAGAAATTCTGACCACCTGAAGTTCTACAGCTCCGGTTATGTTTGCTTCCACGTCCAAGCTAACATCCCCCGAAGTTTCGACACACTCGATCCACTATACCCTCTGAAATGATCGATTAATTACACGAAGCCAAAACTAGGGTTCTAAAATGAAAATCACTGCCGCAACTTCCCTGGTGAAATTCATCACCATCAAAGATTTTTCTACCAATCTCCACTCATACTTCTTCCTCCAGAAAGAAACCCGATCCCCAAATTCACATAGATCACCCCAAAATCACAGATTCACATATCATATACAACCCCGAACTAAACCTTAAATACTTAACTAAAAATAGTCATTCTGGTTTTAAAAATCAAATTTTTGTTTTAGCATTTGATTCATATGCCTGAAACTATGATTTAAAAGAATTGGGTTTTAACTTATTTTAACTTTCCACTATTATTCTATATTTTCCAGAACTATTACAAACTGTTTTCTTTTAAACCAATTTTAGACTCAAATCTATGTGATAACAACATTATATGTTCAAAACTTATGTCTTGTTAAAGCTTGAATTAAGAACAAAAGAATTTTTTTTTATGTGAACTTAAATATGGAATCAAAACAGAGAAAGATACCCAGAAATGATTATCGTATATCCATACCTTAACACAGAGATTTATTCACAAAATATACTCACAAATAACCCAATTTCAGAGAGAACATATAGCAGAATAAATATACTTAAACATTTAAAGATGTGATGTTACTCACCTGCTTTAGAGAGGATGAACAGAGCACTGTTCTTTAAAACTGGAAAAACATGTTTTTGTTTTGATTTCCAGAAACTTGTATTTTGAAAACATGAGTGCTTGCTACAGATTAAATTGAAAACTTTATCATGCTTTTGTTTGTTGAAGTTTTATGATATTGTTTGAGTTTGTAAAAATGAAAATTTACTTATGTTTTCTGGTTTGCTAAGTTTAGAAAGAAAATGAACAAAGGCATTGCATATATAAGGAGACAGGTTAATGTATAAGGGTAGGTGTTATCTGGAACAAGCTTTACTTTAGGTCAGAGATATTTTTCTTATATGGAGGCTGAGATGATCTCCACTTTGCTTTGGCCAGATTCTTGTACAAACTGAAATGATTTTCAAACATTTCGAATTGACCAAGATTTTGTGTTGAGATGATGTTAATTAATGCCTGGTTCCTTATCTTGTTTACAGGCTTGTTACAACTTGATTTTTTTTTTAATTTTTGTACACTTTGTTCTTGCAGATTATCATTTTGCAGGCATCAAATATGACAAAGCCTGTTTTGTATCTTTTTATTTGTACTTACCTATATACTTTTGTCTGGTATGTAGATATGTATTTTGATGTTGATAGATTTCTTTTGCTTGCTGTTTCTACAGGTTATATACATATTATAAAATTGTTTTAATCATTGTTATAAATTTTAACTTAAGTATTTAGTTCTATTACTTACTTTATTTTCTCTTTTATTTTTATACTTTAACTATCAAATACTTAATTTGCTGATTATTAATTTATTTTCATACTTATGCTAATATCATAGATTGGATTTTATACTTAAGTTCAATATATTAAAGACTTGTTTTATTTTAAACATATTTGAAAGATGGTATTTCAAATTTACAATCACATCTTTTCTATCAAATACACATACATAGACTTAAGATAACAAATTTTTATTTGTATTAAAAATCCATTTGTAAAAATATTATATCATCAATATAGTTTAAATATAACTCATCATTAAATTAAAATAATTCATAAAAGCATTTGTCTTCTTATCTAATATATTACTTATTTTATTAGCTACATAAAAACAAAACAAACCTTTTTATTTAAAATTAAACTAAAATCAATTTTAAATAGTTAAATTTTTAGCTTGAGTATTAAAATCATATGGTTATTTATTTAGTAGATTAATATCAAAATTTTAATTTATCAAAAATATTAGAATAAGAAAACATACCTATGTATATTAAATTTTAACACAAAGATTATCTTTTTATAATATATACAGATATGTATACATTACAGATATAAAACAATTTATTAGCCTTTAAAAATAGATTATCAGTTTAAATATTTATTTTAAAGAAGATTATCAAATTTAATTCAAATTTATTATTAACAATATGATCAAATCAATTAAATTTTGACATAAATTATTAAATTGTTATTGTCAAAATTTCCGGGATGTCACATTCCTCCCCCCTCAAAAGAATTTCGTCCCCGAAATTTAAAACAAAGGTGATTTAATAACTTAATTACATATTTAATTTTTAAAACACAAGTATATATCAATCATATGCTAGCAACCATAGCAATCAATTCATCCCAAATACAAATCTAGTTGTCCAGATAAAATCCTAAATAGAATTTCTCGAGTTTCCCTAAAGTATATATATTGGGATACTCTCTCTACTGAATTCAAACAACCCACATTACTAAGGTACTGGGTTTCTCCTCATCTGGATCTACAAAACAAAACAGGATATCAGACTACAAATAAATCGGACTCAACAACCAAAACTCTCTGAACTGCTGACCCTATAATCAAAGATAGCTCATACACGTACTCTCTCAGAGATACGTGAAACACAACGAATTCCAGTTATCCAAACTGGCAATCCACTCCTGAAACCAAACACGTATCCAAAATCAAATCTCCGGTTACGGAATCCTAATTCCTCCGTCTCTTATCCACAAAACTCTTCGGACGATCCTGGGCTGCCTACATCCTTCCTGGTCAGCTCAACACTTGCTGATTCTCCTTAGGAACAAATTGATCCAAAAACAATCCAACAAAATGATCTTTCCAAGATTAACTTCAAAAAATCAGATCACAACTCAATTCCAAAATCAACAGACTGATCTTACTTCTCTCATATGAAAAGATAATACAGATGCATTCCAATCTGGTCTTAAGATCCTGAAAAATTTCCAGTAGAAACTCTCTAATCCAAAACACTGCAAATTCTAGTTGTTTCTACACCAACAGCTGCCACCATTCTTCCACTGCGCAACTCTGACTGAGTAGATGAAAATGATGATGATGATCACGGGGACAAACTGGACAACACATCTTAGAACTACGGTTCAACAGATCCTTAAAAGAATCTCAGAAGTTCCTCCAAAACTCGAGCTGCTTCACCAAACTCATTCTCCAAAAATCATCTTACTACTGAGCTGAACCATCGGTACCACTCCTGGAATCCAGTCGATACCAAACTCAATCTCTAGACAGGGACAAAATTCTAACTTCCTGAAGACATCCAGAAAAATCAGATAACCCAAAAGAACACTCAGCAATCGCAAGTCACTTTTGCGATCAATCTAGCCCAATACCAAAGAAAAATTGTTCTCTCTTTACCAAACAGAACAGCCTACGCTTAATTAGCCAATCCATCAAAGAAACGGAACCACACTGTTGTTTCTGAACTCCACTGCTGATGCAGAAGTTAAAAATTTCCTTGCCAACACATCAATGCCAAGAAATTCCTAACCCAGAGCTCTTCGAGAAACTCGGACCTCAAACCAACAGAAACATTCTACTGAACTCAGCCCCCAACACCGAAACAGCTACACTTCCTTAACTGATTCCAAAGTAACATCTTCGGAGACTTCCATAGTCACTGTGTCTCATCACACAGCTACTACATTCTGAGGTAAGATATCATGACTCACTTCTGTCCAACCAACAGATCCAAAATCTAGCTCATCCAAACTTACGCTTCAAAAATGAACTCCGAACTTTAACAGGTTTCTTTCAGAGATCAATGAAGTCCTTACTGTAGGATCTAGATTAACCCTAGAGGGGGGGTGAATAGGGTTATAGCAAATTTTTGCGAATTAAACACAGAAGCAAACTGCAGAAATAAATATGCTGAAAAATAAATCACACACAGAATTTACCCAGCTTCGGCAACCCCTGCCTACTGCTGCATTCCCAGATTTCTATTAGAATTAAACAGTTTCCCGCTTACAAACACTCTAACAGACTTGCAAACCCTGCTACCGCCTATAGAGTTTTGCAAACTTGCAAACCCTGCTAACTGGACTAACTCTAACTAGACAATCTGTCAACACCTAAACCCTAGGTGATAATTTATCATGTTTTGTTTTGAAAAGAACATTCAAATAAAGCGAATTATAAAAGCAAGCACTAAATTTAAAACTATTTAAATTATCTTGCCTTTATAAAAAATAAAAATACCCTAACTCAATACAAACATAAGATATGCGGTCACTTCCCTTTATCTTATTTCACCCGGTCCATTTTCTTTTGTTTGTGAAAAAAATGGCCGATCCTTTTCTTTTTCAATCTAGGGCTTCGGTTCTTCTGTGAGATTTGGGGCTTTGTTCTGATGATTGATTCTTTGACTTGTGTTGATCTTTCTCACGCTCGTTCTCTGATGATTTGATGCTTGTTGCTAGCTCGTTCTCTGATAATCGAGTTTACTGTTGCGGTATGTAATCTTTTTGCTTGTTTGTGGTTTTGTGATTTTCGAACTAGATTTTTCTGTTGTCTATGATGATTTCTTGGGGTGTATTTATAGGGTTGAAACCCTAATTAACACTGTCAGATTTGATTTCTTCATGTCGTTGATTATTTTCCTGAATTTGTTCTGGATTTGGAGTATTCCTTTCTTGATTCAATTTCGAATAATTGCTGACCATATTTGAATTCGAATTAATTGATTCGAAGATATCTTGCTGTATTTGTTGTCTCGGTCCTCATTTGAATTAATACTGTCCATATATGAATTCGAGAAATTTGCTGCAAAGATTTCTTTCCAAATTAGAAATCTTTGACTTAATCAAAGACTTAATCAAAAGATACGAATTTATTCTTTAACTTCGGCTTGATTTCTGCACTGCCTTGTACTTGCCACTGTCTTGTGTTCCCTACTGCACATTCACCAGTTTACTATATATGTGCATATATACATTTGTATGTGTGTATGCATATATTTTTGGGTTTGTACTTTCATTGTGACTTGATTTTGCTATGGGATTGAATCAGAACTTCATTTGATCTGCATGTAGTTGTGATCTGATTCTTGATAGCTTGCTGGTGCATGTCATTTGTTTCTAGCTCGAATTCATCTTTGAGGAACACTTTACTTGTTGTTATGATGATTTGAACTTGATTCACTTCATGTTGCATTAGTCACTTGCATTGGTGCGTTGCTTTGTACATCCATGTTCTTTACTTGGTTGTTGTCACTGGTCTGCTGCCATGTTCACGTGCACTTGAGTTTGTTTCCACTGCTTCATCATGTTGTATTCATCCCTGTACTTGTAGTTGTGCAATTCTTCTGGCTTCACATGTGCACAGAGTTGTTTGCTGTGTTGTACTCGGTTTGCTTTTGATACAGATGCTACACTTGTTCATGTTGCCTTTGTACACTTGTTCATATGAGCTGTTGTTCCATTGTTGTAGTTGCAGTATTTATGTTCCTTGTTTCATTTGAAAGCTGGTTCGATGTACTCAAATTTTATCACTTGAGTTTGCAGTCTTCATTTTTTGCTGTGACTCTTGTGATATTCATGTTGATTGCTTCATGACTTGTTGTTGGCATGTGCATTGTGTTCACTGTTGCACTTGGTGTTTGTAGCTGCTATGCAGTTGCTATGCATCACTATATATACTATGTTCTGTTCTGCATTGATGCAGTTTCCATATTTTGTGTATTTTGATGTTTCATGCTGCTGTGATGCAGTTTCTTTCACTGTTGTATCTTTGAGAGCTTGCACTGCTTCATGTTGAATTTGTGCAGTGTTGTACTTGTTGCCTTGTATCACTGGTTCATTCTGGTTGGTGCGGTATTCATGTTTTTGTTGGTCTGGACTTTTGTGGGATATTTGACTGTTTCTGGCTCGATGTTGTTAATGCATTCATGACCACTGTTTTGCATATTTCTGATGCTGCACTTGGTCTTTGTTCTTCTCTGTTATGTTGCTTTGAATGAATTAGTGTTTTGTTGTAGTTTGTGCACACGAGTTGGCGTGGCAGTGCACACGTATACGAATGTACACGTGTGTACTGCAGCCACTTATAATTGCCTGTCCCTGATAAAATTATTGATATGCATAGATATTGCACAATCAAAGATGATGACAATAACCCATGTATCTGAGACACAAACAAATTTTATTTTTGCAAATTTAAATTTTTTTGTTTTCAGATTACTGTTGTAGTTGCTAATTATACAGGTACACAGGAGACAGGACGAGAAGCGGAGCTGGACAATGCAGATGTGCAGACAGAGTGAAAAACTGATTGTTGAGTGTTGTAGTGAGAAAAGTAAAATGTATGAACTGATGTATGTATATATATAGAGAGAGCTGAAAACTTTGTATTGTTTAAATGTTGTAATAAAATATTATATTGAATAAAAAATACTAGTTGAATTATATAGATTCTGTGCAATAGTATAATTATTCAATATGAATATAGTCCAAACTGCAAACACATATATATATACGTTGATATATAAATATATGTTTGTTATCATCAAACAAAAAATCACAGCAAACAATCTCCCCCTTTTGATGATGACAAACATATATATTAAAGATTTTGAAATGCTAATACATGTGTTTGAACACGAAATTTTTAGCTCCCCCTATTTGAATGCTCCCCCTACAACCAAGACCACTCCCTGTTTAGAAGATAACAAAAATTAAAAAAGAATAAAAGAACTAAAAAAATTAACTAACAACATTTAACCAAATTTGTTGAAATAGGTCAAAAAATATTTACTTTCTCATCAAAATCTTGTTCTTCTCCCCCTTTTGTCATTATCAAAAGACTGACAAAAAAAATTGAATAGTAGGAACAAAAAATAATATATCATAACGAGATAAAAACTTCCATATTGTAGAGGATGGATCGATGATTAGTTTTAATAAGAAGAGAGATATTTTAACATTAATTTGACATTTAAGCACATAAACAAAAAAAATAAGCACTTACTAACCACGCATAACCATAAGGACTTTTAAATGGGATTAGCAGTTACTTATTAGTCTATGCATCCAGACTATTAAGTGAGACCAGAATACTTAGTTACCATACTCCATCCATGCATAACCATAAGGACTTTTAAATGAGAATGGAGTAATGATAAAAATAATTCACTCACATGCTCCATCCATGCATAACCATAAGGACTTTTAAATGAGAATGGATGCATGAGAGTTATTATTATTTATTATTATATTTTTTTTATTTTTTTTATTTTTTTATTTTTTATTTTTTTTAAATTTAAAATAATTCACTCTTCTTATTTTATCAAACCATTATGAACGATAGAAAGATGGTAGAAATAGAAATGATCGTGGAATAAGTTACCAAGTTAATTATATTATGTAATATCCAGTACTGAATACCATATTCGAATCAATCTTTGGAAAATATCCAAAACTTGTTTGAATCCTAGAAATTGAAGTTGAAAGTATATATCCAAGAATATTTCAACCTAACAATGAAAAAATGGTTAGTCAATTTCTATAATCCCCAAATCCAAACGTAATCTAGAAAATCTGTCTTCGGGGAGGGGTTTTGTGAAAATATCAGCAAGTTGAGCCTCAGTTGAAATATATTCAATGCAAATGTCTTCCTTAGCAATGTGATCTCTAAGAAAGTGGTGTCTCACATCAATGTGTTTTGTGCGTGAATGATGAACAGGATTATTTGATAAGTCTATTGCACTTTTACTGTCACATTTTAATGGAACTTGTTTATAAACTAAGCCAAAATCAGAAAGGGTTTGCATCATCCATAAAATTTGAGCACAGCAACTTCCTAAAGCAATATATTCTGCTTCAGTGGTGGATAATGCAACACAATTCTGTTTTCGACTTGACCATGAAACTAATGAATGTCCTAACATGAAACATGTCCCACTGGTGCTTTTCCTGTCAACCAATGAACCAGCATAATCAGCATCAGAATAACCAACTAAATCAAAGTTTTCACAAGAAGGGTACCATAATCCAAATTTGTGTGTGTGTGAAAGATATCTCAAAATTCGTTTAGTGGCTTTCAAATGAGATTCTTTAGGATTAGATTGAAAACGTGCACACAAACACACAGAAAACATAATATCAGGTCTAGAAGCAGTAAGATAGAGAAGTGAACCAATTATCCCTCGATATTTTTTCTGATCAACAGCACTTCCTTTCTCGTCTTTGTCCAACTTTGTTGATGGGCTCATAGGAGTTCTCAATGGTTTGGAGTTCTCAACTCCAAATTTCTTCAACAGTTCCAACACATACTTGGATTGCGAAATGAAAATGCCATCACTGCTTTGCTTGATTTGAAATCCAAGAAAATATTTCAATTCTCCAACCAAGCTCATCTCGAATTTAGCCTGCATGACTTGTTCAAATTTCTCGCACAAGAGTTCATTAGTAGCACCATAAATGATATCATCCACATAAATCTGAACAATCAAAAAATCACTTCCTTTATGTAATAGAAACAATGTCGTGTCAGCACTCCCCTTTTCAAAACCATTTTCCAAAAGATATGTACAAAGGCAGTCACACCAAGCTCTAGGAGCTTGCTTAAGACCATATAATGCTTTTTCAAGTTTATACACATGATTTGGAAAATCGTGATTTTCAAAACCAGGGGATTGTTCAACAAAAACTTCTTCTTTCAAATCACCATTTAGAAAAGCACTTTTTACATCCATTTGTTTAAGTTTGAAACCTTTATAACAAGCAAAGCTTAGCAAAATCCTAATGGCTTCTAACCTAGCAACTGGAGCAAATGTTTCATCAAAATCTATGCCTTCTATTTGGTTGTATCCTTTTGCGACCAACCTAGCTTTGTTTCTAATTACATTTCCTGATTCATCAAGTTTGTTTTTGAACACCCATTTAGTTCCTACAATTGGATAGTCATTTGGCCTAGGAACTAATTTCCAAACTTTTTTCTCTCAAATTGATTAAGTTCATCTTGCATTGCCAAAACCCAACTTTCATCATTAAGATCCATTTCAACAGAATCAGGTTCTATTTCAGAAATAAAACCACTATGACAACAAAACGCACACAAATTTTTATCAAATCCAGAGCGAGTGCGTACACCTTCCGTAGGATCTCCTATAACCAATTCAGGAGGATGATTGGATTTGAACTTCAATCTATCAGCATCAACAGTCCTACTTCCATCTTTCTCAGTAGATGTCCCTTCTTTAATGCCTTCATGATCTACCCCATCATCACCCGTTTTTTCAGTCGTCCTTTCCAGATCAGATTCATCAAATTTCACATTGACTGATTCAACAATTGTCTTTGTTCGTTTGTTGTATATCCTGTAAGCCTTGCTCCTTGTTGAATAGCCCATGAAAATTCCCTCATCGGCCTTTGATTCAAATTTTCCAAGTTGATCACCTGTGTTAAGAATGAAACAAGGACATCCAAAAACACGAAAATAAGAGATGTTAGGTTTCCTTTCATGCCACACTTCATAAGCAGTTTTGCCAAGTATTGGTCTAATCATTACTCTATTCATTACGTAGCACGAAGTATTCACCGCCTCTGCCCAAAAAGTTAGAGGTAGTTTATACTCACTCAACATGGATCTAGCCAATTCTTGTAATGTACGATTTTTCCTTTCAACCACCCCATTTTGTTGAGGTGTTCGTGGGGCAGAAAATTCATGTTTTAAGCCATTTTCTTCACAAAAGTTTTCAAATTCTGAATTTTCAAATTCGCCTCCATGATCACTTCTCAAAGTTTTAATTGAAACTCCTTTTTCATTTTGAACAAGTTTAGCAAATTTTGAAAAATAATCAAAAGATTCAGATTTTTTGGCTAAGAAATAAACCCATGTAAATCTAGAATAATCGTCAACCAATACATAACAATAACGTTTTCCATTCAAGCTTGCAATTTCATTTGGTCCAAATAAGTCCATATGAATTAATTCGAGGACCCTTGATGTGCTAACAATGTTTTTAGGGCGAAATGATGATCGACTAAGCTTGCCCAAGGAACATGCTTTACACACTTTGTTATCTTTAAATTTCTGATGTGGTAACCCTCTGACTAATTCTTTCGTTTCAAGATTTCTTAAGAGACTCATGCTAGCATGTCCAAGTCTCCTATGCCATAAAGATGCCTCTTCGTCAGTGGCTACCAAACATCTGGAAAGATTTAGATTGTCAAACGAAAGTGAGTAAACATTTCCTTTTCTTTTGCCCATAAAAACAATGTTATTAGAAGTTTTATCAATGATTTTGCAAGTATCACTATCAAAAACCACATTCATACCTTTGTCACATAGTTGGCTAATAGAAATGAGATTGTGATGCAAATTATCAACGTATAAAACATTAGTCAAGGAAAAAGTACCATTACTTACTTCACCTTTCCCAATAATCTTACACTTGCTATTATCTCCTATGATCACATTTCCACCTCTAAACTTCTCTAGGCTAAGGAACTTAGATTTATCACCTGTCATATGTCTAGAACAACCTGAATCTAGAAACCATTCTTGTTGCTCCTTAGCCCACCAACAGACCTACATAAAGAGAGAGGAGGATGACCTAGAGAAACTCTTAGGTCCAATGATATTAGTAACTGAAGCATTGTGAACAAACAATCCCTTTGGAACCCAAACTTGTTTTGTCCTTTTATTTTTGTTCCTGTAGACATGAAATTTGTTTGTAGAATTCTTAGGAACCCAAACTTGTATAAATTTTGTGTTCTTGTTCCTATGACTACAATTTTCAACACAATGTCCAATTTCACTTCTAACAAAGACACTCTTACCTTTTGCATGATCATCAACCTGTGTTTTCCCAAAACCTAGTCCTTTTCTGTTGTTAGCAAAGAGTTGATTTCCCAATAACATGTTAAACGATTTTTCTCCTCTTGAAAAGTTATTCAGAGATTTCTCAAGATTTTGGACTTTGGTTTTTAGTGTTGTGTTTTCAGTCACAAGTGTGGTGCATCTATTTATAAAATCCTTTTTCCTAGTGTCAATGGTTTCCTTAAGACTCGAGTTTTCTTTTTCAAGATTATCGAAGCTATTCTTAAGTCTTGATATTTCTGAATCTAAAATTTTACATTTTTTACAGTCTAGGTTTTGAATATTTTCAAGTTCAGTTTCTAACCTAGTATTCTCATGAACGAGTTCTCTCCTGTCAGACTTCAATTTTTCAATTTTAGTTTCAAGAGTATCAATTGTATTAGTAAAATCATAACACATCAAAACAAGTTCTTTATAAGAATAGTTACGTACCTCACTGGATTCCTCTGAACTTGTTTCTGAATCTGATTTTGCCATAAGGCACAAGTTAGCCTCTTCTGAGCTATTATCCGAAACTTCTTCTCCTTCTTCATCATCCCAAGTTGCTGCAAAGGCCTTCTTCTTCTTTTTCTTTCCTTTGTTGTTCTTGAGAAGTGGACATTTTTGTTTGAAGTGGCCAGGCTTTTTGCAGTTAAAGCATGTTAATTCATTATCGGAGTCATCAGAATCTTTTGACTTATTACCACTTGTTTTCTTCTTGCGTGGCCTGAATTTTGACCATTTTCTAAGATTATTGACAGCCATCGCAAGCTCTTCAATTGGATCTTCTTCTTCTTCACCGCTTTCTTCTTTGCTTTTTAAGGCAATCGTCTTCTTTTTTGATTCGGAGTTGTTACGTTCCTCCTTTGCCTTTAGCTCAAGCTCATATGTCATCAAGTTTCCGATCAACTCCTCCATGCTTAGTTTACTCAGATCTTTTGATTCTTGTATTGCAGTGACTTTTGCCTCAAAGTTCACTGGTAAGACTCGCAGTATCTTCCGTACAAGCTCTACTTCAGTGAAGACCTTCCCAAGCGCTCTAGCATTGTACACCAAAGTTGAAAATCGTCCAAACATATCTTTTATGCTCTCGCCCTTTTCCATCACAAAGTTTTCGTATTCATTGCTAAATAGAGCTAGTCGTGACTCCTTGACTTGAGAAGTTCCTTCGTGTGTCACCTCCAGAGTGTGCCAAATTTCCTGTGCTGTTGTACAATGAGAAATTCTATTAAATTCATTTTTATCAAGAGCACAGATCAAAGCGTTCATTGCTTTGGCATTTGTAGTTTTTAATTTCTTATCGTTAGCATCCCACCTATCCTTAGGTTTAGGAATCTCAGTATCACCAACAACTATAGTGGGAGATTTATAGCCAGTTTCAATAATATCCCAAACATCATAATCGACAGAACTAAGATAAATACTCATTCTAACTTTCCAATAAGCATAATCATTCCCATTAAACATGGGTGGCCTAGCAATAGATTGCCCCTCAGAAAAAGCATTATTTGGTGGATTCATGACTCTAGAGTTAAAGTAAAATACCATGCTCTGATACCACTTGTAGGATCTAGATTAACCCTAGAGGGGGGGGTGAATAGGGTTATAGCAAATTTTTGCGAATTAAACACAGAAGCAAACTGCAGAAATAAATATGCTGAAAAATAAATCACACACAGAATTTACCCAGCTTCGGCAACCCCTGCCTACTGCTGCATTCCCAGATTTCTATTAGAATTAAACAGTTTCCCGCTTACAAACACTCTAACAGACTTGCAAACTCTGCTACCGCCTATACAGTTTTGCAAACTTGCAAACCCTGCTAACTGGACTAACTCTAACTAGACAATCTGTCAACACCTAAACCCTAGGTGATAATTTATCATGTTTTGTTTTGAAAAGAACATTCAAATAAAGCGAATTATAAAAGCAAGCACTAAATTTAAAACTATTTAAATTATCTTGCCTTTATAAAAAATAAAAATACCCTAACTCAATACAAACATAAGATATGCGGTCACTTCCCTTTATCTTATTTCACCCGGTCCATTTTCTTTTGTTTGTGAAAAAAATGGCCGATCCTTTTCTTTTTCAATCTAGGGCTTCGGTTCTTCTGTGAGATTTGGGGCTTTGTTCTGATGATTGATTCTTTGACTTGTGTTGATCTTTCTCACGCTCGTTCTCTGATGATTTGATGCTTGTTGCTAGCTCGTTCTATGATAATCGAGTTTACTGTTGCGGTATGTAATCTTTTTGCTTGTTTGTGGTTTTGTGATTTTCGAACTCGATTTTTCTGTTGTCTATGATGATTTCTTGGGGTGTATTTATAGGGTTGAAACCCTAATTAACACTGTCAGATTTGATTTCTTCATGTCGTTGATTATTTTCCTGAATTTGTTCTGGATTTGGAGTATTCCTTTCTTGATTCAATTTCGAATAATTGCTGACCATATTTGAATTCGAATTAATTGATTCGAAGATATCTTGCTGTATTTGTTGTCTCGGTCCTCATTTGAATTAATACTGTCCATATATGAATTCGAGAAATTTGCTGCAAAGATTTCTTTCCAAATTAGAAATCTTTGACTTAATCAAAGACTTAATCAAAAGATACGAATTTATTCTTTAACTTCGGCTTGATTTCTGCACTGCCTTGTACTTGCCACTGTCTTGTGTTCCCTACTGCACATTCACCAGTTTACTATATATGTGCATATATACATTTGTATGTGTGTATGCATATATTTTTGGGTTTGTACTTTCATTGTGACTTGATTTTGCTATGGGATTGAATCAGAACTTCATTTGATCTGCATGTAGTTGTGATCTGATTCTTGATAGCTTGCTGGTGCATGTCATTTGTTTCTAGCTCGAATTCATCTTTGAGGAACACTGTACTTGTTGTTATGATGTTTTGAACTTGATTCACTTCATGTTGCATTAGTCACTTGCATTGGTGCGTTGCCTTGTACATCCATGTTCTTTACTTGGTTGTTGTCACTGGTCTGCTGCCATGTTCACGTGCACTTGAGTTTGTTTCCACTGCTTCATCATGTTGTATTCATCCATGTACTTGTAGTTGTGCAATTCTTCTGGCTTCACATGTGCACAGAGTTGTTTGCTGTGTTGTACTCGGTTTGCTTTTGATACAGATGCTACACTTGTTCATGTTGCCTTTGTACACTTGTTCATATGAGCTTTTGTTCCATTGTTGTAGTTGCAGTATTTATGTTCCTTGTTTCATTTGAAAGCTGGTTTGATGTACTCAAATTTTATCACTTGAGTTTGCAGTCTTCATTTTTTGCTGTGACTCTTGTGATATTCATGTTGATTGCTTCATGACTTGTTGTTGGCATGTACATTGTGTTCACTGTTGCACTTGGTGTTTGTAGCTGCTATGCGGTTGCTATGCATCACTATATATACTATGTTCTGTTCTGCATTGATGCAGTTTCCATATTTTGTGTATTTTCATGTTTCATGCTGCTGTGATGTAGTTTCTTTTACTGTTGTATCTTTGAGAGCTTGCACTGCTTCATGTTGAATTTGTGCAGTGTTGTACTTGTTGCCTTGTATCACTGGTTCATTCTGTTTGGTGCAGTATTCATGTTTTTGTTGGTCTGGACTTTTGTGGGATATTTGACTGTTTCTGGCTCGATGTTGTTAATGCATTCATGACCACTGTTTTGCATATTTCTGATGCTGCACTTGGTCTTTGTTCTTCTCTGTTATGTTGCTTTGAATGAATTAGTGTTTTCTTGTAGTTTGTGCACACGAGTTGGCGTGGCAGTGCACACGTATACGAATGTACACGTGTGTACTGCAGCCACTTATAATTGCCTGTCCCTGATAAAATTACTGATATGCATAGATATTGCACAATCAAAGATGATGACAATAACCCATGTATCTGAGACACAAACAAATTTTATTTTTGCAAATTTAAATTTTTTTGTTTTCAGATTACTGTTGTAGTTGCTAATTATACAGGTACACAGGAGACAGGACGAGAAGCGGAGCTGGACAATGCAGATGTGCAGACAGAGTGAAAAACTGAGTGTTGAGTGTTGTAGTGAGAAAAGTAAAATGTATGAACTGATGTATGTATATATATAGAGAGAGCTGAAAACTTTGTATTGTTTAAATGTTGTAATAAAATATTATATTGAATAAAAAATACTAGTTGAATTATATAGATTCTGTGCAATAGTATAATTATTCAATATGAATATAGTCCAAACTGCAAACACATATATATATTGATATATATATATATATATGTTTGTTATCATCAAACAAAAAATCACATCAAACACTTACACCACCCAAAACTCCCTCGAGACGGTAATAGGTCTACAGTCTCGACAAATATACTTCGAACTTCAAATATTCAAACTCCAATCATTGGTAGTCATGTTACATACACCACTACCCTATCTACCTTTATAACTTATATTGGATAACCCGGACAGGTAACCCAACAAACAGGCAGAAATGGATATATATATATATATATATATATATATATTTATATACCAAAATTACAAATATGCTCTCTCAAGATAGAAATCACTCAAGAGCCTAGGTATTCGCTCAACCTAGCGCTCTGATACCAACTGCGACGACCCGGAATTCTGACCCCAGAAATCCAGTTCATCTTGAAGAAAGAAAGAGATGAGAAAATAGAAAAGATAGAGAAGAAAGAACAACAACATCAGAATCTCACAGCGGAATGGAACAAAATATAATAGATCACATAACTATTACATAATTTTACATATATCAGAGCTATAAAGATCATACAACACATACTAGACAGTTATAAACACCTGTCTAGTTAATACAACACAACTCAAACAAATAACCCAAAGATACCAACACAGCGGAACTATATATATCTATCTACAACGCTGAAGCCTCCTGCTCCATTGCTCCTCCAGAATTCGTCAAAGCTAACCTGAATCCCTTGGCTACCCGTAAAAATTTGGGTACCCGAGAGTTTATGAAAAACAAAAATAAACTCCGGGTCAGACATGGGTCTGGTATGAGTAACAGGTTAAAGTTGCTTAACTTGAAAAACATTTGAAAATAAAAGGTATCACGTAAGACTTCCCACAAATAAACATGGGTAAGTTTTTACCTTACGCTAACCAAAACATTTGATAGGAAATTCTGTGATATTATAATAGGTCTAGGGTTTTCAAGTAAATAGAAAATAGCCGAAATTGTTACATCTATTAAATTCCAGCTACTAGCCACAAAAGTGGGTAATACAATCAAAACCTTTGGCAATTATTGGATTATGGATTCCATAAAATGGCAGGGCTACTGGGGTACCTCCCGTCATAGTACGTGGCCTAGATCAATGTACCGAGGATCACTCCCGACCCCCTGCAACACAAGACCGGAACCATTCCTAACTGAACAGTCCCGAACAAGACAACCCCGACAGTTGGAGCTCACAACTGTCCACACAGCCGAATAAAAAGGGACATCTAGACAGGGGAAAATCTTGTCCTGCTTGGGCATGACCCACCTAACCTTGCTGCACCTCCCTTGTTTTAGCCATTCCCGGTTCATGAGGCTTGAGGCTACGATTACCTTTAGAGAACACATTTCTTAGAATGCTCATCGCCCACCTGACGATGGTTTGTAAGCATTCAATCCATACAAGTTCGTTCCGGGTTCGAACAAAACCGAAGGCATTATCTCGTTACACTCATTTTGGAATCACCCTTAGAATTAACGACGATAACCTTTGCATTTCAGAATCTTCATCTTCACTTCAGATTCACGACCTATCGTTAATTTGGAATCAATGTGGTTTTCGGATGTTCCAAGTAAGGAATCCCGATCCCGGTCTCATCGGAATCCAAACGTGTCTTTTAGGGCCAAGTTGTCTATTTGGTCTTAACAGTTTAATTCAAAATAATTCAATACACACATAGATAGATAATTCACAATATCATAATAGATGGTCAACATCAACATAAACAGATAATCAATATTATCACTACAAACAGATAATGCATATTATAATCATAACAGATAATTCATATTATCATCATATTTAAATCAAAGCATCCATATCATATAGCGTCAATTTCTCATGTCTGAGATCTTAAATCATTCAAGGTAAACAATGTCATCCATCCATATATAAGCAATCATATAAGCTAGAATTAATTTAAAATGAATTAAATTATATCATCTCTAATTAATTTAAAGTAAATTAAATTAATTACTTCACCATGTTAAATCTTGCTTATATAATTATTAATCAGTTATCAATCAGTTAATAAATCATTCACTAATTATTCGTTTCAATTAATCACACTTGATTAATTAACATTTCATTATATACAAATAATTATTCTTAAATTATTTTCACAAATTAATTATCTTATCCAAATATAGAAATTAACCTTAAATTACAAACATTACATTACTTCTTAATTACATTAATTAATTACTCTTTAATTACTTATTATTGATTAATTAATCTAAATTTATCTTCCCATCATTAATTATATCAATTAATGATTTCTAATTACATTTCAATTAATTCCCTGTTTTAATTTAATTAACTTAAGTAATTAATCTTCAATTAAACCATATTTATTAATCACCTCTGATTAATACCATTCAGTAATTAACTATCTTTAATTACTCCATCAAATAAATTAATTATTCCTTAATTAATTTTCTCTAATTAATCCCCTGATTAATTATATAGAGTAATTATATTCAAATTACTTTCATTATTAAATCACCCTCAGTTAATCACATCCAGTAATTATCATTAATTACTTCCCTAAGTAACTATACTTATCACATCATCAAATGGTTGTTAAAATTAATTAAACTTAATTAATTGACTTAAACAATTCATAGAATTAATTACAATGAGTAATTAATTCCTTTATTACTTCCGCTAAGTAATTATACTTAATAATTCACAATTGCTTATCTTAAATAAATAATTTAATTAATTATTAAAAATAATCCCATTAATTGATTATTTCATAATTTTTAGTTAATGTCCTTCATTAACTAATTATAACTCTTTAATTATTTTCCTAAAGTAATTAACTAAAATTTATTGTCGGTTACATTTTTACTCATTAATTAATCCCTCACTTAATTCATTAGTTAATTGCTAGTCATTAATTTAAAATTAAACCAATGATTTCTTAATTACCAATTAATTTACCTCAAATTAATTAACTTATATCTTATTTAAATAAATTTAAACTCTTAATTGCTAAGTTAATTAATTCTAGTCATTAATTATCCATTTAGTTAACTTGATAATTACAAAGCCTTAAGTTTTAAAACATTTTCTGTTTAATGATCAATTTATCATTAATAAGGTATTTTAAACAATTTAATTTAAATTTACTTTTAAACTTCATTTTAAATTTATGATTTAAAATAAAATCAAATTTATCTTAACAATTCCAAACTCCTTTTATTTTACAACTAAAAGAATAATTTTCTTAAATAGAAGATTAAAGGAATTTAAACACGATTTCATTTTGAATTCAAATCAAATTTAAAAATTCTCTTTATCATTCAAATTTGTTTAAAACAATTAAAATCTCCCTTTTTATTTCAAATTTTAAAAATTCAAATTTATATTGAATCTAGGTTACATCTTTAATTTTAAACTCCGCCTACGATTTAAAACTTTACTTTAAATCCAACCACTTAAGCTTTCCTTTTTATTAGTAGTAACAACAATTTAAATAAAAACTTTATTTATTTTTAGTTAAAGTTCAAGACTAACTTGAACCATATTTTCTTGAGTTTAAATCACATCCTTAACTTTTACTTGTCATTTTGAACTTTGCTTTATACTTCATTAAAAAAAACAACATCTATTTCCTGTAGAACCTGAAGCCAACAAGTTACCCGAGGCTTCACCCTTTTTGCTTTGAGTCAAAATTTGAATATACCCGAGAAAAACCCCCCAACAACTCGAGTAAACACTCGAGACCACACAAGCTTGCAACAGACCCAACCACCTTCACCAGAACCAACTCACCGTGCACGTGCACAGTAACATTATCCACCTCCGACCATCTCCGATGGTTGCTTCACATCGGCAACCTCCTTCTCCCTCACTTACGACCTTCATATCATCTTCCAAAACTCGAAATCAAAATTGAGACTTCGACCCCAAAACCTGGAAACACACAGAGCATCGCCACCTGAAAACCTGTCACCCCCTTGCCTGAGAAATTCTGACCACCTGAAGTTCTACAGCTCCGGCTATGTTTGCTTCCACGTCCAAGCTAACATCTCCCGAAGTTTCGACATACTCGATCCACTATACCCTCTGAAATGATCGATTAATTACACGAAGCCAAAACTAGGGTTCTAAAATGAAAATCACTACCGCAACTTCTCTGATGAAATTCATCACCATCAAAGATTTTTCCACCAATCTCCACTCATACTTCTTCCTCGAGAAAGAAACCCGATCCCCAAATTCACATAGATCACCCCAAAATCACAGATTCACATATCATATACAACCCCGAACTAAACCTTAAATACTTAACTAAAAGTAGTCATTCTGGTTTTAAAAATCAAATTTTTGCCTTAGCATTTGATTCATATGCCAGAAACTATGATTTAAAAGAATTGGGTTTTAACTTATTTTAACTTTCCACTGTTATTCTACATTTTCCAGAACTATTACAAACTGTTTTCTTTTAAACCAATTTTAGACTCAAGTCTATGTGATAACAACATTTTATGTTCAAAAATTATGTCTTGTTAAAGCTTGAATTAAGAACAAAAGATTTTTTTTATGTGAACTTAAATCTGGAATCAAAACAGAGAAAGATACCCTGAAATGATTATCGTATATCCATACCTTAACACGGAGATTTATTCACAAAATATACTCACAAATAACCCAATTTCAGAGAGTACATATAGCAGAATACATATACTTAAACATTTAAAGATGTGATGTTACTCACCTGCTTTAGAGAGGATGAACAGAGCACTGTTCTTTAAAACTGGAAAAACATGTTTTTGTTTTGATTTCCAGAAACTTGTATTTTGAAAACATGAGTGCTTGCTACACATTAACTTGAAAACTTTATCTTGCTTTTGATTGTTGAAGTTTTATGATATTGTTTGAGTTTGTAAAAATGAAAATTTACTTATGTTTTCTGGTTTGCTAAGTTTTGAAAGAAAATGAACAAAGGCATTGCATATATAAGGAGACAGGTTAATGTATAAGGGTAGGTGTTATCTGGAACAAGCTTTAGTTTAGGTCAGAGATATTTTTCTTATATGGAGGCTGAGATGATCTCCTCTTTGCTTTGGCCAGATTCTTGTACAAACTAAAATGATTTTCAAACATTTCGAAGTGACCAAGATTTTGTGTTGAGATGATGTTAACTAATGCCTGGTTCCTTATCTTGTTTACAGGCTTGTTTCAACTTGATTTTTTTTTTAAATTTTTGTGCACTTTGTTCTTGCAGATTATCATTTTGCAGGCATCAAATATGACAAAGCCTGTTTTGTATCTTTTTTATTTTTACTTACCTATATACTTTTGTCTGGTATGTAGATATGTATTTTGATGTTGATAGATTTCTTTTGCTTGCTATTTCTACAGGTTATATACATATTATAAAATTGTTTTAATCATTGTTATAAATTTTAACTTAAGTATTTAGTTTTATTGCTTACTTTATTTTCTCTTTTATTTTTAAACTTTAACTATCAAATACTTGATTTGCTGATTATTAATTTATTTTCATACTTATGCTAATATCATAGATTGGATTTTATACTTAAGTTCAATATATTAAAGACTTGTTTTATTTTAAACATATTTGAAAGATGATATTTCAAATTTACAATCACATCTTTTCTATCAAATACACATACATAGACTTAAGATAACAAATTTTTATTTGTATTAAAAATCCATTTGTAAAAATATTATATCATCAATATAGTTTAAATATAACTCATCATTAAATTAAAATAATTCATAAAAGCATTTGTCTTCTTATCTAATATATTACTTATTTTATTAGCTACATAAAAACAAAACAAACCTTTTTATTTAAACTTAAACTAAAATCAATTTTAAATAGTTAAATTTTTAGCTTGAGTATTAAAATCATATGGTTATTTATTTAGTAGATTAATATCAAATTTTTAATTTATCAAAAATATCAGAGTAAGAAAACATACCTATGTATATTAAATTTTAACACAAAGATCATCTTTTTATAATATATACAGATATGTATACATTACAGATATAAAACAATTTATTAGCCTTTAAAAATAGATTATCAGTTTAAATATTTATTTTAAAGAAGATTATTAAATTTAATTCAAATTTATTATTAACAATATGATCAAATCAATTAAATTTTGACATAAATTATTAAATTGTTATTGTCAAAATTTCCGGGATATCACAGTACCCCGGTAGCCCTGCCATTGTATGGAATCCAAAATCGAATAAGTGCCAACGGTTTTGATTGTATTAACCACTTTTGTGGCTAGTAGCTGGAATTTAATGAATGTAACAATTTTGGCTATTTCATATTTACTTGAAAACCCTAGACCTATTATAATATCATTGGATTTCCTATCAAATGTTTTGGTTAGCGTAAGGTAATTTTTTTCCATGTTTATGTGTGGGAAGTCTTACATGATACATTTCTTTTCAAAAGATTTTCAAAGTTATGCAACTTTAACCTGTTGCTCACACCAGACCCATGTGTGACCCGGAGTTTATCTTCTGTTTTCTTAAACTCTTGGGTACTCAAATATTTACAAGTTGCTAAGGGGTTCAGGTTAGCTTTGACAAACCGCAGAGGAGAAATGGAGCAGGAGGCTTCGACGTTAGATATATAGTTTCCGCTATGTGTTTTCTGTATTGGTATCTCTTTGTTGAGTTGTAATAACTAGACAGGTGTTTATAACTGTCTATTATGTGTTGTATAAGCTATGTATCTCTGATAATTGTTGTATACTATGTAATACTTATGTTATCAGTATAATTTCCTCATTCCGCTGTTTAGATTCTGATGTGTTGTTTCTTCTTTCTTCTCTTTCTTTCTCTTCTATCCCTTTCTTTCTTATTAATGATGCGTCATTCTGTGGAGATGAATGGCGGGTCGTTACAGTGGTATCAGAGCATTAGGTTAAGTGAATACCTAGGCTCTGGAGTGGTTTCTTTCTTGAGAGAGCGTATTTGTAATTATATATATATTTATATATATTTATCTATTTCTACCTATCCATTGGGTTACCTATTCGGGTTTTCCAGTATAGGTTATAAAGGTAGATGGGGTAGTGGTGTGTGTAACACGACAACTACCATTGATTGGAGTCTGATGTTTGAGGTTGGAAGTGTATCTGTTAAGACTGTAGACCGAATACTGTCTCGAGTAAGTTGTGCAGAGTGTAGAGATTTCATCGATCTCTGAAGTAAACCTGTTAAGGTTAGAAGTCCATCTTTGATGTTAGATGAGTTGAATATTGGATCTGTCGGTTGGGCAGAAGCAAGTAATGGCATTTTGATACCTCAGGAAATAGTAGCTGCGTGATGAGATGTAGTGATTATGGATTATGTCCGAAGATGTTTTGTTTGGAACAAGTTTAGGATAGTGTGTCTGCTTCGGTGTTCTGGCCGGGTTCAGCAGGATGTTGTGGTGTTTCTGTTTGCTTTGAAGTCCAAGTTTCTCGAAGATCTTTGGATTAGGAAGCTTTTGGCATCAGTGTCAGCAATGCAGCTCGTAGTGTTCTGTGTACCGACAGGGAGGTCTTAGCCGAGTAGTTTTTTTGAAGGTGGTGTTCTGAAGCAACAGAGTGGATCCGTTTCTTCAATAGATTGGCTAGGCCAGTGTAAGCTGTTCTGTTGGGTACAGAGAGGACAGTTTTCTTTGGAAAATGATCTGGGTTGATCGCAAAAGTGACTTGCGATAGTTGAGTGTTCTCTTGGGTTATCAGATATTTTCTGGATGTCTACTGGGAAGAAAGTGGTTTGTCCGCATCTGGAGATTGAGTTTTCTTATCGACTGGTATTCCAGGAGTGGAACTGGTGGTTCAGCTTAGTAGAAGATGGTTCCTAGAGATAGAGTTTGATGAAGCAGCTCAGGTTTTTGGAGGAATTTCTGAGTTTTCCTTTTATGGAGATGTCCAATTTGTGCATATGTTCTTCATCAACATTTTCTTATCTACTTCGGGTCAGAGTTGTGCAGCGGAAGCAGTTTGGAAGTGTTTTTGATTGTCTTTTCCGGATTAGGAGAAGTTTGTTGTCTTCTGCTGATTATGGAGTAGAGTTGTGTTCTTGGTTTTGGATTGATCTTGAGGAGATCATTGGGTTGGGTTGTTTTTGGTTCTGTTTGTTTCTAGAGAAATTAGCAAAGGTTGAGCTGATCAGGAAGGATGTTGGCAGCCAGGATCGTCCGAAGACATTTTATGGATAAGAGACGAAGGAATTTGGATTATGGAGTTGGAGATTTGTTTTGGATAAGTTTTCTCTGGTCAAAGGAGCTATAATATGGGGTAAGGCTGGAAAGCTAACTCCGAGATGTTTTGATCTTTTCTGTTTTGGATGGATAAGTATTTGGTTTTCAGGATTGAATTGCCTTCTGGATAATTGGGATTCGATGAGTTTCACGTATCTCTGAGGGAGTACGTGTATGATCTATCTCTGGTGATAGAACCAGCAGTTCAGGGAAGTTTGGTTGTTGAATCAGACTCGTCTATAGGCTGATATGTTGTCCAGTTTTGTGGACCTAGTTGTGTATGAGCTCCGTAGCTTAGTTGTATTGATAGTTTGGAATCTATAGAGCGAGTATCCCGATATTTATACCGGGGAAACTCGAGGAAACTCTATCTAGATTTTTGTTTGGATAGTTAGAATGTTTGATTGGATGAATTGATTGCTATGGTTGTTATCATATGTTTGATATATGCTTGTGTTATTTTAAAATTAAATTTTTAAATAGATTATTAAATTACCTTTGTTTTAAATTTCGGGGACGAAATTCTTTTTAGGGGGAGGAATGCGATGACCCGGAATTTTAAGCAATATCAATTTAATGATCTGAACTAAAAATTAAATTGATTTGATAATCTTTGTAAATAAGATTGGAATTAATTTAATAATCCAATTGAATAAATGTTTAATTGATAGAGTATATCTTTTTAAATCTAATAAATTGTTTTCTATTTATAATGTATATAGGATATGTATATATTGTAAATAGATATAGTTTTAATTTAATAAATAAATAAATCTTGTTTTCTAAATAATATATATTTGGTAAAATTGGGTATAATTTTAAAGTTAAACTTTTAAAAGGTTATTTAATAAATAAAATATGGTTTTAAATTGATAAGATACAAATTTAATTTGTTTAAATTGATTTATTTGATATTAACTTTTTAAAAGTATATAATAAACAATTAAATGACTTTAAATACATAAGACAAATGTTTTATTTGTTCAAGTTATAGTTTAACTTAAGTCTGAATATTAATTTAGATTAAAATAAAGTTATAAAAATGTTTGTTTTATTTCCTTTTAAAGTTGATTTATAAATGTGATTTGTAAAATTTAATATGAAGTTTAAAATACAAATTAATTAATGAAACATGTATTCATTTAAATAACAAGTAATTTATAATCTCTTTTATAAATTTATTTTAAATGATTAAAAATATTATTTTCAAATGATTGATTTGTATATTGTTTTTATTTATAATTATCTTGATTTATTCTTTAATTATTATCTATATATAACTAAGCATTAAAAAAAATAATTAATTAAGCATAATATTATAATAAACTTTAATTTAAAAATACTAGTTAATTAAAGGTACTTGTGTAAACATCTTAGGATCTAATATAACAAATGTAAACTAATAATCATTTCAAAGTGACAAATGTAAGATTCAAGCCAAGTGTCAAATTTTATTTTTTCTTTGATTTTAAAATAAATCATAAATGAGTTAAATAAACTTACATTTTTCCCTTTCCCTTCTTTTCTCATTTTCATTTCATAACCAAGAAATTTTCAGATAAGAATGAGAAACATGCCACTCTAAAAACAAATCTATAACCTGTATTCCTTCTTCTAAAATCTGGAAATAAAGCAAGCAAATCTGCATGCATGTTAAGAACATCAAACAAGCTTCCTGCATTTTTTTTGTAAAATCTGGAAGCACATGCAAGAAAGAAGTAAGTTGAAAACATCTGCAACTTAAGTTTCAAAGACCAAAGCACTAAAGTTTTTAAAAGCATTCATTTTTCAAAATCTGGAAAGCAAGAAGTCCTGTATTTCATTTTCAAGGAAACCTGCATTTCTCTCTTCAATCTGGAAAATTTGCCCCTGCATGCCAACCTGGAATTAAAGAAAATTAAAACATCAGCAAAATTTAAGATTAAAGGATTCAAAGCACTAAAATTTTAAAGGCAAAGGAAATTCAGTTTTTAAGTGTCCAGGGGCTTTTCAAATCTGAAACTGTGCTCTGCTCTGCATGTTTAAAATCAGATGAGTAACTCAACTTTAAAAAAAAATTAAGTAGGTAAAAGTTATTTTCATGCTTTTATTTAGAAATGACTAAACATTATGAATTTGCTGTGTATATCTATATGTTGGAATGAGGTGCATGTCTGTCTCACTTATGTTTCCGACAATTACAATATAAGTTCTAGTTGACAAAAAAATCCTTTTTCTTTTGAATTGTTTGCTGTTACGATTTAATCTTTGAATGAAACTTGTTTATTACAAGGTAAAGTAAGTTTTAAAAAATTTATATAAGTTAAATAAAATTTTATATTACTTGGAAGTAAATATAACAGAGCAAGAATTTGTATAAGGTGAAAATTCAAACATTACAATTCAATGTTTCAGGTTTATATATCAAAACATCATGCAAATTCATGAATTTTAAATCTAAAATTTCAATTTTTAATGTCAGAAGCAAAGAGCAGTTCCATCTTCACTGTATTTTACATTTTGGGTTAGCACTGTTGATTTATATGTTCGATTGAGTTGAATTTGCTCCTGGAAGTGGTGGAGATATCAGGGATAAGGAGAAAATTATCAGATTATGGAGTTTTTCATTTTGGAGATGGAGATTGTGATTTAAAGTTTTGAACCCTAGTTTTCTGGGTTAGGAAAGAAGAGATCATTTCGGTAAGTATAGTTGATCGAGTTCAACTATTCCTTGGGCATTGGTAGATGGTGAGTTGTCGAAGGCTTCGCTGGAGTTTTAGTGGTGATGGTGGTCGGAGTTTCAGGGGGAAGGCGATGACAGGTTTGGGGTTGTAGTGGGTACTGTTTTGTTCCAGATTTGGGAAATTTTAATCTCGATCTGGAATTCAAGCAAGTGTCGATCGGGTTGTTTTTGGATAGTCTAAGGAGTTGAATGTCGACTATGGGGTGGTCGGGTAGTTGGTCAGGGTTAGCCGAAGGCAATGTACAGGTGCACAGGGATGGTGGATATGCTGGTGAATGCTTGGTTACAGGATTTTTTTTTGTGCCTCGCTTGTGTCTCGAGGGATTTGGGTTTTAACTCGAAGCAGTAGTGGTGCTGACTCGAAGTAATATATAGGGTTGCTTGGGTATATCACTTTGTTTCAGGTTTTTAAACAAAACAACATCCGGTTTCTGTTTTTAAAATTTAAAAGTAAAGTTTGAATATAAATTGGAATTTAACTTAGGATTTAAACTAAATTTGAATCTGAACTCAAAGTAGTTGAATCTGAGTTTGAATTAATTTAAATTTAGAAATTTAAATTTGGTTTTAAAACTCATTAGTGTAAAAGTATATTTGGGTTTGAATTTAAACTGTCAGTTTTAAATTGCAAATTAGAAATTTAAAATAAGTTTAAAACTGAGATTTTTGAAATCTGGAATTGGGTCTAAACTTTAGTTTTTGAAAATAAAATAAGTTTTCAACTTAAATTGTTTAATTGCTTTAAAAATTTGGTTGAATGGTTTAAATTTTAAAATGAAGATTTGTAATGTAAGAAAAGCTTTTAAAAAATTTAAGTCAAAACTGGAATGAAGTTTAAATCTGTATATCAGTTTTTAAATTAAAGGAAATTTTTGAATTGAAATTGTTTTTAATAATTTGTAATGTTTAAAGTATATTTTAAACTAATTTTAATTTAAAGACAAATTTGGTTTAAAGACTTTTAAACTTATTTTATAAAATGGTTATATCTTTAAAAAGGTTTTGAATTGTTTTAAACCTTGTTTAGAATAAATTGTATATATTTTAAAATCTTAAAATTTTAAAATGAAATTTAAAGTGAAATTTAAAGTAAATTTGAAAAAAAGTGTTTTTAAAATACTTTAAATAAGTAAGAAATGTTCTCTTAGATTAAGTTAGAACTTAAGAATTTGGATTCATTTAAACTATTAAGTTAATTTAAATAGGTAATTAATTATTTATTTAATTAATAATATGGATGATTGATTAAGTAATTAAGAATTTTTAAATTATTTAATTAAGACTTGAGATTAATTAATTAAGGTTAATTAATATGTAATTAGGGATTTATTAATCAAATTTTAATTAATGATTAAGGATTAATTAAAAGAGTAATTAAGAATTAATTAACTTGCAGTTAACACTTAATTATAATTAGTAATTAATTAATTGGTAATTAAATATTAATTAATAATGATTAATCTGAGTTAATTTCTTAAGTAAAGTAATTAAGAATTGTTAATGAAGGTCATTAACTAAGATTATTTAACAATTAATTAATGTGATTAATTTTTAATAATTAATTAGATTAACTAATTAATAATAGTCATTTGTGAAATTGTTTATGTTTAATTACTTAATGAAAGTAATTAATGAATTAATTACTTAATGTAATTAATTGTGTTAATGTGATTGGTTTAGATTAGTTAATTAAGTTTAATTAATTTAAACACTTGATGATTTGATGAATAATTACTTTATGTAATTAATAGGATTGTAATTACTTAGGGAAGTAATTAATTAATAATTACTGAATGTAATTAAAGATGTTTGATAGTGGAAGTAATTTAGATTAAGTTACTTTGAAATTAATCAATGGATTAATCGAGATAATAAATTAAGGAGTAATTTATTAATGAGTAATTAAGGGTAGTTAATTCTGGATTGTTATTAATCAAGGGTGATTAATATATGTGTAGTTTAATTGAAGATTAATTACTTAATGTGATTAATTTAAATAGAGAGATTAATTAAATTGTAATTAAAAATCATTCATTAATAAAATTAATGATGTAAATTTAGAATTTATTAATTAAGGAATAATTAATAAAAAAAGCAATTAATTAATAAAGGATTAATGTAATTAACTTTAGTTAATTAATTGATTAAGTAATTAAAAGTTAATTATTGCAAAGTGTTAAGTATAATTAACTTGTGTAATTAATTTAAAGGCTAATTACTTATTGTAATTAGAAACTGTTAATCAGGAATGATTATTTGAAATGAATAATGAGATGGTGATTAATTAATTGATTTGTAGTCAATTAATCATTAAGTTAAGCAGGATTATAATGATGAAGTAATCAATTAATTCATTTTAAATTAATTAAGAGATGAAGTAATTAATTTAATTCATTTTAAATTAACTATAGATGGTGTGATCATTAGATCGTTGCTTATGTTTGATGGATGATATTGGTTGCCTGTAATCTCAGCCATGAGATGTGTAATCCTATATGATATGGATGCATTGGTTGCATTGTGATGATGATATGGATTATATGTTTATAATGCTATTATGAATTATCTGTTGATGATGATAATGTTGATTATCCATTGTTAATCTGTGAATTATCTATCTGTGTGTATATAGATAATGAAATTGATTGTTTTAAACTCTAAAACAACTTTGACCTAAAAGAGACGTTTTGGATTTCGATGTGACCGGGATCGGGTTTCCATATTTGGATATCCGAAAACCACATCGATCCAAATTAACGATAGGTCGTGAATCTCAAGTAAAGAGTGAAGACTCAAGGTGTAAGAACTATTCGTCAGTATAACTCTGAGGGTGTCTCCGAGATGAGTTTGACGGAGATAGAACTTTCAAATTTGAGATAAAGATTCAGAGTGCAAGGGTTATCGTCGTTAACTTGAGGGTGATTCCAAAATGAGTGTAACGAGATAATGCCTTCGGTTTCGTTCGAACCCGGAACGAACTTGTATGGATTGAATGCTTTCAGAACATCGTCAGGTGGACGATGAGCATTCTAAGTGATGTGTCCTATAAAGGTAATCATAGCCTCAAGCTGCATCAACCGGGAATGGCTAAAACAGGGGAGGTGCAACAAGGCTAAGTGGGTCATGCTCAAGTAGGATGAGATTTTCCCTAGTCTAGAGGTCCCTTTTTATTCGGCTTAGTGGGCGGTTCGATATGCGCACCAACTACGGGGTTGTCTTGTTCAGAACTGTTCAGTAAGGAATGGTTCTGACCTTGTGTTGTAGGGGATTGGGAGTGATCCTCGGTACGGTGATCTAGGCCACGTACTGTGACTGGCGGTACCCCTGTAGCCCTGCCATTGTATGGAATCCAAAATCCAATAAGTGCCAACGGTTTTGATTGTACTACCCACTTTTGTGGCTAGTAGCTGGAATTTAATGAATGTAACAATTTCGGCTATTTCATATTTACTTGAAAACCCTAGACCTATTATAATATCACTGGATTTCCTATCAAATGTTCTGTTTAGCGTAAAGTAAAAACTTTTCCACGTTTATGTGTGGAAAGTCTTACGTGATACCTTTCTTTTCAAAAGATTTTCAAAGTTAAGCAACTTTAACATGTTACTCACACCAGACCCATGTCTGACCCAGAGTTTATATTCTGTTTTCTTGAATTCTGGGTACTCAAATTTTTACGAGTAGCCAAGGGATTCAGGTTAGCTTTGACGAACTGTGGGAGAGCAATGGAGCAGGAGGCTTCGACGTTAGATATATAGTTTCCGCTGTGTGTTTATGTATTGGTATCTCTTTGTTGAGTTGTAATAACTAGATAGGTGTTTATAACTGTCTAGTATTCGTTGTATAAGCTGTGTATCTTTGATAATTGTTGTATACTATGTAATACTTATGTTATTAATATAATTTACTCGTTCCGCTGTTAGATTCTGATGTGTTGTTTCTTCTTTCTTCTCTTTCTTTCTCTTTTCTATCCCTTTCTTTCTTATTAATGATGCGTCATTCTGTGGAGATGAATGGCGGGTCGTTACAATATACATACATACATACATATATATATATATATATATTTGGCTGCATATGTCTTGATATGTTTGACATAGAGGAATTGGTTTGGACATTAATGGAAATTAAAAATGGAAGCTGTAAATGTTAGCAGTGAAAAGGACGCGATGGATGCAGTTTGAAATCGTTGTGATTGGCAATTTAAATTTAATTTTGATAGACATCCTAGGGCTTCTTCTTATTTTTAATAGATACTGTAAGCGTACTTATTATTGGAAAATATCAAGGTTGTAATATATGGCTGATAATTATTTATGGGGTTTCAAAGTAAAGGTTTTTAATTATAAATCAATTTTTTGTGGTTTTTAAATAAATGTTTTAAAATGTAGTATAAGTATATTAAATTTTAGTATATATAGTTTTAGAAAATTGGTTAAAGATTTTATTTAAGAAATAAAAGGCTTTTATATTGTAATATGTTTTAGATTTTTTATAATATTTTGCCAAAAGTCTTAGTTATATAAATAAATTAGTATATGTGTGTATGTATATATTTTTGAAGGTGTTTTAGTATATTTATAAGTTTGGAAAGGAGGATCAACATTTGTAAAAGAATGTACAAGAGTTTTCTGATTATAACACTTAGTTTAGAATGAATGGTTTTGCAAAATTGACTAAAATGGTATATTACCTTGATTTATAAGTGCAGATGTACTTAGAACTTTAAACGAATGTTTCAAACTTAATGGCAAGTATAAATGTGATATATGAGTTGCAGTAATGATGTTTCGACAACAATTGTTTTGTCCCATTTAACCATACTTTTGAAAAGTGACTAGATCTTCAAAATAGAGATTTAAAGATAATGATTAAGTAAAATGGTTCTGAATTTGTTATAAATAACGTTTTAGTAAAATTTGTTTTTAAACCCTTGAATAATATTTTAAAGAGGTAAAGTACCGTTACATGATTTTAGAAACTATTTAGATCTTTAATAATGGAACTTTAAAAAGAATAACAAGTATGAATTGGTTTTGGGTTTTGTTGTGACAAAATGTTAATAACATTCTTCTTTAACCCATTTTCATCATACTTATGAAAGTAAATAGGTCTTTGAAAAGAATGTTTTAAAGATAGTCATACGTGAAATGGCTTTCGGTTTGTAATGACAATGTTTAAGTAACATTTCTCGTAAGCCCTTTGAAATTGATTTGTGAATATACTTATACTGTTGAGATAAGTATATAAATACTTTTTTGAGTATTGAAACATGTAGAAAAGAATATAGAAGTTTTAATTAAATAGTGAAGTTTAATTAACTAACAAATGAAGTTTCATTTATAAAGAGTGTATTGAGTAAAATGAGTTTTACTAATAAAGAAGGTTTTTAATTAATAGAGTAAGATTAATTAAAAAGTGGATTAGAATTCGTTTATATTACTTGATCGTGCTTGTGTGTTTCGATCATGCTTTGTGTGATTACATGTGTATGAAAGGTATACGGGACTTAGTTTCAGTATGTGATTATTCTCATTGTTATTGGAATTGACCAAATATAACTCTAGAAATATCTAGAAGAAACATGGGAATTGTACGAAACAGTTATCTTCGGTGATGCTATAATGTACATATAAACTAATTTTGCTCTTATTGGACAAATGAAAAGGAAATCCGTCTGCTTAAATGGTTAGGAGGTGATCTCCACTCTTATATATTGTCGTTTTATTTTCCACGGGACCTAAGTTGAGTTTACCAGAAATTCGTCGATTTGTTTGTGGAGCACCAAGTAAGCGGAGGAGTGTACTTATATGAGATGACTTGATACCATTACCACTCCAAAACCATATATGTGTTCTATGATTTGGAAGAGGTTCGTGATTAAATCGAGATGCTAGAATCTATGTGGAGATTCAAGATCAGTTTGAGAAGATCAACATATGTAGTTGTTCATATCTATTCAGGATGTAGGAATTCTGAGATCAACTGAGATGTAACGACCCACCTTTCTGGATGGTTCAAATCGATAATAAACCACACATGTCTAACTTAAACTATTCAAAAGGGAGGATTGTTAATGGGGTAAATAAAAAAACACAGAATCTCGCAGTGGAACGACAAAATATAATAATCAAATAAGCAATTCATGAAGTTGTTTTACAAATAACATTTGATTCAACTTTTACAATTCAAATCAGAGTTACACATACATCAGAAATGATCAAATAATGTAGAGGAACACAGAATGCAGTGGAATAATAAATAGCAATAATATATCGAATCTTCGTCTTCGTCCTCGTCCTCTAGAAAATAGTCTTCAATACACTGAAAAGCTCAGACTGCCCCGAGCGTAATGAAAAGACAAAGCACTCGAGTCAGAACTAAAAGATCATATGTAAGTCAAATAAAAATAAATAAAATAGAAATATTAGTGCAATGGTTTTATAGACGTTATGAGATTTTCATCTTCTACCAAGTATAATTATTTAAAAGGCTTCAAATAATTCGAAGTATCAAACTTAATCATCTAATTAAAACAAATCTGAAGTTTAAACACTCAAACCATTTAAATAATTAGATTCCAATTAAAATCCAAATTCAAGAAATTATATGGGTATATGTCATTTCAACCAGTACCAAAAATCAACATTTTCAAATCAATGAAAACCGCCCGGGTTTATCATTTCAACCCATAAAGATTTTCCCCTAATCTATTAGATCGTTCTGGTATATATCATTTCAACCTATAAGGATACAAAGATATAGATATAAATAACATCCAATCATCCAAAATTTCAACCAATAACATCCATCTAATCACCTAAATATCAACAATTGAACAAAAAGCACAATCATCATTGAAATCATCCAATAACTACCAACAATTTACTGGTTATCATCAACAGTTATTTAACTGGCAATTTAAATTTAAATATTAAATTAAATGGAAATTAAATTCAATAAAATTCAGATTTAACTGGAATGACAATTTAAAATATACTAAACAGTAACCAATCAATTTCTAATCACATCATAAATTAAATTTAACAAACATAAGGAAATCTAGTAGTTGTGAGTGTTTACTCACCTTTCATGGCTACGAAGTGAAGATAAAAATGGGGTAATATGGAGATTCCTAGCAAAGATCCAAATGCAAAGCAAATCCAACAAAGCTTAGACATGAACACGTCAATAAACAAGTTTCAACTGCTTCCAACTTTCAAACAACCCCAGATCCAAACTACGGAAAAATATGAAACTAAGTCATCTTTATGAAAATATTCGGACCAGAATATTACTGAATCTGTAAAAGTGACTAACTAGAAAGTTGTTGAAAATTATCTTATCTCCACTTTAAAAAAAAATCACATAAAATGATTCAGTCTTGTGGAATTTAATGTCAAAACAAACAAAGGTGTTTTTTGGGTTGAAAATTTGAGTTTTTAGCATAGAAAATTAAGGAATTTGAAGAAATGATCAAAAAGTTGAAGCCACTAGAAAAATAAATGGTTTGGGAAAAAGAATCATATAATTTGGTTCATTTCTTAAGGAGACATGATTTTTACAATATGAGGTATTTTCTGCTAAAACTAGACCCGAGAAAGGACTTGAAAAATAGAGTTTTTGATATATAAATATTCGGAATGGGAAGAAGTGTTCGACAAAAAAGTTGTTCCCATTAAAATTACACATTATTTCAAAAAAAATTGATTTGAAGTAGTTTAGCGGAATATAGAAGCCATGGAAATAAGGGGAAGAAAGAGGGAAAAAGGGAAGGAAAAAGAAGGGAAAAAGGAGAAAGAAGAGGAGAAGAAAGGCGGGGCTTTGGCCATGGGTTACTACCGTGGGTAGTGGGTGGTGGGGGAGGTAGGTGGCAGTAAGAGAAGAGAGGTAGGCTAGGGATTTGAAGAGGAAGGATGGAACTGTTTTGGAGGTTTAGGAGTTTTGGTGTTTGGAGTTTTATGTAGATTTGAACAAGAAGAAAAAGAATAGTATGCCGAAAGTTTCTCAAATAAGGAATTTCTGTACATACTTGGTTTTAGTTAGATAGAAAATAGAAGGTCAATTGGTGGGAAAAGAAAGGATCCAAAGTCTCTTAGGGTTTCTAGGGTCTCTTGGTTTACTAAGGAGCCCATTAGTTTAATACAAACCCAACAAGACTTAGACAAAAAAAAGAACACAAATATACACTGCAAATGAAAGAAATAAGCTGCAGGTTATTTTATAATTAGGAAATGAAGGTAGAGAGACAAAAATAAATGTCATGCTTTATTTTGAAAGCTTCAAGCATTACTAATGTATAAACAAATGTACGTAGGAATGGGAAAGTTTGCAAATCAATGGAAAGTGAAATTTCGTATACGTGAAAATGAGGTGGCAAGGATTAAATACAACCTAAAAGTCTTGGCTTTGGTATTAAACGGTAGGATAAATGAACGGATCAAGTATTAATAATGAGGTAACTACTTTAAAATGTACACACAACAATTAATAACAAAAGAAATGAAGGGACCATGTACATCGCATAACCTTTTTGAAATTCGATTAGAGAAACGTAACCAAATTAACTTCATTAACTCAAATAATATTCAAATTTGTACGCATTTAGTTTTTTTATCTATGCATAATAAATAAAACTACTAACCTTAAAAATGAAAACGTTCAGTTTGGATTTCCTAGAATGATCTTTTATTTCCATTAAAACATCCTTTCTGTTTAACACAACAGTGCATTTCTTTTATTAAATCTAATAATTGCATTCAAAGTTTTCTTCCATTCTAATTGAAATATTTCAATAACATTAATTGCAATTATTTACAAATCTAAATTTCAAAACAGAAAGCTAAAATGGACAAAAAATAGAATAATTGTACCTTTAGTCATTAAACACCTTTATAAATTTGTTACTTATACAGCAGAGTAATAAATAACTTAAATAAATTATTTTTCTACTCTTGTATTCCATCTGTATGCTAAAACATAGTTCAAATATACATATGTTACTTCCTTTAAATCAATCATTCTATTCTTTATTTTAATGAAATTAAACCTTCATTCACAAATGAAACATTCATTTTATTTGATATAAATGTTATTTTCATTAAATCAGCTTTCTGTATATTGTCACAAAACATAAGCTACGTTTAATTACACCTATTAATTTACAATTTGGTGTACTTTTGTAACGACCCAGAATTTATATTGATTAAAATTTGAATATTTAATTTATTTTAAATATTAATAAGTGGAATTTATAAGTCGATTTATTTTATTTCGAATAATTGGATTTAATTGGACAATTAAACCGATAATTTAATAGTTGAAAATACAGAAATAATTGAAAATTGGGTTAAATATGATGGAAAATGATTTGTAAAATTTTATTTCATCATATTGAAGTTAGAATGATATTTAAGAACTTTTAAAATTGAATTAAGAGTTAATTTGTAAAATTGCATATTTTAATATTTAATTATCGACTGTAAAATAGCCAATTTTCGAACAGTCTCAGAATTGGACGAAACTAGTTACATTGGATCCGTAATAGTTAGTTATTATTGGATTTCAATTTTCGTAGCAATTGGAGTTATCGTTTGACCGTGGCAGCTCGAAACGCTCGAAATTTTTTTAATATTAATTTGGCGAGTTAAAATAGACATTTTTCAAACAGCCTCGGATTTCGACGAAACCAGTTCCATCGGATCCGTAATGTGATATTATTGTAAGGTTTCAAATTTCATGTTCAATCGGATTTACGGTTTGTCCGGGACGAGCCAAAACGCCTAGAAAATCATTTAAATCGGTTTAATTTAAATTGAACGTTTATTGCCATAAATCGCACAGATGACCGAATTAGCTCTCGAACCACGTTCCATTGTGTTCGGAACGTGGGGTAAACCCTAGAAACGCCAGTCACCGCACGAGATTTGGAGTTCGGAAAATCCGGGACGAATGGTATTTTGGAAATTTTCTATATAAGCACCTCACAACTTCAATATTCAATTTAAAAACCCTAACCCTAATTTCTTAGTTCAGCCGCCACCCCTTATCATGTATGGCCGAAATTTGCCTGCTTTCATACCTCAATTACTTCCAATCCATTGATCTATTCCAAAAATCTTCAACTAACAAATTAAAGAGGACGATGAGGGCTTTAAATCCATATGGAGATGATGGGGTATGGCGCAACGATGGGGGAGTAATTGGGCCGCGTTTGTGCTCGGTTCGTGCGCGTGTTACGATGCAAGGTTGCGACCGAGTTCACCCTAATTGCGGCCGAACATAGCTTGCGTGTTGGGCTTCGACGTGGCGTATCTTGATCGTCGCCAAAGTGAAGGAGGGTGGTCGCGTGTTTAGGGTTTGGAGGCTAGGATGGGTTCGGCATTCACCTGGGGAGTTTTTCGTGCGTTGGAGAAGAAGCAGGGAGCGGCTGGATTTCATCAGGGGAGGATTTGAACGGCTATGATTTCATTAGGTTTAAAAATAGAAAATATGTTGTAAATTTATATATTAAAAATTCATGAATGTTTAAAAATGTGTATCTTTTTCATATGAGGTCGAAAACGCGCGAAACCAGTTGCGTTGGAATCGTATGGACGAGCACTACGCTATGGAATTGGATTGGAGTCGTTTGGAGCTAGCGAAAAATTCGGGTAAAATTAAACGTCCGTTTAATTTTATTCGAAATAAACGCTGAAACGAAATTGAAATCAAGGTGAGAACTTCTCACTCAATCGAATCAGTTTCGATTTATATTTTAAATAGTTATATTTAAAATTCTTGAATGCATATTTGAATGATGATTGTTATCTATTGATTGTTAAAATAGACATTATGTGCCGTTAGTAAGCGAATGTTATTTATTAAAAACATATACCGCGAATATTTTACAGTACAGTGAAATTGGTATTATTTATGTACTTGGAATTGATTTTCCCGCATTATATAGCGGATGAGACCCTATTGCGTCGTCTATTAAGCGGATAATAATTTATGAATCCCATATACCGCGATAATTCCGTACTAGAGCGGAATTGGTATTGTGCTAATGTTTGTGGATGCAGGGAAACAGGTTGGAGGGATCCAACTGGATTCCTCAACTGTATTGATTTATTTACAGATATTTTGATATTTGTTGATTATCATATCGATATATGATATTTGGATGTCGTGATTGACTACATGGTGCTGCCGCATCATCGGATCCATTTCTGAAGTTTTAAAATAATGATTTTTGGTTTTAAAAGGAATTTTAAAATGATTTTTCAAAGTATATGTTTTTATTAAATTTTGAACAGATTCATTTTAAATAATTAAAACGTTATAAATTTTTATGTTATAAAAATTATTGTTTTTGTAAAATATAACCAAATTGAGATTTTCGAAATAAATAGTGATTAATTTATAAAATGGTTTAATTTGGAATTTTGAATCATTATAAAAGATTTTTAAATTTATTTTTATAAGTTAAAAATATTGGAATTATAAAACGAGCTTTTATAAGTGTTAAAGGTGAAATAAAGATGGATTTCATAAGTGAACGGAATTTATAGATTTATAAATTGTGAAGTTATAAAATGAATAGATTTTGTGAAATAGAAGATTTATAAGTAATTATCTTATAAATCGGATTTTGGCATTTAAACGAAATATAAATTGGATTAATAAAGGAGATTTATAAACCGAAGCTAATAAATAGAAATGGAATTTATAGACATTGTTTATAAATTCCAAAACAATGGAATTTGATAAATGGAAAGTTGAAATTGGTTAAGGAAGTATATTCACGATTTTGGACAGTGAATATATTATCAAATAAAATGGATATGCTTGGGAAAATGAACATTATAAAATGAAGTTAATCGTTTTAACGATGTTTTAAAATGTATTATGAATCAAATACATAGATTTCAACATTTATTGTTGAAATAGACGTTTTCGAGAAATAGAAGGAAATGATGGACTATAACACTGTTGTTATAGTAAATGATTTCCGAAAGGAAATGTTTTTGTATAGTATTGGAATTTATATATCTATCTAAATTTCGAATCCCTATACTAGTGATTTTGGATTGTCGTAACGATGTTTTACGTAACATTTGTTTTGGCCCAAATAAATGTGTTTAAGAGAATGATTTCCTTAAAGAATGAAATATATACTTAATTTTGATTTAAGTATATTGAATATTTTCAAATGTTGAAAATAAATAGATTTGTGAATTACTTATTATTAAATAAGTATGGAAATGTTTTCCAGTATGAACTGAATATTTTAAGACTTTATCTTTTAAAGATAAATTGAAAATGAATATTAGAAATCGATTTGAAAATCGTATATTCATAGATATTTTGGAATTATAAATTCATTATGGAATTTATAAATGAAAAGGGGAATTTTTTTAAAAATAAACGTTGATTTATTTTTAAAGTGTGGAAATTATATATCTAGTAAAGATATTTTGGAAAGTAAATAATTTGGGAAATTATTTGGATTTGGTGATGTTGAGCATGCCTTTTGATAGTTAAATAATCCGACTATCAATATTTACCTTTAAATAGGTATTTGTTGTGATTGTTTGAATTTGAATGCCACACTTATTTTTGAATAAGCACTCACTATTCGGGTTAGCCGGGAAAGGACCTTGGGGTCGTATAACCCATTCTGAATGTGTGATACGTCGTAATGGATTGTATTCGATGACCGGTGTTGAAGACCGGATATTTTTGAAAACGGAAGGACTACCGTTGAGTTACTCTGCATCGGCTGATCTCCGATATAGAGGTTTTATCACCCTTAGTGATGGGAAGTCCGGACGTGATTAGAAATTATCCGGAATGCAAGGACTTCTTTGTAAGTGCCTTCGGTTCTGTTCGAGCCCGGAACAGACTTGTATGGATTGTATGTCTGAAATTACAAATTGAGATATAAAGCTGATTTCTTTCAAATATATTTCTGTTGGTGGCGGAGAATTTATTCTCTTAGCTTAACACCCTTCTCTGAGACGTACGAGCTCAGAGGTTATATAGTTGAAGGTTATTAGTGATATACTCCCAATTTGGTAGTGTGGCATGCTGAGTGTTGCTGTGAAATGATCATTGTTTGATCATTTGTGATAGGATCATTTATTTGATCATTTATCTTGGTGATCATTTCTATGATCATTTGTTGACCCAAAGCACGGCTTTTGTATAAAGCGTGGCTTTGTGGACGAGACTTCGTCTGACCTCACTCCCCGGAAATGGTCAAAACAGGAAGGATGCAGCAAGGTTATTAGAGGGTAGCGCCCCTTTAGTGTAAATCATTCCTTCTGGATAGAGGTGGTATCATGGTATGGAGCCCAGATACTTAACCTATGTTGTTGCTGCAAATTTATTGCTTTGTGGTTGTTGGAAATCGAGGATCCACGGATAGATCGGTTACGATCGGGGGATGACATATTCGTGTCAGTAGTTACCCAGTTAGGGGTAACCCAGCCTTGTGTTGGCAGAGATCCGGTTTGGTTCTCGGGACGTCATTCCAGAGGCGTTTCCATGTGGCAATGGGAAGTTCCTTGGCCTGACCATTTGTTGGAAAATCCAAAGAAACAATACGATCTTGTACGGTTTTAGTTGTAGAACCTATCATTCACTTATGGTGGCGCCCCACTGTTTGGATGGTAGCTATAGTAGGCATAAGTGCGGAATGCCTATGCTGGCTAAGATTTATATTCTACTTTCGAAACACTATGCACTAGTAATAATATCAAATGTTCTTTTTAATGCGTATCAAGCATCTTTGACTATCATAAGGAGAAATCTCCTCCGATTCTGCGTTTGCATTGTGTGTGTGTGCGGGAGGCCTTATGGTACTCTCATTTTTAAAAAGCATTGCGAATTGACTTTAAAAATATTCCTCTATTTTGATTTTTAAAGATAAATAAACTGTTTTAGTTCTCACACCAGTCACATGACTGACTCGGAGTTTATTGTTTTCCTTCCTAAACTCTGGGTGCCCACCAATTTCCACACGGGCAGTCTAGAGTTTGGTTATCAGGTTATTCTGGAATTCAGGAGTTGTTGGAGGCAAGCTGGATGGCATGGCGTATTTACTAGTATATAGTATTTCTTTTTCCGCTGTTTGTTGTTGTTGTTGTACACTCTGATGATGAAATAATGTAATGTAATGTGATGTAATGTAATAACTGATATAGTTCTTTGTTTAAAGATTATTCATTTATGTATTATATGTTGTTCCGCTGCGAATTGTGAGATTCTGTTATTGTTCTGTTGTTTTCTGTTCTGTTCCGTTCTATTTTCTATCTTCTTCTATCTTTTTCTTTTTCTTAAACCCTAACGGTACGGTTTTCCGGCCTTCGATTGCTCGGCAGTTGATACAGTGGACGTATTGATGTCGGCATTCGTGGACGAAAAATCGCGATTGTTACATCTTTCTACCATTAATTTAAATTATTCAATTACAATAATTTCAATTATTTACAAAGGTGAATTTCAAAATGGGCATGTAATATCCCGTAATTTCCAGGAGTTTAAAATGCTGATAATCGCTTAATTTAATTATTTGAAATTGATAAATTGTTATTTTCAAAAATAATTTACCAAGTAATATTTTAATTATTGTTTTAAATTGGTTTTATATTAAGAATAATTATTTTTGTATTGTGTAAACCAATTCTAAATTGATATATTGTTTTCAAAATTTATAAGTATGTTTAAAATGTATTTATATCTGTGTATTTTAAATTGATTTTAAAATAGGATATATTATTTGTAAATAATAATGTGCTTATTTAAAAATTAATATTCATTTATTTAAAGTGCTTTTGGATTTGGTTTTAAAATTTGACTTTAATATGAATATAAATTTGAAATTCAAAGAAATACTCACATCTTAAAATAGTATAATAACATGGTTTGGTTTTAAATTATATAGATAATGTTTTTAATTAAAAATAAGATTTTGTTTTATATCTTTTTAAAAAAATTTATCTATAGAAATTTGGATTTGTTTTTATTTAATAAAATAAATGCAAGGCTTGAAAATAACATTTTAAAATAAGTTTGAAATATTGTATATAAATTTTATTTAAATCATATTTGGTTTCAATTCTTTTCAAAGATTGCATTTTATATAAATTTAGCAAACATTTATAAATGTATTTGTTTACTTGAAATTTAATTAGAAAATTAACTTAAAATAAAAAGGCCTTTATAATTCTTTTAGGATAAATATGAATAAATAATGACAAGTGTTAATGTATTAGGGTTTCTTTTAACATGTGTTAGTAAATAAAAATATGAGAATGACAAATGGTGTAGTTTAGTACAAGTGGCATTTTTCTAAAATTTTGTTTCCTTTTATTTTTAATAAAATCATTCAGCCTTTATATAAACAAATTTTTACTTCTCTTCATTCTTTTTCTATTCTTCAATCAAACCTGAAATGCAAATCTGAAATCCTTCAAACTCAAACACATTCAGAAAATCAAAAGCCTGCAGTGCCCTCAAATCAAAACCCTCTTCAATTTAATGTCTACCTCAAAATTTTCAAAGTTTGTAGCTTTTTCAAACTACAAATCTGAAACCCTTCTGTTTACAATTCAATGCATGTAAAACTGAAGCAATTCAGTAAAACAAAAACCTATAGATTCAAAAAACAAAATCTGCATTTAACTCCTCAAACCCAAGTATCTGCCTCAAAGTTTAAATGCAATTCAACTCTGTAAATTGCTTATGCTTAAACCCTGTAACATTAACTCTCTCTTTGCCAAAAGCGTGAAGTATCCCCAAATCGGCAAAATATTTTTAAGAGCTTGATGCAAGTTATCAACCCAGTTCTACACTTCCAATGTCTGCCTCAATTTTTCAAGTGCATGCATGTTTCAAACTACAGTTTTTAAAGCATCAGCATCAAGTCTTTTGAAGTTTCCAGTTCATCTTAAAAATTCTGCACTATCATCTTTTAAATGAAGTGAGTAAACTCTTTTTTTTACTACAACTTAATTAGATATTAGTTGTTGCTATGAGTTGTGATGATGTTTATATACATATAAGTTGCCTTTGTGTAGATAAATGTTATTACGTTTGTTATGCTTGATACTGTGCATGCTAGTTGCATAAGTCCTCTCTATTTTCTTTTCTTACTGCAGAATTAGGTTAATATCTAAACTTCAAGCTATTTGTTGTTTAAACCACTATTAGGACATAGATTCAAAACAAAATAAGTTAGTTTAAGATTTAACTAAGAACCGGAATAGAACAAGTCTCTGATTTTTTTTAAATGTATCTGGAAAAAAAAATGCAGTAACAATCTATTACAAATGTGTGAAATCAAATGATAAAATTTGATGAAATAACTTTATAATATGGAGTGTCATTGAAAATCATGAATTTTGAAAAGAAATTCAAAATTTTTAAAACAGTATTGAGTTTGCATTTGGGTTTTTACTGCAAATTTGGTTTTGATCTATAACTGATGATTCCTATATCTGGATTGACTGAGATTCTTCATGGAGTTAGTATTAGCATCAGAGAGTATGGCAAAAATCATTGAAGAATTTATAAATCATTGTGAGTTTTGATTTTTGCCAGAGATTGGTTGTAAACCTAGTTTGGGTTCTTACTGAAAAATTGATCACTGCACCTTTAAATCTGCATCGAGTGGTAGGATTTTTAGGGAGGAGAATGCATGGTGGGTCAGTGATCTATGGCCGGAGATGAGGTGCCTAATGATGATCGGAGGTGGTGATTTTTGGGGTTCTGTTCGACAGTTGGTACTCGATTTTGAATCGAGGTGGGAGATGATGATTTGTTGGTCATGGAAGCTTGTAGAGTGGTAGGGTGATGTGGCAGTGAGTTCGACGTTGGTCGAAAAAGTTCCGGCAACGGTGCAGGTTGCACGGCGTCTTGGTGGTGTCTGCAGTTTAATTTGGTTGGGTTGTTTGATTTTCTCGAAGCAGGTCTCGGGGTTTTAGGAAGATGGCTTAGGGAGGTTCTCGTGTTGTTCTGGGGGTTGTTGCAGGAGTTTAAACTGTTATGTGTTAACAGTTTTTCAGTTTAAAATTTAAACAGTTTTTAAATTAGTGAATCAAATTAGTTTTTTTTTAAAGAGAAAAAAATAAAGGAGAAAGAAGATGTACTTTGTTTCTTAGTTTCCAGTAAACATAGGTTGAATCCAAACTTAAGTGTTCAACAAAATTCTCAAATTTAAATAAATAAGTTTTAAACTTTAAATAGCTTAAATTAAAGTAAAATGCTTGTCTTGAATTGAATTGTTTTTATAAACAAACTTGTATAATGTTTTAAATAACTTAATTAACAATCTTAACATTATTTCAAATCTTATTTTGAAATATAAAAGAGAATTTTAAGTAAATGTTTATTTAAATTAATTTGTGGAAATGATTTATTAATTAACAAATAAAGTTTAAGATAATTTATTAACTTGAAATTAGGTTTGTTAATTAATAATTAAGGGAAGTAATTAATGATTTCTTTATAAATTAATTTAATTAATGAATTAAGTTATTTAAATATTTCAAGATTTATTTAAGATAATATTTTATCTTAAATAAAAATTAAGAATTTATAATTTGTAATTAGTTAGTTAATTAAAGAATTTTAAGTTAATTAATTTATTAATTATTATTTTTAAGGAGGTTAATTAAGTAATTAATTAAGTATAATAAATTATTTAATTAACTATTAACTAAGATGATGATTTAATTAATGACAAATGATTAATTAAATTGCAATTACTTATTAACTAAGTAATTAAGAGTTAATGGAAATAGTAATTAATTAATAAAGGATTTATTAAGTTTTAATTAGGTTTTCTTAATTAATAATTAAAGGATTATTAATTTATAATGCTAGTTAATTAAGAATTAATTAACTATTTTTATTTAAGGTTAATTAATTTTAATTAAGGATTAATTAATTATATTTATGGATTAATTAATTTGAAATTAAGATTGTTAATTAATAATTAAGTTTATTAATTAATGATTAAGAGTTGATTAATTAGTTAATTAAGTTTAATTAATTAATTATAAAGGTAATTAGTGATTAATTACTTTATGTTAAAGAATTGATTAATAATTAAGGTTTATTAATTAATAGTTGGAGATAATTAATCTATTAATTAAAGATTAATTTGGTTAATGAGTAATTAGGGATGAATTACTCAATTTTGTTTTATGAGATGATTGAAATTAGGTAATTAATTAATTTGTTAATTAATTAATAATAGTCACTTGATAAATGATTAAGTATTATTACTTAACAAGTTTGGTAAGGTTAATTACTTAAGATAAGTAATTGATAAATTACAGAGGTAATTAAGTTAGTAAATTATTGATTGGAAAGTAATTTTTAATGGGTAAATTACTTGTTAAAGTAATTAAAAGTTTATTACTTGGTGTAATAAATCAAAGGATTTATAAAGTAATTAAGGAGTAATTAAGAATAATTAATTACTGTAGTTAAGTTGATTAATTAAAAGCAATTAATCTAAGCATGATTAATTAATTAAGGTTCATTAATTGATATGATTAATGAAAATAATTAGGGATTAATTATTTGATTTAGAGTTAATTAATCAAGGTTGATTGATTAGGATAATGATTAATTAATTTATTTAATCAAAGAATAGGTAAGCAAGATATTTTTGGATGAAATAATTGATTTAATTTATTTTAAATTAATTAGGAGATGAAGTAATTAATTTAATTCACTTTAAATTAATTAGAGATAGAGATAGTTAATTTAATTCATTTTAAATTAATAAATTGTGGTATGAGTAAATCATTGCTTATGAATGAATGGATGACATTGATTGTCTTGAATGCTTGTGATCTCAGAATTGAGATAAGTATGGTTGTGTGATATGAATGCTTGGTTGCATTGTGATGATTACATAGATTATCAATTGGGATGTTGATATATGGATTATATATTATGATATTGATTATGTGGATTACCTATTATTTGATAATGTTGATTATCAATTGTGGCTTGTGAATTATCTATTCTGTGTATATATAGATAGTTGAATTTAACCGTTTTAAAACCTTTAAAACAACTTGGACTTAAAAGACACGCTTTGGATTTCGATGAGACCGGGATCGGATTTCCATATTTGGATATCCGAAAACCACATCGATTCCAAATAACGTTAGGTCGTGAGTCAAAGTGGAGCTTTTTGAAGACTCGAGGTGTAAGGGCTATACGTCAATATAACTCTGTGGGTGATTCCGTAATGAGTTTGACGGAATAGTACTTATAGATTCGAGATGGTGATTTAGAGTGCAAGGGTTATTGTCGTTAACTCTGAGGGTGATTCCAAAACGAGTGTAACGAGATAATGCCTTCGGTTTCATTCGAACCCGAAACGAACTTGTATGGATTGAATGCTTACAGAACATCGTCAGGTGGAAGATAAGCATTCTAAGTGATATGTCCTATAAAGGTAATCGTATCCTCAAGCCTCATCAACCGAGAATGGCTAAAATAGGGGAGGTGCAGCAAAGCTTCGTGGGTCGCACCCGCTGGAGAGTAAGATTTACCCCTGTCTAGAGGTCCCTTTTATTTCGGCTGTGTGGATGGTTGAATAGCTACAACCGTCGGGGTTGTCTTATTTGGAACTGTTCAGTAAGGAACGGGTGCAGCTTTGTGTTGCAGGGGAGTTAGGGTGGCTCCTCGGTACGGTGATCTAGGCCACGTACTGTGACGGGCGGTTCCCCAGTAGCCCTGCCATTGTATGGAATCCAAAATCCAATAAGCGCCGTACGTATTAGTTGTGCCCAACTATGTTGGAAAGTGAGATGTAAGCATTCCAGCTATTTCTGTATTTTACTTGAAAACCCTAGACACTATTATAATATCATCGGATTTCCTATCAAATGTTTTGGTTAGCGTAAGGTAAAAACTTTTCCATGTTTATGTGTGGGAAGTCTTACGTGATACTTTTTCTTTTAAAAGGCTTTTAAAGTTAAGCAACTTTAACCCGTGTACTCACACCAGACCCATGTCTGACCCAGAGTTTATTCTGTTTTTCTTAAAATCTTGGGTACTCAAATTTTTACGAGTAGCCAAGGGAATTCAGGTTAGGATTTTAAGTTGGCTTGACGAATTTTGGAGGAGCAATGGAGCTGAAGGCTTCTACGTAGAGCTATAGAGTTTTTCCGCTGTGTTTTCTCTGAGTTATTGTATTGAGTTGTATAACTAGACAGGTGTTTATAACTGTCTAGTATGTGTTGTTTTAGCTGTGTATCTCTAATGTATATGATACTATGTAAAGTATTTTGTGATTAATATAATTTATTCGTTCCGCTGTTTAGATTCTGATGTTGTTTCTTTCTTCTTATTTATCTTTTCTCTTTTCTATCCCTTTCTTTCTTAAAGATGACGCGATTTTCTGGTGGTAGAAAGTCAGGTCGTCGCAGGGCAAAATAAATGTAATGAGAAATAGAACAATTATTTCCTATCTAATAGTAATTTAAACATATTTATACACTATTGGATACAAACAGGAATTATACATTTCTTACCAAGTAGTAGCTTCTCATCTCTGCAATCAATCTTTAAGCTACCAAACATTTAAAATAATTAAACATATGATTTTTTCTTTAATAAAGAAAATTTTATTATTCTTTAAAAACATTTATTATTCCAATCAATTGGAAATTTACCTTCAGACAATTGTTAATTTCATTCAAACCAATGTTATTAAAATACACGCTAACATTTGTTATCATCCTTACACTATTGTAAACATGTTTCATTGATAGAAATTTTACTTAATCTCATAATTTGTGTTATAATTTAATTTGTATCAGTGAAATCTTATTTTTTTAATTCTAACAATTTTATTCAAAAATCTTTTTTTAATTCAATATTTTTAAATGTTTAAAAATACGGGTCATCACAATCTCCTTCATCTAGAACTTTTTGTCCCGAACAAGTAGGAATCCAAAAATCTGTTATATTTTATTTAAAACAGCCTATTTATAAAAAATTAAAACTACATATTTAAGTTTAATGTAATGACCCGTAAATTTTGATGAATAAATTTGGTCAATTTAATTAAATTTTGTAATTAAATTTAGGAAGAAATAAAAATTTTTATAATTTATACTGAAGTAAATGTTAAAAATGAAATTGCAATTAATTGAAACAGATTGTAGAGTTATAATTGATTTTAATTAGGGAATAAATTCAAAAGTTATTAACAAAGAAAGTAATACGTAATAAATTGAATATAACGTAAACTTAAGTGTAAATTTAAGGGTATGATAACAATTATTACAAATTACCTAATTAATTGGTCAATGAATTTATTAGAAATCAAGTTTATTTAAATGTTAAGTAATTATAATGTTGTTATTGACAATAAATGTTACTTTAATGATTATTAATATAGTAATGGAAGTGTGAATGAAAACTTAATAGAAACATAAATTTATTTTAAGGAAACAAGAGATATATTGTATAAATTGATGAATTAGTATAAATTTAATGGTAATTGGATAAAATCAATATCATAGGAGTCATTGCAACATTTGTTGTAAATTATAAACCTATAAATGTGATTTAGGGCAAATAGTGACCGTTATTATTTGTTACCAGTTTACTTAGGCTATTAAACTGTGAGTGGCAATCAATTGAAATTTAAAATGAAACTTGCTATTTTAATTACGAATTTAAGAAAATAATTGCAAGATATAAATGTAATAAGATGCATAGAAATGTTGGTTATTTTGTAAAGTAATAAATGATGTAATAAAAGAATGAAATCCAGATAAATAAATTTAATTAAGACTTTAATTATAAGTAATGGATGAAATAATAGGATATATGGTAATTGTTTGTGGAGAATAACCATACAAGTCTTATAAAGAGTATATTGGTGATAAACGGTTATTTCAAATAAAGGTAATTAAATATTACTTTAATGGATATAAATGTAGTAACAGATAGAGTGAATGAAATTAGCATTATGAAAATGAATGCCAACATTGATTTGTAAGTAGTAAAGGCTTACTTATGTGACTAAAGAGTAACGATAATGTTTATTTTAGGTTACCTATTTATTTAAATTGTTAATTGGAATTGGAGATAAATTGTAATAAATGGAAATAAATGTTACATTTGTGTGAAATTTAATACAATGGTTAGGAGTTGTTAAATTGGGTATATTAAAGTAATGAATGGGAAAAACAAGGCAACTAAGTTTATAGAGTAGTATCGACCTTAATAAAATGATTTGGATTAAAACAAATCAATCCATTGAAATCCAATTTATAAAAAGTGTAAATTTTGTAGCAATTGGAATTAAATGTTATGCAATTTGAAATAAAGATAAATTGGGAAAATGTTAATTTATCAGGATATATACCAATGTAAATGGTACCTAGGATGAAAATATGATAATTAATTGAATTAAAAGAATGGGAGTCAGGATTTATTTATTTATTTGAATTTACAGTTAAATAATTGGATTTATTGCAAATAAGTAGAATTAAATATTAAATAATACACTAATTGAAATGAAGATGAAATTTGAATATATTAATGGAATGAAATGTGAGACAAGTGTTAACTATGTTATAGAGTAATAATAGACTCAATTAAAAGGTTGGAATTGAATTTAATCAGTTTATTGGAAATTATAAAAAATTAATTGGATTCAATTTATGATAAAAGGATTAATTGCAATTAAATGAATTAAATACTTAAAATGGGAATTTGGATGATAGTGAGAATATTTATGTAATAGTTTTGAATCCAAGGTTTAATCCATCTATTTGACAGGAATGAATGGAATAATAATTAATTTATTTAATTAAATGGAATTTTGGGAATTTTATTTATAATTTGCGAATTTAATGAAATTGGGGTTAATATTGAAATTTATGAATTAATCATCTCTAAATTGACATTTAAATTTGTTTAAATCATTGTAAATGATTGAGGAATCGTAAGGGATGAAATTTGTCAATTATCGAAATAAAATTGAAAAATTGATTTAATTAATTAATTTGTAATTTATTTAATTAATATAAAAATAGCCATTTTGGCCACTGATTTGGATTTCGACAAACCAGTTTCATCGAATCCGTAACGGTGAATTATTGTAGGATTTAAAGTTTCGTAATGACCAGACTTGTCATTTGATCGTATGACTCGTAACGCCTTGAAATTTATGAAATTGAAATCAATTTAAAAAAAATTGACTTGAGCATAACTTCTTCATACGATGGAATTTGGAATTGAAACTTGTTCCATCGCATTTAAAATATTTAAAAACACCTATTTTGATATATGGTTTGACCCAATTTCGTTCCGGAGTCAGAACGGGCTTTTTGGGCCACTTTGGCGTTAGCGCGTAAATCTATCTTATCCATGCATTCAAATGTCAACCCGGCCTATATATATCCTTCTATAAACCCTAGCAGCTTCTATTCCTCATTTCTATATGTTCTATTCACCTCCTCACTCCAATGGCAGACAAACCCCAATCCCAATTGCAATCCCAAATCAAATCCCAAGCTGAAATTTCAAACTCCACAAAATGTAGCAAATTATATATGGATTTGAAGCTATTGACGAACGCATGTCAGAAATATTATTCGTTTTTAAATTCGAGGTCCGATGTGGCCAGGAATCGAGAAAACATTCTCCGTCGTTCATCGCACGCCGATGAACGGTGTCGGATCGTCAAATCCTTTCTGGGTATGCAGAGGCGTAACGACCCGAAATTTTCGAACACGAAAATTCCAGATAGTTATGGAAAAGAAGAAAGAGAAAGAAGAAGAAGAACAGAAACATCAACAACTCACATTCGCAGCAGATAAAATATAATAATAAATAATAACAGCTTACAAAAGATTACTATATCTGTCGATTACATTTAATATACATCAGAGTTTCACATTATATACAGTCAATATTTACAATTATCATATCTCAAACAACAATAATATAAATACAGTGGAAATACTCTATACGCTCCTGCCATCCAGCTTGCCTCCTGAGCTCCAAAACGTATTTACCTGAAAATCCGTAATACTCGGTCGGACCCGAGCATTACACCAAGTAACACCCGGGTCAGGCTGAAACCAGCGTGAGTAAACCAAACTAATATGGAATACCAAAGCAATCAATGTATTAAAACCCGAGGCAACTCAAACCAATTTTACAAGTGCTCAATATGTTACAGGCATAACTAATTTCACACATCCATTACTTAAGTGCCCAAGATTAGATTTAAATAGTCCACTTCCCTTTAATCACTTCATTCCAACATATGAATTTCACATACCAATCTATAGTCGAAGTGGTTTCGGGTATTGCCTAATACCCTATCCCACTTCGAGACTCGTGTCATCTAAACTCAAATTATCAAAATGAAATACTCAACATTTCATATCAGGAATATCAATTCATTCAAAGCATCCAATAACATTCCATCATTCATAACAAATTTGATCACTTCCCAATTAATTCAATTGATTCTAATTGAATTTCTATCCTCAATCACTTAGATTTCTTTACTTGTTAATTAATTAATTTCAAATCAAATAATTCAATTATCCCTCCAACATTCATCAGCATTAATCAACCTGGATTAATTATCCTTCAATTTCATTTAAACAACTATCTTTAAGTAACTTCACCATATTACATATCCTTAACCAAACGATATGTAATCCTAATTACCTCATGAACAAATTAACTGTTTTAGTCACATTAATCCTTAATTACTTATATATTAACTTCTCATAAGTCACTTATTTTTGATTTATCAATCTTAATTTATCGGTCTTTTATTACTTCATCGATTTAATAAATTAATGATTTTTTTACCATTTACATTTCAATTTACCCTAATCTAATTTAATTATAGCGATTAAACCACAATATTAATCGTTCTTGATTTATCTCAACCTGTAATTAACTATCCATTTATTTAAATCAGTTTCTTCTTAATTAACCATCCTAGTTAATCACTAGATTAATTACACCAGTAATTATATTTTATTACAAACCATCAAATGATTATTCTGAATTACTTACAATTAATTAATTTACTTAAAACTTAATTTATTAATTAATTCAATTGATTAATTATCCCTTTTAACATCCCTGCTAATTTAATGAATCACAAATCCTTAAACTCTTATTAAATTTAAAATAAACATTTTCTTATTTATGATTTAGGTTTAAAACAACTTAAACCCCAATATTTCGAGTCAAGCTACAATTAACTCGAACATCAACCAAATCCAAGACACATCATCATGAGTGTACATCCAATCAACTCAATCATTTAACCAATTATTTAAATTTAATTATTCAAATTTAAATAAAAGAAAGTCCAACAGAGTGAGATTTACTCACCTTTGCTTTTACTGTTTTGCAATCTGATCCAACTGCTTGATTCCTTGATTATTGACCTTGTATAAATATTTATATGATTTTTTTAATATTTAAACAATCGAACAATAAATTACCATTCAATAAATTTTATTTAATCTAATAATTTGATTTAACTCAGATTTGATGGCTAACTTGATAAACTAAATCTTGCTCACAATCCCCTTTTTTAAAACCCTTTTGTAACCAAAATAAATTAAAAAGTTTATTAAACTATAAATCACTAAAACACATTATTGAAAGTAGATTAGAATATAAAATAAATAAGTAAATATAAAAAAATATCTATATGTACATTTTTTATTTTTTTCCAATCTATAATAACTTCAAGTTTAACATTACCATCAAACTTTTGACCTCATAACATAAAACTCGTTCTCCCCTCTTGAAATTAATTACTTGAATAACTTTAAACATTTTATGATGCTAGAATAATTAATAGGAAATTTCTTGTAACTATATGACTATGATTTATAATGCTACAAAATAAATTAACTTATGCAAAAACATAAAATGTAGACCAAACTAAATTGCAACAAAAATATTCCCAATGTTCATTTCACAATAAGTTGGGAAGGTAAGAAAAAAAACTGAAAGTATATTTAACAAGATCAAATGCCAAAGGAGAAAAACAAATAATACCTCTCTGCCCTAACTCGACGCAAGCACAAATTGAACCCTAAACCACTCCCCCACGTACACGCGTCTCGCCCTCTTCCACGCATCGCATAGTCGCACGTGAGCTTGCCCTGGCCGCAAATCTCGTTAAATGCTACGTTGCTCGAACTAGTATACATAGACCTACTTGACGTCGAATAAAGGTGAGAGGAGTTGACTCGATTTCGAAATCGAGTGAAGGGAAAGAAGAACGCGAGTTGAGGTTTCACTGGAAGTATCGGCCATTAGAACGAATGGATGACTTCGACTTTTGGATGAGAGGGGGAATGAGGGTTTCGGCCTTGATGTGTGAAGAGGGAAGAAAAAAAAAGAACTCGATTTGAAACTAGAGGAGGAGAGATGGAAACATCGGCCATTTGTTTCTTGTTTCTTTCATTTTTTTTAAGAATCGGCTTCTGTTAGAAGATTAAAGAGAAGGACGGGAATAAGTATCGATTTGGAAAAGCTTCACGAGTACGCATTGGAAAATAAAAATATCTCTGACATATGTACTTTAAAATTTATTATATTATAAAATTTCAAAACGTCTCATTAAGCTTACGCGAAATCCCGAACCCGAAATAGGCGTGCCGATAGGCGTTTACAAGGTTTTACCCGCGTTCCGAACACAATGGAACGTGTTTCGAAAGCTAATTTGAATTTATGTGCGAGTTACGGAATTAAACGATCGATACTAAATTAAATCGATTAAAATAAATCTAAGTGTTTCGAGCTGCCAGGGTCAAACGACAACCCCGATTGCTACGAAAATCGAAACCCGATAACAACTAACTATTACGGATCCAATGGAACTAGTTTTGTCGAATTCCGAGACTGTGCCTCGGAAGGCTATTTTGAAATGTCAATTTAAACGATATATTATTAAAGTTGAACAAATTACCTTTAAATTAAATTTCAACACTTTCACTACCTTCGGTGCTATCAATATAAATCTTATAAGCCTTCAAATTATTTTAAACAGGCTTAGAAATACCAGATTCAACAATTTACCCAATTTCACTTACTAAATTCAATATTTAAAGTATATAATTCAATAATTTAATTATCAAGTAAATATTGATATCTTGAATTCAAGTTAAAATTACCTTTTAAATATTTTAAAATCAATTAACTATTCAAATTTAACTTGCTAGAAATCCGGGTCGTCACATTCCTCCCCCTTAAAAGAATTTCGTCCTCGAAATTACTAGTTAGGAAGAATGGACTAATACCCGTTTACCTTTTTCTCAAAAACTCACAATTCAACATCCCTACTAATTATCCTTTATTAAAGACCAACTATCACCTTAAGCAACTTCCCAAACGTTCCATAGTTTCAAATGACATTAATTTACTTCACTTATTCAAGTTTAAGTTTAAAATCAAATTTTGAATTATCAAAATTTCTCAAAAAATTTTCTAACTCCCTAAATTCCCAATTTTTTTTGCCAGCGTCTCCTTTGCGCGGCTAGCTCGATACTACTACAAAAGGCCTCTACGGGCTCCCAAATTCCAAAGAAAACAAAATCCAAGTGGCTACATCAAAACCCAATCCAATTTCATACAGAAATTAAATACATACCTTTTGTCGGGCAATTCAATTTATCCTTTGGAATCGAATCCAATTCCTTTATCCATTAATACCTGCATATCTTGTTTAGCAAGAATATTCAATTGAAACTTTACAAATCATTTTATACATTCTCTTATATAGATTTTCATATTTACTTCTATTTAAATTCGTTTTCCCGTTTTAATATGAATTCAACTTATTTCAATTTTGAATATTAAATTTTATTTTCCATTTAACTGAGTCTTATTAGTTCCATCTACTAATCTATTTCAGTTTCATATTTAAAATCGTTTAATTGCTTAACCAAAATTTTTTCAAAAATTCTCAAAAAATTTCTAACTCCCAAAATTTTCGAAAATTTTTGGCAGAGTCCCCTTTGTACGGAGGAGCTTTTGTAATTTGACAAGAGATATAAATATGTATACATCGACCCACACGGTCGGAAAAAGCAAAAACAGTTCATATTTCCTATTTTTATTGCGTAGGCGTACCTTTATTTAGCTTTTAAGCAAGCAGCTTATTTATTTTAGCAATTAGCATACCCCAAATCTAGCCAAACGGCTTCCCTATACCTGTACTTACTCAATTTAAATATGTAAGTGCCATATATAGAAATTCTATTAGCATTTCACTTACTTTTAATGGCTAAACACAAGCATTTCAAAAACAACAAACACCAAACGCTTACCATAAGCGATTTATATAATTTAAAGCTAATCCAATTGCTTTCAACCAAATTTATATGCCATTACATTCAATTTTAATGGTTTACAATGCAATTGTTCACATTCAGTTCATTTTTAAGCAAAACAAACTCATATTCACTTCAATTAGCTCAAAAAATCAATTATATTAGCTTCCACTAATCCATAGAATTAATTAAATCTAGTTTACGATAAACGGAAATTATTTCTACGCAATTTGATAATATCCATGTGAATAAATAATTACTTAAGTTTTATAACCTATTAAAATTGATTCCAACTCAATATATTTACTTCAATTCCATTTTAATTTATTCACAATCATTCAACTTGGCTCGACACATTCCATTCTTGTATACTACTAGCCATTCCCAAATTAATTCAATCCAAGCTTTATTTAATGGGCTTTCACTCTTATTCGAAGCCAAACTTCCATAAATTTTAAACTTAAGTGAACTTTCTTAGTTTATTCCAACATTAAACTTAAGTTTGCTTCTATTTGATTCTCATTTAAGCAACTTCCATTAAATTCAGTTAGCCCGTCCATTTTAAATTTTAATTTTTAACTCACCATTTCAATTTATCAAAATAATATCCAAGCACATACTTAACTTATTTATACTTCAAATTAATATACCACCAAATTTAAGTTCATTATGATAATCCAATTCCAATCACAACTTGATTTAGTTTTTATTCAATCAGACTCCATCCATTTATTATTTAATACAATTAACCCGTTTTTAATTTTTAATTTACTTAATTCGTTATCGAATTTATTTTATTAATACAAGGCTATTCCCAATCTATTTCTATCCACTTGGATTTTGTTTTGCAACTCAAACCATATTATTATAATCACTTCTATTTCATATAACATCACTTCTCTTATATCCAATTTACTTGCAAACTTCATTAAATATTATTCAAATCACCCTTGAATTTTATTTGCAATTCATCCCATTACTACTTCGATCCCATTCTATTTTATTTTTATTTTTACAACATCTCTTCTTATTTAATTCATTATCAAATCCAAGTCGAATTCTATTAACAATTCGAATTCACTTCCAAATTCCATTATTAACTTACAATCCATTTATTTACCAAAGTCAAATTTTATTAACATACTCAATCACACAATTATTTAACCAATTAGCTTATTTCCAATTTCTAAATCAATATTTGATTTTAATTACAAATCACTTCATTGAAATTCTAGTTTGGATTTCCTTTTTATTTTCCCAAAATTCCAACACTTTTATTTAAAATTTTAGAAATGCTTTTAAATTTACATCATACTTAATAAAATAGCACTTTATAAAAATACTTTTATAACTCGATGTCTCAACCAGTCCATCCTTGTTCTCACAGAAATTTGATCATACGTTGATCAGGCGTAGGACTGAAAATCTATAAGTACTTGGTAAACCTGTTTTCAACACCCAGTGAAAATATTTGGAAAAATAATGTTATTGAAAATATAGAAAACAGTTTTTGAAAATAGAGAAAATATCTTTGGTGTGAATGCTCTGAGAATCATCACCCCTATCCATGGTCGCAGTTACATTCCAGGGTTACGTTGCCATCGCAGCAAAAGTACATGTAACTGCAGGCTCTCCGCGTCCTCTCGATTACGCCATGGATCCCACACAAATCACAGTTACATCCAGGGTTACGTTGCCGTCACAGCAAAAGTCCATGTAACTGCAGGCTCTCTGCGGCCTCTGATTTTTCGCTGTCGAAATGAAACTTCTCCACTCCTACATAGGTCGCAGTCTGCCGATATAAAATCAACCGCAGACTGTCGGCTCTCAACGGCACACACGACTTCCGCTATGGTATACACTACTCATAATCCTCAGGAACTAGTTTTGTCCGGACTCCTCACAGGATCAACTTTAGAACCCCCCTTGGGCTCAAGGCAGCACCACCCGATGACACTCCTAAGAAGTTCATTTCAAGGGAGCGCCTTTTTCCCTAGAGCCATCGTCAAAATATTTTATACTATACACATATAGTATCTTTAAATCATACACCTAGTATGATATCATACAAAGCTTCTTTACAAAAAATCAATTTTCCCAAAATCGATAATTCTCAAACTAGGCTTTCCAAATTCAATTTTGATTTTACCCAAAATCAAAAGCCTTTCCAAATCCAAAGGTTCCAAAACCTTTTTCCCAAAATCCTCATAAGATCCTTTATATATATATATATATTCAAATATATATAACTTCCAAAATTTTGGATCATTTCAATCTCGTATAAAACTCCTTTTATACTTCAAACATGTTCAAAACTCCTTTTCTTCCAGCAATAGATTCAACAATGGAAGATTTATCTTATATAACAAAGATATATAACTTGTTTGTTCGAAGTCAAATATTCAAATTTGATTGCTTTTTCTAAGATCAATTTCCTTTCTATTCAAATTTCCTTTAATTCCCATTAAATTGCCACTTCAATTCTTACCTCGGTTGGGTATTTAAATCAATTAACAGTTTGAACTCCGACCAGTTTTAGTAAATAGCTTGAAAATTTTAAAAATAGATAAGTAGTTAAAAATAATTATTAATTCACCAAATAGCTATAAAATAATTAACTAATTGTACAATAGTCGAAAACTAATTGAATAGTCTCAAAGATTCCAAATAATTGCAAAATAGTTGTAAAATAGAAATTAGTTTGTGAAATAGTTGAAAAATAGTAATTAGTTTAAGAAAAAGTTGAAAGATGGTTAAATAGCTCCAAAAATAATGGTAAAATAAATATAAAATAAGTTAACTTTAAGAAAGAAAAGTTGTATATATTTAATAGCTTAGAAAAATAAGTTTATATCAAAACAATTTATATTGAAAATAGTCAAGAGCCAACTGTTCACTTCCCCAACAATTCAATTTAAATCTCCATTCAAAGTGACCCAATTCCAATTCAAATAACTCCAAATTCCATTGGACTTGATTAATTTCCAATTCAAGTTGAATCAATCTTGATTCCTTCCCAAATTTAAATCAAATTCTAGTTGATTTTAATCCTGTTCAATTTTAATTATAATTTCATATTATTCCAATCAATTTGAATTATTATCAATTTAATTTCAAAATCCAAATCACTTCAATTTAATCCAAATTTTCCATTTAAAATTTTAAACTTATCCATCTTCAATCACGAATCCAATTAATTCAAATCAGATTCAATTTGAACTAATTCAATTCCAATCCCAGGTTTAAACCATCTCGAATTATATAAATTCGAGTTAAATTCTCAAAGGTTGATTTAACTCTTTAAACCAAATTTCTGAGTCCAATTCTCAAAATCCCATTTTAAATTATCTTTACTTATGTATTTCAAGGTGCAAATAAGAGTTCAATACAATTTTATTTTAAAATTTTAATTTATTATTAAATTTTATCCCCCCGTTTGAAGCCAGTTCTTAAACAAGTTTATTTTACAATTCAATTATTTAAATTTATTTTATTTATACCATACCATTCTAAATTTAAAGATTTTTATTAACAATAGGATGATATCATCCAATTTATTTTAGAACGTCCATCCATTTTCAATTTTTAAATCTCAAACCCGTTTTGAGATCACACAAATTCCCAATTCAAATCAACCATTTAATTTTCCCAAGTTAATTTCCAATTCAAGTTGTTCATTCAAGCTTATTTAACTTCTCCCAAGTTAAATTTGATTTTCTTAATCCAGTCAACCTCATTCAATCCTTAAACTTCACAATAATAATCTTCCCACTTAGAAACTTATCACTAGGACGTCACATCCCATTCCAAATTTCAGACTCAACATTTAGAGTTTATTCAAATTATCTTTGATATCATGTATATCCATACATATATACATATTTTTTTCTTTCTTGGCCCTTCCAGCCAAGTTTTAAAATTTTAAACCACTCTTGGTTTTGAATCAAAATCAAACTTCAAACAACCCATTGTTTGCAATAAATCCCTGTTATTCAAAGAATACTTACTGATTATTTCTCATTATTTCTCATTATTTTAATTTAAAAGTTGTAATCAGCTCATAAATTTACTTCATTTGGCTTACTTAATAACAAATATATCTTTATCAATTAATTAAATTTTGATTTGGTTGTGTATGTATTTTTACTTAAGTTAATTTCAATTCAGGATTTCAATTTGGTTGTAATATATTACTTCTAAATTTAATTCCAATAATTTAACAACCAATCATCTTAATATTTATTAGAATGAAATATTCCTTCATGTACAAAATATATATTTATCTAAAATCATTTAAAATCTTTATATAAGAAAATAACAAGTACGCTCTCATATATATATATATATATATATATATATTCTCAACTCATTCTAGAGTACTACAAACTCTATTACATGAGTAATCCCTACTAGAGCCAAGGTTCTTGCTTAACCTTTCAGCTCTGATACCAAATGTAACGACCAGAAATTTTCGAACCCGAAAATTCCAGATAGTTATGGAAAAGAAGAAAGAGAAAGAAGAAGAAGAACAGAAACATCAACAACTCACATTCGCAGCGGATAAAATATAATAATAAATAATAACAGCTTACAAAAGATTACTATATCTATCGATTACATTTAATATACATCAGAGTTTCACATTATATACAGTCACCATTTACAATTATCATATCTCAAACAATAATAATATAAATACAGCGGAAATACTCTATACGCTCCTGCCGTCCAGCTCGCCTCCTGAGCTCCAAAACGTATTTACCTGAAAATCCATAATACTCGGTCTGACCCGAGCATTACACCAAGTAACACCCGGGTCAGGCTGAAACCAGCATGAGTAAACCAAACTAATATGGAATACCAAAGCAATCAATGTATAAAAACCCGGGGTAACTCAAACCAATTTTACAAGTGCTCAATATGTTACAGGCATAACTAATTTCACACATCCATTACCTAAGTGCCCAAGCTTAGATTTAAATAGTCCAGTTACCTTTAATCACTTCATTCCAACATATGAATTTCACATACCAATCTATAGTCGAAGTGGTTTCGGGTATTGCCTAATACCCTATCCCACTTCGAGACTCGTGTCATCCAAACTCAAATTATCAAAATGAAATACTCAACGTTTCATATCAGGAATATCAATTCATTCAAAGCATCCAATAACATTCCATCATTCATAACAAATTTGATCACTTCCAAATTAATTCGATTGATTTTAATTGAATTTCTATCCTCAATCACTTAGATTTCTTTACTTGTTAATTAATTAATTTCAAATCAAATAATTCAATTATCCCTCCAACATTCATCAGCATTAATCAACCTGGATTAATTATCCTTCAATTTCATTTAAACAACTATCTTTAAGTAACTTCACCATATTACATATCCTTAACCAAACGATATGTAATCCTAATTACCTCATGAACAAATTAACTGTTTTAGTCACATTAATCCTTAATTACTTATATATTAACTTCTCATAAGTCACTTATTTTTGATTTATTAATCTTAATTTATCGGTCTTTTATTACTTCATCGATTATATAAATTAATGATTTTTTTACCATTTACATTTCAATTTACCCTAATCTAATTTAATTATAGCGATTAAACCACAATATTAATCGTTCTTGATTTATCTCAACCTGTAATTAACTATCCATTTATTTAAATCAGTTTCTCCTTAATTAACCATCCTAGTTAATCCCTAGATTAACTAGATTAACTACACCAGTAATTATATTTTATTACAAACCATCGAATGATTATTCTGAATTACTTACAATTAATTAATTTACTTAAAACTTAATTTATTAATTAATTCAAACCCTTAATTATTTTCTTAATTTATCCAAATCATAAATTAATTGAATTGATTAATTATCCCTTTTAACATCCCTACTAATTTAATGAATCACAAATCCTTAAACTCTTATTAAATTTAAAATAAACATTTTCTTATTTATGATTTAGGTTTAAAACAAATTAAACCTCAATATTTCGAGTTAAGCTACAATTAACTCGAACATCAACCAAATCCAAGACACATCATCATGAATGTACATCCAATCAACTCAATCATTCAACCAATTATTTAAATTTAACTATTCAAATTTAAATAAAAGAAAGTCCAACAGAGTGAGATTTACTCACCTTTGCTTTTACTGTTTTGCAATCTAATCCAACTGCTTGATTCCTTGATTATTGACCTTGTATAAATATTTATATGATTTTATTAATATTTAAACAATCGAACAATAAATTACCGTTCAATAAATTTTATTTAATCTAATAATTTGATTTAACTCAAATTTGATGGCTAACTTGATAAATTAAATCTTACTCACAATCCCCTTTTTTAAAACCCTTTTGTAACCAAAATAAATTAGAAAGTTTATTAAACAATAAATCACTAAAACACACTATTGAAAGTAGATTAGAATATAAAATAAATAAGTAAATATAAAAAAATATCTATATGTACATTAACTTATTTTTTTCCAATCTATAATAACTTCAAGTTTAACATTACCATCAAACTTTTGACCTCATAACATTAAACTCGTTCTCCCCTCTTGAAATTAATTACTTGAATAACTTTAAACATTTTACGATGCTAGAATAATTAATAGGAAATTTCATGTAACTATAAGACTATGATTTATAATGCTATAAAATAAATTAACTTGTGCAAAAACATAAAATGTAGACCAAACTAAATTGCAACAACAATATTCCCAATGTTCATTTCACAATAAGTTGGGAAGGTAGGAAAAAAACTGAAAGTATGTTTAACAAGATCAAATGTCAAAGGAGAAAAACTAATAACACCTCTCTTCCCTAACTCGACGCAAGCACAAATTGAACCCTAAACCGCTCCGCCACGTACATGCGTCTCGCCCTCTTCCACGCATCGCACAGTCCCACGCGAGCTTGCCCTGGCCGCGAATCTCGTTAAATGCTTCATTGCTCGAACTAGTATACATAGACCCACTTGACGTCGAATAAAGGTGAGAGGAGTTGACTCGATTTCGAAATCGAGTGAAGGGAAAGAAGAACGCGAGTTGAGGTTTCACTGGAAGTATCGGCCATTAGAATGAATGGATGACTTCGATTTTTGGATGAGAGGGGGAATGAGGGTTTGGGCCTTGATCTTTGAAGAGGGAAGAAAAAAAAGAACTCGATTTGAAACTAGAGGACGAGAGAAGGAAACATCGGCCATTTTTTTCTTGTTTCTTTCATTTTTTTTTAAGAATCGGCTTCTGTTAGAAGATTAAAGAGAAGGACGGGAATAAGTATCGATTTGGAAAAGCTTCACGAGTACGCATTTGAAAATAAAAATATCTCTGACATATGTACTTTAAATTTTATTATATTATAAAATTTCAAAACGTCTCGTTAAGCTTGCGCGAAATCCCGAATCCGAAATAGACGTGCCGACAGGCGTTTATAAGGTTTTACCCGCGTTCTGAACACAATGGAACATGTTTCGAAAGCTAATTTGAACGTATGTTCAAGTTACGGAATTAAACAATCGATACTAAATTAAATCGATTAAAATAAATCTAAGCGTCTCGAGCTGCCAGGGTCAAATGACAACCCCGATTGCTACGAAAATTGAAACCCGATAATAACTAACTATTACGGATCCAATGCAACTAGTTTCGTCGAATTCCGAGACTGTGCCTTGGAAGGCTATTTTTAAATGTCAATTTAAACGATATATTATTAAAATTGAACAAATTACCTTTAAATTAAATTTCAACACTTTCACTACCTTCGGTGCTATCAATATAATTCTTATAAGCCTTCAAATTATTTTAAACAGGCTTAGAAATACCAAATTCAACAATTTACCCAATTTCACTTATTAAATTCAATATTTAAACTATGTAATTCAATAATTTAATTATCAAGTAAATATTGATATCTTGAATTCAAGTTAAAATTATCTTTTAAATATTTTGAAATCAATTAACTATTCAAATTTAACTTGCTAGAAATTCCGGGTCGTCACAAGAGGGGACTGAGGGGAGTCGATCTATGTGCTTAGATTGGCGAGTTGACAGTCAGATTTGCGGCAAATCGCGAATTAGGGTTTCACATGATTAGCGGTGGCTCGTCGTTCATGGTGATCGGAGCACCTGCACGAGGCCATGTAAGGGGCGGTGGGTCTTGGGCGTTTCGGCGGTGAACGTTGATCAGAGTGGAAGTGGCCCTAGTGGCCGCGGCTGTAACAACCCTAGATTTTTCATATATTTTAATATTTGACTTTGTTTTATTTTGAAATTATTTTAAACTTATTTTATTTCAAACATTTCATTTTTAAATGTAGGTGTTGATTATTATGTGAATTATAATTTAAAACCGGTATAAATTGGATATTTTACGGAAAGATGAATTTCTGTTCAAAAAAGGTCGAACCTTGACTTTAAATTACAAATTTAAATATTTAAATTCTTACATTTTATCTTTTACTATGAAAATAGATTTAATAACTTGAATACTGGTTTTCGTTTTGTTGAAATGGATTTAATTTGTGAAAATTATGTACATTTCAATTTTGAGTATAATTTGTTTTATTTTGAAATTTGTCTATTTTAAATTATGTAAATCATATTTTCTATGTTATATCTTATTTTAATATGATATTTTATGTATATTTTGTCTTTTAATATTTTTAAAGTGATAATAAAAATTTTCCAAAATTTACTGTATTTATTTCCTATTTTTGAAGGCTGTTTTCTATTTTTCTACTATTTTCTTCATTTAAATTATATTTAATTAAAATTTACATATTTATTTTGTGAATGAATTTTTATTTTATGTTATTATTTATGTTTAAAAATATTTTACAAGCTCATATGAATTTTCTAAAAATTATTCTATTTAATTTCAAATTTTCTAGTCTAGTTCACTATTTTGAGCTATTTTTCTTAATTTAACTTTATATAATTAAAAAATATTATTTAAATTTTAATATTTTGATAAATTTTCGAAATTTTATCTGGGATTATTATTATTTCCAAAAATATAAAGTTATATAAATTAAATAAGGATATATGAAGAGTTTTTGACTTTTGAATTGCCTTTTGCCTTTTTGAATTCCACCTCTTCATTTTCCTCACAACTCTTCATTTCTTTTGGCATAACTCCCCACATTTCAGCTGACTAATTCATTTTCATTTAACGTATCTTCCTTTCCTCCTTCTTGAGAAAAAAATTTCGGCCATCGCATGCTTGGAAAGTTGGTAAAAAAATTATTTCTTTTATCTCTTTTTTTTTCACTTATATTGCTTATTACTTTTGATTTTTGTTTGCACTTGATCTTCCATCTAGGTTCGGCCATGCTACCTTGCTGCCTAGCCGCCTCCACTACCTGATGGCACACCACCAGCACCTCCTCCTCACCAGCCACCCAAGCAATGAACCCCCTTGGTGACGCATATCCACAGAAGTTTCAAAACACCCTTTATACTAGCCTAAACGAGCACCACTCTCATTCCATCACCTCACTACCCCTCTAGCCGCCACCTACCACACCACCACCACCTCCAGCACCTCCCGCACCCACGGCCACACCACCATAGTGGACCCCACTCCTCTGGCCATGACACCTAGGGCCTTGGCCGAGCCCAAATCCTTGACCTAATTCATGTATGCATGCTTATGTGTGTTATTGCCTTCACCCACCTTTACACCATCATTCCAACATATAGGCCGAATCCATACTCACCCAAACCAGACCCAAACACCTGCAATTATGTTGTATTTTCCCTTGTGGCTGAGCCTAGTAAAGTTTAAAAGAAAGTGCAAGCATTTCTATTTGATTCTGTGTAGTCCATTCTAGTGTAGTTTTGATCGTAGTTGATTTAAAACTCATCGTTGTTATATTGTTTTGTTTGATGTGTATCCAAGGAATTTGACATTTGGCTCCTCCATTCGAATCTGTGTCATGCTTTTGTGCTTGTGTAGGTCCCATTTGTGAAATTTGTCGTTGGGTCATCAGCTCAAACCAGTGAGTTATTCTCACCAGACAGCTTTATACTTATATGAATAGTAAATCGATCGCTTGTGAATATGTAAACTGTATCACCATACTTTATTTTCTATGTCACTATCGTATGATGCTCACACGTGATTAAACACCAGTTATATCATATGTTACTATTATATTATAGCTGTTTTGTTATTTTATCAGTTAATCACACTGCAAGTTCCCTTTAGATTAGAATCACTATGGGTTGAAATGATACATACCCGAACGGAATGTAGAATAGGAGAAAATCGTTATGGGCTGAAATGATAGGCCTGAATGATTTTCTATTATTTTCATCTACTTTGGATTGCAGGTTTGAAATGATCAAACCCAGGTTTTCTTTGTAAATTAAGGGTTGAAATGATATATTACCCGTATCACTTTACCTAGGCTAGAAAATGAAATACAGACCCGTTGTTAAAATATGTTTTTCTTAAAATTTTAAAGCATTTTAGAAATGTAAATATTATAATATTTTGATTTAAATTTGATTAAAAATGTTTTTTGTAAAGCATTATTGGCTCTCTGAAAATTTATAAGTGAAATAAATTAATGGTAAAGTTAGAAAATCTGAAATGTAAGTTTTTGGAAATTATAATTTTGTGATAAATGGAATTTGAATTAAATATGAAAATATGATAAATTTATGATATTTTGAATTAAATGAATTTTGAAATAATTTTATAATATATTAATGATTTTTGAATTAAGTTAAAATGTGAAATGAATGAATATTTAAGTTGAAATTTTGAAATATAACTAAAATTGGAAATTTGTGAATTGGCTTAAAAGTGAATTTTAAGTTAAGTAAATAAAAATGAAATTAAGTTATATTTGAAAATTTAAACTTAAGTGTTAAGTTAAAACTAATTTAATGAATTTGAAATTTAATGTTTGAATTTAAAAAGTGAATTACTATTAAATTTTGATTTTTGAATAGAGATTTAACTTTATAAAATCATGAATATAAGGGTAAAATCATGAATATAAGGGTATTTGAATGATTGTTTTAAAAGTGAAATTATATGATTTTATAAGTTAAAAATGATTTAAATAAAAATATAATTGTTGGTGAAATTATACTGATTATTTCAAGTTAATTTACTGCATTTCTAAAATGCTATTAATTCTAATGTATAGGATAATACAACATTTGTAAATACTGTAGTTGATAATAATGAACCAAATGGCTCAATTTAATTAAAGGCTATTATAGCATTTTTTTGTGAATGTTATAATGGTTGAATTTAACTAAGTTTATTTGAAATTAATGGAACCCTATTACAGCATTTTAAATGTTGTCTTTCATTAAATTGAACTGTTTTTTGTGTGACTTTCCGTAGCATTTTCTAAATGTTGTGAAAGTTGAATTTTTCATTGTTTTAATAAATTTAAGTGAATGAATGAACTTTGAAAGATTAAAATTTTGGAAATTTAATAATTTAATGATTAAATACAATACTTCATTTTAAAGATTTGAATGAAGCAATTTGTTTCGAAATATAAACTATTTTGAAATGCGTTTTGAAATGGCATTTAAATTAAATAAAAATGAATGTTGTTTGGAAGATATGATATTTTGATACATTGAAATGGATTTTGAATGATATTGAACTTTTAAATTGTAACAACCCGCATATTTGTCGATTTTTATATTTAAATATTTTATTTAAATATTTTATCGATACTCGGAATTTAGTTCGAAAAGCTACTTTTTGCATACGGCCGAATTAGGACTCGGGACCACTCCCATTGAGTTTAAAATGTCGTTTGCGACCTTTTTGAGTATAAGCTTCGATATGTTTGGAGTAAGTTGATTTTTGCTACTTTTTACTTAGGGCTTTGGTTTGGGCTGAGCCCATTAACCCCACTTAACTCAGTTCCAACCCTCTCCTCTTCATTCACTTCTTTTCTATTTTGCTAATACTCAAGCTTTTATGTTAATGGAGAGTGGAAGAGGAAATTAAAACTCCAAGCCCTAGTTTTCTCTTGCAAATCAACTCTTGCTCCAAACTAATAGAAGAACCCATTAGTAAGCTTCTCTTCTTCTTCTCCAACTCTTTCTCTCTTTGATTTCAGAAAATTCCTAAACCTAATTTGGGAAATGTTTCTCTTTTTAGCTTAGAATCAAGTTTCATGAGTTGGATTTGAAGAGTGGTTGATTCCCTTTGCTTTCAAGCTTCATCTTCATTTGTTTGGGTTCAAAGGTGATATTTTTATCTCACATCTATGTTTATATTTATCTTCGATTGTTAGGTATGAATTCCTAACACTTATTTGTGTGCAATTGCTTTTGGTTTGGATTGATTTGGTGAATATTCCAATTTTAGGTGTTTTGGGTTCAATCCTTTAAAAATCATAACTTTGATGTTTGAACATGTGTTTTGTGATGCATCGAGGAGCATATAGGGCCGGGTAGTTGATTGGGATAATCCCTTAGTGCCGTTGCTCGAGAGAATGCAATTTGGTGGAGGTTGGACCTCAATTGGAAGGACTGGGAGGGGACTGGCAACAGGTACGGTCGACCGAGCTCTGTAGCCGGCCGACCGACCTACTGCCAAGTGCATAAGCACTTCCCTGTTTAAGGTTCGGTCGACCGAGTACAGTGTTCGGCCGACCGACCTGCTTCCCGAGGAATTTTGAGAATAGGGTCCGGTCGACCGAGATCTGTAGCCGGCCGACCGACCTGCTGCATTTTTGCCTATTTCGCCTAGTTGTTTGAATTTCCAACTTCAATCGATTCGTGTTGTTTCCTATGTGTTGTTATCATTTGTTATGACTTTGATGACTCCTTTTTAGGGATTTTTGAATATCCATTTTGATGGATTCTTTATCGGTTTCGTTGGATTTTTATTCACATCTTCGTATGTGAATTTTAGTGATTGATTGTTCCTACAATCTTCTTTGTGTTTTGTCACTTTAAAAATATAAAGGTTTTTTATACTAGTAGTAAATATCAAAACTCTTTCGTCAAACGATTTTAATACTATTTTAATACCAAATTCGTTTATAAAACCGTTTTCCAATCTATTAGTATATATAAACCTTTACCTCACTCGTATGAGAAATCTAATTAAACGACTTAGTAAAACAAGTGGTATGAAACGCTTGCGTTCACTTTGTCGGTTAATTCTTGGACTTGTTCGATTGAATCCCTTGTGACAATTTTATAGCGGAGATCTACAGTTTGTTCGTAAATATTTAAGTTAAGCAAGTGGTTATGGGACATGAAGCTAAACTCATATATTTACTAGCTTAGTGTAATTGACACTTCTCGTTGATCATGACGATCATCTTTGTGATTTAGACTAGCAATGTGCGATGTCTCTTTGTCTGAGAGGGAGAGTAAACCCCATTTTGTGGAGTTTCGACTCAAATTGGTGGGGTAGCAACCCATGGTCTTCGGGCCGTTTGTGGAGCTTCGGCTCAATTTGTGATGGTTAGCAACCATGGAATTAGCGTTCCGTTTGTGATACACGTGTTGGCGAGCTTTATGCTCCCGTTTGTGATAGGCCTCCCCCTCTTTGTGATTTCTGGATTTCTTGAGATGATTTCTAAAATTTGTGTTTCACCAATTTTCATGATTTCCATCGATAAGATTTATCGATATTTGTGTATTGGTGAATTTGTGCGTCATTGACTTTTGTGATTTCTGGATTTCGTGTGTTGAATTCTGGAATTTGTGTGTCATTGACTTTTGTGATTGACATTGATATTATCGTCAATATTTATGGTTTGGTGAACTAAATTAGGAGTATGACGTTTCTGTGATTCTTGTGTAGATTTTGTGACATTGAATAATCCCTTGATGATTTTGAACTGCTTATATATATCACAGCTTGGCATTGTGATTATTATGTGCTTAGTCATATCTCTTATTCTATATCGTTTCATCTGATATTTATAGTTAGACTGATCCGTTTATTATTTTCTTATTAAATAATACTCGGGTCAGACCGAGATGCTACAGGTGCTTCTGCTTGACTTCTCTCCAGGGATCCATTACTCTGACCTTTTGCTTACTACTTAGATTAGCAGTTTTTGTTGTATACTCTTGAGATATTGACTCATAGATGTATTCTTTTGTATAGCACGTGTTGCTATTCTTTTGTATTATTGTGGATCTTTTTGACCACTACTCTGATATACACTTTCATGTGTTAGTTATATATTCATATCTTCTTCCGCCTTTGTGATATGAATTATCTGTGACTGATTTGTGTTATGCTTATTTCTATATTTGTTTCCGAAGATTATTATAGCCACTGTGTAGTAGCTTTGTGTTTGTATCGGTATGTCGGATTTCCTCTTGAAATAAAATGCATGTTATACTATCTGACATATCGGTGCTCACGCAAAGCAATTACATGGATGGTCGCTCCTCAACAGCTTTATTCTCCGTGCTAGTTGACAGCATTACACCGTAGTGTTCTTGGCTAGCGTGGGTATAGAGGTGGGGCGTTACAACTTGGTATCAGAGCCAAACTTCGGAACAATATGGAATATTATAACAAGGATCATCGTCCGAAGTCCATCTTAGGAGTCATGCTTTAGGATTTAATTCGAGTCTTCGTACCGATTCATCCTATTTTCCTTATGATTCCTTGTTTTATCTATCAATAATTGCTTGATATTGAATTTGGTGAATAACCTTTTTCTTCTTCTTTTTTCTTTCTATGGAAGAGAAATGTCTAGACCAGGCCGCCCCAGAGCCGTACCATCTAGCACTCCGCCCCCGGATGGAGTTTTTATGACTGCTCAACAGCTTCTTGATTTGGTAACTAATGCTCAAGCAGCTGGAGCTAACCCGGAACCTACTCACCCAAAGTCGGGATTTGCACGCTTGTGCAGCGATTACACTAATTTGGGTGGGGAGCCATTCAAAGGTTCCGAAACTGTTATTGAAGTACAGGCTTGGCTAAGGTCATGCGATCGAATCTTTTCTCGCATGAATCTTATTGACCTTCACTGAGTTCAGGTGGCCTCTAGTATGCTCCGAGAAAGAGCATTGGACTGGTACGAGCTTCTTATTTCTGAGATTAATGAAGCGGATCTCACCTGGGGGCAATTCCGAGAACGCTTCGAGTTGAAATTTGTACCAGAAGCAGAGAAAGTGACATTGGCTCGACGATTTATAGACCTTGTTCAAGGTGAGTCCTCCGTGACCGATTACGTCGCCTCCTTCGAGTCGCTTTCCAAATATGGGGTTGAATACATCAACACCCCTTTAAAGAAGAACCAGAGGTTCATCTATGGCTTAAACAAAAATCTCAAGAAGCCATTACTTCTAAAATTAGAAGTTTCTTTCGACCAACTCGTTGATATCGCTCTTCGTCTTGAAGAGGCGGATAGGGAGAATGATGTTGAAGTGGTAGGTTCCAAACCAAGCTTCAACAACAACAAGAAGAGGCCAAACAAATTCAAAGGCCCTTATCCTAATAAGAAAGGGAAGCAAGCAACCTCCGTGGCAAAGACTTCTTCCTTTGGTCGTGGGGAATGCTATAATTGTGGTTCGAAGGACCATTACGCGAACAAGTGTCCAAAGTCTCTCTCTTGTCGCTACTGCAAAGGTCCCGGTCATGTTATATCCTCATGCCCCAAGCTTCAGGGCAGGAAAGAGGGAAAGCTTAATGTTGCTCAAGCTCCTGGCAACACATCTCGTGGCCAAGGTATTTCTCATTCTATTCTGGATGGAATTATTTTATTTCGTGATCATCCTATTCGAGTTCTTTTTGATACGGGTCCGTCCCATTCTTTTATATCAAAAGAACTTGTTGATACTTTTTCTTTGGATGTTTTGTGTTTAATGACTTCTTTGAGAATTGCGAATCCGGTTGGTGGATCCGCGACAATCAGTTTATTGTGTAATGATGTTGAGATTATTTTGTGTGATTTTTCTTTCCGAGCTGATTTGCATGTCATGCGTTATTTAGGCTTTGGAATGATTTTGGGAATGGATTGGCTTAACCGTTATGAAGCTCATATCCTATGTCCTGAGCGGACTATTCATCTTCGACATCCTCAATCTGTTAAGCAGATTTCTATTAATCTTAAAGATTCAGATTCCAGCTTGGTTGCATCTTTGTATTCTTTAAATCCTCGTGATGACGACGATGATGATGAGGGTGATATTATTTCTCTTATTCACGTCGTTTGTGAATTTTCCGACATATTCGAGCCCGTTTTAGGATTACCACCTAAGCGAGCAATTGAGTTCAGAATTAATCTTATTCCTGGAGCCCAACCTATCAATTTCCCTCCGTATCGTATGTCCAATAAAGAAAACGAGGAGATGCGAAAACAATTATCTGAATTGGAGACGAAGCAATTTATTCGCTCTAGTTCCTCGCCTTGGGGAGCTTCAGCTATTTTTGTGAAGAAATCCGATGGAACACTTAGGCTTTGCATTGACTACCGCAAGCTTAATGATCTTACTATCAAAAATAAATATCCTTTACCTCGGATTGATGATCTATTTGATCATAGTGGTGCTAGAGTCTTTTCACAATTGGACTTGGCTACCGGTTTTCATCAGCTTCGTATTGCAGAGGATAGCATTCCTTTGACATCGTTCCGTACTCGGTATGGATCTTATGAATGGCTTGTTATGCCATTTGGTCTAACGAATGCTCCGGCCTATTTCGTTGACCTTATGAATAGAGTTTTCAAAGACTTTCTCGACCGGTTTGTTCTCATCGTTATCGATGATATTCTTGTGTATTCTAAAACCGAGGAGGAGCATGAAAAACATCTTCGGATTGTGTTGGAAACTCTTAGGAATAATCAACTGAAAGCAAAATTTTCTAAATGCCATTTGGCAATCTCGTGTGAAGTTTCTCGGTCATATTATTTCCGAATCCGTAATTTCCGTGGATCCTTCAAAGATTGAAGTGATTCAAGATTGGAAGAGACCGGAGAGTGTGACGGAGATTCGTAGTTTTCTTGGATTGGCGGGTTATTACCGCCGTTTTATCAAAGACTTTTCTAAGATTATCGTACCTCTCACTAGCTTAACGAAGAAAGGTGTTAAATACATTTGGTCGGACAAATGTGAAACTTCTTTTCAGAAACTAAAGGAACTTCTTTCTGATGCTCCTATTCTTGATATTCCCGAGGGGAATCAAGATTTCGTTGTTTATACCGATGCCAGTCGTGTTGGTTTGGGTGCCGTTCTTATGCAAAGAGAACGTGTTATTGCTTATGCTTCTAGGCAATTGAAGCCTGCTGAGACTAGATATAACACTCATGATTTAGAGCTCGCGGCTATTGTTTTCGCCCTTCGTATTTGGCGTCATTATCTTTTAGGAGAGAAATTTGCTCTTTATACCGATCATAAGTCCTTGAAGTATTTATTCTCTCAAAAGGAACTTAATTTGCATCAACAGCGTTGGCTCGAATTTCTTGCACCATATGATCTCGATATCCTTTATACTCCTGGAAAGGGAAATCGTGTTGCCGATGCACTTAGTCGCAAGCAACAAGCGGTTGTTTCTATGATGATATCTGAATGGAATGATCTCGAGATATTATCCTCTTGTGAGATTCGAGACCGTGTCTCTGATTTATGTTCATCACTTGTGTTATGTAGCCTTGAGGCTCATCCTTCTCTTTTAGACCGCATTCTTGAAGCTCAAAGGCTAGATCCCGAAATGGCTCTTCTTGGCCAAAATATTAGGGATAAAATTGATATTGAAGGATTGAAAGAATTTGATATCGATTCTCGTGGCGGCATTCGAAAATTTGGTAGACTCATCGTACCAAATATTGTTGATCTTCGTAAGGATATTTTAGAAGATTCTCATTGTTCTAAATTCACCATTCATCCTGGTAGTAGTAAAATGTACGCAGATATGAAGCGACTTTATTATTGGGAGGGAATGAAATTTGACATCGCTAACTTCGTTAAGCGTTGCATGACTTGCCAACTCGTTAAGGTCGAACATCAAAGGCCCGGTGGGTTACTGCAACCTTTAGAAATTCCAATTTGAAAGTGGGACCAAATTTCCATGGATTTTATAGATGGCCTTCCCCGTTCTCGATCGGGTCATGATAGCTTATGGGTGATCGTTGATAGACTTACTAAATCCGCCCATTTTATTCCCGTTCGGTCTAACCGAACCGTTCCTCTTTTGGCCAAGCTCTTTATCAAAGAGATTGTTAAATTGCATGGGGTTCCTACTTCTATTGTTAGCGATCGTGACCCATTTTTTACTAGTGGATTTTGGAAGAGTCTTCAAAAAGCTTTGGGAACGAAGCTCAATTTTAGCACCGCTTATCATCCTCAGTCCGATGGACAAACTGAGCGTGTGAATCAAACTCTTGAAGATCTTCTTCGTGCATGTGTGCTTGATTTTGGGGGAAGTTGGGAAGATCATATTTCACTTGTTGAATTTTCCTATAATAACAGCTTCCAATCTAGTATTGGTATGGCACCTTTCGAGGCACTCTATGGAAGGCCATGCCGATCTCCTTCTTGTTGGCTTGAGGCCGGTGAGAAGCTGGTTTTAGGTCCAGATTTTATTCGTGATTCCACAGAAAAGATTGATCTTATTCGTCATAGGATGAAAGAAGCCCAGAGTAGACAATAATCCTATGCCGATAACCGGAGAAGGAAGTTAGAATTTTCTGTGGGAGATCTTGTGTTCATTCATGTTTCACCTATGAAAGGTGTTGTACGTTTCAGTCGATCGGGAAAATTAGCGCCTCGATATATTGGGCCATTTCCTATCACTGAACGTATTGGTTCCGTGGCTTATCGCCTTTTATTACCGGCTCAATTTTCTGCTATCCATGACGTGTTTCACGTTTCTCAACTTCGGAAGTGTCTTCGAGATTCCGATTCTATTCTTGAGCCCGGTGTTGTGGAAGAAATTGAAGTTTCGCCTAATTTAACTTATGAGCAGCATCCTATCCGAATTATTGCTTCGGAGGTCAAACGTCTTCGAAGTAAAGATGTTCTGCTTGTGAAAGTCCAATGATCTTCAAATCCTAACGATTGTTCTTAGGAGTCTAGAGAGTTCATCGAGCGATCACATCCGGACTTACTTTCCCGTGCTCTTTGAGGTGAACTTCTTATTTCAAACTTCTTTTGTGTTGAATATGCTTTTATGGTTGTTACTATATATCTTCTTCTTAAATATTGCGAAGACGCAATTTCTTTAAGGAGGGGAGTCTGTAACAACCCGCATATTTGTCGATTTTTATATTTAAATATTTTATTTAAATATTTTATCGATACTCGAAATTTGGTCCGAAAAGCTACTTTTTGCATACGGTCGAATTAGGACTCGGGACCACTCCCATTGAGTTTAAAATGCTGTTTACGACCTTTTTGAGTATAAGCTTCGATATGTTTGGAGCAAGTTGATTTTTGCTACTTTTTACTTAGGGCTTTGGTTTGGGCTGAGCCCATTTACCCCACTTAACTCAGTTCCAACCCTCTCCTCTTCATTCACTTCTTTTCTATTTTCCTAATACTCAAGCTTTTATGTTAATGGAGAGTGGAAGAGGAAATTAAAACTCCAAGCCCTAGTTTTCTCTTGCAAATCAACTCTTGCTCCAAACTAATAGAAGAACCCATTAGTAAGCTTCTCTTCTTCTTCTCCAACTCTTTCTCTCTTTGATTTCAGAAAATTCCTAAACCTAATTTTGGAAATGTTTCTCTTTTTAGCTTAGAATCAAGCTTCTTGAGTTGGATTTGAAGAGTGGTTGATTCCCTTTGCTTTCAAGCTTCATCTTCATTTGTTTGGGTTCAAAGGTGAGATTTTTATCTCACATCTATGCTTATATTTATCTTCGATTGTTAGGTATGAATTCCTAACACTTATTCGCGTGCAATTGCTTTTGGTTTGGATTGATTTGGTGAATATTCCAATTTTTGGTGTTTTGGGTTCAATCCTTTAAAAATCATAACTTTGATGTTTGAACATGTGTTTGGTGATGCATCGAGGAGCATATAGGGCCGGGTAGTTGATTGGCATAATCCCTTAGTGCCGTTGCTCGAGAGAATGCAATTTGGTGGAGGTTGGACCTCAATTGGAAGGACTGGGAGGGGACTGGCAACAGGTACGGTCGACCGAGCTCTGTAGCCGGCCGACCGACCTGCTGCCAAGTGCATAAGCACTTCCCTGTTTAAGGTTCGGTCGACCGAGTACAGTGTTCGGCCGACCGACCTGCTTCCCGAGGAATTTTGAGAACAGGGTCCGGTCGACCGAGCTCTGTAGCCGGCCGACCGACCTGCTGCATTTTTGCTATTTCGCCTAGTTGTTTGAATTTCCAACTTCAATCGATTCGTGTTGTTTCCTATGTGTTGTTATCATTTGTTATGACTTTGATGACTCCTTTTTAGGGATTTTTGAATATCCATTTTGATGGATTCTTTATCGGTTTCGTTGGATTTTTATTCACATCTTCGTATGTGAATTTTAGTGATTGATTGTTCCTACAATCTTCTTTGTGTTTTGTCACTTTAAAAATATAAAGGTTTTCTATACTGTAGTAAATATCAAAGCTCTTTCCTCAAACGATTTCAATACTATTTTAATACCAAATTCGTTTATAAAACCGTTTTCCAATCTATTAGTATATATAAACCTTTACCTCACTCGTATGAGAAATCTAATTAAACGACTTAGTAAAACAAGTGGTATGAAACGCTTGCGTTCACTTTGTCGGTTAATTCTTGGACTTGTTCGATTGAATCCCTTGTGACAATTTTATAGCGGAGATCTACAGTTTGTTCGTAAATATTTAAGTTAAGCAAGTGGTTATGGGACATGAAGCTAAACTCATATATTTACTAGCTTAGTGTAATTGACACTTCTCGTTGATCATGACGATCATCTTTGTGATTTAGACTAGAAACATGCGATGTCTCTTTGTCTGAGAGGGAGACTAAACCCCGTTTTGTGGAGTTTCGACTCAAATTGGTGGGGTAGCAACCCATGGTCTTCGGGCCGTTTGTGGAGCTTCGGCTCAATTTGTGATGGTTAGCAACCATGGAATTAGCGTTCCGTTTGTGATACACGTGTTGGCGAGCTTTATGCTCCCGTTTGTGATAGGCCTCCCCCTCTTTGTGATTTCTGGATTTCTTGAGATGATTTCTAGAATTTGTGTTTCACCAATTTTCATGATTTTCATCGATAAGCTTTATCGATATTTGTGTATTGGTGAATTTGTGCGTCATTGACTTTTGTGATTTTTGGATTTCGTGTGGTGTCATTGACTTTTGTGATTGACATTGATATTATCGTCAATATTTATTGTTTGGTGAACTAAATTAGGAGTATGACGTTTCTGTGATTCTTGTGTAGATTTTATGACATTGAATAATCCCTTGATGATCTTCAACAGCTTATATATATCACAGCTTGGCATTGTGATTATTATGTGTTTAGTCATATCTCTTATTCTATATCGTTTCATCTGATATTTATAGTTAGACTGATCCGTTTATTATTTTCTTATTAAATAATACTCGGGTCAGACCGAGATGTTACAGGTGCTTCTGCTTGACTTCTCTCCAGGGATCCATTACTCCGACCTTTTGCTTACTACTTAGATTAGCAGTTTTTGTTGTATACTCTTGAGATATTGACTCATAGATGTATTCTTTTGTATAGCATGTGTTGCTATTCTTTTGTATTATTGTGGATCTTTTTGACCACTACTCTGATATACACTTTCATGTGTTAGTTATATATTCATATCTTCTTCCGCCTTTGTGATATGAATTATCTGTGACTGATTTGTGTTATGCTTATTTCTATATTTGTTTCCGAAGATTATTATAGCCACTGTGTAGTAGCTTTGTGTTTGTATCGGTATGTCGGATTTCCTCTTGAAATAAAATGCATGTTATATTATCTGACATATCGGTGCTCGCGCAAAGAAATTACATGGATGGTCGCTCCTCAACAAACTTATTCTCCGTGCTAGTTGACAGCATTACACCGTAGTGTTCTTGGCTAGCGTGGGTATAGAGGTGGGGCGTTACATAAATGATATTTGATTTCGAAGTATAAATACTATTTTGAAATTTGAACCACGGGATGTATTTAATTTATGGTTCAACTGATCTTTAAAGGATGGGCGATCCCAAGCATCCTTTAAGTTATGGTGCATTTCTACTACAGTTCACTTGAGTTGATTTACATTACATAAGTATATATTGTCCTGACTCGAGTGTTTTGTATTTTACTTTACGCTCGGGTCAATCTGAGTATGCACAGCTTTGGATTCTCTTTCTGGAGCTAGTCTTTGCTGGAGTTTCCGCTTATCTACATTTATATCTACTTTCTGTTTCATCTATTCTAGTTTATCTCATTTATTAGTGAACTTCTATGTATTTGGGATTTCTATTTTGTTGTTTTCAGACTGTATTATGTTTTTGGTTTGAGACTCTTCTGTAGTAGCTTCATGAACTACTATGTATTTTATTCCGCTGCGAGGTATTCTGTTTGTTCTGTGTCTGTGATTCTGTGATTTGTATTTCATTTGCTCCAAATTTACTTACAATGCGGTATTTTGGGCAATTCAAGTCCAACATGTGCGTTTGCGAATGGCTGAAAATACCGGGTTGCTACATTTGGTATCAAAGCTTTGGTTTTAGGCAAACCATAGCCTGTGGAGCAAAAACTCATTAGAGATAGGGTAGAAATACGCTACAATGAGTGAAATCAATCTCAGAATCCTTTCTTGTGAGAGAACGTATTTTTGAAGTATAAAATAATTTCTAAATGATTTTTAAAGGATTTTCAAAGATTATTTTGGCACAAAAATTTTCTTATTTTGAAACCAAGATTTTCGAAACTTCATCCCTTCAGTATCCATCTTGCTAGAAATCTCTTGGTTAGGATTCTTATCGATTAGGATTCCTTTAACTTTGGAACGCTCCCACTAGTTCTGAAATCCAGTCTTGTCTTCCCTATTCTATCCATTTTTATTTTGGAGCATTTCATAACTCCACTTTGGAATGACCTCTATAAAGATCGGTGATTCCGCAAATCTTTGAATGATTTGTAAAAGGGTGAAAATCCTTTATAATTGGCACTGATTCACCAGAGATTCCTGTATCCTCGGTTTCCGATGCTATCTATATCCTGCTCTACCCGGATTCTATCTTCGACGATTGAATGTCGATTTGCCTTAGATTTCCAAATTGATTATATTACTGAAGTCACGGTTGACCGGTTAAGGTCGCCTGCGATTTATATAGGCTTATCATCTTCTATTTGGTAATAAAATTATCTTATCTTCATTCGAGCTTATCTTCGAAACAGAACTCTATTTGGTTAGAGTTCGTCTAAATTCGAATCTCTGTATTGCTTGAAATCTAACCTTGAATCATTCTTTGTAAATTTGTGTTTGATTGTATTTTGAATTTGTGCACACATCGAAATTATTATTTTGACAAAGATGACCCTATTTTGTATGTAAAAGCGAAAGTTTTCAATAAGGATTTTTACCATTGGAAGATGAAAATTTCAAGCTTTGAAAGGATTTGAAATTTTGGGAATTTATAAGAAAATGTGATTTATATAAAAATGATTTATAAATGAAGGGTTTTGAATTTGAATTTCAAGGAATCGAACTTCGGTGTTTTGAAATGGGTTTTAAGATTTTGGAAAATATATAATAATAATATGATTTAAAGATATTTTTCCAAATAAGAAATGTTTCAAATGTATTCGAATGAATTCCAATGATGTCAAAGAGATTTCAAAGAAGTTTCAAGAAATAAAAGTCCAGAACCTACTTATGTCGCTGAAAAATAATTTCGGTGATGAATACATGCATCATCGACATTGATTTTTGAGTTTCTGAGTAGGGAAGAGGCCACTCTAGTAGCTTTGCTATCTAAGTGATTTTATGAAACCAAATTTTGATTTCCGATTTTGAAGTATGGTTTGATATTCGAAAGATATGTTTATATATGTATAATTGAAATGATTTAAAATAAGTCGATGTTCAATCCTCGAGATTCAAATTTGTTTTGGTATAACCTTACCTATTGGAATAGATTTACTAATTTATTGGTGATTTCCAACTCTTGGATTGAAAATATGATTTCTTAGACTATTTTAAAGGTTCGAGCACTTCCAAATCAAGGTTAACTTTTCAAAGCTAAGAAATTTTGAATGGTATAAGGTATTTGATAAAGTATAAGTTTAGTTTGGTATGATTAATGTCCAAAGTAATATGATTTATATAAGTTTGAAACTGTTGTGGAGTGAAATAAATAAGGCTATTTTGAATTATACTGGTACGAAATATAGTTTTGAAAAGATATTTGAAGTAAAATGTTGAGTTTTTGTTAAATTTATAAGTTAAGAAAAACAGTGAATTTTAACTTCACAAATGAAAGTGAGTTTTAAATTGAATATTTGATTTAAAATTTTGTTGTGATAAATCATATGTTAAAAATTATTTAAATGTGAAATTTTGAAGTCTAGAAATATGATTTATAATTTTAAAATTTGCTAAAATTGAAGTTATATTGTTTTTTTAAAAGTTATAATAAAATCTGAAATTTTATTTATAGCATTTTTAAAATGCTATAGTTTTATGACAACACTTTAAAATGCTATTGTTTTTGAATTTAACTTTGTTTGAATTAACTAAATATCTGTTATGGCATATTATAAATGCCGTTATTCTTGAACTAAACTATTTTGGAAACTATAAGTTACGATAGCACTTTTAAATGCTGTCATTGTTATAGTTTGACAATGTTTCGTAATGTTATAGATTTTAACACTGTTGAGTTATGTTTTAAAAAGTTAAATGATTTAATTTTGGAATTGATTATTTGTGAAATTTAAGGAGTTTTGAATATAATTTAATATTTAAATTTTAATTTTAAGGAATTTAAATTGAATTTGAATTTAAACATGGTTTATTGGTTATATGTTAAATGGAATGAAATGTAATGAGATAAATGAATTTTTGAATTGAATTTTGAAATGTATAATTGAACGACATATTTGATATTTTTAAATGATATTTAAATTTAAATATTTGAAATTGAATTCAAATAATGATTTGATAATGAGGCTTTGAATGATATAATCTTTATTTGATAAAGAATGTGAATCAGGAATGCTAACTGATTTTGATAAATGAAATTTAAAGTTTATATTTGTGTGAAAGGATATTTGGTTTACTTGTAATGCGAGTTTAATTAAAAATGATTGATTTATGAAATTAATATGTCAAAACTAAGTAATAATGAAGTAAAATTTGAGATATATGAAATTATAAAATTTAGTTTTGGAATATGGTACATTTAAGCTCTGAAATATATTAAAGATTGAATAGTTTATTTTGCAGATCAAATCTTTATTTGAAATTTGATAATATTTGAAATGGTTTTGTTGGAAAACTAAATTGAATTGAAACTGATGGTTTGAATTGAATTAAAGCTGGAACTTGTAGACTTGGGTTTAAATTGATTAAATTTGTGAAATGTAAAAAAATTAAAGGGATGCTTTATGATTTCAAATGTATGATTTAGAAAAGTTATGATTTTCAAAATGTAATGATTTCAAGTATTTTGGTTTCGAAAGATTTATAACTTTGAAAGTATTATGATTTTTGAAAGTGAATATATGTTTGAAATGGAAATGAATTTGTTTGACCAAATTTTTTGTTGATTTGGAAATTTGGATTATTTTCTAAATCTATTGTTTTAAGAAACTTTGAAACTAAGTATATGTAATTCAAAAGAAATGATTTGGCGAAATCTTATATGATTTTGAAACTGAAATGTTATTGAAACAAATTAAAATTGAGAACCTTGTTTTACTAAATACTTGATTTGGGAGTTATCGAACTTATATAAAATGGATTTGTATAAGTATGAAGTTGATTTGAAAATGTTGAATTGAAAAGGTACTCAACTTGTAAATTAAAATCTTATATAATCGAAGTTTATATAAGTATGATTTGATATACTATTGATTTTGGAAAGTATTCGATTTGAAAATGAAATCTTATATATAATAGAATTTATATAAGTGCGATATTTGAAGCTATGATTTTAAAGGGCTACTATATATGGTATATTATATTTTGATGTAAGAGGTATGGGAAGTACCCTCCGGAAGAAGTATACTGATATGCTTCGACCCAGATGGACTTGGGGAATCCAGGAATGGATTCGACCGATAAACCCTAATGGACTTGGGTGAATTCAGAAATGGATTCGAACTGATATGGTTGTCCGGACTTAAACTCATGAGTTCCTCGATTTTTTTTCAGGGTAGATGGTTCTTTAGTTTACCCAATGGAGGTGCATTCGATCTTGGGATCTGTTGTTTATGGATCTTCTGGGAAGGAAGTGCATCCATTGCGTAAATCATTGAATCAGCAGCGTACCACTGCAGCAGGGGTCGATGGTCCCTTGTTTACGAACTGGCTACGATATTTTTCTAGAATCCGGAAGGTAGAAGGATCTTCCGGAAAGCGTTATGTCCATTTCGTAAATACTGGATCAGCAGCGGGCCACTGCTATCGTATTATCATCATTTGACATTGGATTTTGAGCGGAACTTCTCATACCTATTTTTTTAGTATTTTCACTGGGTGTTGAAACAGGTCTACTAAGTACTTGGAGAATTCTAGTTTTGCGCCTGATCAAGGCATAACCAGAGTCTGCAGGAACGAAGGTAAACTTGTTAAGACATCGAGTTATAAAAGTATTTTGGTAAAGTATTGTATAAAGGATATTCTAATCATGATTTAAAATGTCTTAAATATTGTTGACTTCGAACTATCAAATTTGAATCAAATAACTAATTATCATATTAAATGTTTAACATGTCAAATATATATAAAAAAATAATGTTTCATCCATGTCTTTCAACCTGCTTTCCCTCCTAGCTACTTTTTCCCTACCTTCTTTCAGGATGTCTTCAAACCTATTGTTCTTTCTTGTTGTTTCTCCGCTTCCTTCCTTTTCGAGGACGAAAAGATTTGAGTGGAGGCGAGTGTAACAACCCTAGATTTTTCATATATTTTAATATTTGACTTTTTTTATTTTGAAATTATTTTAAATTTATTTTATTTCAAACATTTCATTTTTAAATGTAGGTGTTGATTATTATGTGAATTATAATTTCAAACCGGTATAAATTGGATATTTTACTGAAAGATGAATTTCTGTTCAAACTGGTCAAACCTTGACTTTTAAATTTCAAATTTAAATATTTAAATTCTTAAATTTTATCTGTTATTATTAAAATAAATTTAATAACTTGAATACTGCTTATCGTTTCGTTGAAAACATATTTAATTCGTGAAAGTTGTGTACTTTTCAATTTTGAGTATAATTTGTTTTATTTTGAAATTTGTCTATTTTAAATTATATAAATCATATTTTATATGTTATATTTTGTTTTAATATGTGTTAATATGTTATTTTATGTATATTTTGTCTTTTAATATTTTTAAAGTGATAATAAAATTTTTCCAAAATTTACTGTATTTATTTCCTATTTTTAAAGGCTGTTTTCTATTTTTCTGCTATTTTCTTCATTTAAATTATATTTAATTAAAATTTACATATTTATTTTGTGAATGAATTTTTATTTTATTTTATTATTTATGTTTAAAAATATTTTACAAGCTCATATGAATTTTTTAAAAATTATTCTATTTAATTTCAAATTTTCTAGTCTAGTTCACTATTTTGAGCTATTTTTCTTAATTTAATTTTACATAATTAATAAATATTATATAAATTTTAATATTTTGATAAATTTTCAAAATTTTATCTGGGATTATTATTATTTCCAGAAATATAAAGTTATATAAATTAAATAAGGATATATGAAGAGTTTTTGACTTTTGAATTGCCTTTTGCCTTTTTGAATTCCACCTCTTCATTTTCCTCACAACTCTTCATTTCTTTTGGCATAACTCCCCATATTTCAGCTGACTAATTCATTTTCATTTCACATATCTTCCTTTCCTCTTTCCTGAGAAAAAAATTTCGTCCATCACATGCTTGGGAAGTTGGTAAATTTTTTTATTTCTTTTATCCCTTTTTTTCCACTTATATTGCTTATTCCTTTTGATTTTTGTTTTCACTTGATCTTCCATCTAGGTTCGGCCATGCTACCTTTCTTCCTAGCTGCCTCCACCACCTAATGGCACACCACCAGCACCTCCTCCTCACCAGCCACCCAAGCCATGAACCCCCTTAGTGACGCATATCCACAGAAGTTTCAAAACACCCTTTATACTAGCCTAAACGAGCACCACTCTCATTCCATCACCTCACCACCCCTCTAGCCGCCACCTACCATACCACCACCACCTCCAACACCTCCCGCACCCACGGCCACACCACCATAGTGGACCCCACTCCTCTGGCCATGACACGTAGGGCCTTGGCCGAGCCCAAATCCTTGACCTAATTCATGTATGCATGCTTATGTGTGTTATTGCCTTCACCCACCTTTACACCATCATTCCAACATGTAGGCCGAACCCATACTCACCCAAACCAGACCCAAAAACCTGCAATTATGTTGTATTTTCCCTTGTGGCTGAGCCTAGTAAAGTTCAAAAGCAAGTGCAAGCATTTCTATTTGATTCTGTGTAGTCCATTCTAGTGTAGTTTTGATCGTAGTTGATTTGAAACTCATCGTTGTTATATTATTTTGTTTGATGTGTATCCAAGGAATTTGACATTTGGCTCCTCCATTCGAATCTGTGTCGTGCTTTTATACTTGTGTAGATCCCGTTTGTGAAATTTGTCGTTGGGTCATCAACTCAAACCAGTGAGTTATTCTCACCAGACAGTTTTATACTTATATGAATAGTAAATCGATCGTTTGTGAATATGTAAACTGCATCACCATACTTTATTTGCTATGTCACTATCATATGATGTTCACACATGATTAAACACAAGTTATATCATATGTTACTATTATATTATTGCTGTTTTGTTATTTTATCAGTTAATCACACTGCAAGTTCCCTTTAGATTAGAATCACTATGGGTTGAAATGATACGTACCCGAATGGACTTTATAATAGGAGAAAATCGTTATGGGCTGAAATGATAGGCCTAAATGATTTTCAATTATTTTCATCTACTTGGGATTGCAGGTTTGAAATGATCAAACCCAGGTTTTCTTTGTAAATTAAGGGTTGAAATGATATATTACCCGTATCATTTTACCTAGGCTAGAAAATGAAATACAGACCCGTTGTTAAAATATGTTTATCTTAAAATTTTAAAACATTTTAGAAATGTAAGTATTATAATATCTTGATTTAAATTTTATTAAAAATGTTTTTTGTAAAGCATTATTGACTCTCTGAAAATTTACAAGTTAAATAAATTAATGGTAAAGTTAGAAAATCTGAAATGTAAGTTTTTGGAAATTATAATTTTGTGATAAATGAAATTTAAATTAAATATAAAAATATGATAAATTTATGATATTTTGAATTAAATGAATTTTGAAATTATTTTACAATATATTAATGATTTTTGAATTAATTTAAAATGTGAAATGAATGAATATTTAAGTTGAAATATTGAAATATAACTAAAATTGGAAATTTGTGAATTGGCTTAAAAGTGAATTTTAAGTTAAGTAAATAGAAATGAAATTAAGTTATATTTGAAAATTTAAACTTAAGTGTTAAGTTAAATTTAATTTAACGAATTTAAAATTTAATGTTAGAATTTAATAAGTAAATTACTATTAAATTTTGATTTTTGAATAGAGATTTAACTTTATAAAATCATGAATATAAGGGTAAAATCATGAATATAAGGGTATTCGAATGATTGTTTTAAAAGTGAAACTATATGATTTTATAAGTTAAAAATGGTTTAAATAAAAATATAATTGTTGGTGAAATTATACTGATTATTTCAAGTTAATTTACTACATTTCTAAAATGCTATTAATTCTAATGTAAAGAATAATACATCATTTGCAAATGCTGTAGTTGATAATAATGAACCAAATGGCTCAATTTAATTAAAGGCTATTATAGAATTTTTTTGTGAATGTTATAATGGTTGAATTTAACTAAGTTTATTTGAAACTAATGGAACCCTATTACAGCATTTTAAATGTTGTCTTTTGTTAAATTGAACTGTTTTTAAGTGTTACTTTCCGTAGCATTTTCTAAATGCTGTGAAAGTTGAATTTTTCATTATTTTAATAAATTTAAGTGAATGAATGAACTTTGAAAGATTAAAATTTTGGAAATTTAAAAATTTAATGATTAAATATAATATCTTCATTTTAATGATTTAAATGAAGCAATTTGTTTCGAAATATAAACTATTTTGAAATGTGTTTTGTAATGGCATTTAAATTAAATAAAAATGAATGTGGTTTGGAAGATATGATATTTTGATATTTTGAAATGGATTTTGAATGATATTGGACTTTTAAATGATATTTGATTTCGAAGTGTAAATACTATTTTGAAATTTTAACCACGGGATGTATTTAATTTATGGTTTAACTGATCATTAAAGGATGGGCGATCCCAAGCATCCTTTAAGTTATGGTGCATTTCTACTACAATTCACCTGAGTTTATTTACATTATATAAGTATATATTGTCCTGACTCGAGTGTTTTGTGTTTTGCTTTACGCTTGGGTCAGTCTGAGTATGCACAGCTTTGGGTTCTCTTTCTGGAGCTGGTCTTTGCTAGAGTTTCTGCTTATCTACATTTATATCTACTTTCTGTTTCAGCTATTCTAGTTTATCTCATGTATTAGTGAACTTCTATGTATTTGGGATTTCTATTTTGTTGTTTTTAGACTGTATTATGTTTTTGGTTTGAGACTCTGTCGTAGTAGCTTCATGAACTACTATGTATTTTATATTCCGCTGCGAGGTATTCCGTTTGTTCTGTGTCTGTGATTCTGTGATTTGTATTTCATTTGCTCCAAATTTATTACAAATGCGGTATTTTGAGCAATTCAAGTCCGACATGTGCGGCTGCGAATGGTTGAAAATACCGGGTTGTTACAGCGGTGCTCGCGATTCGTGGAGATGGAAGTGTTTTCGTGCGCGAACTGGTACTGTGCGTGTTGCATGTTGAAGGGAGATGGGACGTTACATCTGGTGCCAGAGCCTTGGTTTAGCGATAAACCTTAGCTTTGTGGGGTTTGACTCTTTACTGATAGGGTAATAATACCCTATGGGAGTCACTGAGAGTATATATATGAGAGAGCGTATCTGTTAGTGTTATAAAAAGGTTTTAAAATTGTGTTAATCTGTTCCGTTTTGTATTTATAAATTCTGGTTGGTGCATAGGACGCTATGTCATCAATAGGGATTTCTAAACACTTAATAGGACAGGCCGACACAATATTTGTTTTTAATATAGGCGAATGAAAAAATTTGCCTATTATATTTTCTATGTATATAAAATAATTTTTTTAATGATATATATATTTGGTTGTAGTATATTGGTTATTAGGTAGTAAAATTTAAAAATAATAGGTAAAATGAGATAGAAAATAAAATCAATGAAAATTTGGAAATTTTAGAACTTAAGTCAGGGATTTTGAAAAAATGCTTTCAAAGGATTTTGATATAGTAATAATATTATTAGAAGTATTTTCTGATATAAATATTTCAATAGAAATTGAAAGAATTGTTTTAAAGAATTTTTGGAAAAATAAATAAGTTCTGTACTTCCCTCTCTGTCGTTGGAAAATAATTTCGGTGATGGCGGCCGCATCATTGACATTCATTTTCGAGTTTCGAAGTGGGAAGACCATTGTAGTAGTTTACTGTAGATTGTTTTGATAAACCAAATGTAAATTTTTAAATTATTTAATTATAATTAGATATATATAAATTATAAGTATATATTTATCCCTTATTTTAAAATGATTTGAAATTTAACCCAGTATTTAGTTCTTAAGTTCCCAATAAATTAATAGTTTCAATTATTGTAGTGAAATGGAATGTAACCAATCAAAAATTGGAGCCTTTAATTAAAATAAGGAATTTAATGCTAGGTTATGAAGGAAATAAAAAAAGAAGTTGAAAATGGAACTTACAAGAAAAAAGATAAAATTATTGAACATCGAATTAATTAAGAGAAATTAGATAAACTTGTATGATTTCAGTTACATTCTTTAAAAGCATATATATAACTTACCAAATATTAAAAGTTGAAATGTTTAATAAGAAAATGTAATGGAAATTGTACAAGCAAAAGTATGTAATGAAGTGTTCAATAAATTGCTTTTATTTATAATAATTGATGTTGTAGTTGGTATAAACTCAAGTATAATTGAAATACTACTGATTAAATATAATAGAAGGCAGGTATTGTAAGCAAAAAATTTCAAACTTAAGTAAATAAGTTAAAGTAATTTCTAAATAAAATAGTAAGAAATAAATGTAAATTAAAAAGATAAACCATTATATGAATCAAAAAGAGAAATCAAACAACAAATGTATGCATGGAATCAATAAGGATAAACCTAATCTATTGTTTGAAAGTGTTGTTTGTTTTGGTTTTGGTTTAGGGTTGTTTGGGGAAGGATACTTTAAAATTGTTTGGATATATGAATAATGTATTTAGCTTTGCCTAAGATTGTTGAATAAAAGGGTACACTTAGTAGTTTATTTTTTATTCTGTACAATTTAAAGTTTTGAACCCGAACAACTATTTGTTTTGTTTGATATGAATGGATAATCGACGTGTCTTGATTTACGTGATGTGTGGTTTGATTGTTGCAAGTGATGGTTGGTATGTTGATTGTTTGTTGTTATTTGAAACGGCTTTAAATATTTCATTTTATATAATTATTAACTCTTTTTAAATTATATAAGTGAAATACAGGTTATGGAAGCAATTGCTACTGCTTTTGGTTTCATAATGAAGCGTAAATTGCCCGACTAATAGGTAAGTTTCGGTATGCGGTTTATAGCATTATTATATTGCTTTCCCGGGTTGGGATATATATTATTTTGGAAAAATATATGTTATATATTGTTATATTTGATATTATATTTTCTCCCAAGCCTCTCCATACAAAGGAGACTCTACCGAAATTTTTCTAAATTTTGGACTTTGAAAAAATTGAACATGTTTTTCCAAACTTTAATAATTTAAGAATAAAAGATTAAATGGTTATAATTGGTATATTTTATTTTAAATTATTTTACTTTGTAAATTTATTTGTTTATAAATTTAATATTTTAAGTAAGATATATTGATTTCTTAATCCTTCTTATCCTTTTCGGGGACGAAAAGTTTTAAGCGGGGGAGAGTGTAACGACCCGTAAATTTTAATGAATAAATTTGGTCAATTTAATTAAATTTTTTAATTAAATTTAGGAAGAAATAAAAAAAATTATAATTTATACTGAAGTAAATGTTAAAAATGAAATTGCAATTGTAACAACCCACATATTTATCGATTTTATATTTAAATATTTTGTCGTTAATCGGATATTGGTCCGAAAAGCTACTTTTTGCAAACGGTCAAATGAGGACTCGAGACCCCTTCCATTGAGTTCGAAATGTCGTTCACAATTTTTTTAAGTATAAACATTGGTAGGTTTGAAGTTAGTGGAATTTCACTAACTTTTCCCGCTTTGGACTTTAGGTTAGATTGCCATTATAACTCAAGCCCAAACCCCCTTCCTTCTTCTCACTCTTCATAAATTTCCTAACAACCAAGATTTTGCATTAATGGTGAGTGGAAGAGGAAATTAAAACCCCAAGCTTAGGTTTCAACTTTAAATCCATCATTCGACTCCAAAATCAAAGTTAAGACATTGGATTCTAGCTTGTAGTTGCTTCTCCATTGTTTCCAGCTCCTTCTTCACTGAATTTGTGCAAAGGTGAGATTTTTATCTCACAAATCTAGTCTATAACTATATTGGACTGATGGGAATGATTCCCTATCACTTTTGCATGCACATTTGCCTTTGGTTTGGATTGGATTGGCGAAAAACTCCAATTTTTAGCATTTTTTGGAAATTTCCTGCACTTAGCTCATTCTGGCCACTTGACTCGTTCGGTGATAGGTCGCAAGGTCGCTGGGTCGTAGGTCACAGGGCTTTAGCTCATTCTGGAAATATTGGCACTTCGGAGTTAGGTCGCTCACGAGTTAAGCCTCAAGTCGTAGGTCGCTCATGAGTTAAGCCGTAGGCCGCTCACGAGTTAAGCCTTAGGCAGTTGGACGTTCGCGAATTAAGCCTTAGGTCGTATGGCCTTTATAATGTTAGGTCGCAACCTCTGTTAGGTCGGCCATGTTAGGTCGCTTCTGGCCTAACCCTTAAGTCGCGTAACCTCTTGGTCACTTGACCCCTTCCCTCTTAACTCGTTATGCCGCGTGGTCTTATCTCGTTAGGTCGCTCCTGGCCTAACCCTTAAGTCGTTCGACTCTTAGGTCGTAACACTTAGGTTGCATGACCTTTAAACCGATAGGTCGTTGGACCTATAACTCGTTGGTTTGAACCCCTTTAGGTCGTGAACCTTGTTAAGTCGTTCACCCTCCATTTCGTAAGTCGTAAGTCGTTACCGACCTTAAATCTCCTCTGCTAGTTTGGTCGTGTGCTTTTAGGTCGCTCGACTCTGTTAAGTCGTAGTTCGTTGGACCTTAGGTCGTTCGCCTTCCTTAAGTCGCTCGACCCCTCCACACTAGGTCGCTCGGCTTGCTTGAGTCGTAGGTCGTTGGACCTTAAGTCGCTTGCCTCCCTTAACTCCAGTTAGGTCGCTCGGCCATTGTGTTAGGTCGCGTGAACCCTTAGGTCGTTAGAACTCATTTTGCTTTAGGTCGTAGGCCGCTTGTCTTCACTTAGGTCGAACCCCGTAAGCGGTGGCGTTGCCCCCGCACCCCCACCTTGGGGGGTTGCCACCCCCTCTGGACCCCCCCTCCGTAGGGGATCTTATCTGAAAAACATTGAGCTGATTTCCTTGGATTTTATTCACATCTCCGTATGCAATCTTTGTGATCGATTGTTTCTACAATTGCTTCTGTGTTTTGTCATTTTATAATATAAAGGTTTCAATACTAGTAGTAAATATCAAAACTCTTTTAACAAACAATTTCAACTCTATTTTTAATAACAAAGCTCTTTTCTTAAACTGTTTTCCAATCTATTAGTATATACAAACCTTTACCTCACTCGGATGAGAAATCTAATTAAACGACTTAGTAAAACAAGTGGTATGAAACACTTGCGTCCACTTCGTCGGTTAATTCTTGGACTTGTTCGATTGAACCTCTTGTGACAATTTTATTAGTGAAGATTTACAGTTTGTTCGTAAATATTTAAGTTAAGCAAGTGGTTATGGGACATGAAGCTAAACTTCTATATTTACTAGCTTAGTGTAATTGACACTTCTCGTTGATCATGACGATCATTCTGATGATTTAGACTAGCAACTGTGCGATGTCTCTTGTTGCGAGGTTAGACTAGACACCACTTGTGTGATTCCACTCACACATACCTTTTTGCTTTTTGGTTAGTCTGGACCTTAATCTGTGTGATTCCATTCACACATGTGGGGTAGCTCCCCTTGGTCTTAGGACCGTCATGTGATAGGCCTCTTTCTCTTTTCTATGATTACTGGACTTCTTGCATTGATTTCTAGAATTTATGTCATTGACTTGTTTTGAGTACAAGTTTGGGGTATAGTGCCCTTTTCGAATCTTTGAGAAGATTCTTGTGATATTGATTATCTCTTATTGATTGATCTTCTGTTGATCATTATTTACATACTTATAGTGGTATGTCATTATGGATATTTTATGTTTATGCCATATCTTTTATGTTATATCATGTCATCTGATATTTATAGCTAGACTGACCCGTTTATTATTTTCTTAAATAATACTCGGGTCAGACCGAGATGTTACAGGTGCTTCTGCTTGACTTCTTCCCAGGGATTCATCACTCTGACTTTTGGCTAACTGTTTAGATTAGCAGTTTTTGTTGTATACACTTGAGATATAGACTCATAGTTGTATTCTTTTGTATAGCACGTGTTGCTATTCTTTTGTATTATTGTGGATCTTTTGACCACTACTCTGATGTACACTTTCATGTGTTAGTTATATATTCATATCTTCTTCTGCCTTTGTGATATGGATGTCTGTGACTGATTTGCGTTATGCTTATTTCTATGTTTGTTTCCGAAGATTATTTGTAGCCACCGTGTGATAAGCAATTACATGGATGGTCGCTCCTCAACAGCCTTATTCTCCGTGCTAGTTGACAGCACTACTCCGTAGTGTTCTTGGCTAGCGTGGGTATAGAGGTGGGGCGTTACAGCAATTAATTGAAACGGATTGTAGAGTTATAATTGATTTTAATTAGGGAATAAATTCAAAAGTTATTAACTAGGAAAGTAATACGTAATAAATTGAATATAACGTAAACTTAAGTGTAAATTTAAGGGTATGATAACAATTATTATAAATTACCTAATTAATTGGTCAATGAATTTATTGGAAATCAAGTTCATTTAACTGTTAAGTAATTATAATGTTGTTATTGACAATAAATGTTACTTTAATGATTATTAATATAGTAACGGAAGTGTGAATGAAAACTTAATAGAAACATAAATTTATTTTAAGGAAACAAGAGATATATTGTACAAATTGATGAATTAGTATAAATTTAATGGTAATTGGATAAAATCAATATCATAGGAGTCATTACAACATTTGTTGTAAACTATAAACCTATAAATGTGATTTAGGGAAAATAGTACCGTTATTATTTGGTACCAGATTACTTAGGCTATTAAACTGTGAGTGGGAATCAATTGAAATTTAAAATGAAACTTGGTATTACAATTATGAGTTTAAGAAAATAATTGCAAGATATAAATGTAATAAGATGCATAGAAATGTTGGTTATTTTGTAAAGTAATATATGATGTAATAAAAAAATGAAATCCAGATAAATAAATTTAGTTGAGACTTTAATTATAAATAATGGGTGAAATAATAGGATAGATGGTAATTGTTTGTGGAGAATAACCATACAAGTCTTATAAAGAGTATATTGGTGATAAACGCTTATTTCGAATAAAGGTAATTAAATATTACTTTAATGGATATAAATGTAGTAACGGATAGAGTGAATGAAATTAGCATTATGAAAATGAATGCCAACATTGATTTGTAAGTAATAAAGGCTTATTTATGTGACTAAAGAGTAACGGTAATGTTTATTTTAGTTTACCTATTTATTTAGATTGTTAATTGGAATTGGAGATAAATTGTAATAAATGGAAATAAATGTTACATTTGTGTGAAATTTAATACAATGGTTAGGAGTTGTTAAATTGGTATATTAAAGTAATGAATGTGAAAAACAAGGCAACTAAGTTTATAGAGTAGTATTGAACTTAATAAAAAGATTTGAATTAAAACAAATCAATCCATTGAAATCCAATTTATAAAAGTGTAAATTTTTTAGCAATTGGAATTAAATGTTATGCAATTTGAAATAAAGATAAATTGGAAAAATGTTAATTTATCAGGATATATACCAATGTAAATGGTACCTAGGATGAAAATATGATAATTAATTGAATTAAAAGAATAGGAGTCAGGATTTATTTATTTATTTGAACTTACAGTTAAACAATTGGATTTACTGCAAATAAGTAGAATTAAATATTAAGTATTACACTAATTGAAATGTAGATTAAATTTGCATGTATTAATGGAATGAAATGTGAGACAAGTGTTAACTGTGTTATAGAGTAATAATAGACTCAATGAAAGGATTGAATTGAATCTAATCGGTTTAATTGGAACTTATAAAAAATTATTTGGATTCAATTTATAATAAAAGGTTAATTTCAATTAAATGAATTAAATATTTAAAATGGGAATTTGGATGATAGTGAGAATATTTATGCAATAGTTTTGAGTCCAAGGTTTAATCCATCTATTTGACAGGAATGAATGGAATAATAATTTATTTAATTAATTAAATGGAATTTTGGGAATTTTATTTATAATTTGCGAATTTAATGAAATTGGGGTTAATATTGAAATTTATAAATTAATCATCTCTAAATTGACAATTAAATTTGTTTAAATCATTGTAAATTATTGAGGAATTATAAGGGATGAAATTTGTCAATTATCGAAATAAAATTGAAAATTTGATTTAATTAATTTGTAATTTATTTAATTAATATAAAAATATCCATTTTGGCCACAGACCCGGATTTCAATGAAACTAGTTTCATCGGATCCGTAACGGTAATTATTGTAGGATTTCAAGTTTCATAACGATCGGACTTGTCGTTTGATCGTACGAACTCGAAACGCCTTGAAATTTATGAAATTGAAATCAATTTGAAAAATATTGATTTGAGCATAACGTCTTCATACGATGGAATTTGAACTTAAAACTTGTTCCATCGCGTTTAAAATATTTAAAAAAACCTAATTTGATATACGGCTTGACCCAATTTTGTTCCGGAGTTAGAACCGTCTTTTTGGGCCACTTTGGCGTTAGCGCGTAAATCTATCTTATCCATCCATTCAAATGTCAACCCTGCCTATATATGAAACGACCCGACTTTCTTACCACAGAAAATCGCATCATTATTAAGAAAAAAAGGTATAGAAAAGAGAAAAGAAAGAAGAGAATAAAGTAACAACATCAGAATCTAAACAGCGGAACGAATAAATTATATTAATAACATAAACATTACATAGTTTACATCACTATCAAAGTTACACAGATATACATCACATACTAGATAGTTATAAACACTTGTCTAGTTATTCAACTCAATACAACACACAAGAACAACTCAAAGAAAATCTACACAGCGGAATACTATATATATCTACACGCAGAAGCCTCCTACTCCATTGCTCCTCCACAATTCGTCAAAGCTAACCTGAATCCCTTGGCTACTCGTAAAAATTTGAGTACCCAAGATTTTAGGAAAAACAGAATAAACTCCGGGTCAGACATGGGTCTGGTGTGAGTAACAGGTTAAAGTTTCTTAACTTTCAAAAACCTTTTGAGAAAGGTATCACGTAAGACTTCCCACACATAAACATGGAAAAGTTTTTACCTTACGCTAACCAAAACATTTGATAGGAAATCCGATGATATTATAATAGTGTCTAGGGTTTTCAAGTAAAATACAGAAATAGCTAGAATGCTTATATCTCACGTTCCAACATAGTTGGGCACAACTAATACGTACGACACTTATTGGATTTCGGATTCCATACAATGGCAGGGCTACTGGGGTACCTCCCATCACAGTTGGTGGCCTAGATCAACGTACCGAGGAGTACGCCCGCACCTCTGCAACACAAGACCGGACCCATTCCTTACCGAACAGTTCCGAACAAGACAACCCCGTGGTTGTAGCTAACAAGCACCCACACAGCCGAATATAAAGGGACTTCTAGACAGGGGTAAATCTCGCTCTCCAGTGGGGGCTACCCATGAAGCCTTGTTGCACCTCGCCTATTTTAGCCATTCCCAGTAGATGAGGCTTGAGGCTACGATTACCTTTATAGGACATATCACTTAGAATGCTCATCGTCCACCTGACGATGTTCCGAAAGCATTCAATCCATACAAGTTCGTTTCGGGTTCGAACGAAACCGAAGGCATTATCTCGTTACACTCATTTTGGAATCACCCTCAGAGTTAACGACAATAACTCATGCACTTTGAACCACCATCTCGAACCTATAAGAACTAGTTCCGTCAAACTCATCACGGAATCACCCCCAGAGTTATACTGACGTATAGTCCTTACACCTCGAGTCTTCACAAAGCTCCACTTTGATACACGACCTATCGTTAATTTTGATCGATGTGGTTTTCGGATATCCAAATATGGAAACCCGATCCCAGTCTTATCGAAATCCAAAGCGTGTCTTTTAGGTCCAAGTTGTTTTAAGGTTTAAAACAATTCAATACAGTATCTATACACACACAGATAGATAACTCATAAATCACAATTGATAATCAACATTATCAAATAACAGGTAATCCACATTATCAATATCAAAATAGATAATCCATATATCGCCTTCTCAATAGATAATCTAAGTTATCATCACAATGCAGCCAAGCATTCATACTACACAATACTACTTATCTCATTATTGAGATCACAAAGCATCCAAGACAATCAATGTCATCCATATATATATATATAAGCAATGATTTACTCATTACAATATAATTAATTTAAAATGAATTAAATTAACAATCTCTATCTCTAATTAATTTAAAGTGAATTAAATTAATTACTTCATTTTTAATTAATTTAAAATAAAATAAATTAATTACTTCATCAAAATATATCTTGCTTACTCAATCATTTAATTGATTACAATCAATTAATCATTCATTATTAATCACCTTAATTAACCACTCTTGATTAATTACCCTTAATTACACTCATGTAATTATCCTTAATTAATTTCACAAACAAACAGCAATTAACCTTTAATTACTTCAATTAATTAATTAATCATAATTAATTACATTAATCCTTAATTAATTACTTTAATTAATTACTTATTATTGATTAATTAATCAACTTTAATTACATCATTAATTATAATAATTAATGACCTTTAATTATGCTTAATTAATTATCTTCCTAAATTAATTACCTTAAGTAATTAACTTATAGTTAATAATCATCACAGATTAATTACATTTAGTAATTAACTAGCTTAATTACTATATTAAAACAAATTAATTATCCTTTAATTAATTTCTTAATTAATCCCTTGATTAATTACTAAGTAATTTAATCCAAATTACTTCATTCTTAAATATCTCCTCTTAATTACAACCTGTAATTATTAACCAATTACTTAACTAAGTAATTTCCAAATCATTAATTACATACAGTAATTATCTTAAAATCCAAGTGTTTAAAATTAATTAAAATAATTAATTAAAATAAACAATCACATTAAACTAAATTAATTACCGTAAGTAATTAATTTATTAACTACTTCATTAAGTGTAACAACCCTGTATTTTGTGATTTATTTTTTTGTATATTTTAATTACTTTAGTTGAATTTTTGATTTAAAAACTTATTTTATTTATTTTGAATGATAAACTTTAGTTTTGATATGAATTATCATTCCAAAGCATGGCTAAAAAGAATATTTTCCAAAAAAGTGAATTTTTGGTCAAAATAGTCAAACTTTGACTTTTAATTTAAAATTCTAAAAGTTTGAAAATTTAAATTTTATCTTTTATTATGAAAGTACTTAAAATTTTAAGAACACTGCTTTTTGTTTCGTTGGAAACAAATTTAAATTGTGAAAGTAATGTATATTTCAATATTGAGTGCAATTTGTTTATTCTGCAATTTTATTATTTTAAATAGTATAAATTTTATTTTTCTTTGTCATATTTTATTTTAATATGTATTGATATGTTATTTTATGTATGTTTTTGTCTTTTAATATTTTTGAAGTGAGGTAAGAATTTTTGTAGAGCTAGTAGTATTTTTCTTGTAATTTCCACGCCCTGTTTTCAATTTTTAAACATTTTCTTTAGTTCTTTTCTATTTTTCTCCAATTTAATTGTTTATTTTAATAAATTATTTTATTTTAAAATTTTACTTTAGAATATTTTTAAAATGAAGTAGATATTTTTCCAAAGCCATTGATGTTTTAATTGTAATTTTTGAACCCTGTTTTCAATTTTTAAGCAATTTCCTTAATTCTTTTTATATTTTCTTTAAATTTAATTATATATTTTTATTTTTTTCACTTTTTTTCGGTTTTTAGATGTACTTTCTGAAGTTATTTTGTTTTACTTGATTTAAAAGAAAAGGAAGTATGGAAGGTTTTAAAAGCTAAGAAACGTTAAGTCGTTTCACCGTTTCTTTTTCAATCAATTCATCAATTTATTGTAGCCGTTCCTTTTCTTTTTCTTATTCACGTGAAAGTTTCTCATTCCATCAATAATACACATCCATTACAGATCTGAGCAAAGAAAAATAAGCAATGGCCTCTCTTCCTCCTCTCATTTTTCTACTTCTTCTTTTTTGTTTTGCTTGATTTTTACCATGACCTCTCATTGCTTTGTTTGGCCTAACACCTCCACCATTTCCTCCACCGACCACCACCACTTCCTTCCCCCCATCATACACGACCAAAACCCTTCCTCCTCTGACCAGCAAGTGCCATGACCATCCCATGATGCTAAATCCACAAAAACTATGTTAAAACTCCTTAAAAAGCATGTTTAGTCACCTAGTCTTCATCACCATCACCTTAGATGACCTTGGCCACCTCCTATTGCTCCACCACTACCTTGACACACCCCTAACCATCACCTTCATCCTCTGTCCAGATATGAAACATGCCATAGCCGAGCCATAGATCCATGTAGCCTAGTCCAAAATGAACCAAAAACCCACTATGTGCGTAAGCCCCTTCATACTCATGCATAGTAACTCCTCCACCACTTCAATACCCTGTAGCCATGCCTTATAGAACTCAAACCTGAACCAAAGTATGTCCAAACCTGAGCGAAAACATTCCCTAAGCCGAGCTAGCAAGTGTAGAAGGCAAGACAAAAGACTGTGTATTCGTATCTCTTTTTATTTCAAAATTATTCCTATTCAATGTTGTATTGAATTGTAATTTTATTTTGTTTTGTTTTGGGTTGTAACACAAGTTCTAAGCTTGGATCTCTTCCCACTTGAGCCTATTGTTGTGTCATCGTGCCTTCTGGATCCATTGTGTCATTAATATCTCCAGCATAAAAATGTGAGTATTTCTCACCAGATGTTTATATTTATACAAATGTGAATTGACACCCTGTGAATTTGTAGAACTATATTATCATGTTATATATGCCTATATTATTATCATATGATGTTCACACCTGTTATTACACTTATTATATTATATGTTACTGTTATTTCATGCTATTCTGTTTATTTTATCTGTTTATCACACTGCAAGTTTCCTGTAAATAAGAATCACTATGGGTTGAAATGATACATACCCGAACAGACTTTAGAATAGGAAAAAATCGTTATGGGCTGAAATGATAGGCTTGAACGGTTTTTATTTAATTTATTTTAAGTTGGGCTTGCGGGTTTGAAATGATAAAACCCGGATTTTCTTTGTAAATTACGGGTTGAAATGATATATTACCCGTATCACTTTACCTAGCGTAGAAAATTATATATACAGGCCCGTAGTTAAAATATGTTTTCTAAAAATTTTAAAATATTTTAGAATTTAATTATTATAATATTTTGATTTAAAATTAAATAAAAATATAATTTTTGCAAAGTATTATTTATTTTATGGAAATCTATAAGTTAAATAAATTATGGAAAAGTTATAAAATATGAATGTAAGTTATTTTGGAAATTTTGATTTAATTTTTAATGGAATTTAAATTAACTTTGAAAATATGATAAATTTATGATATTTTTAATTTAAATTAATTTAAAGTGATTTTATTTCATATTAATGATTTTTGATAAAGTTGAATGTGAAATGAATGAATATTTAAGTTGAAATTTTGAAATATAACTAAAATTGGAAATTTATGAAATTGACTTAAAAGTGAACTTATAGTTAAGCAAATAAAAATAAAACTAAGTTATATTTGAGAATTTGAACTTAAGTGTTAAGTTGAAATTTAATGCAAGGAATTTAAAATTGAACATTGCAATTTAATAAGTGAATTATTATTAAATCTTGATTTTTGAATGGAAATTTAACTTTATAAAATCATGAACTTGAGGAAAATCAAATGATGTTTATAAATGCGAAAATGTATGATTTTATGAGTTAAAAATGTTTAAAATAAAAATATAATTGGTTGACAAATTATGTTGAATATTTGGAGTTAGTTGACTACATTTTTGAAATGCTGTTAATTACAATGTAAATGATATTACAGTATTTGTAAATGCCGTAGTTGATGATAATGAACTAAAAAGCTAAATCGAATTAAAAACTATTATAGCAATTTTGTAAGTGCTATAATTTTTGAATTTAACTAAGTTTATTTGGAATTTAAGTAAACCCTATTACAACATTTTAAAATGTTGTCTTTTGTTAAATTGAACTGTTTTGAATGTATCTTTCCGTAGCGTTTTCTAAATGCTGCAAAAAGTGGAATTTCACTGTTTTGATAAACATAAGTGAATAAATGAACTTTGGAAGTTGAAAATTTTGGAAATTTAATAATTTAATTATTGAACATAATAACTTCATTTTAATGATTAAAAATGATTTTTTCTCGAATATAAACTGTTTTGAAATGTGAATTGAAATGATATTTTAAATTGAATAAAATGAATAATGATTAGAAATGAATGTGGTTTTGAAAAGGGATGATATTTTGATATATATTAAATGATTGAAATGTGGTTTTGAAAAGATATGATATTTTGATATATTAAAATGATTTGAAAATGGAGTTTTGAAAGATATGACATTTTGATATTAAAATGATTTGAAAGGAAGTGCTGAAAGATAAGATTTTTTGAATGAAGTTTTGAAAGGTTATGATATTTTGATATATTAAAATGATTTGAAAGGAAATTTTGAAAGGATATGATAATTTAATATACTGAAATGGTTAGAAATGACTTGATATTTATTTTGATAAATATTTGAATCAAAAGATATGGTACGATGATATATTGAAAAGGTTTGGGAATAATTTAATCTCTATTTTGATAAAGATTTGGGTTGAAATGATATATTTTTTTGAAGTATAATTTTTTTTTAAAGTTATAACTACGAGTAATAATAACGATTGGTTGTTAAAGAGACCGGGATCGGATATTGTCTTATAGCCGGCCAATACCGAAAACCACTTTAACAACTGTGTACGCGGTGGAAATTCCAGAATGAAGTAGGATGGTGGCGACGTTCTCGAGGTATATTACGTGGACCCAACTCCCATGAGTTGGCATAAATGACTAAAACAGGAGCTATACCGGGCTACACAAAGGGTCGCACCCTTTCATCGAGCATGCTCCATCGAAAACCATTCTATTACTTTTGCGATTCGATATGTGGCGCGACTTTGATTCGGGGGTATTGTTCGAGGTGGGCGGAAGTTGCTGGCTTGCCGTCACCACCGGTCAGGGAGTGCAAACGGTGTATCCATCCTGGCATTGCCTCGCGTGCCGTGTCATCTCCTTATAGCGAGCCCACTACGATTTTGGTTTTAAAGATCCGACCGCGTTAAGGTTCACCATCCCCTTAACGCTATTTTCAATATGATTATACTTTACTGATTAGACACTACTGTATATAGCGTATATTACTACATAGTAAATAGTTTAACGGATCTTTAGAGAATGGGCGGTCCCAAGCATCTTCTAAGTTACCTGTACTTTTACTACAGTTTACTTGAGTTGGTTTACATTGTATAAGTATGTATGTCCTGACTCTAGTGTTTGTATTTTTTATTTACGCTCGGGTCAGCCTGAGTTATTCATAGAATTGGATTCCACTTCTGGAGATTTGAATCGCTGGAGATTATCTGCTTATGTAGTCTTATCTATTTCAGTTCGATTGTTCTATTCATCTTGTACTTGGTTATCATATTGAAACTTCTACTGTACTTTATTTCTTCTGTTGTATCGTATGTAACTCTGATATATTTATATAGTAGCTTCATGAACTACTATCTCTTTTACTTCCGCTGCATTATTATTACTCTGTGTCTGTGATCTGTGATTTTTGTTTACTGTATATTCTGAGATTTGCCAAATTTTTATTTACAACGCGGTATTTTGAGCAATTCAATTCCGGCATGAGTGTCTACCAATACACTTATAATGGATGCGAATGGTTGAAAATATCGGGTCGTTACAGTTGGTATCAGAGCTTTGGTAGCTCTTGGCAAAACTCAGCATATGGAGTAAATGTATTTACAGAATCACCTTCATTCGAGTTTGAATCTCTTCCTTTTTGAATCGATTCCTTTGAATTTTGGAACATTCCCTACGGTTCCAAGATCCATTCGTATCCCTCACTATTCATCTTCTTTTGACTCCAGAGTATTCCATAACTCCGCTTCGGATGATCTTTTTAGTGAGTCGGCAGTCACGCCAATTTCAAATTAAATTGAAAAACGGGGGAAAACTCCTTTACAATTAGCATGGGTTCACCAAAGATTTATATCATTCCTTGGTTTAGATGCTAATAACTTTTGTTATCCCAAACTCTAACTCTTGAGATCGAATGTAGATTTACCCCAGAAAAATCCACATTGATCTTATTCTTTAAGTCAGGGTTGACCCGGTAAAAGTTGCCCGTGATTTATTTAAGCTTAACCACCTCTCTACTCTGTTATTTAATCATCTTGTCTTTTATTTCCAATCTATTCTTCCAAACATTTTGAATTGTACTTGTATATCTATGTTTTGTTTTATATATTGTGTTGTTTGAGTTGTTGATGTTGATTTGGGTTTTCGATCGATTCTTCTGATCAGCGTTATCGATGGGATTTCTAAAACACTTTGACAGAACAAACTGACACAATATTATTTTAAAATTTGGTTAATGAAATAAATTTTGATATATAAGAAAATTTATGGAACTTAATAAATTGATTTACAATTGATCATTTGAAATGATAATACTTGACTTATCATTTATTGTTCTATAAATGAATTTATAGATAGTTGTTTATAAATTTATTTGGGAACTGAAATGAATTTGAAACAAGAAATTTGAGAATTTAATTTTCGATGGTTTCAAACCTTGTGTTTAAGTTTTAAAGTATATTATTTAAAGTACTTTCGAATAAGAATATGTTTCCAAAGAATTTTAAGTTTAAAATTAGTGCTCTTCTCTTTGTCGCTGGAAAATAACTTCGGTGATGACTGCAGCATCATCGACGTTCATTTTCGAGTTTTGAAGTGAAGAGACTGTTCTGTAGTCTTGCTACAACTTTGTTTTAGGAATTTAATTTGGCTTGAATTTTCTAAAATATGACTTGATTTATAATATATAATATAGATATATGATTTAAAAATTTGATTCGATAAGTTATGTACATACATTTATTTATCTCTAAATGGTTTGAAGAAATCAGAAATTTAATTCTTAAATTCAATTATAAAAAGGAAATCAAAATTTTGGATGAATATTCAAGGATGAAATGATTTAATTGGAAAGTTTTATTTGTATAATGCAATTGCATTCAAATATAACTTACCTTAATTTTTCAAAAGTTAACAATGTAATTGGATAATGTACAATACAAAAAGATTTATAAATAAAATTTGAGTGGTTATAATAAATGTTATATACTTAAATTTTAATTATAAAATGATTAACAGAGGTAAATATAATAAAGGGTAATTGAATAACTTACGATAAAATAATGTTAAAAGAACTAAGAAAAAAAGAAAGTAGTTATAATAAGCGTAAGTATGTTTAACATAAGTGATAAATATATTGGGAGGAATAAATTTAATTTTAATTTGGAATAAAGAAGAATAAAATTTATTAAGTACATTGTGAGTGTCATAAATGATTGTTTTTCAAACCCATGGTTTAAAAAATTGTTAATTTTAGATGATTGGATAATAAGATAATGGAATTTGAGATATTTAAGATTTATTTAACTTGTGTACATATTTATTCTCTATTTAAGTTGAAATTTCCGTGCTTTCAAATTTATTTCCTTATTTTGTTTTCCAAACTATCTTTTGGTTGTCCTTATCATCCTTATCTTGCTATAGATTGGTATAGGCATCTTTCTATAATCTTTGATAGATCTTTGGTAATTATTTTGAATCCACCTTTTCGTGCTTGTGTTCTTGATTTTGGAGAATCTTGGAAAGATCATCTCCACCTTGTAAAACTTACCTATAACAATAGCCATCATGTATAATTTCAATCTCGTTGTCATCTTGTCCTAATCTTGTTTCACTCTATCTTTTTTCTTCTTCTGTGCTTTCCCGTACCTCATTCCTTTTCGGGGACGAAAGTTTTGAGTGGGGGAGAGTGTAACAACCCTGTATTTTGTGATTTATTTTTTTGTATATTTTAATTACTTTAATTGAATTTTTGATTTATAAACTTATTTTATTTATTTTGAATGATAAACTTTAGTTTTGATATGAATTATCATTCCAAAGCATTACTAAAAAGAATATTTTTCAAAAAAGTGAATTTTTGGTCAAAATAGTCAAACTTTGACATTTAATTTAAATTTTTAAAAGTTTGAAAAATTAAATTTTATCTTTTATTATGAAAGTACCTAAAATTTTAAGAACACTGCTTTTTGTTTCGTTGGAAACGGATTTAAATTGTGAAAGTTATGTATTTTTCAATATTGAGTGCAATTTGTTTATTCTGCAATTTTATTATTTTAAATGGTATAAATTTTATTTTTCTTTGTTGTATTTTATTGTAATATGTATTGATATGTTATTTTATGTATTTTTTTGTCTTTTAATATTTTTGAAGTGAGGTAGGAATTTTTCTAGAGCTAGTAGTATTTTTCTTGTAATTTCCATGCCTTGTTTTCAATTTTTAAACATTTTCTTTAGTCCTTTTCTATTTTTCTCCAATTTAATTATTTATTTTATTTTATAAATGATAAATAAATTATTTTATGTCAAAATTTTTCTTTAGAATATTTTTAAAATGAAGTAGATATTTTTCCAAAGACATTGATGTTTTAATTGTAATTTTTGAACCCTGTTTTCAATTTTTAAGCAATTTCCTTAATTCTTTTTATATTTTCTTTAAATTTAATTATATATTTTTATTTTTTTCATTTTGCTTCGGTTTTTAGATGTACTTTCTGAATTTATTTTGTTTTACTTGATTTAAAATAAAAGAAAGTATGGAAGGTTTTAAAAGCTAAGAAACGTAAAGTCGTTTCACCGTTTCTTTTACCGTTTCTTTTTCAATCAATGCATCAATTTATTGTAGCCGCTCCTTTTCTTTTGCTTATTCACGTGAAAGTTTCTCTTCCATCAATAATAGACATCCATTTCAGATCTGAGCAAAGAAAAATAAGCAATGGCCTCTCTTCCTCCTCTCATTTTTCTACTTCTTCTTCTTTGTTTTGCTTGATTTTTACCATGACCTCTCATTGCTTTGTTTGGCCTAACACCTCCACCATCTCCTCCACCGACCACCACCACTTCCTTCCCCACATCATACACGACCAAAACCCTTCCTCCTCTGACCAACACGTGCCATGACCATCCCATGATGCGAAATCAACAAAAACTATGTTAAAACTCCTTAAAAAGCATGTCTAGCCACCTAGTTTTCATCACCATCACCTTAGATGACCTTGGCCACCTCTTATTGCTCCACCACCGCCTTGACACACCCCTAACCATCACCTTCATCCTCTGTCCAGATCTGAAACATGCCATAGCCGAGCCATAGATCCATGTAGCCTAGCCCAAAATGAACCAAAAACCCACTATGTGCATAAGCCCCTTCATATTCATGCATAGTAACTCCTCCACCACTTCAATACCTTGTAGCCATGCCTTATAGGCCCCAAACCTGAACCAAAGTATGCCCAAACCTGAGCCAAAACATTCCCTAAGCCGTGCTAGCAAGTGTAGAAGGCAAGACAAAAGACTGTGTATTCGTATCTCGTTTTATTTTAAAGTTATTCCTATTCAATGTTGTATTGAATTGTAATTTTATTTTGCTTTGTTTTGGGTTGTAACACAAGTTCTAAGCTTGGATCTCTTCCCACTTGAGCCTACTGTTGTGTCATCGTGCCTTATGGATCCGTTGTGTCATTCAAATTAATATCTCCAGCATAAAAATGTGAGTATTTCTCACCAGATGTTTATACTTATACAAATGTGAATTCACACCCTGTGAATCTGTAGAACTATATTATCATGTTATATATGCTTATATTATTATAATATGATGTTCACACCTGTTATTACACTTATTATATTATATGTTACTGTTATTTCATGTTATTCTGTTTATTTTATCTGTTTATCACACTGCAAGTTCCTTGTAAATTAGAATCACTATGGGTTGAAATGATACATACCCGAACGGACTTTAGAATAGGAAAAAATCGTTATAGGCTGAAATGATAGGCTTGAACGGTTTTAATTTAATTTATTTTAACTTGGGATTGCGGGTTTGAAACGATAAAACCTAGATTTTCTTTGTAAATTACGGGTTGAAATGATATATTACCCGTATCACTTTACCTAGCGTAGAAAATTATATATACAGGCCCGTAGTTAAAATATGTTTTCTAAAAATTTTAAAATATTTTAGAAATTTAATTATTATAATATTTTGATTTAAAATTAAATAAACATATAATTTTTGTAAAGTATTATTTATTTTCTGGAAATCTATAAGTTAAATAAATTATGAAAAAGTTAGAAAATATGAATGTAAGTTATTTTGGAAATTTTGATTTAATTTTTAATGGAATTTAAATTAAGTTTGAAAATATGATAAATTTATGATATTTTGAATTTAAATTAAATTAAAGTGATTTTATATCATATTAATGATTTTTGATAAAGTTGAATGTGAAATGAATGAATATTTATGTTGAAATTTTGAAATATAACTAAAATTGAAAATTTATGAAATTGACTTAAAAGTGAACTTTTAGTTAAGCAAATAAAAATAAAACTAAGTTATATTTGAGAATTTGAAATTAAGTGTTTAGTTGAAATTTAATGCAAGGAATTTAAAATTGAACATTGCAATTTAATAAGTGAATTATTATTAAATCTTGATTTTTGAATGGAAATTTAACTTTATAAAATCATGAACTTGAGGAAAATTAAATGATGTTTATAAATTTGAAAATGTATGATTTTATGAGTTAAAAACGTTTTAAATAAAAATATAATTGGTTGAGAAATTATGTTGAATATTTGGAGTTAGTTGACTGCATTTTTGAAATGCTATTAATTACAATGTAAATGATATTACAGTATTTGTAAATGCTGTAGTTGATGATAATGAACTAAAAAGCTAAATTGAATAAAAAACTATTATAGCAATTTTATAAGTGCTATAATTTATGAATTTAACTAAGTTTATTTGGAATTTAAGTAAACCCTATCACAACATTTTAAAATGTTGTCTTTTGTTAAATTGAACTCTTTTGAATGTATCTTTCCGTAGCATTTTATAAATGCCGCGAAAAGTGGAATTTCACTGTTTTGATAAACGTAAGTGAATAAATGAACTTTGGAAGTTGAAAATTTTGGAAATTTAATAATTTAATTATTGAAAATAATAACTTCATTTTAATTATTAAAAATGATTTTTTTTCTTGAATATAAACTGTTTTGAAATGTGAATTGAAATGGTATTTTAAATTGAACAAAATGAATAATGATTAGAAGTGAATGTTGTTTTGAAAAGGGATGATATTTTGATATATATTAAATGATTGAAATGTGGTTTTGAAAAGATATGATATTTTGATATATTAAAATGATTTGAAAATGGAGTTTTGAAAGATATAACATTCTGATATTAAAATAATTTGAAAGGAAGTGCTGAAAGATAAGATATTTTGAACGAAGTTTTGAAAGGTTATGATATTTTGATATATTAAAATGATTTGAAAGGAAGTTTTGAAAGGATATGATAATTTAATATATTGAAATGGTTAGAAATGACTTGATATTTATTTTGATAAATATTTGAATCGAAAGATATGGTATGATGTTATATTGAAATAGTTTGGAAATAATTTAATCTTTATTTTGATAAAGATTTGGGTTGAAATGATATTTTATTTTGAAGTATAAAATATTTTTTTTAAAGTTATAACTACGGCCTATAATAACGATTGGTTGTTAAAGAGACCGAGATCGGATATTGTCTTATAGCCGGCCAATACCGAAAACCACTTTGACAACTGTGTACGCGGTGGAGATTCCAGAATGAAGTAGGATGGTAGCGACGTTCTCGAGGTATATTACGTGGACCCAACTCCCGTGAGTTGGCATAAATGACTAAAACAGGAGCTATACCGGGCTACACAAAGGGTCGCACCCTTTCATCGAGCATGCTCCATCGAAAACCATTCTGTTACTCATGCGAATCGATATGTGGCGCCACTTTGATTCGGGGTTATTGTTCGAGGTGGGCGGAAGCTGCTGGCTTGCCGTCACCACCGGTCAGGGAGTGCAAATGGTGTATCCACCTTGGCATTGCCTCGCGTGCCGTGTCATCACCTTATAGCGAGCCCACTACGATTTTGATTTTAAAGATCCGACCGCGTTAAGGTTCACCATCCCCTTAACGCTATTTTCTATATGATTATACTTTACTGATTAGACACTACTGTATATAGCGTATATTACTACATAGTAAATAGTTTAACGGAACCTTAGAGGATGGGCGGTCCCAAGCATCTTCTAAGTTACTTGTACTTTTACTACAGTTCACTTGAGTTGGTTTACATTGTATAAGTATGTATGTCCTGACTCGAGTGTTTGTATTTTTTATTTACGCTCGGGTCAGCCTGATTTATTCACAGATTCGGATTCCACTTCTGGAGATTTGAATCGCTGGAGATTATCTGCTTATGCAGTCTTATCTATTTCAGTTCGGTTGTTCTATTCATCTTGTACTTGGTTATCATATTGAAACTTCTGCTGTACTTTATTTCTTCGGTTGTATCTTATGTAACTCTGATATATTTATATAGTAGCTTCATGAACTACTATCTCTTTTACTTCCGCTGCATTATTATTACTCTGTGTCTGTGATCTGTAATTTTTATTTACTGTATATTCTGAGATTTGCCAAATTTTTATTTACAACGCGGTATTTTGAGCAATTCAATTCCGGCATGAGTGTCTACCTATACACTTTTAATGGATGCGAATGGTTGAAAACATCGGGTCGTTACATTAAGTAATTATACTCAAAGATTCACAAATAATTTTTATTATATCAATTAATCTAATTAATTATTAAAAATTAACCATATTAATTAATTGTTAATTAATCCTGGTTAATGACCTTCATTAACCATCCACTACTTCATTAAGTAATTAACTTAGATTAATTACAATTTAAATTATCTTTAATTATCCATTAATCAAAGTCTAATTATTTAATTAATTAACCTTAATTTAAAACATAATTACATAATTAATAGTTCATCAATCATTAATTTAAAAATCTAATTAATGATCTTAATTATAAATTTATTAAACAATATTCATTAATTTCAAATCATTAACTAATTAAATTAATTAACCATTCCTTAATTACTTTGTTAATTAAATAAATTTCCAAAACATTATCTTAATTAATTTAAGATAAAACATTTCTAAATTTTGTTTAAAAACAAAATTTATTTAAAATAAAGTACTTCTGAAAATTACCTTTAAATTCCATTATAAATACAAGTTTTAAAATAAGAATAATTTAAACTTATCGAAGTTTTAGACAATTTAAAACTTTTTAAATTGCAAGACAAACAAGTGTTTGCCTTAGAATTTAAATTTCATAAAAATTTTGAAAACAAAAACTCAATTCAAAATTTTACTAACTTTAATTTATATTTAGTTTAAAACTTCCAAATTTAAACCTTCTTTTAAATTTAAAACTTAATTTAAAATTTAACTTTTAAATTTCCAGATTTAAATAAAACTTCAAATCTTACTCATATTTAAAAGCTTCAGATTAAAATTTTGAAACTACATATTATTTTAAAAAAGTTAAATATTCAAGTTTAAACTTTATTATTTATTATCATCATACTTTTTTTCAAACTGAGATTTTTAAAATTTAAAACTTAGATTCAATTTAAACTTGAATTTGATCCAGGTTTAAATCTTCTCTTCAAAATTTTCAGATTTTAAAAAGTTTAAAAAGCTAAAATACAGTTTTCTGAGAAACTTGAAAACACAGATCAATCATCCCGAGACTCTCCAAAATTTCTTCGAGACAAGTGCTACGCTACTCCGAGTCACCCACCCATCTACTTCGAGTAAACCCAACATCTCCCCTGTAACAACCCAAACCCAAAATACGCACCAGAAAACTCATCGCCGTGCATATGCACGGCGACTCCAGCCACCGTAGGTCGCCATTGATGATCGCCACTCATCAGAATCCATCCTTAAAACACAACACGAACCTCCAATCGATCCTCCACCCAAAAAATCAAAATCGAGTCAGGTTTCTGAACAAAACCTATCAACGGCGAATAATCGCCACTCCGACCACCAGACCATCAACCCCTCCGGCCACGAACTCAACTATATACCACCTACCCATTTCCCAATTATCATAGCACTCGATCCAACCTTCCCTCAAACTGACCCAATTCTTAAACCCATTTAAAACTAGGGTTTAACATGTAAATTTAAAACTGCATCAAATCTAACCAATTTTAATCACTTCTCTGATTTTTCTCAGAATCACTAAACACTTATCTACTAACCAGAAGAAACCCAAGCTTACTCAAGTCATAGATCACAAGAAATTGAACAAATTTCATTTTCAGTTCAAGAACTAACTGCTACTTAAACTAAACTCTAAAAATCCTAATACTTAATTTAAAAATCAAGTTTCAATTAATACTATTGTTTACTGATACTCAAATACAAAATTAATTCGTTTAATTTTGGTTTGAATTAACATGCATCGATGTTTCTGGTTTTATAGAGGCAATCATCCTGTAATTTAACTTACTTACTTAAGTTTTAATTAAAACTTCAGGCAGTCAAACACTTCACTTCATAACTTTTAATTCTAATCTATGATAAGAAAACAATTTTTTTATTTTAAAACCCTGATACTATCACAAATTTAAATAAATTGTAGAGGATTTTTTTAAATGGGAAGATGAATCTGGAATCACAGCAGAGTATAAACAAACATGCATACACAATCATATTTACATCAGGCTTTTATAAACACAAACATTACTAAATTATATCCAACATTTAACATGCAACCTATTTAAATTTTAAGATTTAAAGTTACCCACCTTTATTAAATGCAGAGCTTCTGTTTCCCTCTATTGAAATTTGCAGAAGACAATCTATCTTTCCCCCATTACTTTAAAAACTGATGCATGCTGTTGTTTTAGAATAAGCTTCAATTTTAGGAGATATGTTGATTTGCTTATGGTTTCTCGACTTAAATACTTTCATGCAGAGTACATTCATTTCCAGATTAACAGAATGCAAGCCTGATCCTTTTTTACTTCATGTTGAATTGATATGCAGTTGTGATTCCAGAAACAAGAATGCAGTTGTATGCAAAGCCTATTTGATTTTGAGAATGTTGAATTTAATGAGAGGAAGGTTTGCATGTTATAAACTGATTTGGGTTTGCACAGGTTTGTTTAAGATAGCAAATGCAGGAATTTGAAGATGCAAGATTTTGATTTTTGATATGAAGATGATTTTGATTTTTGAAGAGGTGTTCTTGATTTGGTGTTGAATATGCAGGAATTGTGACAATGAGGAGTTACTGATTTTAGAATTGAAGAGTTTTGAAGTTTCTTTCTGATTAAGGAATGAAAAAACATGTATGAAAGAAAATGCAGGTTTATATAAATGAAATTTTCAGATTTAATTTAATAAAAGAAAAATTAAAACAATGATTTACACTTGTACAAATTTTATACATTTGTCAATTTGTTATGATAACCTTTAAACACTTGTTAAATGAATGTTTAAAACTGCAACACTTATCTCTCTAAAAGTGATTAGTATTAAATTTACAAACTAATGTGTGTGTATTAACCTAATTTTAATTTGTTAGTTTATATTTAAATATGTGTATAAATTTATAAATAAAAACAAACCATGTTAATAAATAAAACTTATACATATAAAAAATTAAAACAATTAAGATTTATACTTGGAATTTTAAATTCAAATTAAATTCAAAATCAAATATTTTCAAATCAGGTTATATATATGAATTCACTTTGGAATAACAACTACAAATTTTATTCAAATCATGTTTATAAAGACAATACACTATTAATATTATTTTTATAAATATCTTATTATTAAATTAAAATTATTTTAAAAGAAATTATATTTTTATCAATAAAATATCTATTTTATTAAGCCATAAAACCTTTTTATTAATTCATTCTAAATTTAAAACTCAAGCCAATTAATTTTAAACATTTAGTATTTTTCTTATCAATTTTAAAATCATATATTTATTTATTAAATAGTTTTAAAAACTCAATACTAACTTATATTAAAATTTCCAAATTATAATGTATATATTAGAATTTTAAAACATGATTCACTAATTAAATTTAAACCAAGATTTTATTCATTTAACTTTGGGAAGCTTAAATATTAAATAAAAACAAATTTTCAAATTACTATAAATATTAGAATTAGAAAAATATGCTTTATTTATTAAAATTAAAATAATGCTAATCTATTTAAAATATAAACCATATATTTATATTGTAAATAGAAATCAATTTATTATTTTTAAAGGATAAAATAATCAATTTAAATATTTATTGAAGAAGATTATTAAATCTATTTGAATTATCAATAACAAAAATATCCATATCTATTTAATTTTTAATACAAATTATTAAATTGATATTGTTTAAAATTCCGGGATATTACAATCCTTCCCCCTCAAAAGAATTTCGTCCTCGAAATTTAAAACAAAGGTAATTTAATAATCTCATTAAAGATTTAATTTTAAAATACAAGCGTATATCAAACATATGCTAACAATCAAAACAACCAATTCAACCAATCAAATAAATCTAATTATCCAGACAAAATTATGGATAAAATTTCTTCGAGTTTCCCCAGGTGTGTGTATATATACACCGGGATACTCGCTCTAGAGAATCCAAACAATCAATACTATGAAGCTACAAAGCTCCCATTCAATTATATCTATAACACTAGACAAGATACCAGACTACAGATGAGTCTGACTCAACAACCAAAAATCCAGAACTGCTGGTTCCAAAACCAGAGATAGATCATACACTACTTCCTCAGAGATGCGTGAAACTTATCGAATCCCAGTTATCCAAACTGGCAATCCAATCCTGTAGATCAAACACTTATTCTCCGAGTTCACAAAAAAGATCTAAAACACTTCAGAGCTAACTTACCCAGTCTTACTCAATTTTATTGCTCCTTTTCAATCGGAGAAAACTTATCCAAAATCAAACCTCCGACTTTAGAATCCAAATTCCTTCGTCTCAAATCCAAAAAACTCTTCGGATGATCCTGATCTGCCTATAACCTTCCTGATCAGCTCAACCTTGTTGATGCTTCTAGAAACAAACTAGACCAATCAACTCAACAAAATGATCTCCTCAAGATCAACCCTACTCTTCATACATCGAAGACAACAACTTCTTCTGTCCAGAAAAGAAAAGAAGATGCACTTCCAAACTGCTTCCGCTGCTCAACTCTGATCCGAAGTAGAGGAGAATGCTGAAGAAGAACACGAGCACAACTCAACAACACACCTCAGAGATATGGTTCAACATATCCATAAGAAACTCAGAAATTTCCCCAAAACTCTGAGCTACTACACCATCTCAATCTCTAGGAACCATTCTTCTATAAAGCTGAACTACCGGTACCATTCCTGTAATTCCATCAGATAAGGAAACTTAATCTTCAGATGCGAACAAAACTCTGGCTTCCTGAAGACATCTAGAAAACTCAAATAACCCAAGAGAACACTCACACAATCGCAAGTCGCTTTTGCGATCCACCAAACCAAATCCAAGGAAAACTGTTCTCCCTTAACCAAATAGAACAGCTTACACCTAACCAGCCAACCCATCGAAGAAACGGGTCTACTTGACTGCTTCTGAACTCCTCTCCAAAAAAACTGCTAAGCTAGAAGATTTCTTACCAACACCGAGAACACTCCAAGCTGCACTGTTGTCACAGATGCCAAAGAATTCCAAATCAAAGCTCTTCGAGAAACTCAAACCTCAAAGCAAACAGAAACACCAGCTGAACACAGCCATAATACTGAAGCAGACTCACCTCCTTAACTTGTTCCAAAGAAAACATCTTCGGGAACATCCATAGTCACTGCATCTCATCACACAGCTACTACTTCCTAAGGTATCAAAATACCATTACTCTCTTCTGCCCAACTGACAGATCCAAACTCTACTCATCCAACTTCAAAGATGGACTCCGAACCTTAACAGGTTACCTTCAGAGATTAATGAAATCCTTCATCACTACAGAACCCACTGGAGATGGTATTAGGTCTATAGTCTCGACAGTTACGCTTCCAACCTCAAACATTCAAACTCCAACCAATGGTAGTCGTGTCACACACACTACTACCCATCTACCTTTATAACTTATATTGGGGAACCTGAACAGGTAACCCAACAGATAGGTAGAAATATATATATATATATAGTTATATATAAAAATTACAAATACGCTGTCTCAAGAAAGACACTACTACAGAGCCTAAGTATTCACTCAACCTAATGCTCTGATACCAGCTGAAACGACCCGACTTTCTAACCACGGAAAATCGCATCATTTTTAAGAAAGAAAGGGATAGAAAAGAGAAAAGAAAGAAGAGAAGAAAGTAACAACATCAGAATCTAAACAGTGGAATGAATAAATTATATTAATAACATAAACATTACATAGTTTACAATCACTATCAGAGTTACACAGATATACATCACATACTAGACAGTTATAAACACTTGTCTAGTTATACAACTCAATACAACACACAAGAACAACTCAGAGAAAATCTACACAACGGAATACTATATATATCTACACGCAGAAGCCTCCTGCTCCATTGCTCCTCCATAATTCGTCAAAGCTAACCTGAATCCCTTGGCTACTCGAAAAAATTTGAGTACCCAAGAGTTTAAGAAAAACAGAATAAACTCCGGGTTAGACATGAGTCTGGTGTGAGTAATAGGTTAAAGTTTCTTAACTTTCAAAAACCTTTTGAAAAGAAAGGTATCACGTAAGACTTTCCACACATAAACATGGAAAAGTTTTTACCTTACACTAACCAAAACATTTGATAGGAAATACGATGGTATTATAATAGTGTCTAGGGTTTTCAAGTAAAATACAAAAATAGTTGGAATGCTTACATCTCACGTTCCAACATAGTTGGGCATAACTAATACGTACGACACTTATGGATTTTGGATTCCATACAATGGAAGGGCTACTGGGGTACCACCCGTCACAGTACGTGGCCTGGATTAAGGTACCGAGGAGTACGCCCGCTCCCCTGCAACACAAGACCGGACCAATTCCTTACTGAACAGTTCTGAAGAAGACAACCCGGTGGTTGTAGCTAGCAACCACCCACACAGCCGAATATAAAGGGACTTCTAGACAGGGGTAAATCTCGCTCTCCAGTGGGGGCTACCCACGAAGCCTTGCTGCACCTCCCCTGTTTTAGCCATTCCCGGTTGATGAGGCTTGATGCTACGATTACCTTTATAGGACACATCACTTAGAATGCTCATCGTCCACCTGACGATGTTTTGAAAGCATTCAATCCATACAAGTTCGTTCCGGGTCCGAACGAAACCGAAGGCATTATCTCGTTACACTCATTTTGGAATCACCCTCAGAGTTAATGACAATAACCCTTGCACTCTGAACCATCATCTCAAACCTATAAGAACTAGTTCCGTCAAACTCATCACGGAATCACCCCCAGAGTTATACTGACGTATAGTCCTTACACCTCGAATCTTCATAAAGCTCCACTTTGATACACGACCTATCGTTAATTTGGATCGATGTGGTTTTCGGATTTCCAAATATGGAAACCCGATCCCGGTCTCATCGAAATCCAAAGCGTGTCTTTTAGGTCCAAGTTGTTTTAAGGGTTAAAACAATTCAATACAGTATCTATATACACACAGATAGATAACTCATAAATCATAATTGATAATCAACATTATCAAATAACAGGTAATCCACATTATCAATATCAAAATAGATAATCCATATATCACCATCTCAATAGATAATCTAAGTTATCATCACAATGCAACCAAGCATTCATACCATACAACATTACTTATCTCATTACTGAGATCACAAAGCATCCAAGACAATCAATGTCATCCATACATATATATAAGCAATGATTTACTCATTACAATATAATTAATTTAAAATGAATTAAATTAACTATCTCTATCTCTAATTAATTTAAAGTGAATTAAATTAATTACTCCATTTTTAATTAATTTAAAATAAAATAAATTAATTACTTCATCAAAATATATCTTGCTTACTCAATCATTTAATTGATTACAATCAATTAATCATTCATTATTAATCACCTTAATTAATCACTCTTGATTAATTACCCTTAATTACACTCATGTAATTATCCTTAATTAATTTCACAAATTAATTATTCTTAACCAAACAATAATTAACCTTTAATTACTTCAATTAATTAATTAAACATAATTAATTACATTAATCCTTAATTAATTACTTTAATTAATTACTTATTATTGATTAATTAATCATAATTAATCAACTTTAATTACATCATTAATTATAATAATTAATGACCTTTAATTATGCTTAATTAATTATCTTCCTAAATTAATTACCTTAAGTAATTAACTTATAATTTTTAGTCATCACAGATTAATTACATTTAGTAATTAGCAAGCTTAATTGGTACATTAAAACAAATTAATTATCCTTTAATTAATTTCTTAATTAATCCCTTGATTAATTACTAAGTAATTTAATCCAAATTACTTCATTCTTAAATATCTCCTCTTAATTACAACCTGTAATTATTAATCAATTACTTAACTAAGTAATTTCCAAATCATTAATTACATACAGCAATTATCTCTAAAATCCAAGTGTTTAAAATTAATTAAACTTAATTAATTAAAAAAACAATCACATTAAACTAAATTAATTACCTTAAGTAATTAATTTATTAACTACTTCATTAAGTAATTATACACAAAAAATTCACAAATAATTATTATTATATCAATTAATCTAATTAATTATTAAAAATTAACCATATTAATTAATTGTTAATTGATCCTGGTTATGACCTTCATTAACCATCCTGTAACTATTTCATTAAGTAATTAACTTAGATTAATTACAATTTAAATTATCTTTAATTATCCATTAATTAAAGTCTAATTATTTAATTAATTAACCTTAATTTAATACATAATTACATAATTAATAATTCATCAATCATTAATTTAAAAATCTAATTAATGATCTTAATTATAAACTTATTAATCATTAATCAATATTCATTAATTTCAAATCATTAATTAATTAAATTAATTAACCTTTCCTTAATTACTTTGTTAATTAAATAAATTTCCAAAACATTAATCTTAATTAATTTAAGATAAAACATTTCTAAATTTTGTTTAAAAACATAATTTATTTAAAACAAAGTACTTTTGAAAATTACCCTTAAATTCCATTATAAATACAAGTTTTAAAATAAGAATAGTTTAAACTTATCAAAGTTTTAGACAATTTAAAACTTTTTAAATTGCAAGACAAACAAGTGTTTACCTTAGAATTTAAATTTCATAAAAATTTTGAAAACAAAAACTCAATTCAAAATTTTACTAACTTCAATTTATATTTAGTTTAAAACTTACAAATTTAAACCTCCTTTTAAATTTAAAACTAAATTCAAATTTAACTTTAAATTTCCAAATTTAAATAAAACTTCAAATCTTACTCATATTTAAAACCTTCAGAATAAAATTTTGAAACTACATATTATTTTAAAATAGTTTAATATTCAAGTTTAAACTTTATTATTTATTATCATCATACTTTTTTTTCAAACTGAGATTTTTAAAATTTAAAACTTAGATTCAATTTAAACTTGAATTTGATCCAGGTTTAAATCTTCTCTTCAAAATTGTCAGATTTTAAAAAGTTTAAAATCTGAAATACAGGTTTCTGAGAAACCTGGAAACACAGATCAATCATCCCGAGACTCCCCTAAATTTCTTCGAGACAAGTGCTACTCTACTCCGAGTCACCCACCTATCTACTTCGAGTAAACCCAACATCTCCCCTATAACAACCCAAACCCAAAATACTTCACCAGAAAACTCATCGCCGTGCATATGCACAGCGACTCCAGCCACCGTAGGTCGCCATTGATGATCGCCACTCATCAGAATCCATCCTTAAAACACAACACAAACCTTTAATCGATCCTTCACCCAAAAAAATAAAATCGAGTGAAATTTTCCAAACCTGAAAACCATGAGTCAGGTTTCTGACCAAAACTTGTCAACGACGAATAATCGCTACTACGACCACCAGGCCATCAACCCCTCCGACCACGAACTCAACTACACACCATCTACCCATTTCCCAATTATCATAGCACTCGATCCAACCTTCACCTTGTTGGGGATGCGGATTAAGGATCTTAAGGCATAAATAACACTAGAGGGGGGTGAATAGTGTTTTAAAGAATATATGAACTATATGACTAAATTAAAAATTTCAACACAAATCTAAACATAATTCTAACACAGAATGATCACAGAACATATAACAAATGCAAATAGTAAAGTAAAGCAAGTAAAAGGAAAGAACACACCGGATTTTATACTGGTTCGGAATCCTCCTACATCCAGTCCTGCACCAAGGCAATATCGTTGTACAGATTTTTGTAAGCCAATATCCAAATTACAACCCTCAATTTCTAACGCCTTGAGAAACCCTCCTATCTCCGAGTCTGGGGTAAACTCTCTTGATTTACGGGACACAAGATCACCCTAATACTTCTTAATAACAATCCTTTTGAATGGATAGACTCTATGGACTTTTTGAATACAAGTTAATCCTATAACTCTGAATAGCACTTTGATCTTTAGTAGAATGATGGAGAATCAAATAAAGAGAGTATCTAAATGATTTCCTATTGAGAATTTGGCAGAATGATGGCACGATCTTGAAAATATGAAGTTTTATGGATATGGAATGGTGGAGAAGAAAGAGTGAAGAAAATAAGAAAGTAGTTGTTAAAAAAATTCGTTTTGGAAGCCTTTATATAGATGCACAACAGTCATAACCATTGGCGAAAGGTTTTTGGACGAATGGACACTTCTTTTGAAAATTGAATTTTGAATCCAACTGTCACCATGTCGACATGGGGTATCCTTATATGTCGACATCCCTCCGTTCAAAATTATAGAGATGTTGTTTTGTAAAGACAATTAAATTTAAAACAAGTTGAAATTTCTCTGAAGCAAATTAAAGTGTTTAAACAATATTTTGAGATAGAGAATGAATATAAAACATTATTTTAAATGTATATATATAATTGATATAGACCGTCAATTATATAAGTAATATTTAAAATCAGAATAAGTTTTGATGTTTTTAAAAATAGAAGTTTTTAAAATCAGAATAGAGGAATATTTCAAGGCTAAAACAAAGTTTGAAAATCTTTTTGAAAACATGATTTTGAAAGCTAAAACATTTTGAAAACAGATTTAAAAACATTTTGAAAAATCTATTCAAACTGAAATTGCAAGAACCTTCCTACAGAGCTCCTCCATAGGACTCGAGAACTTGTACAAAGTAATTTAAATGATTTTGATTTTCGTGGGTTGTAAGCCACTTGTCGTAGATTTGTAAGCTACTTGTCATGGGTTTTCAAGCCACTGGTTTCGACAGAAATTGGGTTCCATCCCAAAAGAAAATTGGAAGAAAGATGAGAGTGCTATTATGAAGTTTTAACAAAATACTAGACACTTATCTTGAGATCTTGAAATCTTGATTCTCTAGAGTCTTGAATCTTGAATCTCTAATCTTCATCTTGATGCTTGAGTCTTTATACCGATCAGTCTTCGATGATACCTGCGTATACTTCCTATATACATATACATATACATATATATATATATATATATATATATATATATATATCTATATGAAAATGTTAGTATATATTTTATAAAGTAAAGTATAATAACTATATAAGGTTGTTGTCATCAAAACATCATCAACTCAGTTCCTAACAATCTCCCCCTTTTTGATGATGACAACCTTTATTTATAAAATATTCTTACCATACCATAACTCCCCCTTACTCCGTGATTTCTTCTTAAAACTACAACTTCCCTTTACTCCACGACTCCCCCTTACACCAAGCACATATATTTTTATAACTTTCTCCCCCTTTGTCATCAACAAAAACTATTAACTACTTAAAAATTCAAGAATGATTAGTATGAACAAATAATATGTATAGAACAAGCATGAAACAATGAGTATAAGTGAACACATTTTAGTTATTACAACATATATAAGAACATACATAAACACAAACAAACAAAACAATTTAAAACAAAGAATAAAATGAAAGTACGCTTCAATGGCGATCCTTAACTATATGAGACTTATGAATCGAACAATTGGGGTAGTGGAGACAAAAGTTTCCACGTTGTTCAATTATGTTTCCATTAGTATCAACAAGGATCTCACCAACGCAAATAACGCTCTCGTCCGTATACATAGGGACTTCGGGTTGAGGTAAAGGTTGATCTTCCTCTTGGTCTTTTTGTGGTTCTTCCATAGGTTCTTCTTCCTCGGATTCCATGGCTTGTGAAGAGTCTTCAATATTAATAGGATTTGTATGGTTATCCATAAGGAATTTTTGTACATTCCTAATAATATTCCCTTTCCTTTGTTGTTCTCTAGCCATCCTATGTTGACTTACTTGAATTTCAGTCATCAATTGAAGGATATCTTTCATCTTCTCTTGGAATTTGATCACTCGAGCGTGCGTAGTCCATTGAAATGGACCAGAATGAGGAGATGTGGGTGAAGTGGGTTCATTAGTAGAAGAGGAGGCCATTATTTTATTGTTTCAGAAGTTATTTGCAGAGAATATTGTGAAGAAAAAGGAGAGAAAACGAAATAAATAGATAAATAACCAAATAACTAACTTTGGAGGGAAATTATATCTTCAATTTTTGTTGGGTATGTCGACATCAGGGGATGGGGCATGTCGACATGTCTTTCAGAAAAAGTGTAATTTTTATTTTTATTGATTATTATATTATATTATATTATTTTATATTTCAGATTTTGAACAAATACCTAATTCTCTTCTAAATTTAGTAAAATTCTGTTCGGTTAATGGTTTAGTTAATATATCAGCAATTTGTTTTTCAGTATTTATATAATCTAGAGTTATTATTTCTTTAGTTATATTATCTCTAAGAAAATGATGTCTTATATTAATATGTTTAGTTCTAGCATGATGAGTTGGATTTTTAGATAGATTTATTGCACTAGTATTATCACAATATATTGGTGATTTACTTATGTTAATTCCAAAATCTTTTAAAGTTTGTTGCATATATATGACTTGTGAATAGGCCAGAGCAGCGGATATATACTCTGCTTCAGTTGTTGACAAGGAAACAGTATTTTGTTTCTTGCTGAACCAGGAAACCCGTGAATGTCCTAGAAAGTGACAAGTTCCACTTATACTCTTTCGATCTGATTTACAACCAGCATAATCAGCATCACAATCTGATATTAAGTCAAAAGTATTATTTTTAAAATAAAATAAACCATAATCTAAAGTGTATTTTACATATTTTAAAATTCTTTTAACAGCTTTTAAGTGAGTTTCTTTAGGTTGTGATTGGTATCTTGCACAGAGACAAACACTATGCATAATATCAGGACGACTCGCTGTTATATAGAGTAGCGAACCAATCATTCCCCTATATAAAGTTTGATCAATATCTTTTGATTTATCTTCTTTACTTAAACCTACATTTGTTGACATTGGAGTTGGTTTCCCACTAGAGGTGCTTAAACCAAATTTATTGATTAAGTCTTTAGCATATTTTTCTTGACTTATGAAGATTCCATTTTCTAGTTGTTTGATTTGAAGCCCTAAGAAGAAACTTAATTCTCCCATTTGACTCATTTCAAATTCTTTAGTCATTATATCTGAAAATTCTTTATTCATTATGTTATTAGTTGATCCAAAGATTATATCATTTACATATATTTGAACCAGTTGAATATCTTGATTATTTCTTTTAATAAAAAGTGTTGTATCTACTTTACCAATTTCAAAACCAGATTGAAGCAAATAAGATCTTAGTCTTTCATACAGGCTCTAGGAGCTTGCTTTAGACCATATAGAGTTTTCTTTAACTTGTATACATGGTTTGGAAATTTATTATCTTCAAAAAGTGGAGGTTGTTCAACATAAACATCTTCTTTTACAAAACCATTTAGAAAGGCACTTTTAACATCCATTTGATATAATTTGAAATTATTATAATTAGCAAAAGCAAGTAGAATTCTTATAGCTTCTAATCTTGCTACGGGGGCAAAGGTTTCATCATAGTCAATTCCTTCTTCTTGAAAATAACCTTGCGCGACTAAACGAGCTTTATTTCTTGCGACCACACCGAGTTCATTCATTTTATTTTTATAAACCCATTTAGTTCCAATTATACTTTTATCCTCAGGTTTAGGAACAAGTTCCCATACATCATTTCTGGTAAATTGATTCAATTCTTCTTGCATAATAAGAATCCATGAATCATCAGACGATGCTTCCTTTGGATTTTTAGGTTCAATTGTTGATATAAAGGCTACATTACTCATACTATTTAATTGATTTCTAGTTCTTACTACAGATTCAATATTTCCTAAAAAAAATTCTATAGGATGATCTTTTGATATTTTAAATCTCTTATTAGGTTGATTTATTTCGCTAATAGTTTCATTAGATTGATTTAAATTTATAAGATCTTCTTCATCATCTATTTGTATAATATCTTTAAAATTTTCATCAAAAGATACATGCATAGTTTCTTCAATAGTATTAGTTTTTAAATTAAAAACTCTAAATGCTTTGCTTCTATTAGAATAACCAATAAAGAATCCTTTATCAGGTTTTGGTTCAAATTTATCTAAATTATCTTTTGTATTATGTATAAAACATTTAGTCCCAAAGACTTTAAAATAAGCAACTATAGGTTTCTTATTATAAAGTAATTCATATGGAGTTTTATTTGTTAATGGTCTAACTAAAATTCTATTTAATATATAACAAGCTGTAGCAACTGCTTCAGTACAAAAATGTTTAGGTAAATTACTATCAGAAAGCATTGTACGAGCACACTCTTGAATCGTTCATTCTTACGTTCTACTACTCCTTTTTGTTGTGGAGTTCTTGGAAATGAAAAGTTGTGAGTAATTCCCTTTTGAGTACAGAAATTCTCAAAATTTTCATTTTCAAATTCACCATCGTGATCACTTCGAATAGTTTTAATTTTGAAAGAATGTTGTTTTTGAATTCTTTTAGAAAAGTTTTTAAATATTTCAAAAGCATCACTTTTATGTTTTAAAAAGATTGTCCAAGTATATCTTGAATGATCATCTACTATAACAAAAACATATTTACAATGGTTAATTGATTGAACTTGAGATGGACCAAATAAATCTAAATGAAGTAATTCTAGAGAACTAGAGGTAGAAATAGCATCTTTTAATTTAAATGAACTTTTCTTAAGTTTTCTTAATTAAAAAGCATCACAAATACTATCTACTTTAAAGTTTAACTTAGGTAGACCTCTAACTAAGTCAAGTTTTGATAGCCTAGATAATAATTTGAAATTCAAATGGCCAAATCTTTTATGCCAAATCCAAGGGTCACTTGTATTAGCCAAAAGACTAGATTATCATTTGAAATTTTCATACTAAGGATATAGATATTTTTCTTCCTAATACCTTCAAAAATTATATTAGACTTATCATCTTCAATGTGACATTTATCTTTTCCAAATTTAATTTTAAAACCTTTATCACAAAGTTGACTTATACTAAGCAGATTATGTTTTAAGTTCCTAACTAATAAAACATCAGAAATAAGTAAAGTTTTAGAGTTACCGACATTGCCGATGCCAACCACATATCCTTTAGAGTTGTCACCAAAATTGACTAATCCACCATCTTGATACGTAATGTCCTTGAGTATCTCGGGATTTCCAGTCATGTGCCTTGAACAGCCACTATCAAGTATCCATTTATCTTTCTCAATTTGCACAGTTTGTCCATTGGGTGTTGATTCGTCAAAAGCGATATAACATGTCTGTCCTTGCATAACACAACAATTCTGTAGATAACTTGATTTTTCAAAATAACTATATGCAGACTTATGATACTTTGATGAAATGCATAGATTCAAAACAGCTTTAACACAATTTTCCAAAAATGCCATTTTTATATTTTTCAAGTTTCAGATTATGAAAACAATGAAAACCTCACTCTGATACCAATTGTTGGGGATGCGGATTAAGGATCTTAAGGCATAAATAACACTAGAGTGGGGGTGAATAGTGTTTTAAAGAATATATGAACTATATGACTAAATTAAAACTTTCAACACAAATCTAAATAGAATTCTAACACAGAATGTTCACAGAACATATAACAAATGCAAATAGTAAAGTAAAGCAAGTAAAAGGAAAGAACACACCGGATTTTATACTGGTTCAGAATCCTCCTACATGCAGTCCCGCGCCAAGGCAATATCCTTGTATAGATTTTTATAAGCCAATATCCAAATTACAACCCTCAATTTCTAAGGCCTTGAGGAACCCTTCTATCTCCGAGTCTGGGGTAAACTCTCTTGATTTACGGGATACAAGATCACCCTAATAGTTCTTAATAACAATCCTTTTGAATGGATAGACTCTATGGACTTTTTGAATACAAATTAATCCTATAACTCTGAATCACTTTGATCTTTAGTAGAATGATGGAGAATCAAATAGAGAGAGTATCTAAATGATTTCCTATTGAGAATTTGGCAGAATGATGGCACGATCTTGAAAATATGAAGTTTTATGGATATGGAATGGAGGAGAAGAAAGAGTGAAGAAAATAAGAAAGTAGTTGTTAAAAAAATTCGTTTTGGAAGCCTTTATATAGATGCACAACAGTCATAACCATTGGCGAAAGGTTTTTGAACGAATGGACATTTCTTTTGAAAATTTAATTTTGAATCCAACTGTCACCATGTCGACATGGGGTATCCCCATATGTCGACATCCCTCGGTTCAAAATTATAGAGATGTTGTTCTGTAAAGACAATTGAATTTAAAACAAGTTGAAACTTCTCTTAAGCAAAGTAAAGTGTTTAAACAATATTTTGAGATAGAGAATGAATATAAAACATTATTTTAAATATATATATAATTGATATAGACCGTCAATTATATAAGAAATATTTAAAATCAAAATAAGTTTTGATGTTTTTAAAAATAGAAGTTTTTAAAATCAGAATAGAGGAATATTTCAAGGTTAAAACAAAGTTTGAAAATCTTTTTGAAAACATGATTTTGAAAGCTAAAACATTTTGAAAACAGATTTAAAAACATTATGAAAAATCTATTCAAACTGAAATTGCAAGAACCTTCCTACAGAGCTCCTACATAGGAATCGAGAACTTGTACCAAGTAGTTTAAATGATTTTGATTTTCGTGGGTTTGTAAGCCACTTGTCGTAGGCTTACAAGCTACTTGTCGTGGGTTTGTAAGCCACTGGTTTCGATAGAAATTGGGTTCCATCCCAAAAGAAAATTGGAAGAAAGATGAGAGTGCTATTATGAAGTTTTAACAAAATACTAGACACTTATCTTGAGATCTTGAAATCTTCATTCTCTAGAGTCTTGAATCTTGAATCTCTAATCTTCATCTTGATGCTTGAGTCTTTATACTGATCAGTCTTCGATGATACCTGCATATACTTCCTATATATATACATACATAGATATATATATATATATCTATCTATTTATATGGAAATGTTAGTATATATTTTATAAAGTAAAGTATAATAACTATATAAGGTTGTTGTCATCAAAACATCATCAACTCAGTTCCTAACACACCTCAAACTGACCCAATTCTTAAACCCATTCAAAACTAGGGTTTAACACTGAAATTTAAAACTGCATCAAATCTAACCAATTTTAATCACTTCTCTGATTTTTCTCAGAATCACTCAACACTTATCTACTAACCAGAAGAAACCCAAGCTTACTCAAGTCATAGATCACAAGAAATTGCACAAATTTCATTTTCAGTTCAAGAACTATCTGCTACTTAAACTAAACTCTAAAAATCCTAATACTTGATTAAAAATCAAGTTTCAATTAATACTATTGTTTACTGATACTGAAATACAAAATTAATTTGTTTAATTTTGGTTTGAATTAACATGCATGGATGTTTCTGGTTTTACAGAGGCAATCATCCTGTAATTTAACTTACTTACTTAAGTTTTAATTAAAACTTCAGGCAGTCAAACACTTCACTTCATAACTTTTAATTCTAATCTATGATAAGAAAACAATTTTTTTTATTTCAAAACCCAGATACTATCACAAATTTAAATAAATTGTAGAGGATTCTTGTAAATGGGAAGATGAATCTGGAATCATAGCAGAGTATAAATAAACATGCATACACAATCATATTTACATCAGGCTTTTATAAACACAAACATTACTAAATTATATCCAACATTTAACATGCAACCTATTTAAATTTTAAGATTTAAAGTTACCCACCTTTATTAAATGCAGAGCTTCTGTTTCCCTCGATTGAAATTTGCAGATTTCAATCTATCTTTCCCCCATTACATTAAAAACTGATGCATGCTGTTGTTTTAGAATATGCTTCAATTTTAGGAGATATGTTGATTTGCTTATGGTTTCCTGACTGAAATTCTTACATATAGAGTACATTCATTTCCAGATTAACAGAATGCAGACCTGATCCTTTTTTAATTCATGTAGAATTGATATGCTGTTGTGATTCCAGAAACAAGAATGCAGTTGTATGCAAAGCCTATTTGATTTTGAGGATGTTGAATTTCATGAGTGGAAGGTTTGCATGTTATAAACTAATTTGGGTTTGCACAGGTTTGTTTTAGGATAGCAAATGTAGGAATTTGAAGATGCAAGATTTTGATTTTTGATATAAAGATGATTTTGATTTTTGAAGAGGTGTTCTTGATTTGGTGTTGAATATGCAGGAATTTTGACAATGAGGAGTTACTGATTTTAGAATTGAAGAGTTTTGAAGTTTCTTTTTGTTTAAGGAAATGAAAAAACATGTGTAAAAGAAAATGCAGGTTTATATAAATGAAATTTTCAGATTTAATTTAATAAAAGAAAAACTAAAACAATGATTTACACTTGTACAAATTTTATACATTTGTCAATTTGTTATGATAACCTTTAAACACTTGTTAAACGAATGTTTAAAAATGCAACACTTGTCTTTCTAAAAGTGATTCGTATTAAATTTACAAACTAATGTGAGCATTAGCCTTATTTTAATTTGTTAGTTTATATTTAAATATGTATATAAATTTATAAATAAAAAAACCATGTTAATAAATAAAACTTATACATATAAAAAATTAAATCAATTAAGATTTATACTTCGAATTTTAAATTCAAATTAAATTCAAAATCAAATATTTTCAAATCAAGTTATGTATATGAATTCAATTTGAAATAACAACTACAAATTTTATTCAAATCCTGTTTATAAAGACAATACACTATTAATGTTATTTTTATAAATATCTAATTATTAAATTAAAATTATTTTAAAAGAATGTAACGACCCGCCTTTTTGGACAGTTTAAACCGACGATCAAATACACATGCCGATTCCAAACCATTCAAAAGGGAAGATGGTTATTGGGGTAAATAAGAAAAGAAAAGAAAGAGAAATAAAGGAAATGAAACAACAAAGAATCTCGCAGCGGAACGATAAAATATAATAATCATATAAACAGTTCATGAAGTTATTTACTATACATTGATCATTATTTATACAACATTTATCAGAGTTATACATGTACAACAGAACAATTAAATAATGCAGCAGACAACATGATGCACAGATAATAATAGAAATAGTGTACCAAATCTTCGTCTTCGTCCTCCAGAATAATCTTCAAAAATCTGAAAACTCAGGACTGACCCGAGCGTAATGAAAAGACAAAACACTCGAGTCAGGACTAAAATATCCTCATGAAAGTTAAATCAATCGTAAATAAATATGAGTGTAACGGCGTCAGAGATGTTTACGGGGTTTGACATCTCATATCCAGTGTCATCGTGCATGCAAGAACTTAAAAGATGTTACGGGATTTTCCATCTCTCAAGGATCCGTTAAACTATCTACTATGTAGTAATGTACGCTAAGTAGATAATGCCTATCAGTAATATAAAGTATCAAAATAGCTTTAAGGCGTTACCATAATCCCCCTTAACACATTTTTATAATGTCATAGTCTATACAGCACCGTAAACTGGTGGTTATCAGAGGGTACCCCATAGGTATAACACAAAACAAAACGTAGTGGTCGCGAATAGGATAATCTGTATGACAAGGTACATGAGGCGATACCAACTAGGATACTAGTAGTTGCGTGATCCGGAATGATGTTGAGCGTAGCCAGCAGCTACCCCAACACCGCAAAACAACACTCCTAAATCAAGGGGTGCGCCCAAATCGCATCACAAATGTAATAGATATGGTATCGAAGAAGTGTGTCCGCTAGAGGTGGCGAACCTCAATGGCCCGGCGCGGCTCCTGTTTTAGTCATGTCAGGGGTCATCCAATAATCATTCTCTTTCTTCAGTCAACGCGTTCACCAAACCATCCACTTCATTCTGCATCAACACTCCGCGTATAATAGTTATTAAAGTGGTTTTCGGTATCGACAGAGAGTATGTCCATATCCGATCCCGGTCTCTTTAACAACTATGTATTATTACACCGTTGGCTCTTTTATATTTCAAATCGATTCATAATTGATATCAAAATATCATATTCGATTCAAAAATCAAATCCATTTCAAATATCATCGTATCTATTCAAATGTACGATTTCGTTTCAAAAATCAATTTTCGCATCAATATCTCCTTTCGATTTCAAAGTCATTTCGAATTTCAATTTAGGCTGCAACTTCATTTAACCAATTCGCATTTACATTCAAGATTTAAACATAAACATTTCACCTTATTTACCTATTTGAAATTTTAGAAAATAGTTTTAAGTGGTTTAAAAATAGTTTAAATAATTAAAATACTTAAAATACTTAAAATCTTTAAAAATAGATTTAAAATAGATAAATTAGTTTAAGATAATTTAAATTGGGTTAAGTAGATTAAAAATAGATTAAAATAGTTTAAGTATTCAAAAGTGATTTATATAAATGAGTAATTTGGAAAACAAAATAAAACAGCTTCAAAACCAAACCATTTCAATTATAACTTCCCAATTCAAATCAATTTCAATTTCCTTCTACCGATTCAATTTCGATTTCAATTCAAATCAATGTCAATTTTTACTTCAAATTAATTCAATTCTACATTCCCCTTTAATTTATTCAATTTCAATTTATATCGATTTTTAGCTTGTTTTTTCCAAATATCAATTTTTAACACTTAACAAAATTATCCTTCAATGTTCAAATTTAAATCCCAAATTTCAAATATGATTTAATTTCAAGCTCAATTTCAAAATATCATTTTTATATCACTTTAACTTGGTAATATTCAAAGCTTGAATTAAGGTTAAATCTTTAAACAAATCAATTTTCGAAATTCAATCAAATCCCACTTTTTAAATTTCAAAGTCTCGACTTATATTATTTAACTATTCTTTTAACCAAAATTTATTTCAACATTCCAAACTCAATTTTTCGATAAATTCGATTTCTATAAATTTATTTCTATTTATAACCTTTACATCAAAACATTTAAATAAATTTCAAATCGACGATTTTAAAAATTATTAATTTAGCCAATTCGGTGTCCGTATATAATTTTCTATCCTATGGCCAAGTAATTATTTATTTCAATTAAATGTCAAGGATGAATATATATCACTTAAATCAAATCACGGTGTCATATGTATGCATAACAGTATATATAAGCAAATAAACATCCAAACATTTAACTATCAACCAATAACATCCACCGACATACATCATCCAATAGGCAATACAATTCATGGTAATTTCATAGTTATCAATGTCAGGTAATTTAATCACAATTCAATTTCAATTTCAGTTTAACTATCAATTTAATTTTCAATGGTTAATTCAAATGACAATCTATATGACAATTAAATTCTATCAAACAACGACAAATAAAATTCATATCACTTCATACTATCAAATTTAACTAGCACAAAGATATTTAGTGCGTTGTGAGCGTTATAAAACACTCACCTTGATTTCATTGAAGTTCCAACGTTTTATTTCGAATAAAATTAAACGAGCGTTTAATTTTACCCGAAATTTTCTCTAGCTCCAAACAATTCCAATCCAATTCCATCGTGTAGTGCTCGATGAAACGAAGACAACGCAACTTGTTTCGCCGAATTCCGACCTCGTATGGAAGAGTTACAATGTTTTAAACATTATACAATCATTAATATATAATCAATTAACAATTTATATTATTATCAAACCTAAACAATTTGGGCCGCATGATCCAAATCTCCTGCATCCAGGCCGTGCGCGTTACTCTTTCTCCTCCCCCTCTTTCGTTCGCGTGAGAAACAGCCCAATGCCGCCCGTATGCCCTAATACACGCACCCAACTCCGTCGACATCTAGCTCGATCAGGATGCTCCATTCCAAAGCCCATCTCGTGCTCGACACTCGGCCGCAACGCCATGGAGCTCGGCCCTCCCTAACGTCTCGATTTGCGTGCGCAATTACAGGTCTTTGGACGAGATTTGCCGTTGATTCAAAGCTCCAAACACTATCATAGCCGTTAAATACCTAGATCTCACTCACCTCTACAAGTTTCATGTTCGAAGATTGTTGAATAGATTGATGGATTTGAAGAGATTAGAGGAGAAAGGTTGAAAGTTTCTGGCCGTGCATCAGGTAGGAGGCGGCGGCTGATGGATAAAACCCTAGTTTATTTTCTTTTGCAAATTTATGAAGACAAGGGGCTATTTATAGGAAACGGCGAATACTATTCATCCGACTTTTCCAAACTCCAAATTTCGCATGGTAACTAACGTTCCTAGGGTTTATCCCGCGTTCCGGACACAATGGAATAGGTTTCGGAAGCTAATTCTATCATTTGTGCGAGTTACGACAATAAACGATCAATTTCAAATTAAACCGATTAAACGATTTTCTAGGCGTTTTGGCTTGCTCCGGACAAACGGTAAATCCGATTGACACAAAATTTGAAACCTTACAATAATATGACGTTAAGGATCCGATGAAACTGGTTTCGTTGAAATCCGAGACTGTTTGAAAAATGGCTATTTTAACTCGTCAAATTAATATTTAAACAATTTCGATGCGTTTCGAGCTGCCACGGTCAAACGAAAACTTCGATTGTTACGAAAATTGAAATCCGATAATAACGAACTATTACGGATCCAATGGAACTAGTTTCGTCCAATTCTGAGACTGTTCGAACATTGGCTATTTTTTAGTCGATAATTAAATATTAAAATATTCAATTTTCACAAATAAATTTAAAATTCAGTTTTAAAATTTCTATAACATTACTATAACTCCAATATGATAAAATAAAATTTTACAAATCATTTTTAATCATATTAAACCCGTTATTCAACTATCCAATAAATTCCAATTTTAAAATCTTATTAACTCCATTATAATCCCGATATAACTTATATTCACTTTGGAAACCAATTTGAATCATATTAAATCAAATTTCAATTATTCACTCTATTTTCATATATTAAATTTCAATATCAAATTAATCATATCAAATTCGAAATTTAATTATTCAAACATTTGTAATATTAAATTTAACAAATTTGATTATTCTTAAATCACTATCTTTTGAAATATTCAAAACGAACTTATAAAATTTAACAAATTCAAATTACAGAACAACCATTTTCATTAAAACAGTTATTCAATTCCCGTTATTCAATTATTCAATAAATTCCAAATATTAAATTTAAACAATTTATTTGTTCAATATTTGATGGATTTCAATAATGGATTTTTAAATAAAAATTTCATTATCAGTCGATCTACTATATTACATCAGATGAATTCCACATTATTATTTAACTATAGTTAGAAATAATGCACTCAACTAATATATAAACTTTCATTTCAATTGCAATTGGTTCGCAAATTCAATTCGACTAACTAAATGAATAGGTAACTTAAATAATTATCACCGTTAACTTTTAATTACTTATAAGTTTATTATTTACAAACAAGTGTCACAATTACCTATACAATACAAATTCATTCAATTACCTTTGACTACATATTATTTCAATTGATTTGGGATTTCATTCAATTCATAAATAATTTACTTAGATAATTTTTTTTGCATTTCATTCTAGTTATTATTATTCCAAACGACTTACAATTTTTTCTCTAACACTAAATCACGAAATCTTATTAAATTTAGCTATTTTAATTATCAAAAATTTATGGGCCGTTACAAAGAAATTATATTTTTATCAATAAAATATCTATTTTATTAAGCCATAAAACATTTTTATTTATTCATTCTAAATTTAAAACTCAAGCCAATTCATTTTAAGCATTTAGTATTTTTCTTATCAATTTTAAAATCATATATTTATTTATTAAATAGTTTTAAAAACTCAATACTAATTTAAATTAAAATTTCCAAATTATAATGTATATATTACAATTTTAAAACATAATTCACTAATTAAATTTAAACCAAGATTTTATTCATTTTACTTTGGGAAGCTTAAATATTAAATAAAAACAAATTTTCAAATTACTATAAATATTAGAATTAGAAAAATACGCTTTATTTATTAAAATTAAAACAATGCTAATCTATTTAAAATATAAATTATATATTTATATTGTAAATAGAAATCAATTTATTATTTTTTAAGGATAAAATAACCAATTTAAATATTTATTGAAGAAGATTGTTAAATCCATTTGAATTATCAATAACAAAAATATCAATATCAATTTAATTTTTAATACAGATTATTAAATTGATATTGTTTAAAATTCCGGCATATAACAATATATCCTGCTATAAACCCTAGCAGCCTCTGTTCCTCATTTCTACACGTTCTATTCACCTCCTCTCTCAAATGGAAGACAAACCCTAATCCCAATTACAATCCCAAATCAAATCCAAAGCTGAAATTTTAAACTCCACAAAATATAGCAAATTATATATGGATTTGAAGCTCTCGACAAACGCATGTCAGAAAATATAATTCGTTTTTCAATTTGAGGTTCGATGTGGCCAGGAATCGAGCAAACATTTTCGGTCGTTCATCGCGCATCGATGAACGGTGTCAGATCGTCAAATCCTTCTGGGTATTGCAGAGGGGACTGAGGGGAGTCGATCTATGTGGTTAGTTTGGCGAGTTGATGGTCAGATTTGCGGCAAATCACGAATTAGGGTTTCAAAGGATTAGTGGCGGCTCAGCGTTCATGGTGATCGGAGAACCTGCGCGAGGCCATGCAAGGGGCGACCGATCTTGGGCGTTTCAACGGTGAACGTTGATCAGAGTGGAAGTGGCCATAGTGGCCACAACGCTCGCAACTCGTGGAGACGGCAGTGTTTTCGTGTGCGACCTGATATTGTGCGTGTTGCGTGTTGAAGGGAGATGGGATGTTACATTTAATAAAATTGGAAAATAATTCTAATTCTAGAAAAAATTTCTAGGTCTTAAATTTTCGAAAAATTTCGAAAGATTCTCCTTTGTGCGGATACGTTCGAAAAATAATGATATCAATAACTACAACATATATATATATATATATATATATATATATATATATATCATATTTCAATAATTACGCATTCCAAACCATGGGAAAACAATATAATATCGCTATAAAACCATAATCCGAAAACGTACCTATTTGTCAGGCAAACAAACTTTATTTTGTAAAACCAAAAGCAGTAGTTATTGTTTCCATAACCTATATTTCACTTACATAATCCAAAGAGTTAAAACAACGTGAAATAATAATATTTCAGTTGTTTCAAATCAATAGCACAAACAACATACAATATATCACAATCATATGCAAACAAAATAATACAACAATCATAGGCAACAAAGAATCCATCACACATCCATAACAACCAAAACTAATGGTTTGCCCAGCTTTAGAACTTTTAATCATACAAGGGTGATAAATAAACTAATAAGTGTACCTAATGCTCAGCAGTCTCAGATAATTACTTAATAGATTATTCATACAACCTCAAACATTTAGAGGTATTCTTTCCCAAACTTCCTAGCAGCCAAACAACAAGAATTTTAAATTTACTTAAGTTTATTCTACTGGTTTTTTTCCTCATTATTTACCTTTCCATTTATTCATATATATAAAGATCAACCACTTACATAATTTGTTTTCCATTAAAGATTTAAGTCATTAATGAATCATTTCATAAAATATTATTTAAGCTCCTACTACCATACCTAAGTTTATATTAATTCTGTTAAAGAATAAAAATTTAAGTTTTTGGCATTCACTCTTGAAGCGAAAAAATATATTTCAATATATCTAAAAATTCAACTAAAACATTTAACCTCATTCACTTAGTAATAATATAAGATATATTTAAACATCCTCCTAGCATTTTGCAAGGATTTTCCAAAAAGTTTAAACAATGTTAGAAGTTTATATCAAACATTATGATAAGCTTTTTTTAAACAAAGTTCCTTAAATTCGATAATTTATCAGACTCATTATTTTAAAGTAAGTATAAACTCTAGATTATTAAACTGAAACTAATAGTATACTCAAATCTAACATTAAATATCTATATCAAAGTACAAAATTTCATATCTTCATAATAAATTTTAAACATTTGTTTTAAAATGAATATTCAAATCATGGAAAAACGTTTATTATGGTTTAATACAAAATTCGAATAGTAAATCAACCTATAAATTTACTATTAGAACTTTGAAATCAAGTAAATATTTCAAACCATACTTCCAAAATAGAGATTCAAATTTATTTGTTAATTATATTATTATAAATAAACTTCGCAAATCAATTTTTTTTTTCCATTTATATAATATCTTTAAATTACACATTCAAAGAAACTTAAATAAATTTTACTTAAAATATTTGTTTGAAAACTTCATTTGCAAATCAATTATCTTTAATACTTTACGGAAAATTCATCTATAAAATTTCTTTCTTCGTTTATAAATACCATTAAAGTTTTTAAATAGCATCTTTATGAATATATGTAAACTATTTGAAAAAAATTATTTACATCATTACTTATATTTAAAAAGAATTTAATGGAAACCTTAAATCCATTATTTATAAATTTTATTAGTTTTAAATCCCAAAATTCTTTTAAACAACATTAATAAAGCAGCAATCATTAATTTTAAATATGTTTTATTTAATTAATAACTTCTCAAAATATTTACAACACTAATAATTCACTATTAAACCATGTTGTACATAAATAAACAATAATTTAAACATTTTAAAGTATTTAGAAATGAAAAAATAAACAAAATATATTTTATATAATACTTCATCAAAATATTTTTATAACTCGATGTTTTTATCCTCGTTCTTACAGACTCTGGTCGTATGTTGATCAGGCGTAAGAATAGAAATCTCCAAGTATTTAGTAGACCAGTTTCAACACCTAGTGAAAAATACATAAAACAAGTATGAAAAGTACTGCTCAAAATCTGATGTCAAACGATGATGTTACGGTAGCAGTGGCCCGTTGCTGATCCAATGTTTATGAAATGGACACAAAACTTTACAAAAGAACCTTCACTTCTGGATTCTAGAAAAATGTAACGACACGATTTTTCGACACCCAAAAATCGACATCAATACGTCCACTGTATCAAATGCCGAACAATCGAATGCCGAAAAACCAAATCATTAGGGTTAAAGAAGAAGGAGGTAGAAGAAGAAATAGAAACAACATCAGAATCTCACAAACACAGCGGAACAATACATAATAGATAAATGACTAGTCTTTAAACAAAAAAGAACTATATCAGTTTTATACATTACATCATCAGAGTACATCACAAATCAATAACACATTCAGGACAGTTATAACAACTTGCCCTCCCAAATCTGAATATACAGTTTACACCGCACAGCGGAATATGCATCATGTATGTATGATACGTCTTGCCATCCAGCTCGTCTCCTGAGCTCCACAGCATCCTATCCTGCATTTATAATACTCGGTCTGCCTCGAGCATTATAATAAAACAATACCCAAGTCAGTCTGGAAAACCAGCGTGAGAAAACACACTTAATTGGATTAGTAAAGTTTCCAAAATTCTTTGAAATCAAAGGTATCTCATAAGACCATGCCACAAATAAGCATGTTGGGTTTTTACCTTACTATAACCGAAACATTTTTATCAAATTCGTCTCATATTATTATAGTGTCTATAGAAAGTAAAATTGAATCTAGCTGAAATGCTTGCATCTCACGTTTCAGTAATAACTAGGCACAATCAAAACCGTATAAGCGCTTATTGGAGATTGGATTCCATACAATGGCAGGGCTATTGAGGTACCGCCCGTCATAGTACGTGGTCTAGATCACCGTACCGAGGATCCACCCTGATCCCCTACAACGCAAGACCAGAGCTACCCCTTGCTGGATAGTCCGATAATATCACCCCACGGTTTGGATCAGCAACCGCCCACACTGTCGAAATAAGGGACATCTAGGCAGGGATGACCTTACCCTAATTGGTTGCTAGCCACTTAGCCTTGCGTGCACCTACCCTGTTTTAGCCATTTCCAGTTAATGAGGCTCGAGGCTATGCATGACCTTTTTAGCACACATTTACTTAGAATGCTCATCATCCTCCTTACGATGTTCTGATAGCATTCATCCATACAAGTCCGTTGTGGGTCCGAACGGAACCGAAGGCGCTACTCCTACTACATCCATTTTAGAATTACCCCCAGGATTAGTACGATTAGCCCTTGCACTTCAATGCTCCATCTTCGACTCCAAGCTCTTGTCTTCCTCGCGAAAACGTTCAAACCGGATCGTAGTGGTTTTCGGGAAATTAACCCCGAACCTGGTCTCTTTGAAATGATCAGCGCATTGGAAAATATTGATATTCAATTATTTAACTATCAAACAACATTCACAAATGATCATCAGGCCTTAATAATTTCCCAAATTCTTTATTTTAAAATATCTTCGCATGATATTTCTCTACACTTCAACCCTTTGAAACAGTTTTCAAATCACTTTCCTCTCGTAGAATAAATTTCCCAATATTGTTTATTTCCATTGAAAATCACCAAGTCTAAATAATTTAGATTTTAAAATAATTTAATCACTTTATCCAAAAATGTATATACTTTAAAACACTTAAAATAAAACTATTTAAAACACCTTATTAAAAATATATACTTTAAAACACTTAAAATAAAACTATATAAAACAATTTACTAAAAAATATATGCCAATTTTTCATGTAAAACTTAAGCCAAAACTAATTTTAAAATAAAGGTTATTCTATAAGGTATAAATAATAAATAATTATCTTTTAAATCAAAATACTAGTTAACCTTTAAAATAATTTACTTACATAATTAACTTAATAAATATTTACCTTCAATTCTTTTAAAAACCGCTAAATAATAATTTCTTTCTAAAATAATCTTTTAAAACCACTTTAAAGCCTCTAACTTCTACTTAAAAATCTGCTTTGAAACATACTTGGCTTTTTAGGAAAAATACACCTTCCATTCCACACCTTTAAAATAAAACCACTATTTATTTTTAAATCTAATTACCCATTCCTTTATAAATTCCTACCGTGAATTTATACTTCCAAATGTCCACTGATATCTTATTTCACTTTATAAACCTAGTTTATAAATTCCATAGTCTCATCCTCCTTTTAAAACACAGTTTCAAACATTAATCAATTTCCAAATTGATTTCCAAATTTACTCCATTTTAAAAATAAATTCCTTTACTTATCCAATTTATTTCAAACCCATTAATGTAAGATTTAGCTTCTTTATCATGATTTAAATTCTTATTTAAACTGTAAGTACCAATTTCGTGCTTTTCCAAATTTCTTCATTTCTTTTCCAAACAAATTTAAATCTTGAATTTAAAAATAAATTCTTTATTCCTTTAAATAATATCACTTAAGTTTAAAAATTCACTTATTATATTTCTTCAAAAATCTTTTTCCCATATTCAAAATTTATTCGATAGGATTTAAAATCAAACCTTTATCCCTTTCCCAATTTTATTCCGTAAAATTATTTGAATTCACTATAATTATTTTACTTAAAATTTCCCTTTTTATTTCCTTTAAAATTCCAAACTATATATATATATATATATATATATATATTTCTCAATACTAATATATATTCAACTAAGCCATAGCATCCAATAATTTCAGTTTTCAATATAATCAATATAATCCATCATCGATTGTCATATAAATCACATTACCGAATACCAAATAAATTCAACATTTGAGGAATCCAGTTGGATCCCTCCAGCCTATTTCCCTGCATCTACAGATGTTAGCATAACAATTTAAAATACCAATCCCGCTTCAAGGTAGGATATCGCGGTATAAAGGGTCATCTGCTATTATGTGGAGCGCATTGGGTCTCATCCGCTGTATAATGTGAGAAATCAATCACTCTAATATATATATATATATATATATATATGTATGTATGTATGTATGTATGTATGTACATACTATTACATATAATATACCACATCTAGACTGATAATAAATCATTAATTCAAGCAATCAATCCATAATTTAAATTTTAACTATTTAAATTTAATGGTAATCCAAATGAGCAAGATTAACTCACCTTTGATTTTTGTTTGCCACCCATTTCCATCTCGACAATTTCCTTTTCGATTTTGGACCATGTAAAAACATTATACAGTTGATTAATTGTGACACCCCACCTCTATGCCCACGCTTGCCAAGAACACTACGGTGTAGTGCTGTCAACTAGCATGGAGAATAAGGCTGTTGAGGAGCGACCATCCGTGTAATTGCTTTGTGCGAGCACCGATATGTCAGATAGTATAACATGCATTTTAGAGGAAATCCGACATACCGATACAAACTCAAAGCTACTACACAGTGGCTATAGTAGTTTAGGACAAAATATAAAATAATAACACAGATAATATAAATGCAGAACACAGATAAAACGGAAAGTCTCATATATACAATAACTGGTGTCAGTTACAATACATGTGATACAATACATATGGTACAACTACAACTGTTGACAGTAGAAGTTACATATACAAGTACATTATCGTAAATAATATACATGAATATACAACATCCTATACTAAGACAACGACTACTCCAAAAAATATGAAAAGAATTCATAGATCTAGCAGCAACCCAAAGCAGGATATGTACAACCTGTAATAACTCGGTCTGACCATAGTATTAAATTCAAAAGAAAATAATACATGGGTCAGTCTAATTCAAACTCAATTATTAGTGCACACAAGCAATAATAATTAAGTAACAAATAGACGACAGTCCCAATAAATCTCGTCTATCCGATCCTTAAATAAAGAAATCGGATAACGATTTATATAACACGTAACAGTGTTAAACCATAAATCAGCAGATTGAAATCATCAACAAAGATAAGTGAAAAGAATATCAATGAAGATAATTTGGAAAACATCAAAATTGCCAAATCGGCAATTAACAACAAAATCATCAAATTAAACCAATCAAAATACAATTTAAATCATATTGAATTGAATAAATGAAACAGTTCAAACAATTGAAATATCAATTAAAATAACAATACGGGTAGGGCTGCAGTACACGCACGCGTGCACTGCCTCGCCACTACAACATATGGAATACGCAAAAGTTCAATACCGTGTGGCTGCAGTTTACACTTGCGTGCACTGCCTTGCCACTACAATGATGATGTACTCAAAAGCTCAATAAATAAAAAGCAACTGGTACCAGCTCGAGATTGAGTTTGAGTTATACGACTCAAACTCAACTGGTTAGTACCAACTAACCAAATTCAAAATGTAAGCAGGAACAACAAGAGTGGTCAATGAAGCCCAGAGCTAACAGTAATGCAAAGGAATCAACAAGGTCAAGCCTGAACAATCATGAATGCGAACCCAAATGTACACAATGAATGTACATTACAAACTGCACATGAACGAAATGAAAAAGAGGTGCAACATGGAACTGCAGACATATAGGCCAAACTTATATGAGCACACATATAGGCAGTGAACATGTGAAACTCAAGCTACGGGTATAAACCAGCTCAAAATATAAAGGAATAGCGACAAGGCACAAAGGCAAGGCACCCGTACAACTACATGAAACTGGATAACATGAAGCAGTAACTAATGTATGTGAACATGAAGGCAACAAGTACAACAGTGAAATGAAGTGGATGGCTGTCTCAAGCAACAACAAACATACATGTTCGAATAGAGAAAATGTTCGAATAGACCAAAGAAATGCCAAAGTGACAGTGGATCAATGAGCATGGCTGCACAGTGAAACGGCATGCAAATTGAAACAGGCAGTGGCAACAACCACTATGAAATTTATAAGTGCAGACAAACGACATGAGGATCAACTCGATGAGACCACCCAGCCAGTGCACCAGTAATATATTAGCACCTCAAAAACGCAGTGAATCTAGATCACAATTAATTCATAGGTAATCACGATGGACCAGGGCAATGCATCAAAGACACGAATGACATGCAGACATCTTAAGATCACAATGTGCACAGAACAACTCACATGTATGCAATGGCACTATCAAAATATGCAACAGTCATGATACCAGCACTTGCAACAGAAAGTGATGCAAATACAACTCAAATCAAACTAAAATTAAACAAAGATGTGCTACAGGATAGTTAGCCACCGAAGTGCAGCACAACTACAAACAACAACAACAACCATGTCATACACAGTGACGTACAACATCAAGCTCAATGAAACAGACATCAAAAATCAAATTAGTCAATATGATCAAGGAAACAAGTCCAGCAACGACCAAGAGCAAGACACAGTGCAGTTTCAATGCTGCAAGGCTCAAGTATGGATGAATACACATATATGGTGACACAGCAGTATGTTGAAGCAATAGAGTTACAAAACTCGAAGTCAAGTGAAAAAATCAAGTTTAAAAAGTCAGGATGATACATGAATTGAAGCACACAACAAAATTCACGTTACTGCCTTTCTCAATTAGAGCAACAAATTGAATGTCAAAGCAAGAATGCTTTGTGATCAAAATATGTACTTGTGATAAAATATATTCATGTAAAAGATATCAAACCATTGTACATGCATGTACAGTCAATAAAATATAATCAAAGCATGTACATGCAATAAAATATAATCAAAGCAAAAGTGTTTAAAAAGCATGTTTTTACCTTGCTCTGAAAAGTTTACAGATATACAAAAGATATCAAAGCCATGTCCATCAAGAAAACATACATACGAACTGGAGCGGGTCAGTGACCATGTCGAACATCCAAACGAAGGTCGAATGGTCGAGCATAGTATTGACGAAATCAAACAATTGTATTCAAACGAAAATGGAAGTTGAACAAATCATAAGTCGACCCCGTGGTGGTCAACAAAGCCAAAATCATAGAGGCTCAGTGAAACAAAATCACATGCCAAATTTTACAAAATTGATAAAGACAGTGAAATCATCTACAACAAACAAAATTGAACGACGTAAGCATAGTATTGAGAATGGATTATATGCGAGTGATAGTTCACTCACCTTATTCGTCAAATCGAAGCGAGGACGAATTTGAACCCAGTGCCGAAGCATAGAAGAGACGAGCAACCGATGGAGCATGTAATCGAGTTAAATCGAGCAGTAGAAGTCGGTCATCTCGATTCCATAAAGCCCTAATTTACCGAACGAAGAAAATGAGCCGCCACCATTTTCGTATGTTTCGATTTTTTTAGGTTTAGGGTTTCAACGAATGAAAAAAAATGAAAAGGGAAACGGGTCTTAATTTTTATCACGGCATCAAACAAAATATGGGCCAAGCAAATTTTAAAGCCCACAACCCTTTATTAAATTATTAAAAGAATTTTTCAACTCGATTTAAAAACTCCAGTAGCAATTAACAACTAATTTAATCGTCATTTGACAAACTTTAATTGTTATAAAATCTCGGGTTGTTACAGACTCCCCTCCTTATAAAAATTGCGTCCCCACAATTTTCATAATTAAAGTCGTCAATAACAATTATTTTTCTAACATAAACTGGTTAAGCTAGAAAAATAAAGGTCAAGAAAAAAAATGCTAAAGAAATCATTTAATTTCATAAAAGAAATTCACAAATTCTCAACAAAATCTAACTATCAAATAGATAATCAGAAAACAACAAAACTAGATAAATGCAATTACAACAATATTCAATTATCAATTAGATAATTAGAATGCGGAAAGCACAAAACAGCAATATCTAATTATCGATACGATAATTAGAAAATTGCAAAATCTAATTATCAAAAAAGATAATTAAAAAAAACACAAATCATAATTCGCAAAACTGCAAATATCTATTTACCAAAAATGATAATCAGAAACAACAAATATCTAATTATCAAAAACGACAATCAAAAATAACAACTATTTAATTATCAAAAACGATAATTAAATCTTAAATATCTAATTATCATAAGAGATAATCAGAAATCTCAAATCATAAATATTTAATTATCACAAATGATAATCAAATCTCAATTCAACAAATATTTAATTATCAAAAACGATAATTAAATCTCAAATATTTAATTATCACAAGCGATAATCAGAAACAACAAATATCTGATTATCAAAAACGACAATCAGAAATAACAAATATTTAATTATCAAAAACGATAATTAAATCTTAAATATCTAATTATCACAAGCGATAATCAGAAATCTCAAATCACAAATATTTATTTATCACAAATGATAATCAAATCTCAATTCAACAAATATTTTATTATCAAAAACGATAACTAAATCTCAAATATCTAATTATCACAAGTGATAATCAGAAACAATAAATATTTGATTATCAAAGATGATAACTCAAAAATCACAAACATCTGATTATCAAAAACGAAAATCAGAAATCACAAATATCCGATTATCAAAAACGATAATCAGAAATCACATATATCCGATTATCGAAAAACGATAATCAAAATCAACAAATATCCGATTATCAAAACGATAATCAGAAACCACAAATATCCGATTATCAGAAACGATAATCAGAAATTACAAATATTTCAATTAACGAGTCCGGAATTAACCGAAATAGCAAACGCACATGTCCCATAACCACGAGTTTTACTAAATCGTTTAATTCACTTCATCGTTTCCTTGAAAGTGCAAAATTGTGTATTCTAAAAATAACATTTCACATTCTCAAACGGACAAGTCCGGAATTAAGCGAATCAGTAAAAGAAAGGGGTCATATTCGTCGATTTTGCTGAAACGTTTAAATCGCTTCCTCATTCTTTCGAAAACGTAAACCGTAAAAATTTTGGAAACGATTTTTATTTTGAAACAATTTTTAAAACACGTGATTAAAATAGTAACATCAGTAGCAACATCGACAAGGAAATCGCACTTCTCAAAATACCGTAAAAACAGACAACAAAATAAGCATCGCGGGATAACCGCTTGAAAATCCATTTTAAAATTGACGGTTACTGAAATTAATACGTCAAAATCTCATCAAAATAATTGGCATCAAAAAATAATACCAATGAATTTTCATTCATCAAAAATGTCACAAGAATCTTCTCAAAGATAGAAAGGGGTATCATACCCTAAACTTGTATTCATAACAAGTCAATGACGCACGAATTCACCAATGCACAAAAATTGATAAATCTTATCAATACAAATCACGAAAATTGGTGAAGCACAAATTCTAGAAATTATCACAAGAAATCCAGAAAACACAAATTCTAGAAATCTACACAAGAAATCCAGAAAACACAAAGAGGGGGGAGGCCTATCACAAAACGGGAGTACGAAAACTCACCACACCGGTATCACAAAACGAGACCCTATCTCATGGTGGCTAACCATTAAATTTTGACACACGAATGGCCCGAAGACCGTGGGGCGCTACCCCACATATCTGAGTCGCAACATCAAACAAACGGGGTTTAGTCTCACTTGTAGACAAAGAGACATCGCACAATCGCTAGTCTAAATCATAAAAAGGGGAAGGCCTAACAAAAAATGGGAGCATGAAAACTCATCAACCGGTATCACAAAATGAGATGCTATCTCATGGTGGCCAACCATTAAATTTTGACATACGAATGGTCCGAAGACCGTGTGGCGCTACCCCACATATGTGATGGAGAAACATCACACAAATGCGATGGCGAAACATCACAAGAGCAGGGTCTAGTCTCCTTCGCAGACAAAGAGACATCGCACAGTTGCTAGTCTAAATCACAAAAATGATCGTCATGATCATCAAGAAGTGTCAATTACCCTAAGTTAGTAAATATAAAAGTTTAGCTTCATGTCCCATAACCACTAGCTTAACTCAAATATTTACGAACAAACTGTAGATCTTCACTAGAAAATTGTCACAAGAGTTTTCAATCGAACAAGTCCAAGAGTTAACCGACGAAGCAAACGCAAGCGTTTCATACCACTTGTTTTACTAAGCCGTTTAATTCTATTTCTCATACGAGTGAGGTAAAGGTTCGTATATACTAATAAATTGGAAAATGGTATAGGAAAAGAGCTTTGTAGTAAAATAGTTTTGAAATCATTTGGAGAAAAGGGTTTTGATATTTACTACTAGTATAGAAAACCTTTATATTTTTTAAAGTGACCAATCACAAAAATGATTGTAGAAACAATCAATCACAAGAATTCACATACAAAGATGTGAATAGAATCCAAAGAAATCGATACTGTATCCTTCAAAAAGTATGTTCACAAAAATCCCGAATAAAATGTCATCAAAGTTGTTAATAAATGATAGTAACAAATCGGGGAATTAACAAGAATCGATTAAATTTGAAAACCAAATCAATTCACTAAAATTCACATTCGAAGACGTGAATAAAATCCAAAGAATTCGATTCCAAATCCATCAAAATAGAAATGCCCAAAAATTCCAGAAATAGAAGTTATCAAAGTCGACAAAGGTGATAACAACTAATCAGAAAAGAAGAATCGATTAACAATTGGAAAAACAAAGCAGAACGAGCATAAATGCATAAATGACCTCAATAAAAAAATAAAAATCAAGTCAATGCCGAAGTCAACAATTAATGGCCACAGTCGATTACAAAACAAATCAACATCATCATCAAAGAATTCAACGGCAAACAAAGTCAGAGTCTTGGAAATCAAGGAATTAACAATTTCACAAAAATAAAGTGACCGAAGTCAAATGGAAATCAAGCCGAGGAAAACACAAAATATCAAGTTCAAAATCGCTGAGATTCGAACTAGATATGGGTGAAAAATCAAAATCACTCAGTTTGCAACCGGTCGAGCTATTTTTCATCACAGTGTAACAGGTACACAATGACACCCATAGCATAGCACAAAAGTGGAATAAAGTCCAAAGGTCAAAATAACTTTGATTGGCCAAATTCGAATAAAATCAACATCGGCTAAATCAATACAAAGCCGAAACACAAGAACAAAATCCTCATCATCAAAAACTCAACTTGAGTTTGTAAAGCAAACGGAGGCCGAAGCCAAAATACTTTCACAAAATAAAAATCAAATGCGCATAATTAAGCGTTAGGAATTCATACCTAACAAGCAAAGATAATCATAGGCAAAGATGAGAGATAAAACGTCGACAAATAGTTGTAACACATGTTCCATCTGTTATGTTTTATATTATGTCCATAAACCCCAGGCTCTGATACCAAGCTGTGACGCCCCACCTCTATGCCCACGCTTGGCAAGAACACAACGGTGTAGTGCTGTCAACTAGCACGGCGAATAAGGCTATTGAGGAGCGACCATCCGTGTAATTGCTTTGTGCGAGCACCGATATGTCAGATAGTATAACATGCATTTTAGAGGAAATCCGACATACCGATACAAACTCAAAGCTACTACACATTGGATATAGTAGTTTAGGACAAAATATAGAATAATAACACAGATAATATAAATTCGGAACACAGATAAAACGGAAAGTCTCATATATACAATAACTGATGTCAGTTACAATACATGTGATACAATACATATGGTACAACTACAACTGTCGACACTGGAAGTTACATATACAAGTACATTATCGTAAATAATATACATGAATATACAACATCCTATACTAAGACAATGACAACTCCAAAAAGTATGAAAAGACTTCATAGCTCTAGCAGCAACCCAAAGCAGGATATCTATAACCTGTAATAACTCGGTCTGACCCGAGTATTAAATTCAAAAGAAAATAATAACGGGTCAGTCTAATTCAAACTCAATTATTAGTGCACATAAGCAATAATAATTAAGTAACAAATAGACGACAGTCCCAATAAATCTCGTCTATCCGATCCTTAAATAAAGAAATCGGATAACGATGAATATAACACGTAACAGTGTTAAACAATAAATAAGCAGATTCAAATCATCAACAAAGATAAGTGAAAAGAATATCAATGAAGATAATTTGGAAAACATCAAAATTGCCTAATCGGCAATTAACAACAAAGTCATCAAATTAAACCAATCAAAGTACAATTTAAATCATATTGAATTGAATAAACGAAACAGTTCAAACAATTGAAATATCAATTAAAAGAACAATATGGGTAGGGCTGCAGTACACGCATGCGTGCGCTGCCTCGCCACTACAGCATATGAAATACGCAAAAGTTCAATACCGTATGGCTGTAGTTCACGCTTGCGTGCACTTCCTTGCCACTACAGTGATGATGTACTCAAAAGCTCAATAAATAAAAAGCAACTAGTACCAGCTCGAGATTGAGTTTGAGTTATACGACTCAAACTCAACTGGTTAGTACCATCTAACCAAATTCAAAATGTAAGCAGGAAAAACAAGAGTGGTAAATGAAGCCCAGAGCTAACAGTAATGCAAAGGAATCAAAGGTCAAGACAGAACAATCACGAATGTGAACCCAAATGTACACAATGAATGTACATTACAAACTGCACATGAACGAAATGAAAAAGAGGTGCAACATGGAACTGCAGACATATAGGCCAAACTTATATGAGCACACATATAGGCAGTGAACATGTGAGACTCAAGCTACAGGTATAAACCAGCTCAAAATATAAAGGGATAGCGACAAGGCACAAAGGCAAGGCACCCGTACAACTACATGAAACTGGATAACATGAAGCAGTAACTAATGTATGTGAACATGAAGGAAACAAGTACAACAGTGAAATGAAGTGGATGGCTGTCTCAAGCAACAGTAACCATACATGTTCGAACAGAGAAAATGTTCGAATAGAGCAAAGAAATGCCAAAGTGACATTGGATCAATGAGCTAGGCTGCACAGCGAAACGACATGCAAATTGAAACAGGCAGTGGCAACAACCACTATGAAATTTATAAGTGCAGACAAAGTGTAACAACCCGGAATTTTTGACAGTATATTTTAATGCATATTTAATCTAATTTAAATTAAATACAAGCTTTTAAATTTTTAAAATGATGAGATCTTTGATATTTAACAGTTATATGTTTAATCAAAGAAATTTTGGTTTGAAAAATTTAAAATAGAATGCTTCGAAAACCATTTAAAACAAAATCTGTCTTTTACACTAAAATCAAAGATTTTATATGGTTGATATTTAATCTAGTATACCTATAAAATGAAATTGAAATAATAATGTTTAAAATAAACAAGCATAGAAGTATTAAACATAAACATGGAAGTATAAGACAATATGGATATAAACATACAAGACTAGTATAAAACATAATTATAAATTATAGGATATAACTAAAAAGATAAATGTACAAATGCAAGTAATATAACTAAGCAATGCTATGAATCAAAGGCTTGTAAGATCTGAAATACAAATGGAATACAAGTATTTTGTCAAACAATAATCTTTAAAATTCAATTGTACAACACAAAATGTTTAATAAAAATTTATAACAAAGATACCTTGTAAATTAAGTATGCAAGAGACAAGGACAAATTAGATATAAAACTTATGTACTGTTATACAGTTTATGCATCAGGAAACAAAAGTTTCACTTCAATATGAAACAAAATCTGTGTCTTACATAAACATGTTTGGCCGAAATAATAATAAATATCTTTGTACAAATTGCAACTATCAGTAAAACATTAAATACTTGTTATCATAATTAAGGGCATAAGCATTAACTAGCACAACATTTTGTTTGAGTAAAGTACTGCAGCAGAAATATCTTTATCATTTCATACTACAGGGTATTATCACTTAGCTAATTAAAGAAAATGACAATACAAATACACTCTGTCTAGATACAACCTACTGTTAAGTAGCTTCAATCTATATATATCCACCTATAAACTTTTAGTTCGTTTATAAAAACTTAAACTAAAAGTAAACCTGAGAAGCATTGCTATTTTGCAAACTTAGATTTAATTCAACAGCAAAACAACAGGGAGAGCTTCAGGGAATTCCACTGCAATTTCTTCAATACACCTTGCCTTCTGTTCAAATTGTTCTTGTGAGTAAACATACTTTCTTAAATTTTAAATATGATAATTAGCTTCTGATGTTTTGTGTTGCTATATGTATATTGAAAATAAATGGAAAATATATGGACCAGTATTGATTTATGCATTGGAAGCTTCTGTTCCTGATTGTCGTCAAATTTCTGAGTAAAAGAAGTAAAGGATATTAATACTTCTCCATTTGAATTAATTTTAAACCTAATATGTAAGTAATTCAGAGTGTTTAACATAAAACAAAGCCTGGAAATATATTGAAGTATAACAGTAAGATATAAACACTGTTTTTTTTTTGAGTTACAGGTAAACTAATTAAAGGACCAAAATTCAAATGTTTAAATTTGTAAACTCTATAACATATTTAGATTCCATACACCTAATTATGATTTTTAACATAAAAATTATGATTTTTAAACAAGGGTTTTAAGAGCAGTTTGAAATGGAACTAAAATGTGATTTTTGTCAATCCTTGATGTTTGGGTTAATTTTAATTATTGTAAATCGATATGAAGCAAGCTAGTAATTTGTTGAACACAAGAAAAATGCAAAATAATTTATTCAATGAAGGGATTTTGAGTTTGAATCAAAAATAGGGTTTGAGTGATTATATTTTTAATGCTCTATAAAAATTGGGTTTCGGCATCATCATAAAATCGAGTTGGTCGCGATTTTAGGTGGAGTTAGGGGGGTGTGAGCGAAGTTTTGGTAAAGTTTCATCACCTCCGGTGATGGATGGTGGCCGCACGAAGGATTTAACAGTGGGTGTTTGTAGTAACATGTTCGAGCATCTGGTCGAATTTTGTTTTCAACTTGTAATTGGAAATCTGAGTTTTGTTTTCGACTCTAGGGGTGATTTGTGGTTTGTGGGGGCAGTCGCGAGTTGCTGCAGGGGGGCGAGCCACCGTGCACGTGCACGGTGGCGAGGTGATGTTCGATGGTCAGTGAGTCGTCGCGTGCTCGTGATTTTTGGTGGTTGCTTCGAGCATGACTTCGGGTTTTCCTAGGTGTGAGCGCGTGAGTGTTGGTAACTGTAGTTTTTAACTTTGTTTGAAAAAAAATGAAAACGAAGGAATCAGGGAGAGGGAGAAGAAGATAGAGAGTGAGAGAGGGGAAAAGCACGGGATAGTCTCGTGAACGTCACGAGTTGGAATGGAGGCGGTTTCGGGTATTTTACTGGATGAACGTATAACATGATTTAGTTATAATATGTGTTATAACTAAGTTAGGTTAGTAATTAGTAGTTTAAGTTAATATTTGTTTTAAAGGTTTAATAAGGTGAGTGATGTAAAATAGTTGATTTATATAAAGTACTTGGAATGTAGACTAATTTATATTTGAAATCTTAAAATGAATAACTATAAATTAAATTGTAATTAGAAATTAATCTTGTGATTAATCTATTCAACTTAAAAAGATTTAATTAAAGGATGAATAAATGATAATTAACTTAAGTGATTAATTAAAGATTTTATAATTAATTAAATTGATTATAATTGACTTATTAAAATAATTTGTAATCTTTAATAAGTAAGTTAATAATTAACAAGAATCAACTAATTAACTGAGTAATTAAGTATCAGTTAATGAATAAAAGTTTAGTAATTAATTAATTAGTTAAAGATTAGATGATTAATAAATTAATAATTAATGATAACTAATTAATTAATTATTCATTAATAAGCTAATTAATCAGTGATTAATTAAATAAAATAAAGTACTTTATTCTTAAGCAAATAATTTAGTTAAGTAAAACCAAACTGTTTGGTATGCATTGATAATTATGTTTGATTGACTTTGATATCTGTTGATGATATTTCTGTGATATGTTGTGATATATTATGGATATCTGTGATAACTGTGTATGATTTATCTGTTATACCTGTTATGTGAATTCTGATATTGAATTGAACTGTTAAGTTAAATAGGCAACTTGGCCCTTAAAATGGCGTTTGGATTCCGGTGAGACCGGGATCGGGAGAATCAATTTTGATTCTCCGAAAACCACATCGATCCAAATTAAACGATAGGTCGTGACTTATCAAATGGAGATCGAGATGATGTTTCAGAATGCAAGAGTTATCCTCGTTAACTCTGAGGGTGATTCCAAAATGAGTGTAATGAGTTAATGCCTTCGGTTTCGTTCAAACCCGGAACGAACTTGTATGGATTGAATGCTTTCAACACATCGTCAGGCGGACGATGAGCATTCTAAGGATATGTTCAATAAAGGTAATCGTAGCCTCAAGCCTCATCAACCGGGAAGGGCTAAAACAGGGGAGATGCAGCAAGGTTAGGTGAGTCATGCCCAAGCAGGACAAGATATTTCGCTGTCTAGATGTCCCTTTTTATTTCGGCTGTGTGAGCAGTTGTTGGCCACAACTGCGGGGTTATCTTGTTCGAGACTGTTCAGTAAGGAATGGTTCCGGCCTTGTGTTGTAGGGGGTCAGGATCGATCCTCGGTACGGTGATCTAGGCCCCGTACTGTGACGGGTGGTACCCTAGTAGCCCTGCCATTATTGGAAATCCATTTTCCCTACGAGACCCTAGGGTTTTGATTTGTATTACCCACTTTCATGGCTAGTAGCTAGAATTTAATGAATGTAACAATTTCGGCTATTTTCTATTTACTTGAAAACCCTAGACACTATTATAATATCACTGAATTTCCTATAAAATGTTTTGGTTAGCATAAGGTAAAAACTTATCCGTATTTATTTGTGGGGAGTCTTACGTGATACCTTTATTTTCAAATGATTTTCAAAGTTAAGCAATTTTAACCTGTTTACTCATACCAGACCCATGTCTGACACGGAGTTTATATTTTGTAAACTCTTGGGTACTCAAATTTTTTTGAGTAGCCAAGTGATAGGTATTTGGGAGGTTGATTTTCTGACGGAGCTATTTCGGGAAGAAGACCAGACGTATGTATCTATATATGTAGTTCCGCTGTGTAGATAGTGTGTGTTGTATTTTGGATGTATGTATGGACATATATGTTTATGACAGTCCTGTTATGTGATATTGTATAACTCTGATGTATGTATAACTATGTAATAGTTATGTGATGTATTATATTTTGTTCCATTCCGCTGTGAGATTCTGACGTTGTTTTCCTTTCTTTCTATTCTTTTCTATTTCTATCCCTTTCTTTCTTAATGATGAAACGTCTTTCTGGGTTTAGAAAGGCGGGACGTCACAGTTGGTATCAGAGCGCTAGGTGGAGCGAGTACCTAGGCTCTTGTGTTATATTTATCTTGAGGGTGCGTATTTGTATTTTCATATAATTATATATAGTCTATCTAATTTGTTGAGTTACCTGTTCAGGTGACCGACATGAGTTCAGGAAGAAGAGGTAGAGTTAGGGCCAGTACTTCAACAGATAATGGACGGAGTCAAAATGTTAGTGAGGCTGTCAATCCAGTACCGCCTCAAGTTAGTTTTGCAGCTTTATGCAAGGATTTCAAACATCTCGGAGGGCAACCATTTAAAGGTTCGGAGTCGATGATTGAAGTTCAAGACTGGCTACGCTCTTGTGAGCGCATTTTCAAGAGCATGAGATTGACTGATGAGCGTAAGAGGCATATGGCATCGTGGCAACTGCAAGGTGGTGCGGCAGCATAGTGGGATTTAACAATTGCAAATATTTCTGAGGATGAAATTTCTTGGGACAGATTTAAGGAATTGTTTGAAGAGAAGTTTGTGCCAACGGCAGGAAGGACCCAATTGTATCAGGATTTTCTGTATTTGAAGCAGGGTAGTATGTCTATTTCGGAGTGTGAAACTAGATTCAACGAACTCTCTTGTTATGGTACAGGACTCATCGATACTCCTTTGAAAAAGAATGAGAAATTTGTGTAAGGGTTGAGGCCTGAATTCCATGGAAAATTGATGGTGCTTCTGAAGGGATCTTTTGTTGATTTGATTGATATGGCATTGAGGTATGAAAGTTTGATGAGTAAGAAACTAGTGGTTCCAGTTGCAGCTTCAGGTGGGAATTTCACTAATCCGAATAAGCGGAAGTTCGATCCTAAATGGAGAAAGCCGAATAAGAAGAATCCTGGGAATAACAACGGACCCCAAAAGTGCTACATTTGTCAACTGGAAGGGCATCTGGCAAATAAATGTCCTAGAAAGGGATTCCAGCAGCAACAACAACAACCGCATCAGAGTGGCCCAGGATCAGCTATGGTTCATAAATCATTGTGCTTTAATTGTCATCAGCCAGGACACATGATCAAGAACTGTCCACTTCTGCAGAGGGCGCCTTGGAATAAAGTTTTTGCTTTGGAAGCCGTACCATCTTCTTCAACGATGGGCAAAGGAGTATTAGAAGGTACTTTACTTTTAGATGGAATATATATTAAAGTTTTGTTTGATTCGGGTGCTTCCTTGATTTTTATTTCTTTGGACTCTGTTGAAAAGTTCTCTCTTACCCCTAGTTCTGTAGACAGTCCTATCTTGGTATCTAATCCTATAGGAGGGGTGACCAAATTAGACACTATCTGTAAGGACTTGAAGATCTCTTATCTATCCCACAGTTTTTCTTGTGACCCGTATGTGTTGAATTTTAAAGGATTTGTTCTTATTTTGGGAATGGATTGGCTGGATAAGTACAAAGCCGTTTTGAATTGTGATGAAAGAATAGTTTCGTTGGAAACCGATCTGGGTAGAATTGCCAGAGTGTCATGTGATTGGGATTCACTTGAGCAGTCTTTTGCATGGAATTGAGACTTCTGAAGAGAGAGTTGAAGATATTGATGTGGTTCAAGATTTTGCTGATGTATTTGAAGAAGTTAAGTGTCTGCCACCACATCGAGAAATAGAGTTTTGTATTGATTTGATTCCAGGAGCTGTGCCAGTGATTCAGCCCAGTAGGAGAATGGCTCCTAGGGAAAGAGAAGAGTTGAGTAAGCAGACGCAGGATATTTTAGAGAAGGGATTGATTAGACCCAGTTTTTCTTGTTGGGGTTTAGTAGCAGTATTTGTGACCAAATCGGATGGATCACTGAGGTTCTGTGTGGATTATAGAGAATTGAACAAAGTGACTATCCGTAATAAATATCCTCTTCCTCGTATCAATGATCTTTTTGACCAGTTGCATGGTGCTTCTATCTTTTCTCAATTGGACCTAGCTTCAGGTTTCCACCAGTTGAGGGTAGCTGAAGACAGTATTCCCTTGACTGCATTTAGGGAACCGAATTGTTTCTATGAGTGGTTGGTTATGCCGTTCGGATTAACCAACGCTCCTGCTTATTTCGTTGACCTCATGAATCGAGTCTTTAGGGATGTGTTGAATAAGTTTGTGCTGATACTCATTGATGATATCTTGGTCTATTCCAAATCCAAAGAAGAGCACAGGGAGCATTTGAGGATTGTATTGGAGACTCTGAGGAAGCATGTGATGAAGGCGAAGTTTTCGAAGTGCCATTTCTGGAAATCGAAGGTTAAATTTTTAGGGCACATTGTTTCTGGTGAAGGCATTTCTGTAGACCCAGCGAAAGTTGAAACTATTCTGGAATGGAAACAGCCAGAGACACCGACGGAAGTTCGCAGTTTTCTAGGATTGGCTGGCTACTACAGGAAATTTATCAGGGATTATTCCATGATTTCTTCGCATCTGAATAAGCTGACCAGGAAAGGAGCTAAATTCAAATGAACACCTCAGTGCGAAGAAGCTTTCCAGGAATTAAAGATAAGGCTTACTAATGCACCAGCACTTGCTATTCCGGAGGGGAAAAGCAAATTCGAGGTTTATACTGATGCTTGTATTGTTGGTTGGGAGCAGTTCTGATGCAGAATGGAAGGGTTATCGCGTGTGCTAGTTGACAGTTGAAGCCTCATGAGAAGAACTACGCTACGCATGATCTTGAATTGCTAGCCATTGTTTTTGCTCTGAAAATTTGGAGGCATGATCTTTTGGGAGAGAAATTCGAATTGTTCACGGATCAAAAACCGTTGAAATATATATTCTCTCAAAAAGATCTAAATCTGAGACAGCAGCGGTGGGTTGAATTTCTTGCATCTTATGATTTGGATATTCTGCACACTCCGGGAAAAGCAAATGTCGTAGCTGATGCTCTCAGTAGGAACGCGGTTTTATCTCTTCTAGAAGTGGTTCCATCTCTTATTGAAAGGATCTCAAGAAAGCAAGAATCTGATAAGAAGTTGAGGAGGATCATTAAAAGAGTTAGGAAGGGTCAGTGTCCTAGTTTTGAAATTGATGACCAAGGAACACTAAGGATCAACGGGAGAATCTGTGTTTCGAATGACGAGGAGTTGAGGCAGGTAGTCTTATCAGAGAGTCATCGCTCCAAATTGAATATTCATCCTGGAATCTCGAAGATGTATAAAGATATGAGGAGAGTCTTTTGGTGGAAGGGCATGAAGGAAGATGTAGCTGTTTTTGTGAACAGTTGTGCCATCTGTCAACAAGTTAAAGGTGATCAACAGAAATCTGTCGGGCTATTGCAACCTTTGGAAATTCCGAATTGGAAAAGGAATAATGATCTCAATGGATTTTATTGATGGTTTGCCTAGAACTAGGAAAGGAAATGATGGTATATGGTTTATTGTGGATCGTTTAACTAAGAGTGCCCATATTATACCAGTAAAGGAAACCCGCACTGTAGTTTCTTTGGCTGAAATTTTCTTGAAGGAGATAGTTCGATTGCATGGTGTTCCCGTCAATATAGTAAGTGATCGTGATCCTATTTTCACTAGCAAATTTTGAGAAGCTCTGCAATCAGCAATGGAAACAGATTTGAGATTAAGTACAGCCTATCATCCTCAAGCAGAGGGACAGACGGAGAGGCTGAATTATATTCTTGAGGATATGCTACGGGCTTGTGTTTTAGATTTTGGAGGATCTTGGGAGGACCATCTTCATTTAGTGGAATTTTCTTATAATAATAGTTATCAAGCGAGTATTAAGATGGCTCCTTATGAAGCTTTATACGGAAGACCGTGTAGATCTCCATCTTGTTGGATTGAATCGAAGGATCGTCTGGTGCTCGGACCCGATCTTATTCGAGAAGCTTCTGCGAAGGTTGAGCTTATCAAGAAAAGGATGAAAGCTGCTCAAGATCGTTAGAAGAAATATTCGGATAGAAGACGAAGGCCATTGGAATTTGAGATCGGAGACTTGGTTTTTGTTAAAATTTCCCCAATAAAAGGTGCTATAAGATTCGAAAAAACGGGAAAACTTGCTCCGAGATACATTGGACCATTCCAAGTGTTGGAAAGAATTGGAATTGTAGCCTACAGGATTGAATTGCCAGAGAGGATGTTTGGAATTCACAATGTGTTTCGTGTATCACGTTTGAGGAAATTTGTTCATGATCCGTCACTGGTTGTAGAACCAGTAGTTCAAGAAGATTTGAAAGTTGAACCCAATTTAACTATAGTCAGAAATCCAGTTCAGATTGTGGATCGAGACGAGAAGCAACTCAGGAACAAAGTGGTTAAACTCGTCAAGTTGCAATGGAGTAAGGATCCCAGGGATTGTACCCGGGAAACTCTCGATTGTTTTAGGAATGCTTATCTAGATTTATGTTCGGATAACTAGTGATGTTTGTTAGAATAGACTGTTTGTTTGTTTGATATTGTATGAACGATATGTATGTTCGGATTGTTAATATATAAGTCTTTTGAATTAATCATTGTTTAAATTTCGGGGACGTAATTCTTTTAAGGGGAGAGGAATGTAACAAACCAGAATTTTTGACAGTATATTTTAATGCATATTTAATCTAATTTAAATTAAATACAAGCTTTTAAATTTTTAAAATGATGAGATCTTTGATATTTAACAGTTATATGTTTTATCAAAGAAATTTTGGTTTGAAAAATTTAAAATAGAATGCTTCGAAAACCATTTAAAACAAAATCTGTCTTTTACACTAAAATCAAAGATTTTATATGGTTGATATTTAATCTAGTATACCTATAAAATGAAATTGGAATAATAATGTTTAAAATAAACAAGCATAGAAGTATTAAACATAAACATGGAAGTATAAGACAATATGGATATAAACATACAAGACTAGTATAAAACATAATTATAAATTATAGGATATAACTAAAAAGATAAATGTACAAATGTAAGTAATATAACTAAACAATGCTATGAATCAAAGGCTTGTAAAATCTGAAATACAAATGGAATACAAGTATTTTAGTCAAACAATAATCTTTAAAATTCAATTGTCCAACACAAAATCTTTAATAAAAATTTATAACAAAGATACCATGTAAATTAAGTATGCAAGAGACAAAGACAAATTAGATATAAAACTTATGTACTGTTATACAGTTTTATGCATCAGGAAACAAAAGATTCACTTCAATATGAAACAAAATCCATGTCTTACATAAACATGTTTGGCCGAAATAATAATAAATATCTTTGTACAAATTGCAACTATCAGTAAAACATTAAATACTTGTTATCATAATTAAGGGCATAAGCATTAACTAGCATAACATTTCGTTTGAGTAAAGTACTGCAGCAGAAATATCTTTATCATTTCATACTGCAGTGTATTATCACTTAGCCAATTAAAGAAAATGACAATACAAATACACTCTGTCTAGATACAACCTACTGTTAAGTAGCATCAATCTATATATATCCACCTATAAACTTTCAGTTCGTTTATAAAAACTTAAACTAAAAGCAAACCTGAGAAGCATTGCTATTTTGAAAACTTAGATTTAATTCAACAGCAAAACAACAGGGAGAGCTTCAACGAATTCCACTGCAATTTCTTCAATACACCCTGCCTTCTGTTCAAATTGTTCTTGTGAGTAAACATACTTTCTTAAATTTTAAATATGATAATTAGCTTCTGATGTTTTATGTTGCTAAATATATATTGAAAATAAATGGAAAATATATGGACCTGTATTGATTTATGCATTGGAAGCTTCTGTTCCTGATTGTTGTCAAGTTTCTGAGTAAAAGAAGTAAAATTAATACTTCTCCATTTGAATTAATTTTAAACCTAAGATGTAAGTAATTCAGAGTGTTTAACATAAAACAAAGCCTGGAAAAATATTGAAGTATAACAGTAAGATGTAAACACTGTTTTTTTTAGTTACAGGTAAACTAATTAAAGGACCAAAATTCAAATGTTTAAATTTTTAAATTCTACAACATATTTAGATTTCATACACCTAATTATGATTTTTAACATAGAAATTATGATTTTTAAACAAGGGTTTTAAGAGTAGTTTAAAATGGAACTAAAATGTGATTTTTGTCAATCCTGATGTTTGGGTTAATTTTAATTATTGTAAATCGATATGAAGCAAGCTAGTAATTTGTTGAACACAAGAAAAATACAAAATAATTTATTCAATGAAGGGATTTTGAGTTTGAATCAAAAATAGTGTTTGAGTGCTTATATTTTTAATGCTCTGTAAAAGTTGTGTTTCGGCATCATCATGAAATCGAGTTGGTCATGATTTTAGGTGGAGTTAGAGGGGTGTGAGCGAAGTTTTGGTAAAGTTTCATCCCCTCCCGTGATGGATGGTGGCCGCACGAAGGATTTAACAGTGGGTGTTTATAGTCGCATGTTCGAGCATTAGGTCGAATTTTGTTTTCAACTTGTAATTGGAAATCTGAGTTTTGTTTTCGACTCTAGGGGTGATTTGTGGTTTGTGGGGGCTGTCGCGAGTCGCCGCAGGGGAGGCGAGCCATCGTGCACGTGCACGGTGGCGAGGTGATGTTCGATGGTCAGTGAGTCGTCGCGTGCTCGTGATTTTTGGTGGTTGCTTCGAGCATGACTTCAGGTTTTCCTGGGTGTGAGCGCATGAGTGTTGGTAACTGCAGTTTTTAACTTTGTTTAAAAAAAATGAAAACGAAGGAATCAGGGAGAGGGAGAAAAAGATAGAGAGTGTGAGAGGGGAAAAGCATGGGATAGTCTCGTGAACGTCACGAGTTGGAATAGAAGCGGTTTCGGGTATTTTACTGGATGAACGTATAACATGATTTAGTTTTAATATGTGTTATAACTTAGTTAGGTTAGTAATTAGTAGTTTAAGTTAATATTTGTTTTAAAGGTTTAATAAGGTGAATGATGTAAAGATAGTTGATTTATATAAAGTACTTGGAATGTAGATTAATTTATATTTGAAATCTTAAAATGAATAACTTTAAATTAAATTGTAATTAGAAATTAATCTTGTGATTAATCTATTCTACTTAAAAAGATTTAATTAAAGGATCAATAAATGATAATTAACTTAAGTGATTAATTAAAGATTTTATAATTAATTAAATTGATAATAATTGACTCATTAAAATAATTTGTAATCTTTAATAAGTAAGTTAATAATTAACAAGAATCAACTAATTAACTGAGTAAAAGTATCAGTTAATGAATAAAAGTTTAGTAATTAATTAATTAATTAATTAAAGATTAGATGATTAATAAATTAATAATTAATGATAACTAATTAATTAATTATTCATTAATAAGCTAATTAATCAGTGATTAATTAAATAAAATAAAGTAGTTTATTCTTAAGCAAATAATTTAGTTAAGTAAAACCAAACTGTTTGGTATGCATTGATAATTATGTTTGATTGACTTTGATATCTGTTGATGATATTTCTGTGATATGTTGTGATATATTATGGATATCTATGATAACTGTGTATGATTTATCTTTTATACCTGTTATGTGAATTCTGATATTGAATTGAACTGTTAAGTTAAATAGACAACTTGGCCCTTAAAATGGCGTTTGGATTCCGATGAGACCGGGATCGGAAGAATCAATTTTGATTCTCCGAAAACCACATCGATCCAAATTAAACGATAGGTCGTGAGTTATCAAATGGAGATCGAGAAGATGTTTCAGAATGCAAGGGTTAACGTCGTTAACTCTGAGGGTGATTCCAAAATGAGTGTAACGAGATAATGCCTTCGGTTTCGTTCGAACCCGGAACGAACTTGTATGGATTGAATGCTTTCAACACATCGTCAGGCGGACGATGGGCATTCTAAGGATATGTTCAATAAAGGTAATCGTAGCCTCAAGCCTCATCAACCGGGAATGGCTAAAACAGGGGAGATGCAGCAAGGTTAGGTGGGTCATGCCCAAGCAGGACAAGATATTCCCCTGTCTAGATGTCCCTTTTATTTCGGCTGTGTGAGCAGTTGTTGGCCACAACTGTGGGGTTATCTTGTTCGGGACTGTTCAGTAAGGAATGGTTCCGGCCTTGCGTTGTAGGGGGTCGGGAGTGATCCTTGGTACGGTGATCTAGGCCCCGTACTGTGACGGGCGGTACCCCAGTAGCCCTGCCATTGTTGGAAATCCATTTTCCCTACGAGACCCTGGGGTTTTGATTTGTATTACCCACTTTCGTGGCTAGTAGCTGGAATTTAATGAATGTAACAATTTCGGCTATTTTCTATTTACTTGAAAACCCTAGACACTATTATAATATCACTGAATTTCCTATAAAATGTTTTGGTTAGCGTAAGGTAAAAACTTATCCGTATTTATTTGTGGGGAGTCTTATGTGATACCTTTATTTTCAAATGATTTTCAAAGTTAAGAAATTTTAACCTGTTTACTCATACCAGACCCATGTCTGACCCGGAGTTTATATTTCGTAAACTCTTGGGTACTCAAATTTTTTTGAGTAGCCAAGTGATAGGTATTTGGGAGGTTGATTTTCTAAAGGAGCTATTTCGGGAAGAAGTCCAGACGTATGTATCTATATATGTAGTTCCGCTGTGTAGATAGTGTGTGTTGTATTTTGGATGTATGTATGGACATATATGTATATGACAGTCCTATTATGTGATATTGTATAACTCTGATGTATGTATAACTATGTAATAGTTATGTGATGTATTATATTTTGTTCCATTCCGCTATGAGATTCTGATGTTGTTTTCCTTTCTTTCTATTCTTTTCTATTTGTATCCCTTTCTTTCTTAGTAATGAAACGTCTTTCTGGGGTTAGAAAGGCGGGACGTCACACAAACTACATGAGGATCAACTCGATGAAACCACCCAGGCAGTGCACCAGTAATATATTAGCACCTCAAAAACGTAGTGAATCTAGATCACAATTAATTCACAGGTAATCACGATAGACCAGGGCAATGCATCAACGACACAAATGACATGCAGACATCTTAAGATCACAATGTGCATAGAAGAACTCACATGTATGCAATGGCACTATCAAAATATGCAACGGTGATGATACCAGCACTTGCAACAGAAAGTGGGGCAAATACAACTCAAAAGAAACTAAAATGAAACAGAGATGTGCTACAGGATAGTTAGCCACCGAAGTGCAGTACAACTACAAACAACAACAACAACCATGTCATACACAGTGAAGTACAACATCAAGCTCAATGAAACATACATCAAAAATCAAATTAGTCAATATGATCAAAGAAACAAGTCCAGCAACGACCAAGAACAAGGCACAGTGCAGTTTCAATGCTGCAAGGCTCAAGTATAGATGAATACACATATATTGTGACACAGCAGTATGTTGAAGCAACAGAGTTACAAAACTCGAAGTCAAGTGAAAAAATCAAGTTTAAAAAGTCAGGATGATACATGAATTGAAGCACACAACAAAATTCACGTTACTGCCTTTCTCAATTAGAGAAACAAATTGAATGTCAAAGCAAGAATGCTTTGTGATCAAAATATGTACGTGATAAAATATATTCATGTAAAAGATATCAAACCATTGTACAGGCATGTACAGTCAATAAAATATAATCAAAGCATGTACACGCAATAAAAAATAATCAAAGCAAAAGTGTTTAAAAAGCATGTTTTTACTTTGCTCTGAAAAGTGTACAGATATATAAAAGATATCAAAGCCATGTCCATCAAGCAAACATACATACAAACTGGAGCAGGTCAGTAACCATGTTGAACATCCAAACAAAGGTCGAATGGCCGAGCATAGTATTGACGAAATCAAACAATTGTATTCAAACGAAAATCGAAGTTGAACAAATCATAAGTCGACCCCGTGGTGGTCAACAAAGCCAAAATCGCAAAGGCTCAACGAAACAAAATCAAATGCCAAATTTTACAAAATTGATAAAGACAGTGAAATCATCTACAACAAACAAAATCGAACGACGTAAGCATAGTATTGAGAATGGATTAGATGTGAGTGATAGTTCACTCACCTTATTCGTCAAATCGAAGCGAGGACGAATTTGAACCCAGTGTCGAAGCATAGAAGAGACGAGCAACCGATGGAGCATGTAATCGAGTTAAATCGAGCAGTAGAAGTCGGTCTTCTCGATTCCATAAAGCCCTAATTTACCGAACGAAGAAAAAGAGCCGCCACCATTTTCGTATGTTTTGATTTTTTTAGGTTTAGGGTTTAAACGAATGAAAAAAATGAAAAGGGGAATGGGTCTTAATTTTTCTCACGACATCAAACAAAATATGGGCCAAGCAAATTTTAAAGCCCACAACCCTTTATTAAATTATTAAAAGAATTTTTCAACTCGATTTAAAAACTCCAATAGAAATTAACAACTAATTTAATCATCATTTGACGAAAATTAACTGTTATAAAATCCCGGGTTGTTACATTGATATTTGTGTTGATTGAACAAATAATTACTATATATCAATTTAAACTAATAATTTGATTTTTAAACTAATAATTTAATTTAAACAAATAATTGAATTTTTAAGCTATCTTCCCTTAAAAAAATATTTTAGTGACTAAAATAAATTAAGTAAGTTAATTAAACAATTTAGTCACTGATCCAATATATGTTATTATTATTTGAAAGATATATTTAAAATATGTATGTGTTTATATTGATGTACATATATTTATATTATACCATTCAGTACATAACCAAACAAAAATTTCTTTACTGAACATTTTAAAACTCCTATTATTGTTATTATTATTATTCTATAATATGTATACAAATAAATTTAATGAAATAATTTAAAATAAAATATTTTTATTGCCTCTATTTTTCTCTGCATGTATGTTAAATTAAATGAATTTTGAATTGAAGAATACTGCACATATACCTCACTGACGACCAGAACGTTGTCGACACCCAGGTCGCGGTTCCACTTCATCCCATGGCTGACTATCACATGCAGCCACATATAGTATGGCACACGGCTGGAAACCTTGTCGAACCCTAATATTTTCGATCGGAACTTGAGCTTCAGACTGCCACCTTCCTCTCGGTGTGCACACACCTTTCTCGAGATTTCATCCATGGATTCCCTCAATGCTTCGACCTCCAACTTCCATATGCTCACGATATCCAGTCGACATTGCGAAGCTCTCGAGCTCGACGAACGAGTGTCGCTCATTTCCCATTTGAAATCGAGTCGATTCGATTCAAAATAGAATTCGATTTCATATCCTTTTTTTTAAGAATATCGAATGAATTCGATTTGCAAAAAAAATAAAGAAGAGGAGAAAAGGGACGAGGATAGGAAAACTGAATTTCGAGGATTGATTTCAAAGCTTTGTTCATTTCTTCCTCGACTGGGTTCGGCCTTGATTTTTTTTTTCAAACGCGTGTAAAAAAAGATGCCAAGTGTTAGAAGGGAAGAAATGTGTATAACTCATCTTATGAAAACATTATTAAACTTATACAAGTTATATTGAAATTTAAATTTAAATCGTTGAGAAAACGAAGCCTAAAATCTCAATCTCCTATCGATGCATGCTGCTAGACTTTTATAATGTTAAACCCCTATTTCAAACGCAATAAAAAAGGTTTCGAATCCCAACTCGATCGTATGGAGAAGATAGCTTTATGGACTCAGTTATTATATTGAATTTCGATATAGATTTCAACACGTTTACCTACCCTAAGATCACATGACAACTCAAAACATTATGGAACTTGAAATCCAATAATAAAACACTATTACGGATCCAATGGAACTGGTTTCGTTGAATTCCGAGGCTGTGCCTCGAAGGCTATTTTAAATATCAATTTAAATGATATATTTTCAAAACTGAACAAAACACTTTCAAACTCAAATTTAAAACTTCTATTATCTCTTGTTACAAATATAATTTTTCCAAGGCTTTGAAATATTTTTAACCATCTTAAAAATCAAGATTCACTATTTTAACCAATTTCTAATTATCAAATTCAATAATTTAATTGCCAAATAAACAGTGATATATGAAATTCAAGTTAACTAACTTTCAAATATTTAAAATCAATTATACATTTCAATTTCAAATACCCATAAATTCTGGATCGTCACATTCCTCCCCCTTTAAAGAATTTCGTCCCTGAAATTACTAGTTAAGAAGAATGGTCCAATACCCGTTTTCTATTTTCCCAAAACCATACAGTTTTAACAACTTGCCAGCACAAATCTTTTTATTGAAGACCCACTATCACTTCTACTAACTTCCCAAAACCTTCCATAGTTTCCAACCAATATCACTTGCCCAACATTCAAATTTAAATTTGAAACCAAATTTTAAATTATCAAAATTTTCTCAAAATTTTTCTAACTCCCTAAATTTTCGAAAAATTTCTCCAACGTCTCCTTTACCCGGCTAGACCGGTATGACTACAAAATGCCTCTACAGGCCCCTAGATTTCAAAAGAAAACAAAAAGGCAATTGGCTAGACCATAATCCTCAAATTTCATATGGCAAATTAAATACATACCTTTTGTCAAGCAATTAAATTTATCTTCTGAAATTAAAATCCCAATTTCCTTTTGCTTTTAAAACACCTGTATACCCTACTTAGCAATGATGTCCAATTACAACATTCATAATCATTTTATACATTTCTTTAAAAAAGTTTCAATATTTGCTTTACTTAAGTTGTACGATGCACATATATCATCCATACGCAATACCAACTCTAATCGCTCACTCGATCACTCAATTTCACTTCCAAACTAGTATCGTCCATCCGACTTCCCAGTGCGGACTCAGATCTGGTTTCTTGATCAGAAACTGTCATTCTCCTTGCATAGCCATAACTATGATAGAGAATTTTTAGAATCAATTAAAAATCCATATACAGGGTTGGCCGTTGATAATCAGGTGAAAAATTCCAACTCAGATCTATATAACTATCTTGAAATTCTGTGCTCAAACCTTGATCAAATTGCTTTGCGAATAAAATAATATACGTACATCCTATGCATTTATCTCAATTGATTATTAACTATATCAATTTTCTTTTTTATTCACATTTATTTTTATTTGCATTCGCTTATTTACAATTATCCATTTCATAACTTTACTAAACCTTCATTCAAGTACAAACGTAGAATATCTTTCCAATATCAAATTTTACTTAAGAATTTCACCATTCCTTCTTAAGTACAATATAAATATTTTAAGCAATTCTTATATTTATTTTACTTCACACTTAAACTTTCACATCTTTTTACATTTAACTTAAATTTTCAATTTCATTCTGTATTTAATTTACCTTCCAATTTTCCACTATTGAATGCTATTAACCACATCTCAACCCATATTTATTTTCCTAGTTATTGTAATTAGTTTCATCTACTAATTTGTTTCTAATCAAATTCAATTTCAAAACTGTTTAACTTACTAATTTTATTTATCACTTCATTTTCAAAATTAATTTCAAATCTCAATAAAAAGTTTATTTCCAAACTTTTTACTTCTTTTAGTTCCCATTTAAATTGATTCCAATCTTCAATTTGAATTTCAGTTCTATTTACTTACAAATTTAAATTAATTTGTTCATTCACAAATTTATTTCCAACTTAATAAATTTTATTACAATGACCATTTCGTTTTGCATACTTGGACCAAAATATTTAGCTTGATTTAGTTGAATTTCATTTCCATTTAAATCTTAAATTTCCGTAAGTTTTTCCAACGGATTAAAATCCCATTCACAATCTCTTGAATTTACTTCATTTAATTGACTTACTTTACTAACTTATTTCGTCTTCATACTCATTTTAATTTAACTCTTTCAAGTTGAGTTGCATTCTAACAAATTTAAAATTCTATCGGCTACCAAACCCATTTATATTTCCATAAGCATTTTTAATAAGATTCCAGTGACTTTTAAACAGTTACTCAATATTTCAAAACCATTCTTGAAAAGAATTATATCCAAAATCATTTGCATTTCCAAATCAAACCCAACTTTTGCAAACACTCCAATATAGAACATTTTGGCAGCAATTCCTCTCTTGGGAACTCGAAAAAGAACACTGATGATGTCGCGATCATCATTGGGTTTATTTTCCGACGACTGAAACAGTGCTTTTATCTCTTTAAAACCCCTTCAAATATTTTTAAATTCCAATTTTCACCAGATTCCAAATCTAATTCAGAAATATTTCTGAAATAATATCACCATCATTTGTCAAAAACTTTTAAAATCATTTTCAAATCAAAGGAAATTAAATTTCCCAAATTTTCAAACTTCAAAACCTTCCATTTTTACTCAAATGTTTCTTTGGAAGTTCAAGTTATAAATCCCAATTATAATTCACGTTTCAAATTTCATTCTATTAATGAATTTATTTCCTTATCCTTTGGTTATTATCTTAATTTCTTTTTCAATTTCCATACAATAATGATAATAATTTAATATTATCACTTCCTAATAACCAAGCAACCATATATAACTGTAATAATTTCTGAAAATTATTCCTTTTATGTACAAAAATAATTTGGGTATATTTCATTTACCCTATTTTAAAACAATACTGTATCGATTTATCTTCTTTAAGAGTTTAGACACTCCTATCGATGACATGGCGTCCCGCATATCCACCAGAATTTATAAATACTCAATCGATAAGTCAACACAAAATAAAAGCAATTTTTATATTCACTAACAAATATGCTCTCGTATCTATTAATACACTCAAACTCATTCTAGAGTTCTACGGACTCTAATTCTGATGAGTAGTCCCCACCAGAGCCAAGGTTCTCGCTTAACCTTCAGCTCTGATACCAAATGTAACGACCCGATTTTTTGGCATTCGAAAATCGACATCAACACGTCCACTATATCAAATGCCGAACAATTGAATGTTGGAAAATCGAATCATTAGGGTTATAGAAGAAGGAGGTAGAAGAAGAAATAGAAAGAACATTAGAATCTCACAAACGCAGCGGAACAATATATAATAGATAAATGACTGATCTTTAAACCAAAAAGAACTATATCAGTTTTATACATTACTTCATCAGAGTACATCACAAATCAACAACACAATTCAGGACAGTTATATTAACTTGTCCTCCCAAAACTGAATATACTGTTTACACTGCACAGCGGAATATGCATCAAGTACGTATGATACGTCTCCCCATTCAGCTTGTCTCCTGAGCTCCACAGCATCCTATCCTATATTTATGATACTCGGTCTAACCCAAGCATTATAATAAAACAATAGCCGAGTCAGTATGGAAAACCAACGTGAGAAAATACTCTCAATTGGATTATTAAAGTTTTGAAAATCCTTTGAAATCAAAGGTATTTCGTAAGATCACGCCACAAATAAACATGCCAGGTTTTTTCCTTACGATAACCAAAACATTTTTATCAAATTCTTCTGATATTATAATAATGTCTATAGAAAGTAAAATAGAACCCAACTGAAATGTTTGCATCTCACGTTTCAGCAAAAGTTCGGCATAATCAAAACCGTACAGGCGCTTATTGGAGATTGGATTCCATAAAATGGCAGGGAAACTGGGGTATTGTAACACCCCATCCCGATACCCACCCTAGTAAAGAGAATTAACGAGTAATTCTGTTTACTGTAGTGGAGAATAGAGTTGGTTAAGGGAGACCGTCTATAATTTTGTCTTAAACACCTACCGAATACGTCAATAAATGCAATATGATTTTTTTTCTATCTCAGTTGATCAACATACCCAGTAAATGTTTAATTCAAAACTATAGGTGGCTAACGAATCTATCAAAACAAAATACGATAATTAAATGAAAAGCACATCATAGAAAAGTAATCAATATTATATATACATATACACTGATACATGTTTAGCACAATATAATATGAATACAATAAAGGTGGTACTCGACCACACCATATACATTGAATCAAACATAACTACATCAGATTATGCGAAAGAACAGAAACTACTCAAGTGAAAGAAGAGTTGGTATCCAACATCAACTTCAAGCTAAGTCTAATAAATAATACCTAAAACAACTCGGTCTGACCCGAGTGAAAACACACGGGTCAGGCTAGCTAAAATCATCAGTTAAATAGAATAATCGATAAGGATATGTAGGTGAAAGCTATGGTATCCTTTTTCTTAAAGGATATCATGCCCTAAATAGGGTTTCAACATCATAAGAGAGGACAACATCTCTTCTTGGCAAGTAGAAAAGATAATGATGATAAAGTCATACTTAAGTGGCATAACTGACATTTAAGCAAATGGAACATCGGCGAGCAAAGTTTTAAAGATAATACTCAATAAAGATCGCTTTTGCCTCTATCATCGACGGTATAAAGGAATATGGATAATGACTTCAAATGATTCGACTATCTTCTTATAAATGGTTATCAATATAACAATACATCAATGGTACATATCCTTCATACATAGAATAAAACGCATATAGATGTGCCTCATCGAAATGGTACATCCCAAGGATCATTCAAGGAAATATAAAACCCAATCATAAGAGAAGAATTATACTTATTCATACCTCATCTCATTTATATGAATATAGATACATCTCAAATCCATCACTAAAACTCATCATAAAAGATTCTTCATAATCATTTATACCTCATCTCATCGGTATAAATATATAAATACATCTCAACTCCATCTTAACATCAAGAAGTCTATAAAATCATCAAATCATCAATCCATAATGCAAATAACTCAATCTAAGAGTAACATCATAAATGATTTCACCATATATGTATACATATCATCTGGCACTGGGCTATCAATGTAATAATTATCTGAAGACGGTGAAGTCTAAAACATCAAAACTCAAAGAAATCCAGGATTGGCCAGATCCTCGATTGCATGCCGAAGCAATGCTATGCGCGCTACATCATGACTATACCACTATTTGGTACCATAAACATCGTGATGACTGGAGTCAAATAACATCTTAACATCATGAATGACTATAGTTTATAACATCATAATGACTCCCAGTCACAAAGACCCAAGTTAATAACATCGTGATGATCGGAGTAGCAACAACATCGTGTTGATTCCAATCGAGTACTCGTGGTCTGTAGTACTAGGAAACATCGTGAATGTGTCCTAACTTCTCGAATAGAAATCCAATAGGTGTTAACATATGTCCCATACCGTACGTTCATACCTAACAGTTTAATAGCCGTTAGTTGGTACCACACTAGTAAAACATCATAAACATTACTAAAATATACTCAGCCTCATCTCATTGGTGAGTAAATGGAATACCATGCTCGTCTCATCTCAATGACGAGTACTAGTGGCATCATGATTTGTCTCATCTCAACGACAAGTAAAAATTTTCATAATACCTTTCAACATTGTAAAATCATCATAAATAATCTTACCTTATCTCATCAGCAAGTAAAAATAATAATTAGATGGTTATTTATAACCATGATTCCAAATATGATCAGTGATTAAGAAACACATCTTAAAATGGTCCTACATAGAATGCTCGAAAATTAGAGTTCTTGGACCATATAATCTACCCAAAATTTAATAACATCATAAATCATCTCAAACAGTTCATCGAAAGGGTTTCGATCGTATAAGTCCGATATTAAGTGATAAAGCAAATCCATGTGTCCCATACCACATGTTTTACTTTACCGTTCAATTGTCTTTCTTATATGTCCAAACTTCATAAAAATAAGTAATTTTATTTATAAAATAATTTTATTAGAGAAAACAGAAATTTAAAATGATTTTTCGAAAACGATTTTTAAAAACAATATTTGAAATTCCTTTATTATAGGAATTAAATCTATCTTTATTTATAAAAATAATTTAAAAAATACTATGTAATAATGATTTGAAATGTCCATGTATTTCAAAAATAATTTAGTGAAAAGCATTCTCGAAAGCAATGAAAACTAAGAGAGATATCTCAAAACTGATAACTTGAATTCAACACGAATTCACTTCAAATTTAACCCAAAATGAATTCAAATTTCATTTAAATTTGAATTTCAAATTCTCCAAATATAGCTAGCCTATTGATAGGCATCATGTCTCTTAAAATATCTCAAAAACATCATCAAAACCGAAGAGAATGATAGCAAAAACGTGCTAATACAATTCTAAAGTCAACGATTGTTGTTGCTGTCATTTTGGTCTCAAGACAGCAACATACAACCATAATTTCGATCAAGCAAACTTCAAAATTGCAGAAAATACAATGAGTGAAACTTGTAGCACATGACCTAAACTTTTTCAAACATCTAAAATTGTCAAATTCGAAAAAGGAATGAAGAAGTTAATGCCAATTTCGTTTCAGTTTCAATCATAGAGCAAATAATAGTTTTACTCTAGGGATAGTAGTAAAAAAATTCGATTTTGACATTGCGAAACTTAAAATTACAGAAAATCCAATGAATGAAAGTTGTAGTACATGACTTGTGCTTTCCGAAACATTGAAAATTATAAAATTCCGATCAAAACGAGAAAGATATAACTCAAACAATATCCGATTCAAACTCAGGAAATTCAATCAAAGACATAACTGTACTTCTGGTTTCAAATCTATTTTAGGTCAATCATATAGTAAAATATCGAAATTCAACCTGAAGAAAAATTATTCCTTATTGAATTTAGTTTCCATAAAATTAAATTTGACCTAAATCAGATAAGAAACGAGTAACTTATGGCTAAAACACTTCTCTAATTTGTAATTGTTGCTGCTGTCAATTTGCTCTTGGGACAACAACAAATAAGCACGATTTTGATCAAAAAATCTTCAAAATTTTAGAAAATTCAAAACATAAAACTTGTAGGTCTAAATCTGCGATTTTCGAAACATCTAAGATTATTGAATTTGGTTAAGAAATGAAAGAGTTATGACCAAAACAAAGTGGCTAACAGAAATCAGGAAACAAAGAAAATAAGAACCAGAAAGAATAACATATACATTAAACAATTTTGCGAATTTTCTCATAGAAACTTTAATTTTTAGCTAACAGTTCATGAACTTGTTCTCACCTAGGTGATTTAGCAAAGATTTTGATAGCAAGAAGCAAACTTTGGAGGAGAATTGGAGCAACAAAGATCTACAAAAGCTAAAATAAAGACATGCAAATCAAAAGAAATTGGTTACAGACAATTCATACCTAATTCTAAGATGTTTGATGAAATATTTGGGTATTGGTCGAGATAACCTTCTCTAATCTCTCTATTATCTTGATTATTCTTGAATTTGCAGAGATTTTGAGGGAAAATTGATTTATAAGAAGGAACCCATTGATTTTCTTTTTTTTCTCTATATCCTATATACGGATGTTTTGAGAAGGAAGATGAAATCAACGTACTGTTAATTTACTCTTACCAGAAATTTCTAGGTAATGGGTTTGGATTCTAAATCCTTACCCAATTAGCCCAAGAATTAAATACTTAGTTGAAAATATAAAGCTATGTTCATATTTATCCTATTTTAACATTGTTTGCACAAAAAATGGGCAAACACCTCCAAGTTGTATGATCTTGTTGATTATATGTTGTTCTTAATGATTTGGGTGGTTTATGCAAATATATAAAATAGATGGACTAAATAGTAAAAGACACACAGATTTATAGTGGTTTGGCCAGAATGTGCCTACGTCCACTTTATATGTTATTCTCCTTTTCTATTCAGATTACAAGTACAAAGCTTTGATTACAAGTATCTGAAAGTTGTTTGAAAGTTCTATCCTTGCTTGAGCTCTCAAACTTGTTCGCCATTGTTGTACCCCTACCCCTCTATTTATAGAGTGAGGTTGGAGGCAGGGGTCTTGGATGTATATAGCGGCTGGTAGGCCTGGGCCGATGCAATTTGGCATGGCGGAATTGGTCTGGTCGTGTCCTTCCTTGCTTCTGGTTCGGCAGTGGATGGAGGTAGGTTGGTTCGGTAGAGCTTGGTTCGGTGGGACATGATCCGGTGGTGAGTGGATGGAGATTGGTTCGGTGGGACATGATCCGGTGGTGAGTGGATGGAGCTTGGTTGGTTCGGCAATGCTTGGGAGTGGTGTTGGACCGGTAGGACTTTGGAGAGTGTATTGGTCCGGCATTGTTTGGAGAGGAGATGGTTCGGTGAAGGTGAATCCGGTAGTAGGTGGGAATTGGTTGGCTCGGCAATGCGTGGAGAGGGGATGGTTCGGTAGTAGGTGGAAACATGCCCAACATTTGCCCCCCAAAGTGGGGCATATGCCGTGCTTTGTTTTAGCTTGGATAGTCTCATCCGGCATTCTCATCCGGCCCTGTGTGCCGAACCAGTGTTCCGGTCGCTTCTATTTGCCTATAAGTATGGGCATAATGCTTTCGTTATTTCTTACCAAGTGAAACAGCCGAATCGAATCCTTAACTGCCGAACAAATTGTAGTGCCGAACCAGTTCTGACTGCTGGATCAACTGTATACCGAATCGACTTAACCGCCGGACCAGGTAAGCTTTTTTCTTCCGGGCGATTTTTTAAGGTTGAACCTCCGAATGAACTTAGAGACTTTGATTTACCGAATGAACTGTTGGTCCGACTCCAATCGAAACCCCACAAGCGCAGCGGAAGACGAGATCGTGATAAGCAGTGTAAAAACAACCAATCGATAACTCAAATCCAATCACAATCAATCAAAATCGTAGACAAGCAAATCAAAGATCAAGACAATAATGAAAATAAATCACACAGAGATTTATAGTGGTTAGTGTACATCCACTAACGTTGTGTTAGTGTACATCCACTTTAAGAGAGAGCTTTTATTATTATTGATGAGAAGAGTACAAGAGATTGATTACAATGATCAATAATCAAAATAGAAATTGATTTTGTGGAGAAGAGAATTGAAGAAAATTAGGTTTTGATTAAACCCTAATTTGGTGGAGGCTGATCTCTTATCGTTGCTTGCACACGCTTCTCTCTCACCCCGGATCTGATACCTGAGGCTAGCTTATATAGGAGAATAGGAACCCTAGACAATATTCCAAAATTGCCCCTGTGGATATCATAAATTTTCACCCAAGTCCGTGATATGAAAAACAGGAAAAAATCGTTCCAGACGTCTGGCCTAAGGGTCAGACGTCTGACTTAAGTCTCTGGAGCGACTTCGCTCCAGATCAGACGTCCGACCCACTTGGTCAGACATCTGACTTAAGTCTCTGGAGTGACATCGCTCCAGATCAGACGTCTGACCCACTTGGTCAGACATCTGACTGAGTGTTATGGAACCACTCCAGAACAATTTCAGACGTCTGAAAATAATTTCAGACGTCTGAAAATAATTTCAGACGTCTGAAATTAGTTGTTGTCCCCAAACAACCCACTTCACCTTTTCTCTTCTAATTTCCACCTCCGAACTCCGATTTGCGAAGCGTTTCCTCCATTACAAAGCTACTTCCGACCTCTACAAATCCTCATATAGTGTCGCCAAATTTTAGCACTCCACCTCGACACTATATCCATCTTCAATTCCAATGGTATCATACCATCAACGACAACCGATAGCGCCAACTATCACCTCTTCTACCTTCAACCAAACATGAATGCTTCCCCAATGAGCTCCGGCAAAGCCACCGCCCATTGCACTCCACCATCGAGCTCAGGCAAAGCCCCCGCCCGCTAATGAAATGTTGAAAACATCCAGATCCTAAGCTATCTCACCAAAGACTAGCACTTACCAAGGAGATAGAACGTCAATCTCTCTCACCAATACTCTTCCTCATCTACCACCAAGCTCCTCCCTTAACCGTGCCACCCCGTGGCACCTAGCACTTCTCCAAGCGAATCAAGTTCGAGCAATGCTCGAACTTTCCAACCGGCAATGCCTTAGTGAACATATCCTCCGCGTTATCCTTTGTGTGCACCTTTCGAAGATATACTTGCTTATCTTCATCCATAGCTACTAGAAATGACTCTCTCACCTCAATATGTTTAGTCCGTGAGCTAAACGCCAAATTCTCTGCCAAGTGAATAGCACTCTGGCTATCACATCGAACATCAATACTATCATGCCCAAATCCCAAGTCACACAATAATCGCTTCAAATAGAGTGCCTCCTTTGCCGCCTCCACTGCGGCTATCAACTCCGCCTCCGTAGTGAATAAAGCAACTACGGTCTACAATCTAGATCTCCAACTTATGGTTGTTCCCCCAAGTGTGAAGACATATCCGGAAGTTAATTTTCTTCGATCCCTATCACCAGCGTAGTCCGAATCACAATAACCAACCAACTTGCAGTCCATCGCCTTACTACCGCCAAAAACAAGACCATGAGATGATGTGCCTCTAAGGTGTCTCGATATAAGCTTCATAACTTCCCAATGCGTTTTCCCCAGATTAGCCATGTAGCGACTAACCATCTCGACGGCATTTGTAATATCGGGCCTTGTACACACCATAGCATACATTAGACTACCAACCGCACTAGCATATGGAACCTTTGCCATATAAGTCTTGTCTTCCTCCAAGATAGGTGATCCTTTATTCGAAAGCTTCATATGAAAAGGTAAAGGTGTATATGCATTCTCCATGCTAAACCGGCAAAGCACTTTCTCTGTGTATTCCTTTTGAGTTAGTTTCAACTCAAAATGCTTTCGATCCCTTACAATTTCCATGCCCAATATCCTTCTTGCTTCTCCAAGATCCTTCATTTCGAACTCCGATTTCAAACTCAGTTTTAGCTTGTTGATTTCGTTTTTATCTTTTGAAGCAATGAGCATGTCGTCCACATACAAGAGTAAATACACCCAACAATCATTTGTCAACTTCTTGAAATAAACACAAGCATCCTTGATGCTTCTATCAAAACCATTTTCAAGCATAAAATGATCAAACCTCTTGTACCATTGTCTAGGTGATTGCTTTAAACCATATAGTGATTTCTTCAATTTGCAAACCAAATTTGACTTACCATCCACAACAAAACCTTCCGGTTGCACCATGTAGATGTCTTCATCCAAGTCACCATGCAAGAAGGCGGTTTTCACATCAAGTTGCTCCAACTCCAAGTCGTGAATAGCAACTATAGCAAATAATATCCGGATAGAAGTATGGCGCACAACCGGTGCGAATATCTCATCATACTCCTTTCCCTTCCTTTGTGCAAACCCCTTAGCCACTAGTCTAGCTTTATATCTTCCATCGTCCTTCACCTTGTATATCCATTTGCACCCAATAACACGGTTTCCTTTAGGAAGTGGAACAAAATTCCAAGTTTGATTCTTCAACAATGATTGCATCTCTTCCTCCATGGCACAAATCCATTTCGAGCTATCACTCGACTTCATGACGTCATCAAGGTCCATCGGCTCATCTTGGACTACATGAAGAGCATAGTCCAAATTATCACAAAAGCTAAGATAGTTCCAATCACCATATCTTTCGGGTGGTCTTATAGTACGATGACCAACCCGAGTAGCAATACCATCACCTAAACTCCCTTCGGCTCCACCTTGAACCGAATCTTCTCTAGAATCATGTACATCACCGACACTGCTAGAGGCACCATGTGGACCATGTGATGTAACATCAACCGCTACCTCCTCACAAGCATCGCCAACTACTCTACTCTCTCTACTCCTTGGACAAATGTGGAAATAATTTCCTTCTCCTTTGATTCACCATGAACCAAATCTGGAACATCCGATGAGCTCACATTCTCCTTGAACATCGTCGACTCATGAAAAGTAACATGACGAGAATTCACTACCTTCTTCGTTTCCGGATTCCAAAACCGATAGCCTTTTACACCATCCGTATAGCCAAGCAAAATCCCCTTGAAAGCTCTAGGTTCAAGCTTATCATTTCCCGGATCATGCACATAAACCGGACTGCCAAACACACGAAGATAACTCAAGTCAATGCTCTTTCCCTTCCACACTTCCTCCGGAATTTTGTTACTAATAGTTGAGCACGGAATTCGATTAATAATATGCACTGCGGTTGGCAAAGCTTCAGCCCAAAATCCCTTTGCTAAACCCGATGTGAATCTCAAGCATCGAGCTTTCTCAAGTAGAGTATGATTCATTCTCTCCGCAACACCATTCGACTGCGGATCTCCAGGTGTAGTAAAATGTGTCCGAATACCATGATGCTTGCAATACTCCAAAAATTCTCCGGAAACATACTCTCCGCCATTGTCAGACCTTAGAACCTTCAAAGACTTGCCACTCTCATTCTCAACAAGAGACTTCCATGCTTTGAACTTTGCAAATGCCTCCGACTTGGCCTTCATTGCATACACCCAAACTTTTGAGAAAAGTCATCTATAAAGGAAATAAAATAGAGAGCTCCACCTAAAGAAGCTACAGGTGTCGGTCCCCAAACATCCGTGTGAACATACCCAAGAACCCTTCTCGAATCATGTTTTCCTTCACCGAATGAAACTTTAGTTTGCTTCCCCATGACACAATCTTCGCAAAACTCTAACTTGTTGAAACTTTCTCCATCGATCATCTCTCTCTTTCGAAGAACATCTAAACTTCTCTCCGAGACATGACCTAACCTCAAATGCCACAGCCTAGTCGCATCCAAGCCATGAGAACTATCAACCCCCATACAAGTTTCACCTTCCACAGTCACTCCTTGAAGCAAATAAATACCACTAGTCCTTGCACCCTTCATCACCACAAGTGCCCCCTTCGAAACCCGCAATCTATCACTTTCAATAGTGATCTTACAACCTAAAGCATCCAGCTACCCTAAAGAGATAAGAGACTTCCTAAGTCCCGGAACATAGCGCACATTAGTGAGAGTACGAACCACTCCGTCAAACATCCTAATTTGCATGGAACCAATGCCTTTTGACTTACAAATAGCACCATTTACCATAACAATTGAATTTCCTTCTTTGTGGATGTAAGAAGAAAAACAATTCCTATTTGGCGTCATATGATAAGACACCCCCGAATCGAGCACCCATTTTCTATCCGAGACATCTGATGCTACTGCCGATAAAACATCTACCTCTTCCTCACAAACTGCATTCTCTACCGCTACAGATGAAGATGCTACTTCCTTCTTTGCCTTCTCCTTGTCCGGACACTCATTCTTCCAATGACCGGGCTTCTTACAAATATAGCACTTGCCTTTTCTTTCCTTCGACTTTCCTCTCCAACCGGGGTTCCTTGATTTAGAACGCCCCCTGTTCTCCTTCTTCACATGCCTCTCCTTCTCCACAAACAATCCATGACCATTACTAGCACCACTACTTCCATCACCTAACTCCTTCATTTGATCCCGCAACTTCTCGCTAAGAAGACCTGTCTTGACATCATCAAGAGTCAATGTATCTCGGCTATAGATCAAACTGTTTGAGAAACTTGTATAGCGGTCTGGCAATGAACACAACAATATCATCGCCTTTTGCTCTTCCTCAATCTTCAAATCTACCGCCTTCATCTTCATTAGCAAATCATCAAAAATATTTAAGTGCGCCTTCAGCGAAGTACCTTCCTTCATCTTATAGGTGAAGAACGTTCGCAGTAAGATCAAATGATTCATCAGTGACTTCTTCATATACAATTCCTCCAACTTGTCCCAAATACCCTTAGCAGTTGTCTCACCACTAATTTTAGAGATAACATTCTCTCCCATAGCAAGTTGAAGTGTAGTGAATGCCCACTCCTCCATCTCCTCTCTCTCAACATCCGAGATGTCCGCTGGCAATAAATGTGTGTCAAACACTACCCGATGCACCCGATTCCTTCTAAGAACCGCTTTCATCTTCCATTGCCATTTTTCAAAATCATTATCGCCATTCCACTTGTCTATTACCATTTGAGATCCTGAAGCTACGTACGAGCCACGTACATAAGGAGCTACACACTTGGAGTACCCATTGAGGACCGACTTGAGTTATTACTGGATTTAGGCATCTCTATAACCACCTACCAAAACCTGAAGCTCTGATACCAAATGTTGGTGCGGGATTCCGACTCCAATCGAAACCCCACGAGCACAGTGGAAGACGGGATCGTGATAAGCAGTGTAAAAACAACCAATCTATATGTCAAATCCAATCATAATCAATCAAAATCCCAGACAAGCAAATCAAAGATCAAGGCAATAATGAAAATAAATCACACAGAGATTTATAGTGGTTCCACTAATGTTGTGTTAGTGTACATCCACTTTAAGAGAGAGCTTTTATTATTATTGATGAGAAGAGTACAAGAGATTGATTACAATGATCAATAATCAAAATAGAAATTGATTTTGTGGAGAAGAGAATTGAAGAAAATTAGGTTTTGATTAAACCCTAATTTGGTGGAGGCCGATCTCTTATCGTTGCTTGCACACGCTTCTCTCTCACCCTGGATCTGATACCTGAGGCTAGCTTATATAGGAGAATAGAAACCCTAGACAATATTCCAAAATTGCCCCTGCGGATATCACAAATTTTCACCCAAGTCCGCGAGATGAAAAACAGGAAAAATCGTTCCAGACGTCTTGCCTAAGGGTCAGACGTCTGACTTAAGTCTCTGGAGCGACTTCGCTCTAGATCAGACGTCTGACCCACTTGGTCAGACGTCTGACATAAGTCTCTTGAGCGACTTCGCTCCAGATCAGACGTCTGACCCACTTGGTCAGACGTCTGACTGAGTGTTCTGGAACCACTTCAGAACAATTTCATACGTCTGAAAATAATTTCAAATGTTTGAAATTAGTTACTGTCCCCAAACAGCCAACTTCACCTTTTCTCTTCTAACTTCCACCTCCGGACTCCGATTTGCGAACCGTTTCCTCCGTTACGAAGCTACTTCCAACCTCTACAAATCCTCATATAGTTTCGCCAAATTTTAACATAAACCTTGTGGGTTTTAAGTACTGAATGACACTTTCATGCTTTGAATTGCCAAATGGAACGTGTGCTCGAACCATCGAATGTGAACGGGAAGTAAAAGTGCCGAATGAGCTTAAAAACCCCTGAATTACCGGATGAAACCGAATGAACTTTTTGCCTCGCTTTACCAATCGGGGGTTTGAGCGCCGAATGACCTTCCGGCTTTGAACTACCAAATCTTCTTCTTATATTTTGAATTACGAGTGAAATTCTAGACTACATATACTTACTTGCTGATATCTCTATATTCCTTGTTTTTAACAGTATGTTTCCCTGGTATCGCAGATAATGTCTCACAGAGTGGAAACTCGATCAGAAAAGAGAAAATCTATGGACAGAAGAGAGTCCCCTGTGGTGCCCCCAGCCCAGCCAGGACCAGGACGACAGGGACCCACCCCGAGATCACTAGTGGACGGATATGGTCCTCAAGAGCTTCTGAACTATCCTCCTGATTGCTTTCCTAGCTCTCTCAAAGAAGAGCAGCTTGATGTTATCTCCCTCTCCTTTGGGATTGATAGAGCACGCATGCTGTTGCCAGGGAAGGGGGTCATGCCATATAATCCCCCTGAAGGATACTTCGCTTATAGCAGGTACCACTGCATGTGTGGGGCCATTCCTCCAATCAATGCTTGGATAGTTAGCTTCGTCACCTATTTGAAGGTGGCCCCTTTCCAGCTCCAGCCCAACTCCTACGCTATCCTGCTGTGCCTATTCGTGATTTTCCAGAGAATGTACGGGCGCCCCCTTCTAACCGGGAGATTCAGTATCTATATTACTTGAGAGGTTACAAGAAGGGGTCTCCATACATCAGCTTGGAATCGGCCGTGTCCTTCAAGCCGGTCCTGGACTTGTATTTAAAGTTCACCATGTTTAAGAAGGAATGGTTCTTCATCCAGGATGACACCGTTTCGATCCACCGCTTCACCTCTGGCTGTAAGTTGAAGCTTATTTATAATTTCCGTTCTGACTGAGATGCTTCTTTTTATGTGTTTATATTTCTTGCTAGCGATAGGTGGCTTTGCGGTCGTGGAGAATGATCACCTGGTTTAGATGGCTGTGGAGATAGAGGCCATTTCGGTAAAGGATAGGTCAGCCTCTTACCTAATCTAGAATGCCACTCTCCTGGGACACAACTTGATTCTACCACATCAGTCTGTGGTCAAGCAGAGGGATACAGCCAAGGAAAGAGCTGCCAAAGCCAAAGGAGGGGCCACGACAAAGAGCAGCAAGTGGAGATCCTTCTCGATACCTCCAGTCGTCGGGGGGAAGAAGCTCAAGAAATCTGATGGACCCTCTCCCAGCACATGCCCAGATGTTACGGAGGAGGAAAGTGGAGAGGAGGAAAGAGGTGAGGATGAGAGCGGAGGTGATGGAGAAGGTGATGGTGGTAACGGTGACGAAGGACAGAGTGGTAGTGGGGTTGGTGCCTTAACCTCTGGGCAAGCAGGTGAGATTCAAGAGTGGACGGATGATGCTTTCCGCCAAGACTTTGAGGGGTTGGAGGAAGGGTCGGCCTTGGTGGAGAAACCGAAGAAATCTGATAAGGCCGGGACTGGTGTCAGTCCGTCTTCTGAGAGCATTTCAGCTAGGGCAACTCCGGCGGTTCAAGATGAATTTTCGACTCCTCTTTTAGCTTCACATGTTTCATGGATTATAGTCTCATGCACGCTTGTAACACTTGGTTTTTATTCCAGGAACGGGTAAGGCGGCCAAGACATCAGACATTCGGCACCGTCTCGAGCAATTCAAACTCCTCAAAGCTTCTGCTAAACCGAAGCCCTCGACTGACCGTTCCGGGGGCATAGTCGGCTACCGTCCTCTTCTTGGAGTCATTGAAGAGGATATTCAAAAGAGAAAGAGGAGGCGTTCCATGTTCGAACCTTCACTTGGACCTTAGCCCCCAACCCAGCCAATTCTTGACATCACGGGGGAGGATACTGAGTCCATACCATCTCCGCATCCATCAGAGAATCTTTCCGTTACTCATGTTGATCGTCCCGGCTTAGCTCGTAACCCATTTGCGGGTCATCCAGATCTGGACCTGAGTTCTCATGATATTTCCTTCGATGAGGTTACCGGTGAGCACCTCCTATCCCGCAATCCTATGGTAAGGGTGCTTGATGAGGCTAAGTCTTTGGATCTCGACTTGCTGACCACTCGGATTGTGACTATGGGGGATGAGGCCAAGGCAAACATCGATCGGGTGGCTGAGGAGACCAAGAAGTTGATGGGGCATCACGCCCGACTGGTCAAGGCTGGAGAGGAAATCGAAAGTGCTAACATTCGGCTGCGGCTCATGGTTTCCGATCATGCCAAACAACTTGCCGATCAGGCCATTCAGATCTTCCAACATGAGGCGGCCTCCAGACGACTAAATAAAACCATGGAAGAGGCTAGCAAGGCAGAATTGCGAAAGATGGAGGCTGCTTGCAAGAAACGAATTGACACGGCCATCGCAACGGTGGATGAGGTTCGGGGAGCAGATCTCGAGCAGGTAGAGGAGTTATCTGGAAGGCTCGAAGCCGCGGGGCTTGCTCAGGCCAAGCTAAAGGAGGAGATGGAGGCGATGAGGAGATCCCTTCAAGCTGAATGCTCGAGATACCGATTGGAGAAGGATGCTGCCATTGCAAAGTTGTCGGTTTCTGAGGCCCGTATGAGGGAGCTTGAGGAGATTGAGGGGATAATGGATGATATGCTGCAGGATATGTATTTTCATACTTGGAAGCAGGGCAGCCTATCCTGGATGGACGATTACCCCCGGGTCATGGCTAGGATATATCTCCGGACTTTGGAGGAGACCAAGGCTGATGCGGATAAAGAGGGTGGCGTGGCCTTCAGAATGGATGTGGTTACCGCTCAGTTCACCAAGGAGGAGAAGGTGGCGGTGAAGGAGGGCATGCGGCTGCTTACCGCCGAGAAAGTGGGTGTGCAGTTGGAGGATGATGATCAGGGAGCAGACGCTGGTAAGTCTTCCCTTTTAATCATTTCTTAACTTGATTTCTTATCGTTTGTCTAATAGATTCTTCTCCTGAATTAGACGGGTGGGACCTCTGGTCAGCATGCTGGGAGTTCTGATCCTGCTGTCAAGTAGATCTTGGGGGGTTGGAAGGATAGAGATGAAGTTCTGATGCTGCCGACTATTTTGATTTGATCAGGGCATATTTGGTTTTACTTGACGTTCCTGTATATACTTGTTCTAAAACATTAATGTACTTTCAGGTTGTAATTATGTCATTGCAATGAACGATTTATTTTTAACATGTAACTTTATAACATAAGCTGATTCTGTCATATTAGGATGCTGTCATTATTTGATGTGTCGCATAAGAAATATAGCTGTGCATGTGCTAGTGATTCAATTGTGTTTTGATGTCAAGTTCTCGCTTAAAATATAATTTCATGTCTTGCAATGTTAAGGTGATGTGTGAATTTATCAGAGCTACTTATTTGTACACAAGGGAAGAGAGTACCCCCCCTTCAAGTTTTTGCTGTAGACGGTTGCTTTGAATGCTTTGTGTAATCGAATATGGAATGCAATTGAATGTGCTGCCATCCAGCTGTGAGTTCTTATTCCCATTAGCGAGTGTCTCCTATTTTGTGTCCTGTACATTATTGATCGTTATAGAGGATAGGAGGAAAGTTTTTATAAATAAAATGGAAATATAAAGAATAGTAAAACTTCCAATCCCGGAAGGCCTTCGATGTGCTTAAGTTCGTGGCAAACGGGTTTTGTAGTCACTTTCCCTAACTGTGGGTCATGGAGACATTCGTCACCCATCTTACGCCTCCGTGGGTAGTTTTCTTTTTTATCACAGCCGTACTTAAGACACATCAGAGCCGAGATCGCGCACAGTAACTACCCGGGCCATTATGGCCCGTAATCGTGGTTATTATTCGATTTACCGTGGCCGGCTAGCATGGGTGCCGATCGTCAACTGTGAACTGCCCCTGGCTGGCCACACCTTATGTTGGGGCTTATAATCGGTTCACAATCGCCAACGAGATGAACGCCGTAATGAGCTGCCTCGGCTATAGTCGGCCTTCTCGGTGGCTTATGATCAGCTCATTACAGTTGGCTTTGAGGGCCGTCGCGAGCAATGAGTTAACCCGCAGCAGAGGGATGCTGGAGCAAAAGTGTCTCATTGACGAGGGATAGATTCGTATAGTACCTGTTAGATCTTGTCCAGGTGAGGTTGTGCTATGAAGTGTCCAGAATGGAAATGCCGTTATATAGGATTTTGTTCAACAGAAAAGGATAAAGCTTAACAAGCAACCAAGATATAAAGGAACAAGTTTAAAAAGAGACAAGATTTTTAAAGTGATTCGGCACGAAAATGCCTACGTCCACTGATTCCCTTTGTTAATTCACTTCATATGGGCAGTACAAGTTAAGAAAAGTATCGATGAAGGTGTTGGATGTTCCATGCCCTCTGGAACACCTCTCCGTCAACTGTTGACAAAATATAAGCTCCGTTGTGGAGATCTTTATGAATTACATAGGGTCTGTCCCAGATTGGATCTAGCGCTCCGGGGCGTGGGAAGATCCGCTTGAGGACAAGATCTCCTTCTCGTAAACTACGGTGCTTGACTTTGGAGTTGTATTGTGCTGCCACTTTTTGCTTGTGAGCTGCCACTTTGAGTGCTGTATCGTTTCTTCTCTCTTAAATTAGATCCAAAGACATATGGAGGAGTTCTTAGTTCTCTTCTGGGTTGTAGTAGATCCTATGGTGGAAGGGCACTACAGTTTCAACTGGAAGCATGGCCTTCGATCCGTATGCCAAAGAGAAAGGAGTATGTTCTGTTGATGTTCTGTAAGATGTACGGTAGGCCCAAAGTGCCGTAGGAAGTTCATCCACTCAAGCGCCTTTTGATTTTTCAAGTTTCTTCTTGATTAGAGTTTTGAGAATTTTGTTGACAGCTTCGACTTGTCCGTTTGCCTGGGGATAAGCTACAGATGAGAAGCTTTTGTGAATTCCGTGCTCTCGGCACCAGTCGGTGAATTCCACGCTGTCAAATTGAAGTCCATTGTCCGATATGATTTTGAGTGAAACCCCATACCTGCATAAAACATTTTTGATCAAGAAGTTAATAAGTTTTGCCGAAGATATTTTATTTAGAGGCCCCGCTTCCACCCATTTGGTGAAATAGTCAACTGCCACTATGGCATATATGGCTCCCCCTTGGCCCATTGGCAGTTCGCCAATCAAGTCAATTCCCCATATTACAAAGGTCCAAGGGCTGGTCATCTGAGTAATCTCATTGGTTGGTAGTCGAGGGATTTTAGCAAATTTTTGACATTCGTCGCATTTTTTGACGAAGTCCAAGGCGTCTTTGTTTAAGGTGGGCCAGAAATATCCATATTGGAGTATCTTCTTTGCCAGAGTCGGCCCTCCAGTGTGGTCTCCGCAACTTCCTCGATAGATGTTGGATAAGATTTGCATGGCTTCCCTTCCAGCGACACATCTTAATAAAGGGTTAGAGAAGCCGCGCCGATAGAGGATGCCTTATTGTATTATGTAGCGGGAAGCACTCCTCAAGATTTTCCTGACTTCGTTACGCTCGTTGGGTAGTGTGCCATCTTGCAAGTATTTCCGGATAGGAGTCATCTAAGTTTCTTCTTCGATTGTAGCTATCATATCCTCTTGTTCAAAACTTGGGGCTAGTTGCTTTGAGATGGTTATTGTTCCGAAAGTGGTGCCGTCCTTCATACTAGCTTGCTTTTCCAGTTCGTCGGCCTCCTGATTCTCTCCTTGAAGAATGTGTTTGATTAAATAGTGATCCAATTGATTGAGCAACAGCTTGGTCTTCTTTAGATATGCTGTGAGTCGTTCTCCTCGAGTCTGGAATTCTCCCAGTATTTGATTTACAATAAGTTGAGAATCACTATGGAGACATAAAGAACCGACTCCAATTTCTAAGGCAAGTTCTAGTCCTGCTATTACTGCTTCATATTCTGCATCGTTGTTGGTGGCAGCGAATTCCAACCTTAGGGAATAGTGCAGCTTCCTTCCCTGGGGGGTGATTATCACAATACCTACCCCCGAGCCCTGTTCGTCTGATGCTCCATCTACAAAGAGATTCCACTTGATATCTTTTGTTATTTCAGATTGATCCTTACCTTCGTTGGTAGTGAATTCGACAATAAAATCGGCCATGGCTTGTCCCTTGATGGCGGTGCGAGGATGGTAGGTGATATCATATTGACTCAATTCAATGCACCATTTAAGTAGTCGCCCAGAGTGTCGCGGCGATGGAGTACATGCCTTAGCGGTTGATCGGTTAAAACTCTGATGGAATGAGATTGGAAATAGTGTCGCAGTTTCCGTGACGTGATTAGCAAACAGTATGCTAGCTTTTCAAGTTTAGGGTATCTGGCTTATGCCCCTGTAAATCTCTTTCTTACAAAGTATACGGGCCGCTACGCGTGGTTGTCCTCTCTCACCAAAGCGGCGCTTAAAGCATGGGACAATACAGCAAGGTATAGGTATAGTTCTTCGCCTTCATTTGGAGATGAGAGTACTGGTGGTCTCTGAAGGTGTTCGATTAGGTTAAGGAAGGCTGTCGAGCATTTGTCAGTCCGTTCAAACTTTCCTTTGTCTTTCTTTAGAGCATCGAAGAAAGGGATGCATTTGTCGGTTTCTTTAGAGATGAACCTGCTTAGGGTGGCCACTTTCCCTTTTAGGCTTTGCATCTCTCTTCGAATGGATGGTATCTTGATATCTTGCAAAGCCCGAACTTGTTCGGGGTTTGCTTCAATCCCCCTGCATGGACGATGAATCCCAAGAACTTTCCCGACTACACTCCGAAGGAGCACTTTAGGGGATTCAGCTTCATTCCATATTGGCGAAGTACTTGAAACATCTTGTCCAGGTGGTTTATATGATCGTTGGCTTTCCTCGATTTTACCAGCATGTCATCTACATAAACTTCCATAGTTCGTCCTATTAGTTTTGCAAACATCTTGTTGACGAGACGATGATAAGTAGCTCTAGCGTTTTTAAGTCCAAAAGGCATTACGCTGTAGTAGTACAATCCCCGGTCAGTGATGAAACTAGTGTGGTCTTGATCGGGGGCATGCATAGGGATCTGGTTATATCCTGAGTATGCGTCCATAAAGGATAAGAGTTCGTGTCCGGCTGTGCTGTCCACGAGTTGATCGATTCGGGGGAGTGGGAAGCAGTCCTTCGGGCAAGCGTCATTTAAGTTGAAGAAGTCGATGCATGTTCGCCACTTCCCATTAGCCTTCTTTACCAGTACCAGGTTGGCGATCCATTCTGGGTAGATGGCTTCTCCTATGAAGTTATTGGCAAGTAGGTTCTTTATTTCTTCCTCGAGGACTGCTGATCGTTCTACCCCCATGCTTCTCTTTTTCTGCTTTACTGGCACCTTGGTGGGATCGATGTTCAGTACATGGCATTCTACGTCTGGGGAGATTCCAGTCATGTCAGCGTGCGTCCATGCAAATACATCCATGTTTTGGTGAAGAAAATCGACGAGTTGATCCTTCAATTCCGCTCTTAACTGAGACCCAACTCTCAGCAGTCTACTTGGGTCGTGTTTGTCTACAGATACAAATTCCATAGCCTCTGCAGGGTCGGTGGTGGCCTCCTCCTCCTTATTCCTGGGGTCTAATTCGTTGAAAGGATCGCTGGTATATCGAAGAGGAGGGGCTTTCTTTAATTGCTATGCTTCCAAGTTTTTCTTGCAGAGAGAAGTATCTGCATCCTTCCCTTTATCCTTCATGCGGTTATTGCGGAGTTCAGCTACATAGCAATCTCGAGCGGCGTCTTGGTCTCCCTCTATTTCTCCTATTCCGTTATCTGTTGGAAATTTCATTTTCAGGCACCACGGGGCTAGGACAATTTGGAAGTCAGACAAGGCTGGCCTTCCCAAAAAGGCATTGTAGGCCGAGTGGTTCTCTATTAGCACAAATGTTTGTTTTCGCACAACGGAGCGGGGATGGCTTCCTATTTCGACAAAGAGGTCCAGTTGCCTGAGGGGCATCTTCAATCTCCAGTGAAACCATGCAGCGGTTTGCTGCAGGGAGACACATCCTTCATTGACAGCTTCATTTTGTTGAAAGCATGCTTGAATAGGATATTTACTGAGCTTCCAGTGTCTATTAGAATTCGGAAAACTTTGGCTGGGCCGAACCAGGCAGAGATGACCACAGGATCCATGTGAGGGTAGTGCCTTCCCTCTAGATCACGCCTACTGAATGTGATGTCACCATTCTCTTTTCGCTTCGGGTGGCGTTCTTCCACCACAGAGTTAGTGAAGCCTTCATCGTATCTAAGTGACTTACCGTATCTTTCCATCTCTGCCCAGCTTCTGTCGGTGATGTGTGGTGCTCCTGATATGGTATGGACCACTATCTTCTCTTGACTAGAGCCGCTGGTGTTGCGATTTCCTCCGCCTACTTCTGGAAGGGGTAGCCCTGGGTTCTCATTAGCAAGGGTTGAAGTTCTGTTTTGACCTTTCACATAGCGCTCCAGTCTCTTCCTTCTGATGTGCTCTTCAATCAAGTCCAAGAGGTGATGGCATTCATTTGTGTCATGCCCATGAGATTCGTGGAAGCAGCAGAACTTTCCAGACTTAACTGCGTTATCTGATTCCTTCTTGTGTGGGGGGCGCTTGTATCTAACTTCGTCTTGGGTGGCCAGGAAGATGTTTTCGATTGTTTCATTCAAAGGAGTGTAAGAGTCAAACCTCGGTCCTGGCCTATATAAGCGCTTTTCCCCCTTCTTGCCCCCTGCACTATCTCTGGAGTTATTTCTTCGAACGTCCTTTGCTACTGCGGGGGTGTTGCTATGAGCTACCTTGGTTTTTTGCCCTGTCTACCTTTCAATGGCAGCGTCTTCAAGTCTCATATATTTCCTGGCTTCATGGAAGAAATCGGGTAAGGTAGCTGGCTTTTCTTTCGTTAGTCACCTAGCAAATTTAGTATCCGGATGAACACCACTGCAGAGGGCCATTAGGATAAGTTTCTCGTCGGCATCTTGGACTGCGGCCGCTGCGGCATTGAATCGGGCAAGATATTGTTGCACTGTCTCTCTGGGTTTCTATTTGATACTACATAGGGAGTAAGCGTCCTTGGGTTGTTCCACATGAATGCGGAACTGGCTGATGAACTTTTCTTTCAACATTTCCCATGAGTTGATGGACCCTTGGGGTAGATGGCTGAACCAGGAGGTAGCTAGATCTGCCAAGAATAGTGGGAAGCATTTATACAACACTCCCTCTGTTGCCCCGCTCATGAGCATATGCTGTGTGTGTCTCTGTAAGTGTACGACGGGGTCAGAGGTTCCCTTGTAAGGTTCCATTGTTGGCATTTTCCATTCTCGGGGGTGATGACGATTTCGATATTGTGGGTGAAGGGGCTGGTTACCCTAGCGCCTATCCCTCGATCTCTTTGGTCCCGTCGGACGCACTCTTTGAACAATCACGCCATCCTTTCATCAGAACTTGGAGCGGATAGAAATGAGTTTGGTTCATCCCTGCAGGATTGATTCCGTCCAGATGACCTGTAGGGATGGTATCGTCTATCACTCCTAACAATCTCCAATGGTTGCCTCTGGTCTACCGAGGGCACGCTGGGGTCAGCTACAGTTGGCCCTTGCCTTGATCTTCCCCTGCTGGGTTCTGTCCTCAGTACTTCCTCGGGTCCAACTTCAGGGTGGACTCCAGCTCGGCCCCGTCCATTGGCATTTCCATGGTTAGGTAGCATGGCGGGCTCAGCTACATCTGACCCCTGCCTGGTACCTCCCCTATTGGGTTCGGTTCCAAGTGTTTCCTCGGGTCGGAATTCGGGCTGAGTCCGGGCTTGGCTCCTACCATAGCTGTTTCTGTTGTTAGCTTCTTCGAAGAAGAAAGACCTTTGTCGTCTCCCAAATCCTTCAGACCGGGACTCACCCCATGATTCAGTGTTGCGGTTAGATTCTTCAGCATGCCTTAAGCGTGACATGAGTTGGTCCACCAAGGCTTCTTGTTGAGATGCGAAGCGGTTAGTTATTTCAGCCACAACCCTGTCCAGATCCGTCCTTGTAATTGGTTGTTCAGTAGCAGGGGCTGTCGGATTTGCCTGATTTCCATTTGTTGTTGGAACCGGACGATTGTCTTGATCTCTGATCACTGGATCTGGGATACTGCTAGTTGCGATGTTCTTTCCTTTGTTAGCATCTTTATTCCGTCCGGGAGGCATGTTTTCCAAGCAATGAACGATGCTGATAGGAAAAGGGTTAAGTGGGAGAAGTTGAAGCTTCGAGCTCCTCTCTCAATGAAAGCACCAAAAATGTTTGCACAAAAAATGGGCAAACACCTCCAAGTTGTATGATCTTTTTGATTATATGTTGTTCTTAATGATTTGGGTGATTTATGCAAATATATAAAATAGATGGACTAAATTGTAAAAGACACACAGATTTATAGTGGTTCGGCCAGAATGTGCCTACGTCCACTTTATATGTTATTCTCCGTTTCTATTCAGAATACAAGTTCAAAGCTTTGATTACAAGTATCTGAAAGTTGTTTGAAAGTTCTATCCTTGCTTGAGCTCTCAAACTTGTTCGCCATTATTGTACCCCTACCCCTCTATTTATATAGTGAGGTTGGGGGCAGGGGTCTTGGATGTATATAGCGGCTGGTGGGCCTGGGCCAATGCAATTTGGCATGGTAGAATTGGTCTGGTCGTGTCCTCCCTTGCTTCTGGTTCGGCAGTGGATGGAGGTAGGTTGGTTCGGTAGAGCTTGGTTCGGTGGGACATCATTCGGTGGTGAGTGGATGGAGATTGGTTCGGTGGGACATGATCCGGTGGTGAGTGGATGGAGCTTGGTTGGTTCGGCAATGCTTGGGAGTGGTGTTGGACCGATAGGGCTTTGGAGAGTGTATTGGTCCGACATTGTTTGGAGAAAAGATGGTTCGGTGAAGGTGAATCCGGTAGTAGGTGGGAATAGGTTGGCTTGGCAATGCGTGGAGAAGGGATGGTTCGGTAGTAGGTGGAAGCATGCCCAACAAACATTATATATATCTCCTTTTACATTTTAAACTCAAATAAAAATATATACAATGGATGTATGCAACTAAAATTGTTGTTATATAAAAAATAAAATTTATTTCGACAATAAAAAGTTATTTCTATAAGTAAAAGCCTATTTTTGACAATATTTTACAAATTACACCATTTTAGTGTAAAAACACTATTTTTAATGCAATAGCTTAAATAAAAATTTCTTTCGTGTCAAATAAATTGCAATAAAAACACTATTTTCAAATCTCTTATAACTCTTCTCTTAAAACGTCCAATGTATATAATATAGATTTTAAAATCTCAAAATATACTTTCAATAAAGTATAGCTCAAGAATATTCTCACATATTATCATCTTTATAATTTCAAAGTAAATAAATAAATAAATGGCATTGCCTCACCATTGAATCTCTAATAAATACATATATTCGTTGGTTGCATAGTCGATCGAACGATCAAAACTGTCTCGCCACTCTGATACTCATCTCTAAAATTAATGGCTGAAATTACCATTCAAAAATAAAATTAATACATAATCTCAAAATATTATTTTCAAAATATCAATTATATATATACATATATCTCAAAGCTCGAATTTCACTACAAAACTCATATTTATATAGCTTCAAAACTCAAACCAAAGAGCATTAAGAGAATGCATCGAGATATTCCCAGAATACTCGATTCTCAAAATCATCAAAAGGAGATAGAATGTTCGTCAATTATATGATGTCACGACCCACTCCTAAAAATCATCAAGATACAGGATAAGCAAGATATTCTTCTCAAAGGAGAAGAAGCACACAATCCACGAATCACTACCCCAAACGGAGTAATGCTACAAAGGATAAAATTGATTGAGTATCTGAAAAGAACACTCAAACGAAGCTGAATGATAAACACAATCAAACTCAAACGGTCAAGAAACTCACCACATCCTCAGTGGATATCCTCGTGGAAGGATAACCGAAGAGCTAAGAGCCACGAATAAGGTTACCTCAACACTCAATTTCCTGATTGGATGTCAAATCCATATGGACTCAAAAAAATCAACAGAGCCACCATGATTGAAATTTGAGATATATCATCAACATATCGATACTCTAGAGTGAATACAGTAACTTTGAAATCATCATTAACATTCCAAAGTGATAGAAATAATAAACCAATCAAATTAGGATGCCTAAATATATATAAGATCCTATAACAACAAAAGGATCGGACTTAACATCAAATAAGTCCATCCATCTCAAATCAGATGCATCTCAAGATAGTGAGTAATAAACAAATTCTCACTAAAGCAGCAAAAAATAGAGAACTCAAAATGCTCATAACAAGCCAATCATTGTGGATCCCTTCAATAGGATTCACAACTCTCAAAGGAATGCTACAAGAATGCTTAAAGAAATCAATCAGCTCCATCGATACGAGATCAATCGTATCGACAAAAATAGGAATAGAATAATACCAAATAAGATTTTATATAAGATAAGATGACATCAAACTTTATTATGGAATACTATGGAGTGCAATATATCGATATTCCTAGACATATTCCATCTCAGCAATCCCAAAACTCGAAAAAGTCTCAAGGCTCGATTCGAAAACAAGCTTGAGTAAAGGACAATGGTTCGCCCGTATTATACTTCGTTGTATCGTGATATACATATTGTTCTGTGTTTATTCTACTTTGTTCTGACCACAGCTCTGATACCAAGCTGTAACGCCCCACCCCGAAACCCACCTTAGTAAAGAGAATTAACGTGTAATTCCGTCTACTAAAGTTGAGAATAGAGCTAGTTAAGGGCGACCATCTATAATTTTGTCTTAAACATCTACCGAATACGTCGATAAATGCAATATGATTTTTTTCTATCTCAAGTGGATCGACATACCTAGTAAATGCTTAATTCAAAACTATAGGTGTCTAACGGATCTATCAGAACAAAATACAATAATTAAATGAAAAGCACATCACAGAACAGTAATCAATATCATATATATACATATGCACTGATACATATTTAGTATAATACAATATGAATACAATAAAGGTGGCATTCGACCACACCATATACATCGAATCAAATATGACTAAATTAGAGTATGCGAAAGAACATAAACTACTCAAGTGAAAGAAGAGCTGATATCCAACATAAATTTCAAGCTAAGTCTAATAGATAATACCTGAAGTAACTCGGTCTGACCCGAGTGAAAACACACGGGTCAGGCTTGCTAAAATCATCAGTTAAACAGAATAATCTATAAGGATAAGTAGGTGAAAGCTATGGTATCCTTTTTCTTAAAGAATGCCATGCCCTAAACAGGGTTTCTACATCATAAGAAAGGACAACATCTCTTCTTGGAAAGTAGAAGAGATAATGATGATAAAGTCATACTTAAGTGGCATAACTGACACTTAAGCAAATGGAACATCAGCGAGCAAAGTTTTAAAGATAAGACTCAATAAAGATCGCTTTGCCTCATATCATCGGAAGTATAAAGGAATGTGGATAATGACTTCAAATGATTCAACTATCTTCTTAGAAGTGGTTATCAATATAACAATACATCAAAGGTACATATCCTTCATACACAGAATAAAACGCATATGGATGTGCCTCATCGCATTGGTACATCCCAAGGATCATTCAAGAAAATTTAAAACCCAATCATAAAAGAAGCATTATACTTATTCATACCTCATCTCATCGGTATAAATATAGATACATCTCAAATCCATCACTAAAACTCATCATAAAAGATTCTTCATAATCATTTATACCTCATCTCATTGGCATAAATAAATAAATACATATCAACTCCATCTTAACATCAAGTAGTCTATAAAACCATCAAATCATCAATCCATAATCCAAATAATTCAATCAAAGAGTAACATCATAAATTATTTCACCATATATGTATACATCTCATCTGGCACTATGCTATCAATGTAATAATCATCTAAAGACGGTGATGTCTAAAACATCAAAACTCAAGGAAATCCCAAATTGGCCAGATCCTCGATTGCATGACAAAGCAATGCTACGCGCGCTACTTCGTGACTAGTACTACTATTTGGTACCATAAACATCATGATGACTAGAGTTAAATAACATCTTAACATCGTGAGCATCATGAATGACTATAGTCTATAACATCATAATGGCTCGCGGTCACAAAGACCCGAGTTAATAACATCGTGATGATGAGAGTAGTAACTACATCGTGATGGCTCCAATTGAGTACTCGTGGTCTGTAGTACTAGTAAACATCGTGAATGTGTCTCTACTTCTCGGATAGGAACCCAATTGGTGCTAACGTATGTCCCATATCATACGTACGCACCTAACGGTTCACTAGCCGTTAGTTGGTCCACACTAGTAAAACATCATAAACATCAGGAAAATATACTCAATCTCATCTCATTGGCGAGTAAATACAATACCATACTCGTCTCATCTCATTGATGAGTACTAGTGGCATCGTGTCTTTTCTCATCACAAAGACAAGTAAAAATTATCATAATAGATCTCAACATCGTAAAATCCTCATAAAGAAGCTTACCTCATCTTATCGGCAAGTAAAAATAACATCTAGATCGTTATTTAAAAACATGATTCCAAATAGAAATTTCTAGCTCTAAATTCACCTCATTTCATCGGCGATTAAGAAACACATCTTAAAATGGTCCTACATCCAATATACTTCTAAATTGGAGTTCTTGGACCATATAATCTACCCAAAATTTAATAACATCATAAATCATCACAAACAGTTCAACGAAAGGGTTTCGATCGTATAAGTCCGATATTAAGCGATAAGGCAAATCCATGTGTCCCATACCACATGTTTTACTTTACCATTTAATTGTCTTTCTTATACGTCCGAAATTCATAAAAATAAGAAATTTTATTAGAGAAAACAGAAATTTAAAACGATTTTCCGAAAATGATTTTGAAAACCAATATTTGAAATTCCTTTATTATAGGAAACAAATCTATCTTAATTTAGAAAAATAATTAAAAAAATACTATGTAATGACAATTTGAAATGTCCATGTATTTCAAAAATGGTTTAGTGAAAACCGTTCTCGAAAGCAATGACAACTAAGAAAGATATCTCAAAACTGATAACTTGAATTCAATACAAATTCAATTTAAATTTAAACCAAAATCAATTCAAATTCCATTTAAATTTGAATTTCAAAGTCTTCAAATATAGCTAGCCTTCTGATAGGCATCATAGCTCTCAAAATATCTCAAAAATATCATCAAAAATGAAGAGAATGAGAGCAAAAACGAGCTAATACAATTCTAAGGTCAACGATTGTTTTTGATGTCATTTTGCTCTCAAGACAACAACATACAACCATAATTTCGACCAAGAAAACTTCAAAATTATAGAAAACACAATGAATGAAATTGTAGCACATGACCTAAGCTTTCCAGAACATCCAAAATTATCAAATTCAGATAAGAAACAAAGAAGTAAAAGCCAATTTCATTTTAGTTTCAAACACAGAGCAAGTAATAGTTTTACTCTTGGGATAGCATTAAAAAAAAATCAATTTTGACATAGCTATCCTCAAAATTACAGAAAACTCAATGAATGAAAGTTGTAGTACATGAATTGTGCTTTCATGAGCATTAAAAATTAATGAATTCCAATCAAAAACAAGAAAGATATAGCTCAAACAATATCGGATTCAAACTCAGGAAATTCTGTCAAAGATATAATTATACTTCTGCTTTCAAATCTATTTTAGGTTAATCAAATAGTAAAATATCAAAATGCAAACTAAAGAGAAATTTTTCTTTATTGAATGTTGCTTCCAGAAAATTAAATTTTACCTAAATCGGATAAGAAATGAGTAACTTATGGCTAAAACACTTCTCTGGCCTGTGATTGTTGCTGCTGTCAATTTGCTCCCGGGACAGCAACAAACAAGCATGGTTTTGACAAAGAAACCATCAAAATTTTAGAAAACTCAAAACATAAAACTTGTAGTCGATGTCTACGATTTTCGAAACATCCCAGATTATTGAATTTGGTTAAGAGATGAAAGAGTTATGGCCAAAACAAATTGGCTAACAGAAATCAGGAAACAAAGAGAATAAGAGCCAAAAAGAATAACATATACGGCAAACAATTTTGCAAATTTTCTGGCAGAAACTTCAATTTTTAGCTAACAATTTGTGAGCTTGTACTCAGCTCAGTGATTTAGCAAAGATTTTGATAGCAAACAGCGAAATTTGGAGAAGAATTGGAGCTTCAAAGACATATAAAAGCTAAAACAAAGATATGCCAATCAAAAGAAATTGGTTACAGACAATTCATACCTAATTCTAAGATTTTTGATGAAATCTTTGGGTATTGGTGGAGATTGCCTTCTCTAATCACTCTATTTGCTTGATTTAATTCTTGAATTTGCAGAGCTTTTGAGTGAAAATTGATTTATAAGGAGGAAGCCATTGATTTTCTCTTTTTTTCAATATTCTGTATACGGATGTTTTGAGAAGGAAGAAGAAATCAACGTATCGTTAATTTCCTCTTACCATAAATTTCTAGATAATGGGTTTTGTGTTCTAAATCCTTACCCAATTAGCCCAAGACTTAAATACTTAGTGAAAATACAAAGCTACGCTCATATTTATCCTATTCTAACATTATATATCTCCTTTTACATTTTGAAGTCAAATAAAAATCTGTACAAAGGATGTATGTAACTAAAATTGTTATTATATAAAAAATTAAATTTATTTCAACAATAAAAAGTTATTTTTATAAATAAAATCCTATCTTTGACAATATTTTACAAATTACACCATTTTAATGTAAAAACACTATTTTTAATGCAATAGCTTAAACAAAATTTCTTTCGCATCAAACAAATTGCAATAAATCATTCTAACACTTTTTAATTATCAAAATATTTATTCCAAACAATATTTCATCTTTTATTTTAATAAAATACATAATTTCTCCAAATTTCATCTTTTTAAAATTGATAAAAGGTTAATATTGACAATGTTTTTCAGTATTGTTGTATTTACCCAAATAAAGTTGAACCTTGATAATTTTCTTCTCAAATTCTCAAAATAAAGTCTTTAAGACTTTATTTTCATTACTTTAGATTTATTTCAACAATTTAACATTGAAATACATCACCTAATCAACTTATTAGCTCCAAACTAATTAAAACACAATGTTTCAATTTATGTAAACCAATACTTATCCAATTCATTTTTAAAAACAATATTAAATTATAATTTGCATTATAATTTAATATTAACGGTAATTTCCAAAATCCCGGGTTGTTACAGATACCGCCCGTCACAGTACGTGATCTAGATCATCGTACCGAGGATCCCCTGATCCCCAACAACACAAGACCAGAGCTACCCTTGCTGGATAGTCCGAATAAGATCACCCCACGGTTGGGATCAGCAACCGTCCACACAGCTGAAATAAGGGACATCTAGACAGGATGACCTTACCCTAATTGGTTGCTAGCCACTTAGCCTTGCGTGCATCTCCCCTGTTTTAGCCATTCCCGGTTGATGAGGCTCGAGGCTATGCGTTACCTTTTAGGCACACATTTACTTAGAATTTTCATTGTCCTCCTAACGATGTTCTGATAGCATTCATCCATACAAGTACGTTCCTGGTCTGAACGGAATTGACGGCACTACTCCTACTACATCCATTTTAGAATCACCCTCAGGATTAGTGGCGATTAGCCCTTGCACTTCACTACTCCATCTTCGGCTCCAAGCTCTTGCCTTCCTCACGAAAACGTTCAAATCGGATCAAAGTTTTTGGAAAATTAATCCCGATCCCGGTCTCTTCGAAACGATCAGCGCATTGGCAAATATTTGTAGTCGGTTATTTAGCTATCAAACAACATTCACAAACAATCATCAGGCCTTAATAATTTCCCAAATTATTTATTTTAAAATACCTTCGCATGATACTTCTCTACACTTCAACCCATTGAAACAGTTTTGAAATCACTTTTCTCTCGTGGAATAAATTTTCCAATATTGTTTATTTCCACTGAAAATCACCAAGTCTAAATACTTTAGATTTTAAATTAATTTAATCACTTTATCCAAAAATATCCATTGTAACGACCCAGAAATTCCGATCCCGAAATTTCCAGATAGTTAGGAAAAGAAAAAAAGAGAAAGAAGAAGAAACAGAAACAAGTCACGGAAACCTCACATTCGCCGCGGATCAAAATATAATATAACATAAATAACGGTTTTACAAAGAAGAACAGCATCAATACAATTATATTTTTATACATCAGAGTTACAACCATTTCAATACACTGGACAGTTTAAAACAACATGTCCAAGACAACAATAATATATATAGCGGTATATGCTCCATGCGTTCCTGCCATCTAGCTCGCCTCCTGAGCTCCAAAACGTCCTTATCTGAAAATTTGTAATACTCGGTCTGACCCGAGCATTACATCAAAGTAACACCCGGGTCAGGTTGGAAACCAGCGTGAGTAAACCCATCTAAATGAAATACAAAAGCATACAACATATATATAACCCGGGTAACTTATATCAATTTACAACTTCACAAGTTGCTATAGACATCACATATTTCACACATCAATTTATAAGTGACGAAACTTAGATTAAAAGGTCCAATTCACTTAAATCATTCCAAACCAGCCTATTGGTTTCACATATCAATCTATAAGGAATCGAAGTGGTTTCGGGTATTTACTAATACCCGATTTCGGTCTCTTCGAACTCAATGTCATCTAAACCTAAGCTATTGAACTAAAAATAACCCAACTTTAATTATCGGATAACACTTTTACACAGCAATTCATAATTGATAGATAATCACATTATCACTGTCCATCCACATATTATATCTCAAAGCAATTCATATCAGAGATATCAACCAATCCAAAGCACTTATCATTATTCAATCATTCTTACGCAAGATTGATCACTTCCATTAGTTACGTCAATTAATGATCCTCTAATTACTTTCATTGGTTAATTACTCTTAACCTTCATTTAGTAATTAACCTTTAACTTAATTACATTCATTAATCAACCTTGATTTATCACAATCAGAAATTAACTTTCCTAAGTTACTCCATTAATTAAACCAACACCTTAATTAATTATATTAATCAATCCATTAATTTCACTGAGTAAGTATCACTAAATTCCCTCTACCAAGTAATTATCCTTTAATTTCCTCTCATCAGGTAATTTCCTTTTAATTAATTACATCCAGTAATTATCCACTCATTACTTCACTAAGTAATTACACCTCATTAATTACCTTAAGTAACTATAATTAATCTTTAGTTAATTATATTTATTAATCAACCTTGATTAATCTCATTCTGTAATTAATTACCTTTAATTAATTACATCATCTAATTAACTTCCCATAACTTTTATTAGTCAATTCTTAGATTAATTACACTAAGCAATTAATTATTAATCACTTCTACTAAGTAATTATTCTTCATATTAATTACACCCTGAAATTACCACTACTAATTTCTTCACTAAGTAATTACACTTTATTAATTACATTCAGTAATTATACTTAACAAATCAACGAGTGAATATCTTAAATTAATTAAACTAATTAATGAACTTAAACTAATCACATTAATTCAATTAATTACATTGAATCATTAATCCCTTTAATTACTTACATTAAGTAATTATGCTTTAAGTAATTAATCGTCTTCTAATTATTCCCATCCTGTAATTATCCCATAATTACACAAGTTAAATTAATTAACCGCTAGTTACTATCATTAGTTAATTATCTTCGGCTAAACACATTTGTTTACTTACCTTAAATTATCACATTAAATAATTAATTATCCTTAGTTTCATTAAATAAGTATATTCAACTTGTAAAAGCTTAAATAATTAAGATAAACTTCCTACTTAAATTAATTACTTATTTCATCAACAAATTAATTTGAGTTCAAAGCTTTATAATTAATTTAGTCAAAACACTTTTTAATTAAAGTTATTCATAAAATTATATTTTGAAATCTGTTTAATGAAAGTTCTGGAAACTTGCTCATTTTATTTTCTTTGAAACAAACAGGATACAAATTTCATTTGTTTAAAAACAAGGCAACCCGAACTACCTAACAACATCCCGAGTCAAACCCCCCAGCTTCCTCAAGCCCAAACTCAAGTCCCTACAAATATTATTTATACTTTTTTTAATTTTAAAAACTGTCCCTCACAGTTCTTCGGGTCAAACCCGAAGACTTCTCAGGACTAACCCGAGTTTTCATCAGCTTTTCCCCTTTTTTTTGAAACAAACTTAAATTATTTAAAGTTAATCCCTGAAGCCTAGTTACCCATCAACTACTCGAGTTTCTACTCAAGTCTCACCCTCAAATGCATGGTACTTCCTTCGAGAAAAAATCCTGACCATACTCCACAAAACCCACTGACACCAACATCACTTGTGCACGTGTACCATCGCCAAAACCACCTCCGGCCCTTGATGATCCCTTCGGCACATCACCAATCGTTGATGCAACCCATTCTGATCATTGATTCACCATCATAAAACCCAAATCAAAATCGAGCCATGTATACGAACCTGGAACAAAGGACTCCTACTAAACTCGCCTTACATATCACCCTTTCGATCATCAGACAACGTGCCACAACTTCCTTTGCTTCGTTAGACTCCCACGCAACCAACACCCAGGGTACGATACACTCCGATCAACCCTAGATGAAGCCATGATTCCATTCCAGACTCAACCCATTTTAGGGTTTAAAATCCAAATTGGCCAAAATCCGACACCTCAGCAATCAATCGCCACTACCATTATTTTTCCCGACCTCGCCGAACCTTCCTCCACTTCCAATCGAAACCCTGACTACCAGAAACCCTCCGGCCACCTAAATTTGCTCATAAACCACATTTTGGTTATCTTCAAAATGCATACTTGATTCTAATCTAAAAATCATGATTTTCATCTTAAAAATCATGTTTTTCCAAGCCGATTCAAGTTGTATGCTTGAATTAGAGAATTCCAACAATTGGTTTCAACATGTTTATAAATTTTTCACTGTAAAACTTGTTTTCTAGGTACTATACATATTTAAACATGTTTAAACTGTTTATATCATAAATCATGTTTAAACAAAGTTAATTTGACTTAAATCAATGGCCTAATAGAGATCAGAGAAGAAGATTTTGAATTTAGATCAAAAATTTAAACTTGCCCTAAGTACAGAGGTATTCAACAGACATGCATACTTAGATCAGACAAATTTCTACATGCAACTCATTTTTCATCACTGAAATACACATGCAACAACACTTATCTACTTAAACTTGTAAATAAATATTTACTCACCTTATTAAAAAGACAGAGAACTTGGGAAACATGGTTTTGAAACTTGACTGCTTTGATTTTGCTTCTGATTTCCTTACTTGAACTCTTGAAATGATTACAGGCTATTGATTCTTGAGTTTGCAAATTGGAAATGAATTTTTGTTTTTTTTTTTTGGTTTTAAGTAATTTACAGGTTTTTTTCTTCTTTTTTGATTAAGAAAGTGAAGATGGGAAAAGAAATGAAGATGAAAGGTACAAGTTAATATAGGTTTAAATTAGATTTTATTAAAAATAAAAGAAAATTAAAATAGAAGTTGACACTTGTCATCATACTTACTTAATTTATAAATACATATTTTAATTTATATAAATAAGCCTCTTTAAAAAGAAAAGAATATAAACAATTTATATTCTTAATAAAATCAAATAAAATATATTTCAAAACCAAAGTAAAATTTAAGATATATATATATATATATATATATATATATATATCTAACCTTTGAATTTCAACCTAAATACCCAAATTCAAATTAAATTTCAAATCAATTTTATATATATATACATATATTTAAACAAATACAATTTCAACTTATACATAATAGTTTTATTTAAAACCTATGTATATATACATACAACACAATTATAAATATAAATATTTATTCGATCAGATTCATTTGTAAATAATAATTCTATTTTAAAATCTATTTATACCTATATTTAAAAACATCACATTACCATTATTGTTTGAAAACAACAATTTTGTCAAGTCTAAATAATTTATAAAGGAGATTATTAAATAATTATTTTTCCCATTTATGAATAATTCAATTCTTATTATATTTCCAAATTCATTTACACATCCAGGTATCTATTATTATCATAATTTTGTATGTTCAATTGATTAAAACAGTTAATTACCCATTATTAGATGTCCAAATCCCGGGTTTTCACATTCCTCCCCTTTATAATCTTTTCGTCCTCGAAAAGGATCGAAGCCAGAATTTTATTAAAATACTTAATATTATTAAATCATTTTTGATCATTTTTAAAACATTTTATATACAATATTGCCAAAATAGTTTACTTTTATAACTCGATGTTTCCACAAGTCTGTCTTTGTTCTCACTAAAATTCGGTCATACGTTGATCAGGTGTAGGACTGAAGATCTATAAGTATTTAGCAGACCCATTTTCAACACCCAGTGAAAATACTTCAAAAAATAATTTTATTAAAAAAAAGTAGATTTTTTTTTGAAAATAGAGATAATATCTTTGGTGAGAATGCTCTGGAAATCATCAACCCCATCCATGGTCGCCGTTAACCCGATGGTTACATTGTCATCCCGACAAAATCCATAGATAACTGTAGGCCTCCGCACCGCTCGATTACACCATGGAACCCGCTACAGATCGCAGTTATAACTGGGGTTACGTTACCATCACAGCAAAAACCCATATAATTGTAGGCATCAGCGCCCTCGAATTTTGCTGCGAAAAGAATGAAACTTCTCCACTCTACTTGACCATAGATCGCAGTCTACCGATGTTACGTTGTCTTCCCGGCAAAATCAAGCGTAGACCGTTGACACTCACCTCTACACGATTTCCTCTATGGTCCACACAGTAGATCGTAGTGACAACGAGTTACACTGTCGTCACAGCATAAACCAAATGCCTCTGTAGGCATCAACGCCCTCGACTTTCGCTACCCAATAATCCTCAGGAACTAGTTTTTCCAGACTCCTCACAGGATCAACTTTAGAACCTCCCCCTTAGAGGCTCAAGGCAGTACCAACCTATGGTACTCCTAAGAAGTTCATCCCAAGGGAGCGCCTTTTTCTCCAAAGTCGTTTTCAAAACACTTTATACTATACACATATGGTATCTTCCAATATCATACACCTAGTTTGAATCTCATATAAATCTCCTTTCTTAAAATCGATTATCCCAAAATCGATAATTCTCAAATTAGGCTTTCCAAATTTCAATATTGATTTTACCCAAAAATCAAAAGCCTCTATAAATCCAAAGGTTCCAAAAACCTTTCCTCCAAAATTATTCTCAAAAGATCCTTTATATATATATATATATATATATATATACATATAAAACTTTAAAAATCTTTAGATCATTTCAAACTTGTATAAATTTACTTTTATACTTCAAATACTTTTCAAAAATCTTTTTCTTCTGGCTATAGATTCAACAAGGGGACATTTATCTTATATATAACAAAGATACATAACTTTGTTTATTCCAAATCAAATATCAAATTTGATTACTCTTTATAAAGTTGTTTCCAACTTTCGCTTTTATTCATTGTATATTTCACAAAATATACTTTTCATTTCAAAAACCATTTCACATTTCTTATCCACAAATTCTCAATATCAATTTCATTCAAATCTGTACAATGTACACATATCATCTGTATTTTATACCAATCTGATTGCTCACTCGATCATACAATTTCATTTCCGAACTAGTATCGTCCACCCGACTTTCTAGTGCGGACTCAGATCTAGTTTCTTGATCAGAAACCGTCATTCTCCTTGCATAGCCATAACTACGATAGGGAATATCCAGAACCAATCAACAATGCATATCTAGGTTCTCCTTACAAAAATCGAGTGGAAAATTCCAACTCGGATCGATATAATTATCTCGAAATTCTGTGCTCGAATCTGGATCAAATCACTATGCGAATAGAATAATATACGTACATCCTACGTATTTATCTTTATGGATTTACTAATCAAATCAATTCCCTTTCTATTCACATTCATTTTAATTTTCATTCGCTTATTCACAATTGTTTCAATCCCATTTGGATTATCACCTTTATTCTTATCTCAATTGGGTATTCAATCATAGACAATTTAAACTCTGTCCAGTTTAAATTTAGAAAATATCTTGAAAAGTTAAAAATATAGAAGTAGTTGAAAAATAATTATTAGTTTGTAAAATAGTTGCAAAATAGTTAAGTAATTGTAAAATAGTTGGAAAATAGTCAAATAGTTATAGAAATTTTAAATAATTGCAAAATAGCTATAAAATAGTAATTAGTTATAAGGTGGTTGAAAAACAGTACTTAGTTTATAAAACAGTTGAAAAATTGTTAAATAGTTCCAAAAATAATTTTAAACAAGTATAAGACAATTTGGCATTCAAAATGAAATGTCGTATAGTAAATAGTTTGGAGAAATAGATTTATATTAAAACAATTTATTTTAAAAATAGTCCAGAGTCTGTTCAGTTTTCAATCTCCAATCCCATCAATTCAATTTAAATTTCCACTTTCATTTAAATTGACTCAGTTCCAATTTAAATAACTTCAATTTCCATTGAAATTGATTTAACCCCAATTCATGTTAAAGTAATCCTCAATTTCTTTCCTAAATTCAAATCAAATTCCATTTGAATTTACTTATTCAATTTAATTACAATTCCAAATTATTCAAATCAATTTGGACGAACTTCAAATTAAACCCACTTCAATTTCAAATCATCTCAATTCCTGTTTGAATAAATCCCAATTCCCATTTGAATTTGAACTTATTCAACTTCAATTTTATTTCAAATCAATCTAATTCAAATTTTCTATTTGAATTTTTAAACTTATCCATCTTCAATCACAATTCTAATTAACTCAAATCAAATTTAGCTTGAACTAATTCAATTCAAATTTCAAGTTTAAACCATCTCGAATTATATAAATTCGAGTTAAATTTTTAGATGTTTATTTAATCCTTTAAATCAAATCAAATAAACTTATATCTTTAAATCATTTAATTCTGAATCCAAATTTCATTTCAAACTTATTTCAATGTTCAAATAATAATTCAAATATTTTTTTAATCAACTAAATCTTTGAAATTCAATTTATCATCAAATTTCAATTTTGAAACCAAACCTTTGAAGTTTTATCTTAAACTTCAAATCTTAAGTCCAAATGATTCCATTTTACCTTAATAATGGATATATTACCACACCCCATTTCTTTAAACAAATCTAATTCACAGTTTAAAGATTATTATAACAATAGGGTAATATCATCCAATTACTTTAAAACATCCATCCATTTCTAATTTTCGGATATCAAACCCAATTTGAGATCACTCAAACTCTCAATTTCAATCAACCATTTAACTTCCCAAGTTAAATCTTAATTTCATCTTGAAATTTCCAAATCAAGTTGTTCATTACCTTATTTAACTTTTCCCAAGTTAAATTCAATTTACTTAATCCAGTCAACCTTACCCAATTCGAATTCCCATTCAAATTTTAAACTTCACATTAATAACCTTCCCACTTATTAAGTTCAAAAATTTATCACCTTAGGTATCAAATCTCATTCCAGATTTAAAACTCAATATTTATAGTTTATTCCAAACCATCTTTGATATTATTCATATCCATACATATATATATTTATTTCCTAACCGACCAGGCTATACTTTAAAATTTTAAACCACCTTTGGTTTTTGATTCAAAACTAATTCCTTTAAGTTTTCAAACAACTCATATTTTAAATTAAGACCACATTCAAAATAAATCTGAACAATATCATTTATTCTTCCTTTTAACACTTTGAAACAATTCAAATGTTTCTAGACTTAGGTTTTAAAACTTCACAATTTAAAACCTACTTCAATTTAGAAGTTATACTCGTCTTCAGTTCCAATTTATAAGTCATACTTGCCTAAATGTTTTACTTCCCTAAAACATTTTATTTTGCTTACTCATTTATAAACATTATATTATTAAACACAATAATGATAATAACCAAGGAAACTAATCCATTATTATCTTCTCTAAAATTCTTTTCCAAATTCAAGATTGAAATTTCAGTTTGAATCCATTTCAAACTTATCTTCATTTAATTTCAGTTTGGTTGTATTTCTATCTCCACTTAATTTAATTCCAATAATTTAACAACTAATTACTTTAATATTTATTAAAAAGATATATTGCTATATATATCAAAATATATTCTTATAAAATCATTTAAAAATCTATATATAAGAAAATAACAAGTATGCTCTCATATATATACACACTCAACACATTCTAGGGTACCATTGACCCTATGCTTAAAGAGTAATCCCGCCAGAGCCAAGGTTCTCGCTTAACCTTCTGATCTGATACCAAATGTAACGACCCGGAAATTCCGATCCCGAAACTTTCAGATAGTTAGGAAAAGAAGAAAAGAGAAAGAAGAAGAAACAGAAACCTCACATTCGCAGCGGATCAAAACATAATATAACATAAATAACGGTTTTACAAAGAAGAACATCATCAGTACAATTATATTTTTATACATCAGAGTTACAACCATTTCAATACACTGGACAGTTTAAAACAACATGTCCAAGACAACTATAATGTATACAGCGGTATATTCTCCATACGTTCCTCCCATCTAACTCACCTCCTAAGCTCCAAAACGTCCTTACCTGAAAATTTGTAATACTCGGTTTGACCCGAGCATTACATCGAAGTAACACCCGGGTCAGGTTGGAAATCAGCGTGAGTAAACCCATCTAACCTGAAATACAAAAGCATACAACATATATATAACCCGGGTAACTTATATCAATTTACAACTTCACAAGTTGCTATAGACATCACATATTTCACACATTAATTTCTATGTGTCAAAACTTAGATTAAAAGGTCCAATTCACTTAAATCATTCCAAACCAGCCTATTGGTTTCACATATCAATCTATAAGGAATCGAAGTGGTTTCGGTTATTTACTAACATCCGACTCCGGCCTCTTCGAACTCAATGTCATCTAAACATAAGCTATTCAATTAAATATAACTCAACTTTAATTACCGGATAACACTTTTACAAGCAATTCATAATTGATAGATAATCACATTACCACTGTCCATCCACATATCATATCTCAAAGCAATTCATATCAGAGATATCAACCAATCCAAAGCACTTATCATTATACGATCATTCTTAAGCAAGATTGATCACTTCCTTTAATTAATTCAATTAATGATCCTTCTAATTACTTTCATTGGTTAATTACTCTTAACCTTCATTTAGCAATTAACCTTTAACTTAATTACATTCATTAATCAACCTTGATTTATCACAATCAGAAATTAACTTTCCTAGGTTACTCCATCAATTAAACCAACTCTTTAATTAATCCTTTAATTTCACTGAGTAATTATCACTAAATTCCCTTCACCAAGTAATTTCCTTTTATTTAGTTACATCCAGTAATTATCTACTGATTACTTCACTAAGTAATTACACCTCATTAATTACCTTAAGTAACTATAATTAATCTTTAGTTAATTATATTTATTAATCACCCTTGATTAATCTCATTCTGTAATTAATTACCTTTAATTAATTACGTCATCTAATTAAATTCCCATAACTTTTATTAGTCAATTCTTAGATTAATTACACTAAATAATTAATTATTAATCACTTCTTCTTAGTAATTATTATTCATATTAATTACACCTTGAAATTGCCATTACTAATTTCTTCACTAATTAATTACACTTTATTAATTACATTCAGTAATTATACTTAACAAATCAACGAGTGAATATATTAAATTAATTAAACCAATTAATGAACTTAAACTAATCACATCAATCAGTTAATTACATTGAATCATTAATCCCTTTAATTACTTACATTAAGTAATTATGCTTTAAGTAATTAATCGTCTTCTAATTATTCCGATCCTGTAATTATCCCATAATCACTCAAGTTAAATTAATTAACCCTTAGTTACTGTCATTAGTTAATTATCTTCAGCTATACACATTTGTTTACTTACCTTAAATTATCACATTAAATAATTAACTATCCTTAATTTCATTAAATAAGTATATTCAACTTGTAAAATCTTAAATAATTATGATAAACCTCCTACTTAAATTAATTACTTATTTCATCAACAAATTTATTTGAATTCAAAGCTTTAGAATTAATTTAGCCAAAACACTTTTTAATTAAAGTTTTTCATAAACTTATATTTTGAAATCTGTTTGATGAAAGTTCTGGAAACTTGTTCATTTTATTTTCTTTGAAACAAACTGGATACAAATTTCGTTTGTTTAAAAACAAGGCAACCCGATCAACCTAACAACATCACGAGTCAACCCCCCCAGCTTTCTCAAGCCCAAGCTCAAGTTCCGACAAATATTTTTTATACTTTTCTTTATTTTTAAAAAATATCCTTCACTATTCTTCGGGTCAAACCCGAAGACTTCTTAGGACTAACCCGAGTTTTCATCAGCTTTTCCCTTTTTTTGAAAAAAACTTAAAATTATTTAAAGTTAATCCCTGAAGCCTAATTACCCATCTACTACTTGAGTTTCTACTCGAGTCTCACCCTCAAATGCACGGTACTTCCTTCGAGCAAAAGTCCTGACCATACTCCACAAATCCCACTGACACCAACATCACTTGTGCACGTGTACCATGGCCAAAACCACCTCCGGCCCTTGATGATCCCTCCTGCACATCACCAATCGTTGATGCAACCCATTTTGATAATTGATTCACCATAATAAAACCCAAATCAAAATCGAGCCATGTAGACGAACCTGGAACAAAGGACTCCGAATAAACTCGCCATACATATCACCCCTCCGATCATCAGACAACGAGCCACCACTTCCTTTGCTACATCAGACTCCCACGCAACCAACGCCCAAGGTGCGATACACTCCGATCAACCCTAGATGAAGCCATGATTCCATTCCAGACTCAACCCATTTTAGGGCTTAAAATCCAAATCGGCCAAAATCCGACACCTCAGCGATCAATCGCTACTACCATTATTTTTCTCGACCTCGCCGAACATTCCTCCACTTCCAGTCGAAACCCTGACTACCAGAAACCCTCCGGCCACCTAAATTTGCTCGAAAACCACGTTCTGGTTATCTTCAAAATGCATACTTGATTCTAATCTAAAAATCATGATTTTCATCTTAAAAATCATGTTTTTCCAAGCCGATTCAAGTTATATGCTTGAATCAGAGAATTCCAACAATTGGTTTCAACATGTTTATAAATTTTTCACTGTAAAACTTGTTTTCCAGATACTAAAAATATTTAAACATGTTTATACAAACTTAATTTGACTTAAATCAATGGCCTAATAGAGATCAGAGAAGAAGATTTTGAATTTAGATCAAAAATTTAAACCTGCCCTAAGAACGGAGGTATTCAACAGACATGCATATTTAGATCAGACACATTTCTTCATGCAACTCTTTTTTCATCATAGAAATACACATGCAACAACACTTATCTACTTAAACTTGTAAATAAATATTTACTCACCTTATTAAAAAGAAAGAGAACTTGGGAAAAATGGTTTTGAAACTTGACTTCTTTGACTTTGCTTCTGATTTCCTTACTTGAACTCTTGAATTGATTACAGGCTTTTGATTCTTGAGTTTGCAAATTGGAAATGAATTTTAGTTTTTTTTGGTTTGAAGTAATTTACAGGTTTTTTTTTCTTCTTTCTTGATTAAGAAAGTGAAGGTTGGAAAAGAAATGAAGACGAAAGGTACAAGTTAATGTAGGTTTTAATTAGATTTTATTAAAAATAAAAGAAAACTAAAATAGAAGTTGACACTTGTCCTTATACTTACTTAATTTGTTAACATATGTTACTAAGAATGATGATAAGTTAACATATGTAATTTCATACAAAATTAGATTTTTTTTTAATACTTATAAAGCTTTTATAATTAATTTTCTAATTTATAAATACATAGTTTAATTTATATAAATAAGTCTCTTTAAAAAGAAAAGAATACAAACAATTTATATTCTTAATAAAATCAAATGAAATTTATTTTAAAACCAAAGTAAAATTTAAGATATATATATATATATATATATCTAACCTTTGAATTTCAACCTAAATATCCAAATTCAAATTAAATTTCAAATCAATTATATATATATACATATATTTAAACAAATACCATTTCAACTTATACGTAATAGCTTTATTTAAAATCTATGTATATATACATACAACACAATTATAAATATAAATACTTATTTGATCAGATTCATTTGTAAATAATAATTCTATTTTAAAATCTATTTATACCTGTACTTAAAAACATCACATTACTATTATTGTTTGAAAATAAAAATTTTGTCAAGTCTAAATAATTTATAAAGATGATTATTAAATAATTATTTTTCCAATTTATGGATAATTCAATTCTTATTATATTTCCAAATTCAATTATACATCCAGATATCTATTATTATCATAATTTTATCTGTTCATTTGGTTAAAACAGTTAATTACACATTTATCAGATGTCCAAAGCCCGGGTTATCACATCCATACTTTAAAACACTTAAAATAAAACTATTTAAAACACTTTATTAAATATATATACTTTCAAACACTTAACATAAAAATTTTTACAATCTATCAAAAAATACATACTAATTTCTCATGTAAAACTTAAGCCAAAACCAATATTAAAATAAAGGGTATTCTATAAGGTATAAATATTAAATAATTATCTTTTAAATCAAAATACTAATTAACCTTTAAAATAATTTACTTAAATAATTAACTTAATAAATATTTATCTTTAAAAAAATTTAAAACTACTAAACAATAATTTCTTTCTAAAACCATCTTTTAAAACCACTTTAAAACCTCTAACTTCTACTTAAAATCTACTTTAAAACATACTTGGCTTTTCAGGAAAAATACACCTTCCATCCACACCTTTAAAAATAAAACCACTATTTATTTTTAAAACCAATTACCCATTCCTTTATAAGTTCCCACCGTGAATTTATAATTTCAATCCACTGATATCTTATTTCACTTTATAAACCTAGTTTATAAATTCTGTAGTCTCATCCTCCTTTTAAAATACATTTTCAAACATTAATCAATTTCCAAATTTACACCATTTTTAAAATAAATTCCTTTACTTATTCAATTTATTTCAAAACCGTTAATTTCAGATTTAGCTTCTTTATTATGATTTAAAATCTTATTTAAATTGAAAATATCAATTTCATACTTTTCAAAATTTCTTCTTTTTCTTTTCCAAACAAATTTAAACCTTGAATTTAAAAGTAAATTATTTATTCCTTTAAATAATATCACTTAAGTTTAAAAATTCATTTATTCTAATTCTTCAAAAAACTTTTTCCTATATTCAAAATTTATTCGATAGGATTTAAAATCAAACATTTACACCTTTCCTAAATTTATTTCCTTATATTATTTGAATTCACTATAATTATTTTACTTAAAAATTTGCCTTTTGTTTCCTTTGAAAATCCAAACTTTATATATATTTCATTTTTCTCGATACCAATATATATTCAACCAAGCCATAGCATCCAATAATTTTAATTTGCATTATAATCAATATAATCCATCACAGATTATCATATAAATCACATTATGGAATACAAAAAAAAATTCAACATTTGAGGAATCTAGTTCGATCTCTCCAACCTGTTTCTCTGCATCCACAGATGTTAGCGTAACAATTTAAAATACTAATCCCGCTTCAATGCGGGATATCGTGGTATAAAGGGTCATCCGCTCTCATGCGGGGTGCATAGGGTCTCATCCGCTGTATAATGCGGGAAATCAATCACTCCAATATATACAATTATATATAATATACCACATCCAAACTGATAATAAATCGTTAATTCAAGTAATCAATCCATAATTTAAATTTTAACTATTTAAATTTAATGGTAATCCAAATGAGTGAGATTAACTCACCTATGATTTTTGTTTGCCACTCATTTCCATCTCGACTATTTCCTACCCGATTTTGGACCTTGTACAAACATTATGCGGTTTATTAATATTTGAGTTGAATGAACAATTAATTATTATTTATCAATTTAGACTAATAATTTGGTTTTTAAACTAATAATTTAATTTAAACAAATAATTTAATTTTTAAGCTAAATTCCCTTTAGAAAAAAATCTTGACTAAAATAAATTAAATAAGTTAATTGAACAATTTAATCACCGATCCACATATATTATTATTATTTTTAAAAGAAATATTAAAATATATATGTGTTTATATAGATGTACTTATATTTATATTATACCGTTCAATGCATAAACAAACAGAAATTTCTTTACTGAACATTTTAAAACTCCTATTATTATTATTATTATTATTATTCTGTAATATGTATATAAATAAATTTAATGAAATAATTTAATGTAACGATCCCAATTTTAAATCAAATTTAAATTGGAAATTAACATAAATTTTTGGATTAAATTGTGAATTAATTTGAATTTTTCCAAATTAAATAAGATATGCATTTGTTTATTTATATGTATGTATATAAATTGATTATAAATAGAATTTGGATTTGAAATTTAAAAATAAATATCTTAAAAATATATTGGATTTAAAATTCTATATTTTATAAACTTATAAAAATTTGTTTTCTAGTTTTAATATATACATGTACATACATTGTGATTTAGAAGTTATGATTTAAATTTAACATAATAATTTTCAAAAACTATTTAAAAGTTAAATTTATATATTTAAAAATTTATAGATAAATATTTATTAATATTAGGTATAATAGCTGCAGTTAAAATAAAATTTAGTAAAAAGTTTAAAATACTTTCCTTTAAAATTATATATGAATAAATATAGTTTGTGTATATATAGATAAATAATACATAAAAAATAAATGCATTTATTAATTATAGGAAATATAAAAGGAAGTATATATATATATATAAGATAAATTGAAATTATCATATAAATTAGGAGATTAATTAATCTTGCTTATGAATGATTGGATTATATTGAATGCCTTGAATTGTTTGATATCTCTGATGTGTGACGTTTTGTGATATGTATTGTGTGGATTGAGCTGTGAACTGTTATTTATTAATCTGTGATGAATTTACATATTTATCTGTGAATAAAGGATAAGCGTTATAAGATTATATCGCTTATTGATGTTGTTGTGCTTGAATTTATGATCATTGATATTTTATTTCCTATGAAACCCCTAGACTACGCACAACACATACACAAATATGGATTTCACGGGAAATTGGTTAAGTCACGGGTATTTGAATTCAATATTATTTTATTCAAAATGGTGAAAAGGACTTAAAAGTTGAATTTTGAATCCAAAATAGTTTGGAAGTGGATTTGAGTTGAATATGAAAAACTTTTGAAAAGGAAGTTTTGAAATCAAAATCATTTTAATATTTGATTTAAATAAATAATTTTGAAATTTTGAAATTTTGGAAACTATGGTTTAAAAAGGGTTATTCAGTCATATAGTGTGTCTGTGTGCATATAGATTTTAAACCATTCTTAAAAGTATTTTAGAGGAATTATTTGGGAATTTAAATTTAACTCAAAAAGAGCTTGCCGAGTGTAAGGCAGTTCGTTGATTTCTGGTTTGCACTTTAAAAACGCTCTAACTTGAGCAAATTTAATCGGATTTTCACAAAACGAAAGATCTTTTCTTTCAAATGATAACAGCTTTCATATAAAGAGAAAATTTTCAGTTTTTATTGAAAGGATTTCAAGTTATGGTTAAATCAAATTTGAAATGGAAATAGTTTTGAAAGCTATGAATGAATCTTCGTTAAATATTTGGTGAACATTGTTTCATATTGAAGAGGATCTTAAAGGTGTATCTTTTGTTTAAAACATTAATAATGGAAATTTGTTTGAACCATTCAAAAGGAAAGGTTTTGGGAATCAAGGGCTAAAAGTTTTGACTTAACTAAGATCCTAATATCCATATGTTTTTTTAAATAAGCACTCATTATTCGGATTATCCGGGAGAGGACTTATGTAATAAAACCCATTTCGAATAAATGATACGACGAAATGGATAGCAATTGAAGATGGTGGTTGAAGACCGGGTATTATCGAAATTGAAAGGATTACCTGTTGAATGTCTCTGCACCGAAAGACCCAGTATGGAGATTTTGATTACCCTATGTGATGGGGAGTCTATACGTGATTAGTGATTATCCGGATTTGCAAGGACTTCTTTTGAAATGCCTTCGGTTCCATTCAGACCCAGGATGGACTTGTATGGATGTATGTCTGACATTACACTTTGAGATATAAAGCTGGTTTCTATCAAATACATTTCTGTTTGGTGGTGGAGAATTTATTCTCTTAGCTTAACACCCTTCTCTGAGACATACGAGCTCAGAGGTTATGTAGTTGATGGTTACTAGTGATATATTCCCAATTTGGTAATGTGGCATGCTAAGTGCTGATCATTGGTTAATCGTTGCATTACTTTTGTGAAAAGCGTAGCTTTGTGGAACGAGACTTCGTTGAACCTTACACCTCGTAAATGGTCGATACAGGAAGGATGCGGCAAGATTACGGGGGCCGTGCCCCCTAAGGTATGTGCATTTCCTTTTGGATAAAAAGTATTACCATGGTATGGAGCCCAGATATTTAACTTATGTGGTTGTTCGAAAAAATTTTGGTGAGGCCTCGGATAAAGGTCGATGACGACCGAGGGATGACATACTCATGACAGTTAATTACCTAGTTACAAAGGTAACCCGGCCTTGTGTTGGCAAAGATCTGGTTAGGTGCTCGGGGAGTCCCTCTAGAGGCATACCCATTCGAAAAGGAAGTTCCTTAGTCTTGGCCATTTGTTGGAAATCCAATCACCCAATACGCGCCCTGTACGGTTTTAGTTGTAGAACCTGCCATTTAACATGGTTGTTATCGTAGGAATACTATTATGGTACGTATGCTGGCTAAGATTAATATTATACTTTTGAAATGTTTTCCACACTATGCACTAATAATAATATCAAAAGAATTTTCGCGTATCAAGCATGTTTGACTATCATAAGGAGAAATCTCCTCCAAGTGTGCGACTGCCTTATGTGTGTGCCGGGAGGCCTTATAGTAGTTTCGTTTTCCAAAAAGCATAGTGAATTTCTTTTTATTTATTTTTGTTGAAAATAAACTGTTTTTTGTTTGCTCACACTAGTCCCATGACTGACCTGGAGTTTATTGTCCCCTTTCTAAACTCTGGATGCCCACAATTTACCACACGGGCAGCCTAGAGTCAAATTTTCAGCTAGTTCAGATAGTAGATTTGGATCTGAAGTCTTTAGGTCGGTGATCACATTGTGCTATATTCTAGCATGATAATGGTTCAAGCTTTTTTGTTTGAAGTCTTTGGAGCTTTGGAAATGGGGATGCAGTCTATTTGGATTCTATCTCTCTTTCTCTTCTGAAGATCATGTTGAAGATTTATTTCGACCGTTGTATTTTAGCTTTGTTATTGATATTTCATTTGTATCAAATTGTTGTATCCATTTGTGTATCAATAAAATTCATTTTTCTTTCGCTGTGTTGTTATCACCTAATGTTGTTTTAAGCTCCGGCGAACCAGATTTCAACGTTTGAATCTGTGGCATTCGAATACGGGTGAAGTATGGACGTCGATTTTCGAATGCTGAATCAGGGTCGTCACATTTGGTATCAGAGCTAAAGGTTGAGTAAGAACTTTAGCTTTGGAGTATAACTCATTCGGTCACTCATTAGAAATATGGATAGAAATACCCTAGAATGAGTATATCCCTAAGATATCTTGCCCGCATGCCTTAGTCAATTCTCTTACTATTCACCGATAGTGAGAATGAGTGTAAGAAGAGGACGGGATATGGAACAGGGGAGTACCACTACAAATGGTCGATACCCTGTAACAACAAGGAACAACTTTTTCCATCAACCTCTTTTGTTCATCATTCAATTTCAATTCTTTGATTGCTTCTTTGCAGCTAAAAGAAGAAGCTTTGGTGTGGTGGTGGCCCTACGAATCTTTGTTTACAGGTTCCTAATTCGTATTCTTTTCATCAGTTTTCTATCAGCTTTCCGTTTTTAACTTTAATAAATATGAAATTTTATTTGAAATGAATTGGCTAACAAATTATGAAGCTAAATTAAATTGTATCAATAAAACGATTTCGGTTAAAACCAAATTTGGAAATTGTGTGTAGATTTTCGTAATCTTAATTTTTAAAGATAAATTTCTTTTATCCCGAATCGAGCACCATGTAATTGATTCTTTTCCATGATGGATCTAGCGAAGGATTCCATCAGTGGGGAATTGCCGAAGATTGTATCCATTTGTCTTTTTTTGGGTTCTCGATATATTCGAAGAATGGTTAGTTATCCCTTCCGACTAACCAATGCCCCTGCATATTTCGTAGACCAAATGGCTGAGTATTTCGAGAAGTGTTGAATAAGTCCGTTCTCGCATCTATTGATGATATTCTGATTTGGTAAGCCAAATGCAGAATAAATATTTTAGTTTGATCTGGTAAACCATTTCTCTATCTTTTTATATGTTCATCTGATCTTTGTTTGTCTCCCTGTCTGGAAAATTTCGGGGATGAAATTTTCTTAAAGGGGGAATCTGTAATGATCCCGGTTTTAAGCCAAATTTAAATTGGTAATTAATATAAATTTTTGATTAAATTTTGAATTAATTTGAATTTTTTCAAATTAAATAAGATATGTATTTGTTTACATATATATATATATGTATGTATGTATGTATATAAATTGATTATAAATAGAATTTGGATTTGAAATTTAAAAATAAATATCTTAAAAATAAATTGGATTTAAAATTATATATTTTATAAACTAATAAAAAAAATTTCTTAATTTTAATATTTAAAAGTTAAATTTCTATATTTATAAACTTTATAGATAAATATTTACTAATATTAGGTATAATAGCTTTATTAAAATAAAATTTAATAAAAAGTTTACAATACTTTCTTTTAAAATTATATATGAATAAATATAATTTGTATATATATATATATATATAACATTTAAAAAAAGAAATACATTTATTAATTATAGGAATATATATATATATATACATGAAGATAAATTGAAATTATAATACAAAAATACATTTAAACATCTAATACATGGAAAATACATGTGTAAGCATTATAATAAGAAGATTTACAAGTGTAAGTATTTTATAATGCAATTTGACATTTATGAGTAAATTACAACATACACTAAACAAGTGTCACATATTTTTAAATTTTCTTTTCATTTTAAATTTAAAAAAAAGGGATGAACAAAGTTATATAAACACTTCTACTTTTATTTTCTTTCATATTTTTCCAATCAAAAACCTAAAACAAAACTTAAGAAACAAAACAAATCAAAACATTTTTCAATTTCAAAGATCATTTCAAACCTGAAACAAATTAAAGCAAAGAAAAGAAAATCAAAATCAAAACTCAAAAGCAAAGAATAACTCAATCAAAACGATGATCTGACAATTTCAGATTAAAGAAGCAACTCAAACAAACCTCAACCTGATCAAAGTAGGTTCCAGATTTGAAATTCAAATCCAAGATTCATCACAACATCAAGTAGGCTCAAAATTAAAGCAAAGTTCAAGATCATGATCAGTTTCAAATCAAACAATAAAGAAAATCAAAGCAAAATCCAAATCCAAACAAATCAAGATTTCCAGTATTCAAACATATTCCAGATCTTTCAAAAAGAAAAAGCTCTGGCCTCTCTGTATAATACAGGTGAGTATATCTTGTTAAATTTGGAATCTGTTATATCTTGTTTGCAGGTGATTGATGCTTGAAAATGTGTTGTGAAAATGTTGGTATAGATGAAATTATGCTTGCATGTCTGTATCTATATAGAATTTGTGTGTGCGTGCTTCTGTTCCAGATTTCAGGTTTCAAACCTGTTCAAAAAAATCCAAATCTCAACCCCTAATGCCTTTTAGGCTTTGATGTTTAAACCAAATAGGATTGAAATATCAAGATATTAATTTTAAAAATGCTTTTAAGTATAATTAGTTGAGTATTTTTTGGAAATTTAAAGAAAATATAGTGGAAACCCAAGCATGTCACAAGTTCGAGTGTCTGATTTACTAGTTCATTTATATAATCAATTTTGTTATCGAAAACTATGATTTATAAAAATATTTCCAAGATTTTTTGTTTATTTTTGAGGTAGGATTTGAAAGTTGAACGGAAAGGGGACTTTGGGCATTTTCTGGTGATCCATGGGTCTGGGTTGATCGTGCTTAGGGCTGGAGGAAGCTAGGATGGTGGGGGTTTCGAGAAAAATGTTTGCATGTTTTTTTGGCCAACATAGCGGTGGCGCAGCGACGTTGTAGGGTTTTATACCCTGTTTTGGTCGAAGTAGTTGCTGAGGTGATTTCGACATTGATGGTTGATCGGAGGTGATCGCACCAAGGGGAAATGGAGCAGGGGATTCGGGCGGAGGTTTTGATGGATCAGCATGGATTCTAGCGATGGGTGGCGTCGAAGCGAGGAATTTTTCGTCAAGGTGTTAGGTTCCTGGTTGAAGTTGAGATGGCTCGATCTTGATTTTCAGGTTAGCTCGGGGTTCTGGGTGTTTGCTCGTGTTGAGATGATCGTTGATGACTTGTTGAAGGTTGTAGCGTCGACCGGAGTTGCTCCTATAGTCTGTGCACGTGTACAGGTGTCGGTAGCATGTCAGTAGGTTTGGATTTTGAGAAGGAAGATGTGCCTCGGGGATGGCATCGGGAAGAATGCATTTTGGCTCGAGTGTTATTCCAGGGTATTCATGTGGGTTATAATGGTTTTTAAATTAAACAAAATTAAAAAAGGAAAAGAAGGAGGGATTGACTCGGGGGAAATACTAGATGGACTTGGGAAAAATGGGAATTGGCTCGGGCATTTTTTATTTTGGCTCGGGTCAGGTTAAAGTGCTAACCAAGTTTTTAAAATTTAAATAAACCAAATTTTTCAAATTTTAAATTAAATCAAGATTAAACTCTTTTCTTTGATTAATTCTTGTAAAATAATAAATGTTTATTTTTAGTTTTGAATCAGTTAAGGTTTTTAAAATATTTTAATTACTCAAGTTTGAAGTGTTTATATATATATATATATATCCTTAATTTTAAATTAATTCTTAAAATTTATTTTAAAAAATATAATAGCATAATAAAGAAGTTGATTTAGAAGATTGAATGTTTTTAATTTATAATTAGCTTAAAGGTTTTAAGTTAGATTATATATTAACGATAATTTGTTTCAAAAGATTAATTTAATGAGATTTAAATGATAAAGTAATTAATTAAGATAAATGGATTATCTTTAATTAATAAAGGTCTTATGTTATTAAATGATCATTAATTTGTAATTAAAGATTAATTGCTTATTGTAAGAAATTAAGGATAATTACTTAATTAAGGATAATCACTTATTATAATTGATTAAGGATAATCAATTAGTATAGTTAATTAAGGGATAATTAATTATTGTAAGGATCATTTCTTAATGGAATTGATAAAAGGTAAATTAATTTATGATTAAAGGTTGATTAATTAATGTGAGTAATTACTTAAAGAATGATTACTTAATGTAAGTAATTACTTATTGAAATTAATTAGGGGTTAATTAATTGATAACTAAGGATAATTAATTAATGATTAAAGGTTAATTAATGAAGTGATTAAAAGATAATTACTTAATGTAAGTAATTAAAGGGTCAATTTGTTAATTAATTGAGGTTAATTAATAATGAGGTTAATTAAAGGTTAGTTAACTAATAATCAATGTTTAAATAATTAATGTAATTAGTTAAGGTTAATTAATTTGTATAATTAACTTAAGGTTAATTAATATATGTGATTAATTAAGGATAATTGATTAAGTTGGATAGTTAAAGATGATTAATTAATTGCATTAATTAATTGAAATAATAGCCATTTTTGTAATTAATTAATGTTAATTAAGCTGGGTTAAGTAATTAATTTATTTGGTTTAAATTAATTATAAATTAGGTGATTAATTAATCTTACTTATGGATGATTGAGTTATATTGAATGCCTTGAATTGTTTGATATCTCTAATGTGTGATGTTCTACGATAAAAATTGTGTGGATTGAGCTATGAACTGTTATTTATTTATCTATGATGAATTTACATATTTATCTATGAATAAAGGATAAACATTATAAGATTATACCGCTTATTGATATTGTTGTGCTTGAATTTATGATGGTTGGTATTTTATTGCCTGTGAAACCCCTAGACTACACACAACACATACAAAAATATGGATTTCACGGGAAATTGGTTAAGTCACGGGTATTTGAATTCAATATTATTTTATTCAAAATGGTGAAAAGGATTTAAAAGTTGAATCTTGAATCCAAATGGTTTGGAAGTGGATTTGATTTGAATATGAAAAACTTCTGATTAGGAAGTTTTGAAATCAAAATCATTTTAATATTTATTTTAAACAAATAATTTTGAAAATTTGAAATTTTGGAAACTATGGTTTAAAAAGGGTTATTCAGTCATATAGTGTATATATATATATATATTGATTTTGAACCATTCTTAAAAGTATTTTAAAGGAATTATTTTGGGAATTTAAATTTAACTCAAATAGAGCTTGCCGCGTGTACGGCAGTTCGCTGATTTTCGGTTTACACTTTAAAAAGCCTCTAACTTGAGCTAATTTAATCGGACTTTCCCAAAATGAAAGACCTTTTCTTTCAAATGATAACAACTTTCATATAAAGAAAGAATTTTCAGTTTTTGTTGAAAGGATTTCAAGTTATGGGTAAATCAGATTTGAAATGGATACAGTTTTGAAAGCTATGAATGAATCTTTGTTAAAGATTTGGTAAACCTTGTTTCAAATTGAAGAGGATCTTAAAGGTGTATCTTTTTTTTAAAAGATTAGTAATGGAAATTTGTTTAAACCGTTCAAAAGAAAAGATTTTAGGAACAAAGGGCTAAAAGTTGTGACTTGAGTGAAATCCCAATATATCCATATGTTTTTTTAAATAAGCGGTCATTATTCGAATTAGCCGGAAGAGGACTTTATGTCGTAAAACCCATTCTGAATAAATGATATGACGAAATGGGTAGCAATTGAAGACGGTGGTTGAAGACTGGGTATTTTTTAAAACGAAAGGATTACCTGTCGATTGCCTCTACACCGAATGGCCCCGGTATAGAGATTTTGATTACCCTATGTGATGGAGAGTCCAGACGTGATTAGGGATTATCCAGATTTGCAAGGACTTCTTTTGAAGTGCCTTTGGTTCCATTCAGACCCAGGATGGACTTTTATGGATGTATGTCTGACGTTACACTTTGAGATGTAAAGCTGGTTTCTATCATATACATTTCTGTTTGGTGGCGGAGAATTTATTCCCTTAGCTTAATGCCCTTCTCTAAGACGTGCGAGCTCCGGGGTAATGTAGTTGATGGTTACTAATGGTATATTCCCAATTTGGTAATGTGGCATGCTAAGTGCTGATCATTGGTTGATCAAAGCATCGCTTTTTTGAAAAGCGTAGCTTTGTGGGACAAGACTTCATCAAACGTCTCACCCAAGAAATGGTCGAAATAGGAAGGATGCGGCAAGGTCATGGGGGTCGCCCCTTAGGGTATATGTATTTCCTTCTGGATAAAAAGTAGCATCATGGTATGGAGCCCAGATATTTAACTTACATGGTTGTTGGAAAGTTTGTTGATGAGGCCTTGGATAAAGGTCGGTGACGACCAGGGGATGGCATACTCATGACAGTTAGTTTCCTAGTTATAGAGGTAACCCAACCTTGTGTTGGCAGAGATCCGGTTAGGTTCTCGGGGGTGGAAAGGAAGTTCCTTAGCCTTAGCCATTTGTTGGAAATCTAATCACCTAATATGCGCCCTCTACGGTTTTAGTTGTAGAACCTGCCATTTAACATGGTAGCTATAGTAGGCATACTATAATGGTACGTATGTTGGCTAAGATTAATATTATACTTTCGAAATGTTTTCCACACTATGCACTAATAATAATATCAAAAGAATTTTCGTATATCAAGCATGTTTGACTATCATAAGGAGAAATCTCCCTCAAGTGTGCGATTGCATTGTGTGTGTGCCAGGAGGCCTTATTGTAGTTTCATTTTCCAAAAAGCATAGCGAATTTCTTTTTATTTATTTTTGTTCAAAATAAATTTTTTTTTATTTGCTCACGCCAGTCCCATGACTGACCTAGAGTTTATTGTTCCCTTTCTAAACTCTAGATGCCCACAATTTACCATATGGGCAGCCTAGAGTCAGGTTTTCAGCTTGTTTAGATAGTAGATTTGGATCTAGAAGTCTTCGATTTGGCGATTGCATTGTGCTATATTCCAGCATGATAATGGTTCGAGCTTTTTGGTTTGAAATCTTTGGAGCTTTGGAAATGGGGATATAGTCTGTTTGGATTCCATCTCTCTTTCTCGCTTGAAGATCATGTTGGAGATTTCTTTCTGCTGTGGCATTTTGGCTCTTATATTGATATTTCATTTGTATCAGATTGTTGCATCCATTTGTGTATCAATAAAATTAATTTTGTTCCCACTGTGTTGTTATCACCTAACATTGTTATAAGCACCGGTGAACCGGGTTTCAATGTTTGAATCTGAAGCATTCGAATGCGGGTAAAGTATGGATGTCGATTTTCGAACGCAGAATCAGGGTCGTCACATTTTGGCATCAGAGCTAAAGGTTGAGTAAGAACTTTAGCTTTGGAGTATAACTCATCAGATCACTCATTAGAGATAGGGTTAGAAATACCCTAGAATGAGTATATCCCTAAGATATCTTGTCCGCATGCCTCAGTCAATTCTCTTACTATTCACTGATAGTGAGAATGAGTGCAAGAAGAGGACGAGATATGAGACAAGGGAGTACCACTACAAATGGTCGATACCCTGTAACAACAAGGAAAAACTTTTTCCATCAACCTCTTTTGTTCATCATCCAATTTCAATTCTTTGATTGCTTCCTGGCAGCTACAAGAAGAAGCTTTGGTGTGGTGGTGGCCCTGCGAATCTTTGTTTACAGGTTCCAAATTCATATTCTCTTCATCGGTTTTTTATCAGCTTTTCGTTTTTAACATTAATGAATTTGAAATTTTATTTGAAATGAATTGGCTAACAAAATGTGAAGCTAAATTAAATTGTATCAATAAAACGATTTCGGTTAATACCAAATTTGGAAATTGTGTGTAGATTTTTGTGATCTTAATTTTTAAAGATAAATTTCTTTTGTCCCCAATCGAGCACCATGCAATCAATTCTTTTCTATGATGGTTCTAGCCGAGGATTCCATCATTTGGGAATTGCTGAAGATTGTATCCATTTGTCTATTTTTGGGTTCTCGATATATTCTATGAATGGTTAGTTACCCCTTCGGACTAACCAATGCCCCTACATATTTCTTTGACCAGATGACCCGAGTATTTCGAGAAGTGTTGAATAAGTATGTTCTCGTATCTATTAATGATATTCTGATTTGATAAGCCAAATGCAGAATAAATATTTCAGTTTGATATGGTAAACCATTTCTCTATCTTTTTATATATTCATCTGATCTTTGTTTGTCTCCCTGTCTAGCAAATTTCAGGGATGAAATTTTCTTAAGGGGGAATCTGTAACAATCCCGGTTTTAAGCCAAATTTAAATTGGTAATTAATATAATTTTTTTATTAAATTGTGAATTAATTTGAATTTTTCCAAATTAAATAAGATATGTATTTGTTTATATATATGTGTGTATATAAATTGATTATAAATAGAATTTGGATTTGAAATTTAAGATGAATATCTTAAAAGTAAATTGGATTTAAAATTCTATATTTTATAAACTAGTAAAAATTTGTTTTCTAATTTTAATACACACATACACATTGTGAGTTGGAAGTTACGATTTAAATTTGACATAATAATCTTCAAAAGCCATTTAAAATTTAAATTTCTATATTTACAAACTTTATAGATAAATATTTATTAATATTGGGTATAATAGCTTTAGTTAAAATGAAATTTAATAAAAAGTTTAAAATACTTTCTTTTAAAATTATATATGAATAAATATAGTTTGTACATATATAACATTTAAAAAAAGAAACGCATTTATTAAAATAGGTAATATAAAAGGAAATATATATATACATATATATTTGTATATAAATATATATAAAGGTAAATTGAAATTATAATATAAAAATAACATTTAAACATCTAATACATGCAAAATACATGTGTAAGCATTATAATAAGAAGATTAACAAGTGTAAGTATTTTGTAATGCAATTTGACATTTGTGAGTAAATTACAATATTCATTAAACAAGTGTCACATATTTTTAAATTTTCTTTTCAATTTAAATTTAAAAAAAGGTATGAACAAAGTTATATAAACACATATACTTCTACTTTCATTTTCTTTCATATTTTTCAAATCAAAAAACTAAAACAAAACTTAAGAAACAAAATAGATCAAAACATTTTTCAATTTCAAAGATCATTTCAAACCTAAAACAAATTAAAGCAAAGAGAAGAAATCAAACTCCAAACTCAAAAGCAAAGAATAACTCAATCAAAACAAAGATCTAATCATCTCTGATTAAACAAGCAACTCAAACAAACCTTTAACCTGATCAAAGCAGATTCCAGATTTCAAACTCAAATCCAAGATTCATCTCAACATCAAGAAAATTCAAAATTAAAGCAAAGTTCAAGATCATGATCAGTTTCAAATTAAACAACAACGAAAATCCAAGAAAAATCTAGATCCAAGTAAATCAAGATTTCCAGAATTCAAACAAATTCCAGGTTTTTCAAAAAGAAAAAGCTTTGGCCTCTCTGTATAATACAGGTGAGTAAACTACCTATATTAAATCCGGAATCTGTTATATCTTGTTTATAGGTGATTGATGCTTGAAAATGTGCTGTGAAAATGTTGGTATAGATGAAATTATGCTTGCATGTCTGTATCTATATAGAATTTGTGTGTGCATGCTTCTGTTCCAGATTTCAGGTTTCAAACCTGTTCAAAAAAAATTCAAATCTCAACCCCTAATGTCTTTTAGGCTTTGATGTTTAAACCAAATAGGATTGAAATACCAAGAAATTAATTTTAAAAATGCTTTTAGGTATAATTAGTTGGGTATTTTCTGGAAATTTAAAAGGAAAAATACAGTGGAAACCCAAGCATGTCACAAATTCAAGTGTCTGGATTTACTAATTCATTTATATAATCAGTTTTGTTATCGAAAACTATGATTTTTAAAAATATTTCCAAGATTTTTTGTTTAGATTTGACGTAAGATTCGAGAGTTGAATGAAAAGGGGACTTTGGGCATTTTCTTGTGATCGACGGGTCTGGGTTGATCGAGCTTGGGGCTGGAGAATGCTAGGATGGTGGGGTCTCGAGAAAAATGTTCACAGGTTTTTCTGACCACCGTGGCGGCAGCGCGGCGACATTGTAGGGTTTATACCCAGTTTTGGTCGAAGTAGTTCCTGAGGTGATTTCGACGTTGATGGTTGGTTGGAGGTGATCACACCAAGGGGAAATTGAGCAGGGACTTAGGCGGAGGTTCTGGTGGATCGGCGTGGATTCTGGCGATAAGTGGTTTCGGAGAGAGGTATTTTTTGTCGAGGTGTTAGGTTTCTAGTTGAAGTCGAGATGGCTCGATCTTGATTTTCTGGTCAGCTCGAGGTTCTGGATGTTTGCTCATGTTGAGATGATCGTTGATGACTCACTGAAGGTCGCAGCATCGATCAGAGTTGCTCCGATCACCTGTGCACGTGTATAGGTGTCAGTAGCATGTCGGTAGGTTTGGATTTTGAGAAGGAAGATGTGTCTCGGGGATAGTATCGGGAAGAATAGGTTTTGGCTCGAGTGTTATTCTGGGGATTCGTGTGGGTTACACGGGTTTGTAAATTAAACAAAGTTAAAAAAAGGAAAAGAAGGAGGGATTGATTCGTGGGAAATACGGGTTGGACTTGGGAAAAATGGGAATTGGCTCGGGTATTTTTTATTTTGGCTCTGGTCAGGTTAAAGTGGCAACCAAGTTTTCAAAAATTTAAATAAACCAAAATTTTTCAAATTTAAATTAAATCAAGATTAAACCCTTTTCTTTGATTAATTCTTATAAATTAATAAATGCTTATTTTTTGTTTTGAATCAGTAAAGGGTTTTTAAAATATTTCAATTAATCAAGTTTGAAGTGTTTATACATATATATCCTTTATTTTAAATTAATTCTCAAAATTTATTTAAAAAAATAAAATAGTATAATTAAGAAGTTAATTTAGAAGATTGAATGTTTTTAATTTATAATTAACTTAAAGTTTTAAGTTAGATTATATATTAATGATAATTTGTTTCAAAAGGTTTATTTAATGAGATTTAAATGATAAAGTAATTAATTAAGATAAATCGATTATCTTAAATTAATAAAGGTCATATGTGATTAAAGGATCATTAATTAGTAATTAAATATTAATTGCTTATTGTAAGAAACTAAGGATAATTACTTGATTAAGGTTAATCACTTATTGTAATTGATTAAGAATAATCAATTAGTGTAATTAATTAAGGGATAATTAATTAATGTAAGGATGACTTCTTAATGGAATTAGTAAAAGGTAAATTAATTTATGATTAAAGGTTGATTAATTAATGTGAATAATTACTTAAAGAGTGATTACTTAATGTAAGTAATTACTTATTGAAATTAATTAGGGGTTAATTAATTGATAATTAAGTATAATTGATTAATGATTAAAGGTTAATTAACCAAGTGATTAAAAGGTAATTGCCTTGTAACGATCTCGAATTTTAATTTATTTTAAATTGATAATTAAATTTATTTTTGAATAAAATTGTGAAATTAATTGATAGATTGGTTTGAGTTTCCCCCAAATTCCAGTTAAATATGTATTAAATCATTTAAATTGAGTTTTAAGTAAATGGTTTAAAGATAATTTGAATTTATAATATAGATAGGAAAATGAATAAATATCTTAAAATTTTAGTTATGTAAACTATAAAATAAATTCAAACGATATGTTAGTTTTTGAACTTCCTTTATACTATAAAGTAACAAGACCAAAGAAAGAAATCAATTGGACAAATTCAAACAATATATAAAATAAACTATGTAAAATATAAAAAGAATGCATAGCTAAATTTAAACAATACAGTAACTATAGGATTTCATTTAAATTACAAAACAAAACATTTCAAATAAATTATAATTATATAAATTATGAAGTGAACATATTAAATAATTCTAGAGTTTTGTAAACTATGAAAAAATAAAAATAAAATATATCTTGTAAACATTACCATAAGTATGAAAACAAGTAAAAGATATGTATGTAAACTTGAAATAAACTTTGTAAAACACAAAGTGAATACATAAGACAAAATAAAAGCAAAGCAAATAAAAAGAAAAGAAAAAAATTACATATGTAAACATGAAACGAGCAAGAACAAGTAAAAGAAAAATAAGATAAGAATGAGGCTTGCAAAAGAAGGAACAAATAAATATGTTATACAAATATCTTTAGACATAGTACAACGGCATTTTGATTGTGTAAACATAATTAGAAACCAAAGCATTTAATTTCCATCAACTCAGCCTACTATTAAGTAAATTTGGTCAAAGTAAAACCAAGAAAATATTTGTCCAGTTAATACCTTCCCATACTACAACTGTTATCTTCTATATATATATGTATGCGTGTTCATCTTTTAGTTAGTTTGTTCAATAAGCATAGTAAACCAGAAGCTAAGAATAAAACTGAAGTAAACAAAGCTCAAGTTAAAACAAAATTTAACAACACAAACTGAAACCAAAGATTTAAGAGATGGACTTCACTTCAGCTTGCAAGTTTCAATCAGTTTCAAGGTTAAGATGGCTCTGTTCTTCTTCTTAATCACTGTGAGTAAACTTGACCTCTTCTATCTCTTGAATGTTCAAATTGTATTTGAAATATATGTCTGTGTAATCGTATGAATATACCTACATGTATGTGTGTGAAGTGATACGAGTGTGTCTGTGTTTATCTATAAGCAACTCTCTGTGTTCTACAAACTTAAACCCAATGCAACAAAATTTAACTGCTCTTCATACGATCGATATTAAAATAAGATTATTGAAGATAAAATGATGATATTAATGTGAACTTATTCTTAAAAATAATTTCAAGCAAAAATATAAAATAAATTTTTGTGAGAAAGTGGAATTCACAGTAAGATCATAGTACATCAGGAAAATCAAACACCTTAACTTTAAAATATGATTATATAATCAAGTGTGTATCATGAATTTATGATTCTAGATACAGTTATCATGATTTTTAAGTGATTCGATGTTGAGAAATTTTAGAATGAACAAAAATTGTATTTTGGGTAAGTTCTAGCGATCAGCGTTGAATTGGAGCTCGTGCTTTGGATTGAAGGGGCCTTGGGGGTTGTCGAGGCTGGGAAAAATGATCAGTATTTTTTATGGTCGTCGAGGTGTTAGCGGTGAGGCGATCTAGGTTGTAAACCTAATTTTGGGTTTAGCTTGTTAAATGGGTCGCTGCTTCTCCTTTGAAGCATCGAGCTTGACGAAACTGTGGAGATAGCTTCGTGGATGAGTGGAAATGTAGTGGCCGAAGTCGCGAATTCTGGTGAGCAGAGACGTGATGACGAGGCGAGTTTCTCTGGTACGAACAAGTTTGCAGTTCGACGAAATGGTGAAAATTCGATTCCAGGTTTCTTGAGTCGAATTGAGGATGGATTTCGTAGTTGTGTGGATTTTATGACTTGCTGATGATCGTGGCGATCATCGGAATTGAGGCGCCACGTCATGCACGTGCACGACGTGTTTTGAGCATCGGTTTAAAACTAAAAAAAGGGGAAGGAGAAGAAACTGGGATGTGGGAGAAAAGGAAAAGGCTCAAGCAAAAGCACATTTGCCTCTGAATGAAACTCGCGTACGCAGTATTCTGTTTTTTGTTTTGTTTTGGTATAGATAGATATTTAACTTGACTGAAAAGAGAAGGAAAAAAAAAGGAAGAAGAAGTAACAGGTGCGAGAGGGGGAAAGGGAAAGACTCGGGGAAGTGACGAGTGAAACCCTATTTTAACTCGGGTAATTGTTTGTTCCAGGCATTTTAAAAACAGAAGCCTGTTCTTCTGTTTAAACTCAAGTCTGTGTTTGTTAAACTAAGTAAGATTTAAACTTAAATTTAAATCGAGATTTTAAAACCTGGACTAAAAGTGAAATTTAAATACAAGTTGAAATAAATTCAGTTTTAAATCTGAAGGTGTTTTAAACAAGTTTAAATTCAATTTAAATTTGGTTAAAGTTCTAAATGGTAAAACATTTTGCATTTTATATTCAAAATGTGATTTAAATTTAAATTTTAAAAAGGGTAATGTTCTACACATTTATATTAATTTGTTCATTAATAAAGAAATAAATTATCTTAGAGATAATTAAGGTATTAAATGATTCAATAAATAAGATAATTAAGGGATGACTTATGTATTTAATTTATAATTAGAGATTTATTAAGAAGTAAATTAAGAAATGTTATTAGTTAATGAGGATAATTAACTATGAATTATTAAGTAACAAAATTTATGTGATGAATTCTGATAAAAAATTAGATTAATTAATTAAGATAATCAATTGTAAATTACTTAATGAAAGAAATTAAGGGGTTAATTACTAATTGTAACTAAATTTGGATATTTTGATTAAATCAATGATAAAGATAAATTGGTAATTAATAATTTGTTATTATGAGATGATTGCTTAATGGTAAATAATTAAAGGTTAATTATTTAAAGAATTGAAGGTTGATTTATTTAATAAATAAATGATTATAGGATAATTAATCAAATGATTTGAAATCAATTAAAGTTAATTAACTATGATCCATGACCCATCTGATTTAAATTAATCAGTTAATTTATTGAGTTCACTTATGGATGTTTGAACCCTATTGATTGTTGAACTGTTTGATATTTCTGAGATACTATGCTTTGTGCTATGAATTGTTTTTAGTGTGATTGTGATGAATGTAATTTTATTTATTTATAATGCATTCATATTTTCTATCTGTGAATCTGTGTATATAGATAAGCGTGATTGGTATATACCGCTTATCGATATTATGTGATTGCAAATCTGTGATGATTTATGACGTTGCACTATTGTGTTAAACCCCCGGACCACACTTACACACACAAATATGGATTTCACGAGGAAATCAATTAAGTCACAGATTTTGAAATGATTTTTAAAGTTGAATATTTAAATTCAAATGTTTTGGAAATGAAATTAAAGTGGAAAGCTTTTAGAATGGAATTTCAAAGATGAAATTTATTTTGAATAACTTGAGTGAATTTTGTAATTTAAACATTTTGATTTAAATTTGAAGTCAATATTCGAAATTTAATTCTATGATCTGGGAACTAGGGACTAAAGATGTTATACCAGTTTATATAGGTTAAACTATTTTAAAGGTATTGATTTGGGAATTTGAATTTAAATTCAAAGGCTTCTACTCGTGTAAATAGAATTGGATCTTCCTAACACGAAAACTATTTGTTTTCAAATAATAAAAGCTTTCATTTAGGAAGTGAACTTCCAAATTATGTTAAAGGGATTTCAAGTTAAAAATGAAAATGATTTTCCAAGTTATGGGAATGGTTTGAAAGCTATAAGTTAAATCTTTAATTTAAAGATTTAACGAGTTAATCCAATTGAAATGAAAATTGTTTTGAAATCCATAAATGGATCTTTGTGAATGGGGTGAACTTTGTGAATTAAATCTTTTGTTAAAAAGATTAAAGTGTGGAAATTGTTTAAACCACTGAAGGTTTTTGAAATAAATCTTTTGTTTAAAAGATTTGAAAATGGTAAATTGTTTAAACCATTTGAAGAAAGTTTGAATTATTAAGTTGTGACTTAATTGAAATCCCATATCCATATGTTTTAAATATTGCGCTCACTATTCGGTTTAGCCGGGAGAGGACCTTTGTGTCGTATAACCCATTCCGAATATATGATACGTCGTTATGGATAGCATTTGAAGACCGGTGGTGAAGACCGGGTGTTTGCGAAAACGATAGGATGACCTATCTATTGTCTCTGCACTGAGTTGCTCGGTATAGAGATTCCCTATGTGATGGGAAGTCCGATCGGGATTGTGAATACCCGGATTGCAAGGTCTTCTTCGGAAGTGCCTTCGGTTCTGTTCGAACCCGGAACAGACTTGTATGGTTACTTTTCCGACACTACACTTTGAGATATAAAGCAGATTTCTTTCAAATACATTTCTGTTGGTGGCGGAGAATTTATTCTCTTAGCTTAACACCCTTCTCTGAGACGAGCGAGCTCAGAGGTTATGTAGTTGAAGGTTGTCAGCGATATACCCCCAATTTGGTAGTGTGGCATGCCGAGTGCTGCTGTGTGTTGATGCTCATTTGTTGATCATTTATGATCAGAGCATGGCTTTTGTATAAAGCGTAGCTTTGTGGACAAGACTGCATCAGGATCTCACACCCCAGAAATGGTCAAAACAGGAAAGATGCAGCAAGGTTATGAGGGTCGCGCCCTTTAGGGTGTGTCATACCCTTCTGGTAAAGGGTGGTATCATGGTATGGAGCCCAGATATTTACCTATGTGGTAGCTCCAATCTCATTTACTGTGTGGTTGTTGCTTAGAGGCGCCTCGGATGAAGGTCCCAAAGGACCGGGGAGTGGCTTGCTCGAGTAGTAGTTACCTAGTTACAGAGGTAACCCGGCCTTGTGTTGGCAGAGATCCGGTTAGGTTCTCGGGACGTCCCGCCAGAGGCGATCCCATGTGGAAGTAGGAAGTTCCTTAGCCTGACCATTTGTTGGAAATCCATTCATCCAATACGAAACCCTTTACGGTTTTAGTTGTAGAACCTGCCATTCACTTATGGTGGTCACCACTGTTTGGATGGTAGCTATAGTAGGCATAGTTCGAAATGTCTATGCTGGCTAAGATTTATATTCTACTTTCGAAATGTTTTCTGAACTGTGCACTTATAATAATAATATCAAAGAACTTTCTACGTATTAAGCATGTTTGACTATCATAAGAAGAAATCTCCTCCAATTCTGCGTTTGCATTGTGTGTGTGGCGGGAGGTCTTATGGTAGTTTCATTTTCAAAAAGCATTGCGAATTTACTTTAAAATTATATTCTTGTTTTATTTAAAAGATAAATTATTTTTGTTACTCACACCAGTCCCATGACTGATCCGGAGTTTATTGTTCCTTTCCTAAACTCTGGGTGCTCACTATTTTCCACACGAGCAGTCTAGAGTTGGGTTTTTCAGATAGTTAGGTTTGGTTGTTGATCTAAGGTTAGTTCAGCCTTTGGATGTGGACGAGACTTGCTTATCTTAGTCCATCGTGATGATGGTTCGAGCTGCTGTTGGAGTTCTCACTTGAAGGCTATCTTAGAGTTATTTGTTCCGCTGCTGATGTTATCAACTTTCCTTTCCGCTGCTATTTTATTGTATCATATCTCTGATGTATATCGATATCTATTATATCATCTGTTGTATCTGGATGTTGTATCAGATGTTGTATATTGATATTCATTATTTCTTCCGCTGTGTTGTTTACTTAATGGTGTTATAAGCTCCGGCGACTCGGATTTGAACGGTCGAATCTACGGCATTCGAGTACGATGTAAGTATGGATGTCGATTTTCAAACGGACAAAAATCCGCTTCGTTACATTTGGTATCAGAGCTGTGGGTTAAAACATTAGCTCAGGAGTATAACACGTTAAGTAGCTCATTAGAGATAGGGTGAAGTAAACCCTAGAATGAGTAATCCCTAAGGTATCCGTTTGAATGCCTCAATAAATTCTCTTACTATCTAGTGATAGTGAGTATGAGTGCAAGAAGAGAACGAGATAGGGGACAGGGAAGTACCATTATAATTGGTCAATGCTCTGCAACAGTGGAAACAATATTTCTCTATCAATTTCCTTTGACTCGTTTTTCCAAATTCTTTTGATTGCTTCATGATAGCTTCAGAAGAAGTTTCAGTGTGAAGATGGCCCTACGAATCGTTGTAGGAAATCTTTACTTCGTATCTTCGTCGGTTTCTTATCAGCTTTTGATTTTAAACCTTAATGAATATGAATTGGAAATTTGAACTTGAAAATTTAAATAAATTGGAAATTGGAAATTTTAAATTGAGTTAAATTGACTAATAGAATATGAAGGATAATTTGAATTACATCAATAAAACGATTTCCTGTAAAACCAAACTTGAAATTCTATTATACTTTCTTGGGTTGATCGAAGTCCGAACAGGGACAAATTGATATATTTTGAGGTATACCGACTTGAATTTGGAATCCATTTCTAGTATTGGAAAAATTATAGAAGATTAAATCTATCTCTTTTATTAAGTATCTCTTATCAATTCTTCGATGGTTCCGGGTAGATCCAGGAAGAAGATTTGATATATTAGTATGGGACATAAACTCCAAATAGGCCAAAATTGTTGTTTGGATGTATTGGTTGTTTTGTTTGCTTTGGTTGCTATGGTTGATAGATATACTTTGGTTTCTAAACTAATTTTTTTTGAAATTATACCCAAAAGTAGACAGATATGTGAATACAATTTGAGTCCAGAGATATATTACGAATGGTTAGTTATCCTTTCAAACTAACCAGTGCTCTGCATATTCGTAGAATTTATGACCCGAGTATCCTGTGTAGTATTGGTATCAATTCGTCGATATTCTGATTTGGTGAGCCAAAAAAAACAGGATAGATATCCATTTTGGCCCGGAAAGCTGTGTTTCTATCTTTGTGTATCTATCTTTGTTGTTTTCGTGCCTGCGAATTTCGAGGACGAAATTATTTTTAAGGGGGGAAGTCTGTAACGATCCCGAATTTTAATTTATTTTAAATTGATAATTAAATTTATTTTTGAATAAAATTGTGAAATTAATTGATAGATTGGTTTGAGTTTCCCCCAAATTCCAGTTAAATATGTATTAAATCATTTAAATTGAGTTTTAAGTAAATGGTTTAAAGATAATTTGAATTTATAATATAGATAGGAAAATAAATAAATATCTTAAAATTTTAGTTATGTAAACTATAAAATAAATTCAAATGATATGTTAGTTTTTGAACTTCCTTTATACTATAAAGTAACAAGACCAAAGAAAGAAATCAATTAGACAAATTCAAACAATATATAAAATAAACTATGTAAAATATAAAAAGAACGCACTAGCTAAATTTAAACAATACAGTAACTATAGGATTTCATTTAAATTACAAAACAAAACATTTCAAATAAATTATAATTATATAAAATATGAAGTGAACATATTAAATAATTCTAGAGTTTTGTAAACTATGAAAAAATAAAAATAAAATATATCTTGTAAACATTACCATAAGTATGAAAACAAGTAAAAGATATGTATGTAAACTTGAAATAAACTTTGTAAAACACAAAGTGAATACATAAGACAAAATAAAAGCAAAGCAAATAAAAAGAAAAGAAAAAATTACATATGTAAACATGAAACGAGCAAGAACAAGTAAAAGAAAAATAAGATAAGAATGAGGCTTGCAAAAGAAGGAACAAATAAATATGTTATACAAATATCTTTAGATAGTACAACAACATTTTGATTGTGTAAACATAATTAGAAACCAAAGCATTTAATTTCCATCAACTCAGCCTACTATTAAGTAAATCTGGTCAAAGTAAAACCAAGAAAATAATTGTCCAGTTAATACCTTCCCATACTACAACTGTTATCTTCTATATATATATTTATGCGTGTTCATCTTTTAGTTAGTTTGTTCAGTAAGCATAGTAAACCAGAAGCTAAGAATAAAACTGAAGTAAACAAAGCTCAAGTTAAAACAAAATTTAACAACACAAACTGAAACCAAAGATTTAAGAGATGGACTTCACTTCAGCTTGCAAGTTTCAATCAGTTTCAAGGTTAAGATGGCTCTGTTCTTCTTCTTAATCACTGTGAGTAAACTTGACCTCTTCTATCTCTTGAATGTTTAAATTGTATTTGAAATATATGCCTGTGTAATCGTATGAATATACCTACATGTATGTGTGTGAAGTGATACGAGTGTGTCTGTGTTTATCTACAAGCAACTCTCTGTGTTCTACAAACTTAAACCCAATGCAACAAAATTTAACTGCTCTTCATACGATTGATATTAAAATAAGATTATTGAAGATAAAATGATGATATTAATGTGAACTTATTCTTAAAAATAATTTCAAGCAAAAATATAAAATAAATTTTTGTGAGAAAGTGGAATTCACAGTAAGATCATAGTACATCAGGAAAATCAAACACCTTAACTTTAAAATATGATTATATAATCAAGCGTGTATCATGAATTTATGATTTTAGATACAGTTATCATGATTTTTAAGTGATTCGATGTTGATAAATTTTAGAATGAACAAAAATTGTATTTTGGGTAAGTTCTAGCGATTAGCGTTGAATTGGAGCTCGTGCTTTGGATTGAAGGTTCTTGGGGGTTGTCGAGGCTAGGAAAAATGATCAGTTTTTTTCTGATCGTCGAGGTGTTAGCGGTGAGGCGATCTAGGTTGTAAACCTAATTTTGGGTTTAGCTTGTTAAATGGGTCGCTGCTTCTCCTTTGAAGCATCGAGCTTGACGAAACTGTGGAGATAACTTCGTGGATGAGTGGAAATGTAGTGGCCGAAGTCGCGAATTTTCTGGTGAGCAGAGACGTGACGACGAGGCGAGTTTCTCTGGTACGAACAAGTTTGCAGTTCGACGAAATGGTGGAAATTCGATTCCAGGTTTCTTGAGTCGAACTGAGGATGGATTTCGTAGTTGTGTGGATTTTACGACTTGCCGATGATCGTGGCGATCATCGGAATTGAGGCGCCACGTCGTGCACGTGCACGACGTGTTTTGAGCATCGGTTTAAAACTAAAAAAAAAGGGGAAGGAGAAGAAACTGGGATGGGGGAGAAAAGGAAAAGGCTCGAGCAAAAGCACATTTGCCTCTGAATGAAACTCGCGTACGCGAGTATTATTTTTTTGTTTTTGTTTTTGTATAGATAGATATTTAACTTGACTGAAAAGAGAAAGAAAAAAAAAGGAAGAAGAAGTAATAGGTGCGAGAGGGGGAAAGGGAAAGACTCGGGGAAGTGACGAGTGAAACCCTATTTTAACTCGGGTAATTGTTTGTTCCAGGCATTTTAAAAACAGAAGCCTGTTCTTCTGTTTAAACTCAAGTCTGTGTTTGTTAAATTAAGTAAGATTTAAACTTAAATTTAAATCGAGATTTTAAAACCTGGACTAAAAGTGAAATTTAAAAACAAGTTGAAATAAATTCAGTTTTAAATCTGAAGGTGTTTTAAACAAGTTTAAATTCAATTTAAATTTGGTTAAAGTTCTAAATGGTAAATCATTTTTCATCTTATATTCAAAATGTGATTTAAATTTAAATTTTAAAAAGGGTAATGTTCTACACATTTATATTAATTTAATCATTAATAAAGACATAAATTATCTTAGAGATAATTAAGGTATTAAATGATTCAATTAATAAGATAATTAAGGGATGACTTATGTATTTAATTTATAATTAGAGATTTATTAAGAAGTAAATTAAGAAATGTTATTAGTTAATGAGGATAATTAACTATGAATTATTAAGTAACAAAATTTATGTGATGAATTCTGATAAAAAATTAGATTAATTAATTAAAATAATCAATTGTAAATTACTTAATGAAAGAAATTAAGGGGTTAATTACTAATTGTAATTAAATTTGGATATTTTGATTAAATCAATGATAAAGATAAATTGGTAATTAATAATTTGTTATTATGAGATGATTGCTTAATGGTAAATAATTAAAGGTTAATTATTTAAAGAATTGAAGGTTGATTTATTTAATAAATAAATGATTATAGGATAATTAATCAAATGATTTGAAATCAATTAAAGTTAATTAACTATGATCTATGACCCATCTGATTTAAATTAATCAGATAATTTATTGAGTTCACTTATGGATGTTTGAACCCTATTGATTGTTGAACTGTTTGATATTTCTGAGATACTATGCTTTGTGCTATGAATTGTTTTTAGTGTGATTGTGATGAAGGTAATTTTATTTATTTATAATGCATTCATATTTTCTATCTGTGAATCTGTGTATATAGATAAGCGTGATTGGTATATACCGCTTATCGATATTATGTGATTGCAAATCTGTGATGATTTATGACGTTGCACTATTGTGTTAAACCCCTGGACCACACTTACACACACAAATATGGATTTCACGAGGAAATCAATTAAGTCACAGATTGTGAAATGATTTTTAAAGTTGAATATTTAAATTCAAATGTTTTGGAAGTGAAATTAAAGTGGAAAGCTTTTAGAATGGAATTTCAAAGATGAAATTTATTTTGAGTAACTTGAGTGAATTTTGTAATTTAAACATTTTGATTTAAATTTGAAGTCAATATTCAAAATTGAATTCTATGATCTGGGAACTAGGGACTAAAGATGTTATACCAGTTTATATTGGTTAAACTATTTTAAAGGTATTGATTTGGGAATTTGAATTTAAATTCAAAGGCTTCAACTCGTGTAAATAGAATTGGATCTTCCTAACACGAAAACTATTTGTTTTCAAATAATAAAAGCTTTCATATAGGAAGTGAACTTCCAAATTATGTTAAAGGGATTTCAAGTTAAAAATGAAAATGATTTTCCAAGTTATGGGAATGGTTTGAAAGCTATAAGTTAAATCTTTAATTTAAAGATTTAACGAGTTAATCCAATTGAAATGAAAATTGTTTTGAAATCCATAAATGGATCTTTGTGAATGGGGTGAACTTTGTGAATTAAATCTTTTGTTTAAAAGATTAAAGTGTGGAAATTGTTTAAACCACTGAAGGTTTTTGAAATAAATCTTTTGTTTAAAAGATTTGAAAATGGTAAATTGTTTAAACCATTTGAAGAAAGTTTGAATTATTAAGTTGTGACTTAATTGAAATCCCATATCTATATGTTTTAAATATTGCGCTCACTATTCGGTTTAGCCGGGAGAGGACATTTGTGTCGTATAACCCATTCCGAATATGTGATACGTCGTTATGGATAGCATTTGAAGACCGGTGGTGAAGACCGGGTGTTTGCGAAAACGATAGGATGACCTATCTATTGTCTCTGCACTGAGTTGCTCGGTATAGAGATTCCCTATGTGATGGGAAGTCCGATCGGGATTGTGAATACCCGGATTGCAAGGTCTTCTTCGGAAGTGCCTTCGGTTCTGTTCGAACCCGGAACAGACTTGTATGGTTACTTGTCTGACACTACACTTTGAGATATAAAGCAGATTTCTTTCAAATACATTTCTGTTGGTGGCGGAGAATTTATTCTCTTAGCTTAACACCCTTCTCTGAGACGAGCGAGCTCAGAGGTTATGTAGTTGAAGGTTGTCAGCGATATACCCCCAATTTGGTAGTGTGGCATGCTAAGTGCTGCTGTGTGTTGATGATCATTTGTTGATCATTTACTGTGTGGTTGTTGCTTAGAGGCGCCTCGAATGAAGGTCCCAAAGGACCAGGAAGTGGCTTGCTCGAGTAGTAGTTACCTAGTTACAGAGGTAACCCGGCCTTGTGTTGGCAGAGATCCGGTTAGGTTCTCGGGACGTCCCGCCAGAGGCGATCCCATGTGGCAGTAGGAAGTTCCTTAGCCTGACCATTTGTTGGAAATCCATTCATCCAATACGAAACCATGTACGGTTTTAGTTGTAGAACCTGCCATTCACTTATGGTGGTCACCACTGTTTGGATGGTAGCTATAGTAGGCATAGTTCGAAATGTCTATGCTGGCTAAGATTTATATTCTACTTTCGAAATGTTTTCTGCACTGTGCACTTATAATAATAATATCAAAGAACTTTCTACGTATTAAGCATGTTTGACTATCATAAGAAGAAATCTTCTCCAATTCTGCGTTTGCATTGTGTGTGTGGCGGGAGGTCTTATGGTAGTTTCATTTTCAAAAAGCATTGCGAATTTACTTTAAAATTATCTTCTTGTTTTATTTAAAAGATAAACTATTTTTGTTACTCACACCAGTCCCATGACTGATCCGGAGTTTATTGTTCCTTTCCTAAACTCTGGGTGCTCACTATTTTCCACACGAGCAGTCTAGAGTTGGGTTTTTCAGATAGTTAGGTTTGGTAGTTGATCTAAGGTTAGTTCAGCCTTTGGATGTGGACGAGACTTGCTTGTCTTAGTCCATCGTGATGATGGTTCGAGCTGCTGTTGGAGTTCTCACTTGAAGGCTATCTTAGAGTTATTTGTTCCGCTGCTGTTGTTATGTACTTTCCTTTCCGCTGCTATTTTATTGTATCATATCTCTGATGTATATCGATATCTATTATATCATCTGTTGTATCTGGATGTTGTATCAGATGTTGTATATTGATATTCATTATTTCTTCCGCTGTGTTGTTTACTTAATGGTGTTATAAGCTCCGGCGACTCGGATTTGAACGGTCGGATCTACAGCATTCGAGTACGATGTAAGTATGGATGTCGATTTTCGAACGGACAAAAATCCGCTTCGTTACATCCTAATGTAAGCAATTAAATGGTCAATTTGTTAATTAATTGAGGGTTAATTAATTAATGAGATCAAGCAAAGGTTAGTTAATTAATAATCAAGGGTTAATTAATTAAGGGTTAATTAATTAGTATAATTAGCTTAAGGTTAATCAGTTTATGTGATTAATTAAGGATAATTAATTAATTTATTAAGGATAATTGATTAAGTTCGATAATTAAGGATGATTAATTAATTGCATTAATTAATGAAAATAATAGCTAACTGTTTATAATTAATTAATGTTAATTAAGCAGGGTTAAGTAATTAATTTATTTGGTTTAAATTAATTATAAATTAGGTGATTAATAAATCTTGCTTATGTATGATTGGATTATATTGAATGCCTTGAATTGTTTGATATCTCTGATGTGTGATATTATGTGATATGAGTTGTGTGGATTGAGCTATGAATAGTGATTTATTTATCTTTGAATGAAGGATAAGCGTTATAAGATTATACCGCTTATTGATATTGTTGTGCTTGAATTTATGATAGTTCATATTTTATTGCCCGTGAAACCCCTAGACTACACAAAACACACACAAATATATGGATTTCACGGGAAATTGGTTAAGCAACGGGTATTTGAATTTAAAATTATTTTATTCAAAATGTTGAAAATGATATAAAAGTTGAATTTTGAATCCAAAATGGTTTGGAAGTGGAATTGAGTTAAATATGAAAAACTTTTGGAAAGGAAGTTTTGAAATCAAAATCATTTTAATATTTATTTTAAATAAATAATTTTGAAAATTTAAAAATTTGAAATTTTGGAAACTATGGTTTAAAAAGGGTTATTCAGCCATATAGGGTATATATATGGATTTTAAGAATTATTTTGGGAATTTAAACTTAACTCAAATAGAGCTTGCCGAGTGTACGACAGTTCGCTAATTTCCGGTTTACACTTTAAAAAGGCTATAACTTGAGAAAATTTAATCGGATTTTCCATAAACGAAAGTCCTTTGCTTTCAAATGATAATAGCTTTCATATAAAGAAAGAATTTTCATTTTTTGTTGAAAGGATTTCAATTTATGGGTAAATCAAATTTGAAATGGAAATAGTTTTGAAAGCTATGAATGAATCATTGTCAAAGATATCGTGAACCTTGTTTCAAATTGAAGCGGATCTTAAAGGTGTATCTTTTGTTTAAAATATTAATAATGGAAATTTTTTTAAACCATTCAAAAGGAAAGGTTTTGGGAATCAAGGGCTAAAAGTTATGACTTGACTACGATCACAAATGTCCATATGTTTTTTTTAAATAAGCGCTCATTATTCGGATTAGCCGGGAGAGGACTTTATGTCATAAAACCCTTTACAAATAGATGATACAACGAAATGTATAGCAACTGAAGATGGTGGTTGAAGACCGGGTATTTCTGAAAACGAAAGGATTACCTGTCGAATGTCTCTGCACCAAATGGCCCCGGTATAGAAATTTTGATTACCTATGTGATGGGTAGTCCGAACGTGATTAGGGATTATCCTGATTTGCAAGGACTTCTTCTGAAGTGCCTTCGGTTCCATTCTGACCCAGGATGAACTTTTATGGATGTATGTCTCACTTTACACTTTGAGATGTAAAGCTGGTTTCTATCAAATACATTTCTGTTTGGTGGCTGAGAATTTATTCTCTTAGCTTAACAACTTTCTATGAGACGTACGAGCTCAGAGGTTTTGGAATTGATGGTTACTAGTGATATATTCCCAATTTGGTAATGTGGCATGCTAAATGCTGATCACTGGTTGATCGAAGCATGGCTTTTTTGAAAAGCATAGCTTTGTTGGATGAGACTTCATCGAACATCACACCCTGGAAATGGTCGAAACAGGAAGGATGCGACAAGGTTATGGGGGTCGCGCCCTTTAGGGTATGTGCATTTCCTTCTGGATAAAAAGTGGTATCATGGTATAGAGCCCTAATATTTAACTTATGTGGTAGTTGGAAAATTTGTTGGTGAGGACTCGGATAAAGGTCGATGACGACCGGGGGATGGCATACTCGTGACAGTTAGTTAGCTAGTTACAGAGGTAACCCGACTTTGCGTTGGCAGAGATCCGGTTAGGTTCACGGGGAGTCCCTCCAGAGGTTTACCCATTCGGAAAGGAAGTTCCTAAGCCTTGGCCATTTGACGCAGCGGATAGAATCAAAATAAACTTCAATCGGTGAAAGTAGCAATCGGTGGATTGATGAATACCAAAATGCCCAAATTCGTTGATCCGAAGATACCGAATTCTAGCTATCTCAAACACGTTGATAGCGCACTATACCGTATTCAAAGATCTACGATTCTTCGTACGTTGATCTAGCGCACTAGATACCGTGAATCGGCTTCAACAAATGTGGATTCGAGCGCACTCGAATGACGTAAGTGGAGATTACACTCAACTACCAATTGGAGAAGAAAGCATAAAGCAATCAACAAGAAATTTTTATTCAAAATCAACCTACCTTAAAATGTACAACACACTCGCTATTTATAGAGTTTCACAACACAGCCCTTAACACGGCTTACGACTCAACTATAAGTCGGTAGCGACTTATCACAACAGCGACCTAGCCCCCTTCAACTCAGCACATCCTTAAGTCGTATGCGACTTACGACACAAGTTACAACGACTCATTGAGTTACCACACAGCGATACAATCACACGGCGACTCAATACACGAAGTCTTACGACTTACGACTCACTTACATACCGACTTAAGAGCAACACATAGTACAACACTTACGACTTAAAAATGCTACAACTCAACAAAACAACATAGGTTACACGACTCAACTTATGTCGTGAACGACTCACGACTCAACTAAGGACCGACTCAAGATCCATATGACTCAAGCAAGCCGCGTCTTAAGCTCCATGTGCCTTCCTCTCTTGTGGCTTGTTAACTCGGTTACGACTAAAATCTCCTTCTTTAACTCGCGTCTCCTTCCCCGTGTCCCTTCTGGCCTCCAGTTGAGTCGTGTATGACTCAATTCCTCCATGTTGAGTCATGGACGACTCAATTCTTCCATTCGACTTAAAGCTTTGTTCCTTATCTCGTGACAACTTAGGTCGTGTACGACTCATGACTTCTCCTTCTAATCTGTTAAGTCGTGAATGACTTAAACTCCCACTAAGTCGTGAACGACTCATGTTGATAACTTGCAATTTTTCAATCCTGGTCTGAGCTGCATCATCCTCCCCTGGTTGAGCAAAATTCGACCTCGAATTTGTAAATTCCTCCACCTTAGATTGTTCATCCCCATAATATGGTACAAGATGCTTGACATTGAACACGTCAGAAGTGTATACGTCCTCCGGTAGCTTCAACTTATAAGCATTTTCATTGATCTGTTTCACAACTTCTACAGGACCAATTTTTCTGGCTTTCAAGTTATTATAAGCGCCCACTGGAAAACGATCCTTCGTTAACACAGCATAAACCAAATCACCCTCGTTAAATTCTATATTTCGTCGCTTTAAATCTGTAGATCGCTTATACTGCTCGTTTGCTTTCACCAATCGTTCCTGAACGATTTTATGACATTCAGTCAACTCATCAACAAAATCACCAGCTCGTTTAACCGTCCCCTTTGGTTGTGGTACTACTGCCAAATCCAACGGTCCCCTGGGTACGTTTGAATATACAATCTGAAATGGACTGAATCCTGTGCTACGATTCACTGCATGATTATGTGCAAACTCTGCATGGCATAACTTCATGTCCCAACTTTTCAGACTGTCCTTCACAAGACATCGCAACAAATTTCCCAACGATCTATTAACAACTTCGGTCTGTCCATCCGTTTGCGGATGATAAGCGCTGCTAAATTTCAACTTCGTTCCCACCATCTTCCACACACTTAACCAAAAATGGCTCAAAAATCTAGTATTTCGATCAGAAACAATAGACTCTGGCAACCCATGTAAATGATAGATTTCTTTAAAGAACAACTGAGCAACACGAATAGCATCCGCCGTCTTCTTACAAGCAATAAAATGTGTCATTTTCGAAAATCTATCCACCACAACAAATATAGAATCATTTCCCCTTTGAGTTCTCGGCAAACCCAAAACGAAATCCATGCTGATATCAACCCATGGTTTAGTCGGTATAGGTAACGGCATATACAATCCTGCATTTGTCACTGTTCCCTTAGAAACCTGACATATATGACATCTTTCCACAAACCTTTCAACCTCTTTCCTCATCGACGGCCAAAAGTAAGATTGAGAAATTAACTGCAAAGTACGATCTCTACCCACATGGCCTTCTTCATGTAGCTCCTTGATAATCTGCATTCTCAAACTGCTCTCAGGAATACATAACCGATTCCCCTTGAATAAGAAACCATCAACTAACATAAATTCATCAGTATTCCCATCCTTAACTTTATCAACAAACTTTGCAAAGTAAGGATCCTTCCCAAACAATTCTGGCAATACTTCGAATCCCGTTACTTCAATCTTCAATGTTGTCAACAAATGGTTCCTTCTACTCAAAGCATCAGCCACACGATTCGTCACCCCCGATTTGTGCTTAACAACAAAGGTAAATTGCTGTAAATATGCAATGCATGATGCATGTCTCGCTGAAATATTATCCTGCCCCTGCAAATGCTTCAACGCCTCATGATCAGTGTAAAGAACAAACTCTTTCTGAAATAGATAATGCCTCCAATGTTTCATTGCTTGCACTACAACATAAAACACAACATCGTATGTACTATATCTCATCTTCGCCCCTGATAGCTTCTCACTGAAATAAGCAACTGGCTTCCCACTCTGACTCAACACTCCTCCAATCCCAACCTTTGATGCATCAGTGTGTAGTTCAAACAACAACTGAAAATCTGGTAATACAAGAATTGGCGCTGTCATCAAAAGTTCTTTGATTCGTTCGAAAGCAACCCCCGCTTCCTTCGACCAAGAAAACTGCTTCCCTTTCATACAATCAGTAACCGGTGCCATCACGCTACTGAAGTGTGGAATAAAACTTCGGTAGAATGATGCCAATCCATGAAAACTTCTGACTTCAGTGATAGTTCTCAGTTGTGGCCAATTTCTAATAGCTTCAACTTTACTCTGGTCCACCTAGATTCCCTTTTCAGATACAATATATCCCAAAAATAATACACTTCTCGTCATGAACACACATTTCTTCGTAGCTGCATAAAATTGTTCCTCACGAAGAATAATTAACACCTTTCTCAAATGCTCTACATGCTCCTCCGTACTCCCGCTATATATCAAAATATCATCGAAATAAACCACCACGAACTTCCCAATGAATGGTCTAAAGATTTGATTCATCACCCGCATGAATGTACTCGGTGCATTTGATAAACCAAATGGCATAACCAACCATTCATATAAACCTTCCCTCGTCTTGAATGCGGTCTTCCTTTCGTCTCCCGGTCTAATTTGAATTTGATGATAACCACTCTTCAAATCAATCTTCGAAAAGATAGTAGCCCCACTCAACTGATCTAGCAAGTCATCCAACCTTGGCATAGGAAATCTGCAGCGAACAGTAATCTTGTTCAAAGCACTACTATCGGTACACATTCTCCATGTTCAATCCTTCTTCGGCACCAACAATGCTGGCACTGCACAAGGACTCAAGCTTTCCTGAACACGTCCCTGCTCTAACAACTCTTCCACTTGCCTTCATAACTCTTCATGTTCCTTCGGACTCATTCGGTAATGTGGTCGATGTGGTAAAACTGCTCCCGGAACAAGATCAATTTGATGTTGAATGTCCCTCAGTGGCGGTAACTCCTTTGGCAACTCTTCTGGAAATACATCTTCAAATCCTTTCAAAACTGGCTTTGCTTCTTCTGGAATTTCAACCTCTTCACTACACTCTCGCCCAATCAACAGAAAGACTCCAGGCTCCTCTTCAACTTCCTTGACAAACTCCTTCAAAGTCAACAGAGTTTTCAATTCCTCAATCTCCTCCAGCTTGCTCTCCTTCTGTTGTTGCTTCTTGGGAACCAAAGTGATTTTAGTACCCTCGAACATGAAACTATAGCTATTAGCACGACCATCATGTTGCACTGCTCTATCAAACTGTCGTGGCCTGCCCAACAACAGATGACACACATCCATGTCTACAACGTCACACAAAATTTCGTCTTTGTACTTCTTCCCAATAGAAAAATTCACACAAGCCCTTCGACACACCTTCACTTCACCACCCTTCCTTAACCATGCTAACTTGTACGGTTTAGGATGCTTCTCAGTTTTCAAGTTCAACTTCCTTACTGCTTCTGTAGAGATAATATTATCACAGCTTCCAGCATCAATAACGAACTTGCAAACTTTCCCTAGAATAGTGTATGTCGACTGAAAAATATTGCTTCTCAACCAACTAGAATCCTCTTCTTGCTTTGGTGTAAGACATGACCTCCTCATCATAAGATTACAACCTTCATCTCCAGACAATTCTTCTTCCTCCTCAACATAAGGTGCATTTGAACATTCTGCCTCCTCACCTTCATCCTCAATCTCAGCAACCATTGCTCTCTTCTTCGGCTTTGGACATTCACTGCTTTTATGACCCAACTCCTGACAATTATAACATTTTAAACCACCGCTAACCTTCGCCTTCTCAGCCTCTTTCACCACTGGTTTTGTAACAGGTTTAGGAACATTAGAACTTCCACTAACACCCTTCGATTGATTATTGGAATTAGTAAACACACCACCTCCACGCCTTCCTTGCTTCTCCCAAGCCAACGCTTTCTGATGTGCTTCTGCAACAGATCTCGGATCGAACATATTAACCATATCCTGGATCTGCATTCGCAACCCTCCAACAAATCTAGCAGTTAGCTGTTCTTCCGTCTCCATAATATCATTTCTGGAAATGAGTTGGTAAAATTCATCTGCATAATCATTAACTGACTTCGTCCCTTTCCTCAGATTCTGCAACCTCTGGTACATAAGTGATTGATATTTGTAAGGTAAAAATGTAGCTCTCATCAACTTCTTCATCTTCTCCCATGATTCAATCTTTGACTTTCCCATTCTCTCCCTTGTAAGTTTAGTTTGTTGCCACCACGCCAAAGCACTCCCCGTCAACCTAGTAGCAACTAACTTCACCCTTCTATTCTCCGGAACCTCCTTGAAATCAAAGATCTCTTCAACATTAGACAACCAATCAAGAAATTCTTCAGCTACCATTCCACCCTTAAATTCAGGAATTTCCATCTTCATACCCGATTCCCATCGACGATCTTCATCCACATCTCGATATGAATTCCGAACTTGGTCTCGATCTCGATAATGAATGCTAGCTCTATCACCCTCTTCATCAAAATCAAATGTACGTTTATATCGATCGCGACCATCAACATCCCTTCGTTCATGCATGCTTCTTCGACTATGTCTCTCTTCATCTCTATATGGCTCATTGTCAAATTCACGTTGACTTCTTCTCTCTTCATGTCCATAGTCATGGTGATCTCTCCGTGATGAAATTGATGTTTCTCTTCTATCTCTAAAAGAATACGATGATACCCTCCTCGCTTCCGTAACCGATGGCGAAACTCGGTTTCCTCCATGGTTCGAGTTTGGTGATCTCCTCCTTTGAGTTTGATTCAAATCATTCATCAACTTCTCTAACTTTCCAATGCCTTCATCAAATTTCTCATTAATACGTTGTTCCATAAGCTAGGCTTCTTCTCTTCTATACAACGCTTCCACATTTTGATGACGATTAGCTCTCCTTGGCGGCATGATTGAAAACTTCTCAAAAACTTCAAATACTTCTCAAATACTTCAACAAATACTTCAAAACTAGCAACGCAAGTCAAATAATTCACGGCTCAACCTAGCTCGCACAACTCCTTAGCTCGGTTCAACACTAACTCGGCTCGGCTATACCACTTCACGACTTAACTTGGCTCGCACACTTCAAAAATTTGGCGCGCAAAGATCTCGCGACCAAACTCAAACACTTCTCCAACTCTAGATCCAAAATGAAATGGATCAAAAACTTCAAACTCGTTGCAACTTTAAGATGAACACGATGAACAACAACTTCAAACTTCAACTTCAAAAATTGGCTCCAAGTCTCGGCTTAGCTATGATTGGCTAAGTCTAGCTCTGATACCAAACTGACGCAGCGGATAGAATCAAAATAAACTTCAATCGGTGAAAGTAGCAATCGGTGGATTGATGAATACCAAAATGCCTTCGTTGATCCAAAGATACCGAATTCTAGCTATCTCAAACACGTTGATAGCGCACTATACCGTGTTCAAAGATCTATGATTCTTCGTACGTTGATCTAGTGCACTAGATACCGTGAATCGGCTTCAACAAACGTGGATTCGAGCGCACTCGAATGACGTAAGTGGAGATAGGAGATTACACTCAACTACCAATTGGAGAAGAAAGCACAAAGCAATCAACAAGAAATTTTTATTCAAAATCAACCTACCTTAAAATGTACAACACACTCGCTATTTATAGAGTTTCACAACACAGCCCTTAACACGGCTTACGACTCAACTATAAGTCGGTAGCGACTTATCACAACGGCGACCTATCCCCCTTCAACTCAGCACATCCTTAAGTCGTATGCAACTTACGACACAAGTTACAACGACTCATTGAGTTACCACACAGCGATACAATCACACGGTAACTCAATACACGAAGTCTTACGACTTACGACTCACTTACATAATGACTTAAGAGCAACACATAGTACAACACTTACGACTTAAAAATGCTACAACTCAACAAAACAACATAGGTTACACGACTCAACTTATGTCATGAACGACTCACGACTCAACTAAGGACCGAATCAAGATCCATATGACTCAAGCAAGCCGCGTCTTAAGCTCCATGCGCCTTCCTCTCTTGTGGCTTGTTAACTCGGTTACGACTCAAATCTCCTTCTTTAACTCGCGTCTCCTTCCCCGTGTCCCTTCTGGCCTCCAGTTGAGTCGTGTATGACTCAATTCCTCCATGTTGAGTCGTGGACGACTCAATTCTTCCATCCGACTTAAAGCTTTGTTCCTTATCTCGTGACAACTTAGGTCGTGTACGACTCATGACTTCTCCTTCTGATCTGTTAAGTCGTGAACGACTTAAACTCCCACTAAGTCGTGAACGACTCATGTTGATAACTTCCAATTTTTCAATCCTGGTCTGAGCTACATCACCATTTGTTGGAAATCCAATTACCCAATACGCGCCCTGTACGGTTTTAGTTGTAGAACATGCCATTTAACATGATAGCTATAGTAGGCATACTATAATAGTACGTATGCCGGCTAAGATTAATATTATACTTTCGAAATGTTTTCCACACTATGAACTAATAATAATATTAAAATAATTTTCACGTATCAAGCATGTTTGACTATCATAAAGAGAAATCTCCTCCAAGTGTGCGATTACATTGTGTGTGTGCCGGGAGGCCTTATGGTAGATTCATTTTCCAAAAAGCATAGCGAGTTTCTTTTTATTTCTTTTTGTTCAAAATAAACTGTTTTTTGTTTTCTCACACCAGTCCCATGAATGATCTGGTTATTGTTCCCTTTTTAAACTCCAAGTCCCCACAATTTACCACACAGGTAGCCTAGAGTCAGTTTTTCAGCTAGTTCAGATAGTAGATTTGGATCTAGAAGTCTTTGGTTCGGCAATCGCATTATGCTATATTCCAGCATGATAATGGTTCGTGCTTTTTAGTTCGAAGTCTTTGGAGACTTTGGAAATGGGGATGCAGTCTGTTTGGATTCTATCTCTCTTTCTCTCTTGAAGATCACGTTGGAGATTTCTTTCCCTTGTGATGTTTTGGCTCTGATAGTGATATTTCATTTGTATCAACTTGTTGTATCCATTTGTTTATCAATAAAATTCATTTTTATGCACTGTGTTGTTATCACCTAATGTTGTTATAAGCTCCGGCGAAACGGATTTCAGCGTTTGAATGTACGACATTCGAATACGGATAAAGTATGGATGTCGATTTTTGAACGCCGAATTAAGGCCGTCACATTTAAAATAAAATATCTTTGTTGTCTCTATTTTTCTCTGCATGTATGTTAAATTAAATGAATTTTAAATTGAAGAATACTGCACATATACCTCATTGACGACCAAAACGCCGTCGACACCCAGGTCGCGGTTCCACTTCATCCCACGGCCGACCATCACATGCAGCACATCTAGTATCGCACACGGCTGGAAACCTTTTCGAACCCCATTATTTTCGATCAAAACTTGAGTTTCAAACTGCCGTCTCCCTCTCGGTGACCACGCACCTTCCTCGATATTTCAGCCATGATTTCCCTCGATGCTTCAACCTCCAATTTCCATGCGCTCGCGATATCCAGTCGACATTACGAAGCTCTCGAGCTCGACGAACGAGTCACTCTCGTTTTCTATTCAAATCGAGTCGATTCGATTCAAAATTGAATTCGATTTCATACCTTTTTTTAAGAATATCGAATGTGTTCAATTTGAAAAAAGAATGAATAAGAGGAGAAAAGGGACGAGGAAAGAAAAACTAAATTTCGACGATTGATTTCAAAGCTTTGTTCATTTCTTCCTCGACTGGGCGCCGTCATGATTTTGTTATATTTTTTTTTCAAATGTATGTCAAAAAAGATGCCAAGTGTCAGAAGGGAAGAAACGTGTATAACTCGTCTTGTGAAAACATTATCGAATACATACATATTATATCTAAATTTAAATTTAAATCGTTGAGAAAACAAAGCCTAAAATCTCAATCTCTAGTCGAGGCATGCCACTAGGCTTTTATAATGTTAAACCCCTATTCTGAACGCAATGGAAAAGATTTCGAGTCCCAACTCGATCGTATGGAGAAGATAGCTTTATGGACTCAGTTATTATATTGAATTACGATATAGATTTCAGCGCGTTTACCTACCGTACGATCACACGACAACTCAAAACATTATGGAACTTGAAATTCGATAATAAAATACTATTACGGATCCAATGGAACGGGTTCCGTCGAATTCCAAGACCATGCCTCAGAAGGCTATTTTAAATATCAATTTAAATGATATATTCAAAACTTAAAAAAACACTTTCAAACTCAAATTTAAAACTTATATTATCTCTAATATAACAAATATAAATTTTCCAAGGCTTTGAAATATTTTTAACCAGCTTAAAAATCAATGTTCACTATTTTAACCAATTTCTAATTATTAAATTCAATATATTTAATTGCCATATAAACAGTAATATTTGAAATTCAAGTTCACTAACTTTCAAATATTTAAAATAAACTAAATATTTCAATTTCAGATATCCAAAAATTCCCGGTCGTCGCAAAAAAATATCATAGCCATTTCGTAAACAAGGGACCATCGACCCCTATGCAGTGGTAACAGCTGATTCAATGATTTAAGCAATGGATGCACTTCCTTCTCGAAAGATCCATTAACAACAGATCCTATGATCGAAAGCGCCTCCATTGGGTGTACTAAAGAACCATCCACCCTAAAAAAATCGAAGAACTCATGAGTTTAAGTCTGGAAAACCATATAAGTTCGAATCCATTTCTAAATTCACCCAAGTATATCAGGGTTTATCGGTCGAATCCATTACTGGATTCTCCAAGTCCATCTGGGACGAAGCATATCATACTATACTTCTTCATAAAGGGTACTTTCCCATACCTCTTACTTTAAAATATAACATATCATATATAGTACCCTTTCAAAATCATAGTTTCAAATATCGCACTTATATAAATTCCATTATATAACGATTTCGTTTTTAGATAAAGTACTTTACAAAATCAATAATCTCGAATATATCATATCATTCTTATATAAATTCCGTTATATATAAGATTTATCTCTTTAGACCGAATACCTCCCAAAATCAATATTTTTCAAAATCACCTTATACTTATATAAAGTCCGTCTTATACAAGAATAAAAATTTTCCAAAATCAATTTCGCTACATGAAAAGCCATATGGGATTGAACATCTTTGCTTTAAAAAGGTTTTGAATTTAGAATATTTTTGTTTATAAAATCATTTTTTGAAATAGTTTTGTAAACAAAATAGTTTGTGAATAAAATAGTTTGTAAAATAGTTTTTTAAATAAAATATTTTTTAAATCAAATAGTTTTGTAGATAAAATAGAATAAGATAGCTTGTATAAGAAAAATAAAAGAAAATAGTTCAGCAAAATGGTTTTAAAATTAATAGTAGTTTTACATACAGGAAAAATCCAATTTAAATTACAAAGATGTCCAACCCAATAATTATCAATTTCAGCATCAAAGCATATCAATAATATTTAAACATAAGATGTACATATGTCATCATTTCGCAAAATCACATTCAATCGCTCGCACGATGGCACAGGTTCGCTTTAGAACAAGTATTTTTCATTCGACTTCCCTAATGCGGACTTTGATAAGGTTTCTTGACTGGAAACCATTATTCTCCTTGTATAGCCATATACTGTGATAGAGAATTCTAGAATCAAACTAAAAATCCATGTCCATCCTAACATGAAGTGGTGTAATTCATATAGAACTTGTGTACTCAAATCCGGATCAGATTAATTTTACGAAAAAATAATATACATACAACTTACATAATTATTCCAATTTGTTTCATCACAAATACATTTCAATTAAATTCATTTTTAATCTAATTGATTAATACAGATCACTTTATGCTTTTATATTTGTTCATGGAATTTCTCCATTTAATATAAAACATTAATATATTCATTCTCGTAATATTGCTTATATTTCTCTTCATTTTAAATTACATTCATTTCACATGTAATATTTCTCATTGATGCTACATTTATTTGCAAATCATTTCATGAGGAATTTTCTTTAGTTCATAACCAATCTATAGAAGCTTAATTCCTTTTTTATAAGACATTGTTCGAGTTTAATGTTATCACAACTTTATTTATACCATTTATTGCAACATCCATTTATTTCATAACAATTTACAAGTCATGGCTTTATTTATAATCATTTCACTTTTAATTCATATTTGCTTATCACATTTAGTTTCACCTTTATCTTTCAATTTATTTATGACACATTTCACAAATTTTAATTAAGTTTATAAACATAATTTTTTCCAGTTTAATCTCATTTACAATATTTCCTTAATCACAATTTCAATTTAAACATCCCAAGATTTAAAGTTCACATTTGTATATTATTACATTACATACCAATAATGTATACAATAATTCAACACAATTTCTAAGTTTTAACTCATATATTAATTCAGAAGGTTTCAATTATCCAAAACATCCATCCTGTAACAACCCATGTTTTTAGCTATTTTAAATTAGTAGATTTAATGTAATTATCAAATAAAAATTGTTAAAAACAAAAATTTAATGATTTTGAATGTAAAGTATTGGATATGAACTTGAGTAAAATTTTGAAATAAACTTATTTTGAAGTTTGGCGATAACAAGATTGAAATAGAATTAAATATATAACTGGGTGTATAATCAATAATTGGAGTTGAATAACAATTGTTAATTATTTAGACAGAAATAAAATGATGTTGATAACTAGAATTCATTTGAAATCCAATATTGAAATTGTTGGATATTAAACAATTAAATTATTTAAATTTAATATTGTAAATTATTTGAAGAATTGAATTCTAAATATAATATGATTGAAAATGATATCGAAAGTTGATGTAAATTCTATTTAAACAACAATAAAGATTGTTAACAATTAAAATTGAATTTAAAAGTGAATAATTATAAATTGAAAATATTATATTTTAATTGACACATAAAAATAGCGATCCGGGGCACAGTCTCGGAATTCGACGAAACCAGTTCTATTGAATCCGTAATAGTGTATTATTATCTGGTATTAACTGGTATAAAAACGTGTATCATGGTTATGTAAGGTCGGAATTAACTGTATAAAAATATATAAATTTATATTCTACGTTTGAAAATGTGTATCATGGTCATGTATGGTCGGAATTGGATGAAACAAGCGACGATGGAATCGTGGCGACGAGCACTACGTTCTAGAAGTGATTTGGGAGTCCTTTGGGGCTAATTAAAATTTTAGGTTAAATTGAACGAAATCGAACGTCGTTCGATTTGATTTAAAATTGAAAACTCAAGGTGAGGGTTTTATCGCTCACGTCGTACTAATATTTTTATATTTGTTAAATCGAGATCGTATAATTATTTAATTTTATTGATGGTCGTTTGGAAATGGAATTGAAATTTGAATTGATAGGTAGAAATTAAAATTGATGGTTAAATTTGAAATTCGAATTTAATTTTCAATAAAATTCGATATTGATAACTATGTAATTGTTGTGAATTATATTGACTGTTTGGATGATTGATTGTGGTGGGGCTATTAGATGATATTTTAAATGATTTGGATGTTTATGTATTTTGATATATCATGTTATCATCCTATATTTTATTTACAGTATATAATAGTGTGAATTGAATTATTTCAAATAAATTAAGAAATAGTTTGAAATGATATATATATATATATATATATATATATATATCTGTGGCATTTATCTTGGATTGAAATGATATATATCCATCCCTAAAATTAAATTGAAATAACCGATCACTTGGTCATAGGATTGAAAATTATATGCAGACACCGGATTGGCTAAATTAAATGATTTTAAATTTTGATTCTAAATTATTACAATGATTTGGATTTAAAAAAATAAATCGAGCTTTTGGAAATCAATTTTTTTTTCAAACTTGAGCTCAAAGTATGTGATTAAATTATCTTAAACGAAATGCTCTAAATAATTGAAGTTGGGACTTCTAAGTTATAATCGAATTAGGATGTAAATTTAGAAATTGATTTGTTTTAAACGATTGAACCATTATCCAAATTTTGAATGTTACTAAGTAAAAGTGATAAAAAAATGGGATTTCAAATTTGAGCATGGAATCGAATTATATTCGAAGATTGAGATTTTAAACCATATATTGAAGGATAATTTGATTTAAATGTTTTGAATCGATATGTGGAAAATTGAGCTCAAAATTGATATAAATAGAAATAGAAATTGAATTAATTAGCATTGAAAGTTGAATTGAATAAATTTGAAATCGAAGTTGAAATTAATTTGAATTGAAATCGAAATTGAATCGATTGAACGGAAATTGGAATTAATTAAATTGGGAAATTGGAATTGAATCGGTTTGACTATGAAACTATTTTCAAATTAATTATTTAATGTAAAACTATTTAAAAGCTATCTTCTTAAATATACAAAGTATTTTGGTTTTCTAAATTATTTTGGTATATAAACCATTTTAGTACATATATTATTTTAACTATGAAACCGTTTGAACTATTTTTAGCTATTTTAATTATTTATACCATTTTAAAACCATTTAAAAAAATTCAGACTGGTAGAAAGGGTGAAATGTTTATATTTAAATCTTGGGTTTAAATACGAATTGGGTTAAATTGAAGTTATAGCCTAAATTGAAATTCGAAATGATTTTGGAATCGAAATCGAGATGTTAAGTCGAAAATGATTTTGAACCGAAAAGCATATTTTTGTGTAAGAATGATGATTTCAAGATGGATTTGATTTCGAAGTGAATATGATATTTTGATATCATGTATGAACTGTTTTCAAAATGTAAACCGGTGTTTAAACGACGTTTGGTTGTTAAAGATACCGGGGTCGGATATGGGCATACTCTCTATCGATACCAAAACCACTTTGACAACTTTGCACATGGAGTAATGATGTTGAACGAAGTGGTTGGATTTGGCGTCATTTGCTGAACTTGAAGAAAGAGAATGATGATGGATTAGCCTAGCATTTGTGCTAATTTGAAATGACTAAAACAGGAGTTGTACCGGCCAAGTGGGTTAGCTAACCCGAGCGGACACACTTCTTCGAAATACCATCATTTACATTGTGATTGATTGGTGTGCAACCTCCGGATTATGAGACTGTTGGACGCGGTGGACGATCATGGCTATGACGCGTTACCAGTAGCCGGGAAGGGTAAACTAGTAGTATCCTACCTTGGGCATTGCCTCACGTTCCTTGTCATATTTATATCCCTAAGCGAGACCACTACGATTTTGGTTTAGTGTTGTTGTATCACGACGCATCCCTATCCACCAACCGTTTAACTGATGTTTTGTATACAAACTATACGATAATGCTTAAAAATGCATTAAGCGGGATTAATGTAAAGCCTTAATGCTATTATAATATTTATTTTACTGATTAGATATTATATATATAGTGTATTCTACTACATAAATATTTTGATGGATCCTTAACAGATGGAAAATCCTGTAACATCTCTTGAGTTATTACACGCACATTACACACCGGATAAGAGATGTGAAATCCCATAATCATCTTTGACGCCACTACACTCATATTATATGCGATGTCGATTTGACTTACATAAGGATACTTTAGTACCGACTCGAGTGTTTTTTCTTTTCATCACGCTCGAGTCAGCCTGAATTTTCAATTACTGAAGAATTATTCTAGGGGACGAAGACGAAGATTTGGTATACTATACTACTATTATTCCTGCATCATGTTATCTATTGCATTATTTTATTTATTTCTACTGTATGTATAACTCTGATAAATGTTGTGTTGAATATAATCAAAAATATTATATAAACAGATATAAACAGTTTCATGAACTTTTTATTTTATTATTATATTTTGTCATTCTGTTGAGAGATTTTGTGTTGTTTCTTCTTCTGTTCTAATTCTTCTTAATTAACCCCATTAACAATCCTCCCTTTTGGATGGTTTGAGTTGACAGGTGCGGTTTATTGTCGATTTAAACTATCCAAAAAAGATTGGTCGTTATAGTTGGTATCAAAGCTTTGGTTTAGCGATAACCTTTGCTTTGTGGGGTTCGACTCATCAGAGATAGGGTCAGTAGTACCCTAGAATGAGTCTGTTTGAGTGTATCTATGAGGGCGTATTTGTTATTGAGTACAAAAGTTGTTTAATATTGAGTTAATTGATTTGTTGAGTGGCTTATGGATTCTGGTCAATACGAGTAATTAACGTTATTGATAGGGATCTATAAACACTTGAACAGAACAATTCGACATAGTATTGTTTTGAAACTGGGTAAATGAAATAATTCTACCCTGATTATATTTTTATATATAAAGAAATAATTTTATAAATTATTATAATATATATAGCTTATTTGGTTGCTTGGAATGATAATATTGATTATTGTCATTGATTGGTTGTTGTGCCTTAATAAAAGGTGCCTATTATGTAATAAACAATGATAAAGCATTGTGAAATGTTTTAACAAAGTAATATTTTGTAAGAATAATTTGTAAATGTGACTAATAAATTAAAATGGAGTTAGATTAAGAAGTTTTGAATTTCAAACTGGGGGATTTTGAAAATGTTTTTCAAAGATTTGAAGACAAATATATAATGATATTTGTTGAAAAATAATTTTAAAAGGAATGAATTGATTACTCCTCCCTTTTGTCGCTGGAAAATAATTTCGGTGATGACTGCGCAACATCGTCTTCCGAGTCTCAAAGTGGGGAAGACTTCTAAGAAGCTTTGCCTCGAAATTGTTTTTACAAACAAATTTTGGTTTAAACTCCCAAAGTGTGATTTCATATATAAAAGATGGAAGTGTATATACTTATTTCAAATGATTTGAAAAGAACCCGATATTTAAAACTTTTATGTTTTGTTAATTAATAATCTTCAAATTATTTGAATGAAATGAAATATTTGGGTAACCAAAGCTTATAAAAAAAGAGAATTAGGAAATCTATGCTAAATGTTTTAAGAAATTTTAGAGTTGAAGTTTGCAACTCTAAAATTGAAAATAAAGAAAATTTAAACAATTTTAAATAGTGAACATTCTAATTAAGTAAAATGAATCGGATTAATTTGTATAATACCAAGTTGCATTCTAATAACATATAGTAAGACTTACCAAATGTTAAAAGTTAAAATGTGACTTGGATATCTAATGAGATATTATACAAGTAAACAAAATCTAAAAGCAATTAAAATGTATGTAAATTGAAATTTAGCTGTAATAGTAAGTGTTATATACTTAAGTATATTATGAAATGATTAATGACTAAATGGAATAAGTAAATGAACTTAAGAAAGTAGACAAATGAACTAAATAATATCTTTGTAATGGGTTATAAAGTTAAATATAAATTTGCAAAGAAATTGTGAAATTGTATTTATAAATTTTGAGATAATTATAAACTTAAATAAAGTCCAACTTCTTATATATGACTTTTATAGAATGGTGATAAACTAAAGTGATGATCAATGAAATGTTTCACAAATGAACCTGTTACTAAATGAAATTTTGAAAATGAAGTAAATGTAAATAATGGAATTTAGTGTAACTAAGAATCAATTAGAATAAATAAGTAAATTTTACGTATATTATTTTATTCGCATAACGATTTGATCCAGATTCGAGCACAGAATTTCGAGATAATGTATACCGATCCGAGTTAGGATTTTTCACTCGATTCTCGATGGGAAGCCCTGGATATGGATTTATGATTTGATTCTGGAATTCTCTATCATAGTATGTGGCTTTGCAAGGATAATAACGGTTTCTGATCAAGGATCCAAATCTGAGTGTGCATTGGAAAGTCATGTGAATGATACTGGTTTGAAAGTGAAATTGTATGACCGAGTGAACGATCAGATTTGATATTGCACACGGATGTATATGTACATCGTATAGACTTAAGTAAAGTTAATAACAAAAATTGAAAATGCAAAATATAAAATGATTTTAAAGATACATGATTGGATATCGTTGCTAAATAAAATGTAGGTATTTAAAATCAAGAAAAATTTAGGTTGCTCGACAAAAAGGTATGCGTTTATTTTATCATTTGATTAGATGTTTTTATGATGGATCCACTTGACTTTTGGTTTTCTTTTGTTGGTTTAGGGCCCGTAGTAGCATTTTGTAGGTGTCCGATCGAGCTACCAAAGGAGACTCTACCATAATTTTCCGTAAATCCGAGTGTTAGAAAAAATTTGAAGTTTAAATTTTTTGTAACTTGTTTTGATAACTAACTTGTAAATTCCATAAGCCGATCAGAGTAGCGTAGTAGAAACGTAGTAATGGTCTTATAAATGAAATTTTATTGCTTTATAAGTTGATAATTTTGAGCAAAACATATCAAATGCAAAATTATCTACTTAGCATCTTTTCGAGGATGAAAAGTTTTGAATGGGGGTGATGGTAATAACCCGTATTTTTAGCTATTTTAAATTAGTAGATTTATTGTAATTATCAAAAAAAAATGTTAAAAATAAAAATTTAGTTATTTTGAATGTAAATATTGGATATGAACTTGAATAAAATTTTGAAATAAACTTATTTTGAAGTTTGGCGATAACAAGATTGAAATAGAATTAAATATATAATTGGGTTTATAATCAATAACTGGAGTTGAATAATAATTATGAATTATTTAGATAGAAATAAAATGACGTTGATAACTAGAATTCATTTGAAATCCAATATTGAAATTGTTGGATATCGAACAATTAAATTGTTTAAATTTGATATTGTAAATTATTTGAATAATTGAATTCTGAATATAATATGATTGAAACTGAAATCGAAAGCTAATGTAAATTCTATTTAAACAACAATAAAGACTATTAACAATTAAAATTGAATTTAAATGTGAATAATTATAAATTGAAATATTATATTTTAATTGACACATAAAAATAGCGATCCGGGGCACAATCTCAAAATTCGACGAAACCAGTTCTATTGAATCCGTAATAGTGTATTATTATCAGATTTCAAATATTGTAGCATTTGGAGTTATCGTATGGTCATAGGGATAAAAATGTGTTGAAATTTATATCAAAAACTCAATATAATAATGGGGTCCAAAAGCTATCTTCTCAATACGATCGAATTAGGCTCCGCAACATGTTCCATTATGTTCGGAATAGGGGTAAGACACTATAAACACTAGGCGACATGCTTTTTTTTGAGTTCGTCCGGAAAAAGTTGAAAACAATAATAAAATAATATATTCACGTGTATATTTATTTGCGCACAGTAACGTAACCTAATTTATTAGCCGCTACTGTTTCTTTATTTCATTGGCCGATATGAGTCGATCTTCCTCCTCAATTTCAACCCGATCCTTCCACTTTTATCCAAATCTTTCAACTAGGAAATTGAAGAGAGCAACAAGATCTATAACTCCATACGGGGATTACCATCATCAAGCATCGTGGAGGTTAACTTTTGGCTGAGAACTCATGCTATTCTCGGACATATTTTGAGGCACTGTGTGGACCGTGCTCGGCCGCACTTGGGCTGCGTGCATGTGGGGCTATGGCGCACTCAACGATGATCTTCGATCGTGTTCTAGGTCATGAGTGGTGGAGCTACGATCGAGAGATTGAACACGCGATGGGTCTTTGCGTTCGTGGTTGCCTGTGTACATGAGTGGGAAGAGATGATTGCACGGCCATGATTTGCTGATGGAAGGCCTAGATTAACTGGTATAAAAAAAGAAATTTATTTATATAAATTTGTATTCGTTTTTTGAAAACGTGTATCATGGTCATATGAGGCCGGAATTAGACGAAACAAGCGACGATGGAATCATGGCGATGAGCACTACGCTATAGATGTGATTTGGAGTCATTTGGAGCTAATTAAAATTTTAGATTAAATCAAACGTCGTTAGATTTGAATTAAAATTGAAAACTCAAGGTGAGTGTTTTATCGCTCACGTCGCACTAATATTTTTATGTTCGTTAAATTGAGATCGCTAAATTATTTAATTTTATTGACGGTCGTTTGGAAATGGAATCGAAATTTGAATTGATTGCTAAAAATTAAAATTAACGATTAAATTTGAAATTTGAATTTATAACTATGTAATTGTTGTGAATTATATTTACTTTTTGGATGATTGATTGTGGTGGATGCTATTGGATGATATTTTGAATGATTTGGACATTTATTTATTTTGATATATCATGTTATCATCTTGTATATTATTTAAAGTATATAAAACTGTGAAATAAATTATTTCAAATAAATTAAGAAAGAGGTTGAAATGATATATATACATATATGTGTGTGTGTGTGTGTGTGTGTGTGTGTGTATATCTATGTATGACATTTATCTTGGATTGAAATGACATATATCTATCCTTAAAATTAATTTGAAATAACTGATCACTTGGCCATAGGATAGAAAACTATATACGGACACCGGATTGGTTAAATTAAATGATTTTAAATTTTGATTTGAAATTATTACAATGATTTGAATTTAAAGAAATAATTCAAGTTTTTGGAAATCAAATTCTTTTCGAACTTGAGCTCAAAGTGTGGGATTAAATTGTGTTAAACGAATGTTGAAGTTGGGATTTTTAAGTTATAATCAAATTATGATTCAAATTTCAAAAATTGATTTGTTTTAAAGGATGGAACTTTTATTCAAATTTTTAATGTTATTAAGTAAAAGTGGTACAAAAAAGGTATTTTGAATTTGAGGTCAGAATCGAATTATATTCGAAGATTGGGATTTTACAACAGAGTATTGAAGGATAATTTGATTTAAATGTTTTGAATCGATATGTGGAAAATCGAGCTCGAAATCGATATAAATAGAAATAGAAATTGAACTAATTGGGTTTGAAAGTGGAATTGAATTAATTTGAAATCAAAGTTGAAATTAATTTGAATTGAAACCGAAATTAAATGATTGAATGGAAATTGGAATTGATTGGATTGGGAAATTGGAATTGAATCGGTTTGACTTTGAAACTATTTTCAAATTAATTATTTAATATAAAACTATTTAAAAGCTATTTTCTAAAATATATAAAATATTTTGATTTTCCAAATTATTATGCTACATAAACGATTTTATAAATTAAACCATTTTATATTAAACTATTCTAACCATTTAAATTATTTTAATATTTTAACCGTTTACACTATTTTTAACTATTTTAATTATTTATACTATTTCAAAACTATTTAACTATTTTAAAAATTCAAACTGGTAGAAAGGGTGAAATGTTTATATTTAAATCTTGGGTTTAAATACTGATTGGGTAAAATTGAAGTTATAGCCTAAATTGAAATTAGAAACGATTTTGGAATCGAAATCCAGATGTTAAGTCGAAAATTATTTTGAAGCGAAATACCATTTGAGTAAGAATGATGATTTCGAGATGGATTTGATTTCGAAGTGAATATGATATTTTGATATCAAGTATGAACTTTTTTCGAAAAGTAAAAGTACCAACCGTTGTTTAGACGACGTTTGGTTGTTAAAGAGACCAGGGCCAGATTTGGGCATACTCTCTGTTGATACCAGAACTACTTTGACAACTACGTATGTGGAGTAACGATTCAGAACGAAGTGGTTGGATTTGGCGTCGTTTGTTGAATTTGAAGAAAGAGAATGATGATGGATTAGCCTGGCACTTATGCCAATTTCAAATTACTAAAATAGGAGTCGTGCTGGCCAAGTGGGTTAGCTACCCCGAGCGGAAGCACTTCTTCGAAATACCATCATTTACATTGTGATTGATTAGTGCGCACCCTTGGATTATGGGAGTGTAGAGTGCGATGGTCGATCATGGCTATGATGCGTTACCACCGGCCGGGAAAGGTAAACTGGTGGTATCCTACCTTGGAAATTGCCTCACGTGCCTTGTCATACTTTTGTCCCTAAACGAGAACCCTACAATTTTGGTTTAGTGTTGTTGTATCACGGTGCATCCCTATCCACCGACCGTTTAACTAGTGTATTATATGCAAACTGTAAAATAATGCTTAAAAATGCATTAAGGGGGATTAGTGTAAAGCCTTAAGCTATTTTAATATTTATTTTACTGATTGGACATTATATATATAGTGTATTCTACTACACATAAATATTAACGGATCCTTATGAGATGAAAAATCTCGTAACATCTCTTTAGTTATTACATGCACGTTATACACTGGATAGTAGATGTGAAATCTCATAAACATCTCTGACGCTGCTATGCTCATATTATATGCAATATCGATTTGACTTACATAAGGATATTTTAGTCCTGACTCGAGTGTTTTGTCTTTTCATCACGCTCGGGTTGGTCATGAGTTTTCAGCTTACTGAAGACCAATTCTGGAATACGAAGATGAAGATTTGGTATACTATTACTACTTGTTCCTACATCATGTTGTTTGATGCATTATTTTATTTATTTCTGATGTATGTATAACTCCGATAAATGTTGTATTGAATATAGTCAAAAATATTGTATAAACAGCTTCATGAACTGTTTATTTGATTATTATATTTTGTCGTTCAGTTGAGAGATTCTATGTTTGTTTCTTCTTCTGTTCTAATTCTTCTTAATTAACCCCATTAACAATCCTTTCTTTAGGGTGTTTTGAGTTGACAGGTGTGCTTTATTGTCTATTTAAACTGTCCAAAAAGGTGGATCGCTACACATCCAATTACCCAAATATCAATTAACCATACAACACAATCATTAATGAAATCAACCAATAACTACCAATAATTTACTGGTTACCATTAATAGCCATTTAATTAGCAATTTAAATTTAAATATTAAATTAAATGGCAATTAAACTCAATAAAAGCCAGATTTTACTGGAATGATAATTTAAAATATACTAAACAGCAACTAATCAATTTCTAATCACATTCTAAATTCAATTTAACTAACATAAGAAAATCAAGTAGTTGTGAGTGTTTACTCACCTTTCGTGGCAAAAATCAAAATGCAAAGCAAACCAACAAAGCTTAGAAAAAGATCCAAATGCAAAGAAAAGCCAACAAAGATTAGACACAAACATGAATCAATAAACAAGTTTCAACTGCTTCCAACTTCCAAACAACCCAAGATTCAAACTACGGAAGAATCTAAAACTAGGTCATTTATGAAAATGTTCAGACCAGAATATTACTGAATCTGTAAAAGTGACTAACTATAAAGTCGTTGAAAATTCTTTTCTCTCTACTTTAAAAGAAAGAATCACTTATAAAGCTTCAGTCTTGAGGAATTTAATGTTAAAACAAACAAGGTGTTTTCTGAGTTGAAAATCTGAGTTCAATAAAACTTCAAAAAGATTTGAGTTTTGGCATAGCAAAATAAGGAATTTGAAGAACTGATCAAATGCAAAGTTGAAGCCATTGGAAATTAAATGGTTTGAGAAAAAGAATCATATAATTTGATTCGTTTCTAAAAGAGATATGATTGATACAATATGAAGTATTTCGGTCAAAACTGGACCCGAGAAAGGACTTGAAAAATAGAGTTTTTAATATAGAAATATTCGGAATGGGAAGAAGGGTTCAACAACAAAGTTGTTTCCATTAAAATTATACATGGTTTCCAAAAAATATATTTGATTTGGAGTTGTTTAGTGGAATATAGAAGTCGTGGAAATAAGGGAAAGAAAGAGGAAAAAAGGGAAGGGAAAAAGAAGGGAAAAAGGAGAAAGAAGAGGAGAGGAAAGGTGGGGTTTGGCCATGGGTTGCTGCCGAGGGTTATGGGTGGTGATGGAGGTGGGCGGCTGTAAGAGCGGAGAGGTAGGCTAGGGTTTTGAAGAAGGAAGGATGGAATTTGATTTGGAGATTTAGAAGTTTTGGTGTTTGGAGTTTTATGTAGATTTGAGCAAGAAGAAGAAGAAGAGTATGCAGAAAGTTTCTCAAATGAAGAATTTCTATACACACTTGGTTTTAGTCAGATAGGAAATAGAAGGTCAATAGATGGAAAAAGAGAGGGTCTAAAGTCTCTTAGTGTTTCTAGGGTCTCTTAGTTTATTAAGGAGCCTATTAGTCAATAACAAACCCAATAAGACTTAGCCAGAAAAAAGAACACAAATATACACTACAAATGAAAGAAATAAGCTGCTGGTTATTTAATAATTCGGAAATGAAGGTGGAGAGATAAAAATAAACGCCATGTTTTATTTTTAAAGCTTCAGCATTACTAATGTATAAAGAAATGTATGTGGGAATGGAAAAGTTTGCGAACAAAAGGAAAGTGAAATTTTGTATATGCGAAAATGAGGTGGCAAGAATTAAATACAACCTAAAAGTCTAGGCTTAGGTATTAAGCTGAATGATAAATGAACGGATCAAGTGTTGATAATGAGATAACTACTTTAGAAAGTACATGCAACAATTAATAACAAAATAAATGAAGGGACCATGTACGTCGCACAACCTTTTCGAAATTCAGTTGGTGAAACGTAACCAAATTAACTTCATTAACTCCAAAAATATTCAAATTTGTATGCATTTATGTTTTTTATGTATGCGTAATAAATAAAATTACTTACTTTAAAAATCAAAACGTTCAATTTGGATTTCCTAAAATGATCTTTTATTTCCATTAAAACAACATTTCTGTTTAACACAAAAGTGTGTATCTTTTATCAATCAAATAATGGCATTCAACATTTTCTTCCATTCTAGTTGAAATATTTCAGTAACATTAATTACAGTTACTTACAAAGTTAAATTTCAAAACAGACCACTAAAATGGATGAAAAATAAAATAATTTTTTCCTTTAGTCATTAAACACCTTTATAAATTTGTTATTTATATAGCAAAGTAATGAATAACTTATTAAATAAATTATTTTCCTGCTCCTGTAATCCATTTGTATGCAAAAACATGGTTCAAATATGCATATGTTTCTTCCTTTAAATCATTCTATTCTTTATTTTAATGAAATTAAACCTACATTCAAAAATGAAACATTCATTTTATTTTGATATAAATGTTCTTTTCATTAAATCAGCTTTCCTTGTATTTTCACAAAACATAAGCTACGTTTAATTACACTTATTAATTTACAATATGGTGTACCCTCTACCATTATTTGAAATTATTCAATTACATTAATTTCAATTATTTACAAAGGTGAATTTCAAAATTGACAAAATAAATGTAATGAGAAATAGAATGATTATTTCCTATCTAATAATAATTTAAACATATTTATGCACTGTTGGATACAAACAGGAATTATACATTTCTTACCAAATAATAGTTTCTCATCTTTACAATCAATCTTTAAGCTACCAAACATTTCAAATAAATAAACATATGATTTCTTATTTAATAAAGAAAATTTATTATTCTTTAGAAACATTTATTATTCTAATCAATTGGAAATTTACCTTCAGACAATTGTTAATTTCATCCAAACCAATGTTATTAAAATACACACTAATATTTGTTATCATCCGTACATTATTGTAACATGTGTCATTAATAGAAATTTTACTTAAGCTCATAACTTATGTCATAGTTTAATTTATATCAATGAAATCTTAAATTTTTTTATTTATAACAATTTTATTCAAAAATCTTTTTTTAATTTAATATTTTTAAATGTTAAAAATACGGCTCAATACATGAGATATGGGAACCTACATGTGATTCAAAGAGCTATTGAGATATGGGAATCAATATATGGTTCCAGGATATGTTCGAGTTGGGGACTTAGGTGTCGGGATCTGTTTAAGTGGTGGCCTGTGTGCTGGAATGTTTGGTGTAGCCTCATCAGCAGGTATGATTAAAACTAGAGATATGGTGCATAGCCATAGGGTAATTAGCGACATATGAGGGCACATGCAACTCCATCCTAGAGTTACTTACAGATATGCATGAGCAAGCGATGCATTCAGTTAGTTTGGCTAGGTATGTATTTCCTATAGTACATTAACTACGGATGTATGTTGCTTTAGAAATATATCTCTGATCCTTGTGTAGTAGATCACAATCGGCTTTGATATGAGAAGATCTACGTGGAAATCCTACATAGTTAGTGAACGCGCCTTAGCAGTTGTGATTGTATACCTATTATTGTTGGCTGTATAGTCACACGCATCACAGCTAGGTGATTATTTATATTTCACACCTTAGACATTATTATATTATCATTGGGTTTTAAAATAGAAATGGTTTGGTCATCATAAGTTAAAAGCTCGTCCGTGTTAATTCGCGGCGTGGTCTTACAAGGTACCTTTACATTTGAAGTGTTTTACAAATATAGCAATCCATATGATTTTAGTTTCTCGTGCTAGTTTAATAGATTGATTCAGGTATTATTTTCTTATAATGCTTGGGTTAACTAGAGTATGTATCCAGATTTAGTTGCGGTTCACTGGAACTCTTGGAGAGGAGTTAGATGATTCCTTATCGTATTTACTTTTCGCTATATTACTTTCTATATTTATCAGCATTTACAAGGACATGCTATTATAACCATCCAAGCTGATGCTATGTTAGTTTACTTTGTTTAATATATTTATATCAAAGCATTCTTTTTGGTAAAGACCTTTTGAGATATTATATATTATCATTCCACATGTGAGAGTCGAATATTGTGTTCTTCTTTTTATTCTTTTTCTTTATCATTTTCTTTTAGCCTAATGTTTTTATCTTTTCAGCATTTAAGTGCTCGGCACGTGAATACCGTGAATATATTATTTTCGACACTTAGTGGTCGAAAAGGCCAATCGTTACATCATATCTCTAACCACTTGAGCTAGAGGTTCCTAACGGATACGACTTAGTTTTATTTAATTGTTATTTCATATTTTACTTTGTTAGGGGAATAATATTCATTTCCCATTTGATAGAAAATTGTTATAGTTTTATTTTGCAATGACAATGTTATGAGATTTTGTATGAAAATAAAAGTATATGCTTTGGAACTCCTAAAGACTAAATTTATATACTTAATTGTGGCGCACCACCTCTGTGCTCACAATAATAAAGAGTATTAAAGGAAATACTGTCTGTTATCATGAAGAATAAGGCTGGATAGGAGCGGCCATCCGTAGTTAGGCCTTACACTAGTACTGGTTATTTCGATAGGAGTAGTCTATATTTTTAGTTTTCTATCTCTTATTTGTTTACTCCCATCAACATACCCAATTCCAGTATAAAACGAACTACGATGGTTCATAATAGTTTAGGACAAAACATATAATAATAACACAGATAAATAAATGCGGAACACAGTTAAACAAAAAGTTTCATATATATATATATATATAATAACTGATGTCAGTTACAATACATTTGACGCGGTACATATGATACAACTACAACTGTCGACTCAGGAAGTTATATATACAAAGTACATTATCGTCTAATATACATGAATACATATCAACCCATACTATGACACGACAACTCCAAAAGATATGAAAAGTCTTCATAACTCTGGCAGCAATCCAAATCAAGATATCTACAACCTGAAATAAACTCTGGTCTGACCCGAGTATTAAATTCAAAAGAAAATAATACACGGGTCAGTCTAATTCAAACTCAGTCATTAGTGCACAGAAGCAATAATAATTAAGTAATGAATAAATGACAATCACAATAATTCACGTCTATCCGACCCTTTTACAAAGAAATCGGAATACGGTGAATATAACACGTAATAGTGTTAAACAACGGATCAACATATTTAAATCATCAACAAAGATAAAATAAAAGAATATCGGTGAAGATAATTTAGAAAACATCAGAATTGCCTAAATGGCAATTAACAACAAAATCTAATTATTAAATTAAATAATTAGAAACTCAGAATCTAATTATCATAATAGATGATTAGACAACAACAAAATGATCAAATCAAGTGAAATCAATCAATATAAAACGTCAGATTCTGTATTGGCTGCAGTACACGCACGCGTGCACTGCCTCACCAATACAGTGGTAGAATACTCAAAAGCTCAATTAAAAGTTCACAACGAGCACAAGGTCAAACCTAAAATACCGGATTCAACTCAATTGCGAATCTAATAAAGTCGCAAAGCGAACACAAGGTCAAACCCAAAATACCGGATTCAACTCAAGCGAATTCAAAATGAAATGGCCAAGACATAAAATCCAACCTCGACCATAGCTCAAATCAGAGACTGCACAATGAATTAAAAGTAAATGAAATATCAATGAAATCAATGCTATGTGACTGCAGTACACGCACGCGTGCACTGCCTTGCCACTACAGCGATAAAATAGAAATCAACACAAGGTCAAATCCGAACTACAAGCTGGATTCAACTCAAGTGAATTCGAAAACAAACGAAATGCCAAGGTCAAGTCACTGCAATCATGACTCGACTCAGTGCAACAACCAAAGTCAAGGTAACATGAAGTATGCAAGCTCGACTAACTGGTTCAGGTTGACAGTGAACAATGCACAGCAATACATGAGATTGGAGATATATAGTGCAGACTTTAACAAATGAATGAAAACCAACACCACAGCATACAATTGCAAGTACACCATTTTCTGGACCAATTGTCATCAAGTGAATATTTGAAACACATTGGTTTGTATATGAAGATATACATTTCTCAATTTCAAACTGCAGGCCTGAAATATACTGGACGAAATAGGAACACAAGGAAAATGCACAGTCAAAAGACAAAGCACAAAGGCTCGCATAAAGCTCGAAATAGTTCAATACCCAAGCAACAATAGAAAAGTGTTAAACTAACACAAGTACCAGTGAAACAACAAGGTACACAGTGCAACACTGTGAACACAGACAAGGTAGCTAGGAAGTAAAGCATTTCTGTATTGTAAACTACATACACACGCATGCAGTCGGAAGTAAACTACATACACACGCATGCAGTAGGAGGTAAAACACTTCAACCTTGCAAAATAATTATGCACGTATGAAACAAGAATGAAAACACTTCAACTTTTGGGAAACAATATCAAAATATACTTAAGACAAGGTCAAATATCATGGTACAGCAGTTAAGTTAACTGCCAATCCACTGACCGAAGTCATGGTATCGCATACCCAAATCAGGACCTAAGTCAAATGCTTAAAGCAAATGCGAAGCCACATAAATTTTCATCAAAAATATCTTGATATAATTTCATGCTTCCTTTTAAAAATGATGACCCAGGCATGCATAAGAATACACGTAATTAGTTGAAAAGATTGTAACCTGGCTTTACTACTATATGTATGTATTATGGACTTAAATAAAGGTCAACAACATCAATTTTCCAAAATGAATCAAATGCCAACATATGAGAGAGAATTATGCAGGGCATAGCAACAACACAATAAACATAGGAAAATATCATGAGAATGAGAAATTTCGTAATGGAAATTATACATGTCTAGTTGCAGTAAAGACTGCAGAAACTATTGCCCAACACCAAAGAACAGTTTACGTAACATAAAGAAAATTCAAAGCATCTGTGAAAACAGAGGCAAGGCTCATGTCATACTAGATTCACAAGAACCAAATACGCAGCTGATTCAAATATTGTCGACAAAATGCTAGTGCAGCTGCACATGTCGTGGAACCAGTCAGTTCCGAAGCCATAGGATAAAATTCGAACCAAAAATAAGTTCGCAGGGATTACAAATAAGAACCAAATACTGTCAATAACAGTTTCAAAAGCAGTAGTTGTCAAGAAACCAAATCAGTGACCAAAGCCAAAAAATAGAGCCGTGGTGGTCTCAAATCAAACAGAACAAAATTCACTTTACTGTCGATGCCAACCAAAATTGCTCAAAGTCATTTGCAGTTCAAATTACACTGTAACCCAGCTACAAATATCAATTAACTATTCAAAGCCGAAAGTCAATCAAGTATTCAAACCCGAGTAAATGTAAAACATCAGAGAAATCAAGACCTAAGTCAAGTTACACAGCAACCAAATCATACGAAGAAAAGAAACAGAAGAATCATGGAGAGTTCGAATTAGATGTGAGTGACAAGTATCACTCACCTTTGTTCGAAGCGGCCGAGACCCAAGCAAGGAGACGAACGCAGACGAGAACGAACGAGCGAGCGCCATCTATCTCCTTCAATTTCTATGCCCTAGATTCGCAGAAGAACGAAGAAGAGGGACGAACGAAATCGAGCAGCCATTTATTTTCTTTCGTTCGATTTTAGGGTTGGGTTTCCAAATGAAAAGGATAAAGAGGGGGACGGTTATTTGCTTTGCAAATTTTTACGGCCACAATAAAAACATGGGCCACTATTTAATTTCAAAGCCCAAAAATCCTTTTAACACAATTTAAAAAAAAATTCAATTGGCAATTAGCAACACTATTAATCGTTTAATGTCGATTATCAATTGATGCGAAATACTGGGTTGCTACAGACTCCCCTCCTTAAAGAAATTGCGTCCTCGCAATCATAAGGAATAAATGGATAAAAGGTAACAACCATAAAAGCATAAGATCACAAAATGAAGAAATTTGAAATAGGAAGTTCACCATAAAGAGCATGATAGAGTAAGCCTGAACGTGTTAGCTCGATGAATTCTCTGGATTCCTAAGTGCAATCCTTAGGATTTGAGAACCATTGCACTTCCGTAAGAAAACATATTTATTTCGAAGGTGTTACACCCCCGAAGTGATGATGTGAATAGAAGGTTGCTCAAAAGTCAAATAGGCAAAACTTCCATTTCTTCAATAACACCGGGTTCAAGAATAAAAAAATCGGAAATCCCTAAGGCATTTCCGTAATTGGAAGACGTGGAAAACGTCATGAATAGCAGAAAATTGAGCCGGTACAACAGCGTAGGGCAATAATGGTATGTCCGAGAAACTAAAAACTTGAATAATTTGGAACATCGATGTAGTACCATATAAACACCAAAGAAATCATTTAATTTCATAAAAGAAATTCACAAATTCTCAGCAAAAATCTAACTATCAATTAGATAGTCAAAAAACAACAAAACTGAATGAATGCAATTATCAGCAATATTCAATTATCAATTAGATAATTAGAATACAGAAATCACAAAACAACAATATCTAATTATCGATACGATAATTAGAAAACAGACAAATCTAATTATCAACAAAGATAATCAGAAAACACAAATCACAATTAGCAAAACTGCAATTATCTAGTCATTAACCAGATAATTTGAAAACAACAATTATTTAGTTACCAAAACAGCAATCAGAAAACAACAAAGGTCTAATTATCAAAAACGGTACTCAGAATTCTCAAATCAACAAATATTCAATTATCAAAAAAGATAATTAAATCTCAAATCAAAAATTATTTAATTATCTCAAGCGATAATCAAATCTTAAATCAACAAATATTTAATTATCGAAAACGATAATCAAATTTCAAATATCTAATTATCACAAGCGCTAATCAGAACTCATATCAACAAATATTCGATTATCAAAATCGATAATCAAATCAACAAATATCCAATTATCAAAAACGATAATCAGAACTCATATCAACAAATATTCGATTATCAAAAACGATAATCAAAATCAACAAATATCCGATTATCACAAGCGATAATCAGAAACAACAAATATTCGATTATCAAAAACGATAATCAAATCAACAAATATCCGATTATCAAAAACGATAATCAGAACTCATATCAACAAATATCCAATTATCAAAAACGATAATCAAAATCAACAAATATCCGATTATCACAAGCGATAATCAGAAACAACAAATATTCGATTATCAAAAACGATAATCAAATCAACAAATATCCGATTATCACAAACGATAATCAGAACTCATATCAACAAATATTCGATTATCAAAAACGATAATCAAAATAACAAATATCCGATTATCACAAGCGTTAATCAGAACTCATATCAACAAATATCCAATTACCTGCAGATAATTGGAAACAACAAATATCTAGAAATCAATTAAGATAATCTAGAAAATCAACATAAAAGTTTGGATCGATCCCATCAGATGGCGAGTTTTAGCTACGCCGCACGTGCATCAACAAATGGCCGAAGCCTACCAAGTACCCAATATAATTTTAGCGCCCAACAAATGACCCAAAGGTCCTGTACTGGTATTGACCCGAAGGTCCAACATATGACCCAAAGGTCCAACATAGTAGCTCGAAAGCACACGAAAATCATCAAATATTCAATAACGAGTCCGGAATTAACCAAAATAGCAAACGCACATGTCCCATACCACGTGTTTTACTAAATCGTTTGATTCTCTTCATCGTTTCCTTGAACGTGTAAAATCATCAAAATCATCAAACAGCAAATGTTTCAATTAACGAGTCCGGAATTAACCGAAATAGTAAAAGTGTGGTTCCATACTCCGCACTTTTGCTAAATTGTTTAAATCTCTTCATCGTTTCCTTGAAAGTGAAAAATTGTGTATTCAAAATAACATTTCACATTCTCAAACGGACAAGTCCGGAATTAAGCGAATCAGTAAAAGAAAGGGGTCATAATCCTCGATTTTTCTGAAACGTTTAAGTCACTTTCTCCTTCTTCTGAAAACGCAAACTGTAAGAATTCTGAAAACAATTTCATTTATTTCATAAAAGTAAATAATCTACATTCTCAAACGAATAAGTCCGGAATTAAGCGAATCAGTAAAAGAAAGGGTTCATAGTCCTCGATTTTTCTGAATCGTTTAAATCGCTTCCTCATTCTTTTGAAAGCATAAACTATACAAATTTTGAAAAACAATTTTATTTTTAAAACGATTTGAAATCCGTGATAAAGCAGCAACATTAGTGACAATTTCAATAAGAAAATTGTACTTCTCAAAACACCGTAGAGACGGATCTCAAAATCAGCATTGCAGGATAACCGCTTGAAAATCTACTTTAAAATGTGACGGATACTAAAGTCAAAGCGAGAGCAATTTTTAAACGTCAAAATCTCATCTAAATAATTTGCATCAAAATATCATATCAATGAATTTTCATTCATTAAAATGTCAACAAAACACCGGGCTTCAAAAATTTAGCACCGATGTTAAAATTCCGTTATAAAAATAACGGCAACAAAATACGTTAAAACCAAACATCGGTTCAACGTAAAATTACTGCAGTAACGTGCAACATAATTTTGCACGTATACCGCAAAAAGAACAAAGAAATCATTCAAATATATCTTCAACAAAGATAATTCAAAACAGCAGAAATCTCAATAAAAATCACATAACTGCAATCGTTTCGAATCCTCAAATCGGATTCAAAATTTTCAAAGAAAACAAATTAAACATAGCTATGTAAACAACAAATGAAACTTATTTCAATTTCATAATTTGATTATTATTATTTTTCTTTAAAAAAAGTTATCGGTCGTACTCAGCGAAGACAATCTCACTGTTTTCGCTGCGCACTCTGATAAACAAAACATGAATCAACCAAATCAACAAAACGCAAATTCACTTTTATTTTTAAATAAGAATATTTAAGAATTTCGTCATAATTTCAAAACTTTAGTTTTGACTCAAAGCATAATAAAACATCGACTAATAGTTGTAACACATGTTCCATCTAAGTTATGTTTTATATTATGTCCATAAACCGCAAGCTCTAATACCAAATGTGACGCCCCACCTCTATGCTCACAATAACAAAGGGTATTAAAGGAAATACTGTCTGTTATCGTAAAGAATAAGGCTGGATAGGAGCGGCCATCCATAGTTAGGCCTTACACTAGTACTGGTTATTTCGATAGGAGTAGTATATATTTTTAGTTTTCTATCTCTTATTTGTTTACTCCCATCAACATACCCAATTCCAGTATAAAACGAACTACGATGGTTCATAATAGTTTAGGACAAAACATATAATAATAACACAGATAATATAAATGCGGAACACAGTTAAACAAAAAGTTTCGTATATATATATAATAACTGATGTCAGTTACAATACATTTGATACGGTACATATGATACAACTACAACTGTCGACTCAGGAAGTTATATATACAAGTACATTATCGTCTAATATACATGAATACATATCAACCTATACTATGACATGACAACTCCAAAGGATACGAAAAGTCTTCATAACTCTGGCAGCAATCCAAATCAAGATATCTACAACCTGAAATAAACTCGAGTCTGACCCGAGTATTAAATTCAAAAGAAAATAATACACTGGTCAGTCTAATTCAAACTCAGTCATTAGTGCATAGAAGCAATAATAATTAAGTAATGAATAAATGACAATCACAATAATTCACGTCTATCCGACCCTTTTACAAAGAAATCGGAATACGGTGAATATAACACGTAATAGTGTTAAACAACAGATCAGCAGATTTAAATCATCAACAAAGATAAATTAAAAGAATATCGATGAAGATAATTTAGAAAACATCAGAATTGCCTAAACGGCAATTAATAACAAAATCTAATTATTAAATTAAATAATTAGAAGCTCAGAATCTTATTATCATAATAGATGATTAGACAACAACAAAATGATCAAATCAAGTGAAATCAATCAATATAAAACGTCAGATTCTGTATTGGCTGTAGTACACGCACGCGTGCACTGCCTCGCCAATACAGTGGTAGAATACTCAAAAGCTCAATTAAAAGTTCAACGAGCACAAGGTCAAACTCGAAATACTGGATTCAACTCAATTGCGAATCTAATAAAGTCGCAAAGCGAACACAAGGTCAAACCCGAAATACCGGATTCAACTCAAGTGAATTCAAAATGAAATGGCCAAGACATAAAATCCAACCTCGACCATAGCTCAAATCAGAGACTGCACAATGAATTAAAGTAAATGAAATATCAATGAAATCAATGCTATGTGGCTGCAGTACACGCACGCGTGCACTGCCTTGCCACTACAGCGATAAAATAGAAATCAACACAAGGTCAAATCCGAACTACAAGCTGGATTCAACTCAAGTGAATTCGAAAACAAACGAAATGCCAAGGTCAAGTCACTGCAATCATGACTCGACTCAGTGCAACAACCAAAGTCAAGGTAACATGAAGTATGCAAGCTCGACTAACTGGTTCAGGTTGACAGTGAACAATGCACAGCAATACATGAGATTGGAGATATATAGTGCAGACTTTAACAAATGAATGAAAACCAACACCACAGCATACAATTGCAAGTACACCATTTTCTGGACCAATTGTCATCAAGTGAATATTTGAAACACATTGGTTTGTATATGAAGATATACATTTCTCAATTTCAAACTGCAGGCCTGAAATATACTGGACGAAATAGGAACACAAGGAAAATGCACAGTCAAAAGACAAAGCACAAAGGCTCGCATAAAGCTCGAAATAGTTCAATACCCAAGCAACAATAGAAAAGTGTTAAACTAACACAAGTACCAGTGAAACAACAAGGTACACAGTGCAACACTGTGAACACAGACAAGGTAGCTAGGAAGTAAAGCATTTCTGTATTGTAAACTACATACACACGCATGCAGTCGGAAGTAAACTACATACACACGCATGCAGTAGGAGGTAAAACACTTCAACCTTGCAAAATAATTATGCACGTATGAAACAAGAATGAAAACACTTCAACTTTTGGGAAACAATATCAAAATATACTTAAGACAAGGTCAAATATCATGGTACAGCAGTTAAGTTAACTGCCAATCCACTGACCGAAGTCATGGTATCGCATACCCAAATCAGGACCTAAGTCAAATGCTTAAAGCAAATGCAAAGCCACATAAATTTTCATCAAAAATATCTTGATATAATTTCATGCTTCCTTTTAAAAATGATGACCCAGGCATGCATAAGAATACACGTAATTAGTTGAAAAGATTGTAACCTGGCTTTACTACTATATGTATGTATTATGGACTTAAATAAAGGTCAACAACATCACTTTTCCAAAATGAATCAAATGCCAACATATGAGGGAGAATTATGCAGGGCATAGCAACAACACAATAAACATAGGAAAATATCATGAGAATGAGAAATTTTGTAATGGCAATTATACATGTCTAGTTGCAGTAAAGACTGCAGAAACAATTGCCCAACACCAAAGAACAGGTTACGTAACATAAAGAAAATTCAAAGCATCAGTGAAAACAGAGGCAAGGCTCATGTCATACTAGATTCATAAGAACCTAATACGCGGTTGATTCAAATATTGTCAACAAAATGCTAGTGCAGCTGCACACGTCATGGAACCAGTCAGTTCCGAAGCCATAGGATAAAATTCGAACCAAAAATAAGTTCGCAGGGATTACAAACAAGAACCAAATACTGTCAATAACAGTTTCAAAAGCAGTAGTTGTCAAGAAACCAAATCAGTGACCGAAGCCAAAAAATAGAGCCGTGGTGGTCTCAAATCGAACTGAACAAAATTCACTTTACTGTCGATGCCAACCAAAAATGCTCAAAGTCATTTGCAGTTCAAATTACACTGTAACCCAGCTACAAATATCAATTAACTATTCAAAGCCGAAAGTCAATCAAGTATTCAAACCCGAGTAAATGTAAAACATCATAGAAATCAAGACCTAAGTCAAGTTACACAGCAACCAAATAATACGAAGAAAAGAAACAGAAGAATCATGGAGAGTTTGAATTAGATGTGATGACAAGTATCACTCACCTTTGTTCGAAGCGGCCGAGACCCAAGCAAGAAGACGAACGAAGACGAGAACGAACGAGCGAGTGCCATCTACCTCCTTCGATTTCTATGCCCTAGATTCGCAGAAGAACGAAGAAGAGGGACGAACGAAATCGAGCAGCCATTTATTTTCTTTCGTTCGATTTTAGGGTTGGGTTTCCAAATGAAAAGGGTAAAGAGGGGGACGGTTATTTGCTTTGCAAATTTTTACAGCCACAATAAAAACATGGGCCACTATTTAATTTCAAAGCCCAAAAATCCTTTTAACACAATTTAAAAAAAAAACTTCAATTGGCAATTAGCAACACTATTAATCGTTTAATGTCGATTATCAATTGATGCGAAATACCGGGTTGTTACATTAATTATAATAATGTATTTGTTATTGAAAACAAAAATGCGCCTAAAATAAATGACAGCTATCTATGACTCTTTGAACTAAGGCATATAAGTGAGAAATGATTAAATAAGTTAAGAAACTAAGGGTTTTAACTATCTTTTGATTATTAATCATTTGATACTTGTAAATTACGTCTCAATAGGTAAAATGACCAATCACCTATTCAGTAGGAGCAATGAAAGAGTTATTATATACTCTGGACTTTTACATATAGATGTATAACCTTATACTTCATTACATTTACCGATGATTTACTTAGATATGGACACGTGTATCTATAAAAATATATATCAGAGGTCTATGATAAATTCATAGAATATAAGGACAAAATTGAAAACACGACATGCAAGAAAATTAAAATACATCAATTTTCTCAGGGATGTGAGTATATTAGATATAAGCTCTAAGAGTACACAAAAGAGAACGAGTTTCTCTCTTAAATCACCTCTTCTTATACTCCTCAACTTAATAGCATTTTATAAAGGAGAAATCAAACTCTATTAGACACGATTCAATTGATGATGAGTGACACTGAGTGTCCTTTTAACGATCTTGTTTCTAAGGCAAATTTAATTCAGTAATTTATTTAATTTTTGGAATTAAATTATGAATTAATTTGAATATTTTCTAAAATAAATAAGACATGTTTTGTTTTGTATATATAAATAGAATTTTGAATTTGAAATTCAAAAATAAATATCATAAAAATAAATTGGATTTAAAATACTCTATATTATAAAATTAATAAAATTTGTTTTCTAATATTATAAAGTATATATATGTATATATATTTTAAAGTAGTGTTTTGAATAATAAATTTTCAAATAAATTATTTAAAGATTAAATTCTAATATATATTTATGCCTATTTATTAAGGCATAATTAATTTTAAAATCTTTTTCTTTAAAATTTATATCTGATATAAATTTGCTTTGTAAATACTAATAAATATTTATTTAAAGGTATAATAGGTTTTAATTAAAATAAGATTTGATAAAAGGTTTAAAAAAGTTTTATTTTAAAAAATTATATATATGAATAAGTATAAATTACATATATATGAATATAAAACATATGTTAATATAAGAAGAAATGTAATAAAACAAAATTGAATAATAATAATAAAACACATTTAAACATTTAAAAACATAATACACATTAATTAATAAAAACATAAGTAAGGGTTTAAACATAAAGATTTTTGTGTTTGACATTTGTAAACTTGAGAAAACATGTATTAACATTTGTAGGATATTAAAAGCATGCATTAACAAGTGTAAACAAAGTATAACTTGATATTACAAGTGGCAAACAAAATTTTCTTTAAACATAATTTATAAATAATAGGTATTAGGAGAGGAATCAAGTTGATTTCTGTTCAAAACATATTCATTCCTCCTTTCCCAAATTCTTTCTTTCATTTCCAAAACTAAAAATGAAAACTTTGAAACTAAAAATACAAACCAGAGGAAAAAACAAACAATCTTTTCCAAAACTTCAAACCTGAGCAATGTAAAGAAAATTCAAATTCAAATGCAACTCAACAACTAAGTAGCAGATTTAACTCAATTCCATATCAAAGCAAACAAAGTTTCAGATTAAATGAAAACAATTCCAGATTAGAAGCTCAAGCATGTCTCTCTCTTCTTCATTTTGATGTTGAGTAAGCTCTAGACTTTAAGCTTAATCATCTTATGAATGTTAAAATTTATGATAGAGATGATTCTTATAGTGTTTGCATGATTGTATAAATGGGTTTCCTTGATATATATATGTGTGTGTGTGTGTGTGTGTGTGTGTGTGTTTAAACTTGTTGTATATGTATATGCATATATGTGCAAAGTATATATGGTCTCTGTTCTTTATTACATGACTAAAACATAATCAAAAAACAATTCCTCTTCCTATGAACTAATGTAAACTAGGATGTATATAGGGATTATGATTGAATTAACTAAACTTTACTTTTAAAAATAATTAAAAGTAAAATTAGTTAGTATTTCACTGGGAAATTCAAAATTACGGTAAAAATAAAGTTAGAAAATCGATGTTCGTAATTTTTTGTTTTGAATTTATAACGTAAATTGAGTTGCAAAATGATGAATTTTAATGATAAGATCAAGATTTTTAAGTTAGAAAATCATGTGAATTCTCGACTTGAGAAGAATGGCTATATTCACCGATTCCCTACGATCATTCCCTACGATCAAGGCGGTGATGATTGTCGTGATCAAGGCTGGAGGTGGCTGCAGGATAGGAGATCATCGGAAAAATACTCGCTAGGTTTTTAGTTCACCATGGTGGCCGTGCGAAGTCGATTTAGGGTTTTGATAGTGGGTTTGGTCGACGATGATTCTCAAGCAAGTTTGTAATGACCCAAAATTTTCAACCTCGAGAATTCGACACTAATACGTTCACTGTAGAAGTGTCAAGCAATCGAACGCCAGAAATCTCAGAATGTTAGGGTAAAGAAGAAAAGAGGTAGAAGAAGAACAGAAATCAAAAACATAGAATATCACATTCGCAGCGTATTAAAATATAATATCAAATAATAGCATTTATACAAAGATAATAGTAATTGTTAGGCTACATTTAATATATCAGAGTACAACCATTTACAAATAAACTGGACAATTATAATTAACTTTTCCCAGACTATAATCAAATCAACTCAAATACACAGCAGTAAACTCCATACGTTCCTGTCATCCAACTCGCCTCCTGAGCTCCAGAAAATCCTAACCTGAAAATCTGTAATACTCGATCTAACCCGAGCATTACATCAAAGTAAAACTCGGGTCAGGATGGAAACCAGCGTGTGTAAACCTATAAAATTGGAAAATACAGAATTATAAGACTTATTTGAAAACCTGGGGCAACTTGTACCTCACAACGAGTTCTTAACTTATTAAAACCAACACTTATTTCACAAATCAATCCCTAAGTACCGCTACATAGTTTCAACGGTCCAGTTTACATAAATTATTCCATTCCAGCCGATTGATTGCACATATCAAATCGATAAAGTTATTGTAGATTACGAATCGAAGTGGTTCGCGTATTTACTGATACCCGACCCCGGTCTCTTCGAAACCAATGTTATTCTTTAAGCCAAATGTTTAAGTTTAAACAATACAATTTATATTCGGGATTTCATGTTCACACAACAAGTCATCTCAGATAGATAACCCATAATATCACGGTTCAACCAAGCATTGCATATCACAGAGCATCACACATTATTCAATCATTCAATATAATTTAATCATCTATAAGCAAGACCAATTTATCCCATAATTATAATTAATTTAATTAACTCAAATTAAATTAATTACTTAGGAATTAATTACCTAACTGGCTTGATAAATCATTAATTACAAACCAATTTAATTAATTATTGAGTTAATCATTCTTTAATTTCTTTTACAAATCAATTAATTAATCTTTGATTACTGATCAATTATCTTTTAATTATAAATTAATTAATCTCTAATTACTTAATTAATTAATCCTTAATAAAAAATTAATCTATCTTTAATTAATTAATTAATAACCCTAAATTATTAATTAATTAATCCTTACTCATTAATTAATAAATAAATAAATTTCCCTTTAACCACTTCATTAATTATTTAATCTGTAATTACTAAGGACCTTAATTAACTTTAAGATAAACCATTATCTTAATTAATTACGTAATTAAATTATTATTAAATTTCATTTGGAATCACGTAGGAATATAATTAAATAATTAACTTATTATATTAAACCAAAACAATTTAAATTCAAACATTGGACTTATAATTTATTTTTAAAACTTGTTTAATATTTAACTTTTACTTTGAAAACCTTCCATTCTTTAGTTTTACTTATAAAACTTAGATAATTCCAATTTATTTTTAAAGTACATAGGCCTATGTCCAAGCCATGAACTCTTTCTTCTCTTCTCTTACTTACAGCTAATACAATATTATCTCAAATTCCACTGGCCCAAAATCTTCCTCTTCTTCCCAACGCCTTCTTCTCTGATCTTCGAATACTCGGTGCACATGAAACACCGTGCACATGCCCACCCATTCTAGACTATCCACCACATCGCCAATCGACTCAGTAAGTCCCCGTTGACTTCCCTACTGCCTCCATCACCAAGAACCCACTGATCTCTCCTTTGTTCAAATTCCGACATGAAATTTAAAAGACTCATAGTCCAATCACCACCAAACACCCATCACAGTCACCAGTGACCACCATCAACTACCAGAAAACTCCCATGTATTCATCATGGGCTTCTCCTTCGATTCTCCCTGGTCCGCATCTCCCATTCCTCCCTATGACGCCATAGATCAGCCACAACCGAGCATCTTCCCAATCCCATACCTGAACCCTAAATCAACTAGTGAACCTGCCGCAAAGAAAAATACGAAGCCAATTTTCCTAAACTTCAGACCCACAAGCTACATCTACCATCGGCCTCGACTCACGATTCCTTCCGATCGCTAAACAAACGACGAAAGACCAATCCCCGTTCATCTTGCAAATTTTCAACAATTACTGACTAAAAAATCTTGAATTTCTTAATAAATATCATGGTTTCTCAGCATGAATCCAAAGATATAATCAAAACTTAGAATTAAAAATCTTGATTTTCTGTCTAGAAATAAATTTCACTATGATTTCTTGATTCCTCTAAACTTACTTGTTATTTAAACTTAAAAATATTTTTAAAAATCAATTACTATCAGATTTCCTTTAGGGATCATAACATAAAACTGATTATAAAATGAGATATGATTTTTTTTAAAGAACTCTTGAGCGTAATACACAACAGAGATAAGTATAAACAAATATACAGACATTCACCTGAACTTCATATATGCATATATACATGCAGATACTCTAATTCGTCCATGCAACCATATTCATCACTTCAAATACTTATCTCTTGCATCAAGATAACAGATTAAAAACTTTTTTATAAAAAGTTTACTTACGGACATTTGGAAAAAACAGAGGAAACAAAATTAGTTTACTCACGGTTATAAGATGCTGGATAGTATTTTGAAATCTGGAAAATTTGATTTGAACTGATCTTCTTGAATTGATCTTTGATTTGAATCTACTATTAGCTTTGCTTTCAGACTTGAACTTTGTTTTGATTTTTGATTCTTTCTAGTTTTCTTTTGAGTTTGCTCAGGTTAAAAATTTGAAGCAATTGGAGTTGTTCAGTTTTTGTTTTCATTTGATTTTGAAAATGAAAGAAATTGAGAAGGAGAGTGTAAAAACTTAGAACTGTAAAAGAATAGTCAGGTCTTCTTCTTTTTTTATAAAACATATTATTTATAATTAAATTAAAAAGAAAACTATTGCCACTTGTAAATGCAAGCAATAATAAGCTTACGCATGTTTCATGCATATTATATGAAACTTAAAAATGTTTAAACCTTATTAATATTATCTTACAAATGTTATAAGCATATATTTAATATTTACATTTGTTAATTTACATGAATTTTATATTATTATATGTTTTCATATTATAGTTTAATACTTTTTTATATAAATACAACTTATATATATTTAAAGAAAGTATCATCCTTTATTAAATCGTATTTTAAACTTAAGCTATTATATATTTAAATTATTAAATATTATCTTTAGTGTTTTTAAAATGTAGGATTTAACTTTAAATGTCTTATTAGAATTGTTATATTAAATTCAAAACAATGATTCTTGACCACAATATATATGTATATATTGTAATTAGAACATATTTTTATTTGTTTTTGATATTATATATGTACATTCACACTTATATGCTTGTATATGAACACACTTAAGATTTTCATCATCATAAAGTTTGCATATATCTATTTATATATATATATATATATAAATATTATCCTTGAATTAAATATGGACATATATTACTCATTTATCCAGAGATTTATAATCCAACGTTTATTATAATTTCCAATTTATATCCAGATATTTTTAATATTTTCAGAATTCTATTTGTTCAACTTACAAGTCAGTATTTTTATAAATTAAATCCTGTTAGTTTCCCATTAACAGATGTCCAAAAATCTGAGTTATCACATTCCTCCCCCTTTGAATCTTTTCATCCCCGAAAAGGAACGAAAACAGAATTTTAATTATATTGCTAATTATCTGTTAAATTATCCTTTAAGCATTTTGAACTCTCAATTCCCATTATTTAAATTTTTTAAAAAACACCTTCAAAATCTACATAATATTTCCAAAATATCTTTATAAAAATACTTTTTATAACTTGATGTCTCAATAAGTTCATCCTCGTTCTCATAGAAACTCGGTCATACGTTGATCGGGCGTAAGACTGAAAATCTATAAGTACTTGGCAAAACCCGTTTTCACTAACCCATTTTCAACACCCAGGGAAAACATTTGGAAAACAATTTCGAAAACTTTGGGAAAATATAGAAAACATTTTTGAAGATGTAGAAATCATTTTTGGTGAGAATGCTCTGGAAATCATCACCCCTCCATAGCCGTAGTTAGCCCGATGGTTATGTTGCCATCCTTGTAAAATCCACAGAAAACTGTAGGCACTCCGCTCCCCTCGATCGCGCCATGGAACCCGCCACAGATCGCAGCTACACCCAGGGATGCATTGCCATCACAGCAAAAATCCATGTAACTGCAGGCATCAGCGCCCTCGAATTTCACTGCCAAAAGAAACTTCACCACTCCTACATAGATCACAGACTACATCAGTCGAGTCCCAATGTAGCCTGTAGGCTCTCACTGCCTCACGACTTTCGCTATGTATTCATAAATCATAGTCTACCGATGTTATGTTGCCATCACGGCAAAATCAAACGTAGACCGTTGGCTCTCACGGCCAGACAAATTCCGCTATGGTCTGCAATAGATCACAGTGATATCGAGTTACACCGTCGTCACGACATAACCCAAATGTCTCCGTAGGCATCAGCGCCCTCGACTTTTGCTACCCATACATAATCCTCAGGAACTTCAGTTTGTCCGGACCTCCTCCCATGATCAAATTTAAAGCCTTCCCTTAGGGCTCAAGACAGAACCACCCCGTGGATCTCCTATGAAGTTCATTTCATAGGAGCACCTTTTTCCCCAGAGCCAATCTCAAACATTTTATAATATACACTTATAGTATCTTTCAAATCATACTCTTTATGACTCACTTAAATCTCCTTTACTCAAAATCGATATCTCAAATCGATAGTTCCAAACTTGGCTTTCCAAATTGCCAAAATTGATTTTTCCCAAAAATCAAAAGCCTTTCCAAAATCTGTAGGTTCCAAAACCTTTTTCCAAAATCATTCTCATAAAATCATTTATATATATATAGATATATATATATATATATATATATGATCTTGAAAAATCCTGGATCACTTCATACTTATATAAGTTCTCTTTTATACTTCAAATATTTCCAAAAATCCTTTCTTCTGGCTATAAATTAAACAAGGGGAGTTCATCATATATATAATATATATATATATATATATATATATAACTTTACTATGACAAATCAACATTCGAATTTGATTTTCTTTTAGGAAGTTACTTACCATATCACTTACTTTTCATAAAGTGAATTTCAAAAGATATCCAACTTCCACCTTTATTCATATATATTTCTCAAAATACACTTTTCTTTCAAAAATCATTTTCATTTCTTTAAAACTTTCAATATCAATTTCATTCTAGCACGTACGATGTACATATATCATCCGTACACAATATCAAATCCGATCGCCCACTCGATCATACAATTTCACATCCGAATAGTGTCGTCCACCTGACTTCCTAATGCGGACTCAGATTTGGTTTCTTGATCAGAAACCATCATTCTCCTTGCATAGCTATAACTATGATAGAGGATTTTCAGAACCAATCAAAAATCCATATCCAGGGTTTGCCATCGAAAATTGAGTGAAAAATCCCTACTAGGATCGATATACTATCTCGAAATTCTTTGCTTGAATCTGGATCAAATCATTCTGCAAATAGAATAATATACGTACATCCTACATATTTATCTTCATTAATTATTGGCTAAATCAATATTCTTTCTATTCACCCTGATTTTGATTCTATTCACTTATTTACAATTGCCTCCAATTTCCATTTGGATTATCACTTCACTTATAAACAGTTTGCACTCTGACCACTTGAATTTACAAAATAGCTTGAAAAGTTTAAAATATATAAGTAGTTGTAAAATAGCAATTAGTTGTAAAATAGCAGTAGAATAGTTGGATAATTGTAAAATAGTTATAAAAGTAATTAGTTATAAGTAGTTATAAAATAGTGATTAATTTGTAAAACAGTTGTAAAATAGTAATTGGTTTTCAAAATAGTTGTAAAATAAGTAAGATAGTTTAGGTTTAAAAAGAAAGGTTGTACAGTAACTAGCTAGGAAAAAATAGATTTAAAATAGTTTGTATTAAACTAATTTATTTGAAAAAAAATAGTTCAGAGCCAAACTGTTCAATTCCCAATCTCCATTTCCAATCAATTTCCAATTTCCATTATTTAAATTGATTTAATTCCAATTCAATTTAATTAGCTTCAATTTCTATTCCAAATTCAAATCAATTCCCTATTTGAATTTGAACTCATTCAACTTCAATCACAATTTCAATTGATTTCGAATCAAATTCAATTTGAACAAACTTTCAATTTCAATCTCAATTTTTAAAACATCTCGAATTATATAAATTCGAGTTAAATTTTTAAATGCTAATTGAATTCTTAAATCAAATCAACCTTTATTTTAATTTAACAGCCTAAATCTTTAAATAATTTAATTGAGTCCAAATTTCAAAATTCCATTTTAAATTACCTTTACTTAACTTATTTCATATTCCAAATATGAGTTCAAAAACAATTTAATCTCCAAAATCCAATTTATTACCCAATTTTTTCTTCAAACTTTGAAACCGATTCTTAAACAATTATAGTTTGCAAGTTCATTTTTAACATTTGAATCTTAAGTTCAAAGTGATTCCCTTTTCATAATTACAATTTCACTTCAAAAATCAAAATAGCTCTAAAATAAATTTTTTTTCCATTTTATTTCAGTAATAGATGTATATTACCCCAATCCATTCCTTAATTCATTTAAAACAAACCCATTCTCAGTTTCATAGATTATTAATTACAACAGGATGATATCAGAATAAGTCATAATAAAAAAACATCCAAATTATTTAGAACATTCATCAACAACATCCATTTCCAATTTCCAGATCTCAAACCCATTTTGGGATCACACATACTTCCCTTCAATTCAACCCGTTTAACTTCCCTAAGTTAAATCTAATTTCATCTTATAAATTCCAATTCAGGTTGTTCGTTAAACTTATTTAACTTCCCCTAAGTTAAATTCAATTTATTTGATCCAGTCAACCTTATTCAATTTGAATTCTCCATTTCAAATTTTTAAACTTCTTATCAATATCCTTTCTCATTTATAAGTTCAAAAGTTTATTTCTCTTTGGGTTATTACATCACATTTCCGGGAAAATTCAAAACTCAATACTTGGTGTTCTTCCAATCGGCTTTGGTCTTATGTATATCCCACATGTATACATATTCATTTCTTTTGCACCCCAAGATATATTTAAAATTTAAACCATCTTTGGTTTTAATTCAAAATAAATTTCTTTTAAATTTTCAAACAACGCTTATTTAAAAAAAAATAAGATTACATTCAAAAATATTCTGAATAATATTATTTATTGTTTCCTTCAACATTATGAAACAATTTCAAATTCTAGACCTAGATTTTAAAATTTCATACTTTATTCCAATTTACAAGTTATACTTATCTAAAAGTTTACTTCCCTAAAACATTTCATTTTGCTTTATCATTGTTTATTTGAGAACACACATCTCATTATTAGACACAACAACCCTTCTATGACAATAACCAAGATTGTCATATCTGGAAACCAATTCACTACATATTATCTCATAATTTGTTGAAAAATAAAATTAGGGTAACTTAATTCATCATTATGAAAACTCTCTTACAAATTTCAGGATTGTATCCTTTGGTTTGAATCCATTTCTAGCTTATCTTATTTGTATAGTTCATATTATCCAACTCTTATTTGGTTGTATTTCCATTACTACTAAATTCTTATTATTTTAATTAATTTCAATAATTCAACAACCAATTACCTTAATATTTTTATAATAATTAGAAAAATTATTTCTTTATTTATCAAAATATAAACTTATATAAGAAATCAACCATTTTTAAAATCTTTATATAAGAAAATAACAAGTACCTCTCATATATACACACACTCAACTCATTCTTGGGTACTATTGACTTTATCCTTAACGAGTAAACCCACCAGAGCCAAGGTTCTCGCTTAACCTTTAGCTCTGATACCAAAATGTAACGATCCGGAATTTTCGACCTCAAGAATTTGACACGAATATGTTCACTTTAGAAGTGCCGAGCAATCGAACGCCGGAAATCTCAGATTGTTAGGGCAAAGAAGAAAAGAGGTAGAAGAATAACAGAAATCAAAAACACAAAATCTCATAATCATAGAGGATTAAAATATAATATCAAATAATAGCATTTATACAAAGATAAGCGGTAATTGTCAGGCTACATTCAATATATCAGAGTACAACCATTTACAAATAAACTGGACCGTTATAATTAACTTGTCCTAGACTACAATCAAATAAACTTAAATATACATCGGTAAACTCCATACGTTCCTGTCGTCCAGCTCGTCTGAGCTCTAGAACATCCTAACCTGAAAATCTATAATACTCGATCTGACCTAAGCATCACATCAAAGTAACACCCGGTCCAAGCTCGAAACTAGTGTGAGTAAACTCATAAAATTTGAAAATACAGAATCATAAGACTTATTTGAAAACCTGAGGTAACTCCTACCTCACAACGAGTTCTTAGCTTGTTAAATCTAATACTTATTTTACAAATAAATCCCTAAGTACCACTGCATAGTTTCAATGGTCCGGTTTACTTAAATTATTCCATTCCAGCCTATTGATTGCACATATCAAATCGATAAAGAATTACTGTAGATTACAAAACAAAGTGGTTTCGGGTATTTACGGATACCCAACCCCGGTCTTTTCGAAATCAATGTTATTCTTTAAGCCAAATGTTTAAGTTTAAACAATACGATTTACATTTAGGATTTCATATTCACAAAACAATTCATCTCGGATAGATAACCCACAATATCACAGTTCAACCAAGCATTGCATATCACAGAGCATCAAACATTAATCAATTCAGTCATTCAATAAAATTTAATCATCCATAAGCAAGTCCAATTTATCCTATAATTATAATTAACTCAAATTAAATTAATTACTTAGGAATTAATTACCTAACCTGTTTAATCAATCATTAATTACAATCCAATTTAATTAATTATTGAATTAATCATTCTTTAATTTATTTTACAGATTAATTAATTTATCTTTGATTACTGATAAATTACCCTTTAATTATAAATTAATTAATCTCGAACCACTTAATTAATTAATCCTTAATTACAAATTAATCAATCTCTAATTAATTAATTAATAACCCTCAATTATTAATTAATTAATCCTTTATGATTGATTAACTAATTAATTAATTTCCCTTTAATCACTTCATTAACTAATTAATCTATAATTACCAAGGACCTTAATTAACTTTAAGATGAACCATTGTCTTAATTAATTACGTAATTAAATTATTATTAAATTTCATTTGGAATCACATAGGAATATATTTAAATAATTAACTTATTACATTAAACCAAAACGATTTAAATTAAAACATTTGACTTATAATTTATTTTTGAAACTTGTTTAATAATTAACTTTTATTTTGAAAACTTTCCATTCTTTTGCTTTACTTATAAAACTTAGATAATTCGAATTTACTTTTAAAGTACAAAGGCCCATGCCCAAGCCACGAGCTCTTTCTTCTCTTCTCTTACTTAAAAGATATGATTTCAACTTCAAAACCTCTTGAATTACTTCATCTTGATTTATTTGGTCTATCTCAAATTCTATCGATAAATCATAATAAATATGTCTTTGTAATTATAGATGATTATTCTAGATTTACATGGACAATATTTTTGAAACATAAAAGTGATACTTTTGAATGTTTTAAGACATTTTCAAAAAGAATTTAAAATCAATTTTCTCAAAAAATTATAAATATTCGAAGTGATCACGGTGGTGAATTTGAAAATGAAAAGTTTGAGGAATTCTGCAATAAAAGGGAATATCTCGCTATTTTTCATTTTCAAGAACTCCACAACAAAACGGAGTAGTAGAATAGGAAAATAGGACGATTCAAGAGTGCGCGAGAACTATGCTTATAGATAGTAATTTACCAAATAATTTTTGGGCAGAAGCAGTTGTTACCACCTGTTATGTTTTAAATAAAACTTTAATTAGACCTCTAACTGATAAGACATCTTATGAACTTCTTTATTAAAAGAAACCTAAGGTATCTTATTTCAGAATTTTTGGAAGTAAATGCTTTATTTTAAATACAAAACATAATTTAGATAAATTTGATCCTAAATCCGAAAAAGGTATCTTTATCGGATGTTCTAATAGAAGTAAAGCGTACAGAGTATTTAATTTAAAAACCAATTCCATTGAAGAAACAATGCATGTTTCATTTGATGAAAATTTCAAACTTCTTGAAGATACAAATGATGAAGAGGATTTAATCACTCAAAATCAAGAATCAATTGAAACAAATAATGTAATTAATCATCCTAATAAAAGGACAAAACTTTTAAAAGATCATCCTATAGAAAATATACTGGGAGATATGCAATCTGTTGTTAAAACTAGAAATCAACTAAGTCAAATGAGTAATGTAGCTTTTATATCAACTATTGAACCCATAAATCCAAAAGAAGCATCAACTGATGATTCATGGATTTTGGCTATGCTAGAAGAATAAATCAATTTACTAGAAATGATGTTTGGGAACTTGTTCCTAGACCAGAAAATAAAACTATAATTGGAACTAAATGGGTTTATAACAATAAAATGAATGAACAAGGAGAGGTAGTTAGAAATAAAGCTCGATTAGTCGCTCAAGGTTATTGTCAAGAAGAAGGAATAGATTTTGATGAAACCTTTGCTCCCGTAGCAAGATTAGAAGCCATTAGGATTCTACTTGCTTTCACAAATCATAATAATTTCAAATTATTTCAAATGGATGTTAAAAGTTCCTTTTTAAATGGATTTGTAAAAGAAGAAGTATACGTTGAACAACCACCACATTTTGAAAATGATAAATTTCCAAATCATGTTTACAAACTTAAAAAAGCATTATATGGTCTAAAACAAGCTCCTAGAGCCTGTTATGATAGACTAAGATCTTATTTATTGCAATCTAATTTTGAAATTGGTAAAGTAGATAATACTCTTTTTATTAAAAGAAATAAAAATGATATTCAACTAGTACAAGTTTATGTAGATGGTATCATTTTTGGTTCAACTAATCTGAAATGAATAAAGAATTTTCTGAAATAATGACAAAAGAGTTTGAGATGTGTCATATGGGTGAATTAAATTTCTTTTTAGGATTACAAATAAAATAATTAGATAATGGTATCTTTATTGGTCAAGAAAAATACACTAAAGACCTAATTAGTAAATTTGGTTTGACTACTGCGAGTGGAAAACCCACTCCCATGGCAACTGATGAGTACCTTAGTAAAGAAGATCTCTCGAAAGATGTAGATCAAAAACTATATAGAGGAATGATTGGATCACTACTCTATATTACTGCCAGTAGACCTAATATCATGCATAGTGTTTGTCACTGTGCTAGATATCAATCCCAACCTAAAGAGACCCACTTAAAAGCCGTAAAACGAATCATAAGATACGTTAAACACACATCTGATTATGGCTTATTCTACCCTAAAAATGATTCTTTTGACTTAATATCTTACTGATATGCTGACTATGCTGGTTGTACATCGGACCGAAAAAGTACAAGTGGGACTTGTCACTTTTTGGGGCATGCTTTGGTTTCTTGGCTTATTAAAAAGCAAAACATGGTTTCTTTATCAACAACTGAAGCAGAATATATTTCTGCTTCTTTGGCTTGTTCTCAAGTAATATGTATGCAACAAACCTTAAAAGATTTTGGTTTAAAATTTTCAAAATCATCAATTTATTGTGACAATACGAGTGCGATAAATTTATCCAAATATACTACTCAACATGTTCGAACTAAACATATTGATATCAGACATCATTTTCTCAGAGATAATTAAGTAAGGACGTAGTTACTCTCGATTATATCAATTTTGAGAATCAAATTGCTGATATTTTAACAAAACCCTTAAATGAATCAATATTTACTAAATTAAGAAGAGAATTAAGAATTTGTCCTATAACTGGAATATAAAATATAAATAACAAGTATAATTAATAATTAATATCAAAATAATTCAAAGAGTTAAAATATAAAAGACCATGTCGCCATCCCTCATATGCCCATGTCGACATGCAACGTTTTTATATTTGAAATTTTCCCACCAAAATTCAAAATAATTGGTTATAAGTTCTTCACATTTTCAAAATTTTATTCATCCTTTCTTTTATCTCTCTGTTCTTCTCTCTGAAATCAAATAATCAATGGCCTTCTCTTCCAAATCAAACATAAAATCAACCTTTTCATTCCCCTCTCCTATGTCTGGTCCATTTCAACGTACTACTCTCGCTCGTTTGACTAAAATAGAGGACTCTCTGAAGGATGCACTTCAGATGATGACTGAAATTCAAGTGACTCAACTTCGTATGGAAAAGGAACAAGAGAGGCAAGGCAAGATTTTTAGGAATTTGCAAAAATTCATAATGGATAACCAGACCAATTCTATCTTGATTGATGAAGACTCTTCACTCAATCAAGACTAAGAAGCCAGCGAAGAAGAAGAAGAACCCATGGAAGAAGAAGTGCAAGCGGAGGGTGATGACCAAGTCGTGTATGTTGAAGAAGTGTGTTTTGACAAGAATGGGAATTGTGACGCCCCACCTCTATACCCACGCTAGCCAAGGACACTACAGGGTAATGCCGTCAACTAACACGGAGAATAAGGCTGGTTAGGAGCGACCATCTATAGCCTTGCTCTAACTATCTATTGAATACATCGACAATAATCACACCAAACAGATCGGCATATCCAATGAATACTTTAAACAATACCATAGGTGGTTGAAGGATCTATCAGAACCGAATATAATAACTCAAATGTAATATACATCACAGAACAGTCGATCATCATATACACATATACAGATACACACCAGAGTATACAAACTAATACATGTCAAGTGGTATAGCAAACCACAATATACAGACGAATCAAAAGAATACACATCAGAGTTACAACAAAAAGGTCTACACAAAAAGCTTAAAAAAATGGAACAAGCTGAATAGTCCATGCGAAAGCAAAATAGGCTAAGTCCAAAAGCACCTAACCCGAAACATCTCGGTCTGACCCGAGTATATAATACACGGGTCAGTCTAGCTAAACAAATCAGTTAGATAAACTGAACAACAATAAACCTGCAAGGTTACAAGGTACAACAAATATCTCTAAAAGAGATAACACAATCATCTAAAAAAAAGATGAATCATATCATAACAAAACAAGCCTCATATCCTAGGCAACATAGAGAAACAAAGGATACAATTATCCCAATCAAGCCAAAAAAGGGCAAATAACAAATGCCAATAAGGTATACAAGTTCCACAAGTTAATCGCTACATATCATGCGGCTCAAAAAGACCAACACCGAAAGGCGATACCTAGGGAATATACATATGAATGAAACATCAGAAAATTTGCTCGAGCTCAGTACTGTACAAACAAGGATCCATGAGCCCGAAGACTCTAAACCCAATATCACCCATGCGGCTCATAACGACCAACGTCGGAAGCGATACTAAAGGGAAACCCAATATCACCCATGCGGCTCATAACGACCAACATCGGAAGCGATACTAAAGGGCAACAAACGCGAAGGCACAAACCCGAAGGCACAAACCCGAAGGCAACATACCCGAAGGCAACATACCCGAAGGCAACAAACCGTAGTGGTGAAGGTCGGAGACCCAGTACTGGACACCACTAACTGGCGGAATGTGTCATAACTCTCAAAAAGGAATCCGAAAAGTGGCAACGCGAGTCCCATAACCACTCGTTTGCACTAAACGGTTTACTATCCGTTAGTTAATTTCACACTTAAAGCAGTACAAAGTTCACCTCATGTCATTGGTAAACCAAAATCGAAGGTTAAAACAATCAATTGAATAGGTCGGTAATTAATCGGAAGGATAAACGCATAGATTCATGGTCCGTATTTTGCCCAACCATTTAATCACCCTTCCACTTCGCTCGAAGTGTGAAATTGTGCGCATGTTTTCAATAGAATTCATAAATCGGAGAAGGAAACTTTTAATACGATTTAGAGGGATTATTTATGAAAACCCGTGAATGAAGTCAAAAATAAGTTATCAAAGCCAAAGATGCAATGACAACCATCAAAAACCAACTTGAATCGATAAAATTTGGAAAACCAATCAAAATGAGCAAAAATAGGCAAAACAGCAAAATGGGAGCAGGTCGGTCGACCGGACTACAGGGCTCGGTCGCCTGGCCAGATGCCGAAAATAAAAAAAAGCTCGGGATAGCAGGCTGGTCGACCGGCTACAGGGCTTGGTCGGCCGAACTGCAAATTTCTGCAGTCCTGCCTTTTTCCATCGAAGTGCATACACGTCCAAAACCCGACCGGTCGAGCAATGGGCCTCAGGAGCCTTAGCCAATAGATACCCCAGCTCCATTAGCTCTCTGATTCGCCACCAAAAACATGCTCAAACATCAAAGTTAGGATCTTTAAAGAATTGAACCCAAACACTAAAATTTTTGATATTAACCAATTTAACCCAAACCAAAAACAAGTGCATATGAACAAGTGCTAGGAATTCATACTCAACAAAGATATATGTATAAGCATAGATGTGAGAGAAAAATCTCACCTTATATCTCAAAAAAAAGAAGAAGAAGCTCAAACACAAGAAGGAGACTAACTACTCTTCACTCTAACTCTACAAGCTTCAATCTAAGAATAAAACAAGTATTCTCCTAAGTTAGGTTTAGGAATACTTTCTGAAATTGAAGAGAAGAAGAGTTGGAGAAGATGAAGAGGAGCTTACCAATAGCTTCACTTTGATTTTGGAGCAAGAAATCAAGTTTGCAAGTTAAACTAGGGCTTGCAATTTCTATTTCCTCTTCCCTTCTACCTTTTTCAGTTTTTCTTAAGTTTAGAAGAGTGGAATGAGAGTATGGAGAGGAGAGGGACTGAGTTAGGGGTTATTTAGATAGTTAGTGGGCTGAACCCAACCCAAAGCCCAACTAGAAAAAGTAGCAAAATTCAACTTACTCCAAACATATGAAAGCTTATACTCAAAAAGGTCGCAAATGCCATTTTGGAACCAATGGAAATGGTATCGAGACCCAATTCGGCAGTTTACAGAAAGTAACATTTCGGACCAAAAATCCGACTAACGATACTATATTTAAATAAAACATTTAATTATAAAAATCGTTAAATATGCGGGTTGTTACAGATCTTCCCTCCTTACAAAATTGCGTCCCCGCAATTCCTAGAGACGATATTTGTAACAACAACATACATACAACATTCAAAAAAAGAGGAAATAAGCTTGAGACCAAAAGATATTCTCACTGTTGCCAAGCGAAGATAGAAAACCCGGATAAGATCGCTCGATATACTCTCTGGTTTCCAAAGTACAGTCATTGGGACTAGCGGACCATTGAACTTTAACGAGCGGCACATCCTTGTTCTGAAGGTGTCGCACCTCCGTGTCAAGTACGCGAATAGGTTGCTGTACAATAGATAAGTCCGGTGAGACCTCAAGCTCTAGTAAATCAGGAGAAGCGTTAAAAGAATCCGACTCCCGAAGACACTTCCGAAGTTGAGAGACGTGAAACACGTCTTGAATACCAGATAAATGAGCTGGAAGTGAAACTCTATAAGCCACAGGGCCAATATGTTCAGTAATAGAAAATGGTCCTATACAGCGAGGAGCCAATTTCCCAGTCGTACTAAAACGCATAACCCCTTTCAAAGGAGAAACACGAATAAAAACAAGATCACCAATCGAGAACTCGAGATGCTTCCTACGACTATCTGTGTAGGATTTCTGGCGGCTCTGTGCCTCTTTCATTCTCAACCGAATATGATCAATCTTCTCGGAAGAATCACGAAGAAAATCTGGACCAAGAATAAGCTTCTCCCAGATTCCTACCAACATGAAGGAGATCGACATGGCCTTCCGTATAAGGCTTCAAAAGGAGCCATACCGATACTAGACTGAAAAGTATTATTGTAGGAGAACTCTACTAGAGGTAGGTGATCCTCCCAACTACCACCTAAATCAAAAATACAAATACGGAGATGATCTCCAAGATACGATTCACCCATTCAGTCTGTCCGTCAGACTGCGGATGATAAGCTGTGCTAAAATTAAGCTTTGTTCCCAAAGCTTGCTGAAGACTCTTCCAAAACGACTTGTGAATAAAGGATCACGATCACTCACAATAGAACTAGGAACACCGTGAAGTCTCATGATTTCCTTGACATATAACTTAGCCAAAAGCGAAGCGGTCCTATTAGACTTAATAGGGACAAAATGAGAAGACTTGGTGAGGCGATCAACGATATCCCAAATACTAGAATGGCCCGATCTCGAACGAGGTAGGCCGTCAATGAAATCCATAGAAATCTGATCCCATTTCCACAATGGAATCTCTAGAGGCTGAAGAAAACCAGAAGGACGCTGATGTTCGGCCTTAACACGCTGACAAGTTATGCAATTACTCACATAACCCGCCACCTCATGCTTCATGCCTTCCCAATAATAAAGGCGATGCATATCGGCATACATCTTGCTACTACCAGGATGAATGATATACTTAGAACGGTGACAATCATCAAGAATGTCATGCCTAAGTGCAAAATCAGAAGGCACAAAAAGACGGTTCTTCTTACGAAGACACCCATGAGAATCAATGCTGAAATCCCGCAACACCTCATCACAGGATCCAGACTCGCAAAGCTGAATAAGATGCAACAAATCAGGATCACGCCGCTGAGCATCGGCAATACGATCCAACAAAATAGGTCGAGCTCCCAAACTAGATAATAGAATAGGAGAATCAAAAGATGAACCTCGATCACGAATTTCACAAAAAGATATAGTCTCAAGAATATCCCATTCGGCAAACATCATAGAAACAACAGCCGAATGTTTGCGACTAAGCGCATCAGCAACACGATTACCCTTCCCAGGGGTATACTGGATATTAAAGTCGTAAGAAGCAAGAAACTCGATCCAACGCTGTTGTCTCATATTGAGTTCCTTCCGAGTGAACAAATACTTCAAGGATTTAGAGAATGAAGCGCTCGCCCAATAAATAGTGTCGCCAAATCTTCAAAGCGAAGACAATGGCGGCTAACTCAAGATCATGAGTGGCATAGCGAACTTCATTCGGACGCAGTTGCCTAGAAGCATAAGCAACTACCCGATCCTTCTGCATAAGAACAGCACCGTGACCACTACCACAAGCATCGGTGTAGACAACAAGATCATGATTCCCTTCGGGAACCACCAAAATAGGAGCATTAGTGAGAAGTTCCTTCAATGTCTGAAAGGAAGCTTCACACTTGTTGGACCAAATAAAACAAATGCTTTTCCGAGTAAGGCTGGTGAGAGGAAGCACAACACGGGAAAAATCCTTAATGAACCAACGATAATAACCCGCCAATCCAAGGAAACTACGAATCTCATGCACATTCTCAGGCCTCTTCCAATTCTGGATGGCTTCGATCTTTGAGGGATCGACAGAGATGCCATCGGAAGATACAACATGGCCTAAGAACTTAACCTTATTCTCCCAAAAAGGCATTTGGATAATTTGGCTCTAAGATGATGATGACGGAGTGTACTCAAGACAATTCTCAAGTGATTAGCATGCTCAGCATCAGACTTAGAATAAACAAGGATATCATCAATGAAGACAAGGACGAACTTATCAGGATATTCCCGGAATACCCGATTCATAAGATCAACAAAGAAAGCAGGAGCACTCGTCAAACCGAACGGCATAATGAGCCACTCAAAAGAACCATAATGAGTGCGGAAAGCGGTAAGAGGTATGCTATCCTCTGCGACTCGTAACTGATGAAAACCTGTGGCAAGGTCAAGCTGAGAAAAGACCTTAGCGCCACACAATAGATCGAACATATCATCGATCCTAGGCAATGGATACCTATTCCTGATGGTCAACTCGTTAAGCTTGCGATAGTCAGTGCAAAGCCTAAGAGTTCCATCAGACTTCTTCACGAAGACGACCGCGGATCCCCACGGAGAAAAACTAGACTGAATCAACTGCTTGGACTCAAGCTCTAAAAGCTGCTTCTTGAGTTCCTCATTTTCCTTTGTAGACATCCTCGTAGGAGGACGACTAACTGGCTGCGCGCCTAGAATGAGATCAATGCGGAACTCAATTGCCCGTTTGGGTGGCAAACCCAAAACAGGTTCAAAAACATCAGAAAATTCGCTAGCAACAGGAATACGAGATATATCATCACCATCTCGCGAATCAAGAGAATATAAAGCCATTTCGGAATTATCCACATCCCGAAGAACAAGAGATAACTGAGTAGGCGAATCCGGATGTCGAAGATACAAATTTCTCTCCGTACAAATAATCTTGGCATCATATCTCACTAGCCAATCCATTCCCAAAATCATATCAAATCCCAGACAAGAAATAACGTGCAGATTCACACGAAAAGAAAAGCCACATAAAATAATCTCAATATCATCACAAAGCATACTAAGGGTCGCAGATCCCCCAATAGGATTCGCAATCCTTAAAGAAGTAATCAAACAAGAAACATTCAAGGATAAATCATCAACGAGCTTCTTCGATACGAAGGAATGTGAAGCACCCGTATCGAAAAGAACTCGTATACTATGATCATGAAATAAAATAGACCCTTCCAAAATAGATGGAGATATACCTTTTGGCTGAGAAGGACCTTCAGAAGCCTTAGCAGCATAAAGCCTGCTAGACTTGGCACCAGCCGGAACAGTTGGGCAAGCTGAAACATGATGACCTTCCTTCTTGCAATAACGGCAAAAGAGAGGCTTAGGACAAGCTCGAATAATATGATCAGGAGAACCACAATTGAAACACTTCCGAATGAAAGGTGTTCCAACAGACTGAGGCTGAGAGCTAGAACTACCAGTCTTCTTCTTCTTAGAAGGAAAAGACCTGGACTTCTGAAATGGAAACGGCCTCTTGTTGGGGTTCTTGGAAACCTCAACATCAACATCACTATCACACTCCTTCTCAACGGTCTCGAGATGAAGTGCCGAATCAACTAACTCCTCGAAAGAAAGCTTAAGCTGGAGCAACAAAGGCTTCTTAAGATACTTCTTAAGACCAGAGACAAACTTCAAATTCTTTTTATAAGAAGTACTAATGAATTCAAGACCATACTTAGATAAAGCCTCGAATGATGCAACATACTCAAAAACAGAAGATTTCCCTTGCTTTAACTCAAGGAAGCGACGGGTCAATAAAACTTTTTCAGGTTCAGGAACGAACTTGAGTTCAAATCACTCCCGAAACTGAGTCCAAGAAAGAGTAGACTCATCAATCTCGGCAACAAGAAGCTCATACCAATCAAGAGCATGCTCTTGTAATAAGCTAGAAGTTACAAGAACTCTATCATGGTCAGAAAGATCCATACGAGAGAAGATACGCTCGCACATGCGAAACCAAGCTTGGACTTCAAGAACGGACTCGGAGCCTTTAAACGGCTTTCCCCCAAGATGAGAAAAATCACTACACTGTCGTGCAAAGGCAGACTTGCGAGGTGGAGACACTCGAGGAGGAACTGAGGCTGAGTGCTCCTAAACAACTCCAAAAACTGATCGGCGGACATATAAATGCCATCCGGATGTGAGCCTTTGGATTGCCTAACATCCGAACATCGTCCCCTGCCTCTTCCAGCCATATGCTGAAGTAAGATAAGAACAAGATTATTCACAAGGTAGATAATTCATTATGGAATACTACGGAATATATGCATTCCTAGACGTATTCCCCAAATTCTATCTAACCTTGATGGAAAAAGGGATAGAGAGACACGATGATTCAAAGATTTGTATCACATGTACACTTTGATGTACCGTAATATGTGCATCTATTCTGTATTTATCATATTTTGTTCTGTACTCAGCTCTGATACCACGCCGTGACGCCCCACCTCTATAACCACGCTAGCCAAGGACACTACAGGGTAATGCCGTCAACTAACACGGAGAATAAGGCTGGTTAGGAGCGACCATCTATAGCCTTTCTCTAACTATCTATTGAATACATCGACAATAATCACACCAAACATATCGACATATCCAATGAATACTTAAAACAAAACCATAGGTGGTTGAAGGATCTATCGGAACAGAATATAACAACTCAAATGTAATATACATCATAGAACAGTCGATCATCATATACACATATACAGATACACACCAGAGTATACAAACTAATACACGTCAAGTGGTATAGCAAACCACAATATACAGACGAATCAAAAGAATACGCATCAGAGTTACAACAAAAAGGACTACACAAAAAGCTTAAAAAAATGGAACAAGCTGAATAGTCCATGCGGAAGCAAAATAGGCTAAGTCCAAAAGCACCTAACCTGAAACATCTCGGTCTGACCCGAGAATAAAATACACGTGTCAGTCTAGCTAAACAAATCATTTAGATAAACTAAACAGCAATAAACCTGTAAGGTTACAAGGTATAACAAATATCTCTAAAAGAGATAACACAATCATCTAACAAAAGATGAATCATATCATAGCAAAACAAGACTCATATCCTAGGCAACATAGAGAAACAAAGGATACAATTATCCCAATCAAGCCAAAAAAAAGGACAAATAACAAATGCCAATAAGGTATACAAGTTCCACAAGGTAATCGCTACATATCATGCGGCTCAAAGAGACCAACACCGAAAGGCGATACCTAAGGAATATACATATGAATGAAACATCAGAAAATTTGCTCGAGCTCAGTACTGTACAAACAAGGATCCATGAGCCCGAACACTCCAAACCCAATATCACCCATGCGGCTCATAACGACCAACATCGGAAGCGATACTATAGGGAAACCCAATATCACCCATGCGGCTCATAACGACCAACATCGGAAGCGATACTAAAGGGCAACAAACCCGAAGGCAAAAACCCGAAGGCACAAACCCGAAGGCAACATACCCGAAGGCAACAAACCGTAGTGGTGAAGGTCGGAGACCCCGTACTGGACACCACTAACTAGCGGAATGTGTCATAACTCTCAAAAAGGAATCCGAAAAGTGGTAACGCGAGTCCCATAACCACTCATTCGCACTAAACGGTTTATTATCTGTTAGTTAATTTCACACTCAAAGCAGTACAAAGTTCACCTCGTATCATCGGTAAACCAAACCCGAAGATTAAAACGATCAATTGAATAGGTTGGGAATTAATCGGAAGGATAAACGCACAGATTCATGGTCCGTATTTTTCCCAACCATTTAATCACCCTTCCACTTCTCTCGAAGTGCGAAATTGTGCGCGTGTTTTAAATAGAATTTATAAATCGGATAAGGAAACTTTTAATACGATTTAGAGGGATTATTTATGAAAACCCGTGAATGAAAAAAATAAGTTATCAAAGCCAAAGATGCAATGACAACCATCAAAAACCAACTTGAATCGATAAAATTTGGACAACCAATCAAAATGAGCAAAAATAGGCAAAACAGCAAAATAGGAGCAGGTCGGTCGACCGGACTATAGGGCTCGGTCGGCTGGCCAGATGCAGAAAATAAAAAAAAGCTCGGGATAGCAGGTCGGTCGACCGGCTACAGGGCTCGGTCGGCCGAACTGCAAATTTCTGCAGTTCCTGCCTTTTTCCATCGAAGTGCAAACACGTCCGAAACGCGACAGGTCGAGCAATGGGCCTGAGGAGCCTTAGCCAATAGATACCCCAACTCCATTAGCTCTCCGATTCGCCACTAAATACATGCTCAAACATCAAAGTTAGGATCTTTAAAGAATTGAATCCAAACACTAAAAATTTGGATATTAACCAATTCAACCCAAACCAAAAACAAGTGCATATGAACAAGTGCTAGGAATTCATAATCAACAAAGATATATGTATAAGCATAGATATGAGATAAAAATCTCACCTTATATCTCAAAACAAAGAAGAAGAAGCTCAAACACAAGAAGGAGACTAACTACTCTTCACTCTAACTCAACAAGCTTCAATCTAAGAATAAAACAAGTATTCTCCTAATTTAGGTTTAGGAATACTTTCTGAAATTGAAGAGGAGAAGAGTTGGAGAAGATGAAGAGGAGCTTACCAATAGCTTCACTTTGATTTTGGAGCAAGAAATCAAGTTTGCAAGTTATGCTAGGGCTTGCAATTTCTATTTCCTCTTCCCTTCCACCATTTTCAGTTTTTCTTAAGTTTAGAAGAGTGGAATGAGAGTATGGAGAGGAGAGGGACTGAGTTAGGGGTTATTTAGATAGTTAGTGGGCTGAACCCAACCCAAAGCCCAACTAGAAAACGTAGCAAAATTCAACTTACTCCAAACATATCAAAGCTTATACTCAAAAAGGTCGCAAACGCCATTTTGGAACCAATGGAAATGGTATCGAGCCCCAATTCGGCCGTTTGCAGAAAGTAACATTTCGGACCAAAAATGCGACTAACGACACTATATTTAAATAAAACATTTAATTATAAAAATCGTTAAATATGCGGGTTGTTACAGGAATCTTGTCGAACAACGTGGAAATTTCTGTTTCCACTATCCAAACTGTTCGATTCATAGATCTCCTATGTTTAAAAACACACAATAGTTTCTTTTCTTTCTTTTCCATTGTTGTTTGTGTTTCTTTATGTTTTCTATACGCTCATGTATATACAACTTCATACGTAATAAATAACTCGTGTTCTTATACTTGTTTTAATTATAAGTACTATCATGAATTCTTAGTTAGGATATTTAACTGTTTAGGACTATGTTTTAGTATTAGATTTAAGTGATGATTACTTATGATAACACTATCATTATAATCACATGTCATAAAGTGTTAGTTTTAGGGGAGTTATATAGTTTGGAGTGAGTTTTTGTTGATGACAAAGAGGGAGAACTATAAAATAGGGTAGTTAGACATAAATTAAGGGGGAGCCAATAGTTTTAGGTGGAGTTATTAGGATAGAAGTAATATTTTATAAACAAAGGTGTCATCATCAAAAAAGAGGAGATTGTTAGTCCGTGAGATGATGGTTTTGATGAAAACAACCTTAGAATAGATTATAAAATGTAAATACTGACATTATAAGTTTAGATATATATGTATATGCAGGATTTAACCATGTAGGTACCAAGGATGAAGACTATACAGTATAGAGATTCAAGATATCAAGATAGGAGACTCATGAGTATCAAGAGTATTAGAGTTCAAGATTTCAAGGTTAAGTATTTTTATTAGGAATTTTGTTAAAACTCATAGAAAAGCACTGGCATCATAAAATCCAATTTATTCTTGGCATGGAATCCACTTCGAGCTTGTTAAAGGGATCGAACCCTAAGTAGGATGGAACCTACGAAAAATCTAGTGGAACATTGTTTTGTATCCACAAACTTTTTATTCAAAACGATTTTACAAAATTATCTTGTTTTCAAAATGATTTCAAAACTTTCCTTTTAAAAACATCAAAACCCTCTATCCTGATTTTAAACTATCTTTTAAATATAATGTATATTCAATTTTAAATATTTATACTTAGATTTATATATAAAATTATAGTTAAATTCTATATATATTATTCTCTATATTTAATTATGAATTTTAGCTTTAGTCAAGTATATTTATAAAGTTTAAAATAGTTTTAATATAAAATAAAAGTTATTTTCAAAGAAAAACAAAACACCAAAAAATCCTTTGGGATGTCGACATGTCCAAGTACCCCATGTCGACATGGTGTCAGTTGAGTTTAAAATTTAAATTTCAAAAGAAGTGTCTATTCGCCATAACTCTTCATGAATGGACATGGCTGTTGTTCTTCTATAAATAGGGGTTAGTTTCAACGAATTTTATATCTGATTTTCTGGTTTTTCACTCATCTTCTTCTTCCACATTTCTTAATACATATTCTTACCATTACTCTGCCAAATCAACATTAAATCAAACTCGATTACTTCTAGTTTGATTCTCTATCACTATCTCTACAAGGTTCTCAGTGCTATTCAGAGTTATAGGCATTACGTAATCTATCAAAAGAGAAAAGGTGTGACTGTAGCCTTGAAAATCAATCAAAAGAGAAAAGGTGTAATTGTAGCCTTGGTAAATCAATTGGGTGAACTTGTGGCCTGAAAATCATGTATCTCTACCCATAGGGTAGAAATTCTAGAGGGTGTACCTCATAGCCTTGAAACCGAGAGTGTAATTGTACAATTGCTTTTGAAAGGAAATCCGTACTTGTGTTGCGGGATTGGATGTAGGGTAACTCCGAACCAGTATAAAATCCGGTGTGTTCTTTCCTTTACTGCTTTTATTTTACTTCTGCATCTGTGTTTATTTCTGTGATCATATCTATGTCTGTATATTGCGTACAATGGTGTCTAAATTAACATAAACTCAAAAAGATTTAGTAATTCTTTATTAACACTATTCACCACCCCTCTAGTGTTAATCCTAGCCTTAAGATCCGTAATCCGCAATTTCTAACAACATTATTAAATAGAGTTAAATGGTTTGAGGATGTTTTAAAATGTGTTAAGCATCGAATACATAGATTTCAACATTCATTGTTGAAATAGACGTTTTCGGGGAGTAAGGAAATGATGGACTATAACACTATTATTATAGGAAATGATTTTCGAAAGGAGGTGTTTTGTATAGTATATGGGATTTATCTATCTAGTTTCCGAATCCCTATACTAATGATTTAAGCTGTCGTAACGATGTTTTACGCAACATTCGTTTGACCCAAATAAATATGTTTGAAAAAATGAAATATATACTTAATCGTGATTTAAGTATATGTAATATGTTCTGTGTTGAAAATAAAGAGAATTGCGAATCACTTATTATTAAATAAGTATATGGAAACGTTTTGCAATATAAAAGTTAAAATGGTTTTAAGAATATATCTTTTTAAAGATAATTTGAAGTGAATATTTGGCAAGTGATTTAATTAATGAAAGATTAATTAAAAGGGCCTAGTCATTTATTATGGAGCTAAATATTTTTTTGTTGCTTTGATAGTAACCGACTATCAAATTTGGCCATTTCAGTTCCTCGACTTGATGTGAGAACTATTTAGTCACACACTTATTATGTAGCCTTCTATGTAGACTTGATTATCATTTGTTTTGAGGATGCTAATTCGTATAGTGTGGAGTGTTACTCCAATTTATCGAGCTTCCTTCTTGGCCAAAGGATAGTAAGTTGAAAGTTTGAGACGTGATAAGTCTACGAGATTAGTTTTTGTATGAGGTTGAGAAATATTTTTGCATTGTTGGTGCGAAGAGACCGGATCGATTTATCCAAAAACCACTTTGGACCAACATTCATGCGACGATTGCGCAGGTTGGTTGTGATGATATTGATATTCAGGATTTTCATAATGAAGGACTGCTTGTTGATCGTTGGAGGTTAAAATCTTACTATACATACTGTAGCAGTAGTCTCTTCGTTATGAAATATCAAATGCAGGGACTATTCGCTAGTAATCCTATGGATTTCCCAATAGGATGTGGTGGGAATGTACCTTCGGTTTTTTCTATTCCTGGACAACTTATATGGATGTTTGTCTGACATTGCGCTTCTAAAGATTACTTACGTTAGTTTTTACAAACATGCATCAATGGTGCCGGAGAAGGCAATTTCTCTTGGCTTAACACCCTCTTTGAGATGTATGAGCTCAAGGGTTGTATTTTTATGGAAGGCAACGTAACGATAGAGATTTTTCGCGTTCGAAAATCGACATCTATACTTTACATCGTACGAATACCGCAGATTCGACCGTTCAAATCCGAGTCGCCGGAGCTTATAACACAATTAAGTATAACAACACAGCGAAAGAAAAAGAATAATACATTAATATACAACATTGATACAATATCTAATACAACAGATGATACAATAGATATCAATATACATCAGAGATAAGATACAATAAAATAGCAGCGGAAAAGAAAATAGATAACACAAGCAGCGGAACAAATGACTCTAAGATAGTCTTCAAGGAAGAACTCCAGCAGCAGCTCGAACCAACATCATGATACACGAAGACAAGCAAGTCTCTTCCACATCCAAAGACTGAACTAGCTCCAGATAATCTACTAAACCCGACTATCTAAAAAACCCAATTCTAGACTGCTCGTGTGGAAAATAGTGAGCACCAAGAGTTTAGGAAAGGAAAAATATACTCCAGGTCAATCATGGGACTGGTGTGGGTAAGAAAAACAGTTTATCTTCAAAAAAACAAACAGCAAAAGAATTTTAAAGTCAACTCGCGATGCTTTTCGAAAATGAAACTACCATAAGACCTCCCGCCACACACAATGCAAATGCAGAATTGGAGGAGATTTCTTCTTATGATGGTCAAACATGCTTGATATGAGATATTATGCCTGCTATAGCTACCTCCTGAGGAGGCAGGTTATACAATTGCAATCGTAAAAGGTTCGTATTGTTTTGATTGGATTTCTAACAAATGGTCAGGCTAAGGAACATCCTACTGCCACATGGGATCGCCTCTGGCGGGACGTCCCGAGAACCTAACCGGATCTCTGCCAACACAAGGCCGGGTTACCTCTGTAACTTGGTAACTACTACTCGAGCATTGTAATGACCCTAAAATAAAATAAAATAAAAATAAAAGATGCATCAAAACAGAAAAGCTTGTTAGTAAATAAAAATGTGCATAGGAGTTTCTGTTTGATAAAGATGCAAGGAGTTAAGGTGATCAAAAATTGGGACTTAAAACAAATATAGTTCCATGTCTAAACAATTATATAAGCGCATGTATTTAATATATAGGGAAATTTTCTATTTAAATTAAAAAGCAAAATACAATGGAGTTTTATGAAGTTTCAAATGACTTATATAATCATGCTGCCAGAAAAGAAAATAAATAATCTTGTGTGTGTATAATTTTTATCACATAGATATGTAAAAAGGAGTTGCTGTTTTAAAGGGAGGAATAAAAACAATATAGTATGAATAATTTTTACACCACCTAAATATATATAACAGTGTACATGAATTGTATAAGAAAAGGAGGCTAAGTAGAAAGCGCAAAAAGATTAAAGTTTCTTTAAAAACTGAGCAGAAAATAAAATAAGCAAAGGTCACATGCATATGGCATGAATAGAATGAGATCATGGAAATAGCATGCAGTAATTAAAGTGCTGGAATCCCGAAATAACTACTAAAGGAAATCAGATGAGTGTAATTCCAATTGAGGACCATGCATAAGTATGATCTGTGCATGAAAAATAAAGGGGTATCAAAGGAATTACCCATTTCCTTAAACCCTAAAATAGCTTTATAAAACCTGTACACCATCGTGACCATCATCATCTCAGAGAAAAAAAAAAGATAAAACAAAAATAAAATAGGAGAAATATGGGTAAGCAGCTCTGAAGGGATTTGCTATGTGGAGGAGCAAGATAGTAAAAGAAAATACTAGGTGAGCATTAATCCATTTTATGCAATGGCATTAAGTCCTCTGGTAGGCAGCCTAAAGTATTATAAGAATTATTTAAATCTTTGAAATGGTTTGATATGGATGAAATGGATATTTGTTGTGCATTTCTGTTTGGAGTTTTGAATGACAGGTTTTCCAAGTTAAAATGGTTTGATCATTTTTTTATTCTATTCTTATTATTGTCAAGTATGGATTTAAATTATTCAGGACATAGGCAGCAAGATAGAAATCTGGCTCATGTTTATTTTCTAAATAATAAGGCAGGAGGATTTCTGAGTTTTTGGTGAATTTTCTTAACAAACACCTCTGTCCATATTTTTACAATAATATAGTAGGATCATGATGCTTAAATTATTTTGGAAAGCCCATAAACCTGTTGTAAATCTCTGTAGTAAAAAAAATTAAATGGATAACGAAGGATTGTACTAGAAAGTATTTATGTTTTTCTGAAACATGAATGGGTTGGAGATTTTATGAGTAAACTCATAAACAGGTGCTTAATGAATTAAGCAGAGAATTGGAGGGGGAACTTATTAAATTAATAAACCCTATGAATAAATGAAAGAAAATTAAATTCGTCATTTGGGGTTAGTCGATGATCTGCTTGCTTCAGGTGGGAGGAAGTATATGCATGGTGCAAGTGCACCCTGAGGCCTTTGTGTGTTGGAATAAATAAAACAATCTGGGTGATTCCTTCACAATGCATACTTGTGTTCATTTGACGGGGGGATTTGGACCATAAAATAAAATGGGGTATGAGATTTAAATCTCTGAGCTATATACATCTGGACAGGGATTTGAATTAAATATGTTTTAATATGATGCCTTGATTAAAAAAAACTGGGAGAAATTGGGAGAACAAAACCTGGGTTTATTTATGAAGTTATGAATAATGCATTGCTTGTTGAACATTTGTTGAATGAATGGTTGTATTCTTGAAGTTATCTGGCAATTTTTACTGATGTGCATAATTCACAAACTGCTAGATTATGCGAGTGTTATAAGTTCATAAAAAAAACTGTAAACAAGTGTATAAAATTTATTAATATTCATACCAGTGTAAACTGACCCTTTTGGTTGCTTTTGCAATCATCTGGGTGTCTCAATTAAATGGGGCAGCTCAATGAATTGCATGCAGGTAATTAAGGTTGACTTGATGGATGAAGGAAGCATTAGCTGCTAGTATAAATAAGAGAAACTTTGCTTTGTATTTGCAGATGCTTGTAGTGAATGATCTGGTTATCATTAGTAGTTAAAGTAAACTGTAAGGAGATTTTTCTGAGTGCTTGGATTAAGACAAGTATTTAGCTAAACCTTTGTTGAATGATTTGTGATGGCAAGTAATTAGTTGATGTACTTATAAATGTCTGGTCATCTTTTTTTTGGAACTGAGAAAAATGATATAACATATCAGTATGATATGTGTGCATGTTAGCCCCTGTTTTCTTTGGTTTGAGATTATTTTGTGATTTAATGATGGCAATTAAAAACGGTCAAGTATATCTGATTTCCTGAAAATAAAATGAGCTTGCAAATTTTGAATAAAATGGATTATGGATGGCCTATAATAGATATTGGTTGATGCATAATCTCTGAGAAAATGCATGACTCATATTTATGCATTTGATTTCAAAATAAAAAGGGTTTTAAAAGAAATGGACTTGGAAATATTTTTGTTTTGCGTTGAAAGCCTGAGAAAGTAAATTCTCAGAAAAACTTTGATATGGTAGAAGCAAACTTGTGATAGGAAAAACATTTGTAGAAATTTTGTTTACATAAAAGATAAGGTTTCGAAAGTGGTAAGTATGGGATCATGACCGGCCTAGATGGTTAAGGGTCAAACCCTTATAAGCCTGGAATCACTTCCCTACAAATCCATGTTGTGCAAGTGCTTCCAGTTCAAAGAAAAAGATAGAAAAACTCCAAGTTTTTGAAATACAAACTCCAAGCACACTAGTTTGCATTCCACCCTGTCTTGAAATGTAGTGAAAACTATAAGTGGTTCAACCTGGAAATAAAAATCAGTTTTGTTTGCTTAAGCCTGCAACTAAGTATTTTCAAAAGTGTCTTCACCCCAAAACTCTGTTAAACTTTTAGATTAATACTTAAACATTACTTTAGGTGATTACAGGCATATACATGTATAGGCAGGAAGTTTAGTAAATAATAAAAAAAAAATATACAAAGGTGCACTGTGTATTTCAATCACTTATGTATTGTGCTTGTTGTAAATTTCATCTCGTATAAAACAAAAGAAGCAAACATATCATCAAATATGTAGAGCTATTTTAAGGTGAATCATGAACTGATATAATTATATTGGTCAACCAGGATCTTGGGAAAAGAATCTATGAATTTTCTAAATATTCAAACTTAACATTATGGGATTTAATTATCTATTCATTTTGTAAAAAAAATCTATGTGTAAAAATTAAAGGGGTCACTACAGTTGGTATCAGAGCTATGTTTTAAAATAACATAGTAAACATTATTATATGCATATGGATGATTGAATGCATTGATTGAATTCTTGGGGTTGGATGCTTTGTATGACTGAATGAAATGTATGCTTGAGATACATGTACAGAGTACACCTAAATAAAATAAATAAACAAAGTAAAGATACTAAAAATAATAGGGGTAAATAAACTAACTTAAAAATTATATCTATAGCATTATTGTAGGACCAAGACATCAAACAGGTGCAGGACCATCATGTGAGCCACCTGTGATAAGCATGGAGGATTTTGTGAGGGCTTTTAGGGATGGAATGGCACCAAGGCAAGACAATCCTCATGAGGAGCTCTCCAAACTGCTTAAGACTTGTACCAATTTGGGAGGAAAGGATTTTGAAGGCACTGAAGGAGCTATGGGTGTTCAAATGTGGATAAGGACTATGGAGAGGGTTTTTACAGATATGCAAATCAGTGACCAAAGGAAAAGACAAATAGCTTCAAGGAAATTGAAGGGGGTTGCACTGGATTGGTGGGAGGTTGTGATAGTAGGAAGGCCAGAGAATAACATTACTTGGAATGATTTCAAGGACATGCTTGAGGCCAGATTTATCCCAGCATCTGCCAAAGCCACACTGCTTGAAGACTTTATTAGGTTAAGGCAAGGAGGCATGAGTGTAAATGAGTACACTCAGAAGTTTGAAGCATTGTCCAAATATGGAATGGTGTTGATAAGGAATGCAGAAGCAAACAATGCAAGATACATTCAAGGCTTGAACCCCAATCTATCCAGGGCAATGTTGCCGTACAAAGACAAAACCTTTGATCAAGTGATTGATCTAACTCTCTCCTTTGAGCAACATGATACCACAAGAGAGAAATTCAGGAACATGAAGCTCAATAAGAAGAGGGGAGGTCAGAACAAAGTGCAACCTTATGACTAGAGAAATGCAAGTAAAGGAGTTAAGAAAGGGGAAGGAGCAATAGCACCTGAAAGCAAGAAATTTACTCATTGTTTTAATTGTGGAAAAGCTGGACATTATAGTAACCAATGCCCTGACCCTAAAATACCTAAAGGAAGCTGCTATAAATGTGGGAAAATAGGACATTTAAAGAAGGACTGCCCAGAGACTCATAAGAAAATAGCAAGGGTAGGAGCTTTGGCAACAAACACCACTGGAAATGTTGGGCAACTTAAAGGTATAATTCTAATCAATACCCAACCAATATCAGTAGTATATGACACTGGTGCCTCACATTCACTAATATCTTTGGTAATTGTAAAGAAGTTAGCACTTGCTTGTGTTTCTATTGAATAACCCTTAACTGTATACAGCCCCATAGGGAGTCATCGTATATTAGGGATGAAGTGTATGGGTCTGAAATTAATCATGGGGGGTTATGGCTTTGATTCAGATCTATATACTTTAAATTATCCTGGTATTGGGATTATTTTGGGGGTAGATTGGTTAATGAAAAATAAAGCAATTTTAAATTTAGAAAACCTTACTATTTCTTTGGGGACAAATGAAGGCAAAAGAATTACAGTTCTAAGTGAAATAGCAAAGAACACATGTTTTAATAAAATTTGGAGTATAAACGAAATTCAAAAGGAATTAAAAATAGAGGAAATTCCAGTAGTTAATGAATACATAGATGTGTTTGGAGAGGTGAGAGGAATTCCTCAGAATAGACCAGTTGAATTCAAAATTAAGTTAATGCCAGGAACAAATCCAATCATTAAGAAGCCTTAGAGGATGGGTCCAAAAGAGTTAGTAGAATTAAAACATCAACTAGAAGAATTAGAAGAGAAAGGATTCATAAGATCAAGTAGTTCCAGTTGGGGTTCCCCAGTGCTCTTTGTTAAGAAGCATGATGGAACAATGAGGTTGTGTGTAGACTATAGGGATTTAAACAAGGTAACCATTAAAAATAAGTACCCACTGCCTAGAATAGATGATCTATTTGATCAACTGCATGGAGCTAAAATATTTTCAAGGTTAGATTTAGCCTCTGGATTTCACCAAATGAAAGTTGCAGAGGAAAGCATTGAGTACACAGCCTTTAACACAAGGTATGGCCTATATGAATTTTTAGTAATGCCATTTGGCTTGACCAATGCTCCCTCCTATTTTGTAGATTTGATGAATAGAATTTTTAGAGACTTTTTGGATAAATTTTTTCTAGTATTTATAGATGATATATTAATTTACTCAAAGACAGAAAATGATCATGTTATGCATCTACACCTAGTATTATCCAGACTTAGAGAACATGAATTAAAAGCCAAGTATTCAAAATGTACATTTTGGCAACATGAAGTAAAATTCTTAGGACACATAGTGTCACAGTAAGGGGTAAGTGTGGATCCAAGCAAAGTGATTGCAGTTCAATCATGGAGTAGACCCAGAACAGTGACTGAGGTGAGATCATTTTTGGGATTGGCAGGGTACTATAGAAGGTTCATCAAGGATTTTTCAAGAATAGCCACACCAATGACCAAGTTGACAAAGAAGAACCAACAATATGTGTGGACTGAGCAGTGTGAACAAGCTTTTGAGAAATTGAAACAAGCACTGGTGGAAGCTCCTGTCTTGCAAATCCCAGAAGCAAATAAAGGAATGGTTGTATATACTGATGCTAGTGGGTCTGGGTTAGGTGCAGTGCTTATGCAACATGGCAAGGTAGTGGCATATGCATCAAGACAGCTTAAACCCAATGAAACCAAATATGCAACTCATGATCTAGAATTAGCTGCAATAGTGTTTGCATTAAAACTTTGGAGGCATTATTTGCTTGGAGCAAAATTTGAATTATTTACAGACCATCAAGCATTGAAGTATTTATTTTCTCAAAAAGATTTGAATAAGAGACAATCAAGGTGGATGGAATTTCTAGCTGCATATGATCTAGATATTTTGTACACCCCTGGAAAAGCCAATAGGGTGGCAGATGCCTTGAGTAGGCATCAAGTTAGGTTAGCAAGTCTAATAATTGATGAATTTAAAAACCTTGTAATGCTTGGGGAGGCAGATATATATAGCAAGAATGAAAAGAATTCTAGAGAGCATGATGACATGGTAGAATATGGTACACTAGGATTGATTACAGTAAAATCTAATCTAGTGGAGAAAATTGGTGGCATGCAAGACCAAGATAAAAATTTGAAGGAGAAGAAGGAAATGTTACTTAGAAACATTGAGTTGGAAAATTTTAAAATAGATCACAAGGGGTATTTGAGGAAGAATGAGAAGTTGTGCGTACCAGACATTGTAGAATTAAAGGAAGAAATCATGAATGAGCATCACAAAACCAAGTACACCATACACCCTGGTGGTACTAAAATGTATCATGATTTAAAAAGAAGCTACTGGTGGCCAGGAATGAAACAAGCAGTGGCAAGATATGCGGCAAAGTGTTTCACCTGTCAGCAAATTAAAGCAGATCACCAAAAGCCTTCTGGCATGTTGCAACCTTTGGAGGTACCTCAGTGGAAATGGGAAAGTATTTCCATGGATTTTGTGGATGGTTTCCCTAGAACTAAGAAAGGCAATGATAGTATATGGGTAATTGTTGATAGACTAACCAAATCAGCTCACTTTGTCCCTGTCAAGTCAGATAGAAATGCAACTAGGCTTGCATAATTATTTATTAAGGAAGTGGTAAGGCTACATGGTATACCCAAGACCATTATAAGTGATAGAGACACTTTGTTCACCTCTAGATTTTGGGAAAGCTTCCAAGAAGCAGTGGGAACTCAACTATGCTTAAGCACTGCCTACCATCCTCAAAGTGATGGGCAGACAGAGATAGTAAACAAAATATTGGAGGATCTGTTGAGAGCATGTGTGCTTGACTTTGGGGGTAATTGGGAGGATCACATTCATTTGGCAAAGTTCACGTATAACAAAAGCTACCAGTCAACAATAGGAATGGCTCCCTTTGAAGCCTTGTATGGGAGACCCTGCATATCTCCTGCCTATTGGTTGGATATGGGAGAGGGTATACTACTAGGACCAGATCATGTTAAAGAAACTTCCAACATGATTGAGTTAATTAGACATAGGATGAAGACAGCACAATCAAGACAAAAGTCTTATGCAGATAAAAGGAGAAAGCCAATGGAGTTTAAGGTAGGAGAGTATGTTTTTCTGAAGGTATCACCAATGAGAAAGGTGTTCAGGTTTGGGAAATCTGGTAAGCTATCACCAAGATTTGTAGGACCATATGAAATTATGCAGAGAATTGGTGCTATGGCCTACAAACTTAAGTTACCTGAGGAGTTGAGTGGTGTGCATCCAGTGTTTCATGTTTCTCAATTGAGAAAATGGGTGCATGATGAAGGAGCAATTCTGGAGTCACCTACTCAAATTCAAATCCAAAAGAATTTGGTCTATGCAAATGAACCAGTAGGGATAATTTCCAAGGAGGAGAAAAGTTGAGGAACAAGGTGATCAAACTAGTAAAAATTCAATGGGGCTTGGACACCAATGATTGTACATGGGAGGTGGAGGACAAAATGAGGGCTAAATACCCCAATTTGTTTACTGATGGAGAGGTATGTTTAAGTAGTTTATGATGATTTTCTGAATATTCTTATGCATTGCTTGCTTTCATAAAATGTGAGTATGGGGTTATGGAATTAAAACAGACTATGGATTAGTATTTTTATTTGGAGAAATTAAAAGAAATTATGGGGACATAATTCCTTTAAGGGGGAGGGTATGTAATGACCCTAAAATAAAAAATAAAAAAAAATAAAAGATGCATCAAAACAGAAAAGCATGTTAGTAAATAAAAAGGTGCATAGGAGTTTCTGTTTGATAAAGATGCAAGGAGTTAAGGTGATCAAAAATTGGGACTTAAAACAAATATAGTTCCATGTCTAAACAATTATATAAGCACATGTATTTAATATATAGGTAAATTTTCTATTTAAATTAAAAAGCAAAATACAATGGAGTTTTATGAAGTTTCAAATGACTTATATAATCATGCTGCCAGAAAAGAAAATAAATAATCTCGTGTGTGTATAATTTTTATCACATAGATATGTAAAAAGGAGTTGCTGTTTTAAAGGGAGGAATAAAAACAATATAGTATGAATAATTTTTACACCACCTAAATATATATAACAGTGTACATGAATTGTATAAGAAAAGGAGGCTAAGTAGAAAGTGCAAAAAGATTAAAGTTTCTTTAAAAACTGAGTAGAAAATAAAATAAGCAAAGGTCACATGCATATGGCATGATTAGAATGAGATCATGGAAATAGCATGCAGTAATTAAAGTGCTGGAATCCCGAAATAACTACTAAAGGAAATCAGATGAGTGTAATTCCAATTGAGGACCATACATAAGTATGATCTGTGCATGAAAAATAAAGGGGTATCAAAGGAATTACCCATTTCCTTAAACCCTAAAATAGCTTTATAAAACCTGTACACCATCATGACCATCATCATCTTAGAAAAAAAAAGATAAAACAAAAATAAAATAGGAGAAATATGGGTGAGCAGCTCTGAAGGGATTTGTTGTGTGGAGGAGCAAGATAGTAAAAGAAAATACTACGTGAGCATCAATCCATTTTATGCAATGGCATTAAGTCCTCTGGTAGGCAGCCTAAAGTATTATAAGAATTATTCAAATCTTTGAAATGGTTTGATATGGATGAAATGGATGTTTGCTGTGCATTTCTGTTTGGAGTTTTGTATGACAGTTTTTCCAAGTTAAAATGGTTTGAGCATTTTTTTTTTATTCTATTCTTATTATTGTCAAGTATGGATTTAAATTATTTAGGACATAGGCAGCAAGATAGAAATCTAGCTCATGTTTATTTTCTAAATAATAAGGCAGGAGGATTTCTGAGTTTTTGGTGAATTTTCTTAAAAAACACCTCTGTCCATATTTTTACAATAATATAGTAGGATCATGATGCTTAAATTATTTTGGAAAGCCCACAAACCTGTTGTAAATCTTTGTAGTAAAAAAAATTAAATGGATAACGAAGGATTGTACTAGAAAGTATTTATGTTTTTCTGAAACATGAATGGGTTGGAGATTTTATGAGTAAACTCATAAACAGGTGCTTAATGAATTAAGCAGAGAATTGGAGGGGGAAGTTATTAAATTAATAAACCCTATGAATAAATGAAAGAAAATTAAATTGGTCATTTGGGGTTAGTCAATGATCTGCTTGCTTCAGGTGGGAGGAAGTATATGCATGGTGCAAGTGCACCCTGAGGCCTTTGTGTGTTGGAATAAATAAAACAATCTGGGCGATTCCTTCACAATGAATACTTGTGTTCATTTGACAGGGGGATTTAGACCATAAAATAAAATGGGGTGTGAGATTTAAATCTCTGAGCTATATACATTTGGACAGGGATAAAATTTAAATATGTTTTAATATGATGCCCTGATTAAAAAAAAAACTGGGAGAAATTGGGAGAACAAAACCTGCATTTATTTATGAAGTTAGAATAATGCATTGCTTGTTGAACATTTGTTGAATGAATGGTTGTATTCTTGAAGTTATCTGGCAATTTTTACTGATGTGCATAATTCACAAACTGCTAGATTATGCGAGTGTTATAAGTTCATAAAAAAAACCGTAAACATGTGTATAAAATTTATTAATGTTCACACCAGTGTAAACTGACCCTTTTGGTTGCTTTTGCAATCATCTGGGTGTCTCAGTTAAATGGGGCAGCTCAGTGAATTGCATGCAGGTAATTAAGGTTGACTTGATGGATGAAGGAAGCATTAGCTGCTAGTATAAATAAGAGAAACTTTGCTTTGTATTTGCAGATGCTTGTAGTGAATGATCTGGTTATCATTAGTAGTTAAAGTAAACTGTAAGGAGATTTTTCTGAGTGCTTGGATTATGACATGTATTTAGCTAAACCTTTGTTGAATGATTTCTGATGGCAAGTAATTAGTTGATGTTCTTATAAATGTCTGGTCATCTTTTTTTTTTTGGAACTGAGAAAACTGATATAACATATCAGTATGATATGTGTGCATGTTAGCCCCTGTTTTCTTTGGTTTGAGATTATTTTGTGATTTAATGATGGCAATTCAAAACGGTCAAGTATATCTGATTTCCAGAAAATAAAATGAGCTTGCAAATTTTGAATAAAATGGATTATGCATGGCCTGTAATAGATATTGGTTGATGCATAATCTCTGAGAAAATGGATGACTCATATTTATGCATTTGATTTCAAAATAAAAAGGGTTTTAAAAGAAATGGACTTGGAAATATTTTTGTTTTGTGTTGAAAGCCTGAGAAAGTAAATTCTCAGAAAAACTTTGATATGGTAGAAGCAAACTTGTGATAGGAAAAACATTTGTAGAAATTTTGTTTACATAAAAGATAAGGTTTTGAAAGTGGTAAGTATGGGATCATGACCGACCTAGATGGTTAAGGGTCAAACCCTTATAAGCTTGGAATCACTTCCCTACAAATCCATGTTGTGCAAGTGCTTCCAGTTCAAAGAAAAAGATAGAAAAACTCCAAATTTTTGAAATACAAACTCCAAGCACACTAGTTTGCATTCCAGCCTATCTTGAAATGTAGTGAAAACTATAAATGGTTCAACCTGGAAATGAAAATCAGTTTTGTTTGCTTAAGCCTGCAACTAAGTATTTTCAAAAGTGTCTTCACCCCAAAACTCTGTTAAACTTTTAGATTAATACTTAAACATTACTTTAGGTGATTACAGGCATATACATGTATAGGCAGGAAGTTTAGTAAATAATAATAAAAAAATATATACAAAGGTGCACTGTGTATTTCAATCACTTATGTATTGTGCTTGTTGTAAATTTCATCTCGTACAAAACAAAAGAAGCAAACATATCATCAAATATGTAGAGCTATTTTAAGGTGAATCGTGAACTGATATAATTATATTGGTCATCCAGGATCTTGGGAAAGGAATCTATGAATTTTCTAAATATTCAAACTTAACATTATGGGATTTAATTATATATTCATTTTGTAAAAAAAAAATCTATGTGTAAAAATTAAAGGGGTCACTACAAGCATGACATTCCCCGGTCCTTTGGGACCTTTATCCGAGGTACCTCAAATCCAACAACATCACACAATAATAAATGTATTGTGTCCATATGAGTAAGTATCTGGGCTCCATACCATGATACCACCCTTTTCCAGAAGGAAATGACACACCCTAAAGGGAGCGACCGTCATAACCTCGCCGCATCTTTCCTGTTTTGACCATTTTCGGGGAGTGAGGTCCTGATGCAGTCTCGTCCACAAAGCTACGCTTTATACAAAAGTCAAGCTTTGATCACAAATGATCAACAAATGATCATCAACACACAGCAGCATTCGGCATGCTACACTACCAAATTGGGAGTATATCACTAATAACCTTCAACTACATAACCTGTGAGCTCGTATGTCTCAAAGAAGCGTGTTAACTAAGAGAATAAATCCTCCGTCACCATAAGAAATGTATTTGAAAGAAATCTACTTTATATCTCAATGTGTAGTGTCAGACACACAACCATACAAGTCTGTTCCGGTTTGAACAGAACTGAAGGCACTTCCGAAGAAGTCCTTGCAATCCAGGTATTCACAATCCCAATCGAACTTCCCATCACTTGGGGAATATCTATACCGGAGCAACTCAATGCAGAGACAATCGATAGGTCATCCTATCGGTCTCGCAAATACCCGGTCTTCACCACCGGTCTTCAAATGCTATCCATAACGTCGAATCATCTATTCAGAATGGGTTATACGACACAAAGGTCCTCTCCCGGCTAAACCGAACAGTGAGCGCAATATTTAAAACATACGGATATTGGGGTCTCAGTTAAATCACAGCTTAAAGCCTAAAACTTTTCATTCGAATAGTTAAAACAATTTACCATTTCCAATCTTTTAAACAAAAAGATTCATTTCAAAAACCTTCAAAGGTTTAAACAATTTCCACAATTTTAATCTTTTAAACAAAAAGATTTAGTTCACAAGGTTCACCCCGTTCACAAAGATCCACTTATGGATTTCAAAACAATTACCATTTCAATTGACTCGTTAAATCTTTAAATCAAAGATTCAATTCATAGCTTTCAAAATTCGATTAACTCGTTGAATCTTTAAATCAAAGATTCAACTTATAGCTTTCAAAATTCGATTAACTCCTTGAATCTTTAAATCAAAGATTCAACTTATAGCTCTCAAAATCGTTTCCAAAGACTCATTCATAGCCTTTCAAAACAATTCCAATTCAAGTTGGATTAACTCGTCCGGTCTTTGAATCAAAGACTCGTTTTATAGCTTTCAAAATTCGATTAACTCGTTGAATCTTTAAATCAAAGATTCAACTTATAGCTTTCAAAATGTTTTCCAAAGATTCATTCATAGCCTTTCAAAACAATTCCAATTCAAGTTGGATTTACTCGTTCGGTCTTTGAATCAAAGACTCGTTTTATAGCTTTCAAAACATTTCAATTCCATTTCAAACTTGAAACCTTTTCAACACAATTTGGAAATCCTTTCTTTAAAATGAAAGCTATTATTATTTAAAAACAAGTAGTTTTCGTTTCGAAGAAATTCGATCTTATTTATACAAGTTAAATCTTTGGGTTAATTCAAATTCCCAAAAACAACACTTAAAAAATGGTTTAAAACCCATATAAACTTGTATACTGTTTAATATCATAAATACTGAATATAGAATTCAATTTCAGATATTGAATTCCAATTTAAATCAAATTATTCAAATTTCAAAACTTAATCAAGTTGTTCCAAATAAATTTCATCTTTGAAATTCCATTTCAAAAGCTTTTCACTTTAATCCCAAAACATTTCCAAAACCATTTGGATTTAAATATTCAAATTCAAAACTATTTCAAAATCCATGACTTAATCGATTTCCCCGTGAAATCCATATTTGTGTGTGTATAAGTGTGGTCCAGGGGTTTAACACAATAGTGCAACATTATTCAATCATCATAGATCAGAACACAAAAATATAGTTGATAAGCGATATAAGCTATAACGCTTATCATCCATTCACAGATAATAAACAAACGTAAATAAATGAATAAATTATACACAGATCAATCCACGGAACGAAATATCACAGATCAGATAGGACAATCAACTCAAGGCATCTCATACAATACAATTATTCAAAAGTAAGGCCAAGCATTCAAAAATCATTTATAAGTAGGATTTATTTAATTGGTTAATCCTAATTAATTCGATTTATTTCCAATTAAATTAATTACTTATGAATTAATTATCCAATTCTGATTTATTAATTAGAAATCATTTGATATAAATTAATAAATCAAACATTTTAAATTTATTATTCTTAATTAATAAATTATTCTTAATTAATCACATTAATCTAACCTCTAAACCAATTTCATGATTAATTAACCCCATAATTAAACCACTTTAAGGAATTAAATCTTTAATTTCTTACCATTAAGCGATCATCTCATACCAATAAATCATTAATTACCGATTAATCTTTATCAATAAATAAGAGAAAATATCCAATTTAAATTACAATTAGTAATTGACCCCTTAATTAAATCATTAAGTAATTAACAATTTACAATTGATTATATTAATTAGTACATCAAATAAATTATCAAAATTAATCACATTAATTTAACTACTTAATTATCTCTAGTTAATTATCTTCATTAACTAATAACATTTCCTTAATTACTTTCTCAAGAAAATTGTCTTGGATTAATTCATTATTAGTCATTTCTAATTATAAATTAAATCTAAATTATTTATTTATAAATTAAATCAATCATTCTTTAATTACTATCATTCTTTAATTACTTTTCTAAAGAAATTACTTACATTTATCGTTATTAATTAAAATTGATTAACCATTAATACTAGTTAATTAACCCAAGCATAAATTAACCATTAATTTATGAATTATAAATCAATAAGTTTCATTAATTTTAAAGAAACTTATTCTTATTAATGATTTAATTTATCACTTTCTTATGTTTGAAAACATTTATTTCAAATACTTTAGTCTTAGAAGAAATTTTAAAGAGTTGAAATCAAATCCTAAAATATTTCAAACTTATTTAAAATATTTACATTTATCACTTTCTTTCATTTCAAAATCTGAAATTAAAATTTAAACTCAAACCCAGGCTATAAAAATTTGGCTTAAACTCTCCTTTCAATTTTTCAAACTTCTATTTGACCTCAAACTTTTTAGTTTTTTTCTTAACTACTTAATGTCAAAACAAAACTTTATTTATTCAAATTCTAAGTTTACAGCTCGAACTATATCTAAACTTCTGTTTTAAAACTAAATCTGGGGTTGATATAATTTGCAATTTGCATAAATCAACTGGAATAGGTCTCTGTAAAAAAAACATAACAACAAACTGCCGAGCCCACTACGTGATTTCCTCGAGCCAAATCGAAGTCCTCTCGAGTATGCACTCGAGACAAATACCAAAAAAGACCGTGCTTCTACTCCCAACAAAAACAACGACCATTCCAGGCCAGATAATTTCTCCATGCACGTGCACGGAGCCACCGCTCGTCACTCGACGCCGCCTCAGCTACGAGCAGGTCGGCTACCACCCACTGACCAATCCCTCTACCATCTGGACTTCATCCATCATCGAGAATCGAAAATTCAAGCTCGATACCAAAACCTGGAACGCAAACAACAACCCACTCCCAAACCTGGAAGTTCATCATTCCCCAAATTCCGACCACCTAAGAGCTACCACCGTCGGCTACAGCCTCGTCTGCCTCCCCTCTACCAAACCCCAAAAGCACATGACACTCGATCCATCGTAGGCGGAGGACAAATCAAAAATATCAGACCTCACTAAAACTAGGTTTACGAAAAAGAAAACATCACCATCGCCACCACGTTCACCTGATCACCCTTCCACTATTTTTCTATGAACCACTAGCCACTCGACTACCCTCCCCGAGAAGCCCGACCTCCCTCATCGGCGTGATCACCTGAACTCGAAAAAAGAACGAAAATTCGAGCCACCTGAACTTCTTTCTCATCACACGTCTAAAAATCACAATTTAAGCTTTAAAAAACATGTTTTGGTACAAAGATTTCATTCACATACCTAAATTTGCAAATCATGAAGTTTTAAATTTGACCCATTGAAAGATGTTATCAGATTTCTTGCGTTTCTGAGCCAAAAACAGTTTGTTTGGGGTTGAATAAAATTTTAATCCCAAGTATAGGCTATAACAATCACTTCTTGTTTTAAATCCATGTCCAGAAATTAAATAGATCGGGAGACAAAGGTTTTTGAAATCAGGGACGTTGTTTTTAAACTTGAAACAGTGAGCAAATATAACTATAGCTTGCTCACAAATACTATCATCATTCACAGAGCATTCTTATATAGGTAGATACAACCATAACTATTCACAAGTGTATTCACAACAATTTCATCCTTTAACTTTTAAAAAATAAAGTTACTCACGTTGGTCTGAGAAGAAGAACAGAGCAGAGTTTGAAATGTTAACCCAGGCTTGACTTTTTTTTTACTAGCTGAAGCTCCTCTTTTGATCTCTGATTTGAATTGATTCAAGTTGTTTTTAAGTTCATGGTTTTGTTTGAGTTTTATAGATGATGATGTTTACTTCAAATTTTTCTCAGCCTTTGATGATCGAACTGAGGGGGAGAAGTTGATAAATAAGGAGAAAGTGTATAGGTATATACATATAAAAGGATAGTTGTACAGGTTGATTATTTCTTTTGTACTAGAAATGGTTTGTTAATGTTTTGGTCAGAGATGTTTTTTCTTTATTTATTTACTTAGCTGATATCCTTGGTGGCTACAAATCTTATTTTGTATGCTTGAATTAATTACTTTATGAACATATTACTTTGTTTATTCTTAACTTATGCAGATTGTCTTCCTTCCTTAGGTGGCCGAAATAATATATATGGTGTACTAAAGATTTTTGTTATTAATTTCTATGCCTTATTACTTTGTTTCTAACTTCAATATTTTGCTGTCTTGTATGTCTTCGTATACATAGATTTATATTTTCTTTGCTTGCCTAGCTTGCTTTACTTTACTCGGCTGAGATGATGTAATTGGTGCTGGCATTTATTAGGTTTGTCTTGTCTGTTTTTTTATACGCATGTTCACTTGTTTGTACATTAATACTTAGATATTTTTATTCCCTCTTTTTGCAAGCCTACATACTTATACTTGAATATATGCCTATCCTTATATTTGCAAGCTATTGAATATATTTACATTTTTCTTTTGCCTTATTATTTTGTCATATGAACACATTTCTATTTTTATCATGTTGTCTGAATTTTAACAAATTTGTTTAGTGTGTATATTTAATGTTTTATAGTTTACATAACCAAAATCTTAAGATATTTATTTTTAACTTATCTTACATTTTCATTCATTCATTATTTAGATATTTAGTTCTAAAAGAAATCGTTTTTAAAACTTAATAAAATAAACACATATCTTTTTATACGAATTTTACGAAATTCAAAGTAATTTACCAATAAATTTCACAAATTTTATTCAAAATTAATTTAATTATTTATTAAAAATAAATCAAAATGCGGGATTGTTACAGATTCCCCTCCTTAAGAAATTTCGTCCCTGAAATTTGCAGGCACGAAAACAACAAAGATAGATGAAGAATATTTCATCAAATCAAATTGAATAACTATTCTGCATTTGGCTTACCAAATCAGATTATCAACAATATGAGAACAAACTTATTTGATACTATACAGGATACTCGGGTTATCCAGATCTACAAAATATGCAGGGGCACAGGTTAGTCCGATGGATAACTAACCATTCGTAGAATATATTGGACCTCAGAGAATAGATAGACAAATGGATTCGATCTACCACAATTCTCAAACACTAGGTATGTATTCCAAACCTAATTCGGAATATCTTAAATTATATACCAACTTGTCCCTCTTCTGACTTCGATCAACACGAGAAATTATCATAGAATTTCAAATTTGGTTTTAATTGAAATCATTTTATCGATTCAACTCAAATTCATCTTCATATTCTATTAACCAATTTAACTCAATTTAAAATTTCCAGTTTATTTAAAATTTTCAATTTCAAATTTCAAATTCATATTCATTAAGGTTTAAATCAAAAACTGATAAGAAACCGATGGAATACGAAGTAAGGACTTCCAACAACGATTCGTAGAGCCTCCATCACATTGAAACCTCTTCTTGCAGCTGTCACGAAGAAATTAAAAAAATTTGAGAGCGAATCAAAGGAGATTGATAGAGAAAATTGTTTTCGCTATTGCAGGGTATTGACCATTTGTAATGGTACTCCCGTGTCCCCTATCTCGTCCTCTTCTTGCACTCATACTCACTATCAATGGATAGTAAGAGAATTTACTGAGACATTCGAATGGATATCTTAGGGATTACTCATTCTAGGGTTTACTTCACCCAATCTCTAATGAGCTACTTAATGTGTTATACTCCTGAGCTAAAGTTCAACCTTCAGCTCTGATACCACTTGTAACGATATAGATTTTTCGTGTTCGAAAATCGACATCTATACTTTACATCGTACACGAATGCCGCAGATTCGACAGTTCAAATCCGAGTCGCCGGAGCTTATAACACAATTAAGTATAACAATACAGCGGAAGAAAAAGAATAATACATTGATATACAGCATTGATACAATATCTGATACAACAGATGATACAATAGATATTAATATACATCAGAGATAAGATACAATAAAATAGCAGCGGAAAAGAAAATAGATAACACTAGCAGTGGAACAAATAACTCTAAGATAGTCTTCAAGGAAGAACTCCAGCAGCAGCTCAAACCAACATCACGATACACTAAGACAAGCAGGTCTCGTCCATATCCAAAGACTGAACTAGCTCCAGATAATCTACAAAACCTGACTATCTGAATAACCCAATTCTAGACTGCTCGTGTGGAAAATATTGAGCACCCACAGTTTAGGAAAGGAACAATAAACTCCAGGTCAGTCATGGGACTGGTGTGAGTAACAAAAACAGTTTATCTTTAAAAAACTAAAAGCAAAAGAATTTTAAAGTCAATTCGCAATGCTTTTCGAAAATGAAACTACCATAAGACCTCCCACCACACACACAATGCAAACGCAGAATTGGAGGAGATTTCTTCTTATGATAGTCAAACATGCTTGATGCGAGAGAATTTCTTTGATATTATTACTATAAGTGCAAAGTGCAGAAAACATTTCAAAAGTACAATATAAATCCTAGCCAGCATAGGTACCATTATATTATGCCTGCTATAGCTACCTCCTGAGGAGGCAGGTTATACAACTACAATCGTAAAAGGCTCGTATTGTTTTGATTGGATTTCCAACAAATGGTCAGCTAAGGAACATCCTACTGCCACATGGGATCGCCTCTGGCGGGACATCCCGAGAACCTAACCAGATCTCTGCCAACACAAGGTCGGGTTACATCTGTAAGTAGGTAAATACTACTCGAGCATGCCATCCCCCTGTCCTTCGGGACCTTTATCCGAGGTACCTCAATTCCAACAAAATCACACAGTAATAAATGTATGGTGTCCACATGAGTAAATATCTGGGCTCCATACCATGATACCACCCTTTTCCAGAAGGAAATGACACACCCTAAAGGGAGCGACCCTCATAACCTTGCCGCATCTTTCCTGTTTTGACCATTTCCGGGGAGTGAGGTCCTGATGCAGTCTCGTCCGCAAAGCTACGCTTTATACAAAAGTCATGCTTTGATCACAAATGAACATCAACACACAGCAGCACTCAGCATGCCACACTACCAAATTGGGAGTATATCACTGATAACCTTCAACTATATAACCTCTGACCTCGTACGTCTCAGAGAAGGGTGTTAACTAAGAGAATAAATCCTCCGTCATCATCAGAAATGTATTTGAAAGAAATCTGCTTTATATCTCAAAGTGCAGTGTCAGACATACAACCATACAAGTCCGTTCCGGGTTTGAAGGGAACCAAAGGCACTTCCGAAGAAGTCCTTGCAATCCGGGTATTCACAATCCCGATCGAACATCCCATCACTTAGGGAATCTCTATACTGGAGCAACTCAGTGCAGAGGCAATCGATAGGTCATCCTATGATTCTCGCAAATACCCGGTCTTCACCACCAGTCTTCAAATGCTATCCACAACGTCGAATCACCTATTCAGAATGGGTTATAAGATATAAAGGTCCTCTCCCGGCTTAAACGAATAGTTAGCGCAATATTTAAAACATATGGATATTGGGGTCTTAGTGAAATCACAGCTTAAAGCCCAAAACTTTTCATTCGAATGGTTAAAACAATTTACCATTTCCAATCTTTTAAACAAAAAGATTTATTTCAAAAACCTTCAATGGTTTAAAGAATTTCCACAATTTTAATCTTTTAAACAAAAATATTTAGTTCACAAGGTTCACCCTGTTCAAAAAGATCCATTTATGGATTTCAAAACAATTACCATTTCAATTAACTCGTTAAATCTTTAAATCAAAGATTCAACTCATAGCTTTCAAAATTCGATTAACTCGTTGAATCTTTAAATAAAAGATTCAACTTATAGCTTTCAAAATTCGATTAACTCGTTGAATCTTTAAATCAAAGATTCAACTTATAGCTTTCAAAATTCGATTAACTCGTTGAATCTTTAAATCAAAGATTCAACTTATAGCTTTCAAAATCATTTCCAAAGATTCATTCATAGCCTTTCAAAACAATTCCAATTCAAGTTGGATTAACTTGTCCGGCCTTTGAATCAAAGACTCGTTTTATAGCTTTCAAAATTCGATTAACTCGTTGAATCTTTAAATCAAAGATTCAACTTATAGCTTTCAAAATCGTTTCCAAAGATTCATTCATAGCCTTTCAAAACAATTCCAATTCAAATTGGATTTACTCGTCCGGTCTTTGAATCAAAGACTCATTTTATAGCTTTCAAAACATTTCAATTCCATTTCAAACTTGAAACCATTTCAACACAATTTGGAAATCCTTTCTTTAAAATGAAAGCTATTATTATTTGAAAACAAGTAGTTTTCGTTTCGAAGAAATTCGATCTTATTTATACAAGTTAAATCTTTGGGTTAATTCAAATTCCCAAAAACAACACTTAAAAAATGGTTTAAAACCCATATAAACTTGTATACCGTTTAATATCATAAATACTGAATATAGAATTCAATTTCAGATATTGAATTACAATTTAAATCAAATTATTCAAATTTCAAAACTTAATCAAGTTGTTCCAAATAAATTTCATCTTTGAAATTCCATTTAAAAAGCTTTTCACTTATTCCCAAAACATTTCCAAAACCATTTGGATTTAAATATTCAAATTCAAAACTATTTCAAAATCCACGACTTAATCGATTTCCCCGTGAAATCCATATTTTTGTGTGTATAATTATGGTTCAGGGGTTTAACACAATAGTGCAACATTATTCAATCATCATAGATCAGAACACAGAAATATAGTTGATAAGCGATATAAGTTATAACGCTTATCATCCATTCACAGATTCACAGATAATAAACAAATGTAAATAAATGAATAAATTATACATAGCTCAATCCACAGAAAAAAATATCACAGATCAGATAGGATAATCAATTCATGGCATCTCATACAATCAATTATTCATAAGTAAGACCAAGCATTCAAAAATCATTTATAAGTAGGATTTATTTAATTGATTAATCCTAATTAATTTGATTTATTTCCAATTAAATTAATTACTTATGAATTAATTATCCAATTCTGATTTATTAATTACAAATCATTTGATATAAATTTGTAAATCAAACATTTTAAATTTATTATTCTTAATTAATAAATTATTCTTAATTAATCACATTAATCTAACCTCTAAACCAATTTCATGATTAATTAACCCCTTAATTAAACCATTTTAAGAAATTAAATCTTTAATTTCTTACCATTGAGCGATCATCTCATACCAATAAATCATTAATTACCAATTAATCTTTATCAATAAATAAGTCAAAATATCCAATTTAAATTACAATTAGTAATTGACCTCTTAATTAAATCATTAAGTAATTAACAATATACAATTGATTATCTTAATTAGTACATCAAATAAATTATCAAAATTAATCACATTAATTTAATTACTTAATAATCTCTAGTTATTTATCTTCATTATCTAATAACATTTCCTTATTTACTTTATCAAGAAAATTATCTTGGATTAATTCATTATTAATCATTTCTAATTATAAATTAAATCTAAATTGTTTATTTATAAATTACATAAATCATTCTTTAATTACTTTTCTAAAGAAATTACTTACATTTATCATTATTAATTAAAATTGATTAACCATTAATACTCATTAATTAACCCAAACAAAAATTAACCATTCAAATAAACTTAATAATTTATGAATTATAAATCATTAAGTTTCATTAATTTTAAAGAAACTTATTCTTATTAATGATTTAATTTATCACTATCTTATGTTTGAAAACATTTATTTCAAATACTTTTGTTCTAGAAGAAATTTTAAAGAGTTGAAATCAAATCCTAAAATATTTCAAACTTATTTAAAATATTTAAAATATTTACATTCATCACTTTCTTTCATTTCAAAATCTGAAATTAAAATTTAAAGTCAAACCCAGGCTACAAAAATTTGACTTAAACTCTCCTTCCAATTTTTCAAACTTCCATTTGACCTCAAACTTTTTAATTTTTTTCTTAACCGCTTATTGTCATTAAATAAGTTTTGAATTTAAAACAAAACTTTATTTATTCAAAGTCTAAGTTTACGGCTCGAATTATATCTAAACTTCTGTTTTAAAAACTAAATCTGGGGTTGATATAATTTGCAATTTGCTTAAATCAACTGGAACAGGTCTCTGTAAAAAAAACAGAACAACAAACTGCCGAGCCCACTACGTGATTTCCTCGAGCCAAATCGAAGTGCTCTCGAGTATGCACTCGAGACAAATACCAAAAAAAGTCCCTGCTTCTACTCCCAACAAAAACTACAGCCATTCCAGGCCAGATAATTTCACCGTGCACGTACACGGAGCCACCGCTCGTCACCCGACGACGCCTCATCCACGAGCAGGTCGGCTACCTCCCACTGACCAATCCCCGTACCATCTGGACTTCGTCCATCATTGAGAATCGAAAATTCGAGCTCGATACCAAAACCTGGAACTCAAACAACAACCCAATCCCAAACTTGGAAGTTTGCCGTTCCCTAAATTCTGACCACCTGAGAGCCACCACCGTCGGCCACAGCCTCGTCTGCCTCCCCTCTTCCAAACCCCAAAAGCACATGACACTCGATCCATCGCAGGCGGAGGACAAATCAAAAATATCAGACTCCACTAAAACTAGGTTTACGAAAAAGAAAACATCATCGTCGCCACCACGTTCACCGGACCACCCTTCCACTTTTTTTCCATAAACCACTGGTCACTCGACTACCCTCCCCGAGAAGCCCGGCCTCCCTCATCGGCGTGATCACCTGAACTCGACAAAAGAATGAAAATTCGAGCCACCTGAACTACTCTCTCATCACACATCTAAAAATCACGATTTAAGCTTTAAAAATCATATTTTGGTATAAAAATTTCATTCTCATACCTAAATTTGCAGATCATGAAGTTTGAAATTTGACCCATTGAAAGATGTTATCAGATTTCTTGCGTTTCTGTGCCAAAAACAGTTTGTTTGGGGTTGAATAAAATTTTAGTCCCAAGTACAGGCTATAACAATCACTTATTATTTTAACTCCATGTCCATAAATTAAATAGATCGGGAGAGAAAGGTTTTTGAAATCATGGACGTTGTTTTTAAACTTGAAATAGTGAGCAAATATAACTACAGCTTCCTCACAGATACTATCATCATTCACGGAGCATTCATATATAGGTAGATTCGACCATAACTATTCACAAGTGTATTCGCAACAGTTTCATCCTTTAAATTTTAAAAAATAAAGTTACTCACATTGGTCTGAGAAGAAGAACAGAGCAGAGTTTGAAATGTTAACCCAGGCTTGACTTTTTTTTACTAGCTGAAGCTCCTCTTTTGATCTCTGATTTGAATTGATTCAAGTTGTTTTTAAGTTGATGTTTCTGTTTGAGTTTTATAGATGATGATGTTTACTTCAAACTTTCCTCAACCTTTGGTGATCGAACCGAAGGGGAGAAGTTGATAAATAAGGAGAAAGTTTATAGGTATATACATATAAAAGGATAGTTGTACAGGTTGATTATTTCTTTTGTACTATAAATGGTTTGTTAATGTTTTGGTTAGAGATGTTTTTTCTTGATTTATTGACTTAGCTGATATCCTTGGTGGCTACAAATCTTATTTTGTATGCTTTCATTAATTACTTTATGTACATATTACTTTGTTTATTCTTAACTTATGCAGATTGTCTTCCTTCCTTAGGTGACCGAAATAATATATATGGTGTACTAAAGAATTTTGTTATTAATTTCTGTGCCTTGTTACTTTGTTTCTAACTTCAATATTTTGCTGTCTTGTATGTCTTCATATACATAGATTTATATTTTCTTTGCTTTCCTAGCTTGCTTTACTTTACTTGTCTGAGATGATGTAATTGGTGCTGACATTTATTAGGTTTGTCTTGTTTGTTTTTTTATACACATGTTCACTTGTTTGTACATTAATACTTAGATATTTTTATTCCCTCTTTTTGCAAGCCTACGTACTTATACTTGAATATATGCTTATCCTTTCTTTTGCAAGCTATTGAATATATTTACATTTTTCTTTTGCCTTATTATTTTTTCATATGAACACATTTCTATTTTTATTATGTTGTTTGAATTTTAAAAATTTGTTTAATGTGTAAATTTAATGTTTTATAGTTTACATAACCAAAATCTTAAGATATTTATTTTTAACTTATCTTACATTTTCATTCATTCATTATTTGGATATTTAATTCTAAAAGAAATCGTTTTTAAAACTTAGCAAAATAAACACATATCTTTTTATACGAATTTTGCGAAATTCAAAGTAATTTACCAATAAATTTCACAAATTTTATTCAAAATTAATTTAATTATTTATTAAAAATAAATCAAAATCCGGGATCGTTACAGGCAACTAATAATCAATGAAAATGGTCGTGTGGAATTCAAAGTGATATGATGTGTGATATGTGAAAGGTAATCGTTACCTTAAGCCTTATTAGCCGAAAATGATCGAAACAGGGTTAGATGCGGCAAGGCTAAGTGGGTCGCTCCCATCAGGATATGATCATCCTCTTCTAGATATATTTCTTCCCGCTATGACGTTCGGGATGTAAATTAATTTGGTTTGTTTGCTATGATGGCCCTCGAAAAAGGTCGGTAATGACTGGAGGATGACATATTCGATACTACATAGTTATAGAGGTAGATCAGTCTTGTGTTGGTAGAGGAACTTTTTGATGGTTTCTCGAGGCATCCATTTAGAGGTGTACCCATCGGAAGGTAGTCCCTTCATCTGGTTATTTGTATGGAAATCCGAACTCCACAACGTACTTGCCATTTTGATTTTATTAACCATTTTGGGCTATATGCTAGAATTTAATCAACGTAACAACTTCGGTTATGATTAATATTATTTTTGCAATAGACATTATTATAATATAAGAGGATTGGATATGAAATGTTTTAGTTATCGTAAGGTAAAAAACATGTACGTGTTTATGTGTGGGTGTGTCTTACGAGATACATTTGTTTTGAAAGGAAAAGTTTGGTAATTTAATAAATTCAGTTGAGTGTATTTTCTCATGCTGGTTTACTAGACTGATCAAGATGTTTTTCCCTTTCAATGCTTGGTTTAGACCGAGTATATTTACAGGTTTAGATTTGGTGCTTTTGGAGCTTCTACAGGCGAGCTAGAGATCTTCAGTTTTTATACATGTATCTGTTTTTCTTAGCGATGTTTATTGTTCGCTTTGTGCTTAGTTGTTGTATATGATCAGCAATTGTAAGGACAAGTTATTATAACTGTCTAGGCCAATGATTAGTGATTGACTGTTGAACTCTGATTGATGTATGTATATATAGTTTCTATTTTGTAAAGATCAATGATATGATATTATATGTTTTCCACTGCGATGTGAGACTATGTATTGTTCTGTTTGGTTCTCTCTTCTCTCTTCTTTTCTTTCTCTTAACTTTCCGTCACTCTGTGCTTTTTAGGTCGGACGTGTGTGGTTTATTATCGATTTAAAGGGTATTAGATTTGTGGGTTGTCACATGGCCTGAGTTCCGGTGATGTGAGTAGGTAGGGCGAAGTGGATTTGTGGATGGGTGGTCGAAGCCCGGATTTTGAGCATAGGATTGTGTGAGTTTGTTTTTGTATCTAAGGCTAGGGTAGCAGGTCAGGTGGGTGTTTGTGATGTCGACATCATGGGTGGTCTACAGGGATGACCGGTGGCGAGTGCCGTTGTGTAACGACCCGTTAAATTAATAATATTTAATAAATTAAATTAATATAATTTCTAATTTGTTTAAGAATAAATGTAGAAATTTGGTATAGTAGTTGTAACCTAGTGTAACAATAAAATTTTATGACAATAGATTTGGATAATGTAATTTGTCACTTTTTGTTAAAAGTAAATTTTAAGAAATCAATAAATGTTGAATTGAGAATATTAATAAAAAATATTAACTAAAATGAGATTCATTAATATAAAATCAGTAGTGAAGATGTCACCTTTGGTTGTAATAAAGGTGAATGCTATTAGTGGATGTCAACACTTAATAAAATTTATTTGGAATAAAAAGAATTTAAATGCATGTTTGAATAGAGTATTAAATTGATAGATTAAGCGTAAATAATTAGAAGTTAACCCTATAAGATATGGAACTGCATGTATGAATATAATTTTGTAGAAATAGTTAATTAACAACTTATTTGTGCATACCCAATTTAATATAAATAACAAAAGGGCTAGCACTTGATGTGCCTAAGTATTAATATATTGGAACTATAATAAAATAGAGAGTTTGGTAGTAAATAGAAATAAAAAGACCGCTATTAACTAGTAAATTAATAAATGGATTCTAACAATAGGTAGTAATTAATGCGTGTATATTGGGCATTTGCGGATTACCAATTTTTCTACCTATTCATATAATTTATTTATGTAAATCTAAACCTATGGCAACATTTTGTTAATAAATGTTGGAAGTGAATTTGAATATATCAAAGGATAGCAAGTGTTTAGGTTAACCATTTATTTTATTTAGTTAAGAAGGGAAATAGATTGAAAATAAAGCTAATTTAAATTTTTTTGGTTGTTAATGGGTATAGTTAAATAAGGAGAAGTTATAGGAAATAAAACGCGCACTAATGAGATGTAATATAATTCCAAAGTTATTTATAACCACAAATAGGTTAATTACTGTATAGAAAGAGTCTAAATCAATAAATGAATTTATTAAGATTACATTTATAATTTTATAACCTTTATGCTGATTTAAGTTCAATTAATTTATTTGATTAAATAGTGCAGTAGCGTAGTTTTGTGCGGTAGTTGAAATAGCTAATTCTTTTAGGTAAAGTTAAGGCTAATTCTATGTATATATTTGACCTATTGTTGATATAGATTCTAGGAAGCAGGATCTATTAATTAAATGGAGTATTAGATTCAATAATTGCATTTATCGCATAAATAAAGAGAATATAACGGTTAAATTTGGCGTTATTGAAATTAAAAAGGAATGGGGGAATAATAATTTGAAATCATTGCAATAGATATTAATTTAAGGTTACCTTAAATAAATTAAGGTAATAAATGGAGGATAGTGTAAATATCTTTATAATACAATGATTTGTGTAGTTAGGGTAGTTTTGATTTGTCACTTAAGATGGAGGATTTTTATAAAATGTAATAAATGCAGTTTAAATTAAGGCATTGACGTTTGGGTATTTAAGAAGTGATAAACTAAAATTTATTTATTTGTTTGAAAATTTGAAATCCAATTTGTGGATTTATTGCAAATAAGTGAAATTTGTGTTTAACCATTACATCGATAGGAATAAATTAAATTTAAGGTTATATTAATAAAATTTGGACTAGAGAAATGATATGAATCGGTTTTAGAAGCCTTAAATATAAAATGGGAAGTAGACGAGATTTCACGTTACAACCATTTTTAAAAATTCTGATGTATGTAGAAATATTTATGAAATATAACGTAAACCAATGTTGAATCAAAAGAATAGAGTCAACACTTATTTATTCATTTAATGTGATATAACTACGAGTGTGATTTATTGCAAATTACATGGAAATCTAATATATAGGACATTACCTAAAAAGGAAGAGTAGATAAAATTTATGATAAACATATTTGTATGTGAAGGTTATTGATTTAAGGAGAAATTGGGCAAGTTTTATGTATTTGGGTTAAGTGCAACCTTTAATAGATAAATTTAGTGCAATTAAAAGAAATTGACATTTAATATTTCGATAACTTAAAATTTGATGGGATAAGAACATTTGAGTAATGAAGGGATGACAAATATTAGCTATGATTCTAGAAGGAATTAAATAGATAATGGGAAGATTAAAATCAGGTTCTAAGCAATAATTATTAAATAACAGAAGTTTAGGAGTAAAGTGAGATAATTGAAAATTTTAATCATTCATATAAGTCATTTGTTTATTAATATGAGTTAGCTAATAAATTTAACTTGGGCAATACCTATATATTGGAAACACATTTGTAAAGTGTAATTAATTGAATTTGGTGAATTGGGAATGAATCCAAGGTTATAGGAATTGATGTAATACTACGCAAATAAAAGGTAACTGCATAAAATCAATGTTTCGTAATAAATTGTAATTGATAATTAAGTAGGAATGGGTTTGAATTTGACAAAAAGGAAAATTTATTATTTGCTTACCCATCCATTCAATCTATTAAATTTGATCAGATCCATTTGCAATTAAACGAATTTATTTACAAGTTAGTATGTATTTAGCTGATAACTATATACCAATTAGGGCAATTGGGTATATATATTACCAGTTAAGTTATATAAGATAATGGTTGACTTAATTAAGGGAGTTTATGTAATAATTTCATTTATTTTGTAAGTGGAAATAAAACGTTAATGATAACAAGTATTCAAAATTTACCATCTATTTAGTATATTAAGTATAATTGATAATCAACTGCAGCAAGTAATAAATAATAAATACGTAACGTTAAATGAAGTAATATTTGAAATTTAATATTTAGAAACTATGTAAATACAAATGCAGATGAAATTGGGGATATTTACATATTGAAATATGAATCCAATGATAAATCAATCTAATTGACAATAAATAATGGAAAGTAAATTTAATTAAATTTTGGAAATTTAATATATATATATACAGTTATAAACCCTAGCTCCATCCTATTGTCATTTGCTGTATATTCATTTCTTCATCTCCTTCTCCTCCTCAAATGGTTGCAAAACCCAGATCTACTTCAATCCAAATTTCAATGAAAATGCAAACACTTCAGAAAAATTCCACAAAAAATTTATGTTAATGTTCTCGAGGCACGTAATCTACTGGTGCAATTCGTTTTCTGTTTTGAACATTCGTTTGACCAGAATTAATTCAAACAGTCCGTGACCATTCATCATCGTCGTCGCAAACTTCGTCGGATCGTCAAACCTTTTCTGGGTTTTGTAGAGTGGACGATGGGGATCACATCTATATGGTTTTTGTGTCGATTCAACGGTTAGATCGTCGTAGATCTTCGATTAGGGTTTCTGGAAGGGGGCCTCGTGCGTTTCTGGGAATAGAAGGAGTGACGTGGCACATATATTTGTAAGTGATGAATGTGTGTTGTTTTATTTATTTTCAATTTTGAATTCAATCATCATTTTTCGCCATAACTTTCTCATACGAAGTCGGATTCACACGAAATTTCTTTTGTTAGGATCGTAATTTAATTCTGGATTTGATGACGCTGGTTTGGACGAATTCCGAGAAGGGCAAATTTTTGGGTTTAAATCGAATTTAAATTCGATTTAAATTCAAAAGGTGAGTGTTTAAACCCACTCACAACTACTAGAAGCTTTTATGTTTGTTAAGTTAATTTTAGAAACAATTTATTTATGAGTATTTGGCATGTTTATTTCACTCATATTTGTTGAATTGCATTTATTAAATTTAACTGTTAATTTAGTTTATTTATTGCGTTTAATTGATAGTTAGAATTTATTTGTTTGCCTATAAACTGCTAGTTAACAGTTATATAGATTATTACTGAATATAAACTGTTAGATTAATAGTTGTTAAATTTAATCTGAATAAAATTGCCAGTTATTACCTGTTATATATTATCAAATATAAATGGTTATTGATTGATATTGCTTGATGATTGTGATTGGATGATGGGTGATGTTGATGGATGTTTTATTGTATATCATTAAATTGCAAATTATCATGCATATTTCCTTTCATTCGGGATTGTGGTTTGAAATGATATACAACCGCAAAAATTTTTATCTTTTAAATTGCGGATTGAAATGATAAATATCCGTATCACTAGACCATAGGATAGAAAATTATATACAGGCACCGTGCTATATATATATAACTATTTAAATGTGATTTCTATGGTTTGGATGGAATACGGTTTATAATAATCTTAAATTTTATATTGTATAAATATTATTCTTCCATATATATACATATGAAGTTGAAAATTTTGAAATTAAAAGGTGTATAAATCTCTTTATTAAAAATGGAAAAAATTTAAGAAAATGGAGTTTGATAATTTATATCATATGTTTAAATGTTAAATTTGGAAATTTTAAGATATGATATTTATAAATGGATTTTTTCCAAGATAAATTGAAATGAATATTCTAGTATAATTTGAATTGAAAAAAAATATTGGAGTTCTTATTTATTTATGGATTTTATGTGAATATTCAAGACTAAATAATAGAACATTTAATTTGGTTGAAGGAATAAATTCCAACTTTAGTTTTGAAATATTAATACTCCAAATGGATATATATATATATATATATATATATATATATATATATAAATTGAAGTGGTTTTGGAACTTGAGAGAGATAATACAAATTTTGGTTTAGACTTTAATAAGGAAATGTATTTGTAAAGCCATGAGAACTATTTTCTTTACAAAGTAACATTTAAGTTAAACCTTTTAATTCATATACCGTTGAATATCCAAACCATTCAAGTTTTAGAAGTTATGGTTTTAAATTATGATTTTCAAAATACTATGCTTTGAAAATATTTGATTTTCAGACGTTATGAAGTTAAAGCATTTTGATTTTGGAAAAGAATTATATTTGGGATAAGTGATAAAATATGGTTTTGGGTTTTGAAATGATATCGTATTCATTGTTATGAAATGGGATGTTTATTCTGATTTTTAAAGTATAACCTATTTTTAAATGACCGCGGTGTTATAATAACGATGGGTTGGCAAAGAGACCGGGATCGGATATCTGACATACTCTCTGTCGATACCGAAAACCACTTTGACTAACCGTGTACGCGGTGGAGATTCCAGAATGAAGTAGGTGGTGGCGACGTTTCCTGTAAGGTAAATATGTGGACCCGACTCCCATGAGTTGGCATAAGGTGGCTAAAACAGGATCTATTCCCAGGCCAATGAGGTCATACCTCTGATCGGACACTCCTCTTCGATATTATACTATGACTTTGGATTGATTCAGTGGCCACTTTTATTTTGATTTTGGGGAGTTTGTTCGAGGTGGGCGGTAACTGCGGCTACACGTTTCCATCAGCCTGGGTACGCAATTGGTATATCTACCCTGGCATTGCCTGTTGTGCCGTGTCACCTACCATACCGAGCCTTTACTACGAGTTATGCTTTGTACCATACCTATGGAGTGCCCTCTGACGACGCCCAGTACGGGGGAGATTACGGTACTGTATAGACTATGGGAATATACAAATGTGTTAAGGTGGAAAATGTAAAGCCTTAACGCTATTTAAAAGTAAGTTTATTTTATAAATAGACACTACTATAATAGCGCAATATACTACATAGTAAATAGTTTAACGGATCCTTAGGAGATGTAAATCCCGAACATCTCTTGAGTTACTGTACTCATATTTATTTCTGTAAATTTAACTCACATAAGATCTTTTAGTCTGACTCGAGTGTTTTTGTCTTTTCAAATTCGCTCGGGTCAGTCCGAGCGTTTCAGGATCGAAGACTTTAGCTTTGAAGGACGAAGACGAAGGAGTCGTATTATTATTATCTATAGTATTGCACCACACTCATACTGTTCCGCTGCATTGATTGTATTGGTAGGTGTAACTCTGATATTTATTGTATAAAGCAAATCAAGTGTTTGTAAACTGGTTTGAACTGTATATTTATTATTATAGTTTATCCTTCCGATGTGAGATTCTATTTTGTTTTTATTTCTTCTCTGTTTTTCTTATTTACCCCATAACAATCCGTCCTTCCGTTATGTTTTGAATTGGCACGTGTGTCGGTTTAAAGTGTGCGAAAAGGCGGGATGTTACAGTTGGCATCAGAGCTTTGGTTTAGCGATAAATCTTTGCTTTGTGGGGTTTGACTCTTTATTAATAGGGTTGTAATACCCTATGGGAGTCGCTGAGAGTATATATATGAGAGAGCGTATTTGTTAGTTTTATAAAAAGATTTTGATATTGTGTTAATCTGTTCCGCTTTGTATTTATAAATTCTGGTTGATGCATGAGACGCTATGTCATCAATAGGGATTTCTAAACACTTAATAGGACAGACCGACATAATATTTGTTTTTAATATAGGTGAATGAAATAATTTTGCCTATTATATTTTCTATATATAAAAATATTTTTATAAAGATATTTTGGTTGCTATAGTTGGGTGTTAGGTAATAAAAATATTTGTAATGAATTAAAGCTAAGTTGAATTTTAATAAATCAAATTGGAGATTTTAGAACTTAAGTCCGGGATTTTTGAAATCTTCTTTCAAAGGATTTATGAAATATAATGATTTGGTTTATAAATATTTTCTTATACAAATATTTAGTATAATTCGAAGGAATTGGTTTAAAGAGGATTTTGAAGAAAATAAGTTTGTACTTTCCACTCTGTCGCTGGAAAATAATTTCGGTGATGACGGCCGCATCATCGACTTTCATTTTCGAGTTTCGAAGGGAAAGGCCACTGTAGTAAATTCTACTGCAGATTTGTTTTGAAATTATTTAAAATTTTAATTGTTTAAAGGTAATTAGAGATATAAAAGTTGTAAGAAATTAATTATCTATTATTTTAAAGAAATTTTGGAATTTGACCCGGTATTAATTCTTGAATTTCCATTAATTAGTTGTAAAAATTTAGGTTAGTGAAATAAAAGAAGTAATCAATGAATTAAAAGAGTTGAGATTAAAGGTAAGTTGAAATTGTAATTTATAAAACAAATATGTATTAACTAAAGTAATGGAGAAAAAACTTGTAAATTTTCACTTACATTCTTAAAACATACATAACTTACCATATAATAAAAAGTTGCAAATGTTAGTAGGAAAATGTAAGGGGAAATCTTACTAGTGAAGAGTAAGGTAATAAAGGTATTCTATTAATTTGCTATTATTAATGAGGATTAATTGTGTAGACTTAAGTTAAATTGGAAATTTTACTATAAGTAAAGGTAAGTAGTATATATAGATGATAGAAACTTTAGTAAATAAATTGGAATACAAATATAATGAATTTTGTGATAAATGGAAAATGAAAATTTGTAAGAAATAAAGAAATCACTCCATAAATGAAAGAAAGAAAATCAAACCATTGAAGCATGAGATAAATGTATAATAAATAAATTTGGGTGTGGGTTTGAATTGTGTTGTTTGATTTATGTTGTTGGGTAAGAAATTTGAAGTGGTTAAATGAATAAGTATCTATCTTTGTTCCATCTAAGACTGTTGAGTAAAGGATGCACTTGATAGTTAATTTCATTTTATACAAATTTCAAGTTTGAACCCAAACAACTATTTGGTTGATGGATTAAATGGTTGCTTTGTTGTGTATGTATGTTGTTTGTAAGGTTGATGGTTGTTGAATTGTTTGGTTGATTAATGATTGAATCCACTTGAATAGTTCACTTTAAAATAAATATTTAACCTTTTAGATTATATAAGTGAATACAGGTGATGGAAGCAACTGCTACTGCTTTTGGTTCCAAAATAATAAGCGTATATTGCCCGACAAATAGGTACGTTTTCGGATTACATTTAAAGCGCTATTTTTCCGTGTTGGGATATAATATTTTGATAATATATGTAATATATTTGTATATTTTGATATTATATTTTCTCCAGAGTCTCTCCGTACAAAGGAGACCCTGCCAAAATTTTCCGTAAATTTTGGACTTAGAATTTTGTGAAAATATTTTCCCAACTTTAATAATTAAGTATAAAATAATATAATGATTATAAACAGGTATATTTTATTTAAGAAAATAAATTTAGTAAATTATTGTTATAAGTTAATATTTGGAATAAGATGTACTGTTTTATTCTTCCTTCTCCCTTCTTTTTCCTTTTCGGGGACGAAAAGTTTCGAGTGGGGGAGATTGTAACGACCCGTTAAATTAATAATATTTAATAAATTAAATTAATATAATTTCTAATTTGTTTAAGAATAAATGTAGAAATTTGGTATAGTAGTTGTAACCTAGTGTAACAATAAAATTTTATGACAATAGATTTGGATAATGTAATTTGTCACTTTTTGTTAAAAGTAAATTTTAAGAAATCAATAAATGTTGAATTGAGAATATTAATAAAAAATATTAACTAAAATGAGATTCATTAATATAAAATCAGTAGTGAAGCTGTCACCTTTGGTTGTAATAAAGGTGAATGCTATTAGTGGATGTCAACACTTAATAAAATTTATTTAGAATAAAAAGAATTTAAATGCATGTTTGAATAGAGTATTAAATTGATAGATTAAGCGTAAGTAATTAGAAGTTAACCCTATAAGATATGGAACTGGATGTATGAATATAATTTTGTAGAAATAGTTAATTAACAACTTATTTGTGCATACCCAATTTAATATAAATAACAAAAGGGCTAGCACTTGATGTGCCTAAGTATTAATATATTGGAACTATAATAAAATAGAGAGTTTGGTAGTAAATAGAAATAAAAAGACCGTTATTAACTAGTAAATTAATAAATGGATTCTAACAATAGGTAGTAATTAATGCGTGTATATTGGGAATTTGCGGATTACCAATTTTTCTACCTATTCATATAATTTATTTATGTAAATCTAAACCTATGGCAACATTTTGTTAATAAATGTTGGAAGTGAATTTGAATATATCAAAGGATAACAAGTGTTTAGGTTAACCATTTATTTTATTTAGTTAAGAAGGGAAATAAATTGAAATAAAGCTAATTTAAATTTTTTTGGTTGTTAATGGGTATAGTTAAATAAGGAGAAGTTATAGGAAATAAAACGCGCACTAATGAGATGTAATATAATTCCAAAGTTATTTATACCCACAAATAGGTTAATTACTGTATAGAAAGAGTCTAAATCAATAAATGAATTTATTAAGATTATATTTATAATTTTATAACATTTATGCTGATTTAAGTTTAATTAATTTATTTGATTAAATAGTGCAGTAGCGTAGTTTTGTGCGGTAGTTGAAATAGCTAATTCTTTTAGGTAAAGTTAAGGCTAATTCTATGTATATATTTGACCTATTGTTGATATAGATTCTAGGAAGCAGGATCTATTAATTAAATGGAGTATTAGATTCAATAATTGCATTTATCGCATAAATAAATAGAATATAACGGTTAAATTTGGCGTTATTGAAATTAAAAAGGAATGGGGGAATAACAATTTGAAATCATTGCAATAGATATTAATTTAAGGTTACCTTAAATAAATTAAGGTAATAAATGGAGGATAGTGTAAATATCTTTATGATACGATGATTTGTGTAGTTAGGGTAGTTTTGATTTGTCACTTAAGATGGAGGATTTTTATAAAATGTAATAAATGCAGTTTAAATTAGGGCATTGACGTTTGGGTATTTAAGAAGTGATAAACTAAAATTTATTTATTTACTTGAAAATTTGAAATCCAGTTTGTGGATTTATTGCAAATAAGTGAAATTTGTGTTTAACCATTACATCGATAGGAATAAATTAAATTTAAGGTTATATTAATAAAATTTGGACTAGAGAAATGATATGAATCGGTTTTATAAGCCTTAAATATAAAATGGGAAGTAGACGAGATTTCACGTTACAACCATTTTTAAAAATCCTGATGTATGTAGAAATATTTATGAAATATAATGTAAACCAATGTTGAATCAAAAGAATAGAGTCAACACTTATTTATTCATTTAATGTGATATAACTACGAGTATGATTTATTGCAAATTACATGGAAATCTAATATATAGGACATTACCTAAAAAGGAAGAGTAGATAAAATTTATGATAAACATATTTATATATGAAGGTTATTGATTTAAGGAGAAATTGGGCAAGTTTTATGTATTTGGGTTAAGTGCAACCTTTAATAGATAAATTTAGTGCAATTAAAAGAAATTGACATTTAATATTTCGATAACTTAAAATTTGATGGGATAAGAACATTTGGATAATGAAGGGATGACAAATACTAGCTATGATTCTAGAAGGAATTAAATAGATAATGGGAAGATTAAAATCAGGTTCTAAGCAATAATTATTAAATAACAGAAGTTTAGGAGTAAAGTGAGATAATTGAAAATTTTAATCATTCATATAAGTCATTTGTTTATTAATATGAGTTAGCTAATAAATTTAACTTGGGCAATACCTATATATTGGAAACACATTTGTAAAGTGTAATTAATTGAATTTGGTGAATTGGGAATGAATCCAAGGTTATAGGAATTGATGTAATACTACGCAAATAAAAGGTAACTGCATAAAATCAATGTTTCGTAATAAATTGTAATTGATAATTAAGTAGGAATGGGTTTGAATTTGACAAAAAGGAAAATTTATTATTTGCTTACCCATCTATTCAATCTATTAAATTTGATCGGATCCATTTGCAATTAAACGAATTTATTTACAAGTTAGTATGTATTTAGCTGATAACTATAAACCAATTAGGGCAATTGGGTATATATATTACCAGTTAAGTTATATAAGATAATGGTTGACTTAATTAAGGGAGTTTATGTAATAATTTTATTTATTTTGTAAGTGGAAATAAAACGTTAATGATAACAAGTATTCAAAATTTACCATCTATTTAGTATATTAAGTATAATTGATAATCAACTGCAGCAAGTAATAAATAATAAATACGTAACGTTAAATGAAGTAATATTTGAAATTTAATATTTAGAAACTATGTAAATATAAGTGCAGATGAAATTGGGGATATTTACATATTGAAATATGAATCCAATGGTAAATCAATCTAATTGACAATAAATAATGGAAAGTAAATTTAATTAAATTTTGGAAATTTAATATATATATACAGTTATAAACCCTAGCTCCATCCTATTGTCATTTGTTGTATATTCATTTCTTCATCTCCTTCTCCTCCTCAAATGGTTGCAAAACCCAGATCTACTTCAATCCAAATTTCAATGAAAATGCAAACACTTCAGAAAAATTCCACAAAAAATATGTTAATGTTCTCGAGGCACGTAATCAACTGGTGCAATTCATTTTCTGTTTTGAACATTCGTTTGACCAGAATTAATTCAAACAGTCCGTGACCATTCATCATCATCGTCGCAAACTTCGTCGGATCGTCAAACCTTTTCTGTGTTTTGTAGAGTGGACGATGGGGATCGCATCTATATGGTTTTTGTGTCGATTCAACGGTTAGATCGTCGTAGATCTTCGATTAGGGTTTCTGGAAGTGGGCCGCGTGCGTTTCTGGGAATAGAAGGAGTGACGTGGCACATATATTTGTAAGTGATGAATGTGTGTCGTTTTATTTATTTTCAATTTTGAATTCAATCATCATTTTTCGCCATAACTTTCTCATACGAAGTCGGATTCACATGAAATTCCTTTTGTTAGGATCGTAATTTAATTCCGGTTTTGATGACGCTGGTTTGGACGAATTCCGAGAAGGGCAAATTTTTGGGTTTAAATCGAATTTAAATTCGATTTAAATTCAAAAGGTGAGTGTTTAAACCCACTCACAACTACTAGAAGCTTTTATGTTTGTTAAGTTAATTTTAGAAATGAATAGAAATTTATTTATGAGTATTTGGCATGTTTATTTCACTCATATTTGTTGAATTGCATTTATTAAATTTAACTGTTAATTTAATTTATTTATTGCGTATTAATTGATAGTTAGAATTTATTTGTTTGCCTATAAACTGCTAGTTAACAGTTATATAGATTATTACTGAATATAAACTGTTAGATTAATAGTTGTTAAATTTAATCTGAATAAAATTGCCAGTTATTACCTGTTATATATTATCAAATATAAATGGTTATTGATTGATATTGCTTGATGATTGTGATTGGATGATGGGTGATGTTGATGGATGTTTTATTGTATATCATTAAATTGCAAATTATCATGCATATTTCCTTTCATTCGGGATTGTGGTTTGAAATGATATACAACCGCAAAATTTTATATCTTTTAAATTGCGGATTGAAATGATAAATATCCGTATCACTTGACCATATGATAGAAAATTATATACAGGCACCGCGGTATATATATATAACTATTTAAATGTGATTTCTATGGTTTGGATGGAATACGGTTTATAATAATCTTAAATTTTATATTGTATAAATATTATTCTTCCATATATATACATATGAAGTTGAAAATTTTGAAATTAAAAGGTGTATAAATCTCTTTATTAAAAATGGAAAAAATTTAAGAAAATGGAGTTTGATAATTTATATCATATGTTTAAATGTTAAGTTTGGAAATTTTAAGATATGATATTTATAATTGGATTTTTTCCAAGATAAATTGAAATGAATATTCTAGTATAATTTGAATTGAAAAAAAATATTGGAGTTCTTATTTATTTATGGATTTTATGTGAATATTCAAGACTAAATAATAGAACATTTAATTTGGTTGAAGGAATAAATTCCAACTTTAGTTTTGAAATATTAATACTCCAAATGGATATATATATATATATATATATATATATATATATATATATATATAAATTGAAGTGGTTTTGGAACTTGAGAGAGATAATACAAATTTTGGTTTAGACTTTAATAAAGAAATGTATTTGTAAAGCCATGAGAACTATTTTCTTTACAAAGTAACGTTTAAGTTAAACCTTTTAATTCATATACCGTTGAATATCCAAACCATTCAAGTTTTAGAAGTTATGGTTTTAAATTATGATTTTCAAAATACTATGCTTTGAAAATATTTGATTTTCAGACGTTATGAAGTTAAAGCATTTTGATTTTGGAAAAGAATTATATTTGGGATAAGTGATAAAATATGGTTTTGGGTTTTGAAATGATATCGTATTCATGGTTATGAAATGGGATGTTTATTCTGATTTTTAAAGTATAACCTATTTTTAAATGACCGCGGTGTTATAATAACGCTGGGTTGGCAAAGAGACCGGGATCGGATATCTGACATACTCTCTGTCGATACCGAAAACCACTTTGACTAACCGTGTACGCGGTGGAGATTCCAGAATGAAGTAGGTGGTGGCGACGTTTCCTGTAAGGTAAATACGTGGACCCGACTCCCGTGAGTTGGCATAAGGTGGCTAAAACAGGAGCTATTCCCAGGCCAATGAGGTCATACCTCTGATCGGACACTCCTCTTCGATATTATACTATGACTTTGGATTGATTCAGTGGCCACTTTTATTTTGATTTTGGGGAGTTTGTTCGAGGTGGGCGGTAACTGCGGCTACGCGTTTCCATCAGCCTGGGTACGCAATTTGTATATCTGCCCTGCATTGCCTTGTTGTGTCGTGTCACCTACCATACCGAGCCTTTACTACGAGTTATGTTTTGTACCATACCTATGGAGTGCCCTCTGACGACGCCCAGTACGGGGGAGATTACGGTACTGTATAGACTATGGGAATATATAAATGTGTTAAGGTGGAAAATGTAAAGCCTTAACGCTATTTAAAAGTAAGTTTATTTTATAAATAGACACTACTATAATAGCGCAATATACTACATAGTAAATATTTTAACGGATCCTTAGGAGATGTAAATCCCGAACATCTCTTGAGTTACTATACTCATATTTATTTCTGTAAATTTAACTCACATATGATCTTTTAGTCTGACTCGAGTGTTTTTTCTTTTCAAATTCGCTCGGGTCAGTCCGAGCGTTTCAGGATCGAAGACTTTAGCTTTGAAGGACGAAGACGAAGGAGTCGTATTATTATTATCTATAGTATTGCACCACACTCATACTGTTCCGCTGCATTGATTGTATTGGTAGGTGTAACTCTGATATTTATTGTATAAAGCAAATCAAGTGTTTGTAAACTGTTTTGAACTGTATATTTATTATTATAATTTATCCTTCCGATGTGAGATTCTATTTTTTTTTATTTCTTCTCTGTTTTTCTTATTTACCCCATAACAATCCGTCCTTCCGTTATGTTTTGAAATGGCACGTGTGTCGGTTTAAATTGTGCGAAAAGACGGGATGTTACACGTTGACTGGTGGTCATGTGCACATGCAGAACGTAGGTGTGTAAGGGGATTCCAGGGATGATGTTCGAAATGGCGGTGGCATTCGTGACTTTGGGCTTGGTGCAGGGATGTCCAAGAGGGAGTTGGATGATCTCCAACATGTAGCAGGTTGATTGATGCCTTGGTTTAGGTTTGGGGTTCGTGGCCTTTGATTTCAATACTGGAAGCAAGAAGAACGGGAAGGGATGGGTGGAAGAAAGGGAATGGGTTCATTTTTTTGTGAAGGAATTTTAGGCTTCGGCCCTAATAAGTAAAAAAATAAAAAGAAAAAAATAAATAAATAATAGGGAGGGTGGTTTGGCCTAGGAGGATAGAGGGAGTGTGACGATCTGCCTTTCATTCCACAGAAAGACGTATCATCATTAAGAAAGAAATAAGTAGAAAGAGAATAGATAGAAAGAAAGAAACAACAATATCAGAATCTCACAGCGTAAACGGAAAAATATAATACTTCACATAGCTATTACATAGTCATTACACATCAGAGTCATATAATTACAACATCACACTAGACAGTAGTGAAGACCTGTCTATCCATTACATTCCTAATACAACAGACAAAAGATACCAACACAACGAAAATAGACATATATAGATACGCCAAGTCTCCTGCTCCAAGTCCTTTCCGAAATTCATCAAGCCATCCTGATCACTTGGCTACTCATAAAAATTTGAGTACCCAAGAGTTTAAGAAAAATAGAATAAAACTCCGGGTCAAACATGGGTCTGGTGTGTGTAAATGGCTAAGTTCTTTAACTTGAAAAAAAAACCTTTGAAATAAAAGGCATCTCATAAGACTCTCTGCAAATAAACATGGATAAGTTTTTCCCTTACGATAACCCAAACATTTGATAGGAAATCTGGTTTTATTATAATAATGTCTAGGGTTTTCAATTAAATATTCACATAGCCGAAATTGTTACATTATTAAATTCCAGCATGCATAGGTATACAATCAAGTTCGAGATCACTTATTGGAGATTGGATTTCATACAATAGCAAGGCTATTTGGGTACCGCCCATCACAGTACGTGTTCTACATCACTGTATCGAGGATCCACCCTGATCCCTTGTAACACAAAACCGAATCTACCATTTACTAGATAGTTCGAATAAGACAACCCCGCGGTTGTGGTCAACAATCGCCCACACAACCGAATAAAGGGACCTCTTGATGGGGGAAATCTTATCCTATTTGGGTGCTACACACTTAGCCTTGCATGCACCTCCCCTGTTTTAGCCATTCCCGGTTGATGAGGCTTGAGGCAAGGATTACCTTTTTAGAACATATATCTTAGAATGCTCATCGTCCTCCATTGACGATGGTCTGATAGCATTCATCCATACAAGTTCATTCCGGGTTCGAACGAAACCGAAGGCACTATCTCTGTTACACTCGTTTTGTAATGACCCTCTGAGTTAACGATAAATTGCCCTTGCACTCTGAAACTTCATCTCGATCTTCCCTTGAGATTTCACGATCTATCATTTAACTTGGATCGATGTGGTTTTCGAATAACAAATTTGATATCCGATCCCGGACTCATCGAAATCCAAACGTTTCTTTTAAGTCTAAGTTGTTTAAATATAACAATTTAATTCAATTCAGAACTTTTTATTCATACAGCAATTCAACACAGATAAATAACACACATTTATCACAACTATATCCAAAGTATTGCATATCACAGCACATCACAGTAATATAAATATTAATCAATCCAGACATTCTATACAATCAATCATCCATAAGCAAGACTTATTAATCCCATAATTATAATTAATCTAATTAACTCAAATTAAATTAATCACTTAAGAATTATTCACCTAATCCCACTTAATTAAGTAATCACAAACCATTTTAATTAACTATCTAATTAGTTAATCATTCTTTAATTACTTTACAAATTAATTAATTAATCTTTAATTACTAATTAATTATCCTTAATTATTTATTAACTAATTCTTAATCATTGATTAATTAACCCTTAATTTCTAATTAATTAAACTTAATTACTAATTAATAAATCCTTAATTATTAATTAATAAATCCTTAATTACTAATTAATTAACTAAACCTTAATTACCAGTTAATTAATCCTTAATTATTAATTAATAAATCCTTAATTACTAATTAATAATCCTTAATATTAATTAATCAATTAATTAATTTCTCTTTAATTACTTCATTAATTTAATTAATCTTTAATTACCAAAGCCCTATTCAACTTTAAGATAAACCATTTATCTTTATCAATTACTTAATTATTACTAAAATCTTATTTAATAAATCTTGGAATTAATTATCATTAACATATAAATTAAAAACATTTTACTTTTTTAATTAACTACTTAATCCCACATTTAATTTAAGTTTAAAATAAACTTAAGAATTTAATTTAATAAATTTAAGTTAAATAAATCATACCACTTTTCTTAAAACTAAATATTTAAAAAACATTTATTATATAAAAGAAAATTGATTTAATTCAAATTTGATTTATTTATTTTAAATTTTAAAAAGTTGCTTAATTTAAATTTTAAAACTGTTATAAATATTACCCGAGTCTGACCCGGTATATACTCGAGTCCAGACCCGAGAAAATTTACTTCTTTTTTTTTTTTTTAAAAACTTAGTTTAGTTAAAAAAATTAAACCTGTTAACTTGAAAACTCTCACGCACATCTACCCGACACCATGCTCAAGCCACAACAGTGCAACCCGGAGACCTTCCTTGAGACACAGCCTTTCTTCTCCAAAACAATTACACCCAAACCTCGTGCACGTGCACCGATCATCGAAGCGATTCCGACCACCAACGCTACCTCCAGCACATCGCCGGCCATCTCCACCTTTGATTCCGACCACCCAAACTTCAAAAAAAACACTACATCGAAATCGAGCAATCCTGGAAAAACTAGAACAGAAAGCATCGACCCAAAACCACCTCGACTTGACGCCTCCGACCACCAGCACCTCCGAGACTCCGTCCATAGGTTCGCCGATGACCCACGCTTCATTTCCCCCACACCCAATTGAGTCCAATGCTCCGGTGACGCTGCAGCAACCAAATTCCCAACCTCGAACAAACCCAAAGCTTAAACCCTATTCCAATGCCATTCGGCCACCACAATGGATGATAAATCCAGCGAGCATTTTTGCCGAGACCACCGACCTCCAAGCCACCTCCAATCGCGATCTCGACCACCCCGAACTCTCCGATTACCAGAAAATGCCCAGAACACAGAATCCGTTCAACCCTCAAATTCTAACTCAAAATAACACTACAAATTTGGATTTTACTTTTAAAATTCATGAATTTTAAAGACGATTCAAATTATGTAGGTGAATCAGAGGATCATGATGATTGAATTTAACATGTTTTTAAAATTCCACTGCCTTTCTTGATTTTCCAGATAATATTCGAACCAATTTTACTTAAATATATTTTTAAAACTTAATTTATGTTTAAACTAACATAACTTGTTTGAATATTACAGCCAATAAGAGATTAAATGAGGAGATTTTGAATTTTCACTTTGTTTTAAACCCTGTGAACTAAGATTAGGGCAAACACAGACACGCGCACTTATATCACATGCATATATGCAGGAAATCACATTTGTACATAGATGCAAAGCATAATTCATATCATACATCTAGGATATTCACATGCATCATATTATTACTAACTAAAGATTTTAAGAAAAATGTTTACTCACTGTTATAAGATGAGCAGAGAAGTTTGAAACAGGAAATGCTTCGATCTTTGAATTGGAAATCTGATTAAGATGATCTTGTTTAACTGAGATGAATTTTCTTTGATTAGCTTGATTGTTTCGGTTTGAGGTAGTTGAAAGAGTTTTTGCTTTGAAAAGATTATTGTTTGATTTTAATTTTTTGGTGTTTAAGTTGTTTACAGGCTTTGTTTTCTTGAGTTTGAAAAAAATAAGATAGAAAAGAAATGAAAGAGAAGAGTATAGATGTATTTATAGCTTTGATTTATTTTTCTTTTTTAAAATAAAAGAAAATTAAAAAATTGTGACACTTGTTTAAATTCATGCTATAAACCTTACCCTTGTATTTTGCATGTGTTAATATACTTTTAATATGATTTATATAATTTTATATTTCATTTTCTATTTAGTTTAATATATTTCCTTTATTTATGTTTATAAAATCTTTTAAAGAAAATGATATAAACTAATTATATACTAATAAAATCATATATATACTATTTTTAAATCCAATTTACTTTAAAGACATTTATCTTTTGAAATTTCAAATTGTTACCCGGTTGTTTGACTATGTAACAAGAGGCTCGGCATAGATACCTCGGTCGGCACAGGCTTCGTTCAGCGCTCCTCCATTCGCTCGGGACAATGCCTCGCTCGACATGGGAGGGTCTCTCGGCATGGGAAGGTCGCTTGGCATGAAGCCTCGTTCGTAATAGAAGGGTCGATCGGCATGAAGCCTCGTTCGGCACAGAAAGGTCGCTCGGCATCAATGCCTCGTTCGGTATAGAGGGGTCACTCGGCATTAAGCCCCATTCGGCATGGAAGGGTCGATCGGCATAATGCCTCGCTTGGTATAGATGAGTCATTCGGCATAGGCCTCGCTCGACACACCTCTACTCGTTCGGCACAAGACCTCGTTCAGCATACGAGTGCAGTTCAACATGCATGGCATATGAATGCCTTTCGGCCTGGATGTGTGGCTCGGCATACGAGTGTCGTTCACCACGGAGACCTCGCTCAGCATTCTCTGGTTCGACCAACGTCACTTAGAAATTGTAGTTCGGCATCTATGGCTCATGCACAAAAGTTACTTACCACGGGACGAGTTACCTTGTTCTAGGCCCATGAGGGAGGTGCGACCCATCTTCGTCTATAAATAGAAAGCAGGGGCACAGTTAAAGGGACCTTTTTTCGAGAACACTGGGGAGACTCTACTGCATTCAATACTTATTTTATTTCAGTTAGCACTTGTATTATGTCATTATAGTATGGATTGTATCTATTTTCAATCATTTGTGAAAGCAATAAAGATCAAAACTCAAAGTGGACGTAGGCAATTACACTGAACCACTATAAATCCGGTGTTCTTGTTTTTGCATTTAATTTAGCATACAGTTCTTTGTTTTAATCTACTTTCTTCATTAATCTCTCTACACAATCTTTCTCAAGGCTGCTAATGACCAATTCTGGTGCTAGCATTTTGGTGCTTTCACTGAGAATCGAATTCTCAGGCCGTTAGGATTTGCTTTGTAGCTATTGGATTGAATAAATCCCCCGAAGGAGATCCAAGTCATTCACAGGACATCTGTTGATTCGACTCAAAGTTCCTATCAATAACTGTACTATGGGAAGACCACGTACCAGATCATCCTCTCATAACACGGACGTCAACAAGACTGCTAGCGTACAACAAATAGGACCTAGAAATCAGCAAGTTAATCCCGGCATAGGGACCGCCGGAGCCCATAGCTAGATGGAAGTTGTCACTAGGACGAAGTTCAACGACCTAATGAGAGAACTCATGGGAAGAAAATGACAACATACTGAGAAGATTCAGGTTAACGCTAACCTCATGACTCAGTTTACTCAGCAACAGCATCAGAATGCTGGAGGCGGCCCTGTTCGTTATTCTTCATCTGATAGTTCGACCTCGTCCGACGAACCTCCCAGGCGTAGACGTCGCAAAACTGAAACTACACAAGCAGGTGTTGCTGATCGATCAACTAGGGATCGCTTACATCTTTGAGACCACACCCAAGCTGGAGCAGGAAGCTTAGGAGCAGGAGCATGTGTGGAAACTGGACGCCCGGCTCACCAAGACCCTAATGAATCTGGTCCCCAAGATACATGTTTGGCAGATTGCCAACAGAGGAGACACCAACCCGAGCGGTCCCGTTGAACAGAGTCCAACCTTCCATCCTCGATACAGACCCTGGACTTATCGGCTATGATCAGACAGTTGATGAGAGAAAATCAAGGCTTCACCAATAAAGATTGGGGGATATCCAGGAGTCATACTCCATTCACGGATACTATTCTATAGGCCGAGTACCCCAGGAAGTTTAGCATGCCAACTATCCCAGCCTATGAAGGGAAGACTGATCCCAGACAGCATGTGATGAGGTATAAATGGATTCGGCTAGAGAAAATGACGCGACCAAGTGTAGATGTTTCCCAATTACTTTATCCGGAATCGCCACCATGTGGTTCACTCGATTTCCCCCAAGGTCTATATGCAGCCTTGATGAATTGGCGACGAAATTTGTAGAACAGTTCAGGATACATGCCACTCATCCCAAGGACATGATGTCCCTATCTAGTGTAATCCAGGCTCCGAGGGAGTCATTAAAAGGGTACTTGCAGAGATTTCATGTTGCGGCTACTGAAGTTAGCAACCCTAATGACCATGCAATTCTGATGGTTGTTATGCGAGGAGTGGACCCGGATTCAGAATTTGGAGATTGGTTGGCAGCGAAACCTCCAACTATGCTGGAGCATTTTTATTCAAAGGCTCATCAATTCATAAGAAGAGAGGAAGCCACATGGACGAGGCGAGATAAGGCACCAGGGCCTATTCAGAAGACTGTGAAAAGCAACATCATCGTAACACAATCTGGTGAAAACTTGGGAAAGGTTCAAGTCGAAGTCCAGAACAAGCCCGGGCAATCTAAAGGGCATGGAGGAGAAAATCCCAGAAAGAAAAGGGAAGCGGGAAAATGGAAGCCAAGGATCCCAATTTACAACGAATATACTCCTCTTAATGCATCATTGAAAAATACTTACCTATCAACCTGCAATACTTTCCAATACAGAAAGCCATGCCCAAAGGAGTCAACAGAGGAACAAAAGAGGACTGGGAAGTACTGTCGCTTCCATGAGACTTACGGGCACAATATAGAGGAGTTTAGACACCTCCACGATGCTATAGAAAAGTTGATTAGACAGAAAAAGTTGCAGGAGTTTGTCAAGAACCTACAGGAAGGTAGGTGTAACTCCCCACCCCAAGACCCACCTTAGTAAAGAGAATTAACGAGTGATTCCGTCTACTAAAGCGGAGAATAGGGCTGGTTAAGGGCGATCATCTATAACTTTGTCTTAAACATCTACTAAATACGTCGATAAATGCATTATGATTTTTCTTTTCTATCTCAATGGATCGACATACATAGTAAATGCTTAATCGAAAATTATAGGTGGCTAATGGATCTATCAGAACAAAATACAATAACTATATGTATAGCACATCACAGAACAGTAATAAACATCATATATATACATATACACTGATACATGTTTAGTACAATACAATATGAATACAATAAAGGTGGTATTCAACCACACTATATACATCGAATCAAATATAAATACATCAGAGTCAAGCGGAAAGAAATATAAACTAAACAAAAGTTCTAGGCTCATATCCAAGTAGATGCATCAAAGCAAAGTCGCATAACTGATAGCTAACCTGAAACAACTCGGTCTGACCCGAGTACAAAGTACACGGGTCAGTCTAGCTAAAATAATCAGTTAATGAGGATAGATGACAATATGAAGCATAAGATACAAAGTGATAATTATTTTCGAATGAGAAGAGGCAGTAGAAAGAATACAACTCATGACTTAAGTGAAATAATGTCACTTAAGTATACAATGACCTCAAAAGAGGTAAGTTCAATAATAATACTCAAATAATATAAACATTCGCCTCATGTCATCGGCGACATCACAAAATGTCTACATGGTTTCCATGAACCATATCTCCTCAAAAGGTGAAACATTAATATAAAATCTCGCCAAAAAGGAAAACATAAGATATTCTCAAGTAGAATGATCCAAAACTCAAATATAAAAGAATCTCCAAACTCAATTATACCTCGTCTCATCGGTATAGATGTATATAAATCTCAATCTCAACTTGCCAAAATGGCAAAACACAGAATATCCTATAAAATCCTGAAATTATCTAAACTCATAACTCAAGGAACTCGATAAGAGTTCAAAACATCCTAATTGAAATCACCATATATATAACATCTCATATAGCACTAGGCTATCAATGTAATAAAACATCCTAAAAAGGTGAAATCACAATAAAACAGAAAATTAGAAAATCCGGATTGGCCAAATCCCAATTATATTGCCGCAGCAATGCTGCATGTGCTAAACTCAGATGGCCGAAGCCTTAGACAAGGTCGCTAACACCTCCCAAAGCAGTTCGTCCTCATGAAAAGGTCGTTGACACCTCTTCAAGCCATTTTGTCAGCCCTAACAAGGTCGCTAACACCTCCCAAAGCAGTTCATCCTCATGACAAGGTCGCTGACACCTCTTCAAGCTGTTTTGTCAGCCCTAACAAGGTCGCTAACACCTTCCAAAGCAGTTCGTCCTCATGACAAGGTCGCTGACACCTCCTCAAGCTGTTTTGTCAGCCCTAACAAGGTCGCTAACACTTTCCAAAGCAGTTCGTCCTCATGACAAGGTCGCTGACACCTCTTCATGCCGTTTTGTCAACCCTAACAAGGTCGCTAACACCTTCCAAAGCAGTTCGTCCTCATGACAAGGTCGCTGACACCTCTTCAAGCAGTTCCGTTAGGTAAACATTTTGAATGTGTCACAAACTCACGGATAGAAACCCGAAAAGTGTCAACGTGTGTCCCATACCACACATTCGCACTTAGCGGTTTACTAGCCATTAGTCGATGCCACACTGGAAACATCATAAAACTTAGAAATTTATATCTCGCCTAGTCTCATTGATGAGTGACAAAGAGCCATCATACTTGTCTCATCTCATCGACAAGCATTAAATGACATCGTAACTTGTCTCATCTCATTGACAAGTGAAAACATCATGATGGTTTCTCATGAACCATAAATCTCAAAATATGAAATCATAAACTCAAGACCTGCCTTATGTCATTGGCATGTAAATAAAACATCGTGATGGTTCTCATCGATCAAACTCCTACATAGGATATCTCAAACCATAATACTTTTCAAATATTGGCCATCTTAAATAATTCCAATAGATAGGAATTATAAAACTCAAAATACACCATAAAATGGCAAAACATCTCAGAATCATTAAACTCAAATAGCTTCGATCGTACAAGTCCGAAATTAACCGAAATAGTAAACACACATGTCCCATACCACATATTTTACTAAATCGTTTAATTCTCTTTCATATATGTTCGAATAGTACAAAAGTGTATGTTTTATATTTAAAATAGTTTACTAGAGAAAACAAGCTTTTAAAACTTTTTTTCTTTCCAAAAAGATTAATAAAACCAATATTTGAAGTCCTTTATTATAGGAAATAAGTAGATTTTACATTAGAAAAATAATTTTAAAATACTATATAATAATAATTTGAAATTTTCATATATTTCAAAAATCACTTCAAAAATGGCTAGTGGAAACCGTGCTCGAAAATAAAGAAAAACAAGAAAGATAATTCAAGACCGATAACTTGAGTTCAATACGAATTCAATTCAAATTTAACCCTAAATCAATTCAAATTCTTCAAATATAGCTAGCCTATTGATAGGCATCATATCTCTCAAAACATCTCAAAACAACATCAAAATCGAATAAGAATGAGAGCAAAAATAAACTAATACAATTCTCGGGTCAATAATAGTTATTGCTGTCGTTTTGCTCTCGCAACAGCGACAAACAAACACAGTTTTTGTCAAGCAAACCTCGAAATTTCAAGAAACATAAAACATGAAACTTTTAGTACAAAGTTAAAGCTTTCCGGAACATCTAAGATTATTGAATTTGGATAAGAAATGAGAAAGTTATGATAAAAATAGTTCAGAGGTCTAAATTCAACACTGCTGTCATTTTGATCTCGGGATAGCAACGATCAAATGCAGTTTTGATCAATATAACTTCAAAATTTCAGAAACCACAAAGCATAAAACTTTTAGAAAAAATTCTTAGCTTTCCAGAACATTAAATATTATTGAATTTGGATAAAAATTGAAAAAGTTATGCTTAATTTAGTTTCAGATTCAACAACAGAGCAAATAATAGTTTTGCTCTCGGGATTACAATAGAAACACTCAAATTTTGAAATAGATAACTTCAGAATTATAAAAAACACAAAACATGAAACTTGTAGTATATGATCTAAGATTTCCAAAACATCTAATATTCTTAAATTTGGTTAAGAAACGAAAAAGTTATGCTTAATTTAGTTTTAGATTCAACAACAGAGCAAATAATAGTTTTGCTCTCGGGATTGCAATAGAAACAATCAAATTTGAAATAGATAACTTCAAATTTATGAAAAACACAAAACACAAAACTTGTTCCTTATAAATATACTTTCCAAATGAAAAAAATCATACTCAATTTCGATTTATCGTTCAAAAGTTATGGTGATTTGAAGATCAGATTTCAACAAAACAAATTGCACAGAGCAGAACTGTATACATCAGATCCAAACTAAATTTCTACCCTATAAACAATAAAATTTCAGAAAGTAATTAAAACAGAAGTTGTAGATAATGGAATGTTCTTTCAACTGCAAAAAGATTGAGCTAATTCGGGTAAATATGCACTAAGATATTGCTATTTTACAGCAGCAATTTTTTTCCACAAACAATTTTCAGCAATGCACAACAACCAACTTGAGAGCAATTCAGCATCTCATTCAATTAATTCAATAGAAACTAACAATTATTCTCATATATTAAAGCTAGCGGTGTGAGTGATTAACTCACCTTGGATTGGCAGCAAGATATTAGAAATTTTCAGCTAGAATCCATATCAAAATAAAGGCTTGGAGGCTCATATTGTTGCTTCAGCATCTATAGAAGCCATTTGAGCTACATGCAAGGAGAAATCAACCTATGGTGATTCAATTTTCACAAAATAGAAAAGAACCTTAGACAAATTCTTAGTTTTGAATTGATTACCTGAATTAATGGCTTTATTTTTGATTGTTACATCAAGAATCTGAATTAAATTAGGGGATTTAGGTTTTTGATTATGAAGAGGAGTTGGGTTCTTCCTTTCTCCTTTACTGTAAAATAAGTTATGTACGTACAGGAAGAAGAAAGCTTCCTTTCATTTTTATGTTCAGTCTAAGTGGGCTTTGGACCCAAAGTTATTTAATTATTTAGCCTATGAGAAATTAATTAGCACCAAACAAGGATAAATACTATATAACTAAGGTAAACAACACATTTTCTACAAGTTTTTTTTCTCTACAAATAATTCATGTAAATCCACTTACATGTTGAACAAAATATTGTCCGATGTATAAAAAGATAAATTTTAGTTTTAAAAATATTTTTATTATTAAAAACTCTTAATTTACACGAATAACCAATTTTACAAAATAAATGCTTAAATCATCATTTTTTTAGCTCCAATAATTTCATAAAAATTATTTTCTTGCATATAAAAATGTTATAAATCATCCTAACATTATTCTATAATTAAAACTTATATTTTAAACCAAATTATGTATTTTTATTTATATTATTATCCATACTAAATTCAAATGTTTAATTAAAATTAACAAAATTCAATGCTTGGCTATAATTTCCAAAATTATTGCATTTCATCAAATTAAATCATATAATGCTAATTTTTTTTTTACAAACTAACATAATAAAGTTTTTAAAACTTTATTTCAACATTTTATATTTATGTACAACAAATAATGTTGATTTAAATTATTTTATCTTTACTTACATCAATTAATCCCCAAACCAACATATTACCATTATTCACAATTTATTACCAGCCAAACTATCTTATATCTATTTTATTTATTCCAAATCCATTGTTTATTTGAAATAAACAATTTTAACAAATTTTATCTCTCCAATTTATTTTTAATTCACAATATTAAACAGGTAATCACTAAAACTATGGCTGTTACAGACTTCCCCCCTTACAAAAGTTGCGTCCTCGCAATTTTCTGGAAAAAGATCTGTAAACAACACAAAAGTTCAATCGACAAAGGATAAAAGACAAGCTCGAAACTCAAACCATTCATACTCTCAACGTCGAATGGTAGAGTGAAACAAGGAAAAACTCACCCGGTTAATCTAATGGCCCATCAAGTGGTTATATAGCGATTAGCAAACCATCGAATTTTCCAAGTAACTTGAAAGAATTTCGAAGATATCCCATTTTTGAAACAAAACTCAATAAGACGCTCAACAATTAATCAACCGAAAATGATTGATTTCAAAAAAAAAACTCTACGAATAGATTCAGGATCAAACTCACTTAAACCCTAACTCTAACCAATAAAGAAGATCATCAATAAGATTTTCCGCATAGATATACGGAAAGAACATCCTCACAGCAGGGTAGACACAATAGACAAGGTAGATAAATCACAAGATGGCTTCTTACAAGGCAACCAAACTCGAACAACCGCGAAAAATGCACGTCGTTGATAATAGCTCAAAGATAGAATATACTCAAGAACAAACATATAACTCAAATTATCTTTTAATCCAAGATATTTAGAATTTAAAATCTCAACATCTTTTAAATTTTAAGTCTCAATTGTCAACATTTGAAACTTTTCAACTCTTTACTATATTACTTAGTAAATAATTTAAAACTCAAATTAAAAGCCCAAAATTTCTTCTCATACTTCAAAATTAATTTCCAAAGAATTTGTAAATCCATAATAATATTCTTCAAAATAAATTAAGGGTTTAAATTCTATTATTATATAATATAGATTCTAAAATCTCAATATACACATCCAATAAAACACAACTCAAAAATAATCTCATTTATATTCTCATTTTTTTATAATTTAAAAATAAATAAATGGCCTTGCCTCGCCATTGAGTCTCTAATAAATAAATATATCTGTTGGCTGCAGAGTTGACCGAACAATCAAAACTGGCTCGCCACTCTATTACTCATCTCTAAAATTAGTGGATGCAATTACCATTAAAAAATAAATATAATATTTAATCTCAAAATATTATTTTCAAAATCTCAATCCTTAAAACACAAATCTTCGTGTCTGATTGCCTCATCATGGCATTTAGGAGATTCCTATCGATAATGTTGATCAGGCGTATCGATCAGAACTCTTAACTACTCGATGGATAACCCAACACTCTCAAATTATTTCTATGAAAGAATACTGCTCATATAAATATATTCTCAAAACATTCTTTGATTTTTAAAATATCTCAAAACTCCAATTTCTCTTTTTAAAACTCATATATATGGCTCCAAAAACTCAAACCAAAGAACATTAAGAGAATGCATCGAGATATTCCTAAAGTACGCGATTCACAAAATCAACAGAAGGGGATGGAGTGTTCATCAACTCCTACATAAGGACGAGCCACTCTCGGAAATCATCAAGACCAAAGATAAGCAATATATTTTCCTTGAAGGAAAAGAAGCATACAAACCACAAATCATTACTTCAAACAAAGTAATGCTGCAAAGGATAACACCGATTGAGTATCCGAAAAGGATAACTTAAAGAAACTGAATGATAAACTCAATCGAACTCGAACAATCTAGAAATTCACCTCATTCCTTAGTGGATATCCTTGTGGAAGGATAATCGAAGAGCTAAGAGCCAGGAATAAGGTTACCTCAACATTCGATTTCCTGATTGGATGTCAAATCCAAACTGACTCACAAAAATCAGCAAAGTCACCTTGATTGGAATTCATGATATATCATCAACATCTCGATACTCAAGAGTGAATACAGAAACTTCGGAATCATCATTAACATTCCAAAGTGATAGGAATAATAAACCAATCAAATTAGGATCCCTAAATAAATATAGGATCCTATAACAACCAAAAGAATCAGACTTAACATCAAATAAGTCAATCCATCTCAAATCAAATACATCTTAATATAGTGAGTAATAAACAAATACTCACTAAAGCAGCAACAAATAGAAAACTTGAAATGCTCACAACAAGCCAATCGTTGTGGACCCCTTAATAGGATTCACAACTCTTAAAGGAATGCAACAAGAATGCTTCAACGAAATCAATCAGCTCCATCGATACGAACTCACTCGTATCGACAAAAATAAGAATACAATAATCCTAAATAAGATTATTTATAAGATAATATGACATCAAACTCTATTATGGAATACTACGGAATACAATATACATATTCCTAGACATATTCCATCTCAACATATCCTAATACACGAAAAAGAATCAAAGCATGATTCGAAAACAAGCTCGAATAAAGGACAATGATTCACTCGTATTGTACTTCGATGTATCGTGATATACATACTGTTCTATGTTTATTCTACTTTGTTCTGACCACAGCTCTGATACCAAGCTGTAACGCCCCACCCCAAGACCCACCTTAGTAAAGAGAATTAACGAGTGATTCCGTCTACTAAAGCGGAGAATAGGGCTGGTTAAGGGCGACCATCTATAACTTTGTCTTAAACATCTACTAAATACGTCGATAAATGCATTATGATTTTTCTTTTCTATCTCAATGGATCGACGTACATAGTAAATGCTTAATCCAAAATTATAGGTGGCTAATGGATCTATCAGAACAAAATACAATAACTATATGTATAGCACATCACAGAACAGTAATAAACATCATATATATACATATACACTGATACATGTTTAGTACAATACAATATGAATACAATAAAGGTGGTATTCGACCACACTATATACATCGAATCAAATATAAATACATCAGAGTCAAGCGGAAAGAAATATAAACTAAACAAAAGTTCTAGGCTCATATCCAAGTAGATGCATCAAAGCAAAGTCGCATAACTGATAGCTAACCTGAAACAACTCGGTCTGACCCGAGTACAAAGTACACGGGTCAGTCTAGCTAAAATAATCAGTTAATGAGGATAGATGACAATATGAAGCATAAGATACAAAGTGATAATTATTTTCGAATGAGAAGAGGCAATAGAAAGAATACAACTCATGACTTAAGTGAAATAATGTCACTTAAGTATACAATGACCTCAAAAGAGGTAAGTTCAATAATAATACTCAAATAATATAAACATTCGCCTCATGTAATTGGCGACATCACAAAATGTCTACATGGTTTCCATGAACCATATTCCTCAAAAGGTGAAACATTAATATAAAATCTCGCCAAAAAGGAAAACATAAGATATTATCAAGTAGAATGATCCAAAACTCAAATATAAAAGAATCTCCAAACTCAATTATACCTCGTCTCATCGGTATAGATGTATATAAATCTCAATCTCAACTCGCCAAAATGGCAAAACACAGAATATCCTATAAAATCCTGAAATTATCTAAACTCATAACTCAAGGAACTCGATAAGAGTTCAAAACATCCTAATTGAAATCACCATATATATAACATCTCATATAGCACTAGGCTATCAATGGAATAAAACATCCTAAAAAGGTGAAATCACAATAAAACAGAAAATTAGAAAATTCGGATTGGCCAAATCCCAATTATAATGCCGCAGCAATGCTGCATGTGCTAAACTCAGATGGCCGAAGCCTTAGACAAGGTCGCTAACACCTCCCAAAGCAGTTCGTCCTCATGAAAAGGTCGTTGACACCTCTTCAAGCAATTTTGGCAGCCCTAACAAGGTCGCTAACACCTCCCAAAGCAGTTCGTCCTCATGACAAGGTCGCTGACACCTCTTCAAGCTGTTTTGTCAGCCCTAACAAGGTCGCTAACACCTTCCAAAGCAGTTCGTCCTCATGACAAGGTCGCTGACACCTCTTCAAGCTGTTTTGGCAGCCCTAACAAGGTCGCTAACACCTTCCAAAGCAGTTCGTCTTCATGACAAGGTCTCTGACACCTCTTCAAGCCGTTTTGTCAGCCCTAACAAGGTCGCTAACACCTTCCAAAGCAGTTCGTCCTCATGACAAGGTCGCTGACACCTCTTCAAGCAGTTCCGTTAGGTAAACATTGTGGATGTGTCACAAACTCACGGATAGGAACCCGAAAAGTGTTAACGTGTGTCCCATACCACACATTCGCACTTAGCGGTTTACTAGCCATTAGTCGATGCCACACTAGAAACATCATAAAACTCAGAAATTTATATCTCGCCTAGTCTCATTGACGAGTGACAAAGAGCCATCATATTTGTCTCATCTCATCGACAAGTATTAAATGACATTGTAACTTGTCTCATCTCATCGACAAGTGAAAACATCATGATGGTTTCTCATGAACCATAAATCTCAAAATATGAAATCATAAACTCAAGACCTGCCTTATGTCATTGGCATGTAAATAAAACATCGTGATGGTTCTCATCGATCAAACTCCTACATAGGATATCTCAAACCATAATACTTTTCAAATATTGGCCATCTTAAATAATTCCAATAAATAGGAATTATAAAACTCAAAATACACCATAAAATGGCAAAACATCTCAGAATCATTAAACTCAAATAGCTTCGATCGTACAAGTCCGAAATTAACCGAAATAGTAAACGCACATGTCTCATACCACATGTTTTACTAAGTCATTTAATCTCTTTCTTATACGTTCGAATAGTACAAAAGTGTGCGTTTTATATTTAAAATAGTTTACTAGAGAAAACAAGCTTTTAAAACTTTTTTTTCTTTCCAAAAAGATTAATAAAATCAATATTTGAAGTCCTTTATTATAGGAAATAAGTAGATTTTATATTAGAAAAATAATTTTAAAATACTATATAAATTTTCATATATTTCAAAAATCACTTCAAAAATGGCTAGTGGAAACCGTGCTCGAAAATAAAGAAAAACAAAAAAGATAACTCAAGACCGATAACTTGAGTTCAATACGAATTCAATTCAAATTTAACCCTAAATCAATTCAAATTCTACTTAAATTTCAATTTCAAATTCTTCAAATATAGCTAGCCAATTGATAGGCATCATAGCTGTCAAAACATCTCAAAACAACATCAAAATCGAATAAGAATGAGAGCAAAAATAAACTAATACAATTCTCGGGTCAATAATAGTTATTGCTGTCGTTTTGCTCTCGCAACAGCGACAAACAAACACAGTTTTGATCAAGCAAACCTCGAAATTTCAATAAACATAAAACATGAAACTTTTAGTACAAAGTTAAAGCTTTCCGGAACATCTAATATTATTAAATTTGGATAAGAAATGAGAAAGTTATGATAAAAATAGTTCAGAGATCTAAATTCAACACTGCTGTCATTTTGATCTCGGGATAGCAACGATCAAATGCAGTTTTGATCAATATAACTTCAAAATTTCAGAAACCACAAAACATAAAACTTTTAGAACAAATTCTTAGCTTTCCATAACATTAAAGATTATTGAATTTGGATAAAAATTGAAAAAGTTATGCTTAATTTAGTTTCAGATTCAACAACAGAGCAAATAATAGTTTTGCTCCCGGGATTACAATAGAAACACTCAAATTTGAAATAGATAACTTCATAATTATGAAAAACACAAAACATGAAACTTGTAGTATATGATCTAAGCTTTCTAAAACATCTAATATTCTTAAATTTGGTTAAGCAACGAAAGAGTTATGCTTAATTTAGTTTCAGATTCAACAACAGAGCAAATAATAGTTTTGCTCTCGGGATTGCAATAGAAACAATCAAATTTGAAATAGATAACTTCAAAAATATGAAAAACACAAAACACAAAACTTGTTCCTTATAAATATACTTTCCAAATGAAAAAAAATCATACTCAATTTCGATTTATTGTTCAAAAGTTATGGTGATTTGAAGATCAGATTTCAACAAAACAAATTGCACAGAGCAGAACTGTATACATCAGATCCAAACTAAATTTCTACCCTATAAACAATAAAATTTCAGAAAGTAATTAAAAGAGAAGTTGTAGCTAATGGAATGTTCTTTCAACTGCAAAAAGATTGAGCTAATTCGGGTAAATATGCACTAAGATATTGTTGTTTTACAGCAGCAATTTTTTTCCACAAACAATTTTCAGCAAAGCACAACAACCAACTTGAGAGCAATTCAGCATCTCATTCAATTAATTCAATAGAAACTAACAATTATTCTCATAGATTAAAGCTAGCGGTGTGAGTGATTAACTCACCTTGGATTGGCAGCAAGATATTAGAAATTTTCAGCTAGAATCCATATCAAAATAAAGGCTTGGAGGCTCATATTGTTGCTTCAGCATCTATAGAAGCCATTTGAGCTACATGCAAGGAGAAATCAACCTATGGTGATTCAATTTTCACAAAATAGAAAAGAACCTGAGACAAATTCTTAGTTTTGAATTGATTACCTGAATTAATGGCTTTATTTTTGATTGTTACATCAAGAATCTGAATTAAATTAGGGGATTTAGGTTTTTGATTATGAAGAGGAGTTGGGTTCTTCCTTTCTCCTTTACTGTAAAATAAGTTATGTACATACAGGAAGAAGAAAGCTTCCTTTCATTTTTATGTTCAGTCTAAGTGGGCTTTGGACCCAAAGTTATTTAATTATTTAGCTTATGAGAAATTAATTAGCACCAAACAAGTATAAATACTATATAACTAAAGTAAACAACACATTTTCTACAAGTTTTTTTTCTCTACAAATAATTCATGTAAATCCACTTACATGTTGAACAAAATATTGTCCGATGTATAAAAAGATAAATTTTAGTTTTAAAAATATTTTTATTATTAAAAACTCTTAATTTACACAAATAACCAATTTTACAAAATAAATGCTTAAATCACCATTTTTTTAGCTCCAATAATTTCATAAAAATTATTTTCTTGCATATAAAAATGTTATAAATCATCCTAACATTATTCTATAATTAAAACTTATTTTTTAAACCAAATTACATATTTTTATTTATATTATTATCCATACTAAATTCAAATGTTTAATTAAAATTAACAAAATTCAATGCTTGGCTATAATTTCCAAAATTATTGCATTTCATCAAATTAAATCCATATAATGCTAATTTTTTTTTTACAAACTAACATAATAAAGTTTTTAAAACTTTATTTCAACATTTTATATTTATGTACAACAAATAACATTTGATTTAAATTATTTTATCTTTACTTACATCAATTAATCCCCAAACCATTATATTACCATTATTCACAATTTATTACCAGCCAAACTATCTTATATCTATTTTATTTATTCCAAATCCATTGCTTATTTGAAATAAACAATTTTGACAAATTTTTATCTCTCCAATTTATTTTTAATTCACAATATTAAATTATAACTACCGTTATAATTTAATATTTACATGTAATCACTAAAACTATGGCTGTTACAGTAGGCAAGGAACGTCAGATCCCGGATGTGGGCCGGCTCCATGCCATGAAGAGGAACCTGCCCAAACTGTGGGTAGATTGGTCATAAACACTATAGTCGGTGGACCTCACCCTGTAGACAAGAACTGGCAGGAAATGGAGCGGTATATTAGCTCCCTAAGGCATGTAGATTTTGAGTGTTGTTCAAATACTAAGGATGGTTCCCCAACTAAGCAGGAGCGGACAATGACGGACCATATATTTTTCAGGAGAAGAGATGCTGACCAGGTGAAGGCTCATACCGTTGACCCGATGGTCATCTTCTTAACAATTGGGTCAGCATTTGTGAAGAGAATTTTGATTGATTGCGGAAGTTCTGTCAATATCATCTTCAAGAAAGCATATGACCAAATGAAGATAGAGATGAAGGATTTAAAGCCATCTAAATCTCGTATTCATGGGTTTAATGGTGCAGCAACCGATGCAGTGGGGTATGTTGAATTGCCAGTTGAACTGGGACAAGTTGAATGTAGGAGGTGAGAATCCTACCTTTTCATAGTTTTGGATGTTGATTCTCCATATAATGCTTTCTGGGTCGACCTGCCCTGACAAAGTTTAGGGCATCTTTGGCCTCGTGGAGTTTAACTTTGAAATTTCCGACAGACAAAGGAGTTGTTGTGGTGCATGGCAATCAGGCGACAGTCATGCATGTTATGTGGCTAAGATGAGAGAGGCCTAGTGGAGAGAGAAAGGAAAGGTTGTGGATAACTCCGTCCGCTTCTGAAATACTGACAATTGACAAGTAGCGCCCGAGCTCAGGCTCGAGCAACATTCTTGGATCTATAGAGACATAGATTCGAGGCATGATGATAGGGAACCCAGGGATGCAAAAGCAGCATCGGCTGAACTAACGATTGACACTCTAGTCAGCTGAGATGACCCATCGCGAGTACTTAAGATTGGATCACAACTCAACACCTTAGTGCCGAGGATCTCATTGATTTCCTCCGAGTGAATCTGGATGTTTCCACTTGGACAAATTCTGATATATGCGGGATTTCTCCTACTATTGCGAGTCATTTGTTAAATATAGACGCAAAGTACGTTCCAGTGAAACAGAAAAGGAGAGGCATGGACCTGGAGAGATCCGTTGCTCTCAGAGAGGAGGTGGACAAACTCAAAGCCAATGGGTTCTTCCGCGATGCCCTCAACCTTGAAAGGGTGTCTAACCCTGTGCTAGTGAGGAAAGAAAATGGGAAATGGAGAACTTGCAAAGATTACTCTAATTTAAAAAAATCATGATCGAAGGGTAGTTTCCCTTTACCTAGAATCGACCAGCTGGTCGACACAATGGCCGACACGAGTTACTATCATTTATGGATGCATACTCAGGATATAATCAGATCCCGATGCACATTCCAGACCAAGAACAAACCAGCTTCGTCATAGACGTTGGGGTATATTGCTATGTAGTGATGCCTTTCGGATTGAAAAACACAGGAGTAACTTATCAACATCTGGTGAATCGAATGTTTAAAAACCAGATTGGTAGAATAATGAAAGTCTATGTGGATGACATGCTCGTGAGGTCACGGCAATCAAACGACCACATTCGAGACTTAACGAAGATGTTTGATGTACTAAGAAATTATGGAATGAAAGTCAATCCTTTGAAGTGTTCCTTTGGCATTGCGTCAGGGAAGTTTTTAGGTTTCATTGTAAATGCATAGGGAATCGAAGCTCCCTCGTAGAAGATTCAAGCTATTCGAGACATACAAGTGCCCTTAACTATATAGCAGGTACAAAGCTTGAATGGAAAGGTGGCCATGCTGAGTCAATTTATATCCAGAGCCACAGATAAGAGTATTCCTTTCTTCGATGTAATAAAGACAGGAAAGAGAAATTTCGAATGGACATCCGACTGTGAGGATGCATTTCGAGCTTTGGTGAGACATTTGGAAAATCCCCTGGTGTTGTCGAAGCCTATTGACCATGAAGTGCTATATGTATACTTGGCTGTATCCCTGCATGCTATCAGTACTGCTTTGGTTCACGAGGAGGACCGAGTTCAGAAGCGGTTTACTATGTAGGTAAATGTTCAACGGGGGTAGAAAGAAATTATCCTAAGATTGAGAAACTGGCCTATTGCTTGGTGATTGTATTACGCAAGCTTCATCCGTACTTTCAGGTACACTGATTCAGTGTTTATACCAATCAACCATTGCGATAGGTACTCCAATGACTGGAAACTTCTGGAAGGATGTTAAAATGGAATATCGAGTTGAGCCAGTTTGATATTACCTGCCTACCATGAAGGGCCATACAAAGGCAAGCACTAGCAGACTTCATCACTGAATTCACCGTGTCAGACGAATCGAACAGTCATGATGTCGTAACTCCCGTTCGATGGCAGCTGCACACCGACGGGGCATCTAACAACCGTTGCTCTGGAGCTGGTATAGTTCTTGTGACTCCCAAAAATTGATCAATTTGTTACGCTTTGAAGCTCGAATTCCCAACAACAAATATCGAGGCCGAGTATGAAGCATTGATTGCTGGCTTGAAACTCTTCAGAGAACTGGTGGTGAAATCGGTTGAAATCTTTTATGACTCACAACTGGTGGTATACCAGTTGCAGGGGGCTATTAAGCGAAGGGATAGAGACTTGCCTCGTACCTTGCACGGGTTCAAGAGTTGCTAGAAAATCTAGAATATTATGAAATTTCACATGTCCCACGTGAACAATACAGAGTAGCTGATTCATTAGCAAAATTTGCGATTACTGGCAATGCATAGCAAATGGGATTTGTTCCTATCGAAACCTTACATGCTCCAAGTAAAAATATGATGGAGATAGATTTCGTGTTAGAAACGGAAATTGAGAAGAAATCATAGACGACCCCATTCAGGTAATACTTGCTACACGGGGTCTTGCCGAAAGAAAGAGCGAAAGACGACAAGTCATTTGTAAGGCTTCGTGATATGTAATGTAGAACGGAATAATGTATTGAAGGGGATTCTCGGCCCCCTTACTCCAGTGCGTTTCCCACGATGAGATAAAACGAGTCCTGAAGGAAGTCCACGAAGTAGAATGTGGTGACCAAACCGAGGGGCGGACGTTAGCAAAGAAAATCCCTCGCTATGGATATTATTGGCCAACTGTAAATCGAGATGCTGCAGACTATGTAAGGAGATGTGATAAATACCGAAAGTATGCAAAAATCCTGAGAGCTCCGCCAACGGAACTAACATAAATGATTAGTCCCTGGCCATTTGCAATGTGGGGGATCGATATAATCTGTTCTCTACCCATATCCAAAGGTGGTGCAAAATACACGATAGTTGCGGTTGATTATTTACCAAATGCCGTTAGCCACGATCACCACCAAGAAGGTCAGTAATTTCATTGTAAGAAACATTATATGCTGTTTTGGCCTCCCACGGACAATCATTACAGACTACGGAACTCAATTTAAAAGTAAAGAGTTCAAAGAATTTTGTCAAAAGTATGGCATTGAGAAAAGGTTTGCAGTAGTTGTTCATCAAAAAGCCAATGGACAAGTAGAAGTTGTGAACAAAATAATCAAGTCCATATTGAAAAAACATTTGGAAAAGGCTAGAAGCCAGTAGGTGGATGAACTTCCAACAGCACTTTAGGCTTACAGAACCACCCACAAGTCCATGACTGGCCACACTCCATTCGCCTTGGCATATGGCACATAAGCTTTTTTACTCGTGGAACTTGAAGTTCCATCACATCGGGTTACTTATTATGACCCTAAGACGAATCAGGATCATTTACTAGAATCACTAGACTTCCTTGATGAAAAGCGTGAAGAAGCTGATTTAAGGACGGCTGCATATAGGCAAAGAGTCGCTCGATATTATATTGAAAAGGTCCGACTGAGAACATTTGATACGGGCGATCTCGTTTTGAAACGAGTTTTCCTAGTCCCATCGCATATGAATCCCATATGGGAAGGTCAATACATCATTGAATGGAGGCTTGGAGAGGGAACTTTCAAGCTAGCAACCGTTGATGGTGCGACACTCCCCCGAGCATGGAGTAGCGAACATCTGCGGCATTATTATACATAGTCTTTTCCTTTTTGTATCCTTGTTGCAACTACTTTCAGTATGTTTTTATTTCGTCGATTCTTAGTTTTCGGCATGTAATAAGACAATTTAGCTTGTCTTCATTAATAAAGACTTGAAGCCATCTTTTCCATGAATTATTGATATTTCCATGTATGATAATTCTATGGCAAAAACTGGAGTTACATTATTCTGTGTGACGTACGAACGCACACGAACACTCAAAATCTCCAAGTCCCCAGAGTGTGGACGAGAGTACTCTGAGTCCCAAAGTGCAGACTAGAGTATAAACGACTCAAAAACTTTAAGTCCCCAGAGTGTGGACTGGAGTACTCTAAGTCCCCAGAGTGCGGACTAGAGTATAAACGACTCAAAATCTCTAAGTCTCCAGAGTGCGGACTGGAGTACTCTCAGTCCCCAGATTGTGGATTGGAGTATAAACGAATCAAAATCTCCAAGTCCTCAAAGTGTTGACTAGAGTACTCTCAGTCCCCAGAGTGCAGACAAGAGTATAAACGACTCAAAATATCCAAGTCCCCAGAGTGCAAACTAGAGTACTCTAAGTCCCCAGAGTGCAGACTAGAGTATAAACGACTCAAAATCTTAAAGTCCCCAGAGTGCGGACTGGAATACTCTCAGTCCCCTGAGTGTGGACTAGAGTATAAACGACTCAAAATCTCCAAGTCCCCAAAGTGCGGACTGGAGTACTCTCATTCCCTAGAGTGCGGACTAGAGTATAAACGACTCAAAATCTCCAAGTACCCAATCTGCGGACTGGAGTACTCTAAGTCACCAGAGTGCGGATTAGAGTATAAACGATTCAAAATCTCCAAGTCCCTAGAGCGTGGACTGGAGTAATCTGAGTTCCCAGAGTGCGAACTAGAGTGTAAAGGACCTGAATCTCCAAGTCCCCAGAGTGCGAACTGGAGTACTCTAAGTCCCCAGAGTGCGGACTAGAACATAAACGACTTGAAATCTCTAAGTCCCCAGAGTGCGGACTAGAGTACTCTAAGTCCCTAGAATGCGGACTATAGCATAAACGACTTAAAATCTCCAAGTCCCCAAAGTGCGGACTGGAGTACTCTAAGTTTGCAGGATGTGGACTAAAAAATATTCTAAGTACTTGAAACGTGAGATAGGGAATCTGCAATTCCAAAGAACCATCGAGTAATAAGAAAATGAATAGGGAGTTTACGTAACTCGCAAGAGTCTGGGTTTGGACCACAGTTATACAGTAAGTTGAATAATAAAAGTCGTTTGAAAGACAAAAGAACTAAATTTTATTTATTAATCCAAAATGAGGCTCTACTACTACTCCTCCAAAACTATGAGTCAAAAGTATATCTATATTGACTATGAAAATAAATAGAAATAAATACATAATCTAAGCTAACTCTCGTTGAAAGAGTGTAACAGCTACTTCTTTGATTTCTTTGGTTTCTTTTCCTCCTTCGTTTTCTCAGACGACTCCTCCACCACGCGTTTTCGCTTGGACGCTTTGCTTGACAGGGAAGTAACATTCGAGGAGGAACGAGGGACTTCTAGTGGCCTGGACCCACTAGGAAGGATGACCTTCAAAGGCATGTTCAAAGGATCATCTAGATCCACAACCCGGGGCTCGACTTTGATTTCAACTTTCTTCTTCTTTTCCTCCGCAAGTTGCTTCATCATGCTCATTCTTGAAGTGTGTCTAGAGGCGCAGATTCTCACATTATTGGCTGATTTAATTCAGAATACGGTGCAGATTCTCACATTCAATCTATCGATCAAATAAATGTACCTTCACCTGTTTTACCTTTACGATAATTTTTCGTGATTGCCCATTGTGATTCTGTCACCTTTGTACTAGGCTAAGGAACTTTGCTTTGTTGTCCGTTGTGTTTCTGAAACAGCCAAAATCCAGAGAACACCGTTGTTGTTCCTTAGCCTGCCACCATACCTACACGATGAAAGATTTTTGTGACCTATTTATAGGTCCATGATTGTTAGTGGCAGAAGCATTATGAATAAACAAACCCTTTGGAACCCAAACTTGTTTAGTCCTTTTATTCTTGTTCTAATAGACATGAAATTTGTTTGTAGAATTCTAAGGAACCCAAACTTGTATAAATTTTGTGTTCTTTTTCCTATGACTATAATTTTCAAAACGATGTCCAATTATTTCACATCTATCAAAGACACTCTTACTTATTGCATTACCATCAACTTGTGTTTTCCCAAAACCTAGTCCTTTTCTGTTGTTAGCAAAAATTTGATTTCCCAATGGCACGTTGAATGATTTTTCTCCTCTTGAAAAGTTATTCAGAGATTTCTCAAGATTTTGGACTTTGGTTTCTAGTGTTGTGTTTTCAGTGACAATTGAGGTGCATCTATTTATAAAATCCTTTTTTCTAGTGTCAATGGTTTCCATAAGATTCAAATTTTCTTTTTCAAGATTCTCAAAGTTATTCCTAAGTTTTGATAATTCTGAATCTAAAATCTTACATTTTTCACATTCTAGGTTTTGAATATTTTCAAGTTCAGTTTCTAACCTAAAATTTTCACGAGCAAGTTCTCTCCTATCAGATTTCAGTTTTTCAATTTTAGATTCAAGAGTATCAACTACTTTAGTAAGATCAAGACACGCAAAAACAAGCTCTTTATAAGTATAGTCACCTCCCTCATTAGATTCTTCTGAGCATGCTTCCGAATCTGATTTCGCCATAAGACACAAGTTAGCCTCCTCTGAGCTGCTATCCGAAACTTCCTCTCCTTCTTCATCATCCGAAGTCCCTGCAAATACCTTCTTCGTCTTTTTCTTTCCTCGGTTGTTTTTGAGAAGTGGGCATTCTCGTTTGAAGTGGCCAGGCTTATTGCAGTTATAGCACGTCAATTCACTATCGGAATTGTTAGACTCTCTTGACCTATTACCAGATGTTTTCTTCTTGCGTGGCTTTAATCTTGACCATTTTCTAAGATTTATTGACAGCCATTGCAAGCTCTTCAATTGGATCTTCTTCTTCTTCATCGCTCTCTTCTTTGCTCTTTAAGGAAATCGTCTTCTTCTTTGGTTCGGAGTTGTTGCGTTCCTCCTTTACTTTTAGCTCAAGCTCATATGTCATCAAGTTACCAATCAACTCCTCCATGCTTAGTTTACTCAAATCTTTCGATTCTTGGATTGCCGTGACTTTTGCCTCAAAGTTTATCGATAAGATTCATAGCACCTTCCTCACAAGCTCTACCTCGGTGAATACCTTCCCAAGCGCTCTAGCGTTGTATACAACAGTTGAAAAGCGTCCAAACATATCCTTTATGCTCTCGCCTTTGTCCATCACAAAGTTCTCGTATTCATTGCTGAATAGGGCTAAGCGAGATTCCTTGACTTGAGAAGTTCCTTCATGTGTCACCTCCAAAGCATGCCAAATTTCCTGTGCTATTTTACAATGAGAAATTCTATTAAATTCATTCTTATCAAGAGCACAGATCAAAGCATTCATGGCTTTAGCATTTGTAGTTTTTAATCTCTTATCGTTAGTATCCCACCTATCCTTAGGTTTAGGAATCTCAGTATTACCAACGGTTATAGTGGGAGATTTATAGCCAGTTTCAATAATAACCCAAACATCATAATCAACAGAACTAAGATATATACCCATACTAACTTTACGATAAGCATAATCATTCTCGTTAAATATGGGTGGCCTAACAATAGATTGCCCCTCAGAAAAAGCATTATTTGATGAATTCATGACTCCAGAGTTAAAGAAAAATACCGTGCTCTGATACCACTCGTAGGATCTAGATTAACCCTAGAGTGGGGGTGAATAGGATTATAGCAAATTTTCTCGATTTAAACACAGAAACAAACTGCAGAAATAAATATGTTGAAAAGTAAATCACACACAAAATTTACCCAGCTTCGGCAACCCCTGCCTACTGCTGCATTCCTATATTTCTATTAGAATTAAACAGTATCCCGCTTACAAACACTCTACTAGACTCGCAAACCCTTGCTCCCGCTCACAAACACTCTCATAGACTCGCAAACCCTGCTCCGCCTATAGAGTTTCGCAAACTCGAAAACTCTGCTCCCGCCTATAGAGTTTTGCAAACTCGCACACCCTGCTCACTGAACTAATTCTAACTAGACAATCTGACACTACCTACAACCTAGGTGGTGATTTACCAATTCTTTAACTTGAAAAAAAAACAGACTTTAAAAATAAAAGCAGGAGCAAAAATTAAAATACAACTTTGAATCCATAATTTTTGCTCAAATTAAAATTAAAAGACCCCTTTTAATAAAACCCTAAATAAAATAACTAAAGACTCTTTAATAAGAATAAATGCCGGCCCTTTTAACCCTATCCTTTTTTCTTCCTTTTGAAACAATTGCGGCCGACGTTGTATTCTTTGTTCGTTCTGAAAATAGGGCTTCGTTCCCTTTTCCTTTGCTACCGTAAACTGGCGGCCGATCCTCTTTTCCCCTAAATTAGGGTTTTGCGGCTCTCTGATGATTGATGGTTTGCTTTGCTTCTCTGTTGATCAATGGTTATTGCTTGGCTCACTTGTTCTCTGATTATCGAATTCGTTGTTGATTCGGTATGTAATTTCTCTGTTTGTTGGTTTGATTGTTTTCCTTTCACTCGATGCCTGTGATGACAATTGGGGTTTGGTACTTATATGAATTCGAATACACTTGCTTTCGTTCGTATCAATTCGATACTTTCCCAATTTGTTAATTTCCTGATGCGCACGGCTTTCCTGATTTCTGCCTTGACGCGCACGGCTTTGATTTTGTTACGTGGTCACCACGATGTTGAATTCATTTGACTTTTTCAAATTTACATACACTTGAATATCTTACTGTATACATTCGCGAATCTGCATAACTTTCGGCCATCATCATTTCTCTGTGTTCATCCCGGTGAGCTTCGTCTCTGGCCATCTTCTCTGATGATGTTGATTTTACTGTGACATTGGTTATTGATATTGATCGAACTCGATTTTATTTATCTTGATGTTCTGTAGTCTTCAAGCATCTGTGATTGCCACATCATGTGCATCACTTGTTCATTCTACTGTGCATTTATCTGGCCATTCGTGTTGGGCATTTCTATATATGATGTTTGTCACTGTTGTATTATTGATTCTGTTGCTCGGTTACTGATGCATACACGAACTACACGAACTGTTGCTCGAATTGTCACTTCATATACATATGTGTCTGTTCGAGTTCATTGCTGTATTGTTTCTAGCCTGTGCACATTGTTGCATGCATTTTCTATGCCTTGTATCACTGCATCCATTCTGGTTGGTGCAGTATTCATGTTGTTGTTGGTCTGGACATTTGGGTTTGTTGATGTTGTCTTTGTTCTTTCTGAAGCTCGAGTTGTTGTACTGATTTGAACTTCTGCAGTGCTATACTTGAGCTTCACTGTGTCACTGCATTTGGTCTGCATTTGTGAACTTTGGCTCTGGTCATTGTTGTATTACTGCTGGAGTTTTAGTTTGGATTGGGGTCTTCATTTGGTTTATTGATATTGCAGTCATTTCTTCAAATCTGCCTGTACTTCAATGCTGAGTTACTTGTGTTTCTCACCATGTTCATGTGTGTCTGCCATTCCATGAATTTCTTGTATCAGTTCTCGACCACACTGTTTCCATAGCTGGACTTTGACTTGGTCTTTGTTGTAGTTGCTGTAATCTTTATTATTGTGGCCTGGTCTGGTGCATACACTTCATGTTGACATTTGCTATGCTTTGACACAGATGCTTCACTTGTTCATATTGTTGAGTTGTTTCATTGACATTGATACATGTAGTTGTATACTTGTGTACATCCTTTGTCTCTGATATTTTGTACATTGTTTCTCGGCATTGCATACTTCTGTTGAGTTCATTCAATTCATTGATCCTTGAACACGCTGTATTGAGTCATTTCCACACTTGAGCATTGAGCCTTGCTGTCATGTGTCTCACTTCATTGATCCCTGTACATGTTGGCACTGGATTTTGCTGTTATATCACTTCGAACTTGATATTGTGGTATCGTGTAGCTGTTGGTTTGACTTTGTATTCTGGTCAGTGGTGCACTGAGCCTTGTACTTGGTCTCTGATCTGGTTCTTGATCATTTCATGTTGATTTTTGAAATTTCACTTGAGTTGAATCCAGTTTCAAAAACTCAGGTTTGACCTTGTGCTCGTGTCGTGATTTTAAATATATTGCATGTGAGTTGAACCCGGCTTTTCATTTGGGTTTGACCTGTGCTCACCTGTCCCTGTAGCATTATCAAGTGTATATTGATGTGCACGGCCTTGTGGCATGTACTGTGATACACTGTGCATGTCACATTGTTCGTGTATGATGAATTCAAGTGTGAATGATGACGAACAACCCAAATAACTGAGGCAAATCATATTTTCAAAAATCATATTTTATTTTATATTGCAAAAATATTTCTTTTTCAATTTTACTGCGTTAGTGAATATTTTTGCAGATTGCTCAGATGCTGGATTCAAACTGGAATGCTGTTGAAGACAAAATACGAGTGCGAGGATATGTAGTGAGGTCATTAATGTAAACTGAATTGTGATGTAATTGTGAAGTAATCAAAAATGTATATGTATAGTGAGAGCTTGAATTTGTACTATTCAAGATTGTTATAGATATTTGTTTGAATAAAATTTCTGTTTGAATTCAAATTCTATGTAATTTATTTTATTCAACAAATATTTATTTAATCTATGAAAAACAAAATAGTGCATTACCAAATACATCTAAATGAATATATATGTTTATTATCATCAAACAAAAACATATAAGCGCATATTCATACATGAGGTAGTTGAAAGAGTTGTTGCTTTGAAAAGATTTTTGTTTGATTTTAATTTTTTGGTGTTTAAGTTGTTTACAGGTTTTGTTTTCTTGAGTTTGAAAAAAATGATGATAAAAATGAAAGGAAAGAAAAGAGTATATATATATATTTATAGCCTTGATTTATGATTTTTTTTAAATAAAAAAAATAAAAAAATTTGTGACACTTGTTTAAATACATGCTATAAACCTTACACTTGTATTTTGCATGTGTTAATACAATTTTAATATGTTTTATATAATTTTATATTTCATTTTCTATTTAGTTTAATATATTTCCTTTATTTATGTTTATAAAATCTTTTAAAGAAAATGATGTAAACTAATTATATACTAATAAAATCATATATATATATATATATTATTTTTAAATCCAATTTATTTTTTAGATATTTATCTTTTGAAATTTCAAATTCAAATTCAAATTCTATTTAAAATCTACTCACAAATATATACATATTTAAACAACACATATATTACTTGCCTTAAACTGATAATTTTGCACATTTTTAAATAATTTATAAAAGAAGATTATCACATTATTTATTTGCCTGAAATTTCCGGGATATCACAGGGAGGGTTTTAAAAAATATACAAGTTGAATTATATTTATATGTTTGCAAATTTAAACATGTCATAACTCCTTCATATGAATCACCTTTCACACAAGACTCATTATGATGGATTCGTGTCAATGAACACTACATCGTCGTGAAATCTATTGTCAAGTCTAAGTAAGTTGTAAATTTTAGCAAATTTAAATAGACACTTTTAATCACCGGTTTAAAATAAATAACGTCGTTTAAAACTATATGACCGGTCTATTGAAGTAATTTTCCCCAGTTAAAAACAATGGCGAGTTAATTTAATTTACATACGATCTCTTTGACATCTGTTTAGTGGAATAAAACATCGTTCCACTAATTGTATTAAATTGGACCATTTATAGTAGAATAAAACACCATTCTGCAATAAATTCTAAATATAACAGTTTCTGGACATTTACTAGATGAAATAAACCCCTATGTTGCTATTATATTTGTACGGACATCTATTGGTTATCTTGATAATTCTATTGGGCAATATGATGTTTAATTAATGTTAAAAGCATAATTGATGAGAATATCTATATCTATTATTCTGGACTATTGTGAAATTGAATGGTAAATTGATTAAGTACCATTGGGGTTATTAAGCTTTTTTTCCAACTTGGAAGTTGACTTTAGGACCAAAATTGTTTAGAAGATGATTATTATTTATTAATGATAATTTAAAGTTAATTAGTAAATATTTTGATAATGATTTAAAGTAATAAATTTATTATTCTTAAAAATTATTTAAAAGAAAGTGTTGATTACTGTTTTAAAGTTATTAGTTATTAAATTATTTAAGGTAAATTAATTATTAAGTAAAGTTATTTTATTGGGATTGTTTAAAGTTAATTATTGCTTAAGGATTAATTAGTATAAAAGTATATTTATTCCGAATATAAATTTATTAAATATTGATAATGTTTTAAAAATAATAATGTATTATATAGTAAACTTTTATAAATAAGTATTTTACTTAATTAGAACTTGGTTGAAAACCTTATAAGCATTATTTTGAAAATTTTTAAATAAAGTTTTTGGAAAATAATGGTGTACTTTCATGCCGTGATCGGAGGCAGTGAGTGCCCGGAGTTAAGTTTTGGATTTCTCTAGGATAGAGACGTAACCATTAAGCTGTGAATCCCTGGTTGATACCGCAGTGGTGCTTTTTCAATTAATTTAGAATGGGTTTTCAAATATTTGAAGTGAATGGTTTTGTGAATATTCTTATCCATTGAGATAAACATATGCTGTTTTGATTAAGTAACTTTAGTTTATTGAAATTTAAATTAAATAAGGCTTAATGTTTCAATGGGAAATGAAACGTTTGGTTGGATGGTTGTATATTTGATAGTTAAATAACCGACTATCAATTCTGGACCCAAAAGCACAACTTTGGAAATATCTAGAAGAAACACGTGAACTATGTGGTAAAGTTACCGTTCGAGGTGCTAATACTGTATGTATAAACTCATTTCGTTCTTCTAGGGCGATGATAAGGAAACTACACACTAACGGTTAGGAGGTGATCTTCGATCTTATTTTCTTCAATGTGTTTCCTAGAGAACCGGGGCTGAGTTTACCAAAAAATATTGAACGTTATTTCGAAGAGACCTGGATCGGATAATTTACCGAAAACCACTTCGATCCGACGAGTACATTTTCGCAAGGAAAAAAAGGGCATGGGGTCAAAGATGGAGTATTGAAATGTAAGGGCTAATCGCTACTAAACCTGCGGGTGACTCTAAAATGGATATAGTAGGAATAGTGCATTCGGTTCCATTCGGACCCAGAACGAACTTTTATAGACGAATGCTATCAGTACATTATCATTGGAGGACAACGAGCATTCTAAGTAAAAATTCCTTTAAAAGGAAATCGTAGCCTCTACCCTCATCAATCGAGAATGACTGAAAAGCATGGGAGATGAAGCAAGGCTAAGTGGGTCGCATTCGAGTATGATATGTTTATCACTTTTCTAGGTACCCTCGAATATTATTTTATTACTACAATACATGGAAGGAGCTTGGAAAAAGGTGGGAACACCCGGGGTGATAGCATATTCGGTTTATCTAGGTTAGTGGTAGTCCGGTTTTGTGTTGCAAGGGATCCCGCCGTGGTCCTCGGTACATTGTTCTAGACATGTACAGTGATAGGTAATACCTCAGTACCTAGTCATTCATATGGAATCCATTCTCCAATAAGCGCCGTGCGGTTTTGATTATGCCCAACTATGCTGAAATGTGAGATGCAAGCATTTCAGCTATTTGAATAAGTATTTGTACTTAGACACTATTATAATATCATTGGACTTTCTATAAAAAGTGTTTCGGTTATCGTAAGGGAAAACCCGTCGTGTTTAGGTATGGCGTCGTCTTACCGGATACCTTTGATTTTAAAAGGATTTTGGAAATTTATTATGAATAAAGTTCCTTGTGATTTAAATTCTCACGCTGGTTTTACCAGACTGACCAAGGCAAGGTTTTTCCTATATGCTACGGTCAGACCAAGCATATTTCCAGGTTTAGCTGGAAGGAGTGGAGCTTCAAGAGGAGTTGGAGGCCCAGAGACGTATTCACGTAGATGATCATATTCCGTTGCATTTGGTTGTGTTTATCAGCAAATTGTAAGGACAAGGTGTTATAGTTGTCCATGCTGAATAGGTTAGTATACTCTGATTATTATCCGCAATGTAAATGTTACGGTTTGTTTTATGTAAATGTTTATTCTGTATTATTGATTATTCGTTTCCACCATGAGATTTTGTGTTGTTCTATTTTCTTTCTATCTTCATTCTACCTTCTTTTCTAACTATCCACTTTTCTGTTCAAATTGGACTAAACAAGTATGGTAAAGTGCCATTTCGAACTGTACGAAAAGAGTGGGTCGTGACAAATTATATGGCTATTACAAGGCTTATAGCTGACAATTATATCCCTTAAAAGTAGAGGAATCGATCCTTTTACATGATTGTAGGAACCTCTATTTATAGTTATAGAGACAACACTTTGGAGGGCTGTTGGATGCTAAATTTCGTGAGAGCCATAGATTACGACTAGGAGCCTAGATATGACCATTTTGGATACCACATAGTCGAAAATGGTTTTGGTTCATGCCAACCGGTTATTTTTATTTTGGCATGCTTGTGTTATGTGAGTAGCATGACTTAGGGAGTGGATGTTGTACAATGGTGCTTTTTCCAGGTGGGCAGTGAAGTAGGAAGAGCGTTTGTGCTACAATGATGCATTTGTCGGATGAACAATGATGACAAGGCATTTTTTAGAGGAACGATATGGGGTAGCCAGCTTTTTTTACAAGGAAAACTAGAAACTTTCGTCATAAATTTTTCTAATTGCGATAAAATAGGGTGGATAAGGATGTTGGTCAACAAGGAACCTTGATGATCGTGGAGAGGTATAGATAGGGTCATGGTCATTCAGGGAGTTTAGGGAATAGTTGTCTTATTATGGCTTGATCGCTAAGGAATGAGGCAGGGATATGTACAAGGAATGGTCTAAAGATTTTATTCACGATACTTGCGATTCTTCACTGTTCTTGGAAATAGTTGTGAGAAAGGTTTCAAAAAAGGCTGTTGGGCAATCAGACCTTTCTGGTTGGATTGTAATAGGCAAAGAAGTTATTACGCTGGAGGAGATAACAGCCAACATGTGCTAAGCGATACTTTACTGTTGGGCTTCGGATCTGACAGAAGCATTTATGCTTTTTTGTGAAAAATAACCAATAACTAATGTTGATAATTCCTAAATTATCTGAAAAATCATGCATCCTAAATTGGTATCAAAGACTTTCAAAAATCCTTAAAATATTTCGGTAATTTTAAGTCTGCCTGCTACTAGGAAACCTTAAAGGAGCGTAATCTGGATTCCTATAGATGTTTTGAATATATGATGTGTGCTTAAGGATAAATCATTTCTAAATGGAGGAACCATATTTTCTGGAAAAGGGATGCCAACAATGTTGGTAATCTTTAAACTCTTTTTACTATACAATATGAAAAGACATTCAATTTTTAGTGATAAAAGCCATATAACTTTATTTATTAAATAATAAAACAAATGTATAAGATAATATTTATTCTATATTATATATATTGTATTATAAATCCACAAAAAATTGAAAGAAAAACACTGTTTTTATCATTTTAGCCTTTTGTACAAAATTTGCTACTCTTTGAATGTCAAATAGAAACACATCAGTCTTATGGAAGTCATATGAATTATAAAAAGTATATTTTCAAACAATTTTTTTATATGTACAAATAGTTGTTCATATTCTTTTATTAAAAAGTTCGTGCTAAATTAGAAATTTAACTATTATATTAATTTCCACTAAATAAACACTTGGTAGTACAATGAATATATCTAGAAGTGTGCTACTATAATTTCAAATTTAACGGCCTTTTAATCAAAAATTTATCATAAAAATATAATTCTTGAAAAGGCAAATGTCACATCTTGTCATACTTAAATTTCTAGATGCATTCTATCGTTTTGAAATTTTCATTTTTTTTTTTAAGTGGATAGACTCTTCAATTATCATGTATTTCAGTTTCAAATTCCTTTTAACGGTCTTTTTCTGGTCACTTTGACCATTATATAACGGTCGCTAATTTCAAATATATGCGATGAAAAGAAAAATATAAAAAAGATTCATTTTTATCTTACTTTTAAATCTTATTCGTTGCGAATCAAGGATTTTCTTTTGAAAATCCATTAGTGCTTTCATTCAACTCTTGAATAGTTTTCAACTAGAAACCAAAGACTTTGAATTGAGATTTCTATTAATTTCAATCATTGTTTAAGGTGCATTCATCTTTGCAGCTTTATATAATTTTTAATGAATTGGATATACTATGTTAATTAAACTCTTGCTTTATTAGATGTTATACTTAATAGAGTTAAGGGTGTGCACTACGGACAATTATGTAATTTATTACATGAACTACTTTTATAAAAGAATATTATTCCAAATGATGTATGCATATGGCTTAGTTTTTTTTATATATGTTGTTTTATAGAGATATAAGTAATGGACTAAATACGCTAAACATATATAAGTAGAAACTCCTTTGGAGAAGTGTTTTATCAATTACAGCTACAACTGTGTTTGTAAGCATGAGTATTGAATCGATAAATTCATACACACACACATATATAATTACCCTTAAATATTCCTAGTCAATATGAACTGAGAAAAGGATATCCATGTGTCAATTCAGACTAGTGTATGTAACATTCTCCATATGATAGATGATGATTTACTCATGACCACTTAGCACAATAAGAGGTTGCACACATATGGTTGTTTGGAAAAATCACAGAATGATTCAACGAGAGTCTTCTATAGGTTAATATAACTAAGTCAAAATAGAGGATTTTATAGTGACAACGTACAGTAGTCTTCAAAATTAAGGGTACTTTGATCTTAGGAAGCTAGGCTATACTTTGATTATGTTAGTACTTTGCATGACAACCTTATTACAACCATAGAGTGGTATATGTTGAATTACTTGAATGAAACACAACTGAAGAGAAAATTTGTCTTCTTCATTATAGGAGGTTAGCATAATCATAATTGATTACGACTTAGAAGTCAAAATCTCTACCCTGATTAAATCGGTTAATCGATAAGTGTTAATGGATTGAACCAAAGACTTGAACAGTTGTTTACACATTGAAATATGGATATTAACAGAAATTTCGATCCTATACCAAACTCTAGATATCTAAGTGATATAATGATGAAGAAAAGAATGTTGGTACAAACTATTGTTGTTGTTGGATCTGGGCAGGGGGTTAAATGAGGTAAATTTTAAAATGATTTCCTAAGTGGGTCTTAATGGGTCTATGTAAACTATTAATTAGCATTTGACCCATTATACATCTTAAAATAATATCATATTTTATTTTAAAATATTTATATTTTTATATTTAGCATATGTTTAGAAAAAATACACACACATAAGTTATGTAACAAAATAAACAGTAATTATAAAACATATCTCTGTGTGTGTGCACGCGTGCCCACCTATGTTATATTAAGCACTAAGTGAGGCGAGGAGATAAAAGTGTTGCTTTGCTTAATGTCACCTAAACGTTGCTTAATCTTTTAGCATATATTATTCGTATCAATGTAAATTTATATATAGAGATTAAATTTATGTATAAATATTATATTAAGTGTATCATCTACGTGTTTACAAACTATTCATAAAGAATTAAAATTTGAAATTTGAAATTAACTTACAAATTATTAGCTTACAAAAGCTGGATTTGACTTACATTATTCATTAAAAGTAATCATACACAAGTTGAGTACAAACTATCTGCATAACTCAAATAAATATAATTATTTCTTAATGTAAGATACTATTCACCATCCATCGGTCCATATGATAGACAATAAGGAAATTTTGTTAGAGAGTGTCGTTTTTTTGCCACAACTGTAACATCCCCCCTTTTTGCACACTTTAAACCGACACACGTGCCAATTCAAAGCATACGCAAGGGCGGATTGTTATGGGGTAAATAAGAAAAACAGAGAAGAAATAAAGCAAAATAGAATCCTCACAACGGAAGGATAAGATATAATAATCAATATACAGTTCATGATAACTGTTTACAAAATATTTATTTTACTTATATAATGAATATCAGAGTTACACATACCAATACAATCAATGCAGCGGAAATTTAGAGTGTGGTGCAATACTATAAATAATATAATACGGATTCTTCGTCTTCGTCCTCCAAAGCTAAAATCTTCGATCCTGAAATGCTCGGACTGACCCGAGCGAATTTGAAAAGACAAAAACACTCGAGTCAGACTAAAAGATCTTATGTGAGTTAAATTAACAGAAATAAATATGAGTACAGTAACTCAAGAGATGTTCGGGATTTACATCTCCTAAGGATCTGTTAAACTATTTACTATGTAGTATATTGCGCTATTATAATAGTGTCTATTTATAAAATAAACTTACTTTTTAATAGCGTTAAGGGGTTACCCATATAGCCCTTAACACAAATAATGTCAATAGTCTATACAGTACCGTAATCCCTCCTGATCGGGAAGCTACTAGAGGATACTCCATAGGTACGACACAAATAGAAACTCGTAGTAAAGGCTCGGTATGGTAGGTGACACGGCACAACTAGGCAATGCCAGGGTAGATATACCAATTGCTATCCAGGCTGGTGGAAACGCGTAGCCGCAGTTACCGCCCACCTCGGACTAACTCCCCAAAATCAAAATATAGAAGTGGCCAGTGAATCAATCCAAAATCAAAGTATAATATCGAAGAGGAGGGTCCGATCAGAGGAATGACCTCATTGGCCTGAGAATCGCTCCTGTTTTAGCCACCTTATGCCAACCCACGGGAGTCGGGTCCACGTATTTACCTTACACGAAACGTCACCACCACCTACTTCATTCTGGAATCTCCACCGCGTACACGGTTAGTCAAAGTGGTTTTCGGTATCGACAGAGAGTATGTCCATATCCGATCCCGGTCTCTTTGCCAACCCATCGTTATTATAACACCGCGGTCATTTAAAAATAGGTTATACTTTTAAAAATCAGAATAAACATTCCATTTCATAACCATGAATACGATATCATTTCAAAACCCAAAACCATATTTTATCACTTATCCCAAATATATTTCCTTTCCAAAATCATAATGCTTTAACTTCATAACGTCTGAAAATCAAATATTTTCAAATCATAATATTTTGAAAATCATAATTTAAAACCATAACTTCTATAAAAAAACTTGAATGGTTTGGACATTCAACGGTATATGAATTAAATGGTTTAACTTAAATGTTACTTTGTAAAGAAAATAGTTCTCATGGCTTTACAAATACATTTCTTTATTAAAGTCTAAACCAAAATTTATATTATCTCTCTCAAGTTCCAAAACCACTTCAATTTATTTATATATACGTATATCCATTTTGAGTAACAATATTTCAAACTATAATTGGATTTTATTCTTTCAACAGATCAATTGTTCTATTAATTAGTTTTGAATATTCACATAAAATCCAAAAATAATAAGACTTCAATTTCTAGTAATAAAATATATATTTTTTCCCAATTCAAATTATACTAGAATATTCATTTCAATTTATTTTGGGAAAAATCCAATTATAAATATCATATCCTAAAATTTCCAAACTTAACATTTAAACATATGATATAAATTATTAAACTACATTTTCTTAATTTTCTTCCATTTTTAAATAAAGATTTTTATACACCTTTTAATTTCAAAATTTTCAACTTCATATGTATATATATGGAAGAATAATATTTATACAATATAAAATTTAAGATTATTAGAAACCTTATTCCATCCAAACCATAGAAATCACATTAAAATAGTTATATATAGACTGCGGCGCCTGTATAAAATTTTCTATCCTATGGTCAAGTGATACGGATATTTATCATTTCAATCCGCAATTTAAAAAATAATAAAATTTTGCGGTTATATATCATTTCAAACCACAATCCCGAATGAAATGAAATATGCATGATAATTTGCAATTTAATGATATACAATAAACACCCATTCATCAACATCATCCATCATCCAAATCGCAATCATCAATCAATATCAATCAATAACAATATTATTTTTGGTACTACATAACAGGTAATGCTGGCAATTTTATTTAAATTAAATTTAATAGCTATTAATCTACAGTCTATATTCAGTAATAAATTATATAACTGTTAACTAGCAGTTCATATACAAACAAATAAATTTTAACTGTAAATTTATACGCAATAAATTAATTAAATTAACAGTTAAATTTAATAAATGCAATTCAACAGATATGAATAAAATAAACATGCCAAATACTCATAAATAAATTTCTATTCATTTCTAAAATTAATTTAACAAACATAAAAGCTTCTAGTAGTTGTGAGTGGGTTAAAACACTCACCTTTTGAATTTAAATCGAATTTAAATTCGATTTAAAACCCAAAAATTCGCCCGTCTCGGAATTCGTCCAAACCAGCGTCATCAAGTCAGGAATTAAATTACGATCCTAACAAAAGAAATTTCGTGTGAATCCGACTTCGTATGAGAAAGTTATGGCAAAAAATGGTGATTGAATTCAAAAATTGGAAATAAACAAATGACACACATTTCACCTAACAATTGCTTGCCACGTCACCATTACTAAATTTTCACCTTCCAGGTCACGCACTCAGCAAAGAAACGTGAAACCCACTCGCTCGCTACTGCCAGCCACGACCGCCCCTTCATCCACGTCCATTGGCTTCCGCTGCGACCACCTAGGGCTGCCCTCATCTCGGCCACGTGGTCTCTCCCCCACGCGAGAGCCAATCATCTCCGATCGAGTGAAAACCGAGCCAGCCGCCACTTGTCTTTTGAAACCTTAGTCGAGTTTTGCCGCCAATCCAACCGTCGATTCCAACAACGAACAACACAGATCCGACCCCCTCAGTCCCCTCTCCAATACCCAGAAATATTTTCTCGATCCGATAAAGTTTGCGACGACGTGATTGAACGGTCGGGACAGTTTTGAATTTATTCTGGGTAAACGGTAATTCCAACTGAAAAACGAATTTCACCATGGGGTTACGTGTTTCGAGAAGATTAACATATATTTTTGGGGAATTTTTCTGGAGATTTTGAATTTTCATTTTGTTTTTGAACTGACTGGATCTAGGGTTAGCCCCCATTGAAGAAGAAGAGAAGCTTGAAGAAAATACGCGCAAATAAATGAAATTAGGCGGAGGCTAGGGCTGAATAGCTGGGTTTATATAGAGGGTTAGAGGTAGTGTAGATAGACCATAGAATGAACGTGCGGAACAAACTATGGCCCAAAAAGCCCGCTATGTCTCCGGAACGAAATTTCGTAAATCTATATATCCAAATAGGTAATTTAAAATATTCTGAACGCGATGGAAAAAGTTGCACGTCCAAATTTGATCGTATGAAGAAGTTATGCTGAAAACAAAATTTCCAAATTGATTTCAAATTGATTTTATTAAAATTGATTTCAAGGCGTTTCACGCCCGTACGATCAAACGACAAGTCCGATCGATACGAAACTTGAAACCCTATAATAATTTACCGATACGGATCCGATGAAACTGGTTTCGTCGAAATCCGAGTCCGTGGCCAAAATGGCTATTTTTAATATTCATTAAATAAATTAAATAAAATATAAAAAAAATCCAAATTTTATATTAAATTCTAAAATTTGCCAAATTTTATTTCTTATATGATTCGTAATCAATTGAAAAGATTTAACAGGCTTAGCTGTGAATTAAAAGTTGACAGTATATTAATTGGAATGTTAATTTCTACACTTTCTTATATTTAAGAATTTTATAAATTATATTCTCAAAACCAATACTTTAGATTTTTAATCTTTATATTCTCAACTTTCACTTAAAATAAAGATGCCATAAACATTAGTTCCTGATTCACATCATTATTCTTTAAGTCTAATTTAAATCTCAGTAACGTAGTATTTAACGTTAGAATCCATTTTATTATGCATAAATTACAAATTTTACTGACCCAAATTTTCTTCTTTTCATTCCATATCAATTGTCAATCCTATAAGAAAAATTAACATTAGGTTCATACTTATTACAAATAACTCCAATTTCTTCCAAATAATAATTACATAACTATTAAATATTAAATCCATTTAATTGCAATAAATTCAATTGATTGCAATAAATTTCCAAATAAATTTGGATCTTTATTTGGTTATACAAAAAAAATCCGTTATCACTTACCTAACAAAGTTATTATTACTTAAGATCTCATTGCATCCACATTTTCACATTTTCATTTCCTGGTTTCTTTACTTTATTCTACATAAATTATTATAAATGGGATTTTCTTGGTTACATCATATTTGTATTTAACATTACTCATTCACCAATTTATTTCACTTTAACTGCGGTAAATTGGCGGATAAATTGAATTTGATTCCCAAAATTTAAATTAACAAGCAACAAGAATAGGTAACACACAATAGTCGTTACGCTAAATTCTAGTCACCTAAATAAGCTTTTATTACTTTACAAAATGGAATAACTTTTAAACTCATAAATGTAATACCAAAACCGTTATAAATCCAATAAATTTCCAAATCGAAGTTTGTACACATTTTACACAACTATTATGATTTCTCACAGAACGTTGAATTTATTAAATGACCATTTATTTAAAATTTAATTCCCTTAATTGAATCAAATGCTTAAAATTTTTACATTCTTACCATTCCTTCCCATTATAAATTCATTAACGGATTTACAAATCTCTATCTTCCAAACATTAAATAACCAAACTGATTACAACCACTGTTCTTATCAAATTTTTATAAATTTGTTCAAATCTATACTCTTTTTCCATATAAATAAATTTTATGTTACTACTAGATTTTTTTATCCACTACAGCCATTAAATTTTTACTATCTACACTTATTACATCTTTGTATTAATGAATCCCATTCAAGTTAATATTTATATTAATATTCACAAATTCAACATTTATATGTTTCTTAAAATTAACTTTCAACCAAATGTGCCAATTTACATTTCATTTCCATTCAATATATATTCATTTTATTCCGTTCATTCGGGTACTGCATTGAAATATATTTATTCTCTAATACTAACGTTATTATCATTAAATTATGATTGGATTCCAAGTTTTTATTCAATACCTTGAACAATAACTTACATATTAACCAAATCCTTCTTCTACTTAATTCAAATTGGATTATGTTCCAATTCCTATAACCTAGGTCTTGAGTCACCATTGACATAATTAAATTTATCGTTTATTTCAATCTTCATTTATAATTTAAAGTTCTACTAAACTAAATTACAAAACTTATGAACTTTAACAAATTTAATCCACAAATTAAATTTTTCTGATGTTTATATATTGCAATTAAATTCAGTTATTATTTCATTAATACCATTTTAATCAACTAATTATGACTTATAACCACAAACACAAATTTTCGTTATTTCAATCTATGTCATATAAACATTTTAAATTATTTACCTTTAATTACGGTTACTAGCTAACCCCTACATTTACTCCATTAAAAATCCTAAGACTTCTATTTCAATTTAAATTAGATTAGAAAACATATCAAATTGACTCATTTAATATTATTGAATTTAACGGGTCGTTACACTCTCCCCCACTCAAAACTTTTCGTCCCCGAAAAGGAAAAAGAAGGGAGAAGGAAGAATAAACAGTACATCTTATTTTAAATATTAACTTATAAACAATAATTTACTGGACTAATTTCCTTTAATGAAATATACCCGTTTATAATCGTTACAACCTTTTATACTTAAATCATTAAAGTTTGGAAAATATTCAACAAAATTCTAAGTCCAAAATTTACGGAAAATTTTGGCAGAGTCTCCTTTGTACGGAGAGACTCTGGAGAAAATATAATATCAAAATATACAAATATATTACATATATTATCAAAATATTACATCCCAACACGGGAAAATTATATAAAATAGCGCTAAAACGTAATCCGGAAACGTACCTATTTGTTGGGCAATATACGCTTATTATTTTGGAACCAAAAGCAGTAGCAGTTGCTTCCATCACCTGTATTCACTTATATAATCTAAAAGGTTAAATATTTATATTAAAGTGAACTATTCAAGTGGATTCAATCATTAATCAACCAAACAATTCAACAACCATCAACCTTACAAACAACATACATACACAAACAAAGCAGCCATTTAATCCATCAAACAAATAGTTGTTTGGGTTCAAACTTGAAATTTGTATGAAATGAAATTAACTATCAAGTGCATCCTTTACTCAACAGTCTTAGATGGAACAAGGATAGATTATTTATTCATCCAACAACTTCAAATTCCTTACCCAACAAACATAAATCAACAATAACAATTCAAACCAACAACCAAATTAACTTATTATACATTTATTTCATGCTTCAGTGGGTCGATTTTCTTTCTTTCATTTATGGAGTGATTTCTTTATTTCTTACAAATTTTCAATTTCCATTTATCACAAAATTCATTATATTTGTATTCCAATTTATTTACTAAAGTTTCTATCCTCTATTTATACTTCTTACTTTTACTTAGTAAAATTTCCAATTTCTTATGCTTATACAATTAATTCTCATTAACAATAGCAAATTAATAGAATACCTTTATTACCTTACTCTTCTCTTGTAAGATTTCCCCTTACATTTTCCTACTAACATTGCAACTTTTTTATTATATGGTAAGTTATGTATGTTTTAAGAATGTAAGTGAAAATTTACAAGTTCCTTTTCATTCCTTTAATTAATATATATTTGTTTTATAACCTACAATTTCAACTTACCTTTAATCTCATTTATTTATTTAATGTGGAAGTTTCCATTATATTTAATAGTAGTAACAGTTTAATTACCCACTTTCTATAATATTTAATTACAGTAACCATTTTTAATTACACTTAAATTATTAACCCTTTAACCTTCATTCTTAAAAATAAGGAATTTTATTAATTAATTGCTTAGGGTTTACAGTCATTTATATATTGCTTACTTTCTATTATATTAGAATAGGGGGAATTAAAGCATACTTAAGTTAATAACCCTACAATCAAACTTTATAAATTAAGGAATTTCATTTTTACTTAAGGTTAAAATCACCTATTAATAATACAACCTTTAATTTTAGTAAAATTCCAATCATCACTTAAGTTAATACCATTAAATTCTTATTTATAACAGTAATTTATTGAATACTTCATTTTTCCAAAAATTCTACTTGCATAATATTCTATTCCACTCTTAATTTACATTTCAACTTTTTATACTTAATAAGTTATTTATGTTAAAGAAAAAGCAAAAGAACTTATGCAAGTTTAATCTCAACTCTTTTAATACATTGATTACTTCTTTTATTTCACTAACCTAAAATTTTTTTACACTAATTAATGGAAATTCAAGAATTAATACCGGGTCAAATTCCAAAATTTCTTTAAAATAATAGATAATTAATTTCTTACAACTTCTATATCTCAATTATATTTTAAAACAATTAAAATTTTAGAAAATTTCAAAACAAATCTGCAGTAGAATTTTCTACAGTGGCCTTTCCCCTTCGAAACTCGAAAATGAAAGTCGATGATGCGGTCGTCATCACCGAAATTATTTTCCAGCGACAGAGAAGAAAGTACAAAATTATTTTCTTCAAAATCCTCTTTAAAATAATTTTTCCGAATTATACTAAATATTTATATAATAAAATACTTATAAACCAAATCCCTATATCCCATAAATCCATTGAAAACAGATTTTCAAAATCCCGGACTTAAGTTCTAAAATCTCCAATTTGATTTATTATAATTTCAACTTAGCTTCAATTGTTATAAATATTTTTATTTTCTAACACCCAATCTATAGCAACCAAATATATATATATATATATATATATATATATATATATATATATATATATATATCTTTATAAATTTTTTTTTAATATATATATATAGAAAATATAATAGGCAAAATTATTTCATTCACCTATATTAAAAACAAATATTATGTCGGTCTGTCCTATTAAGTGTTTAGAAATCCCTATTGATGACATAGCGTCCCATGCATCAACCAGAATTTATAAATACAAAGCGGAACAGATTAACACAATATCAAAAAAAAATTATAACACTAACAAGTACGCTCTCTCATATATATACGCTCAGTGACTCCCATAGGGTATTACTACCCTATTAACAAAGAGTCAAACCCCACAAAGCCAAGGTTTATCGCTAAACCAAAGCTCTGATACCAACTGTAACATCCCCCCTTTTCGCACACTTTAAACCGACACACGTGCCAATTCAAAGCATACGCAAGGGCGGATTGTTATGGGGTAAATAAGAAAAACAGAGAAGAAATAAAGCAAAATAGAATCTCACAGCGGAAGGATAAGATATAATAATCAATATACAGTTCATGATAACTGTTTACAAAATATTTATTTTACTTATATAATGAATATCAGAGTTACACATACCAATACAATCAATGCAGCAAAAATTTAGAGTGTGGTGCAATACTATAAATAATATAATACGGATTCTTCGTCTTCGTCCTCCAAAGCTAAAATCTTCGATCCTGAAATGCTCGGACTGACCCGAGCGAATTTGAAAAGACAAAAACACTCGAGTCAAACTAAAAGATCTTATGTGAGTTAAATTAACAGAAATAAATATGAGTACAGTAACTCAAGAGATGTTCGGGATTTACATCTCCTAAGGATCCGTTAAACTATTAACTATGTAGTATATTGCGCTATTATAATAGTGTCTATTTATAAAATAAACTTACTTTTTAATAGCGTTAAGGGGTTACCCATATAGCCTTTAACACAAATAATGCCAATAGTCTATACAGTACCGTAATACCTCCTGATCGGGAAGCTACCAGAGGATACTCCATAGGTACGACACAAATAGAAACTCGTAGTAAAGGCTCGGTATGGTAGGTGACACGGCACAACTAGGCAATGCCAGGGTAGATATACCAATTGCTATCCAGGCTGGTGGAAACGCGTAGCCGCAGTTACCGCCCACCTCGGACTAACTCCCCAAAATCAAAATATAGAAGTGGCCACTGAATCAATCCAAAATCAAAGTATAATATCGAAGAGGAGGGTCCGATCAGAGGAATGACCTCATTGGCCTGAGAATCGCTCCTGTTTTAGCCACCTTATGCCAACTCACGGGAGTCGGGTCCACGTATTTACCTTACAGGAAACGTCACCACCACCTACTTCATTCTGGAATCTCCACCGCGTACACGGTTAGTCAAAGTGGTTTTCGGTATCGACAGAGAGTATGTCCATATCTGATCCCGGTCTCTTTGCCAACCCATCGTTATTATAACACCGCGGTCATTTAAAAATAGGTTATACTTTTAAAAATCAGAATAAACATTCCATTTCATAACCATAAATACGATATCATTTCAAAACCCAAAACCATATTTTATCACTTATCCCAAATATAATTCCTTTCCAAAATCATAATGCTTTAACTTCATAACGTCTGAAAATCAAATATTTTCAAATCATAATATTTTGAAAATCATAATTTAAAACCATAACTTCTATAAAAAAACTTGAATGTTTTGGACATTCAACGGTATATGAATTAAATGGTTTAACTTAAATGTTACTTTGTAAAGGAAATAGTTCTCATGGCTTTACAAATACATTTCTTTATTAAAGTCTAAACCAAAATTTATATTATCTCTCTCAAGTTCCAAAACCACTTCAATTTATTTATATATACGTATATCCATTTTGAGTAACAATATTTCAAACTAAAATTGGATTTTATTCTTTCAACAGATCAATTGTTCTATTAATTAGTCTTGAATATTCACATAAAATCCATAAATAATAAGACTTCAATTTCTAGTAATAAAATATATATATTTTCCCAATTCAAATTATACTAGAATATTCATTTCAATTTATTTTGGGAAAAATCCAATTATAAATATCATATCTTAAAATTTCCAAACTTAACATTTAAACATATGATATAAATTATTAAACTCCATTTTCTTAATTTTCTTCCATTTTAAAATAAAGATTTTTATACACCTTTTAATTTCAAAATTTTCAACTTCATATGTATATATATGGAAGAATAATATTTATACAATATAAAATTTAAGATTATTAGAAACCGTATTCCATCCAAACCATAGAAATCACATTAAAATAGTTATATATAGACCGCGGTGCCTGTATAAAATTTTCTATCCTATGGTCAAGTGATACGGATATTTATCATTTCAATCCGCAATTTAAAAAATAATAAAATTTTGCGGTTATATATCATTTCAAACCACAATCCCGAATGAAATGAAATATGCATGATAATTTGCAATTTAATGATATACAATAAACACCCATTCATCAACATCATCCATCATCCAAATCGCAATCATCAATCAATATCAATCAATAACAATATTATTTTTGGTACTACATAACAGGTAATGCTGGCAATTTTATTCAAATTAAATTTAATAGCTATTAATCTACAGTCTATATTCAGTAATAAATTATATAACTGTTAACTAGCAGTTCATATACAAACAAATAAATTTTAACTGTAAATTTATACGCAATAAATTAATTAAATTAACAGTTAAATTTAATAAATGCAATTCAACAGATATGAATAAAATAAACATGCCAAATACTCATAAATAAATTTCTATTCATTTCTAAAATTAATTTAACAAACATAAAAGCTTCTAGTAGTTGTGAGTGGGTTAAAACACTCACCTTTTGAATTTAAATCGAATTTAAATTCGATTTAAAACCCAAAAATTCGCCCTTCTCGGAATTCGTCCAAACCAGCGTCATCAAGTCAGGAATTAAATTACGATCCTAACAAAAGAAATTTCGTGTGAATCCGACTTCGTATGAGAAAGTTATGGCAAAAAATGGTGATTGAATTCAAAAATTGGAAATAAACAAATGACACACATTTCACCTAACAATTGCTTGCCACGTCACCATTACTAAATTTTCACCTTCCAGGTCACGCACTCAGCAAAGAAACGTGAAACCCACTCGATCGCTACTGCCAGCCACGACCGCCCCTTCATCCACGTCCATTGGCTTCCGCCGCGACCACCTAGGGATGCCCTCATCTCGGCCACGTGGTCTCTCCCCCACGCGAGAGCCAATCATCTCCGATCGAGTGAAAACCGAGCCAGCCGCCACTTGTCTTTTGAAACCTTAGTCGAGTTTTGCCGCCAATCCAACCGTCGATTCCAACAACGAACAACACAGATCCGACCCCCTCAGTCCCCTCTCCAATACCCAGAAATATTTTCTCGATCCGATAAAGTTTGCGACGACGTGATTGAACGGTTGGGACAGTTTTGAATTTATTCTGGGTAAACGGTAATTCCAACTGAAAAACGAATTTCACCATGGGGTTACGTGTTTCGAGAAGATTAACATATATTTTTGGGGAATTTTTCTGGAGATTTTGAATTTTCATTTTGCTTTTGAACTGACTGGATCTAGGGTTAGCCCCCATTGAAGAAGAAGAAAAGCTTGAAGAAAATACGCGCAGATAAATTAAATTAGGCGGAGGCTAGGGCTGAATAGCTGGGTTTATATAGAGGGTTAGAGGTAGTGTAGATAGACCGTAGAATGAACGTGCGGAACAAACTATGGCCCAAAAAGCCCGCTATGTCTCCGGAACGAAATTTCGTAAATCTGTTTATCCAAATAGGTAATTTAAAATATTCTGAACGCGATGGAAAAAGTTTCACGTCCAAATTTGATCGTATGAAGAAGTTATGCTGAAAACAAAATTTCCAAATTGATTTCAAATTGATTTTATTAAAATTGATTTCAAGGCGTTTCACGCCCGTACGATCAAACGACAAGTCTGATCGATACGAAACTTGAAACCCTATAATAATTTACCGATACGGATCCGATGAAACTGGTTTCGTCGAAATCCGAGTCCGTGGCCAAAATGGCTATTTTTAATATTCATTAAATAAATTAAATAAAATATAAAAAAAATCCAAATTTTATATTAAATTCTAAATTTTGCCAAATTTTATTTCTTATATGATTCGTAATCAATTGAAAAGATTTAACAGGCTTAGCTGTGAATTAAAAGTTGACAGTATATTAATTGGAATGTTAATTTCTACACTTTCTTATATTTAAGAATTTTATAAATTATATTCTCAAAACCAATACTTTAGATTTTTAATCTTTATATTCTCAACTTTCACTTAAAATAAAGATGCCATAAACATTAGTTCCTAATTCACATCATTATTCTTTAAGTCTAATTTAAATCTCAGTAACGTAGTATTTAACGTTAGAATCCATTTTATTATGCATAAATTACAAATTTTACTGACCCAAATTTTCTTCTTTTCATTCCATATCAATTGTCAATCCTATAAGAAAAATTAACATTAGGTTCATACTTATTACAAATAACTCCAATTTCTTCCAAATAATAATTACATAACTATTAAATATTAAATCCATTTAATTGCAATAAATTCAATTGATTGCAATAAATTTCCAAATAAATTTGGATCTTTATTTGGTTATACAAAAAAAATCCGTTATCACTTACCTAACAAAGTTATTATTACTTAAGATCTCATTGCATCCACATTTTCACATTTTCATTTCCTGGTTTCTTTACTTTATTCTACATAAATTATTATAAATGGGATTTTCTTGGTTACATCTTATTTGTATTTAACATTACTCATTCACCAATTTATTTCACTTTAACTGCGGTAAATTGGCGGATAAATTGAATTTGATTCCCAAAATTTAAATTAACAAGCAACAAGAATAGGTAACACACAATAGTCGTTACGCTAAATTCTAGTCACCTAAATAAGCTTTTATTACTTTACAAAATGGAATAACTTTTAAACTCATAAATGTAATACCAAAACCGTTATAAATCCAATAAATTTCCAAATCGAAGTTTGTACACATTTTACACAACTATTATGATTTCTCACAGAACGTTGAATTTATTAAATGACCATTTATTTAAAATTTAATTCCCTTAATTGAATCAAATGCTTATAATTTTTACATTCTTACCATTCCTTCCCATTATAAATTCATTAACGGATTTACAAATCTCTATCTTCCAAACATTAAATAACCAAACTGATTACAACCACTGTTCTTATCAAATTTTCATAAATTTGTTCAAATCTATACTCTTTTTCCATATAAATAAATTTTATGTTACTACTAGATTTTTTTATCCACTACAGCCATTAAATTTTTACTATCTACACTTATTACATCTTTGTATTAATGAATCCCATTCAAGTTAATATTTATATTAATATTCACAAATTCAACATTTATATGTTTCTTAAAATTAACTTTCAACCAAATGTGCCAATTTACATTTCATTTCCATTCAATATATATTCATTTTATTCCGTTCATTCGGGTACTGCATTGAAATATATTTATTCTCTAATACTAACGTTATTATCATTAAATTATGATTGGATTCCAAGTTTTTATTCAATACCTTGAACAATAACTTACATATTAACCAAATCCTTCTTCTACTTAATTCAAATTGGATTATGTTCCAATTCCTATAACCTAGGTCTTGAGTCACCATTGACATAATTAAATTTATCGTTTATTTCAATCTTCATTTATAATTTAAAGTTCTACTAAACTAAATTACAAAACTTATGAACTTTAACAAATTTAATCCACAAACTAAATTTTTCTGATGTTTATATATTGCAATTAAATTCAGTTATTATTTCATTAATACCATTTTAATCAACTAATTATGACTTATAACCACAAACACAAATTTTCGTTATTTCAATCTATGTCATATAAACATTTTAAATTATTTACCTTTAATTACAGTTACTAGCTAACCCCTACATTTACTCCATTAAAAATCCTAAGACTTCTATTTCAATTTAAATTAGATTAGAAAACATATCAAATTGACTCATTTAATATTATTGAATTTAACGGGTCGTTACAACAACCTCATTTCTTCTGTTTTTAAAAATAATGTTTTCTCCTTTGTAATGTTTAATCATCGCTTAAATCTGTCCAAAGCATGCCTAAGCGCTCACTGTATGAATCTATTTCCTTTTCAATAAATTAAGAGTTTGCATATGCATTTAGCACATAAGCGTGCTCCTCATAACGCTGATATGCACACATATAGATATTAGAATTTATTTCTATTATATATATATGATAGTTTCACATACATATATATATGCCTAAGTATACAAAATGTTTAAATATACTAAAATATATATAGATGTATATGGTTTATATTCATATATTCTTAGCACCATGTATATTGTAATGGCCCGCAAATTTACCACTTTAATAGATTTAGTTATTTAAATAAAATTGAGATTTAATTATTTGAAAATTATTATAATTATTTAAATAATTATTTTATAATGATGATAATTCAATTTAAATAGTTATAGAGTGTTAGTTAATCAATTATAATAATTTTATAAAGATATATAATAATTTGGAAATATAAGAAAAAAATTCGTATCGCTTTATCGATAAAATAATGATTTTTATAAGTACTTATTAATATTAATTAAGATTATTTTATAATTCAAATGTGATCATTTTAATTGATTAAAAATGATAAGAAATTTATTTTTAGACTTTATTTACATTTATATGTAATTTAAAATAGAGAAAATATGACCGATGAATCAAAATCAAAATTCTTAACAATTTAACATAAACAAGTTGTGCAACGTTGTGCATACATGAAGACATATCCACATGCATATGAATACACATATACACATATAATTAGGTACATAAATATTACTAAAAATATATATAAGATATTTCCTAAATTCTTCAACTTTTAAGAAAACCTAAAGTCAACATTAACCATCAAAGTACAAGCATATGGCCTTGTCCATGATAGATGTGACTTAGTCCGTGTATTGTGTAAAGGGAGTGATGATGATGGTGCATGTGGTGGTGATGAAAATGGTGATGTATGTGTAGATATTTTCCTTCTCTTATTTGCCTATAAATACCACACACTCTTCACTTCATTTCTACACATCTTCTCCTTCATTTCCAAGCTCTTTCTCTCCTCTTTCATGGATTCTTATGTTAACAAAATAATGCCAAAATATATCTCAAAAGAAATTTAATTATAATACATATATATTAACATACATATATACATATACATATACATACACACACACACTCTTATGCACCTCAAACTATTCCAAAACTCCACTCTTTCACCCTGCACTTCATGGACACCCCATACTAGCCAAAGCCCGAGCCTTTCTCTTCTCCAACCTAAGGCTGTAAGCACTTTATCTTATCCCCAAGCAAGGCTGAGCCACTTAAAGGCAATAGTGCTAGTGATCGTAAGCCAAAAAGGTCAAGTTAGCAAAGTTATAGCCAATTTTTAGTTAATCATTTAAGCCCGAGGTGAGAAACTCCTAAACTATAGTTATGTATACTGTTGGATGATATATAAATGTTTTGATATGACTGTTAATAATGGTTGTTTAATATATATGCAAGTCATGTTAATACACATCGATAAGCACAAGGGAAATCACTTTCCTTTATTAAATAACATGGTTTATACGTAATTTTTAAACCTCATAAAAATTATTGTTTATGATTTAGAAATGTTTTATAAACATTTAAAAGTGTTTTGACAAAGTTTAACTGAATATTAAAAATTGAGTCAAAAATAGGCACGTCGCTTAATGATAGTTCACGATATCACGCCTTAAAAGTAAATGAGTATATAGAATGGAATATAGTTTTCTTTAAGATAAGAATTTTTCAAACTATTATATCCATAGTTTTCAAACAAAGAAAGAAAATTAAGATTTCAGTAAGTGGATTTTGAAATATGAGTAAAACAAGTTTATAAAAAAATCGTGGTTTTGTAGTTCGAAATTCATAAAGGGATTTCTTTAAAAATGATATTTTAAAATTGTTTAAAAATACGAAAAAAGTCTATTTTAAAAAAAATGCTATAAATGTGATTTGAGTAATAAAAATGAATTTCCAAATGATAGAAAAGATGCTTTGATCAATACAGCATAAAAAGCACTTTTCATTACACTTTTCTATAACTTTTAAAGTATGATTTAAACTTGACAACTCTTTTCCAAATATTTTATAAATGTTTTCAAATAAATAATTAAGTGTTTTGATGTTGATTTGGAAATTTTATAATTTATTTAATACTGTTTAAATAAATGATTTAAATAAAACTGTCAAAAATCAAGTGATTTAATCTTGGCTCTAAAAGCCGACAAGTAGACAAGATTTTTTCTATTCATGAGATCTAGGTGTGGTGCTTAAACTAAGGAGTGTTCAGAAGCAATGATGATGACCTAACTCACTTGACCTCTCCTGGGTGAGAGATTGATAAGGCCGAAATGTCGTAAACGAGTTAAGTATAAAAAATGTAAATTTAAACAACTTGGATTTTATGGAGATAATTTTCTTATAATTGGTGTTAAAGCCCGAAGAGGGAACTCATGCTATTCTTGGAATTTAAAAGGTGATTTAGCCATTATTCCGCCTATAGTACTTGTTGAATAGAAGAATTGATATTACATAGAATTAGATGATTTCTATATATTTGCTCACTTAATATTTACTTGTTTGGGATTTATATCCTAGATAACATGGTTTAACTGAATCATAATTTTGAGTTTTGAATTAAGAAATCTTTATTAATATATAAATGAAATGATTTGAAAATATTTTTCCCAAGTTGAAAAAATGAAATGATATAGAATTATTCCAAGATTTAAAAAGATTTTAAGTAATCAAAGGATTTGATTAGAGAGGTTTAGTGGTTCCCTACTTACAGGAAAGTATGTTTTAAAAATATATCTCCCTGGAAGATATTTTAATAAAAAGAAATTAATCAATCAAAGAATAATTATCTATTCACTTAACATATTTTTACTAATGATTGGTTCAAAGTAACCGAGATCGTATTTGGGTAATTCCTATCCAAAGACCACTTCGTACCAATTTACATGTTCAAAGTTAAGACATGAGACTGATTCGAAAGATGGAATGTAGGCCTGCTTGCCTCCTTGGGGGAAATTTCCCACATCATATTATCTGAAAATAGTTCTACATTTAAGAACTTTAATGTAAGGACTTCTTGCTAATAATCCTAGAGGTAATTTTCGACAAGATGTGGTAGGAGAGTGCCTTCGGTTTGCCCTGTTCCTGAACAACTTGTTTGGACGAATGTTTGACGTTGCATTCCTAATTACATAAATTGACCTCTATGAACTTATCATTTGTTAAGTGGCGGAGAAGGAAACTTCTCTTAGCTTAGCACTATTTACTAAGGAGAATCTTGAATACTGGTACACTCAGTCTGACCCGAGCGTAAAGCAAAACAAAAAAACACTCGAGTCAGGATTAACATTCTTATATCAATAAATCCAACTAAAGTGAAATAGCAACTGAAATGCAAGTAACTCAAAGGATGTTGGAATAACCGTCCTCTAAGGATCTGTTAAACTATCTACTATGTAGTAATATACGCTAAATATATAATGTCTATCAGTAATATAAAATATGAAAATAGTGTTAAGGCGTTACCATTATCCCCTTTAACACATTTTATATAAGCGTTACAGACTATACAGCACTGTAAACTCCACCGTAAACTAGTGGGATATCAAGGAGTACTCCATAGGTATAACAAAAAACAAATTTGTAGTGGTCGCGTATATAGGGATACAAGTATGACAAGGCACATGAGGCAATACTCAAGGTAGTGAAACTACCGTTTGCCTGATCCGTACTGGTGAGAACGCATCGCCGCAACTATCACAACACCGCGAAACAACACTCCCGAAATTACGATGGTGCACCAATCAATAACAAGTAATGAGTAGTTTACGATGAAGTGTGTTCGCTCGAGGTGGCTAACCCCATTTGGCCCGTCACGGCTCCTGTTTTAGTCATTTCCAATTTGGCACAAGTGTCAAGGCTATCCATTATCGTTCTCTTTCTTCAGTCATCACGTACATCATTCCTACCACTTTATTCTGGATCACACTCCGCGTATAGTTATTAAAATGGTTTTCGATTTAGACAGAGAGTATTTTCATAACCGATTCCGGCCTCTTTAATAACTTTCGTAATTATTACACCGATTGGTCGTTTAATAAATTTCAAAACCGAATCAACTTCAATTTCAGATTAGAATTTGTAAACCATTATTCCATTTGTCTTCCAAACAATTTCCCTAATTTACATTTCAAAACTTTCAAATTACCATTTCGAAATCTTGTAATTCAATTTAAATTTTTATTTAAACAATTCAAATATTTATTCAAGTCCGTATATATGTTTCATTCCGTAGTCAGTTAAATTAATTTAATTTAACATTCAAATCAATTTGAATTCATTTATCAATTTCATTCAGTATTCATTAAGTAAGTTTATCATTCAAACAATTTCTATTTAAATTTCGATTCATTAAATCGATTACTTAAGTTCAACTCCATTTTATCAAAACTTACAAATTGAATTAAATTAAATTCATCTAATCAATTTTTTTTTAAAATTTCAAGTCTTGCATTAATTTCAATAAAACACATTTATTTCTTGTTAAGAAATTCAAATTCACTTATTCTTACTTACTTACAAATTCCAAAACTCAATTAATAAAGAAACTTCATTTCACATATCCAAGAAGTTCAATTTCACTTATTTACCTACTTAAATAATTTTCCAAAACTTAATAAATAAAGAAAACCAATTTTATTTATTAGCGAATTTCAAATTCACTTATTCAAAAGTTCAATTTCTCTTATCAAAGAATTCATATTTTATTTAATTATCAAACAATTCAATCCCATTTAATTATTAAATAATTTCAAAACTTAGTAATTAAATAATTTCAAAACTTAATAATTTCAACTAAATTATTAAATAATTTCCAACTTAATTATTAGATAATTTCAAACTTAATTATTAATAATTCTAAATTTAATTATTAAATAATAAATTTTTAAACACATTCTTTCAATCAATTACTACGTTAATATTTTGTTTCAAATTGCAAATATTCACATTTCTTTCATTAAAATTTTATATTTCAATTTTGTTTCAAAACCTTATCATTATTCAAATAAAATCTTTATTTATTTAAATCAAATGATTGACCAATCGAGTTTAATTTTATTCTCTATCCTAAGTCAAGTTCATTTGGGTATATATCATTTCAACCCGATTCCAATTTCAATTCAAAAATCAAAGTATATCAAAGGGAACTTGCAGTGTGATAACTGGCATGGTGTCAAAGAAAATAAACAAGCAATAGCAACCATCAATAACAATCTAATAATTAATTCAAATAATCCCGAAATAATCGTATTAATTTACATTGTTGTTTGTGCAAATTAATATAATTATTTCTAGAATCTACACTATCGTTTCATGTAGATTAAAGATTATTATATTATTATTTTATGCAGTTCTACACTTTACATCAATTATTCAATTTCATACAACATAAAGTCAAATGGTTCAAGGGTAATTAACCGTTCTACGTGTCATAAACGTTTAAGTGGGCATAATATTCAAATTAACTAGTCAAATTCAACTTATATGTCGATTCTAATTTTTAAACTATCCTACGCAAATTCAATTGCATAATATTATCACTTTATACATTACAATTTAACGTCCAATATTAACAACAACAATCAATCAATTATCAGCCAAACTGTATTATCATCGCATAAATAATTAACAGATAATGGTGTCAGATGTCACAGGTGAACTGATACAGTTAATAACATATATAACAGTGTAAATGACTACAGCAGCATATTTCAATTGCCGTTTCAATTGAAATCAAATTTAATAAATAAAAGAACATTAATCATGAGTGATTACTCACCTATCGAGGCTAGAGGTATTCGACAAACGAGTTACGAATCCAAGCACGAATTTGCAAAGCAAAGTGGATTGGCACGAATTTACGAACAAATCTGTTAGATAGAATCGATGAAATGAATCAGAATCAAAATCAATATAGATAATTGGTATACGCAAACTTTATATATATATATATAACTATATACCACTGTATATAAATCATACTCTAAATTCAACATATATCCAATATATATGTATTTCAAAATTCACCCTTTTAAAATTTAAACCACATATATAAAATCAACTTATATACATGTATATAAACTATTTATAAAGACATATGTGCAAATATTTGTACTATTATAAACCTATTTTATAATATAAAATCAACTTATACCATTAGAAACTCAACCGAATTTACAACTTAAAATACAACTAGCAGCATATCCGGACTAAAACATATATATAAACTTATATAGCTATATATGTATATTTTAAACCAACTCAGGTAAACTATAGAGTGAACATAAATATACTTTATAATATATACATAACGACCACTATTGAATATAACTGATATACTTTTTACTTACACACCGTAACATACTGTGAAGTGTAATAACGATGCTCTTTTTTTTGCTACGCATAAAACGAACTATACAAATAGCCAAAAACTAGTACTTCCAAAGTACATGCTTATTAAATCACGTAACGCAAAAATCAAAATCTATACATCCTCATTTGTAAAGAGAAGGCTGCAGCTTTTATACGTGCAAAGATACATATAGTTTATATATCTTTAAACTTATTATATGTATAGATTTATTAAACTCAAGTTTATATATATCACCTTTTATATACATATAGCTACGCGAGACTAAGTGAGCTTGAGGGGAGTTCAAAGCGGACGGTGGCTGCATAGGTGAGGGGCGCTAGCTAGAAGAAGTGTGGCGAACTACAGGTGCAACAGCGGGTTGCGGACGAGGCTCTGTTTGGTGGTGATGGGTAGCTCGGCAGGGAACAATGTGAAGTTCTGGTGGTGGCCGTGGCGTGGGTGGCTCGGGCGGAGGTCGTGATGGAGGGCGACAACGGTTGTGGGTTGATGAGGAGCGGTGAGGCGGCTCTGTCTTCGGCCATGGTGGCAAGTGGAGGCGTTCAAGGTAAAGGCAGTTCAGGTGATGGTGAATGGTGGTGTGCGCGCGATGGAGGTCATGGTGGCGGACTGCCTAGGGTGAGGGAGTGGTCGGGAAAGGACATGTGCGAGTGGAGGTTGCAAAAGAAAGAGGATGTTTGGTGGCCGAAGTGGATGCGGGCGGGTGGAGGAGCTGGTGGGTTCGTGCTCGGGGCCATCGCAAGCATGAAGGAGGGTAGTGCCGAGATCTGGGTGCGCAAGGGGATGGTGGAAAAAATTTATGAGCAAGTAGTAGGAAGAAAAAATTGAAGGTAGAGGAAGATGAAGGGGAGAGGAGATATGCAGGCTAGAGGCGTGAAGAAGGCATACCATAATTTATGATTTTGTGCTGTCAACCTCTTTTGTTTCCTTGGCCACTTGCTTAGTAATTTTTTTTTATTTGAACATAGCCGAATGGATGGTCAAAGGTTGAATTCAGTGTATTATTAATGGTTAGCTGTTGACAGTTATATCTCTACGAACAAGAAAAGGGACGTAGGAAAACAAAAGAGTTTAAATTGCAGGACCGATACGAATTCGTTTCACGACGTGTAACGCACACTAGACCCAAATTTGACGATCGAATATACCATAGGAATCAGCACAGTGAGACGGTCAAAACGGTATATGGATATCAGTGATACGATTGAATTTTAGAAATTCGAATTTTCTACTAGCGGAAAATGCATAAAAATTGCAGAAAATTAAGATCGATGGAGCTAAAGAAGTCTGAATTTGGAAAAATGACAAATTGACGGCTTTCTCAGAAGATGATTTTGAATTTTTCTATGTGAAAATATTTAGTTTTTAAAAACGTTTTATTTTCATCGCTTTTCAACTGATTAAACTGAAGTAAATTTACGCACGAAATAAACGTTCATATTTTCGGATGAAAATTTACCAGTTGCTATATTTAACTAGACGCATTCCAAATATCAAATTTATATTTCAAAATTTTATCGTTTAAAATTCCATAAAATTCCAATTAATAACGTTATTAAAATCGATTAAATTTATGGGTTGTTACAATTTCTTACTCCTATCCCATTCCTAACAAAAAATATCATTATCATTATCAATATTATAAAGATTTAATCTTGCATAAAGCAAATGAAGAAGCCCAAGAGTTGATCATACTAAAATTCTGTTAAATTTGAAATTCCAAGGAGGATCATTATCAGGAGAAAAAACCCCACTAATTAGAGCAAACTTAAAATTATAGATATCGTAAAGCTCTTTAAATTCCAGTTTAAGAGGTAAGACCGAAATCCAACGGTCATGCCAAAAGGAAGTACGGTTACCGAAATGAACTATAGTACTTATTCCTAAGTTAAAAATCTCAAAACATTTTAAAATGTTTTTCCAAAAATTAGAAAAATTATGAGTGGCTGGAGAAACTATTTGATATAAGTTACTATTTCCATTATAGTAATATTTAGTAATAATCTCTTTCCAAATAGCATTATCATTAATATCTTTAAACTTCCATAACCATTTACCTAGCAATGATAAATTCATATTACGCAAATTAATAACCCCTAAACCACCTTCCTTCTTGGCTTTATAGATGGTCTCCCAATTAACTAGACTTTTTATATTATTATTAGAATTTTCCACACTCCAAAGGAAGTATCTTCTAATTTTTTCAATTTTATCATCCGGAAATAAATGCATGGACATCTAATAAATCGAAAGGGCTAATAAAACCGAATTAATTAAAACTAGCCTTCCCGCTCTAGATAAATATCTCCCATTCGAGTTAGAAATCTTATTCTTAATTTTATCAATAATAATAAACCAATCTTCATGCTTGAGTTTAGAGGGTCTAATCACAAAACCAAGATAGTCAAAAGGAAAGCTTATAGTTTTGCAATTTAGAGTACTAGCAACTGAGTTTTCAGCATTTTCAAAATCATTTAAGACTAACACTGAATTTTTGTCAAAATTTATTTTTAAACCTGATAAAAGTTCAAAACTTTAAGAACAAACTTGAGAGTTATAATGTGTCTAGGTAGATGGGAAGAAAAAAGTAAGGTATCATCGGCAAATTGGAGAACCGATATACCATTACGCGAAATATCATTTCCAACACTACCTAGAGATCCATTATCCACCGCTCTTTTTATAATTTTAGCAAAAACATCAGCAGCTAAATTAAATAATAAAGGCGATAAAGGATCTCCTTGCCTTAATCCTCTCTTAGATTGAATTTTATTACCCAATATACCGTTAACCATAATACTAGAGTTTCCGGTTCTAAGCAAAGTCATAATCCACTTGATCCATCTAGGGCCAAAACCTCTAGCGTATCCATCTTGGACCAAAACTTCTATTCAATTTCAAATTGATTCACAATCAATTTATTTGCATTCCATTCATTATTGGCTTTCATTATATGAAAATCCATTTGATTAATCTTTCATATACAAACATGTCATATCATTTGTTTTATAATGCATATGCAATTTACAGGGTTCGAACACTCAATTATACACTTTCAAATTGATTTCCATACCATTTATTTAATTTTTACTTGATTCGCAATCCATTCAATTTCATTCTGTTCACATTCATAATTATTATATTCATACCATCTTATTAAGCTTCAATTTATCCATCTAAATTGAGTTTAAATCAATTCATCTATTTTCCATTGGTTCCCATTCTTGTTATCCACTAAACTTTGTTCGCTACATGTTGTATTAAACAATTCCAATCCATGTTAAATTTATTGATGAATTCATTTCATAAATAATCACTTAAGTTCCCATGGCAATCAAATTATATTTCCTTTTAAATTGATTCTCATTCAATTTAGCTCAGGTCATGCACTTACATTTTCTATTAACTTTACTTCCAACTTATTTTACATCCTTTCCATTCACTTTCCTTTAATTCACATAGTGTTGTCCGCTTCATTTTAAAATGAACGGCATTTCATTATAAGCTAATATTTTCTTATAAGCCATTTCATAAAATTTATTTCTGGGGCCTATTATAAACACTCCATATCATTACTTAAGTTCATATTCAACTTATAACTTAAGTTCATACCCAATCTTATCCAATCCATATTCCAAATCATATTCAATTCAATTACCCTTAAATTGAATTCATTTCTTGTAATCAATTACTTAACCATTTTAACTTGGTCATACTTCTCAACTTTTCCAGTTTAACACGTTGCACTAACTTATTTTATTTACAATTCCTTGAATTTTCCACTTAAGTTTACTCACATTTAGTATTTATAAAACATAGTTATAGAATCACTTCACCATTCATATCTATATTCAATTTACTAAATTTCCATTCACCCTCCATTTAAAATTCAAAATTTTAATTTCCATTCTTTTACCATAATATCAACCCATTTTCATTTTGGTTTACTATTTTATTTCTCAATTCATAAGTTCAAAAATTTATGTACTTAAAATCCCATTTTACTCATTTGAGTCCATTTACATCTTATTATCATAACCCTACATTATACATAACACTTAATAGCTTAAGTTTAACCATCCCATTTAATAATTATAACTTATAATTACATAATCATTCTACCTTTCAACTTAATATCCAGTTCCAATCTTATTTAACTTATCTTAAGTAAAATTCCAACCTATCTTGTCCACTTTAATTTACTCAAGTTAAATTTTAATTCCAGGATTAAAATTCCCACCTTTCTTCTTATCTGTATCAACTCCAATTTATAAGCTTGGTAACTTATCTCCTTCTGACCTCAAAAATCATTTAAACGAAAATCTCAAAATTTAACTACACAGTTTTATTTCAAATCATTTTGAAATCATAAGTATACGTATATCATTTTTTGTAAATCAAATCATTTTTTTTCGAAATTTCAAACCACTTGGTTTTTCCCAAAATAGCTTCCTTTTGTAATTTCTAAAACAAACTTGTTTATCAAATAAGTCCAAAGCAAATAATCATAGTCAATCATTACGGTAGCAATCCGTCACTTAGAAACTCAAAAATGAATACTGATGATGCGGCCGTCATCGGCCGAATTATTTTCCACGACCAAAGTGATTTCAGTGCTTCCTTACTTCCAAAATTCATTTAAAAACAATTTCTATTCAAAAATGTCTCAAAATAATACTCCATTATTCCTTTCAAACCACTTTGGAAAACATTTCCAAAATTTACAAGATTTAAAAATCCCAAACACCTAGTTCAAACCCAATTTAAAACATTTTCCAAATTTCTAGGGTTAAAAATTCAAATTCTGGTTTGAATCCTATTCTAGTTATAACTCCTTTTGTATAAATCATAATTATATGATTTCTATTTGGTTGTATATATAACCATTCCAAATTTTATAATCTATTTTGATTATAATATTAACAATTAAACATTCCAACATATACAGTATAAAAATTTTAGAAAATTATTTCATTTATAACAAAATATAGTTTGGGTAAAATTATTTCATTCACCCACTTCAAAACAATACTATGTCAGTTTACCTTGTCTAAGAGTTTAGAAATCCTTATCGATACGATTGTACTTCCTGTAACGACCAAAATTCATAAACACTCAACCGATAAATCAACACAATCTAGTAACATTTTATATTCACTAACAAATATGAACTCATATATATTAATACACTCAAACTCATTCTAGAGTACTTCTGACTCCATCTCTAATAAGTAAACCCCACCCAAGCCTAGGTATATCGCCAACTTAAGTTTTGATACCAATTGTGACGAACTGCCATTTCGACCCTCGAAATTCGACATAAATACGATTATTATCTAACATGCCGAACGATTGAGTGCTGGAAAGACAGATTGTTGAGGGAAAAGAAAGTAGGTAGATGAAAGAAGAAACTAAACAAAACAGAATCTCACAACGAGATGAACAACATATAATACAAATAGTTCTTTACACAAACCAAAAATGTATTATACATATATCACATCAGAGTACACAAAACAATAATTACCAGCTTGGACAGTTATAACGATCTGCCCACACAATTGCTGGTAATTTCAACAAAACACTACAGCGGCATAAACAAGTACGAGAATACGTCTCGGTCTTCAACTCTTCCCCTGAGCTCCAAAGCATCCTAACCTGCACATGTAATATTTGGTCAGACCTGAGCACTATAATAAAATAAAACCAGAGTCAGTCTGGAAAACCAGCGTGAGAAAACACACTCAATTTTAATTATTAAAGTTTCCAAAATCCTTTGAAAAAAATAAAGGTATCTCGTAAGACCACGTCATACATAAAAACGACGGGACATTTCATATCAAAATAATCTGATATTATAATAGTGTCTAAGTACAAATACATATTCAAATATTTGAAATGCTTACATCTCATGTTTCAGCATACTAGGGAACAATCAAAACCGTACGGCGCTTATTGGAGAAAGGATTCCATATGAATGACTTATTACTGGGGTATCACCTGTCACAGTACACGTCTAGAACAGCGTACCGAGGATCACGCTAGGATCCCCTACAACACAACACCGGACTATCCCTAACCTGGCTAGACCGACTATGCTATCACCTCGGCTGTTCCCACCCTTTTCGAGCTCCTTCCATGAATCGTAGTAATAATATCCGAGGGTATCTAGAAAGGTGATAAGCATACCCTAAATGGGTGCTACCCACTTTACCTTGCTGCATCTTCCCTACTTTTCATCCATTCCCGGTTGATGCGGCTAGAGACTACATTACCTTTTAAGGAATTTCCACTTAGAATGTTCATTGTCCTCCAATGACAATGTATTGACAGCTTTCATCCATACAAGTCCGTTCTGGGTCTGAACGGGACCAAAGGCACTATTCCTACTGCATCCATTTTGGAATCACCCTCAGGATTAGTAGCGATTAGCCGTTGCACTTCACTGCTCCATCTTTGACTCCATGCTCTTGTTTACACATCGAAAACATACTAGGTTGATCGAAGTGGTTTTTGGATAACTTACCCAATCCCTGTCTCTTTGAAACAACGTTCGCTATTTTTGGTAAACTCAACCCCGGTTCTTTAGGAAATAAACAGACGAAGTAGGATCATTGATCACCTCCTAACCGTTAGTGAACGAATTTCTTGTCGTCGTCCTAGAATAACGAAACGAATTTACACGTACATTGTAGCACCTCGAACGGTAACTCTGCCATATAATTCCCGTGCTTCTTCTAGATATTTTCAAAGTTATATTTAGCTCCTGATTTGATAATCGGTTATTTAGCTATCAGATAACAATCATTCAACCAAATATTCCATTTCCACTGAAAAACTCCAAGTCTTATTTAATTTAAATTTTAAATAAACTAAATCTCTTTTTAATTTAATTATAATAAATTAAATCTCTTTATCCAAACTATGTGTATTTATCATATCGAATCCAATAAATTCACAAACTATCCTTCAAAAATATTTGAAACCCCTTTTTCGAAAATAATGTGGAAAGTACCACTGCAGTATCAACCATGGATTCACAGCTCAATGGTTACGTCGTTATCTTAGAGAAATCCAAAACTTAACTGTAGGTATTCAATGCCTCCAATTATGCCATGCGAGTATACCATTACTTCCCGAAACTTTATTTAAAAAATTTCTCAAAATTGTTCTTATAAGTTTCTCAAATAAATTTCCAAGTTTAATCTAGGTAAATATACATAAATAAAAGTTATTATACAAAGCCATATTAATATTCTATAATTTATGTTTTAAAACAAAAATGCTGACCGGTTTTTAAATAATAATAAATCTTTAACAATCATTATAAAGTAACTAATTAATAATTAAATATGATTTAAAAAATTTAAAATAATTAAATAACTAATTTCTACATTAACACCATAAAAGTTATCTAATTAATAATTAAAAATCCTCTTTTTTAAAACAAGCCAAATTTCTCGATTCTAGTTCCATTTCATAAATTTGAAATCTTACTTTGAGCTCCAGTATAACCATTTTTATACTTATTTCCAATTTCACTTCTATGCTTCCAATCTATTCAAAATCTCGATTTTAAAAACCCTTTTTATTTAAGCAAGTACCATTTAAGAATTTATTATTCAAGAATCCTTTTATAGACTTTCATCCCAAGATCTCTATTTACAATATCCCGAATAGTTAAGTACAAATTTCAACACATTATTTTATCAAATCATTTAACCCAAGATTTTATATAAATATTTTACTTCAAAAATACATTTAAATTCTTTTTCAATTCAAACATGTATAATTAGTATTTAATAATACCAAAATTTAGGCTAAAACTTCCATAGCTTCCAAGCAATTCAAATCACACCATAACCTATCACAGAATGTAAGGACCCGCTATTTTCAACCATTTGCATCCTCACATGTCGGACTTGAATTGTTCAAAATACCAAATTGTAATTGAAATTTGGAAAAACACAGCATAAACAGTAAACAAAATAGTCACAGATCACAGACATAGAGTAATAAAATGCAGCGGAAGTAAAGAAATAGTAGTTCATGAAGCTACTATATAAATATACATCAGAGTTGGACTCAACTGAATAACCGAAATCAACTGGATAACTGAAAGCGAAATAGATAGCTGTGTTTCCAAGTGAAGATCCAACTCCAGAGGGGAGTCTCTAATGCTGTATCACTCAGTCTGACCCAAGCGTAAAGAAAAACACAAAACACTTATGTCAGGACATACATATTTATACAATGCAAACCAACTCAAGTGAACTGTAATATAAGATACAAGTAATTTAAAGGATGCTTGGGACCGCCCATCCTCTAAGGATTCGTTAAACTAATTACTATGTAGTAATATTTCGCTATTATAGTAATGTCTATAGTAAAATAAATTTACTTTTAAATAGCATTAAGGGGTTACCCATATAGCCCTCAACATGTAATAGTGCCAATAGTGTATACAGTACGTAATACCTCTTGATCGGGAGGCTACCAGAGGATACTCCATAGGTACGACACAAATCAAACTCGTACAAGGCTCGCTAGGGTAGGTGACACGGCACAATTAGGCAATGCCAGGGTAGATATAACATTTACGCTTCCGGACGGTGGTAACGCGTAGCAGCTACTACCGCCCGCCTTGAGCCACACTGCCAAAATCAAAAGGGCCCCAATCAATCACAAAGTAATAGAATGATATCGAAGGAGTGTGTCCGATAAAAGGTGCTACCTTCTTAGCCCATCGATCGCTCCTGTTTTAACCATCTTATGCCAACTCACGGGAGTTAGGTACACGTATATACCTCAAAGGAACGTCGCCACCATCCTACTTCATTCTAGAATCTCCGCCGCATATACGGTTGTTAAAGTGGCTTTCGGTATCGGCAGAGAGTATGCCCATATCTGATCCCGGTTTCTTTAACAACCAACCGTTATTATAACCCATGCATATTTCTTTCAAAATCATTTACACTTTAAAACCAAAATATCATATCCATTTCAAAACTAAATACTATATTATTTCCTTTAAAAATCAAATCAATATATCATTTCCCATTTCAAAAACCAAAGTAATAATATATCCGTTAAATTCCAAAGACCAAATCAATATTTCATTTAAATAAAACCCAAGTTTCCAAATCATTGAATATTCCCTCAATTTATTAAACTCGAAATAGTGTTTTAAATCATCTTATGTGATAACCTGGAATTTTGGGCAATATCAATTTAATAATCTGTGTTAAAAATTAAATTGATTTGATAATCTTTGTTAATGAATTTGAATTGATTTAATAATCTTCTTTTAAATAAATATTTAATTGGATAATTTATCTTTTAAAAGCTAACAAATTTTTTTCTATTATATTGTGTGTGTGTGTGTGTGTGTATACATATATTTGTATACATTGTAAATAGAAAAGCTTTGGTTTGAAATTTAATAAATAAATAAATCTTGTTTTCAAATTCTAATATACATTTTGGTAATTTGGAAATTTTGATTTAAATCTAATATATAAGTTTTTAAAGATTATTCAAATAAATAACTATATAGTTTTAAAATACTTAAGATAAATGTTTATAAGGTTTATTTTATATATTGCTTAATAAATATGATTTGAAATTTTATATATAAGTTTAAAATACAATTAACATATGATATATTATTCATTTAATAATGTAAGTAAATTATAAACAATGAGATAATCTCTTTTATAAATTATTTAAATTTGTCAAATTTGTTATTTTCAAACAATATTAATAATGTATTATTTTAAATAGATAGATTCGTTATTTTCAAAATTTAAATGTGTAGTTATGTATGTATATATATAACTTGATTTTTAAATTGGATTTTAGAATTTAATTTGGATTCGAATTTGAATTAATTTTGAAATTCAAAGGATAGACATTTTAAAAATATTTGGATAAGCTTTTATTTATATATAATTAGTTTTATTACATTTTCTTTAAAAAGAAATTCATATATGTATTTACATAAGAATTTATTAATTAAGTTAAAAACCTTTATTAGCATTTAAAATTAAAAAAATGACTTAAGTGACAAATGTAAATATGTAACGCTTTATTTAAACATGTGTTAGCTAATAAATAATACTTATGACAAGTGTTGAATTTTAAACCAAGTGTCATATTTTGTTTTTGATTTTTCTTTTCTTTTATTTTAAAATAAATCACATTAACTTATAAAAGACATGTTTTCCTCTTCTTCATTTCTTTTCTAATCTTCATTTAAAAATCTGAAAACTCAAACCATTTCTCAAAGCAAAATCAGTAAATTCAAACCCCTCAAACCAGAAATTTGTTTCACTTCACCAGAATCTGAAATGTAAATCAAAAGCCTGTGCATTTCTTTTCAAACTTCAAGTCTGCATTTTCCAAATCTAAGAACAACAAAAGCTTGCAAAGCAAGTTCAAACCAAAACCTGAACTTCTTCTTCAAAACTGATACGGAAATCAAAAGCCTGCAAGCATTTTCATCTCTATTTTGAATCTGAATCATCTTCAAAAACCTGGAAACCAGGAAGTCATCTCTGCAAATTTCAAATAGCATGCAACTGTAGTTTTAAAAATAAAAAGCATAAGCTGTTTTATAACAAAGGAGCATTCAAGTTTAAAGTTTTCAAAAGCAAAAGAAAAATTCCAGCAACTCAATCTTTAAAAGTTCAAGTGTTGTTTTCAAAATCAGAGGTGCTTTATTCATCTTCATTTGCAATCAAGTGAGTAACATTTTTATTCAAGATTACTTAAGTATAAACATGGTTGCATGTTGATTCCTGCGATAATTATGACTTGTGTGGATATAGATGAGTAAGTTTTGCATATGTGTATATATATACTATCTGTGAATATTTGGATGTAAATCTGTAACGACCGTGATTTTTGAATTACTATTGGAGTAAATATTTTAAATAGAAATTTTTACATTAAAATTTGGAAAGAAAAATATTGATGCAAATTCAAAGGCAAAGTCAGTTGCAAAGTCATTTGAAATAAATAGCAAGGTTGTGTTAGTTATTTTTGCTTTTCACGTGTGCACGTATTGGTGTAACCATTTGTAAGTGCAAAGTGAATACCCAGGTGGCTTTATAAATACGCGCATACCTTTTGTCGTGCATCAAATATTTTACTTCATTTTTTTGTGCAATATTTGTAGTATTAGAGAGCAATTCCATGCATACATATAGCATTTTGTTACAATTCTTTTCTATGCGTGTATGGTTTGCACTTCAAGCTACATACAAAATGTGGATTCAGGTCACATACAAAAACGTGATTCAAGTTGCATACAAAATGTGATTCAAGCTACATACCACTTGTTTCTAAAGCAAAATATAAAATTGCTGTCATTAATTAATGCATGCGTACTTCTTTTCCTTTATACACATCTCCTCTTCAATGCAATTGTACCTAAATCACTGCCAGCATTATTTCTTTTGACTTGTACAATTGTGAAAAGGAAAAGTAGCCTTTGTCTCTTCTTTTGTTCATTCTTCTTCCATTGCTTGGAAAATAGGTTAATGGCAACTCAAAGTTTTGCTTCTTCTTGGATTCTCGATTGCCAATTTATTCTGTAACAAAATAGTGGTGAGTGTAAAACTCACGTTGCTAATTTACACTTCACTTCCATTTTTGTTGACACTTTCGACCTGTTTGATTTTTTTTGTTTCTCTTTTGGTCGTGTTCACTTGCGTCTGCACGGCATGTCACCTGTCCTTTTGTCATCACTTATTGGTCTAGTTTCATTTACACTTTGTTACTGACTTGAGCTCGAGTTGCATCTATGTGTATTGATGTTGTTGCTTCCATTCACTGCTGCACTGCTCTATTGATACACACACACACACACACACACACACACACACACATATATATATATATGCATTGTAGAAGTGTTACATTCACTTGCATTCACGGTGTTCACTGTCGATTAGGCATGAGGTCTTTGGTTTCAGTATCGTTTTTTTGTCGCAGTGTTCAGTATACATTGAGGTTTAAATTGTTGCACTTGAAAATGCAGTCTTCGTATGTAAGTTGTTTATCACTTCTTGTTGAAATCCGTTCGCATGCGTGGCCTTCTTTAAGTGCTCTGGTCATTATAAAATTTGCAAAATTCATCATTTCCAATATTATGTTTTTAGTTCATTTGTGTGCTCAAAATGCAATCCAGGTTATTTTAAATTTACATGCGTACATAGTGAATAATCCCATACATCATTTGCGTACATAAAAATTTTAGTTTAGATACAATGATTTGCATGCGCGCAAAATTTTTGTACCTGCGTGTATTATTTTGAAGAAACGCTAATTAATTGCGTGTAAAAGTATAAGTTCCAGGTCATTGTTTTTCTCTGTGAATATTTCGTAAGTATACATGCAGTGCATGTACTGTAACGACCCAGAATTCCTGTCGTTTTAAATTCGTATATTTAATTGATTTTTAAATATTAACAAGTAAAATTTATAAGTCGAATAAATTTTATTTCGAATATCTAGATTTAATTGGATAATTAAATCGATAATTTAATATTTCAAATTACAGAAATAATTGGAAATTGGGTTTAATGTGATTAAAATTGATTTATAAAGTTGCATTAAATCATATTGGAGTTAGAATGATGTTATAGAACTTTTAAAATTGAATTAAAAGTTAATTTGTAGAAATTGAATATTTTAATATTTAATTGACGAGTAAAAATAGCCATTTTTCAAATAGTCTCGGATTTCGATGAAAATAGTTTCATTGGATCCATAATGTTAAATTATTGTAAGGTTTCAAATTTCATGCCAATCGGATTTACGGTTTGTCCGGGGCAAGCTAAAACGCACTGAAATCGGGTTTAAGTGAATTTTAAATTTAAATAGTCGATTCGGACACCTATCTTTCAAATATGATCAAATTATCTCCCGATATATATTCCATTGCGTTCGGGATAGGGGTAAAACATTATAAACGCCAGGCGGCACACTTCGTTTCGAGTTCGAAAAAATTTCGGATGAATAGTGTCGTCAAATTTTCTATATAAGGCCAAACTATTTTCTATTTGCAAACCCTACCTTTCTCAAACCCTAGCCGCCATGTTATTTTCGAAGGCCAGAAAACATCCACCTTCATCCCCTTCGATCTCCTCATCCATCCACTTTAATCGAAAACTTCAACAACAAAAATGTCGGGCTCAACAAGTACTATCTATCCAACGGTGGAATTTTGTTTTAATGGCTTGGATTCGCCAAATTCTGGAGATAAAGTGAGTGAGTTCTTTCACGTTTTCCTAAGGCATAGGGGGGCCGAGCTCTTCGAGGTCGTGGGTGATAGTGGCTACCGCGTTGGCGCACACATCGAGGTTTTTTGATCGACTTTCGGTCGTCGTAGGGTGGTGCGACATCGATGGAATGGCCGCGTGTTCTATGGGTTTGCTCGTTCGTGAATAACCTGGGAAACACACGATGAAGAAGATGGAACTATCAGACAGATTTGGTCAAAGAGAAACATGCAGCCCAGATGCAATATGAGGTTAAATAGAAATAAAATTAAAAAGAAAATTGTAAATTGATTTATATTAAATCGTATAAACTTTAAAACTGTGTAACTCATTCATATGAGGTCCGTTTCGCACGAAATGAATTGTGTTGGGTTCATATTGGCGGTAACCTACTATTGAACATGGTAGTTATAGTAGGCATACTATAATGCTCGTATGTTGGCTAAGATTTATATTATACTTTCGAAATGTTTTCCTACACTTTGCACTTATAGTAATAATATCAAAAAAATTGTGTATCAAGCATGTTTGACTATCATAAGGAGAAATCTCCTCCAATTCTGCGTTTGCATAGTGTGTCTGTGACGGGAGGCCTTATGGTAGTTACATTTTCTAAAAGCATTGCGGATCTATCTTAAAATATTTATTTGTTTTTTTAAAAGATATAACTGTTTTAATTTCTCACACCAGTCCCATGACGGACCTGGAGTTTATTGTTCCCTTCCTAAACTCTGGATGCCCATCATTTTCCACACGGGCAGCCTAGAGTCAGGTTATTAGGATATTTTGGAATTCAAGAGTTGACGTGGAGCTCAAGAGGCGAGCTGGATGGCGAAACCTATCACTTGTATACGATATTATCTTTTCCGCTGTGTATTCAGTTGTGAGGACAGGTTTATATAACTGTCCATTATTGTGTTGTGTTGTATATTGACTCTGATGATGTAATGTATAAAATGTATAGTTCTTTTGATTTGAACGTTATTCATATATCTATTATATGTTGTTCCGCTGCGATTGTGAGATTCTGATATTATTTTTGTTGCTTCTTCTTTCTTTCTTCTTCTACCACTTCTTCTTTAACCCTAACAATTCGGTTTTTCGGCCGTCGATTGCTCGGCAGTTGATACAGTGGACGTATTAATGCTGATTTTCGAAGTCGAAAATGCCATACGTTACAAGTACCAAAGTGAAGAAAAATTCAACTCAAGTATTCTTTTGCCCACAGTGATGTGTCAGTATATGAAGGTGTATGCAAATATTTGTTCTTGCGTGCATAGAGTTATGTAGTCCAAACCATTATGTGCCTTTTGAATGCATGCAAACCGTGTTTTTTTGTGCATGAAAACATTCTTTGTTTACATCAATTTTACGTGCTTTACAGGGTCCAGGTTACTTTGTTCATTTTTCTTTGATCCATTCACGTGTATGCTAGTAGTACAGGAAAGCTTGAGTCATTATTTATGTTTGATGATGCACGTTGAGTAAGCAAGTACGTTAGTCCAAGTCATGTGTTAATTCACGCATGTATTTCTGCCTATTTTTATTTTGATGCGTGAAAACGTGTAGTCCGAAATATTATTCAAGTTATTTTAAATGTTGTTTATTTCTTTTCGTGTGTACCCGTGTATATTGCCAAACAGTGAAATATTTGATAAAAATATAGTTGTGCAGTCTACAATTTAATTTACGTTGAACCAGTGTTACGTTTTAAAATGTATTTTGTTGCCGTTAATTCTATAACGGAATTTTTACGCCGATATTATACTTTTGAAGCGTGTTGTTTTGATGACATTTTTGACGAATAAAATTACTGTTATTTTGACTTCAGTAACCGTCAATTTCAGAGTGAATTTTCAAGAGGTTATTCCGCAACGCTGATTTTGATACCCCACTTTAGGGTGTTTTGTGAAGTGCAATTTCCTCGTCGAAATTTGTGACGACCCATCTTTCTCTACCCAGAAAGTCATTTCATCATTAAGAAAGAAAGGGATAGAAATAGAAAAGAATAGAAAGAAAGAACAACAACATCAGAATCTCACAACGGAATGGAACAAAATATAATACATCACATAACTATTACATAGTTATACATACATCAGAGTTATACAATATCACATAACAGGACTGTCATATACATATATGTCCATACATACATCCAAAATACAGCATACGCTAACTACACAGCGGAACTACATATATAGATACATACGTCTGGTCTTCTTCCCAAAAGCTTCTCCAGAAAATCAACACTTCCAATACCTATCACTTGGCTACTCATAAAAATTTGAGTACCCAAGAGTTTATGAAAAACAAAATATAAACTCCGGGTCAGAAATGGGTCTGGTATGAGTAAACAGGTTAAAATTGCTTAAATTTGAAAATCATTTCAAAATAAAGGTATCACGTAAGACTCCCCACAAATAAATACAGGTAAGTTTTTACCTTACGCCAACTAAAACATTTTATAGGAAACTCAGTGATATTATAATAGTGTCTAGGGTTTTCAAGTAAATAGAAAATAGCCGAAATTGTTACATGATTAAATTCCAGCTACTAGCAACGAAAGTAGGTAATACAAATCAAAACCGTAGGGTCTCGTAGGAAAAATGGATTTCCAACAATGGCAGGGCTACTGGGGTACCGCCCGTCATAGTACGGGGCCTAGATCACCGTACCGAGGATCACTCCCGACCCCCTACAACACAAGGCCGGAACCATTCCTTACTGAACTGTCCCGAACAAGATAACCCCGCAGTTGTGGCCAACAACTTCTCACACCGCCGAAATAAAAAGGGACATCTAGACAGGGGAATATCTTGTCCTGCTTAGGCATGACCCACCTAACCTTGCTGCATCTCCCCTGTTTTAGCCATTCCCGGTTGATGAGGCTTGAGGCTGCGATTACCTTTATTGAACATATCTTAAAATGCTCATCGTCCGCCTGAAGATGTGTTGAAAGCATTCAATCCACACAAGTTCATTCCTGGGTTCGAACGAAACTGAAGGCATTATTTCGTTACACTCATTTTGGAATCACCCTCAGAGTTAACGACGATAACCCTTGCATTCTGAAACACCATCTCGATCACCATTTGATAAGTCACGACCTATCGTTTAATTTGGATCGATGTGGTTTTCGGAGAATCAAAATTGATTCTTCCGATCCCGGTCTCATCGAAATCCAAAAGCCATTTTAAGGGCCAAGTTGTTTATTCAACTTAACAGTTCAATTTAATATCAGAATTCACATAACAGATATAACAGATAGATCATACACAGTTATCACAGATATCCATAATATATTATAACATATCACAGAAGTATCATCAAACAGATCTCAAAGTCAATCAAACAAAATTATCTATGCATACCAAACAGTTTGGTTTTACTTTACTTAATTGATTGCTTAAGAATAAACTATTTCATTCTGTTTAATAAATTACTGATTAATTAACTTATTAATGATCAGTTAATTACTTAATTCATCATTAATTATCAATTTACTAATTATTTGATGTTTAATTAATTATTTAATTACTAAACTTTTATTCATTAATTGTTACTTAATTTTACAGTTAATTAGTTTATTCTTAAATGTTAATCAATAACTTACTTATTAAAAATTATTACTTATTTAATTATCACAAATTACTTTAATAAATCAATTATTATCAATTTAATTAATGTAATATCCTTAATTAATCACTTAAGTAAAATTCCATTAATTAACTTAAAGTAATTATCTAACATTCTTAAGTTTTAAATTGATTTAACATATGATTTATTTTAATTGCCAAAATTAATTTAAAGTTATCAATTTAAAATTTCAAGTATAAATTAATTAACATTCTAATTACTTATTATTAATCACCTATCTTTACATACTTACCTTATTAAACCTTTAATCGGATATTAACCTAACTACTAATTGCCTAGTTAACTCAATTATAACAAAAATACTTAAACAAAACTTATGCTCGACCAATTAGAAAAAGACCCGAGACCGCACCTTCTTTTACTCGAGCAAGTCTCGAGTTATCTTCGTGTCTTACCCACGTCTCTCCCTCTCACTCATCATGTTCTTTATTTTTCCTGCTTCTTCTTCCCATTTTTTTTATTTAAGATAAAGTTATAAATTACTGCAGAAGCCACTCACGAAAACGACCCGAAGTCACGTTCGAAGCAACCACCAAAAGTCACGAGCACGCGCACGCGACCGCCCAGGATAACTCGCCAGACACCTCTTCACCACCGTGCACGTGCACGATGGTTCGCTTCGCCTCCGACGACTCGCGACAGCCCCCACAAACCCCATATCGCCCCTAGCATCGAATCAAAACCCAGATTTTCATATTCGAGACGAAAACAAAATATGACCTAAAGCTCGAACAACCATAAGAACGCACCGAAAAAAAATCGTTCGACCCATCAACAGCGATCACCGGAAGCGTTGGGTCTGCGGCCATAGCTCAACCACACACTCCTTTACCTTTACCCATAATCTCGAAATACTCGATCAATCCAAGTTGCCGAAATCACGTTTCAACAGTGCACAGTAAGACGCAGCTTAAAGCCTATATTTGCCCCATTCTCCAAATTCTTACATTAAATAAAATATTCAACATTTTTCCTATGATACCACATCTTCAAACTTGCTTCATATGAAATTTCAACGATTAAAATTAATTAAATCTACCGTAATCGAAAAAAAAAAAGTAATTTTTGTTCGTATTCAAACTACACCATAAATATTGAACTAAAAATCATCATCTTCATTTTAAAAATCCTAATTTTGTGTGTTTACTTAATATATGAGTTTGAATTAACAAATTAAAATCTTTGAGTTTACACATATTAATTGTTTCCACTGTAAACTTTGAATATACCGAGTTTGAACTTTACTGTCACCTTCAAAACTTAACTTTAGATCATGATTTTCAGTTTTCTACAAGTATATTTAACTTAAATTCCTAATTATAAAGTATTTGTAAAGAGAAATATTCAAATTCCTTACTGTTTATTGTTCCGTAATCAAAAGATATAGAAAACGTTTCCCAAATATTTGCTGTGTACTGGAATATACAAATTCTTATTCAAACTATATAACAAACTCAGAATTTCTTAGATCAATCAAGTAATAGGTTTACTCACCAGAACAAAACAGGAAGCAAGGTGTTGATGAAAACCACTGCAGAAAAATTTCCCTGAAAGGCTTCTTTTTCTTTTTCTGTTTTTGAATTAATTTATGTTTGCAGAGCAATAATGTTTCACAGGTTTGCCTTTAAGTTTAGTTAAGTTTTTATGATCGAACTTAAAAGTATGATGGATATATATATAGAAGTTACTTAATAATATAGGTGGTATGTAGGCAGTTATTATTTGTATTTTATTCTTTCTTTTTATTGGCTAAGTAGTATTCTGCAGAAAGAAATTATTACAAGAATTTCGGCTGCAGTACTAGTTTAACAAGAAGTTGTGCTAATTAATGTTCATGCTCTTAATTATGATATCATATAATTAATGTACTGATACTTCTTATATGTTGTACAAAGATATTTTTTTATTTTCTTTCTTTCAGGTTTATACAACCTGGTTTAGAAATCTAATGAGCATACATATGTTACTTTGTTCATTTCTTACTTAGCTTATATATATATATATATATTTTCTTTCCAAGTGTAGCTTGACTTTGTGTTTCATAAGTACGTATAATCTATAATCTGTCTTAGTTCATTTTATACTTAGCATCATTTCTTTGTTTTGTGAGCATATATATATCTCTGTGTGTGTGTGTGTGTGTGTGTGTGTGTATAGCTTGTCTTGTTTTCTTTGCATTATTCATTTGTATATACAGGTTATATTTTTCAAACTTTCTGATATGTTTGCTTAAAAGTTATTGCTAGCATATTTGTTGTATTCTATTTGTTAATTAAATTTTCAACATTGATTTATATCATATACATGCATTTTTATACTTCAAGTTATAATTTATATTTGTACATTTATCTCTTTCATTACATTCTATAATTTATGATTATGTTTTATACTAGTTTTGTATGTTTATGTTTATAATTATTTATATTGTTTTATACTTATGTGTTTATGTTTAATATTACTATGTTTGTTTATCTTTAAACTTATCATTTTAAAAACTACAATTGTATCCATATATATTATCAAATAATCAAAATGTAGAGTCTTTGATTTGATTTTATTGAATAAGACAGATTTTGTTTTAAATGGTTTTGAAGCATTCTATTTTAAATTTTCAAATCAAAACTTTCTTTTACAAACATATATACTGATAAATATACAAAGATCTTATTTGTTTATAAAATTGAAAAGCTTGTATTTAATTTAAATTAGATTAAATATTTATTGAAATTTGCTGTCGAAAATTCCGGGTTGTTACATTCCTCCCCCTTAAAAGAATTGCGTCCCCGAAATTTAAAACAATAGTTAATTCAAAAGCCTTTATATTAACAATCCAAACATACATATCATTCATATAATAACAAAATCAAACAGTCTACTCTAACAAACATCACTAGTTATCCAAACATAAATCCAGATAAGCATTCTTAAAACTATCGAGACTTTCCCAGGTACAATCTCTAGGATCCTCACTCCATTGCACCTTGACGAGTTTCACCACTTTGTTCCTGCGTTTCTTCTCGTCTCGATCCACGATTCGAACTGGATTTCTGACTACAGTTAAATTGGGTTCTATTTCCAAGTCTTCTTGAACTACTGGTTCTACAACCAGTGATGGATCATGAACAAATTTCCTCAAATGCGATACGTGAAACACATTATGAATCCCATACATCCACTCTGTCAATTCAATCCTGTAGGCTACAGTTCCAATTCTTTCCAATACTCGAAATGGTCCAATGTATCTCGGAGCAAGTTTTCCCGTCTTTCCGAATCTTATAGCACCCTTAATTGGGGAAACTTTAACAAAAACCAAGTCTCCGATCTCAAATTCCAATGGCCTTCGTCTTCTATCAGCATACTTTTTCTGACGATCTTGAGCAGCTTTCATCCTCTTCTTGATAAGCTCAACCTTCGCCGAAGCTTCACGAATAAGATCGGGTCCGAGCACAAGACGATCCTTCGATTCAATCCAATAAGATGGGAATCTACACGGTCTTCCGTATAAAGCTTCATAAGGATCCATCTTAATACTCGTTTGATAACTGTTATTATAAGAAAATTCCACTAGATGAAGATGGTCCTCCCAAGATCCTCCAAAATCTAAAACACAAGCCCGCAGCGTATCTCAAGAATACGATTAAGCCTCTCCGTTTGTCCGTCTGTTTGAGGATGATAGGCTGTACTCAATCTCAAATCTGTTCCCATAGCTGATTGCAGAGCTTCCTAAAATTTTCTAGTGAAAATAGGATCACGGTCACTTACTATGCTGACTGGGACACCATGCAATCGAACTATCTCCTTCAAGAAAATTTCCGCCAAAGAAACTACAGTGCGGGTTGCCTTAACTGGTATAAAATGGGCACTCTTAGTTAAACGATCCACAATAACCCATATACCATCGCTCCCTTTCCTGGTTCTAGGTAAACCATTGATAAAATCCATCGAGATCATTTCCCATTTCCAATTCGGAATTTCCAGAGGTTGCAATAATCCGACAGATTTCTATTGATCAACTTTAACTTGTTGGCAGATGGCACAACTGTTCAAAAATCTAGCAACATCCTTTTTCATGCCCGGCCACCAGAATACTCTCCTCATGTCCTTGTATATCTTCGAAATTCCCGGATGAATATTAAATTTGGAACGATGACTCTCTGATAAGACTTCCTGCTTCAAATCCTTATCATTCGGGACATAGATTCTCCTGCTAATCCTTAGTGTTCCTTGGCCATCGATTTCAAAACTAGGACACTGACCCTTCCTGATCTTTTGATGATCCTCCTCAACATCTTATCAGATTCTTGCTTGCTTGAGATCCTTTCAATAGGAGTGGAACCACTTCCAGAAGAGAAAGAACCGCGTTCCTACTGAGAGCATCAGCTACGACATTCGCTTTCCTCGGAGTATACAGAATATCCAGATCATAGGATGTTAGAAATTCAACCCACCGCTGTTGTCTCAGATTTAGATCTTTTTGAGAGAATAGATATTTCAACGGTTTGTGATCCGTGAACAATTCGAATTTCTCTTCCAAAAGATAATGTCTCCAAATTTTCAAAGCAAAAACAATGGCTAGCAGTTCAAGATCGTGCGTAGGCGTAGTTTGTCTCATGAGTCTTCAACTGTCGACTAGCATACGCAATAACCCTTTCGTTCTGCATCAGAACTGCTCCCAAACCAACAAAAGATCCTTTCAGAAGCACTGTCAATTTTCCATGGAATTCAGGCCTCAATCCTTGCACAAATTTCTCATTCTTTTTCAGAGGAGTATCGATGAGTCCTGGTCCATAACAAGAGAGTTCGTTGAATCTGGTTTCATACTCCGAAATAGACATACTACCCTGCTTCAAATACAGAAAATCCTGATACAATAGGGTTCTCCCTACCGTTGGCATAGACTTCTCTTCAAACAACTCCTTAAATCTGTCCCACGAAATGTCATCCTCAGAAATATTAGCAATGGTTGAATCCCACCATGCTGCTACACCACCTTGCAGTTGCCACGATGCCCTATGCCTCTTACGCTCATCCGACAATTTCATGCTCTTGAAAATACGTTCGCAAGAGCGTAGCTCGTCTTGAACTTCAATTATTGACTCTGAACCGTTAAAGGTTGGCCTCCGAGATTTTTGAAATCTTTGCATAAAGCTGTAAAACTAACTTGAGGCGGTACTAGATTGACAGCCTCACTAACATTTTGACTCCGTCCATTATCTGTTGAAGTACTGGCCCTTACTCTGCCTCTTCTTCCTGAACTCATGTCGGTCGCCTGAACAGGTAACTCAACAAATTTAGATAGATATATATAATTATATGAAAATACAAATACGCACTCTCAAGATAGATATAACACAAGAGCCTAGGTACTCGCTCAGCCTAGCGCTCTGATACCAACTATGACGACCCGCCTTCCTCTACCCAGAAAGACGTTTCATCATTAAGAAAGAAAGGGATAGAAATAGAAAAGAATAGAAAGAAAGAACAACAACATCAGAATCTCACAGCGGAATGGAACAAAATATAATACATCACATAACTATTACATAGTTATACATACATCAGAGTTATACAATATCACATAACAGGACTGTCATATACATATATGTCCATACATACATCCAAAATACAGCATACACTAACTACACATTGGAACTACATATATAGATACATACGTCTGGTCTTCTTCCCAAAAGCTTCTCCAGAAAATCAACACTTCCAATACCTATCACTTGGCTACTCATAAAAATTTGAGTACCCAAGAGTTTATGAAAAACAAAATATAAACTACAGGTCAGACATGGGTCTGGTATTAGTAAACAGGTTAAAATTGCTTAACATTGAAAATCATTTGAAAATAAAGGTATCACGTAAGACTCCCCACAAATAAATACGGGTAAGTTTTTACCTTACGCTAACCAAAACATTTTTTAGGAAATTCAGTGATATTATAATAGTGTCTAGGGTTTTCAAGTCAATAGAAAATAGCCGAAATTGTTACATGATTAAATCCCAGCTACTAGCCGCGAAAGTGGGTAATACAAATCAAAACCGTAGGGTCTCGTAGGGAAAATGGATTTTCAACAATGGCAGGGCTACTGGGGTACCGCCCGTCACAGTATGGGGACTAGATCACCGTACCGAGGATCACTCCCGACCCCCTACAGCCCAAGGCCGGAACCATTCCTTACTGAACAGTCCCGAACAAGATAACCCTGTAGTTGTGGCCAACAACTGCTCACACAGCCGAAATAAAACGGGACATCCAGACAGGGGAATATCTTGTCCTGCTTGGGCATGACCCACCTAACCTTGCTGCATCTCCCCTGTTTTAGCCATTCCCGGTTGATGAGGCTTAAGGCTGCGATTACCTTTATTGAACATATCTTAGAATGCTCATCGTCCGCCTGACGATGTGTTGAAAGCATTCAATCCATACAAGTTAGTTCCGGGATCGAACGAAACCGAAGGCATTATCTCGTTACACTCATTTTGGAATCACCCTCAGAGTTAACGACGATAACCCTTGCATTCTAAAACACCATCTCGATCACCATTTGATAAGTCACGACCTATTGTTTAATTTGGATCGATGTGGTTTCCGGAGAATCAAAATTGATTCTTCCGATCCCAGTCTCATCGAAATCCAAACGCCATTTTAAGGGCCCAGTTGTCTATTTAACTTGACAGTTCAATTTAATATCAGAATTCACATAACAGATATAACAGATACATCATACACAGTTATCACAGATATCCATAATATATTATAACATATCACAGAAGTATCATCAAACAGATGTCAAAACCAATCAAATAGAATTATCTATGCATACCAAACAGTTTGGTTTTACTTTACTTAATTGATTGCTTAAGAATAAACTATTTCATTCTGTTTTATAAATTACTGATTAATTAACTTATTAATGATCAATTAATTACTTAATTCATCATTAATTATCAATTTATTAATTATTTGATCTTTAGTTAATTATTTAATTACTAAACTTTTATTCATTAATTGTTACTTAATTTCATAGTTAACTAGTTTATTCTTAAATGTTAATCAATAATTTAGTTATTAAAAATTATTTACTTATTTAATTATCACAAATTACTTTAATAAATCAATTATTATCAATTTAATTAATGTAATATCCTTAATTAATCACTTAAGTAAATTTCCATTAATTAACTTAAAGTAATTAGCTAAGGTTCTTAAGTTTTAAATTTATTTAACATATGATTTATTTTAATTGCCATAATTAATTTAAAGTTATCAATTTAAAATTTTAAGTATAAATTAATTAACATTCTAATTACTTATTATTAATCACCTATCTTTACATACTTACCTTATTAAACCTTTAATCAGATATTAACCTAACTACTAATTACCTAGTTAACTCAATTATAACAAAAATACTTAAACAAAACTTATGCTCGACCAATTAGAAAAAGACCCGAGACCGAACCTTCTTTTACTCGAGCAAGTCTCGAGTTATCTTCGTGTCTTACCCACGTCTCTCCCTCTCACTCATCCTGTTCTTTATTTTTCCTGCTTCTTCTTCCCATATATTTTTTTGTTTAAGATAAAGTTATAAATTACTACAAAAGCCACTCACGAAAACGACCCGAAGTCACGTTCGAAGCAACCACCAAAAGTCACGAGCACGTGCACGCGACCGCCCAGGATAACTCGCCAGACACCTCTTCACCACCGTGCACGTGCACGGTGGTTCGCTTTGCCTCCGGCGACTCGCGACAGCCCCCACAAACCCCAAATCGCCCCTAGCGTCGAAATCAAAACCCAGATTTTCATATTCGAGATGAAAACAAAATATGACCTAAAGCTCGAACAACCTTACGAATGCACCGGAAAAAAATCGTTTGACCCAACAACGGCGATCACCGGAAGCGTTGGGTCTCCGGCCATAGCTCAACCACACACTCCTTTACCTTTACCCATAATCTCGAGATACTCGATCAATCCAAGTTGCTGAAATCACGATTTCAACAGTGCACAGTAAGACGCAACTTAAACCCTATATTTACCCCATTCTCCAAATTCTTACATTAAAAAAATATTCAACATTTTTCCTATGTTCCTACATCTTCAAACTTGCTTCATATGAAATTTCAAGGATTAAAATTAACTGAATCTACCGTAATCGAAAAAAAAGTAATTTTTGTTCGTATTCAAACTGCACCATAAATATTGAACTAAAAATCATCATTTTCATTTTAAAAAACCTAATTTTGTGTGTTTACTTAATATATGAGTTTGAATTAACAAATTAAAATCTTTGAGTTTACACATATTAATTGTTCCCACTATAAACTTTGAATATACCCAGTTTGAACTTTACTGTCACCTTCAAAACTTAACTTCAGATTATGATTTTCAGTTTTCTACAAGTATATTTAACTTAAATTCCTAAGTATAAAGTATATATAAAAAGAAATATCAAATTCCTTACTGTTTATTGTTCTGTAATCAAAAGATATAGAAAACAGTTCCCAAACTATTTGCAGTGTACTGGAATATACAAATTCTTATTCAAACTATATAACAAACTCAGAATTTCTTAGATCAATCAAGTAATAGGTTTACTCACCAGAAAAAAACAGGAAGCAAGGTGTTGATGAAAACCACTGCAGAAGAATTTTCTTGAAAGCCTTCCTTTTCTTTTTCTGTTTTTGAATTAATTTATGTTTGGAAAGCAATAATGTTTCACAGGTTTGCCTTTAAGTTTAGTTAAGTTTTTATGATCGATTAAAAGTATGATGGATATATATAGAAGTTACTTAATAATATAGGTGGTATGTTGGCAGTTACTATTTGTATTTTTATTCTTTCTTTTTATTGGCTAAGTAGTATTCTGCAGAAAGAAATTATTACAAGAATTTCGGCTGCAGTACTAGTTTAACAAGAAGTTATGCTAATTAATGTTCATGCTCTTAATTATGATAACATATAATTAACGTACTGATACTTCTTATGTGTTGTACAAAGATATTTATATTTTTTTTCTTTCTTTCAGGTTTATACAACCTGGTTTAGAAATCTAATGAGCATACATATGTTACTTTGTTCATTTCTTACTTAGCTTTTTTTTTTTTCCTTTTCAAGTGTAGCTTGACTTTGTGTTTCATGAGTACGTATAATCTATAATCTGTCTTATTTCATTTTATACTTAGCATCATTTCTTCGTTTTGTGAGCATATATATATATATATATATATGTGTGTGTGTGTGTGTGTGTGTGTGTGTGTGTGTGTGTGTGTATAGCTTGTCTTGTTTTCTTTGCATTATTCATTTGTATATACAGGTTATGTTTTTCAAACTTTCTGATATGTTTGCTTAAAATTTATTGTTAGCATATTAGTTGTATTCTATTTGTTAATTAAATTTTCAAACATTGATTTATATCATATACTTGCATTTTTACACTTCAAGTTATAATTTATATTTGTACATTTATCTCTTTAGTTACATTCTATAATTTATGATTATGTTTTATACTAGTTTTGTATGTTTATGTTTATAATTATTTATATTGTTTAATACTTATGTGTTTAATTTTAATATTACTATGTTTGTTTATTTTTAAACTTATCATTTTAAAAACTACAATTGTATCCATATATATTATCGAATAATAAAAATGTAGAGTCTTTGATTTGATTTTATTGAATAAGACAGATTTTGTTTTAAATGGTTTTGAAGCATTCTATTTTAAATTTTCAAATCAAAACTTTCTTTTACAAACATATATACTGATAAATATACAAAGATCTTATTTGTTTATAAACTTGAAAAGCTTGTATTTAATTTAAATTAGATTAAATATTTATTAAAATATGCTGTCAAAAATTTCGGGTTGTTACAAAATTGCTATAGTTGTTGCTGTTTTAATCACGTGTTTTAAAAATCGTTTTAAAATAAAATTGTTTCCAAAAAAAATTCAGTTTGCGCTCTCAAAAGAATGAGGAAGCGATCTAAACGCTTTAGCAAAATTAAGGACTATGAACCCTTACATTTACTGATTTGCTTAATTCCGGACTTGTCCGTTTGAGAACGTAAAATGTTATTTATATAAAATACACAATTTTGCACTTTCAAGGAAACGATGAAGAGATTTAAACGATTTAGCAAAAGTGCGGAGTACGGAACCAAACTTTTACTATTTCGATTAATTCTGGACTCGTTAATTGAAATATCTGTTATTTGATGATTTTGATGATTTTGTGGGCTTTCGAGCCACTATGCTGGACCTTCGGGTCATTTGTTGGACCTACGGGTCATATGTTGGACCTTCGGGTCAATACCAGTACTAGACCTTCGGGTCATTTGTTGGACCTTCGGGTCATTTGTTGGGCGCCAAAAATATAGTACTTGGTAGGCTTCGGCCATATGAGATGCACATGCAGCGTAGGTAAAACTCGCCATCTGCTGGGATCGATCTATCTTTTATGTTGATTTTCTAGTTATCTTATTTTGATTTCTAGATTCTACGTATTGCTGTTTTAAATTCAATTGTGAATTTGGAAGTTGATTTTGATGATGTTTAATGGGATTTCTTCCTTCAAGCTATGCTGATTAATATGTTTTATAGTCTCACCCGAGACTATAATTTTGTGTATAGTCTCATCCAAGATTATAAATTTGCATATTGCAGTTTTGAATTCAATTGGGAATGTAAAAGCTGATTTTGATGGAGTTTAAATTGATAGTTCTTATTATTAACTATGTTGATTTCTTATGTTAAATAGTCTCATTCGAGACTATTATTATTTTGCTTGATGTTTTTTATGATACAATCACATCTAAGTTTAAATTAGACTGATCCGTTTATTATTTTCTCTTAAATAATACTCGGGTCAGACCGAGTTATTTTAGGATATATGCTATCTCTAATTCGGTTGCTGCTTCAGCTTTTGGGATTTCACTTCATCGTTTGTCTAGCTTCGAGGTGTTTCTTTTTGGTGCATTGACTCTCGCCTCATGTATGTTGATGTTATGCAAATGTACATTGGGTTCATGTGAACCATAGATCATTGTAGCATGTATTCCAGACATGTCTTCCGCTATATCCCTGATATTTCTATCCTGATGTGATTGTACTTATTAGTGTTGTTATTATTATTAATTGTTCTGAATTTATCTTTAGCCACTGTAGTTTTTTTAAGATTTGGATTGAATTTATATCTTTTGGGAGTAATTTATAAAACTCCTATGGATGTAATCAATACTTGTCTAAAGCATAACTTACGGATGGTCGCTTCTAACAAGCCTTATTCTTTGCAATAGAAGATGTTATTCCTTATAATAACCATTGTTATTGTGAGCACAGAGGTGGGGCGTCATAGCTTGGTATCAAAGCTGAGGTTCAGAACAAATTATAATTAACACAGAACAGAAGCAGAATGGAACATGTGTTACAACTATTCGAGAGTTTTATTCATGCCTTTCAAATCTATTTCTTCGTTGCTCTTAAAATTTTATCCTCTCTAACAAGTTGGAATGTCTAGGAATATATCTTATATTTCTACAGCATTCCATTTGTTAAATTCCTTACCAATTTTTCTTGTAGTTCCCTTGAGTTAAAACAAGGAAAGTCCTTTGTTTCTGATTGTCTTACCACTCCTAAGGTTTTTAAATCTGGAAAGCTTAATGCTGCTAAAGCTTCTGGTGATTCTTCTCAGCCCAAAGGTTTTACTCCTGTGTTTTGGAAGGTTTTGTTTTATTTCATTGTCGTTCTATTAGAGTTCTTTTCGATACGAGTGCATCACATTCATTCATGTCGAAGGAGCTTGTTGATGTTATTCCTTTGGATGTTATTACTCTTTGCGGCCCTTTGAAGATTGTGAATCCTATTGGTGGATCTGCTACTCTCGGTTTGTTGTGTGTTGATGTCGAGATTATTCTTGGTGGTTTTTCCTTTCAGGCAAATCTGCATGTTGTGGATCATCTTAGTTTTAGTATGATTTTGGGAATGGATAGGCTCGTCCGTTATGGAGTTCAATCCTATGTCCCAAAAGAACTTTGTATCTCAAGCATCCCGATGATATCGAGTAGTTATCTATTATATTTCAAAGCATGGTCCATGCTTTGAATGCTATCATTTCTTTCTTCGAATCGGAGGCTGTTATAGATAAATATTCCAGTTGTTTATGATTTTCTGTTGTCTTTGAGCCTATTTCGAGTTTGCCGCCGAACAGGGCAATTGAGTTCCGTATTGATCTTATCTCTGGTGCTCATCCTGTCAGTCGTCCTCCCACGAAGATGTCTGTTAAGTAAAATGAGGAGCTCAAGCAACAATTATCTGAATTGGAAGCCAAACGATTTATTCGTTCTAGCTCTTCTCCCAACTTGATCTTGCCACCGGTTTTCATTTGGCTACGAGTTGTGGAAGTTAGCACTCTACACATCGCATTCTACACTCGTTATGATTCTTATGTCATTCAGTTTACCCAGCTTATTTCATCCATTTTATGAATCGAGTATTCAATGAATATCTCGATGACTCCAATTGTGTATTTATTGATTTTGGATGAAAACAGCAATTTAAAAATTTTGCAAATCTTTTTCATAAGATATATTTACAAATATAATTGGATTTATGTTTATCATATAGAAGATGATTTTGTGATTGTATTGCCCATTGAGTGCTTTAAGAATTCTAGTCGATGCGCTTGATCAACGTTATCGATAGGAATCTCCTAAACGCCTTGATGAGACAATTTGACACAATAGATTGACTTATAAAAAGAAAATTTTTCTAGAAAATGATTTCATAAAGATAATTGTAATTTTGGATGTTTTAGCTTTTCAGGAAAGAAGATTATTTGAAAGAACTCTTTTCTGATACTCTTATCCTTGGGATTCCCGAAGGGAGCCAAGACATCATTACTTGTACCAGTACTAGCCGTGTTGGTTTCGGTGCTGTTCTTATGCAAAAAGATAGAGTAGTTGCCTATGCTTCTAGACAACTAAAGCCTAACGAGATTCGTTATGCTACCTCTGATTTGGAGTTAGCCGCCATAGTCTTTGCCCTAAAGATTTGGCGACATTATTTATTGGGCGAGCGTTTTGTTCTCTTCACTGATTACAAATCTCTGAAGTATCTATTCACTCAGAAAGAACTTAATTTGAGACAACAACGTTGGCTCGAATTTCTAGCTTCTTATGATATGATGTTCAGTATACCCCTGTTAAGGGTAATCGAGTTGCTGATGCGTTTAGCCGCAAGCAGCAAGTTGTTATTTCCATGATGCTAGCAGAGTGGAATATATTGGGAGCCTTATCTCATTGTGATATTAGACAACGTCCCTCACTCCCGTGCTTTTATTTAGCATGGAAGCTCATCCTAGTTTGTTGGATCATGTTGTTGATGCCCAGAAACAAGATCCAAATGTGATGCCCCACCTCTATGCCCACGCTAGCCAAGAACACTACAGTGTAATGCTGTCAACTAGCATGGAGAATAAGGCTGTTGAGGAGCGACCATCCGTGCAATTGCTTTGTGCGAGCACCGCTATGTCGGATAGTATAACATGAATTTGATTTCAAGAGGAAATCCGACACACCGATACAAACTCAAAGCTACTACACAGTGGCTATAATAATCTTCGAAAACAAATATAGAAACAAACATAACACAGATCAGTCACAGATAATTCATATCACAAAGGCGGAAGAAGATAGGAATATATAACTAACACATGAAAGTGTATACCAGAGTAGTGGTCAATAAGATCCACAATAATACAAAAGAATAGCAACACGTGTTATACAAAAGAATACAACTATGAGTCCATATCTCAAGTGTATACAACAAAATAAACTACTAATCTAAGTAGTTAGCCAAAAATCAGAGAAATCAATCCCAAGTGAGAAGTCAAGCTGAAGCACCTGTAACATCTCGGTCTGACCCGAGTATTATTTAATAAGAAAATAATAAACGGATCAGTCTAACTATAAATATCAAATGAAGCGATATAGAATAAGAGGTACGACTAAACACAGAATAATCACAATGCCAAGCTGTGATATATATAAGTAATTGAAAATCAACAAGAGATTAATCAATATCACAAAAATCTACTCAAGAATCAAAAGGAATGTCATACTCTTTATTTCGTTCACCAAACCATAAATATTGACGATTATATCAATATCAATTACAAAAGTCAATGACACACAAATTCACCAATGCACAAATATTGATAAAACTTATCAATGAAAATCACTAAAATTGGTGAAGCATAAATTCCAGAATTCAACACACGAAATCCAGAAATCACAAAAGGGGGGGGGAAGGCCTATCACACGAACGGGAGCATAAAAACTCACCAACATATGTATCACACGAATGAGACGTTATCACATGGTAGCTAGCCATTAATTTTTTTGACACACGAATGGCCCGAAGACCATGGGGAGCTACCCCACAAAGAAATTAGATGAAGCTCAATAGAATGAGTTACAGTCCTCCACGTGGACAAAGAGACATCGCCCAATTGCTAGTCTACACCACAAAAATGATCGTCATGATCATCAAGAAGTGTCAATTACAGTAAGCTAGTAAATATATGAGCTTAGCTTCATGTCCCATAACCACTAGCTTAACTTAAATATTTACGAACAAATTGTAGATCTCCACTAGAAAATTGTCACAAGAGTTTCAATCGAACAAGTCCAAGAATTAACCGACGAAGTAAACGCAAGCGTTTCATACCACTCGTTTAACTAAGTCGTTTAAATAGATTTCTCATACGAGTGAGGTAAAGGTTTGTATATACTAATAGATTAGAAATCGGTTTGAGAAAACGAGCTTTGTAATAAAATAATTTTGAAATCATTTGAAGAAAGAGTTTTGATATTTACTACTAGTATAGAAAACCTTTATATTTTGAAAGTGACAAATCACAAAGAAGATTGTAGGAACAATCAATCACTAAAATTCACATACGAAGATGTGAGTTAATTCCAAAGAAATCGATATCAAATCCATCAAAATGGATATTTACAAAAATCCCAAAGAAAATGTCATCAAAGTCGATAATAGATGATAACAACAAAAGGGAGTCAACACGAATCGATAAAATTGGAATCTCAAGCTAAATAGGCAAAATAGAGCCCAAATAGCAGATTCAGACGTCTGAAATCAAGGATTCAGACGTCTGGATCTAGAAAAATAATTGTTTTCCAGAACATAATTCAGACATCTGAACCCAATATTTCAGACGTCTGAAATAGGCAATTTTTAGCCTATTTCCTTTCTGGTCCAAAACAAACCAATTCATACGTCTGAAATATAGATCAGACGTCTGAATACTGGGGAATAAAAATTCCCAGTATAATATTCAGACGTCTGAATTGTACGTTTCAGACGTCAGAATCAAGGGTTCAGGGCATTCCCTGAAACTAGGCCAAAGATGGCCAAACGATTATCGGAAACGATCGAACGAGCAAATGATGACTAAGGATTTACGCCACGCGACAACCCAGCCTTAACGGCTCTTCGATATGCCTCAAATATCAATGTCCAAATATCCACAATAGGATTTTCATAGATTTTGATTTGAAAACACCAAAAATTAGAATATACACCAAATCAATCCAAATCAAAATCAATTGCACAAGAATAAGCATTAGGAATTCATTCCTAACAATCGAAGATAATTATAGACAAAGATGTGAGATAAAAATCTCACCTTTGAACCCAAACGATTGAAGAAGAAGCTTAAAAGCAAAGAAGAATCAACCACTCTTCAAATCCAACTCAAGAATCTTGATTCTAAGCTTTAAAAGAAGAACATTCGCAAAGTTAGATTTAGGAATTTCTGAAATTGATAAGAGAATGAGTTGGAGAAGAAGAAGAGAAGCTTACCAATGGGTTCTTCTATTAGTTGGAGCTAGAGTTTGATTTGCAAAAGAAAACTAGGGCTTGGAGTTTTAATTTCCTCTTCCACTCTCCATTAATATAAAAGCTTGAGTATAAGAAAATGAGGAATGAAGTAATGAAGGGGAGAAGGGGTTGGAACTGAATACATAAGTGAGGTTAATGAGCTCAGCCCAAACCAAAACCCTAAGTGAAAAAGTAGCAAAATTCTACTATCTCCAAACATATCAAAGATTACACTTAAAAAGATCACAAACGTCATTTTAAACTCAATGGAAGTGGTCCCGAGTCCTAATTCGACCGTATGCAAAAAGTAGCTTTTCGGACTAAATTCCGAGTATCGATAAAATATTTTAATAAAATATTTAAATATAAAATCGACAAATATGCGGGTTATTACAGACTCCCCTCCTTAAAGAAATTGCGTCCTCGCAATATTTAAGAAGAAAATATAGAGTAACAACCATAAAAGCATATTCAACACAAAAGAAACTTGAAATAAAAGGTTCACGATAAAGAGCACGGGAAAGTAAGTCCGGATGTGATTGCTCGATGAACTCTCTAGATTCCCAAGAACAATCCTTAGGATTTGAAGGCCATTGAACTTTCACAAGCGAAACATCTTTATTTCGAAGCCGTTTGACTTCTGAAGCAATAACACGAACAGGATGTTGCTCAAAAGTTAGATTAGGTGAAACTTCAATTTCTTCCACAACACCGGGCTCAAGAATAGAATCGGAATTTCGAAGGCACTTCCGTAATTGAGAAACGTGAAACACGTCATGAATAGCAGAAAACTGAGCCGGTAATAAAAGGCGATAAGCCACGGAACCAATACGTTCGGTGATAGGAAATGACCCAATATATCAAGGCGCTAATTTTCCCGATCGACTGAAACGTACAACACCTTTCATAGGTGACACACGAATGAACACAAGATCTCCCACAGAAAACTCTAACTTCCTTCTCTGGTTATTGGCATAGGATCTTTGTCTACTTTGGGCTTCTTTCATCCTATGACGAATAAGGTCAATCTTTTCTGTGGAATCACGAATAAAATCTGGACCTAAAACCAACTTCTCACCGGCCTTAAGCCAACAAGAAGGAGATCGGCATGGCCTTCCATAGAGTGCCTCGAAAGGTGCCATACCAATACTAGATTGGAAGCTATTATTATAGGAAAATTCAACAAGTGAAATATGATCTTCCCAACTTCCACCAAAATCAAGAACACATGCACGAAGAAGATCTTCAAGAGTTTGGTTCACACGCTCGGTTTATCCATCGGACCGAGGATGATAAGCGGTGCTAAAATTAAGCTTCGTTCCTAAAGCTTTTTAAAGACTCTTCCAAAATCCAGTAGTAAACAATGAATCACGATCGCTAACAATAGAAGTAGGAACTCCATGCAATTTAACAATTTCTTTAATAAAAAGTGTGGCCAAAAGAGGTACGGTCCGATTGGACCGAATGGGAATAAAATGGGCGGATTAGTAAGCCTATCAATTATAACCCATAAGCTATCATGACCCGAACGAGAACGAGGAAGGCGTCTATAAAATCCATGGAAATCTGATCCCACTTCCAAATTGGAATTTCTAAAGGTTGCAATAACCCACCGGGCCTTTGATGTTCGGCCTTAACGAGTTGGCAAGTCATGCAACGCTTAACAAAGTTAGCAATTTCATATTTCATTCCCTCCCAATAATAAAGTCGCTTCATATCCACGTACATTTTACTACTACCGGGATGAATGGTAAATTTAGAACGATGTGAATCTTCTAAAATATCTTTACGAAAATCACTAATATTTGGCACGATAAGTCTACCAAATTTCTGAATGCCACCACGAGAATCGATATTAAAGTCTTTCAAACCTTTAATATCAATTTTATCCTTAATATTTTGGCCAAGAAGAGCCTATTCAGGATCTAGCCTTTGAGCTTCATGAATGCGGTCTAAAAGAGAAGGGTGAGCCTCAAGGCTACATAAAACAAATGATGAACATAAATCGGATATGCGCTCTCGAATCTCACAAGTGGATAAGATCTCGAGATCGTTCCATTCAGATATCATCATAGAAACAACTGCTTGTTGCTTGCGACTAAGTGCATCGGCAACTCGATTTCCCTTTCCGGGAGTATAAAGGATATCAAGATCATAAGGTGCAAGGAACTCGAGCCAACGTTGTTGACGCAAATTAAGTTCATTTTGAGAAAATAAATACTTCAAAGACTTATGATCGGTATAAAGAATAAATTTTTCTCCTAAGAGATAATGACGCCAAATTCGAAGGGCGAAAACAATAGCCGTGAGCTCTAAATCATGAGTGGCATATCTAGTCTCAGCAGGCTTCAATTGCCTAGAAGCATAAGCAATAACACGTTCTCTTTGCATATGAACGGCACCCAAACCAACGCGACTAGCATCGGTATAAACAACGAAATCTTGATTCCCCTCGGGAATAACTAGAATAGGAGCATTAGAAAGAAGTTCCTTTAGCTTCTGAAAAGAAGTTTCACATTTGACCGACCAAATGTATCTAACACCTTTCTTCGTTAAGCTAGTGAGAGGCACGACAATCTTAGAAAAGTCTTTGATAAAACGGCGGTAATAACCCGCCAATCCAAGAAAACTACGAACCTCCGTAACACTCTCCGGTCTCTTCCAATCTTGAATCGCTTCAATCTTTGAAGGATCCACGAAAATTCCGGATTCGGAAATAATATGACCGAGAAACTTCACAAGAGGTTGCCAAAAGTGGCATTTAGAAAATTTCGCCTTTAAGTGATTACTTCTAAGTGTTTCCAACACAATCCGAAGATGCTTTTCATGCTCCTCCACGGTTTTTGAATACACAAGAATATCATCAATAAAGATGAGAACAAATCGGTCGAGGAAGTCTTTGAAAACTCTATTCATAAGGTCAACGAAATAAGCCGGAGCATTCGTTAGACCAAATGGCATAACAAGCCATTCATAAGATCCATAACGAGTACAGAACGATGTCAAAGGAATGCTATCCTCTGCAATACGAAGCTGATGAAATCCAGTAACTAAGTCTAATTGTGAAAAGACTCTAGCACCACTAAGTTGATCGAATAGATCATCAATCCGAGGTAAAGGATATTTATTTTTGATAGTAAGATCATTAAGCTTGCGATAGTCAACGCAAAGCCTAAGCGTACCGTCGGATTTCTTCACGAAAATAGCCGAAGCTCCCCAAGGCGAGGAACTAGAGCGAATAAATTGCTTCGTCTCCAATTCGGACAATTGTTTACGCATCTCCTCATTTTCCTTATTGGACATGCGATAAAGAGGACGAGTAATAGGTTGAGCTCCAGGGATAAGATTAATTCTGAACTCAATTGCTCGCTTAGGTGGTAATCCTAAAACGGGCTCAAGTATGTCGGAAAATTCACGAACAACGTGAATAAGAGAAATAATATCTTCCTCATCATCATTATCGTCATCATGAGGATTTAAGGAATATAAAGATGCAACCAAGCTGGAATCCGAATCTTTAAGATTAATAGAAATCTGCTTAATGGATTGAGGATGTCGAAGATGAATAGTCCGCTCAGGACATAGGATATGAGCTTCATAACGGTTAAGCCAATCCATTCCCAAAATCATTCCAAAGCCTAAATAACGCATGACATGCAAATCGGCTCGGAAAGAAAAATCACCCAAAATAATCTCGACATCATTACACAATAAACTGATTGTTGCGGACCCACCAACCGGATTCGCAATTTTCAAAGTAGTCATTAAAGAAACAGCACTTAAAGAAAAAGTATCAACAAGCTCTTTTGATATAAAAGAATGGTATGCTCCCGTATCAAAAAGAACTCGAATAGGCTGATCACGAAATATAATAATGTCATCAAGGATAGAATGAGAAATACCTTGACCACGAGATGTGTTGCCATGGGCTTGAGCAACATTAAGCTTTCCCACCTTCCTATTTTGAAGCTTGGGGCAAGAAGATAAATGATGATCCGGGCTTTTGCAATAGCGACAAGTACGAGGCTTTGAACACTTGTTCACAAAATGATCTCTAGAACCACAGTTAAAGCATTTCCCTTCAGTAGAGGAAAAGGTCTTTGCAACAGGAGTTGCTTGCTTCCCTTTCTTATTGGGATAAGGACCTTTGAATTTGTTTGGCCTCTTCTTGTTGTTGAAGTTTGGTTTGGAACCCACCACTTCGACATCACTTTCCTTATCCGCCTCTTCAAGACGAAGAGCGATATCAATGAGTTGGTCGAAGGGAACTTCTAATTTTAGAAGTAATGGCTTCTTGAGATTTTTGTTTAAGCCATAGACAAACTTTGGTTCTTCTTCAATGGGGTGTTGATGTATTCAACCCCATATTTGAAAAGTAACTCGAAGGATGCAACATAATCAGTCACGGAGGCTTCACCTTGAACAAGGTCAATAAAACGGCGAGCCAAAGTCACCTTCTCAGCTTCTGGTATGAATTTTAACTCGAAGCGCTCTCGGAATTTCTCCCAAGTGAGATCCGTTTCATTTATTTCAGAAATCAGAAGCTCGTACCAGTCTAATGCTCTTTTTGGAGCATACTAGAAGCCACCTGAACTTGGTGAAGATCAATGAGGTTCATGCGAGAAAAGATTCGATCACATGTCCTTAACCAAGCCTGGACTTCAATAATAATTTCAGAACCTTTAAATGGCTTCCCACCCAGGTTGGTGTAATCATAGCACAAACGTGCAAACCCAGATTTAGGGTGAGTAGGTTCCGGATTAGAGCCAGCTGCTTGAGCATTTGTGACAAGGTCAAGAAGTTGCTGGGCAGTCATAAAAAATCCATCTTGGGGAGTAGCACTAGATTGACCGGTGCTGGGACGGCCAGGTCTAACCATTTCTCTTCCTTTAGAAAGAAATAAAGAAGAAGAAAAAGGTTATACACAAAATGAATATCAAGCAATCTTGATAGATAAAACAAGGAATCATAAAGAAAATAGGATGAATCGGTACGAAGACTCGAGTTAAATCCTAAGGCACGACTCCTAAGAAGGACTTACGACGATGATCCTTGTTAAATTATTCTACATTGTTCCGAAGTTTGACTCTGATACCAAGCTGTGACGCCCCACCTCTATACCCACGCTAGCCAAGAACACTACAGTGTAATGCTGTCAACTAGCACGGAGAATAAGGCTGTTGAGGAGCGACCATCCGTGCAATTGCTTTGTGCGAGCACCGCTATGTCGGATAGTATAACATGCATTTGATTTCGAGAGGAAATCCGACACATCGATACAAACTCAAAGCTACTACACAGTGGCTATAATAATCTTCGAAAACAAATATAGAAATAAACATAACACAGATCAGTCACAGATAATTCATATCACAAAGGCGGAAGAAGATATGAATATATAACTAACACATGAAAGTGTATACCAGAGTAGTGGTCAAAAAGATCCACAATAATACAAAAGAATAGCAACACGTGCTATACGAAAGAATACAACTATGAGTCCATATCTCAAGTGTACACAACAAAATAAACTACTAATCTAAGCATTAGCAAAAAATCAGAGAAATCAATCCCAAGTGAGATGTCAAGCTGAAGCACCTGTAACATCTCGGTCTGACCCGAGTATTATTTAATAAGAAAATAATAAACGAATCAGTCTAACTATAAATATCAGATTAAGCGATATAGAATAAGAGGTACGACTAAACACATAATAATCACAATGCCAAGCTGTGATATATATAAGTAATTGAAAATCAACAAGAGATTAATCAATATCACAAAAATCTACTGAAGAATCAAAAGGAATGTCATACTCTTTATTTCGTTCACCAAACCATAAATATTGACGATTATATCAATATCAATCAGAAAAGTCAATGACACACAAATTCACCAATGCATAAATATTGATAAAACTTATCAATGAAAATCACTAAAATTGGTGAAGCATAAATTCCAGAATTCAACACACGAAATCCAAAAATCACAAAAAGGGGGGGGAAGGCCTATCACACGAACGGGAGCATAAAAACTCACCAACATATGTATCACACGAATGAGACGCTATCTCATGGTAGCTAGCCATTAATTTTTTTTGACAAACGAATGGCCCAAAGACCATGGGGAGCTACCCCACAAAGAAATGAGACGAAGCTCAATAGAATGAGTTACAGTCCTCCTTGTGGACAAAGAGACATCGCCCAATTGCTAGTCTAAACCACAAAAATGATCGTCATGATCATCAAAAAGTGTCAATTACAGTAAGCTAGTAAATATATGAGCTTAGCTTCATGTCCCATAACCACTAGCTTAACTTAAATATTTACGAACAAATTGTAGATCTCCACTAGAAAATTGTCACAAGAGTTTCAATCGAACAAGTCCAAGAATTAACCGACGAAGTAAACGCAAGCATTTCATACCACTCGTTTTACTAAGCCGTTTAATTAGACTTCTCATACGAGTGAGGTAAAGGTTTGTATATACTAATAGATTAGAAATCGGTTGGAGAAAACGAGCTTTGTAATAAAATAGTGTTGAAATCATTTGAAGAAAGAGTTTTGATATTTACTACTAGTATAGAAAACCTTTATATTTTGAAAGTGACAAATCACAAAGAAGATTGTAGGAACAATCAATCACTAAAATTCACATACGAAGATGTGAGTTAATTCCAAAGAAATCGATATCAAATCCATCAAAATGGATATTTACAAAAATCCCAAAGAAAATGTCGTCAAAGTCGATAATAGATGATAACAACAAAAGGGAGTCAACACGAATCGATAAAATTGGAATCTCAAGCTAAATAGGCAAAATAGAGCCCAAATAGCAGATTCAGACGTCTGAAATCAAGGATTCAGACGTCTGGATCTGGAAAAATAATTGTTTTCCAGAACACAATTCAGTCGTCTGAACCCAATATTTCAGACGTCTGAAATAGGCAATTTTTAGCCTATTTCCTTTCTGGTCCAAAACAAACCAATTCAGACGTCTGAAATATAGATTCACACGTATGAATACTGGGGAATAAAAATTCCCAGTATAATATTCAGACGTCTGAATTGTACGTTTCAGACGTCTGAATCAAGGGTTTAGGGCATTCCCTGAACCTAGGCCAAAGATGGCCAAACGATTATTGGAAACGATCGAACGAGCAAATGACAACTAAGGATTTACGCCACGCGACAACCCAGCCTTAACGGCTCTTCGATACGCCTCAAATATCAATGTCCAAATATCCACAATAGGATTTTCATAGATTTTGATTTCAAAACACCAAAAATTGGAATATACACCAAATCAATCCAAATCAAAATCAATTGCACAAGAATAAGCGTTAGGAATTCATTCCTAACAATCGAAGATAATTATAGACAAAGATCTGAGATAAAAATCTCACCTTTGAACCCAAACGATTGAAGAAGAAGCTTGAAAGCAATGAAGAATCAACCACTCTTCAAATCCAACTCAAGAAGCTTGATTCTAAGCTTTAAAAGAAGAACATTCCCAAAGTTAGATTTAGAAATTTCTGAAATTGATAAGAGAATGAGTTGGAGAAGAAGAAGAGAAGCTTACCAATGGGTTCTTCTATTAGTTTGGAGCTAGAGTTTGATTTGCAAAAGAAAACTAGGGCTTGGAGTTTTAATTTCCTCTTCCATTCTCCATTAATATAAAAGCTTGATTATAAGAAAATGAGGAATGAAGTAATGAAGGGGAGAAGGGGTTGGGACTGAATACATAAGTGAGGTTAATGGGCTCAGCCCAAACCAAAGCCCTAAGTGAAAAAGTAGCAAAATTCTACTATCTCCAAACATATCAAAGTTTACACTTAAAAAGATCGCAAACGTCATTTTAAACTCAATGGAAGTGGTCCCGAGTCCTAATTCGACCGTATGCAAAAAGTAGCTTTTCGGACTAAATTCCGAGTATCGATAAAATATTTTAATAAAATATTTAAATATAAAATCGACAAATATGCGGGTTGTTACACCAAATCTCTCTTATCTTATTCAAAGTTGTAAATCGAAATTCCGAAGTGATGATCTAAAAGATTTCGATATTGATGTTCATGGTTGTATTCGGAAGAAGGGTAGATTGATCGTGCCTAATGTTTCTAATCTTAGAAATGATATTCTTGAGGACTGTCATTGTTCTAAGTATACTATCCATCTGGGTAGTAGTAAGATGTATGCTGATATGAAATGCTTATACTTTTGGAAGGGTATGAAGCGTGATGTTGCAAGTTATGTGAGTCGTTGCATGACTTGTCAACTTATTAAAGCAGAACACCATCGTCCTCGTAGTCTTTTGCAACCTCTTGAGATTCCTTTATGGAAATGGGATCAAATTTCTATGCACTTCATTGATGGTCTATCTCGTTTGAGGTCGGGTCATACTAGTGTTTGGGTGATTGTTGATCAATTAACCAAATCAGCCCATTCTATTCCTATCAAGTCCAATCGGACTGCTTCTTGATTATGGTGGTAGTTGGGAAGACCACTTATCTCTTGTTGAGTTTTCTTATACCAACAGTTTTCAATCAAGTATCGGTATGGCTCCTTTCGAAGCTCTTTACAGAAGACCGTGTCGATCACTATCTTGTTGGTTGGAATCGGGGGAAAAGTTAGTTCTCTGCCCCGATTTTATTCGTGATTATTCTGAGAGGATCGATATTATTAGACAGAGAAGGAAAGAGGCTCAAATTAGGCAAAAATCTTATGCCGGTCATCGTAGAAATTCTTTGGAATTTTCTGTTGGCGATCCCATATTCATTCGTGTTTCTCCGATAAAGGGTGTGGTGCGTTTTAGTAACTCCGGGAAATTGGCTCCTCGTTATATCGGACCGTTTCCTATTACGGAACGCATTTGCCTAGTTGCTTATCATGTATCGCTACCTATCCAGCTTTTGAGAATTCATGACGTATTTCATGTAGCCCAGCTTTATCGAAGTCTTCGAGATTCGGATTCAGTTATTGAGCCTCATATGTTGCAAGATCTTGAGATCTCACCCGACTTATCTATTGTGCAAAATCCTATTCGTGTGCTAGCTTCGGAGGTTAAGCGCCTTCGGAATAAAGAAGTCCCGCTTGTGAAAATTCAATGGTCCACAAACCCCAAATATTGCACTTGGGAAACCAAAGAATTCATCGAGCGTTCTTATCCGGGTTATCTCTCCTCTTCGGGTGGGGGTGAGAATTCTTATCCATCTTTTCCATTTTAATCTTTGTTGTCATGAATTATTTGTGTTTATTGACTACTTTTACTATGAAAATTGCGGGGACGCAATTTTTATAAGGGGGAGTTTGTAACGACCGTGATTTTTGAATTACTGTCGGAGTAAATATTTTAAATAGAAATTTTTACATTAAAATTTGGAAAGGAAAATATTGATGCAAATTCAAAGGCAAAGTCAGTTGCAAAGCGATTTGAAATAAATAGCAAGGTTGTGTTAGTTGTTTTTTCCTTTCACGTGTCCACGTATTGGTGTAATCATTTATAAGTGCAATGTGAATACCCAGGTGGCTTTATAAATACGCGCATACCTTTTGTTCGTGCATCAAATATTTTACTTCATTTTATTTTGTGCAACATTTGTAGTATTGGAGAGCAAGTCCATGCATACATATAGCCTTTTTTACAATTCTTTTCTCTGTGTGTATGGTTTGCACTTCAAGCTACACACAAAACGTGGATTCAGGTCACATGCAAAAAGTGATTCAAGTTGCATACATAATGTGATTCAAGCTACATACCACTTTTTTTTAAAGCAAAATATAAAATTGCTGTCATCAATTAATGCGTGCATACTTCTTTTCCTTTATGCACATCTCCTCTTCAATGCAATTGTACTTAAATCACTGCCAGCATTATTTCTTTTGACTTGTACAATTGTGAAAAGGAAAAGTAGCCTTTGTCTCTTCTTTTGTTCATTCTTCTTCTAGTGCCCGAAAAACAGGTTATGACAACTCAAAGTTTTGCTTCTTCTTGGATTCTCGGTTGCCAATTTATTTTGTAACAAAATAGAGGTGAGTGTAAAACTCATGTTGCTAATTTGCACTTCACTTCCACCTTTTTTGTTGACACTTTCGACCTGTTTGATTTTTTTTATTTCTCTTTTGGTCGTGTTCACTTGCGTCTGCATGGCATGTCACCTGCCCTTTTGTTATCACTTATTGGTCCAGTTTCATTTACACTTTGTTACTAACTTGAGCTCGAGTTGCATCTATGTGTATTGATGTTGTTGCTGCCATTCACTGCTGCATTGCTCCATTGATACATACATACATACATATACATACATACATACATACATATATATATACATATATATATATATATATATATATATATATATATATATATGTATATATGCATTGTAGAAGTGTTACATTCACTTGCATTCACGGTGTCACTGTCGATTAGGCATGAGGTCTTTGGTTCAGTATCATTTTTTTGCCGCAGTGTTCAGTATACATTGAGGTTTAAATTGTTGTGCTTGAAAATGCAGTCTTCGTATATAAGTTGTTTATCACTTCTTGTTGAAATCCGGTCGCATGCGTGGCCTTCTTTAAGTGCTCTGGTCATTATAAAATTTACAAAATTCATCATTTCCAATTATATGTTTTTAGTTCATTTGTGTGCTCAAAATGCAATCTAGGTTATTTTAAATTTACATGCGTACATAGTCAATAATCCCAGACATCATGTGCATACTTAAAAATTTTAGTTTGGATACATTGATTTGCATGCACGCAAAAAGTTTGTACCTGCATGTATTATTTTGAGGAACGCTAATTAATTACGTGTAAAAGTATAAGTTCCAAGTCATTGTTTTTCTCTATGAATATTTCATATGTATACATGCAGTGCATGTACCAAAGTGAACAAAAATTAAACTCAAGTATTCTTTTGCCCATAGTCATGTGTCAGTATATGAAGGTGTATGCAAATTTTTGTCCTTGCGTGCATAGAGTTATGCAGTCCAGACCATTATGTTCCTTTTGAATGCATGCATACCGTGTTTTTTTTTGTGCATGAAAACATTCTTTGTTTACATCAATTTTACGTGCTTTACAGGGTCCAGGTTACTTTGTTCATTTTTCTTTGATCCATTCACCTGTATGCTAGTAGTACAGGAAAACTTGAGTCATTATTTATGTTTGATGATGCACGTTGAGTACGCAAGTATGTTAGTCCAATTCATGTGTTAACTCATGCATGTATTGCTGCCTATTTTTATTTTGATGTGTGAAAACGTGTAGTCCAAAATATTATTCAAGTTATTTTAAATGTTGTTTATTTCTTTTCGTGTGTACCCGTGTATATTGCCAAGCAGTGAAATATTTGATAAAAATATAGTTGTGCAGTCTACAATTTAATTTACGTTGAACCGGTGTTACGTTTTGAAACGTATTTTGCTGCCGTTATTTTTATAACGGAATTTTTACGCCGGTATTTTACTTTTGAAGCGTGTTGTTTTGATGACATTTTTGACGAATAAAATTACTGTTATTTTGACTTCAGTAACCGTCAATTTTAAAGTGAATTTTCAAGCAGTTATTATGCAACGCTGATTTTGATACCCGTCTTTACGGTGTTTTGTGAAGTGCAATTTCCTCGTCGAAATTGCTGTAGTTGTTGTTGTTTTAATCATGTGTTTTAAAAATCGTTTTAAAATAAAATTGTTTCCAAAAATTTACAGTTTGCGCTTTCAAATGAATGAGGAAGTAATTTAAACACTTCAGCAAAATTAAGGACTATGAACCCTTACTTTTACTGATTTTCTTAATTCCGGTCTTGTCCGTTTGAGAACGTAAAATGTTATTTATATAAAGTACACAATTTTGCACTTTTAAGGAAACGATGAAGAGATTTAAACGATTTAGCAAAAGTACGGAGTATGGAACCATACTTTTACTATTTCGATTAATTCCGGACTCGTTAATTGAAATATCTGTTGTTTGATGATTTTTATGATTTTGGGGGCTTTCGAGCCACTATGCTGGACCTTCGGGTCATTTGTTGGACCTTCGGGTCATATGTTGGACCTTCGAGTCATTTGTTGGACCTTCGGGTCATTTATTGGGCACCAAAAATATAGTACTTGGTAGGCTTCGGCCATATGAGATGCACATGCGGCGTAGCTAAAACTCGCCATCTGTTGGGATCGATCCATCTTTTATATTGATTTTCTAGTTATCTTATTTTGATTTCAAGATTATGCGTATTGCTATTTTAAATTCAATTGTGAAGTTGGAAGTTGATTTTGATGATGTTTAATGGGATTTCTTCCTTTAAACTATGTTGATTACTATGTTGTATAGCCTCAGCAGAGACTATAATTTTGTGTATATTCTCATCCGAGATTTTAAATTTGTGTATTATTGTTTTGAATTCAATTGGGAATTTAAAAAGCTGATTTTGATGGAGTTTAAATTGAGAGTTCCTTATTTTGAACTATGTTGATTTCTTATGTTGAATAGTCTCATTCAAGACTATTATTATTTTGCTTGATGTTGTTTATGATACAATCACATCTAAGTTTAAATTAGACTGATCCATTTATTATTTTCTCTTAAATAATACTCGGGTCAGACCGAGTTATTTCAGGATAGTCGTTATCTCTGATTCAGTTGCTGCTTCAACATTTGGGATTTCACTTCATCGTTTGTCTAGCTTCGAGGTGTTTCTTTTTGGTGCATTGACTCTCGGCTCAAATATGTTGATGATATGTAAATGTACATTGGGTTCATGTGAACCATAGATCGTTGTAGCATGTATTCCAGACTTATCTTCCGCTATATTCTTGATATTTCTGTTCTGATGTGATTATACTTATCAGTGTTGTTATTATTATGAGTTGTTCTGAATTTTTCTTTAGCCACTATGGTTTTGTTTTAGATTTGGATTGAATTTATATCTTTTGGGAGTAATTTATAAAACTCCTATCAATGTAATCAATACTCGTCTAAAGCATAACTTACGGATGGTTGCTTCTAAAAAGCCTTATTCTTCGTAATAGCAGACGTTATTCCTTATAATAACCTTTGTTATTGTGAGCGTAGAGGTGGGGCGTCACAAAATGTGTGCATGTCTTTTTCAATTGTGATATCTATGTTATTTCTTTTCAAGACCCAAATTTGCAAATAAAAATCATTATCTTTTGATCTAATAACCGTTAGGACTTAGAATATAAACAAAAAATGTTTGATTTATCATAGATCAATGTTTGAAATTTTAAGTAAGTTAAAAATAAAATTTGAATGTCTCTGAAACAAAAATAACAGGAAAGTATTAGTTTTGTCAAAATTCAAACATCCTATTTTCTTGTTTTAGGCATATGATCTAAAACATAGTCAAAAACCATAATTTTTGGAAGAGAAATCAAAATTTTTAATTTAGTTTTGGGTATGCATTTCTGAGTTGAACAGAAATTGGAAATTGGGTAGTTTCTGGCGATCTTCGTGATCAGAGAGGATAAGGTCATCACTGATGGTAGTGGAGTGATAGAGGAGTTTGATAAAAATGCCAAGCAGTTGATCATCATGCTGGTAGTGGAGTGATAGAGGAGTTTGGTAAAAATGCCAAGAAGTTGATCATCTTGATGGTAGTGGAGTGATAGAGGAGTTTGGTAAAAATGCCTAGTTTTTGGGGTTGGTCGAAATGCATTCGTTCCATCACCTCTGGTGGGTCGAGTTCCGCCAGAATTTGGAAATTGATAGAGGGGAGAGTGGTGAAGGTGTTGTTGGATTTTCAGAAGCTCCGGTGGTCGGAGACTCGAGCACGTGGAGGTTTCCAGGTTTCTATGATTGTTCCAGTTTTGTGCTAGGAGGCATGAATTCGATTTCGAAGGGAGATCAGTTTTCTGATGGTCAGAATAGGATACGAGGAGGGTTGTCGATGTGAAGAAATCATCGTAGATGACTGGAGTTGAACGGAGCCACCGTGCATGTGAACGATGCACTTCTTTGTTTCTGATGAAGTTTGGTTTGAGGGGAAGTGGTGTACTTTAATTTTCCTCGAGTAGTTCGAGTATTTTACTCGAAGATTTTTAGTGTTGGACTCAAAGACTTTAGTGAGGGGCTCGGGTTATTAGGATTTTTATAGGTTTTAAAAACCTGTCAGTTTTTAAATTCTAAACTGAATTTAAAACAAGTAAGATTTAAACCAATTTTTAAATCAATTTTAAGTATGGATTCAAATTTAACTTTGTATCCTAGTTTTGAAATGAAGAAGTTTTAAAATTTAAATTGTTTTAACAAGTTTAAAATGTTAAAGGTATATTTTAAAATAACTTGAATTTGAAACGAATTTGGTTTTGAAACTCTTTTTAATTTCTTTATAAAATAAGTGTTTCTTTAACATTTGATTAAGAAGGTTTTCAAATTGTTTTTAAATTTTGTTAAAATTTAATTTTATTTAATTTGAATTTTAAATTTGAAACGGAATTTAAAATTAAATTCAAAAGTAAAATGTTTTCAAAAGCATTTGTGAATGATAATTAAATCTTTAATAAAAATAATGTTTTTATCTTAAAGTTAATTAAGATTTAATAAATTGTGATACATTACATTATGAAGGAAATTAAAATGGATAATTAATTACTAATTTGGATTAATTAATTAAGTAATTAAGGGTTTAAAATAATTAATTAACGTTTAAGTTAATTAATTGAGGAATAATTAATTTGTAATTAAGGATCATTCATTGAACAAGATTATATTTTAATTAGTGATTAAGAATTAATTTGTCGAGTAATTAAGGATTAATTAAGTTACAGTTAATCACTTAATTAATTAAATATTTAGAGATTAATTAATTGATTATTAAAGATTAATTAATTTGTAATTAATAATGATTAATCTAAGTTTAATTACTTAAGAGAAGTAATTAAAGATTTGTTAATAGTTAATGAAGATCATTAACTAGGTATTTTTAAATAATTAATTTTATGTGATTAATTTTAATAATTAATTATATTAATTAATTAAAGATAATCATTTATGGAAATTGTTAAAGCATAATTACTTAATGAAAGTAATTAGAGGAATTAATTACACAAAGTAATTAATTCAATTTATGTGATTAATTTAAGTTAATTATTTAGTTTAATTAATTTAAAAACTCAATGGATGATGGGTCAAGCAAAATTACTTAGTGTAATTTACAAAGTATAATTACTCAGTGAAGTAATTAGTGGATAATTACGGGATGTAATTAATTAAAGATTTGAAAGTAGTTTTGGGTTTAATTACCTTGTGTAATTAATAAGAAGGGTAATTGCTTAGTAGAAGTAATTAAAAATTAATTACTTAATGTAATTAATTTAAGAATTGACTATTAAAGTTATGGAAAGTTAATTAAGTGATGTAATTAATTAAGAATAATTAATAACTAATTGTGATTAATCAAGGTTGATTAATGAATAAAAAATTAATTAAAGATTAATTATTAAATAGGATTAATAATTAATTAAAGAAGTAATTGAGGATCATTAATTAATATAATTAATGATGTAATTAAGGGTTGATTAATTAATCAATGATAAGGGATTATATAGTAATTAATTAATTGTAATTAATTAAAGATTAATATAATTAATTATGGTTAATTAATTAATGAAGTAATTAAAGGTTAATTACTTTATTTGGTTAAGAATAATTAATTTATGGAATTAATTAAAGGTTGATTACTTTAATGCGATTAAAGGATAATTAATCAAAGGTGATTAATTAAGATGGAAATTTGATAATGATTAATTAATTGATTTGTAATCAATTAATGGTTAAGTAAGCAAGATTATGTGGTAAAAGTAATTAATTTAATTTAATTTAAATTAATTAGAGATGAAGTAAATAATTTAATTTATTTTAAATTAATTAGAGATAGTGTGATTAACTAATCATTGCTTATGTATGGATGAATGATATTGATTGCCTTGAATGGTTTGAGATCTCGGATGTAAGATAAGTGATATTGTGTGATATGGACGCTTTGGTTGAATTGTGATGATAATGTAAATTATCTATTTGTGATGATAATGTGGATTATATATTATGAGATTGTGAATTATCTATCTGTGTGTATATGATAATGAATTGAATTGTTTTAACTTTAAAACAACTTGGACCTAAAAGATGGCGTTTTGGATTTCAATGAGACCAGGATCGGGTTTCCAGATTTGGATATCTGAAAACCACATCGATCTAAATTAACGATAGGTCATGAATCTCAAGTGAAGATGAAGATTTATAGTGCAAGGGTTATTGTCATTAACTCTGATGGTCAATCCGAAATGAGTGTAACGAGATAATGCCTTCGGTTTCGTTCAAACCCGGAACGAACTTGTATAAATTGAATGCTTTCGGAACATCGTTAGGTGGACGATGAGCATTCTGAGAGATGTGTTCTCTAAAGGTAATTGTAGTCTCAAGCCACATCAATCGGAAATGGCCAAAACAGGGAAGGTGCAGCAAGGCCAAGTGGATAACACCCAAGTAGGACAAGATCTTCCCCTGTCTAGAAGTCCCTTTATATTTGGCTGTGTGGGCAGTTGGTAGCAAACAACTGCATGGTCGTCTTGTTCGGGACTGTCCAGTAAGGGATGGTTCTGGCCTTGTGTTGCAGGGGATTTAGGGTGGATTCTCGGTATGGTGATCTAGGCCACATACTGTGATGGACGGTACCCTAGTAGCTCTGCCATTGTATGGAATTCAATCTCCAATGAGTGTCGTACATTTTAGTTGTGCCCAACTATGTTGGAACGTGAGATGTAAGTATTCCAGCTATTTCTGTATTTTATTTGAAAACCCTAGACCCTATTATAATATCACTGGATTTCCTATCAAATGTTTTAGTTAGCGTAAGGTAAAAACTTACCCATGCTTATTCGTGGAAGTCTTACGTGATATCTTTTCTTTTCAAAAGATTTTCAAAGTTAAGCAACCTTAACCTGTTACTTACTCCAGACCCATGTCTGACCCGGAGTTTATCTTCTGTTTTATTAAACTCTTGGGTACTCAAATTTTTACAAGTAGCCAAGGGATTCGGGTTAGCTTTGACGAATTCTGGAGGGGCAATGGAGCAGGAGGCTTCGGCGTTTATAGATATTTATAGTGTTCCGCTGTGTGATCTCTGCGTCAAATGTTTGTGTTGTATTGAGGTGTAATAACTAGACAGGTGTTTATAACTGTCTAGTATGTGTTGTATAAGCTCTATAACTCTGATATATGTTTTATACTATGTATTATTTTATGTGATTAATATAATTTATTCGTTCCGATGTTGAGATTCTGATGTTGTTTCTTTTCTTTCTTCTCTATCTTTCTATCTTCTATCACTTTCTTTCTAAAGATGATGTGTCTTTCTGTGCAGAGAAAGATGGGTCGTAACATCTTAAACCAAACCACTTTATAAAGTCATATTCTTAAATCTTCAATTTCAATAAGTTCAAATTTATATATTTAAAGACAATTCTTAATTAAATACAATTTCTAATAATTTCATTTCCAAAGCCATATTACTTTCAAGTTATAACAACTCTGAAACCAAACACTTTGAAACCATAATACTTTGAAATCCTAACAATTTGGAAATGTTATCATTTGGAATTCATACTACTTAAAATCACAATTCTTAGGAATCATAACATTTTTGAAATTTAATACTTTCCACTTTAACATTTTATATAACCTAAGTATTTATATACTTACTGATTTTGACATGGTCATTTTATCATAGCCTTATAGTTAAATAAACTTTGTTACTGTAATATACAATTTAAAGCTGAAATTCTTATGTTAAGTTAAAAGTACCTTATTAACTTACATTATTATTACAATAAAGAAACTTTATTATTTAATCATTTAAAATATGCCATTTACATTAATTACAACTTACATATCAAATGTTCGATTTAACTTACATTTATTACAATAAAGAGAATTTATCATTTTAATCAATATTACACTAATTAAAACTTACATTATCAAATGTACTTTTTAATTTACATTTCTATTACAGTAAAGAGCATTTATTAATTTAATCAATACCACACTAATTAAAACTTTACATGTTTCTTTCATTAATTAGGACTTTACACGTTTCTTTCATTAATTAAAATTTTACATGTTTCTTGCATTAATTAAAAACTTTACATGTTCTTTCATTAATTAGGACTTCACATGTTTCTTGCATTAATTAAAAACTGTATTTCATTTTCTCAAATCAAAATACATCATTTATTATACAACCATACTCATTTCAAAACTAAAGATTGATTGCAATTATCAGGTTAGATTTTAAAATTCCATATTAATCAGGTTTAATTATTAAATTATTTATCACAAATAAAAATCTTTAAATTGCTATTTAAAACCAAATAAATATTTTTAAATTACACTTTAAACCGATTATCAGCTTATAACATTTTAACTTATAAAAACCGATATCTCTTATATTTCAAATCTTTAAATCAAATTTTAAGTTAAAATTCCATATATTCCAAAATTTCAAAATACTTAATAAATTTTTAAGAAATATTAACCACGGGCCTGTATAATATTTTCTAACCTAGGTCAAGTGATACGGATATGTATCATTTCAATCCGTAATTTAAAAAGAAAAATCCGGGTTCTATCATTTCGAACCCGCAATCCTAAGAAAAATAAATACAATAAAAATAAATAAAAAATCACTCGAGCCTATCATTTCAGCCCATAGTGATTTTCCTTATCCTAAAGTCCGTTCTGGTATGTATCATTTCAACATGTAGTAATAGGAAACTTGCAATGTGACAAACAAGAAATAAATATAACAATACAACATATAATATCATAACGGATGATGTAACAAATATATAAATAGCATTTAACATCATATAACAAACCACAAGCATTTATGAACATAGCATAATAATTTCTATAATTCACTTGTCATCATTTCACAACCATAAAAGTACGTTGTCTAGAGTGAAAAATCTCACCTTTTTGAAAGCTAGAATCAAAATCAAACACACATCCAAACTCCACAAAGCATGAAAAGGCACGACAAAACGTGACTTTATTTTTTGAGTGGATAAAGAGTCAGATCCGAACTTGTAAACAACCCAATACATAACATATATAAGCAATGATTCAATACAAAAGAATATAGATAAAAACAATGAAAAGATAGAAAATAAAATGACCTAACCTTAATAAATCAAAGCAAGGTGATCAATACATGGCTTGATTAAGGTTTGTTATCAACTTTTGTAATGTATGCTTCCATGGTGGCCACGACTAGGCTTCAATGGTGAGGAGGAGGTGGTATGGTCGGCAATAGGTGGAGACCAAGCCATGCTTGAAGAAGAACAAAAGAAAAGAGAAAAGAAAGTAGAAAAAGAAGAAAAGGAAGCCATGGAATAATTAGAGCTTGTTGTATTTTTTTTCTTCACGCAAATGATAATGAGGATTTTTGAGAATTGTTTGTGCTTGAGTTATCAAAAGAATTACACGGCTAAAGATGGAAGGGGAAAAAAACGGCTAAGGAGGAGTGAATGATAGGAAACAAAAAAAGCATAAGATAAGGAGAAATAAGCTTGCATATATTTTATTCTTAAATGTAAATGAATATGAGAAGTGAGAAATAAATTTTTGTACGTGAATTGATAAAGTTTCTTACGGCTAATAGAAGGAGTGGTTTGGAAGTCAAGCAAAGAAGTAAATGCTAGAAAACAGAAAAGGGATAATTAAGGAGAAAGGAATGTATATATTTATTCTTAATTGCAAATGAAAATAAGGAGTTTGAAATGAGAAATAAATCTTCTTGCACGTGATTTGTGGAATGATTTCTCACAGCTAGTAAAAAGATACACATGGCTATGGTAGGTAATTAAATAGATAGGTAAATAAAAGGCAAGAAATAAAGCAAATTTAACCTATGCCTAATTAAACAAAGTAATGTATGTCTAATTACTTTGTTTCCAAGCCATTAAACAAAAGAATATACACAAATAAACTCCAATAAATACAATAAAAGCCTAGACGAATAAAAATAGAAAGATAAAATAGAGATGGATATAGGAAAAATATAAAATATGTATATAACAAAAGTATAGAAATTTATGGCATGCAAAACACTGTAATTTATCCAGTTTAAAAAATATAAGTTTTAAATTCCCAATAAATCCATATTCTTAACTCCATCTAGTTATTCAATCCATATGGTATAATTATCATGGTTTATACCATAGTGCATTAATATTCCTATTATATGTTAATTTCAAATAATGTAATGTTTGATTCCATTTACTACAATAGATCCAATTATTATAGATTGAATTTCAATACATAAATTTGGTTCAATTCCAAATCTTTTTCTTAAGTCCATTAATACTCTACAAACCTAGTTAACCATTCATTCCTTAATATACTCCAATTTAACAACTACTAAACATTGTATTACATTTCACCTTAAAGTAACTTTTGTTTATGTTTATTAAAAATTGACTTCTCATTCAATTTAATAGACTAAATAAACATGTAACACATAATAATTGTCACTATTTCCTTTTAACTACATTTATAAGTTTATTATCTACAGACCAAAGTTATAATTACTTACAGGACCATGGCCTTACTCAATTTCCATACATTATATTATACCTCATTCATAAATTCAACATTTACATTATTTTCAATTTATTGTAATCTCCTTCAATCTATCAGTAATTTAGCTTAAATTACATTCTTTACCACTCAAATTAGTTATCACATCCACATTAAATAACCAATTTCTATTTCTTTTAATATTTTAATTACAAAAATCTTATTAAACCAACTATTTTTAATTACCAAAATTTACGGTTTGTTACACAGAATATTCCCACAAAAAATATATCACTATATATGAAATTAAAATTCAACATTTTGAGGAATCCAGTTGGATCCCTCCAACATGTTTTCCCTGCATCCACAGATGTTAATACAACATAAAAATACTAATTCTGCTTTGAGGTGGAATATCGCGGTATATAGGGTCATCCGCTATTATACGGGACGCATAAGGTCTCATCCGCTATATATATGCGGGAATATCAATCACTCCAATATATATACTACTATATATATGTAATCATCCAATAGATAATTAAAATTTATCAATTTTGTCAAACGAAAAAACAATTTAAATTTAAACTTTTAAACTTAAATGTGGCAATCCAAATGAGTGAGAAATTCTTAGCTTGAGTTTAAATTTGCCAAACGCTCTAATTTTAAATTAAATTGAACACGTTCGATTTAACCTAAAATTTTAACTCGCTCTAATTGTCTCCAAATCTGTTCCAGAGCGTCGTGCTCGTCACCATGATTCCATCGCCGCTTGTTTCGTCCGATTCCGACCTCATATGACAAAGTATGAATTTTTAAAGTTTTGAATACAAATTATATAAACAATTTTTATTTTTTTTTACTAAAAGAAATCTGGCCTTACGTTCAAACCTTCGGATCATGGCTACCCTTATCCTTTCTCCCTGTTTCGCGTCCCCTGGTTGTTCGAACCCACAATGTCGCCGCTTTGACCAACCAAGACTCCACCATCGACCCTTTTGAACACGATCAGAGACCTCCATGTTGAAAAGGATCACAACCCCCTCCTTCGCCGGAGTATGGTCAAGCTCGGTCCCCTTAGATGCGCAGAGATCCCCATGAACACGTGAATATAACCATGATTTGCCTTTGACATGAACTACCATCGCTGATCTTAATCGTTGGATAAGTAGATCTCACTGCCCTCTACGCTTTCCTAGTTGGAAGTTTTCGATAATATTGCGTAGATCAAGAGAAATCGAGGGGGAAATTTTAATGATTTCTTCCATTGATATGAAAACTGGCAGCCGCGTTAAGGATCTGCTAGGGTTTTACTATATAGGGGTATATATACGCGTATAGTTATTATTTTAATGTTATTTTCATAATTAACGTGCTTTTTCGAACAAACTCCAAATGAAGCATGCCGCCAGACGTTTATAAGGTTATTCCCTTATTTCGAACACAATGGAACATGTTTTTCAGGGCCTAATTCAATCATATGTGGAAAATAGCTTTTCGAATCGAATTAAAATTAAAATTTTCGATATTTTTTTCAACGTGTTTCTATCCGGTACAACCCAACGCTAACTCCAAACGCTACAAAATTTGAAATCTGATAATAGCATACTATTACGGATCCAATAGAACTGGTTTCGTCGAATTCCAAAACTATGCCTCGGAAGGCTATTTTAACGTGTCGACTAAATGGAGCGATTCTCAAAATCGTCAAAATCGTTTAAAATTTCAATTTTTATACTTACTAACTCCATTGTATTTCAAATAGAATTTATATCCATATTAGAAATCATTCTGATTCATGTTAAATCAAAATTCCATTATTTACCCTATTACTATATATATATATATATATATATATATATATTAACTTGACTATTAAATTAGTGTATGGATTCAAACTTTAAATTTATTGACTTTTAATTCCATTCAATAGTCCAATATTGTAATCCTAAACCAAATAGAATAAAAATCAATTTTAGAAATCATTTCCATTCACATTTAACTCCATATTTCCATATTTACCCAAATTCAAATATTAAATTACCATTTACTGAATTTGTTAGTCGTTATAACTGAAATTTAAACCATTTCACTGATTCTTCCATATTCAAAATGAAATAATATTTCAAATCCAACAATTAAAAATAAATGTTCAAAACTAAATGACCAAAATTCGGGGTCGTTATAAAATGTAATGAGAAATGGAACAATTACTTCCTATTTAATAGTAATTTAAACATATTTATACATTATGGGATACAAACAAGAATTGTATATTCTCACCAAATAATAGTTTCTCATCTCTGCAATCAATCTTTCAACTACCAGACATTTCAAATGTGACGCCCCACCTCTGTACTCACGCTAGCCAAGGACACTACGGGGTAATGTCGTCAACTAGCATGGAGAATAAGGCTGTTGAGGAGCGACCATCTGTATAATTGCTTTTTGCGAGTACCGATATGCCAGATAAAAATATAACTTTTCGTCTCAAGAGGAAATCCGACATAACGATGCAAACTCAAAGCTACTACACAGTGGCTATATATAATCTTCGAAAAAAAATATAGAAATATCATAATACAAATCAGTCATAGAAGTTCATATCTTAAAGGCGGAGACAGATATGAATATTACACATAAAAGTGTATATTAGATTAGTGGTCTAACGAGATCCACAATATCACAAAAGAATAGATACAGGTTCTAGAAAAAAATATGTATACATCAAGGAGTCTAAATCTCAAATGTATACAACAATGAACTACTAGTCTAAGTAGTTAGCCAAAAGTCAGATGATGGTACGATAAGGAGTCAAGCAGAAGCACCTGTAATATCTCGATCTGACCCGAGTATTATTTAAGAAGAAAATAATAAACGGATTAGTCTATCTATAAATATCAGATAAAATGAGATAGGATAATATATGTGATTAAAACGTATGATAACAAAAATGTCATACTGTAAAAAGTATATATTAACTAGCAATTAAAATCGTACAATATCACAGGAAATCTCAAAGCACTAAAAAGAATGTCATATTCTTTATTATATTCACCAAACCACAAATGTTGATGATCATATCAATGCCAATCGGAAAAGTTAGTGAAACACAAATTCACCAATGCACAAAAATTGATAAAGCTTATCAATACAAATCACGAAAAATTGGTGAAACACAAAGTCCAGAAATTATCAATAGAAACGCAGAAATCAAAAAAAAAAAAAGGAAAGAGGCCTATTACTAGAACGGGAGCATGAAAACTCACCAACACGTGTATTACAAAATGGAAAGCTATTCCATGGTTGCTAACCATTAATTTTTGAGCCGAGGCTACACTAAAACGGCCCGAAGACCATGAGCCGAAGCTCCACTAAAACGGCCCGAAGACCATGAGCCGAAGCTCCACTAAAACGGCACGAAGACCATGGGTCGCTACCCCCCTAAGCCAAAGCTCTACTAAAAACGGGGTTTAGTCTCCCTCGCAGACAAAGAGACATCGCACATTGCTAGTCTAAATCACAAAATGATCATCACTGATCGATAAGTCTAAATTACATTAAGCTTGTAAATAAATGAGTTTAGCTTCATGTCCCATAACCACTAGCTTAACTTAATTAATTACGAACAAATTATAGACTTTCCACTCGAGGTTAAGTGTAAATTACACTAAGCTAGTAAATATACGAGTTTAGCTTCATGTCCCATAACCACTAGCTTAACTTAAATATTTACGAACAAATTGTAGATTTCTACACGACAATTGTCACAAGAGATTCAATCGAACAAGTTTAAGAATTAACCGACGAAGTAAACGCAAGCATTTCATACCACTTGTTTTGCTAAGCCATTTACTTGGATTTCTCATACGAATGAGGTAAAGGTTTGTATATACTAATAGATTTGGAAAACGGTTTAAGAAACGAGCCTTGTAATAAAGTAGTGTTGAAATCATTTTTGATGAAAGATTTTTGATATTTACTACTAGTATAGAAAACCTTTATATTTTTAAAGCGACAAATCAAAAAAATGATTGTAGAACAATCAATCACAAAAATCCACATTCGAAGACGTGAATAAAATCCAAAGAAATCGATTCTGAATCCATCAAGATGGATATTCCCAAAAATCCCGAAGAAAATATCATCAAAATCGATAATAAATGATTGCAACAAATCGGAATCAATACGAATCAATAAAATTGGAATCCTTAAACAAAATAGGCAAGCAGGCAAAACACAGCAGATTCAAACGTCTGAAACATTTGGTTCAGACGTCTGTATCTGGAAAATTAGATGTTTTCCAGAACGTAATTCAGACGTCTGAACCAAATGTTTCAGACGTCTGAAATAGGTGTTTTTAGCCTATTTCCTTTCTGTTTGAAATCAAGCCAATTCAGATGTCTGAAATTTTGATTCAGACGTCTGAATACTGGGGAATGAGAATTCCCAGTATAATATTCAGACGTTTGAAATAAGGATTCAGACGTCTGAAACTGTGGTTCGGGGTATTCCCTGAACCTCGACCAAAAATGGCTAAATGAATATCGGAAGCGATCAGACGAGCAAATGATGAGTAAGGATTTACGCCACGCGACAACCCAGCCTTAACGGCTCTTCGATACGCCTCAAATATCAACGTCCAAATATCCATAATAGGATATTCATAGATTTTGATTTCAAAACACCAAAAATTGGAATATACACCAAATCAATCCAAACCAAAATCAGTTGCATAAGAATAAGTGTTAGGAATTCATACCTAACAATCAAAGATAATTATAGACTAAGATGTGAGATAAAAATCTCACCTTTAAACCCAAAACTATGAAGAAGAAGCTATAGAGCAATGGCAAGAACAATCACTCTTCAATTCCAACCTAAAGAGCTTGAATCTAAGTTTAAAAGAGAAACATTTCCTAAATTAGGTTTAGGAATTTCTGAAATTGGTAAGAGAATGAGTTGGAGAAGAAGATGAGGAGACTTACCAAAGCTTTTTCTATAAATTTGGAGCTAGAACTTGATTTGAAACGGAAACTAGGGCTTGGATTTTAATTTGCCATTCCTCTCTCCATTGTTGCTAAAGCTTGAGTATTAGGAAAATAAGAATGAAGTGAAGAGGAGAGGTGGACTGAGCTAGAGTAAAAGTGGGGTTAATAGGCTGAAACCCAACCCAAAGCCCTAAGTGAAAAGTAGCAAAATTCTACTATCTCCAAACATATCGAAGTTTATACTCAAAAAGGTTGCAAACTTCATGTTTAACTCGATAGGGGTGGTCTCGAGTCCTAATTCGACTGTTTGCAAAAAGTAGCTTTTCGTACTAAAATCCGACTAACGATGCTATATTTAAATAAAATATTTAAATACACAATCGTAAAATATGCGGGTTGTTACAAACTCCTGTCCTTAAAGAAATTGCGTCCTTGCAATATTTAGGAATAAAATAAAGAGTAACAACCATAAAAGCATATTCAACACAAAAGAAATTTGAAATATGAAATTCACCATAAAGAGCACGAAAGAGTAAGTCTGAACGTGTTCGCTCGATGAATTCTCAGGATTTCCAAGAGCGGTCCTTAGGATTTGAGAACCATTGAACTTTCACAAGAAAAACATCTTTATTTCGAAGGCGCTTAACCTCCGAAGCGAAGATGTGAATAGGATGTTTCTCATAAGTCAAATAGGTGAAGCTTCAATTTCTTCAATAACACCGGGCTTAAGAATAAAAATCGGAATCCTGAAGGCATTTTCGTAGTTACGACGTGGGAAACGTCCTGAATAGCAGAAAATTAAGCCGGTAATAAAAGGTGATAAGCCAAGGAACTAGTGCATTCGGAAATGGGAAAGGGGCCAATAAATCTAGGTGCTAACTTTCCCGATCGATTGAAATGCACAACACCACTCATAGGTGAAACACGAACAAACACCGGATCTCCCACAGGAATTTTTTTTTGCCTACTTTGAGCTTCTCTCATCCGATGACGAGTAAGGTCGATCTTTTCTGCGGAATCACGAATAAAATCTGGACCTAAAACCAACTTCTCACCGGCCTCAAGCCAACAAGAAGGAGAAAGGCATAGCCTTCCATAGAGTGCCTCAAAAGGTGCCATACCAATACTACATTGGAAGCTATTATTATAGGAAAACTCAATGAGAGCAATATGATCTTCCCAACTTCCACCAAAATCAAGAACACATGCACGAAGAAGATCTTCAAGAGTTTGATTCACAAGCTCGGTTTGTCCATCGGACTGAGGATGATAAGCGGTGCTAAAATTAAGCTTCGTTCCCAAAGCTTTTTGAAGACTCTTCCAAAATCCACTAGTAAACAATGGATCACGATCACTAACAATTGAAGTGGGAACTCCATGTAATTTAACAATCTCTTTAATAAAGAGTTTGGCCAAAAAGAAACGGTCCGGTTAGACCGAACGGGAATATAATGGGCGGATTTAGTAAGTCTATCAACTATCACCCATAAGCTATCATGACCCGAACGAGAACGGGGAAGGCGGTCGATAAAATCAATGGAAATAAGATCCCACCTCCAACTTGGAATGTCTAAAGGTTGCAATAACCCAGCGGGCCTTTGATGCTCGGTCTTAATGAGTTGGCAAGTCATGCAACGCTTAACGAAGTTAGCGATATCAAATTTCATTCCCTCCCAATAATAAAGTCGCTTCATATCCACGCACATTTTACTACTATCTGGATGAATGGTAAATTTAGAACGATGAGAATCTTCTAAAATGTCTTTACGAAGATCACAAATATTTGGCACGATAAGTCTACCAAATTTACGAATACCGCCACGAGAATCAATATCAAAGTCTTTCAAATCTTCAACATCAATTTTACCCCTTCAACGTCGGCTAAGAAGAGACAATTTAGGATCTAGCTTTTGAGCTTCAAGAATGCGGTCTAAAAGACAAGGATGAGCCGAAAGGCTAAATAAAACAAGAGATGAACATAAATCGGATACACGATCTCGAATCTAACAAGTGGATAAAGTCTCGAGATCATTCCATTCGGATATCATCGTAGAAACAACCGCTTGTTGCTTTCGGCTAAGGGCGTCGGCAACACGATTTCCCTTTCCTTGAGTATAAAGAATATCAAGATCATAAGATGCAAGGAAATCAAGCCAACATTAAGTTCCTTATGAGAAAATAAACATTTCAAAGATTTATGATCGAAGTGGAGAACGAATTTCTTCGCCAAAAGTAAATGATGATGCCAAACTCTAAAATTCGACAACAATACCCGTGAGCGCTAGATCATGAGTGGCATAACTAGTCTCGATCGGCTTTAATTGTATAGAAGCATAAATGATAGAACATTCCCATTCAAGAGAACGGCACCCAAACCAATACAACTAGCATCGGTAGAAACAGTGAAATCTTGGTTCCCTTCGAGAATCACAAGAATAAGAGTACCGGAAAAGAGTTCTTTTAAATAATCTACTTTCCCGAAAAACTAAAACTTTCAAAATCACAATTATCTTTATATAATAATCTTTCTAGGAAAATTTACTTTTTACAAGTCAATTTATTGTGTCATATTGTCTCATCAAAGCATTTAGGAAATTCCTATCGATAACGTTGATCAAGCGCATCGACCAGAATTCTTAAAGCATTCAATGGGCAATGCAATCACCAAATCAACTTCTATATGATAAATAAGTCTCTTAAAAATTTTAAGAATATTCTTTGCTCGTTTCAAAAACAAAATCCAATTATACATATAAAATATCTTCTTAAAAGATTTGAAAAAATTTTAAATTGTTGTTTCCGTCCAAAATTAATAAATACAAGAATAGAGTCATCGAGATATTCGTAGAATACTGGATACATAAAATGGATGAAATAAGCTGAACAAACTGAATGACATAACATTTCATAAGAATCATAACGAGTGAGCAATGCGGTAAGTGGAATGCTAACTTCTGCAACTCGTAGAAAATGAAAATCGGTGGCAAGGTCAAGCTGAAAAGACCTTAGCACCACTCAAAAGATTTCTTAGGTGATAGCCCTAAGACAAGCTCAAAATTATCGGAAAATTCCACAAACTACCCGAATGAGAAGAAATAACGTTTTCCTCATCTTGTGGGTTTGAAGAATAAAAATGATGCCATCAAATTGAAATCGAAACCATTTAGAAAATTAGAAATCTGCTTAACAGATTGAAAGTGTCGAAGATGAGTAGTCCATTCGGGACATGGAATATGGCTTCATAAAAATCAAGCCAATCCCTTCACAAAAATCGATTTCCGAAAGCTAAGTAGCGCATGACATGCAAATCAGCTTGGAAAGAAAAATCACATAAAATAATCTCAACATCAATACAATGGAACAAAGTGAGTGTTGCAGATCCACCAACCAAATTCGCAATTCTCAAAGAAGTCACCAAGCCCAAAATGTTTTAAAGAAAAAGAATCAACAAGTTCTTTTGATATAAAACAATGAGATGAAACTATATCAACAAGAAATCGAAAAGAATAATCATAGAACAAGTGTAATCAAGGATTGAATGAGAAATACCTTGACGAAGCAAAGCGTCACAAGGGGCTTGCACAACTTTTAACTTTCCCTCCCTCTTGCTAGGGAGTTTGGGACATGTAGATAAAAGATGGCCCGGATTTTTGCAATAGCGACAAGTAATGGGTTTCAGACACTTAATTACATAAAGGTCCTTAGAATTACAATTGTAGCATCCTCCACGATTAGGGATTGGATTTTTTGCTACCAAAGTAGTTTTCTTCACTTTCTTATTGGGATAAGGGATCTTGAACTTAATATGCTTCTTCTTGGAAATCCCAATATCACTAGCACTTCCTTTACCAATCTATTCATGTCGAAGAGTGATATCCACAAGCTGATTGAATGGAACATCAAGTTTTAGAGGTAAAACTATTTCAGGGTTCTTACTCAAAGCACAGACAAACCTTTGATTCTTTACAAGATCCAAAAGTTGTTAGGTAGACATGAATACGCCATCCAGAGAAGGACTACTAGATTGACCAGCGCTAGGACCGCAAGAAGTAACCACCTCTTCTTCTTTAAGAAAGAAAGAAAGAAGAGAAAAATGTTATTCTTAGAATGAATATCAAACAATCATGATAGATAAAACAAGGTATCACAAAGAAAATAGGATAGAACGGGTGCAATGACTCGAATAAAATCCTAAGACACGACTCCTAAGATGGACTTAGGACGATGATCCTTGTTAAATTATTCTACATTGTTCCGATGTTTGGCTCTGATACCAAGCTGTGACGCCCCACCTCTATACCCATGCTGGCCAAGGACACTACGGGGTAATGCGTCAACTAGCGCGGAGAATAAGGCTGTTGAGGAGCGACCATCTGTATAATTGCTTTGTGCGAGTATCGATATGCCAGATAAAAATATAACTTTTCATCTCAAGAGGAAATCCAACATACCGATGCAAACTCAAAGCTACTACGAAGTGGCTATATATAATCTTCGGAAACAAATATAGAAATATCATAACACAAATCAGTCACAAAGTTCATATCTCAAAGGCAGAAACAGATATGAATATTACACATAAAAGCATATATCAGATTAGTGGTCTAACGAGATCCACAATATCACAAAAGAATAGATACAAGTGCTAGACAAAAATATGTATACATCAAGGAGTCTAAATCTCAAATGTATACAACAAAGAACTACTAGTCTAAGTAGTTAGCCAAAAGTCAGATGATGGTACGATAAGGAGTCAAGTAGAAGCACCTGTAATATCTCGGTCTAACCCGAGTATTATTTAAGAAGAAAATAATAAACGGATCAGTCTAGCTATAAATATCAGATAAAATGAGATAGGATAATAGATGTGATTAAAACGTATGATAACAAAAATGTCATGCCGTAAAAAGTATACATTAACTAGTAACAAAAATCATACAATATCACAGGAAATATCAAAGCACTAAAAAGAATGTCATATTCTTTATTATATTCACCAAACCACAAATGTTGACGATCATATCAATGCCAATCGGAAAAGTTAGTGAAACATAAATTCACCAATGCACAAAAATAGATAAAGCTTATCAATACAAATCATGAAAAATTGGTGAAACACAAAGTCTAGAAATCATCAATAGAAATCCATAAATCACAAAAAAAAGGAAAGAGGCCTATCACAAGAACGGGAGCATGAAAGCTCACCAACCCAAAATGGAAAGCTATTCCGTGGTTGCTAACCATTGATTTTGAGCCGAGGCTCCAATAAAATGGCCCAAAGACCATGAGCCGAAGCTCCACTAAAACAGCCCGAAGACCATGAGCCGAAGCTCCACTAAAATGACCCAAAGACCATGGGTCGCTACCCCACTAAGCCGAAACTCCACTAAAAATAGGGTTTAGTCTCCCTTGCAGACAAAGAGACATCGCACATTGCTAGTGAAAATCACAAAATGATCATTATTGATCGATAAGTGTAAATTACACTAAGCTAGTAAATAAATGAGTTTAGCTTCATGTCGCATAACCACTAGCTTAACTTAATTATTAACGAACAAATTGTAGACTTCCACTCGATGTTAAGTGTAAATTACACTAAGCTAGTAAATATATGAGTTTAGCTTCATGTCCATAACCACTAGCTTAACTTAAATATTTACGAACATATTGTAGATTTCCACTCCAAAATTGTCACAAGAGATTCAATCGAACAAGTCCAAGAATTAACCGGCGAAGTAAACGCAAGCGTTTCATACCACCTGTTTTGCTAAGCAATTTAATTAGATTTCTCGAACGAATGAGGTAAAGGTTTGTATATACTAATAGATTTGAAAAACGGTTTAAGAGACGAGCCTTGTAATAAAATAGTGTTGAAATCGTTTTTGATGAAAGAGTTTTGATATTTACTACTAGTATAGAAAACCTTTTTATATTTTAAGTGACAAATCACAAAAATGATTGTAGAACAATCAATCACAAAAATCCACATTCGAAGACGTGAATAAAATCCAAAGAAATCGATTTTGAGTCCGTCAAGATGGATATTCCCAAAAATCCCGAAGAAAATGTCATCAAAATCGATAATAAATGATTGCAACAAATCGAAATCAACACGAATCGATAAAATTGGAATTCTTAAACAAAATAGGAAAGCAGGCAAAACACATCAGATTTAGACGTCTGAAACATTTGGTTCAGACGTCTGAATCTGGAAAATTAGATGTTTTCCAGAACGTAATTCAGACGTCTGAACCAAATGTTTCAGACGTCTGAAATAGGTGTTTTTAGCCTATTTCCTTTCTGTTTGAAATCAAGCCAATTCAAACGTTTGGAATTTTGATTCAGACGTCTGAATACTGGGGAATGAAAATTCCCAGTATAATATTCAGACGTCTGAAATAAGAATTCAGACGTCTTAAACTGTGGTTCAGGGCATTCCCTGAACCTCGACCAAAAATGGCCAAATGAATATCGGAAGCGATCGGACGAGCAAATGATGACTTAGGATTTATGCCACGCGATAACCCAGCCTTACCGGCTCTTCGATACGCCTCAAATATCAATGTCCAAATATCCATAATAGGATTTTCATAGATTTTGATTTCAAAACACCAAAAATTGGAATATACATCAAATCAATCCAAACCAAATCAATTGCACAAGAATAAGTGTTAGGAATTCAAACGTAATAATCGAAGATAATTATAGATTAAGATGTGAGATAAAAATCTCACTTTTGAATCCAAAACTATGAAGAAGAAGCTATAGAGCAATGGCAAGAACAATCACTCTTCAATTCCAACCTAAAGAGCTTGAATCTAAGCTTAGAAGAGAAAGATTTCCTAAATTAGGTTTAGGAATTTCTAAAATTGGTAAGAGAATGTGTGACGCCCCACCTCTATACCCACGCTAGCCAAGAACACTCCGGAGTAGTGCTGTCAACTAGCACGGAGAATAAGGCTGTTGAGGAGCGACCATCCATGTAATTGCTTATCACACGGTGGCTATAAATAATCTTCGGAAACAAACATAGAAATAATCATATCACAAATCAGTCACAGATATCCATATCACAAAGGCGGAAGAAGATATGAATATATAACTAACACATGTAAGTGTACATCAGAGTAGTGGTCAATAAGATCCACGATAATACAAAAGAATAGCAACACGTGCTATACAAAAGAATACAACTATGAGTCTATATCTCAAGTGTATACAACAAAAACTGCTAATCTAAACAGTTAGCCAAAAGTCAGAGTGATGAATCCCTGGGAAGAAGTCAAGCAGAAGCACCTGTAACATCTCGGTCTGACCCGAGTATTATTTAAGAAAATAATAAACGGATTAGTCTAGCTATAAATATCAGATGACATGATATAACATAAAAGATATGGCATAAACATAAACATCCATAACGACATACCACTATAAGTATGTAAATAATGATCAACAGAAGATCAATCAATAAGAGATAATCAATATCACAAGAATCTTCTCAAAGATTCGAAGAGGGCATCATACCCTAAACTTGTACTCATAACAAGTCAATGACATAAATTCCAGAAATCAACACGAGAAATCCAGAAATCATAAAAAAGGGAAAGAGGCCTATCACATGACGGTCCGAAGACCATGGGGAGCTACCCCACATGTGTGAATGGAATCACACAGATTGAGGTCAAGACTAACCAAAAAGCAGAAAGGTATGTGTGAATGGAATCACACAAGTGGTGTCTAGTCTAACCTTGCAATGAAAGAGACATCGCGCAATTGCTAGTCTAATTCATAAAGCGATCATCAAGATCAACGAGAAGTGTCAATTACACTAAGCTAGTAAATATAGAAGTTTAGCTTCATGTCCCATAACCACTTGCTTAACTTAAATATTTACGAACAAACTGTAAATCTTCACTAATAAAATTGTCACAAGAGGTTCAATCGAACAAGTCCAAGAATTAACCGACGAAGTGAACGCAAGCGTTTCATACCACTTGTTTTACTAAGTCGTTTAATTAGATTTCTCATCCGAGTGAGGTAAAGGCTTGTATATACTAATAGATTGGAAAACGGTTTAAGAAAAGAGCTTTGTTATTAAAAATAGAGTTGAAATTGTTTGTTAAAAGAGTTTTGATATTTACTACTAGTATTGAAACCTTTATATTATAAAGTGACAAAACACACAAGCAAGTGTAGAAACAATCAGTCACAAAGATCGCATACGGAGATGCGAATAAAATCCAAGGAAATCAGCTCAATGTTTTTCAGATAAGATCCCCTACGGAGGGGGGGTCCAGGGGGGGTGGCAACCCCCCAAGGTGGGGGTGCGGGGGCAACGCCACCGCCTACGGGGTTCGACCTGCCCGGTCAGGTCGCGGGGGTCCAGGGGGCAGCGCCCCGTCCAAAACGGTACGACCTAGTGAAGACAAGCAACCTAGTGAAGCCAAGCGACCTAAGGGGCCATGCTACCTAATGGGTCATGCGACCTAAGTTTAAAAAGGTGGGCGACTTAACAAAGTGGCCGAGCGACCTAACTGGAGCAAGTGGCCATAGGTCATGCGACCTAAAGGTAAGCGACCTATCACGGTCACGCGACTTAAAGGATAGGACCGACCGACCTAACGACCTAGGCAAGGTCGACCGACTTAATGGTTGCGAACTAAAAATACAACAGGGTCGAGCGACCTAGTGGGATGCGCGACCTAAGAAGGTACGCGAGCTAAGGGTGAGCGACCTAACAAGGTCGTGCGACCTAAGTGGTCACAATGCCAAGCGACCTAAGGACTTAAATACTCGCGACCTAGCGCGTGCATCGGCCGAGCGACCTAAGGGTTTAACACGCGAGCGACCTAAAGTGATGCGCGACCGACGACCTAGCAGGATCGAGCGACCTAGAGCCGCCTTGTGATATAAGGTCGAAAACGACCTAAAGGTCCAACGACCTAAAGCTCCAACGACCTAAACCCAAACACACGAAAAGTGGCCAGAACGACCTAGGGGTTAACTCACATGTGACCTACGACCTAAGGCCCATGCGACCTACGACCTAAGGCCCATGCGACCTACGACCTAACTCCGATACGAGCTAATAAGGCCAGAACGACCTAGGAGCAGAAAATCCACCAAAACGCTAAAAATCGGAGTTTTTCGCCAACCCAATCCAAACCAAATGCAAATATACATGCAAACACGATAGGGATTCATTCCCAACAGTCCAATATTGATATAGACTAGATTTGTGAGATAAAAATCTCACCTTTGCACTAAAGTTTATGAAGATGAAGCTTGAAAGCAAGGAGAAGCAATCCAAAGCTTGAATCCAATATCTTCTACTTGAATTTGGAGTTGAATGTTGGATTTGCAATTGAATTTGTGCTTGGAGTTTTAATTTCCCATTCCCTCCACCATTAATGCCAAAGCTTGATTAGTTAGGAAATTTATGAAGAGTGAGGAGAAGAGGGTTGGAACTTGGGCTTAATAGGCTAAACTAACCCAAAGTCCAAAGCGGGAAAAGTTAGTGAAATTTCACTAACTCCAAACCTATCGATGTTTATACTTAAAAAGTTGTAAATGACATTTCGAACTCAATGGAAGTGGTCTCGAGTCCTAATTTGACCGTTTGCAAAAAGTAGCTTTTCGGACCAAAATCCGATTAACGAGTTAATATTTAAATAAAATATTTAAATACAAACTCGATAAATATGCGGGTTGTTACAGAATGAGTTGGAGAAGTGGAAGAGGAGGCTTACCAAAGCTTGTTCTATAAATTTGGAGCTAGAACTTGATTTGCAAATGGAAACTAGGGCTTAGAGTTTTAATTTCTCATTCCTCTCTCTATTGTTGCTAAAGCTTGAGTATTAGGAAAATAAGAATGAAGTGAAGAGGAGAGGTGAACTGAGCTAGAGTAATAAGTGGGGTTAATGGGTTAAAACCCAACCCAAAGCCCTAAGTGAAAAGTAGCAAAATTCTACTATCTCCAAACATATCGAAGTTTATACTCAAAAAGATCGCAAACTTCATTTTGAACTCGATGGGGGTGGTCTCGAGTCCTAATTCGACCGTTTGCAAAATGTTGCTTTTCGGACTAAAATCCGACTAAAGATGTTATATTTAAATAAAATATTTGAATACACAATCGTAAAATATGCGGGTTGTTATTTCAAATAAATAAACATATGATTTTTTCTTTAATGAAGAAACATTTATTATTCTTTATTAACATTTATTATTCCAATCAATTGGAAATTTACATTCAGACAATTGTTAATTTCACTCAAACCAATGTAAATACACACTAGCATTTATTAATATCCTTACATTATTGCAACATGTTTCATTAATAAATTTTTTACTTAAGCTTATAATTTGTATTATAATTTCAATTGTATTAGTATAATCTTTTAAAAAAATTATTCCTAACAAGTTTATTCAAAAATATTTTTTAACTTAATATTTTTAAATTTTTAAAAAATACGGGTCGTTACAATATCCTCCACTCAAAACTCTTCGTCCTCGAAAAGAAACAAAAAGGAATCTAAAAATTTATTACAATATATTTAAAATGGCCAATTTATAAACAATTAAACCTACATATTTAAGTTTAATAAAATTTGAAAATAACTCAAATTCTACAAAGATTTTCTATGTCTTAAATTATACAAAAATTTCGGCAAAGTCTCCTTTGCGCGAATAGATCCAGAAAATAATGATATTAATAATTTCAAAATATATCATATTTCAAAATAAAATATCCTAAACCATGGGAAAATAATATAATATTTCTATAAAACTGCAATCCGAAACGTACCAATTTTGGGGCAAACAAACTTTATTTATGAAACTAAAAGTGGTAGTTAATACTTCCATAACCTGTATTTCACTTATATAATCCAAAGAGTTAAAATTATGTGAATGAATAATATTTCGGTTGTTTCAAATCAATAGCATAAAAAACATACAATATATCACAAATCATATGCAAACAAAACTATACAACCATCATAGGCAACAAAGAATCCATTATACATCCATAGCAACCAAAGCTAACGGTTTGTTCAGGTTTAGAACTTTTAATCGTACGAGCATGATAAGTAAACTTATAGGTGTACCTTATACTCAACAGCCTTAGATAATTACTTAATAGATTATTCATACAACCTCAAACAATAAGAAGTATTTTTTCCCAAACTTTCCATCAACCAAACAACAAGAATTTTAAATTTACTTAAGTTTATTCTACTATCTTTTTCTCTCATCGTTTACCTTCCCATTCATTTATTTACATAAAGATCAATCGCTTACATAATTAGTTTTCCATTAAAGATTTAATCATTTCATAAAATATTACTTAAGTTCCTACAGCCTTACCTATGATTATAACTTAATTCTGTTATAGAATAAAAATTTAAGTTTTTGGTATTCACTCTTAAAGAGGAAAGAAATATTTCAATATATCTAAAAAATTCAACTAAAACATTTAACCTTATTCACTTAGTAAGAATATAAGATATACTTAAAACATCCTTATAGCATTTTGCAAGGATTTTCTGAAAAGTTTAAACAATGTTAGAAGTTTATATCAAAACATTACTATAAGATTTTTTTTAAAAATAAAGTTCCTTAAATTCGATAATTTATTAGACTTATTATTTTAAATAAGTATAAACTCAAAATTATTAAACTGAAACTAATAGTATACTCAAATCTTACATTAAATATCCAAATCGAGGCATAAAATTTCTTCACATATAATTTTACACACTTGTTTTAAAATGAATATTCAAATCATGGAAAAACATTTATTATGATTTAATACAAAAATAAAATAATAAATAAACCTATAAATTTACTATTGGTACATCGAAATCAAGTAAATATTTCAAACCATACTTTCAAAATAGAGATTCAAATTTATTTGTCTAGTATATTACTATAAATAAATTTCTCAAATCAATTATTTTTTTACATTTATATAATATCTTGAATTTAAAGAAACTTATATAAATTTTACTCGAAATATTCATTTGAAAACTTCATTTGCAAATCAATCATCTTTAATACTCTAAGGAAAAATTCATTTGTAAATTTTTTTGCTTCATTTATAAATACCACTTAAAAATTTTAAATAACAACTTTACAAATATGTGTAAACTATTTGAAAACAATTACTTACATCATTACTTATATTTTATCGTTGAATGAAATCGATTCTTTTTTAGATATCCAGATAGATGGATGGATCTAGGATAGGTGGCCAACCTCCTGGAGAGAGCGATGTGCATGGACCGGGTGAGTAGGGACATAACCAAAAGAATTGTGAAAAATACGTGAATTAATATGTTTTAGAATCGTTTAACTTTAAATATGTTTTATTTAATTAATAACTTCTCACAACATTTATAATGCTAATAATTTACTATTAAACCATGCTATACATAAGTAAACAATATTTTAAAGTATTTAGAAACGAAAAAAATGACCAAAATATATGTTATATGATACTTTATCAAAATACTTCTATAACTCGATGTTTTAACAAGTTCATCCTCGTTCTTGCAGACTCTGGTCGTATGTTGACCAGGCATAAAACTAGAAATTTCCATGTACTTAGTAGACATGTTTCAACACCTGGTGAAAAATACTCAAAAACAGGTATGAGAAGTACCACTCAAAATCTGATGTCAAACGACGATGTTATGATAGTAGCGGCCTGCTGGTGATCCAGTGTTTACGCAATGGACACTAAACTTTCCAAAAAATCTTTCCACCTTCCAGATTCTAGAAAAATATCGTAGCCATTTTGTAAACAAGGGACCATCGACCCCTGCTGTAGTAGTAACTGCTGATTCAATGATTTATGCAATGGATGCACTTCCTTTCCTGAAGATCTATAAAAAATAGATCCCAGGATCAAAAAAGCATCCATTGGGTAAACTAAAGAACCATCTACCCATAAAAAATTTAGAGGAACTCGTGAGTTTAAGTCTGGGCAACCATATTAGCTCGACTACATTTTTGAGTTCACCCAAGTATAATAGGGTTTATCGGTCGAATCCATTCCTGGATTCCCCAAGTCCATCTGGGTCATGGCATATTATACTATTCTTCTTCGTGAGGGTACTTCCCCATACCTCTTACTTCAAAATATAACAAACCATGTATATTACCATTTCAAAGTCATAGCTTCAAATATCACACTTATATAAATTCCATTATGTATAAGATTTCATTTTCAGATAAAGTGCTTTCCATAATCAATAATCTCAAATATATCAAATCATTCTTCTATAAATTCCGTTATATAAGATTTATCTCTTCAGATCAAATACCTTCCAAAATCAAAGTTTACAACATCATCAGATACTTATACAAAGTCTGTCTTATACAAGAATCAAATCTTTTCCAAAATCAGTTTCGCTGTATGAAAAGCCATATAGGATTTAACATCTTTTCTTTATAAAAGGTTTTGAATTCAGAATAGTTTTGCATATAAAATAGTTTTGTAAGCAAAATATTTTGTAAAATAGTTTTTGAAATAAAATAGTTTGTAAATAATACAGTTTGTAAAATAGTTTTGTAAATAAAATAGTTTGCAAAATAGTTTTGTAAATAAAATAGAATAAGATAGTTTGTATAAGAAAAATAAAAGAAAATAGTTTTGTAAAATGGTTTTAAACTAATAGTAGTTTTGCGTACAAGAAAAATTCCAATTTAAATTACAAAGATATCCAACCCAACAACTTTCAATTTCAGCATCAAAACGTATCAATAATATTAGAACATAAGATGTACATATGTCGTCATTTCACAAAATCACATTTGATCGCTTGCTCGATTATACAAGTTCGCTTCGAACTAGTATTTTTCATTCGACTTCCCTAATGTAGACTTCGATAAGGTTTCTTGACTCGAAACCATCATTCTCCTTGCATAGCCATATATTATGATAGAGAATTCTAGAATCAAACCAAAATTCCATATCAAATATACGCCATCAAAAATCAAACTAAAAATCCTAACACGAAGTGGTGTAATTCACATTGAACTTGTGTACTCAAATCAGGATCAAAATAATTTTGCGAATAAAATAATATACATACAACTTACATAATTATTATAAATTGTTTCATCACAATTTCATTTCAATTAAATTAATTTTTAATCTCATTGATTAACACAAATATCACTTCATACTTTATTATATTTTTCACAGAATTTTTTCATTTAATATAAAACATTAATATATTCATTCTCATAATATTGCTTATATTTCTCTTCAATTTAAATTACATTCATTTCACATGCAATATTTCTCGTTTAATACTACATTTATTTGCAAATTATTTCATGTGGAATTTTCTTAAGTTCATAACCAATTTATAAAAGATTAAAGTTATCACAACTTTATTTATAACCATTTATTGCCACATCCATTATTTCATAACAATTTATAAGTCATGGCATTATTTATAATCATTTCACTTTTAATTCATATTTGCTTATCCCATTTAGTTTCACCCTTAGCTTTCAATTTATTTATGACACATTTCATAAATGTTAATTAAGTTTATAAACATATTTTTCTCCAATTTAATCTCATTTACAACATTTCCTTAATTGCAATTTCAATTTGAACATCCCAAGGCTTAAAGTTCACACTCGTATATTATTACATTACATGCCAATAATGTATACAACAATTCTATTCAATAACTTGAAATAAATATAACAAATTAAACCTTGTTTCACTTGCTTTCAAACTAAGTTTATCAAATTCAACTGCATAATTCAACACGATTTCAAAGTTTGAACTCATATATTAATTCAAAAGGTTTCGATTATCCAAAATATCCAGATATTCCATTTTATTTCAATAGTTGAAACTACCGGTCAACAAACAACAAAATTCACTACAACATTTCAATTTCATAAACAAATATCATAATTATTCATTTTATTCTCTTTAATACACCATTATTAAACCAGTGTTTAGTCCAGTAATTCAATCAATAATAATTAGCCAATGCTTATAAATTGACAAAACTCACTAATCAATAATAAATGATAATAACTAAATATTACCATTTCATAGATCAAACAAGTTACAAATAACTATATTAGTTATAAAAATTTCAAAAATTTCAAAAAATATTTTTATAACACTAATAAATATGTGCTTTCGTATATACACTCAGATAACTCGTTCTAGGGTATTACCACCCTATCTCTAATGAGTTAACCCCAACAGGCTAAGGTATGTCTAAACCAAAGCTTTGATATCAACTATAAAAATCCATCATTTTCGATGGTTCAAATCGACAATAAACCACACATGTCAGACTCAAACCATTTAAAAGGGAGAATTGTTAATGGGGTAAATAAGAAAAAAAACAAAAAAGAAAACAAAATACATAATCTCGCAGCGGAACAACAATATATAATAATCAAATAAACAATTCATGAAGCTGTTTTACAAATAACATTAGATTACACTTTTACAATTCAAATCGGAGTTATACATACATCAGAAATAAATAAATAATGCAGCGGGACACAGAATGCAGTGGAATAATAAATAGCAATAATATACTAAATCTTCGTCTTCGTCTTCCAGAAAATAATATTCAATTCACTGAAAAGCTCAAACTGACCCGAGCGTAATGAAAAGACAAAAAACTCGAGTCAGAACCAAAAGATCTAATGTAAGTTGAATCAAAACAAGTAATTCGAAATATCAATCTTAATCGTCTAATTAAAACAAATCCAAAGTTTGAATTAACTTAAACCCATTAAATAATTGAATTCCAAATAAAAGTCCAAATTCAAGAAATTATATGGGTATATGTCATTTCTACTAGTATCAAAAATCAACATTTCTAAATCAATGAAAACTGCTTGGGTTTATCATTTCAACCCATATATACGATTTTCGCTTAATATATAAGAATATTCAGGTAGGTATCATTTCAACCCATAGGAATAACAGAGATATAGACATAAATAACATCTAATCATCCAAAAAGTCAACCAACAATATCCATCCAATCACCCAAATATCAATAAATGAACATACAACACAACCATCATTGAAATCAACCAATAACAGCCAACTATTCATAGGTTATCATTAACAGGTATTTAACTGGCAATTTAAATTTCAATATTAAATTAAATGGTAATTAAATTCAATAATAGTCAGATATAACTTGAGTGAAAATTTAAAATATACTAAACAGCAACCAATCAATTTCTAATCATACCATAAATTCAATTTAACTAATATAAGGAAATCTAGTAGTTGTGAGTGTTTACTCACCTTTTGTGGACATGTAGGTGATGATAAAAATGGAGCAATATGAAGATTCACAGCAAAGATCCAAATGCAAAGCAAATCCAACAAAGCTAAGACACTAACACAAATCAATAAACAGGTTTCAACTACTTCCAACTTCCAAACAACCCAAGATCCAAACTACGAACAAACCTGAAACTATGTCATCTTTAAGAAAATATTCATAGTAGAATATTACTAAATCTGTAAAAGTGACTAACTACAAAGTTGTTGCAAATTCTTTTCTCTCCAATTTAAAAAATAATAATCAACTAAAAAGATTTTGGCTTAATGAAGTTAGGATTAAAAAAACAGAGGTGTTTTCTGAGTTCAAAAATACTTCGAAAATATTTGAGTTTTTGGAATAGTAAATTAAGGAACTAGAAGAATGGATCTAAAAGAAAGTTAAAGCCACTAGAATTACAATTGATTTGACAAAAATAATCGTTTAATTTGATTCGTTTCTGAAGGAGATATGATTGATACAATGTAGGGTATTTTCGGCCAAAATTGGACCCAAGAAAGGACTTGAAAATAGAGTTTTTGATGCAGAAATATTCAGAATGGGAAGAAGGGTTCAGCAAAAAAGTTGTTCCCATTGAATTTATGCCAGGTTTCCAAAAAAAAACTATTTGATTTGGAGTAGTTTAGCTCAATATAGAGGCCACGGAAATAAAGGGAAGAAAGAGGAAAAAAGGGTAAGGGAAAAAGAAAGGAAAAAGGAGAAAAAAGAGGAGAGAGAAGGTGGGGCTTTGGGCATGGGTTACTGCCATGGGTAATGGGTGGTGATGGAGGTGGATAGCGGCAAGAGGAGAGATGTAAGTTAGGGTTTTGAAGGAGGAAGGATGAAATTTGATTTGGAGATTTAGGAGTTTTAGGGTTTGGGGTTTTCTATAGATTTGAGCAAAAAGAAGAAAAATAGTACGCAGAAAGTTTATCAAATGAGTAATTTCTGTACGTACTTTTTAGTCAGATAAGAAATAAAAGGTCAATGGGTGAGAAAAGAAAGGCTCCAAAGTCTCTTAGAGTTTCTTGGGTCTCTTGGTTTACAAAGGAGCCCATTAGTCTAAAACAAACCCAATAAGACTTACTTACCTTAAAATTACTTACTTTAAAAATGAAAACATTCAATTTGGTTTCCTCGGAATGTTCTTTTATTTCAATTAAAACATTCTTTCTGTTTTAACACAAAAGGTGCGTTTCTTTTATCAAATCTATTAATTGCAATCATCTTTTTCTTCCCTTCTATATTTTAATAACATTGACTGCAATTACTTATAAAGTTAAATTTCAAAACTGAAAAGTAAAATGGATAAAAAATAGAATAATTGTTTCCTTTAGTCATTTAAACACCTTTAACAACCCACCTTTTTGGATAGTTCAAATCGACAATAAACACACATGTCAGAGTCAAACCATTCAAAAGGGAGGATTGTTAATGGGGTAAACAAGAAAAAAAAGGAAAGAAAAACAAAATACAGAATCTCGCAGCGTAACGATAAAATATAATAATCAAATAAACAGTTCATGAATCTGTTTTACAAATAACATGTCATTACACTTTTACAAATTCAAATCAGAGTTATACATATATCATAAATAACCAAATAATTGAGCGGAACACAGAATGTAGTGGAATAATAAATTGCAATAATATACTAAATCTTTGTCTTAGTCTACCAGAAATAGTCTTCAATGCTGAAAAACTCAGGCTGACCCGAGCATAAAGGAAAATAATACACTCGAGTCAGAACTAAAATTCTTATGCAAATTAAATCAAAAGTATATGAAATAAGGAATGCAGATAACTACATTTTTGAAGGTTCAAATTTCTGGAAATGTTATTGCTTCCACATTCAAAATAAAACGGATTTCACAATAGATCCATTCTAGTAAATCACAAATTTATAGAATAATTCCCAGTTAAATTTCATAGTTTTAGAGATTTGATTTATAAAAATGTTCCAAAGTTTCAATATTCGCTTTTTTTTGAAAACTTCCCAATGTTTCAAAAATTAATTTTGAAAACTTTCAAGTAAGGTAACGACGGTTTACTTCCCAAAATCATTTTATGGTTCAAATAGTAAATCTAAACATACTATTTTTCTCTGATGTAAATACTTGAAATTCATGGGTTTTACATCCTTATTCAGTGTGCAAATAATCAATATGAACTTTAAATAATTACAATAAATTATAGGGTGATAACAAAGATATATCAAATAAATGAACAAATATACATTCAATCACAATAGCATCCATCACAACATACAATCAACATTCAAATCAATCAATTCAACAAATCAACCAATTCAATAATATATCACAGTAATTATTAGTCATCACATATTGGAATTTAGCTATTCAAATTAAATATTAATAAATATTCCAAACCAACAATCAAATATTTATCACTATATGACCTGGTTTAACTTGCAATAAAATTTTAGCATTTCGTGAGTGAGTTTAAACACTCACCTTCTGGATTTCCCTTTTGCTAGTCGGATTTGGATCCGCTTCTACTTCCTCCTTTTGATTCTATCTTAATCTTTTTTTAGAATGTTTTGGAAGAGATAGAGAAGTTGGTTATAGATCTGGATTTAAAGAAAAAGATTTGGAAAAAAGAAGAATGTTTGAAAAAGAAGAAGAAAACTTAAAGAAGATGAAGAATTGAAAAAGAAAAAGGAAGCTTTCAAAAAGAAGAAGATTTGAAGAAGAAGAAACAAAAAGACAAAGAATGAAGTGAAATAAAAAGAGAAGAAGGAGATTTAAAGAAGAAAAAAAATGAAAATGGAAGAAGGAAGGTGAAGGGAGAAAAAAATGAGATGGAAGTTTTATTTGGAAAATGAAGCTATAGAAGATGAGATTAGAAAAAGAAATATGACTAAAGGAATGAATATGGAAACAAATGAAAAGCTAATAAGGTATATATAAACAAACTAGGAATTGAAATAAAGTAAAATATGAACAGCCCTAAAATGTAGTATTGAAAGATGTGAACTAAATGAATACGACGTGATAGAAGAAATAAAATGCAAATGAAGAAATAAAATTATAGATTATTTAATAATAAGGAAATAAAGATGGAGGGACAAAATGCACGTTTAGTTTTAAATCCTTTAGGCATTGATAATGCATAAGGAAATGTATGTAGGAATGAGAAATTTTGCAAACCAAAGGAAAATAAAAAAATTATAACCAAAAATGAGATGGAAAGAATTAAATACAGTCTAAAATATTAGGCTTAGGTATTAAACCAAAGGAGAAATGAACGGACCAAGTTTTAATGATGAGGTAACTATTTTAAAATGTACATGCAATAAATAAAAAGAAATGAAGGGACCACATGCACATTTTGAAATTCAATTTCTTTCGAAACGTAACCAAATTAATTTCATTCACTCAAATAATACTCAATTTTTACACATACAAATTTTTATCTACGCATAATTAACAAAATTATACCTACCTTAAAAACGAGAACATTCAATTCTTTTATTTCCATTAAATCACTATTTCTGTTTAACAGAAAATGTACGTTTCTTTTATTAAATCTATTAATTACAATCAAAGTTTTCTTTCCTTTTAATCGAAATCTTTCCATTACATTAACTGCAATTAATAACAAAGTTAAATTTCAAAATAGATAAACCAAAATGGACGAGAAATAGGATAATTGTTTCCTTAAGTCATTTAAACATGTTTATAAATTTGTTGTTTTACACCACTGTAATAAATAACTTACTTAAATTATATTCCTATTCTTGAAATAAATATGTAACAACCCGCATATTTGTCGATTTTATATTTAAATATTTTATCGATACTCGGAATTTAGTCTAAAAAGCTACTTTTTGCATACGGTCGAATTAGGACTCGGGACTACTCCCATTGAGTTTAAAATGTCGTTTGCGACCTTTTTGAGTATAAGCTTCGATATGTTTGGAGTAAGTTGATTTTTGCTACCTTTTTTACTTAGGGCTTTGGTTTGGGCTGAACCCATTAACCCCACTTATGTATTCGTCCCAACCCCTTCTCCTCTTCATTACTTCATTCCTCATTTCCTTATACTCAAGCTTTATATTAATGGAGAGTGGAAGAGGAAATTAAAACTCCAAAACCCTAGTTTTCTTTTGTAAATCAAACTCTAGCTCCAAACTAATAGAAGAACCCATTGGTAAGCTTCTCTGCTTCTTCTCCAACTCATTCTCACTTTGATTTCAGAAAATTCATAAACCTAATTTAGGAAATGTTTCTCTTTTAAGCTTAGATTCAAGCTTCTTGAGTTGGATTTGAAGAGTGGTTGATTCTCCTTTGCTTTCGAGCTTCTTCTTCAATCGTTTGGGTTCAAAGGTGAGATTTTTATCTCACATCTATGTCTATATCTATCTTTGTTGTTAGGTATGAATTCCTAACACTTATTTATGTTCATTTGCTTCTGGTTTGGATTGATTTGGTGAATTTTCCAAATTAGTGTGCTTTGGTCCAACTTTATGAAAATCCTTTTATGGACATTTGGACATTGATATTCGGGGTGTATCGAAGAGCTTTTAAGGCCGGGTTGTCGCTTGGCGTAAATCCTTATTCGACATTGCTCGTCCGATCGCTTCCGAAATGTTTTGGCCACTTTGGCCTAGGCAAATTGTTGCCCAGACCAGGTGACCAGGCGTCTGGTGACCAAGTCCAGACGTCTGGTTTGGTCCTGGAGAGAAAAATATAACCACGCAGAATATATAAAAGAGGCAGAGACTAATTCCAAACGTCTGAAATTTAGGATCAGATGTCTAGATAGGTCTCAGACGTCTGACTTGAAGTTTCAGACGTCTGGGTGTTCTCTGGATTTTTTCCAGAGAACAAATCCAGACGTCTGGATTCTAAACCTGACATCTGATTAGTTTTCAGACGCCTGGATTGGACCTCCAGACGCCTAGAATTGTGCATAGTGCCTATTTGCTTATATTTTCTAGTATATTTCCAACTTTAATCAATTCGTGTTGATTCCCTTTTGGTTGTTATCATTTATTATGGACTTTGATGACATTTTCATCGTGATTTTTGGGAACATCCATTTTGATAGATTTGGTATCGATTTCTTTGGATTTGATTCACGTCTTCAAATGTGAATTTTTATGATTGATGGTTTCTTCAATCAATTCTATGATTTGTCACTTTAAAATATAAAGGTTTTCAATACTAGTAGTAAATATCAAAACTCTTTCATCAAATGATTTCAACACTATTTTATTACAAAACTCGTTCTCTTAAACCGTTTTCCATTCTATTAGTATATACAAACCTTTACCTCACTCGTATGAGAAATCTAATTAAACGGCTTAGTAAAACAAGTGGTATGAAACGCTTGCGTTTACTTCGCCGGTTAATTCTTGGACTTGTTCGGCTGAAACTCTTGTGACAATTTTCTAATGGAGATATACAATTTGTTTGTAAATATTTAAGTTAAGCTAGTGGTTATGGGACATGAAGCTAAGCTCGTATATTTACTAGCTTACTGTAATTGACACTTTTTGATGATCATGACGATCATTTTTGTGATTTAGACTAGCAATTGTGCGATGTATCTTTGTCCACGTGGAGGACAGTAACTCATTTTATTAAGCTTCGTCTCATTTCTTTGTGGGGTAGCTCCCCATGGCCTTCGGGCCGTTTGTGTGTCAAAAATTAATGGCTAGCTACCATGAGATAGCTTCTCGTTCGTGTGTCAAAAATTAATGGCTAGCTACCATGAGATAGCTTCTCGTTCGTGTGATACATATATTGGTGAGCTTTAATGCTCCCGTTCATGTGATAGGCCTTCCCCCTTTCTTGTGATTTCTGGATTTCGTGTGTTGAATTCTGGAATTTATGCTTCACCTATTTTTGTGATTTCTATTGATATGTTTTATCAATATTTGTGCATTGGTGAATTTGTGTGTCATTGACTTTTGTGATCGGCATTGATATAATCGTCAATATTTATGGTTTGGTGAACGAAATAAGGAGTATGACATTTCTTTGATTCTTGTGTAGATTCTGTGATATTGATTAATCTCTTGTTGATTTTCAATTACTTATATATATCACAGCTTGGCATTGTGATTATTATGTGTTTAGTCATATCTCTTATTCAATATCGTTTCGTCTGATATTTATAGTTAGACTGATACGTTTATTATTTTCTTATTAAATAATACTCGGCTCAGACCGAGATGTTACAGGTGCTTCAGCTTGACTTCTCACTTGGGATTGATTTCTCTGACTTTTGGCTAACTACTTAGATTAGTAGTTTATTTTGTTGTATACACATGAGATATGGACTCATAGATTGTATTCTTTTGTATAGCACATGTTGCTATTCTTTTGTATTATTGTGGATCTTTTTGACCACTACTCTGATATACACTTTCTTGTGTTAGTTATATATTCGTATCTATTTCCGCCTTTGTGATATGAATTGTCTGTGACTAATTTATGTTATGTTTATTTCTATATTTGTTTCCGAAGATATTATAGCCACTGTGTAGTAGTTTTGAGTTTGTGTCGGTATGCCGGATTTCCTCTTGATAAAGAAATGCATGTAATACTATCTGGCATATCGATGCTCGCACAAAGCAATTACACGGATGGTCGCTCCTCAACAGCCTTATTCTCCGCGCTAGTTGACAGCATTACACCGTAATGTTCTTGGCTAGCGTGGTTACAGAGGTGGGGCGTCACAGCTTGGTATCAGAGCCAAAACTTCGAAACAATGTAGAATAATTTAACAAGGATCATCGTCCTAAGTCCTTCTTAGGAGTCGTGCCTTAGGATTTAAGTCGAGTCTTCGTACCGATTCATCCTATTTTCTTTATGATTCCTTGTTTTGTCTATCAAGATTGCTTGATGTTCCTTTTGTGAATAACCTTTTTCTTCTTCTTTATTTCTTTCTAAAGGAAGATAAATGGTTAGACCTGGCCGTCCCAGCGCCGGTCCATCTAGTGCTCCACCCCAAGATGGAGTTTTTATGACTACCCAACAACTTCTTGACCTTGTCACGAATGCTCAAGCAGCTGGTTCTAATCCGGAACCTACTCACCCTAAATCTGGGTTTGAACGTTTGTGCAGTGATTACACCAACCTGGGCGGGAAGCCATTTAAAGGTTCTGAAACTATTATTGAAGTCCAGGCTTGGTTAAGGACATGCGATCGAATCTTTCCTCGCATGAACCTCATTGATCTTCACCGAGTTCAGGTGGCTTCTAGTATGCTCCAAGAAAGAGCATTGGACTGGTACGAACTTCTTATTTCGGAGACTAATGAAGCGGATCTCACCTTGGAGAAATTCCAAGAGCGCTTCGAGTTAAAATTCGTACCAGAAGCTGAGAAGGTGACTTTGGATCGCCGTTTTATAGACCTTGTTCAAGGCGAATCTTCCGTGGCAGATTATGTCGCGTCTTTTGAATCTCTCTCCAAATATGGGGTTGAATACATCAGCACCTCATTGAAGAAAAATCAGAGATTTGTCTATGGGTTAAAAAAAAATCTCAAGAAGCCATTACTTCTAAAATTAGAAGTTTCTTTCGACCAACTCATTGATATCGCTCTTCGTCTTGAAGAGGCGGATAGGGAGAATGATGTTGAAGTGGTGGGTTCCAAACCAAACTTCAACAACAAGAAGAGGCCAAACAAATTCAAAGGTTCTTATCCCAATAAGAAAGGGAGGCAAGCAACTCCTGCTGCAAAGACCTTTTCCTCCATTAAAGAGAAATGCTTTAACTGTGGTTCCAGAGACCATTTTGCGAACAAGTGTCCAAAGCCTCGTACCTGTCGCTATTACAAAAGCCCGGATCATTATTTATCTTCTTGCCCCAAGCTTCAGGGCAGGAAGGAAGGAAAGTTAAATGTTGCTCAAGCCCTTGGCAACACATCTCATGGCCAAGGTATTTCTCATTCTATCCTTGATGGCATTATTTTATTTCGTGATCATCCTATTCGAGTTCTTTTTGATACGGGTGCGTCCCATTCTTTTGTATCAAAAGAGCTTGTTGATACTTTTTCTTTAAGTGTTGTTGCTTTAATGACTTCTTTGAGAATTGCGAATCCGGTTGGTGGATCCGCAACTCTTAGTTTGCTTTGTAAAGATGTGGAGATTATTTTGTGTGATTTTCCTTTCCTAGCCGATTTGCATGTCATGCGTTATTTAGGCTTTGGAATGATTTTGGGAATGGATTGGCTTAACGTTATGAAGCTCATATCCTATGTCCTGAGAGCACTATTCATCTTCGACATCCTCAATCGGTTAAGCAGATTTCTATTAATCTTAAAGATTCGGATTCTAGCTTGGTTGCATCTTTTTATTCTTTAAATCCTCATGATGATAATAATGATGATGAGGAAGATATTATTTCTCTTATTCACGTTGTTCGTGAATTTTCCGACATATTTGAGCCCATTTTAGGATTACCACCTAAGCGAGCAATTGAGTTCAGAATTAATCTTATCCTTGGAGCTCAACCTATTACTCGTCCTCCTTATCGTATGTCCAATAAAGAAAATGAAGAGATGCGTAAACAGTTATCCGAATTGGAGATGAAGCAATTTATTCGCTCTAGTTCTTCGCCTTGGGGAGCTTCGGCTATTATCGTGAAGAAATCCGATGGTACCCTTAGGCTTTGCGTTGACTACCACAAGCTTAATGATCTTACTATCAAAAATAAATATCCTTTACCTCGGATTGATGATCTATTCGATCAACTTAGTGGTGATAGAGTCTTTTCACAATTAGACCTAGCTACTGGATTTCATCAGCTTCGTATTGCAGAGGATAGTATTCCTTTGACATCGTTCCGTACCCGTTATGGATCTTATGAATGGCTTGTTATGCCATTTGGGTTGACGAATGCCCCAGCTTATTTCGTTGACCTAATGAATCGAGTTTTCAAAGATTTCCTCGATCGATTTGTTCTCATCTTCATTGATGATATTCTTGTGTATTCAAAAACCGAGGAGGACCATGAGAAGCATCTTCGGATTGTGTTGGAAACTCTTAGGAGCAATCATTTGAAAGGAAAATTTTCTAAATGCCATTTTTGGCAATCTCGTGTGAAGTTTCTCGGTCATATTATTTTCGAATCTGGAATTTCCGTGGATCCTTCAAAGATTGAAGCGATTCAAGATTGGATGAGACCGGAGAGTGTGACGGAGATTCGTAGTTTTCTTAGATTGGCGGGTTACTACCGCCGTTTTATCAAAGACTTTTCTAAGATTGTCGTGCCTCTCACTAGCTTAACAAAGAAAGGTGTTAAATACATTTGGTCGGACAAGTGTGAAGCTTCTTTCCAAAAATTAAAAGAACTCCTTTCCGATGCTCCTATTCTTGTGATTCCCGATGGAAGCCAAGATTTTGTTGTTTTTACTGATGCTAGTCGCATTGGTTTGGGTGCCGTTCTTATGCAACGTGTTATTTCTTATGCTTCTAGGCAATTAAAGCCAGCCGAGACTAGATATGCCACACATGATTTAGAACTCGCGGCTATTGTTTTAGCTCTTTGAATTTGGCGTCATTATCTTTTGGGAGAGAAATTTATTCTTTATACCGATCATAAGTCCTTGAAGTATTTATTCTATCAAAAGGAACTTAATTTGCGTCAACAACGTTGGCTCGAGTTCCTTGCTCCTTATGATCTTGATATTCTTTGTACCCCCGGTAAGGGTAATCGTGTCGCTGATGGTCTTAGCCGTAAACAACAAGCAGTTATTTCAATGATGATATCCGAATGGAACGATCTCGAGGTTTTATCCACTTGTGAGATTCGAGAGCGCGTATCCGATTTATGCTCATCATTTGTTTTGTGTAGCCTTGAGGCTCATCCTTCTCTTTTAGACCGCATTCTTGAAGCTCAAGGGCTAGATCCTGAATTGGCTCTTCTTGGCCAAAATATTAAGGATAAGATTGATATTGAAAGTTTGAAAGACTTCGATATCGATTCTCGTGGCGGCATTCGAAAATTTGGTAGACTTATCGTACCAAATATTAGTGATCTTCGAAAAGATATTTAAAAGATTTCCATCGTTCTAAATTTACCATTCATCCCGGTAGCAGTAAAATGTACGCGGATATGAAGCGACTTTATTATTGGGAGGGAATGAAACTTGACATCGCTAACTTCGTTAAGCGTTGCATGACTTGCCAACTCGTTAAGGCCGAGCATCAAAGGCCCGGTGGGTTATTGCAACCTTTAGAAATTTAAATTTGGAAGTGGGACCAAATTTCCATGGATTTTATTGACGGCCTTCCCCGTTCTCGTTCGGGCCATGATAGCTTATGGGTGATTGTTGATAGACTTACTAAATCCGCTCATTTTAATCTCGTTCGGTCTAACCGAACCGTTCCTCTTTTGGCCAAACTCTTTATTAAAGAGATTGTTAACTACATGGAGTTCCTACTTCTATTGTTAGCGACCGTGATCCATTGTTTACTAGTGGATTTTGGAAGAGTCTTCAAAAAGCTTTGGGAACGAAGCTCAATTTTAGCACCGTTTATCACCCCCAGTCCGATGGACAAACCAAGCGTGTGAATCAAACTCTTGAAGATCTTCTTCGTGCTTGTGTGCTCGATTTCGGTGGAAGTTGGGAAGATCATATTTCCCTTGTTGAATTTTCCTATAATAATAGCTTCCAAACTAGTATTGGTATGGCACCTTTCGAGGCACTCTATGGAAGGCCATGCCGATCTCCTTCTTGTTGGCTTGAGGCCGGTGAGAAGCTGGTTTTAGGTCCAGATTTTATTCGTGATTCCACTGAAAAGATTGATCTTATTCGTCATAGGATGAAAGAAGCCCAGAGTAGACAAAAATCCTATGCCGATAACCGGAGAAGGAGATTAGAATTTTCTGTGGGAGATCTTGTGTTCGTTCGTGTTTCACCCATGAAAGGTGTTGTACGTTTCAGTCGATCGGGAAAATTAGCGCCTCGATATATTGGGCCATTTCCTATCACTGAACGTATTGGTTTCATGGCTTATCGCCTTTTATTACCGGCTCAATTTTCTTCTATCCATGACGTGTTTCACGTTTCTCAACTTCGAAAATGTCTTTGTTAACGCTAGAAAATAAACGCTAACACCCCGGTGTATAGATGGAAATTGTGAAAGCACCACCCGTTGGTACGGGAACAAAGTATATGCAAAGAAATCACAGGAAAGCTATAAAAGACACAGTATTTATAGTGGTTCGGCTTAGGATCAAGCCTACGTCCACTTTAAAGCTCTTTATTGCTGATTTAGTTACAATTCTTTACAATCAACTCTGATTACAACACACTTAGACAAATATCTCAAACCCCGATGTAGAAGAATCCTTCGAATGCATGATGAATGAGTTATTTTTCTTCTTGAGATTTGTCGAAATGTCTTTGGTGATTGGAGTGATAGAAGTGTTGTTTGAGTGTTGCTTGAAGTCGAGATAACAGCAGAGTAATGGCGCCTAGGAAGTCAGTCCCCAAAAGTCCCCCAAATGTTGAATATGGCCATGTATTTATAGGCAAAATGTTAGGCTGAAACTGTCAAGTCATGAGTCGTGACCGACTCATGATGAGTCGTGACCGACTCATGATGAGTCGTGAGTCATCTACGAGTCACCCCTTTGCAGCATGACTCTGAACTTGCCTCTGAGTCTTGTGTCGTGCGTCGACTTATCTTTTGAGTCGTAAACCTCCCTGAGTCGTGCCATCCTTAACTCATAGAATCTCCTTAACTCGCCAGGTTCCTTAGGTCGTAGGTTTCTTGAGTCGTTAGCCTGTTGAGTCGTGGACTTTTCCTGAGTCGTAGCTCCAATGAGTCGGTAAGACCTTAAGTGGATGAGTCGTGATCAGATGAGTCGGTCTTTGATGAGTCGGAGCCAGGTCAAATGAGTCGGTACTTTCCCTAAGTCGTCCTTTCAATGAGTCGCTAATGCTTTAACTTATTAGGCTCCTTAAGTCGTGAGTCGCTGAGTTTAGAAACTCCCATGAGTCGCATAATAGTTGAGTCGGGGATTCTTTGAGTCGGTCCTTTCCTTAAGTTGTGAGGTCTCCTAAGTCGTTAGGCACCTTAAGTCGTAGGTCGTTTCAAGTCTTAACCCGTTGACGCCTCTAACTCGTAGGCCTTTTAGCTCGTATGCTGGAACGGGGTTAACATTTGCCCCTCGAAGCACACGCTTAAGTCGTAAGTCGTGTGCTTCGACTCATCATGACCCGTGCCGAATCGAGTCCCAACATTTCCAGGTATAAAAATGCTTGAGTCGCTTCTCCTCTTTCTCACTTCTTATTACTTATCCCAGAGCCGCATCTGCCATTAGAGACCTTTCAACCTTTCGAAGGCGAATCCAAGTTAATTGATCATCAATCCATCCTTTCCACTACATTGCGTAAGTGATTTCGAACTTCAATCCAACAACGTCCATTGCTAGGGCACAAATTTTCGCTTCCTGTTCCCAAATCACCGCCGCATGTCTCACTTGGGCTTTGATTTGAGTTGTGAACGATTCTGATCATTGTTGGCTACGTTGTTGTTGTGATCCTCTAGATTATAGCATCGCGTTTGATTCGCCGTACACTTGAAGCGATTCGAATTGGTTTTTTGGGTGCTTTCTGATGATGTGAGGAGAAGATGATGAATTACAATGTCTTGATTTGACTGGCCCGTGGGTTCGGAGGAGATGAGGAAGTTCTTAACGGGTTAACGGGTTAGAAAGGGGTTGATTGGTTGAGGAAACGACTTAGGATCTCACGACTTAGTTGGTTTTGCTTTTCGGCCACTGATTCTGAAATACCTTGCAATCACAACCGTACACGACTTAATGCTTTTAGCCATAAACCACAAACGACTCAAGCTATAAGTCGTGAACGACTTAAGCCATAAGCCGTGCACGACTCAGTACTTGCTACTTTCCCGTGACTTATCCCTTAAACCGTGCACGACTTAAACTATAAGCCGTGTACGACTCAGTGGCTTCCATGCGACCCAGTAGCCTTTACTATCGACTTTAATCCGACTTAGCAAATTTTACGACAAAATCCATGAGTCGTGACCGGGTTAGAACTTAGAAGGTTTCTTATTGCTTTGATCTGGAGCCTTCCTCCTGTTCTTTGACTTACGACTCATAGTGCTGCCGACTTATAACATCAGCGGTTTAGAGTTGGAGTAACCTAACTTAACTCGCCTCACTTTCCTTAGGTCGTAGTCGAGCCACCTAAATAGCCAACGACTTAGCTTAACCCGTACAAAGAATCCTTGAGTCGTTTTCGACTTAGTACTTGTAAATTTTGTTTGAACTCCGAATTATTGCATGGACTCTGAACTGCTATACTGCTGCATTCTTTTACTGATTACTTCAACTTGTAAGCTAATAATCTGTTAATACAACATTCACAGAAAACTGGGACGAATATACTGTCATTGATTGTCCACATCGAACGACAGATTAGTTAATGATATATAATTAACTTAAATAAATCGTGTGAATGAAGTGCTACCAATTTCAAGTGGAATATTAAAGCAGCACTGGATTAGTCAATTGAAACTGACCAGCCCGCATTAATATTGTGCTTGAGCTTTAAATAACAAGTTCCGAAATTACCATAGTCAATCAATCGTCAACCAGTTTAATTCCAGTTATCTTTACTTGTTATTATTATTATTTTATTAGCTTTGCACGACACTTCACACTTTTTAGGAAACGTGCACCTTCGCATTTGAACATCCAGTTGCTTGTGTAGAATGACCTCTCATCAAGAAGAGCCGATGGGTCAGGCTGAAGATGTCTTTCCAGTAGCCATCCCTATAGACAACCCTCCGGAGAGAACACCCACAACTTTGAATCAGCGGGTGTTTAACCAACTGCGCATTCAGTTTGGCATTGATGATGCTGACACCTTATTTCCGGGGCCAAATGACACTGCTGACAATCCTCCCTACGGCTTTGTTGCAGTCAATCGCCAAATGTGCTTAAGTGGGGCGATTCCTCCTTTTAACGGCTTTCTCCAACAGCTTCTGCTTCGGTTGTCTATCTCTCCATTCCAATTACACCCCAATGGCTATGCCATTTTGATGGGGTTATGTGTTCTATTCAGGAGAGTTTTGGATCGGTTACCAAGCTTCGAGGAGATCTGCTATTTTTGCTCATTCACGAAAACTAAAGACCATCCCTCCATTGTGGTTGTAAGAAGCGCTCGAAATCGCAAACTTATTACTGATCTCTCCGAAAGCGCTCACGGATTTTTGAATCAGTTTTTCTTCGTTCGCTGCCCTCCAGGGTTTTATGCCATCTGGAGAGTGGGAAGTAAGATTTCCTGTCTCTACTTTTTCCGTTTTGAAACTTTCTCGAGATCTGAACTCTCAGCTGCTAATTTCATTCTTTCTCTGTTTTTAGCACTACCACCCCCTGCTAGGGACCCAAGTCTCAAGCAAATTTTTGAAAGATTAAGTGCCGTGCCGGTAGAAGAGAGGAGCATAAAGTTTCTGCTAAACGATGAACTTTTACATCAATACGGACTCCTCCATCTCTCTCGCTTTACTCGGCCTCGTGAAGCTCCAACGGAGGTTCCTGACTCTCCGGTGAAAACTCCTGATCTCCCGATCTCCACTAAAGAGCACATACGAGGAGAAATTTCTGCAGAAACCTTATTAGTAAAGTGCTCTACTCCCAGAGACGATACGGGACCCTCCGAAAAGCCCGCACTTGCTCCCATTATTGAAGAAGAAGAGGAGCCCCTTTCCCAAACCAGGGAGAGTGCTGACAAAGGAGATGATGGAAGGAATCAGGTTGGGCATGCCGGTGATGACGTCTTTGGGGATTTAAGCGACATAATTATTACTTCCCAAGAGCTCTTTAAAGAAGACCCTGCTCATGGTAAAGCTATACCTCCGACGATTGAAGCAACATCTGCCCTCCAACAGACTCTTACTCCTTCATCTCAAGAATTGTCATCAACAGTGAAATCTATCACTTCCCCCCAACAGAGGAGTGGTTCGTTAGTCCAACGCGAGTAGCTTGCACTTCACACACAACTAAGGATTTTCCAGCACATTTATGCACTTATCTTCTTATACTTTAGAGATTTCTAAAGCTTATCTTTTCTTATTTCAGATTCTTCAATGACACGCGGCGGATCGTATTATCAGGATTTCCAACGCTACGGGGGGCGTGGTCAATATGATTATCGGCGTTACTTTCCCTCTTATAGAGAGTCTGACGAAGAGAGGGCTGCTCGAAAGGCTCGTGAAAGGAGGGATGCAGAAGAGCGTCATGACAGAAGGGATAGGGATGATTACCATGATTCTCTGCAAAGGAGTGACGACTCTCACAAAAGGAAATCTTACGACGACCGGGGAAAAGGTCATGTAACTGAAGATTCAGGCAAACGAGCCCGACATGGTGAGAGACATACTTCCACTATTCCCGAAAAGCCTACTGCCCCTGCCCCTCTTGACATTACTTCTGACTCTCCTGCTCTTGGGAAGGAGGACATCCAGACAATAATAAGTAGGCCTAAATTTCAAGTGGGACCGGGCCCAGCCACTTTACAAAGTCGTTTTCCGCAGTGGTGTTTAAAGGGTGTGAGGTTCGATCTCGACCTAGTCCCTATTGACAAGCCTGCTATGCTACGAAATCTTGACGCCGTTAAACTTGATATCGAGAGGATGTCAAACTGGCAGAAGCTTGTTGATGAGCTTCAACGAGTTAACCGTGCCAACTTAGAGGCTATGCTCACCATGGAAAACGATAAGGCTGAGTGGCAAAAGGTCCTTGAGCAGCATGATACTGAGATGAGAAGTATTACTTCCTACAACGAGGAGCTCGAAGCAAAGGTTGAGAAGTTGAAAGATGAGCTTGCTGCTTCCTCTACTTCATACTCTCAAAAAGAAGAAGTGCTTCTCAGACAAGTTAGAGATGCTCATGCCAGTCAGAGAGACGCTGAGGACAGGCTTGAAGTACAAAAAAGAATCAGTGACGGCTATGTCTCTGATATTGCTGAGCTTCGAAAGAAAAACAACTCCCAGGAGGCGGAGATACAAATGCTTAAGCTTCAGCTTGCCAGAACTGAAAGGGAGCGCGATGAGGCTGTCGCCGGCAAAATCGCAGCCGAAGAGTCTCATGAGGCGACCAAAAACAGCTTCGGCTCAACATTATTCGACTTCTACTTGCATAGCGTCTTGGGGCGTGGAAGCCTCGCCTTTCTTGGTCCCAAGTATGAGATCACTTTAGCTGAAGTGTGGGAGGCCGCCCTCGATATGCTTGGTGCTGAAGGTGCTGGTTATGACGAGCCAGCCCTGGAAAGGCATTATTTTGATGAAGACGCTCGCGCTGCTCTCGCCAGGGGAAAGGAACAACTTGCCAAACTAAGAACCGAAGTCACGGAAGGGGACCAGCTGGGGAAAACCACTTCAACTACTCTAGTCCAGCCACCTTCTTCGTCTGAAGTCGACATTATTGGTTCCAGTTCCCATCTCGCATCTCCCACCAAAGTTACCGCTGATATTACAAGCACACAAGGTGGAGACGAGGGTGAAGAGAGCGCTGATGCGCAAGCTTATGAAGTCGATATCAGGAAACCAGCTTCTCCAGGTAATTTCACTGTTAATCTTGCTACTGTCAATTCTGCTCAAGCTGGTTACTCGTTTATTTCTCATGAGTTTCACAAGCTCCTTGGCTATTTTCTCAACCTTGACGAGCCTTCATCTCCTCTCTTTACTGACTTCATTGGTGAACCCTCATCTCCTCTTTTTACTGACTTTAACCTTTTTTCTTCTGTAGAGAAAGTACCAAGCACTGCTCAAACTTCTACTCCTCCGGTCATCCTTCCTTCATCTCTTCAGGCGGTGCCTCCTTCTGCCTCGCAACCTGGATCACAGGAGGAACAAATAGAGGCTCTTCACGGCTTGGATGATCCCATCACTTCGCAAGAGCAGAAAGATGAGAGACCTGAGGGAGGTGACATTTCCCCGGAACGGACTCCTTCTGACGACATTGTTCTATCAAAACTTGTCACTCCGGGGAGTGAGTCTTCCTCACAAAGGAGAGAGAAGCGTGGGACATCAAAAAGGAGGGGGAAGAAAATCACCGCCACTGAAGAGGAGCCGGAAGTTGAACCGGTTACACCTGCCTCTCCTACTTCCCTTATACCCACTGGTCGACCTGAAAAGCTGGTTATTCGACCGAGCAAAGGGTCCAAAGGAGGGAAGAAAAAGTGAAGATTTTAGTTTTTTGCCTTTTGTATGAACTGGCCGAGAGTTGTGCGGGTACCGGCGCCCGCTTTTATTTTGAAAACCTGTATCTGCATTATAGTTGAATAAAATGATTCTTCGTTTGTACAAACTTCTGTTTGAATTTGAGAATACATTTACTATTTATTTTTGCACAAGTTTGTTTATATAGTGTTGCAGCGGGCTTATGGTATGTTGCTTGAGTATTACTCTACTGATGCATCTATACTACTATACCATGTTGCCCCCATACCTTAAGCTTGCTGCAATATTTTACACTTCGAGGGGACTTGCACTCTTATTTGCTAAAGAATAATTATTTTATTCTTTAAAGAAAAATTTTTATAGAGTACAAATCCCTTCGTATAAGTTTTTACGCTTTGTCGTCCGAAGAAATCACTTTTTTCTTTTGCTTACGTGCATATTTCACCAAGTGAATTCCTCTATGTGGTAAAGCGGACCTCTGAAGGGTACTTTAACTTCTTTTCTTTTTACGATCATTTCCCATAGTAGGCAAATTACTTTTCCTTTGAAAGTTAAAGTACGCTTTTGATGAGGATTTTTTTATATATAGAAAGTTGTACCTCTAAGGAGGGATTTTTTCACGTTTCAACACTTGGAAGTTTTATTTCAATCTCGGTGAAACGTGTACCTCCAAAGAGTTATGCCTTAGAAATCCTTTTCACGTTTCAACACTTGGAAGTTTTATTTCAATCTCGGTGAAACGTGGGTTTCTGAAGAGGTCTTTCTTCTTAATTGTGTCCCCGGGAGGGGGTTGTACCTCTGAGGAGGGATTTCTCACGTTCCAACACTTGGAAGTTTTATTTCAATCTTGGTGAAACGTGTACCCCCAAAGAGTTGTGCCTTTGAAGAAAGCCTTTTTACGTTTCAACACTTGGAAGTTTTATTTCAATCTCGGTGAAACGTGTGCTTTCAAGAAGGTCTTTGTTTTTGCATTTCAACTTTGGTGAAGTGAAATTCCGAAAAGCGGTTGCTACACTTCAACTCCTGGCGAAATGTGCCTCCGAAGAGGGCTTTTATTTTGTTTACATTTCAACTCTGGTGAAGTGAAATCCCGAAGAGCGGTTATAACACTTCAACTCCTGGTGAAATGGGCCTCCGAAGAGGGCTTTTATTTTGTTTACATTTCAACTCTGGTGAAGTGAAATCCCGAAGAGCGGTTATAACACTTCAACTCCTGGTGAAATGGGCCTCCGAAGAGGGCTTTTATTTTGTTTACATTTCAACTCTGGTGAAGTGAAATCCCGAAGAGCGGTTATAACACTTCAACTCCTGGTGAAATGTGCCTCAGAGAGGGTTTTCATCGCCTGGAAGTTACTCTCTCATGGTTGGAGGGTCATGACTCCTCCAATCTTTTTTGTTGAGTAGAGAACTTTCTTTTTTGTGGCGTATGACCCATTAGAGGTCTTTTATCCTCCGAAGAGTTGCGCCTCCGAAGAGGACTTGTGCCGCTGATGGTAGCTTTGGTTGTTCCTCTGTTCACTTGCTTATGCCTTTTCAGCGATCCTCTTTTTTTTTTTTTTTCTTTTCAAGTTTTCATTCCCCTTTCTCTCACGAGTGGCTTGTTTAATCCAAGGAAGTGTACTTCATTGCCAGGCAAGTTCGTGAGAACGGGCACTAGCTTCCTAATTGGATGTTTGTTTGTTCAAACGATCTCAATTTATCAGCAAGGGCTCGTTTCTATCGAAATCATTAGCCGTTCAATTGAAGTATTTCCTATCTAGGATTTGAATTCGGGGTCTTTGTGACTTGAAATTTGTTTGTTGAATGATGGTGAGAATCGCTCAGTCTTATTATGCGCAAGTTTTATTTCCATGGTCTGCAAAAATTTAAATTGACATTTTAGCAATACATCTTATGTATTTTTATATCGAAAACAAAGCAAGCATATAATGATAATAAGGAACACAAGATTTATAGTGGTTCGGCCATGAAATTGGGCCTACATCCACTTTATATTTTTTTTTTATTATTTACTTGCATCAGTTTCACAATTGCTTTCAATTGCAAGAATCATACATCCATAATTCTTTTTACAATTTTTCAACAAAATTTTCAAGTAAAGTATGGACGCAAGTGGTTGCTGTTCCATGCCCTTGGAATTTGCTCTCCATCAACAGTGGTGAGCTTGAATGTGCCGTCAAGAAGCTTCTGACCTACTACATATGGTCCTTCCCAATTTGGCCCAAACACACCTGTCGCGGTCATAATTCTTTTCAGGACTAGATCTCCAATTTCAAAGCTGCGTTGACGAACTTTGGAATTGAAATGTCTGGCTATCCTTTGCTGATGAGCTGCAACTCTGAGGTTAGCTTCATCTCTTTTTTCATCAAGGAGATCCAACGCTTCAAGTTGCAGCTTTTCATTTTCTGCTTGATTGAAATGGATTCTTCTGTGTGAAGGGACCTCTGTTTCAACCGGGATCATTGCTTCCGATCCGTATGCTAACGAAAAAGGAGTATGCCCAGTTGCAGTTTTGTGAGTAGTTCTGTATGCCCATAGTGCGAGTGGTAGTTTATCGACCCAACCACCTTTTGCTCTTTCGAGTTGCTTTTTGATGGTTGATTTGATGATCTTGTTCACTGCTTCCACTTGCCCGTTTGCCTGCGGATGAGCTACTGCCGAAAAGCTTTTTTGGATTTTGAATCGTTTGCAAAAATCCTGGAATTCCTCACTTTCAAACTGAGTACCATTGTCTGTGATTATTTTCTGAGGCACACCGTATCTGCAAATGATATTCTTGGTCACAAAGCTTATCATTTTCTTAGAAGTGATAGTAGCCAATGGTTCAGCTTCAGCCCACTTAGTAAAATAATCAACTGCAACAATAGCATATTTAATCCCTGATTTAGCAGTTGGTAGCGGCCCAATGAGATCCATTCCCCAAATTGCAAATGGCCATGGACTGACCATCTGTGTGAGTTCGGTAGAAGGTGCTCTAGGAATTTTGGCATATCTTTGGCACTTGTCACATTTTCGGGAGTAATCTGCGGCATCCCGATTAATTTCTGGCCAAAAATATCCGTATCGGAGAATTTTCTTTGCTAGTGTTTGACCACCTGAATGATCACCGCATTCTCCTCCATGCACTTCAGCTAGGATTGTTTTGGACTCTTCCCGGGATACACATCGAAGCAATGGCATTGAGAATCCCCGTCTGTACAATCGGCCATCCTGAATTACATAGCGAGAGGCCTTCCTTAGAAGCTTTCGTCTTTCTATCGAGTTTTCTGGCAGAGAACCCCTGAGTAGGTAATCCAGTATTGGAGTCATCCATGACTCTTGTTCTTGAGATACATTCATAATCCAGTCTATATCCATCTCGTCTATACTTGGCGCTGAAAGGACTTCTACAGGGACCAATCCCAATAGTTGAGCTTCACCAGAACTTGAATACTTTGCGAGGGAATCCGCCTTCATATTCTCTTCACGAGGAATGTGGCTTATTGAATAGTGATCGAGTTCATATAGGAGTTCCCAAGCCTTTAACAAATAGGAAGGCAGATTTCCACCTTTTGCTTGAAATTCCTTCTTGACTTGACATACGATAAGCTGAGAATCACTGAAAATTTGTAATGCTCGAATGTTTAGCTCTTTAGCGATTTTCAGACCTGCAATAAGAGCTTCATATTCCGCTTCATTGTTTGTTGAAGGAAATTCCAGTCTTAGTGCATAACATAATGATCGACCTTCAGGAGTTTCAAGTACCACTCCGGCTCCAGAATAGTAGTCATTTCTTGCGCCATCAACATACATCTTCCACTGGATTGGAGAATCATTGATCGCTTTTTCCTTACCATTATCTTTCTCTGTGAATTCTGCAATGAAATCAGCTAAAGCTTGTCCGTTGATTGCTTTTCGGGGGTGATAGGTAATGTCATATTGACTAAGTTCAATGTTCCATTTTAGAAGACGACCCGAAGTTTCAGGGCGAAACAGGACTTGCTTTAGAGGCTGATCAGTGAGTACTTTGATAGGATGAGCTTGGAAATATTGCCTCAGTTTCCTCGATGCAACTAGTAGGCAATAGGCGAGTTTTTCCAACTTGGAGTAATTCAGCTCTGCCCCAGTGAGTCTTTTGCTGATATAGTAAACTGGATGTTGAATCCTTTTGTCTTCCCGTATCAGCGCTGCACTTAGAGCATGAGATGATACTGCCAAGTATATAAGAAGATCCTCACCATTGCCTGGCCTAGAAAGTATCGGAGGCGTTTCCATATGACGGATCAACTCTTCAAAGGCTTCTTGGCATTCGGGAGTCCATTCAAAGTTCTTCTTTCCTTTTTTCAGGGCATCGAAGAATGGGATGCATTTATCAGTAGCTTTGGAAATGAACCGACTCAAAGCGGCGACCTTTCCGTTGAGACTTTGCAATTCCTTCTTCGTTCTAGGAGCTTTAACTTCTTTTAAGGCGGTAATTTGAGCTGGACTGGCCTCAATGCCCCTAGCACTGACGATAAAACCTAAGAACTTTCCGGATTCGACCCCAAACGTACATTTCAGAGGGTTAAGTTTCATTCTGTATTTCCGGAGGACTGCGAACATTTCTGCTAAGTGTTCAATGTGATCCACTGCTTTCCTGGACTTCACTAACATGTCGTCGACGTAGACTTCCATAGTTTTTCCCAATTGCGGTTTGAACATAGCATTAACAAGTCTTTGGTAGGTTGCCCCTGCGTTTTTCAATCCGAAGGGCATAACTCTGTAGCAATAAAGTCCAACACCCGTGATAAAGCTTGTATCCTCCTGGTCTGGCTCATGCATCATGATTTGGTTATAACCGGAGTAGGCATCCATGAAGGATAACAATTCATGTCCCGCAGTTCCGTCTACCAGTTGATCGATCCTGGGTAATGGGAAGCAATCTTTGGGGCAAGCCTTGTTTAGATCAGAAAAATCGATGCACACTCTCCATTTTCCATTAGCTTTCTTGACCAACACAGGATTCGAAACCCAATTCGGATATGTAGATTCTCTGATGAAGTTATTTTCCATGAGTCGATCAACTTCTTCTTTTAATGCTGCTGACCTTTCTGGACCTTGGGTTCTCCTTTTCTGTTTAACTGGCGTAAATTTTGGATCAATATTCAGAGCGTGTACTGCAACTTCTGGAGATATCCCACACATATCGGCATGAGTCCAAGCAAAGACATCCAGATTTGCCTTCAGGAAAGATATCAAGATGTTCTGAATTGACATATTAAGCTGTGAACCCACATTCAACACCTTATTTGGATCTTTTGGGTCAACAGGTACCGGAACTGTCGTTTCCACCGGTACTACTCTATTCTCCCCTGTACTGGCTTTTCTGGGATCCATTTCTTTCCGTGCCCCGCTGTGTTCGCCAGTGCAGGGTCCGCTCTGTAATTGCTACAAGGCTGGCTCCTTGATGCGGACTGGGGTTGCCACACCCTTTCCCATTTCTCTTTTTCTTGACTCTCGCAGCTCTGTCAAATAGCACTCTCGCGCAGCATTCTGATCCCCTTTTATAACTCCTACTCCATTGTCAGTAGGGAATTTAATAGTGAGGCACCATGGGGCTAGGATAGCTTTGAACGCTGCGAGTGTTGGGCGGCCAAGAAAAGCATTATAGGCAGAAAACTCATCGACAATCACAAATGTTTGCTTTCGGACCACTTTCCTTTCTCCTTCCCCAAGTTCTACAAACAAATCGATGGTTCCTACTGGTTGCTTTGGCTCCCCTGTGAAGCCCACGATTTTCTGTGATGAGGCTTGCACATCGATCATAGGGATTTTCATCTGGTCAAATGTCTTTTTGAAGAGGATATTACATGATGCTCCGCAGTCAATGAGGACTCTTCTGACAATGGCTGGTCCAATACCAGCCGAGATGACCAAGGGATCTAAAGTAGGAGCTTCAATACCTGTAGAATCTCTGGCTCTGAAAATAATATCATCACTGAAAGTTTTTTGTTGTTTAAGGGGTGTAGTGTCTTCTAGAACAAAGACGTTTTCTTCGGCTGGAGCATATTTCAAAGCCCTGGAATATCTCTCCATCTCACCCCAACTCTTGCCAGCTGGGTGAGGTCCTCCGGAAATGACATTGATAACGGGCCTTCCAGATTCATGCCCCGTAGCTTTCTCACCTGCCCCAGGCTGATGAACAGGAGCCCGCTGCCCCTGACTCGATGATGCAGGATTGTTGCTATTCTTTTTCACAAATTGCTGCAACTTGTTTTCTCTTAGCAACTCTTCAATCAGATTCTTCAGCTGGCGGCATTCATCAGTTTCATGACCTGGTTGATTGTGGAAGCGGCAAAATTTCCCACTTTGTATGGCTTTTCTCCCAGTTCTCAAAGGGATAGGTTTAGGGAAATCGACGGAATCTTTGGTGGCAAGGTAGATGTGCTCCGGCGTATGTGATAATGGAGTATATTCTGATGGCTTGAAGGACCGGGGCTTTTTCAGATTACCCTGTTTCTTTCCATTATTATTCTCCCTTTTCTGCCCCACCGACTCATTCTTGCGTGGAGCGACAGTATTGTCTTCAGCTTTTTCCAACACTGCCTTTACTGGCAAAGGACGACTTTCCAAGCGAATGAATTCGTCTGCTTTTTTGTAGAACTTCTCGAGAGAGGTTGGCTCCTTCATATTTAACCATTTCCCAAATTCGCTTGACTTATCAATAGCCCTCATCAGATAAGTCAATATCATTCGTGGTTCAGCATTGTCCACTTCAGCCAATGCTATATTGAAACGGTTCAAGAAAGATCTGATAGACTCACCAGGATTCTGCTCTAAACTGGACAATGACATGATATCCTTGGCCTTCGAAGCATATAGCCTAAACTGCTCCTTAAATTTTCTGGTCAAGTCTGAAAACTGATCGATAGATCGAACTGGCAACTTGGTGAACCACAGCAAAGCCACGCCTTCCAGGTATACGGGGAAATATCGGCACTTTATTTCGTCGGAGGCCCTGGCACCTGTCATGTGCCAATCATATTTATACAAGAACTCATTCGGATCACTTGTCCCTTTGTAAGCTGGAATAGTTGGAGGGACAAACTTCCTTGGAAATTCCGCCTTCAAGATTTTTTCAGTAAACGGAGTTTTACTTGGAGCGAAACCCCATTCCTTCTCATCTTCAACCCTTTGCATACTTTCTTTCATGATCTGCCGGACCATTCCAGAAAGATATTCCTCATCATGCCGAGTTCTAGATCCACCGGCGTCAGGTACTGCCTGCTCAAAGGGACTAGTAGGCCTTTCATTAACATCATGAATGTTGCCAGCATAGTTCCCTTCATTACCAGCCGGTTGATTGTTTGCCCCAAGTAAGTCGTTCAATTTATTCAGAATCAGAGCATTCTGGGCACTTTGAGCCTCTAGTTGTGCATTTTGGGCGTTGATCTGCTGGTTTAGCCCTAGAATCACAGCATCCAATTCCGCTTTTGTAACTCCAACAGACGGAGTGGGTAGATTAGGCACAGGGGAAGCGGAGGTTCCCTCTTGAATATTCCCAGATCTGATAGATCTACTCTTCCTTCCAGGAGCCATAATCTCAGATATACTTCTGGTTTTTAAAGAAATTCTTTCTTCTAATCTCTGCGAAGCAATGATGACAGCTGTCCTGAGTTCAATTCTCAGTGAAAGCACCAAAAATGTTAACGCTAGAAAATAAACGCTAACACCCCGGTGTATAGATGGAAATTGTGAAAGCACCACCCGTTGGTACGGGAACAAAGTATATGCAAAGAAATCACAGGAAAGCTATAAAAGACACAGTATTTATAGTGGTTCGGCTTAGGATCAAGCCTACGTCCACTTTAAAGCTCTTTATTGCTGATTTAGTTACAATTCTTTACAATCAACTCTGATTACAACACACTTAGACAAATATCTCAAACCCCGATGTAGAAGAATCCTTCGAATGCATGATGAATGAGTTATTTTTCTTCTTGAGATTTGTCGAAATGTCTTTGGTGATTGGAGTGATAGAAGTGTTGTTTGAGTGTTGCTTGAAGTCGAGATAACAGCAGAGTAATGGCGCCTAGGAAGTCAGTCCCCAAAAGTCCCCCAAATGTTGAATATGGCCATGTATTTATAGGCAAAATGTTAGGCTGAAACTGTCAAGTCATGAGTCGTGACCGACTCATGATGAGTCGTGACCGACTCATGATGAGTCGTGAGTCATCTACGAGTCACCCCTTTGCAGCATGACTCTGAACTTGCCTCTGAGTCTTGTGTCGTGCGTCGACTTATCTTTTGAGTCGTAAACCTCCCTGAGTCGTGCCATCCTTAACTCATAGAATCTCCTTAACTCGCCAGGTTCCTTAGGTCGTAGGTTTCTTGAGTCGTTAGCCTGTTGAGTCGTGGACTTTTCCTGAGTCGTAGCTCCAATGAGTCGGTAAGACCTTAAGTGGATGAGTCGTGATCAGATGAGTCGGTCTTTGATGAGTCGGAGCCAGGTCAAATGAGTCGGTACTTTCCCTAAGTCGTCCTTTCAATGAGTCGCTAATGCTTTAACTTATTAGGCTCCTTAAGTCGTGAGTCGCTGAGTTTAGAAACTCCCATGAGTCGCATAATAGTTGAGTCGGGGATTCTTTGAGTCGGTCCTTTCCTTAAGTTGTGAGGTCTCCTAAGTCGTTAGGCACCTTAAGTCGTAGGTCGTTTCAAGTCTTAACCCGTTGACGCCTCTAACTCGTAGGCCTTTTAGCTCGTATGCTGGAACGGGGTTAACAGTCTTCGAGATTCCGATTCTATTCTTGAGCCCGTTGTAGTGGAAGAGATTGAAGTTTCACCTAATTTAACTTATAGCAACATCCAATTCGTATTATTGCTTCGGAAGTCGATGTTCCGCTTGTGAAAGTTCAATGGTCTTCAAATCCTAAGGATTGTTCTTGGGAGTCTAGAGAGTTCATCGAGCGATCACATCCGGACTTACTTTCCCATGCTCTTTGAGGTGAACCTTTTATTTCAAATTTCTTTTGTGTTGAATAAGCTTTTATGGTTGTTGCTATACATCTTCTTCTTAAATATTGCGAGGACGCAATTTCTTTAAGGAGGGGAGTCTGTAACAACCCGCATATTTGTCGATTTTATATTTAAATATTTTATTTAAATATTTTATCGATACTCGGAATTTAGTCCGAAAAGTTACTTTTTGCATACGGCCGAATTTGGACTCGGGACTACTCCCATTGAGTTTAAAATGTCGTTTGCGACCTTTTTGAGTATAAGCTTCGATATGTTTGGAGTAAGTTGATTTTTGCTACCTTTTTTACTTAGGGCTTTGGTTTGGGCTGAACCCATTAACCCCACTTATGTATTCAGTCCCAACCCCTTCTCCTCTTCATTACTTCATTCCTCATTTCCTTATACTCAAGCTTTATATTAATGGAGAGTGGAAGAGGAAATTAAAACTCCAAAACCCTAGTTTTCTTTTGTAAATCAAACTCTAGCTCCAAACTAATAGAAGAACCCATTGGTAAGCTTCTCTGCTTCTTCTCCAACTCATTCTCACTTTGATTTCAGAAAATTCATAAACCTAATTTAGGAAATGTTTCTCTTTTAAGCTTAGATTCAAGCTTCTTGAGTTGGATTTGAAGAGTGGTTGATTCTCCTTTGCTTTCGAGCTTCTTCTTCAATCGTTTGGGTTCAAAGGTGAGATTTTTATCTCACATCTATGTTTATATCTATCTTTGTTGTTAGGTATGAATTCCTAACACTTATTTATGTTCATTTGCTTTTGGTTTGGATTGAATTGGTGAATTTTCCAAATTAGTGTGCTTTGGCCCATCTTTATGAAAATCCTTTTATGGACATTTGGACATTGATATTCGGGGTGTATCGAAGAGCTTTTAAGGCCGGGTTGTCGCTTGGCGTAAATCCTTAGTCGACATTGCTCGTCCGATCGCTTCCGATAAGTTTTGGCAACTTTGGCCTAGGCAAATTGATGCCCAGACCAGGTGACTAGACGTCAGGCGACCAAGTCCAAACGTCTGGTTTGGTCCTGGAGAGAAAAATATAACCACGCAGAATATATAAAAAAGGCAGAGACTAATTCCAAACGTCTGAAATTTAGGATCAAACGTATGGATAGGTCTCAGATGTCTGACTTGAAGTTTCAGACATCTGGGTGTTCTCTGGATTTTTTCCAGAGAACAAATCCAGACGTCTGGATTCTAAACCAGACGTCTGATTAGTTTTCAGACGCCTGGATTGGACCTCCAGATGCCTAGAATTGTGCATGGTGCCTATTTGCTTATATTTTTGAGTATATTTCCAACTTTAATCGATTCGTGTTGATTCCCTTTTTGTTGTTATCATTTATTATGGACTTTGATGACCTTTTCATCATGATTTTTGGGAACATCCATTTTTATGGATTTGGTATCGATTTCTTTGGATTTGATTCACGTCTTCAAATGTGAATTTTTATGATTGATTGTTTCTTCAATCAATTCTATGATTTGTCACTTTAAAATATAAAGGTTTTCAATACTAGTAGTAAATATCAAAACTCTATCATCAAATGATTTCAACACCATTTTATTACAAAACTCGTTCTCTTAAACCTTTTTCCAATCTATTAGTATATACAAACCTTTACCTCACTCGTATGAGAAATCTAATTAAACAGCTTAGTAAAACAAGTGGTATGAAACGCTTGCCTTTACTTCGCCGGTTAATTCTTGGACTTGTTCGGCTGAAACTCTTGTGACAATTTTCTAGTGGAGATATACAATTTGTTCCTAAATATTTAAGTTAAGCTAGTGGTTATGGGACATGAAGCTAAGCTCATATATTTACTAGCTTACTGTAATTGACACTTTTTGATGATCATGATGGTCATTTTTGTGATTTAGACTAGCAATTGTGCGATGTCTCTTTGTCCACGTGGAGGACAGTAACTCATTTTATTGAGCTTCGTCTCATTTCTTTGTGGGGTAGCTCCCCATGGCCTTCGGGTCGTTCGTGTGTCAAAAATTAATGGCTAGCTACCATGAGATAGCTTCTCGTTTGTGTGTCAAAAATTAATGGCTAGCTACCATGAGATAGCTTCTCGTTCATGTGATACATATGTTGGTGAGCTTTAACGCTCCCGTTCGTGTGATAGGCCTCCCCCTTTCTTGTGATTTCTGGATTTCGTGTGTTGAATTCTGGAATTTATGCTTCACCTATTTTTGTGATTTCTATTGATATGTTTTATCAATATTTGTGCATTGGTGAATTTGTGTGTCATTGACTATTGTGATCGGCATTGATATAATCGTCAATATCTATGGTTTGGTGAACGAAATAATGAGTTTGACATTTCTTTGATTCTTGTGTAGATCCTGTGATATTGATTAATCTCTTGTTGATTTTCAATTACTTATATATATCACAGCTTGGAATTGTGACTATTATGTGTTTAGTCATATCTCTTATTCAATATCCTTTCATCTGATATTATAGTTAGACTGATACGTTTATTATTTTCTTATTAAATAATACTCGGGTCAGACCGAGATGTTACATGTGCTTCAGCTTGACTTCTCACTTGGGATTGATTTCTCTGACTTTTGGCTAACTACTTAGATTAGTAGTTTATTTTGTTGTATACACTTGAGATATGGACTCATAGATTGTATTCTTTTATATAGCACATGTTGCTATTCTTTTGTATTATTGTGGATCTTTTTGACCACTACTCTGATATACACTTTCATGTGTTAGTTATATATTCGTATCTATTTCCGCCTTTGTGATATGAATTGTCTGTGACTAATTTATGTTATGTTTATTTCTATATTTGTTTCCGAAGATATTATAGCCACTGTGTAGTAGTTTTGAGTTTGTGTCTGTATGCCGGATTTCCTCTTGATAAAGAAATGCATGTAATACTATCTGGCATATCGATGCTCGCACAAAGCAATTACACGGATGGTCGCTCCTCAACAGCCTTATTCTCCGCGCTAGTTAACAGCATTACACCGTAATGTTCTTGGTTGGCGTGGGTATAGAGGTGGGGCGTCACAAAATATGTATGCTAAAACAGCGTTCAAATAAATGTATATTTCCTTTTTTTAACAAATCATTCTATTCTTTACTCTAATAAAATTAAATCTACATTCACAAATGAAATATTTCAAGGCAAGGCTCGCGTGTAAATAAATAAAACTTACTGGAAGACCAAAAGAGGCATGTATTTAATGAAAGAAAGTAGTAATAAAACAAAAAAAATGAAAGCGACAGATTTAAATTTGAGAATGTTGTCCGTACATAGATATCGTAAATCAAATATACTAAAAAAACAATTCATTTTAACATATTTTATTAACCCTAATACGCTCAAATTTACACACATATATGTATTTTTATTTAGTAAATAGTAAAAAAAATTAAACATTACAATTAACATAATGAGGACCACCACCCCACACATTAAAAGATGAACTGAGACCCCAAAGTCAAATTTGAAACGGAATAAATCTCTTATGTTAATATGCTAACTATTCCTAATCAAAAACTTAACCAAACCTTCAAGTTGTTTTCTTACCATTTTATTATTGTATATTTTTTTAATTAAATACAAATTAAGGAATATTTAGATAAATCAAATATTCCAACTAGAAACATACAAAAAAAATTCAATTCTTTGTTTTAATGAAATTAAATTAACATTCATAGATGAAATATTCACTTTATTTGATAAGAATATTCTTATCAAGAAACCATTCTTTTCTTTTCTTTTTATCAAAACATATTTCTTTTTATTACACATTTATTTACAATTAACACCTCCCCCTTTAAAACCAACTTATATTTAAAGATTATCCCATTAAAGAGTCACAGAAATAATACTTCGTACAACCACATCATTTCTTTATAAATTAATTTCATATAATCGTTATATTTGTACCAAATTTAAGTGCTTAAAATTTGAACGTAATATTTCTCAATGAAATTCTCAATATATTTTTAACACAAAACATATGTTGTAATATCATTAATTAATTACCATTTACTTCTATCTCTTATTAATGGCAAGATATAATTACTATTACTTACAATGATTAAATCTCAAAACATACCCTAATACAGGGAAGATAATAAATCCAATTGTTTCCTTTGAAATCCAATTTTCTATGTTAAACCCAATATCTTTATACTAATTTAATTCCAATATTTAATTACAAATGTAATAAACATGTTCATTATATATTTAAATTTCAAACAAATCTTTTTATTTTGATTTACATTCTTATTATCAAATCAACTATTCCCTTATGCAATTGATTAACATAAGTTTTACACTCACCACTCAACAGTTAACATTTCTTCTTATATCAATTGTAATATTTCAATTACACTAATTCCTCATTAATTACCAAATAAATTTCTAACAGATTAAATAATGAGAAAATAAATAAAACAATGGTTATACGTTAATAATCCATATCTATTAACTTATTGTTTACAAACAAAGGTTAATAAATTTACGTACAAACTAATTGATTTCATACTCCATATTAAAACCAATTGCAATTAATAACATAAGATTACATCAATTTATACATCGTTTATTATATTCCTTATTAACCTTTATTATTTAAGTTGTTTGAAATTACGTTAACATAGTATAGTAGTCAATTACATTCAATCAATATTAGCCAATTATATGTTTTATCTCATTAAATTATTTGTTTTAAGATTTATCTTAAAGTCAAAATTTCTAATCTAATAAGAATCAATTTAATAAATCATAAATTTTAATTTCTGACAATATTAAAGCCCAAAACCTTATTAAATCTAATATTTTTAATTATCAAGATATCGGTTGTTCCAAAACCTTTATAAATTTGTTGTTTATACAGTAGAGTAATAAATAATTTACTTAAATAAATTATTTTCCTACTCTTATAATCCATATGTATGTTAAAACACAGTTCAAATATAAATATATTTCTTCCTTTAAATCAATCATTCTATTCCTAATTTTAATGAAATTAAACCCACATTCACAAATAAAACATTCATTTTATTTGATATTTTTTTTTTCATTAAATCAACTTTTCTTATATTTTTTACAAAACATAAGCTATGTTTAACTACACCTATTAATTTACAATTTGGTGTCCCCTCTACCATTAATTGAAATTATTCAATTGCATTAATTTCAACTGTTTACAAAGGTGAATTTCAAAATCGACAAAATAAATGTAATGAGAAATAGAACAACTATTTCCTATCTAATAGTATTTTAAACATATTTATACACTATTGGATACGAATAAGAATTATACATTTCTTACCAAATAATAGTTTCTCGTCTCTGCAATCGATCTTTCAGCTATCAAACATTTCAAATAAATAAACATATGATTTCTTCTTTAATAAAGAAATAATTATTATTCTTTATTAACATTTATTATTCTAATCAATTGGAAATTTACATTCAGACAATTGTTAATTTCACTCAAACCAATGTTATTAAAATACACATAGCATTTGTTTTTATCCTTACATTATTGCAAACATGTTTCACTAGAAGAAATTTTACCTAAGCTCATATTTTGTATATAATTTAATTTGTATCATCAAAATCCTAAAAAAAAATCCTAAAAATTTTATTCAAAAATCTTTTTTAATTCAATATTTTTAATTTTTTTAAAAATACGGGTCATTACATATATATAATCATTATATATATGTAGATATATACATATGAATTTTAAATTCATTTTAATCGACTAAGTAAAATGATACTAATTTAATTCAAAAATTCAACATTTAAAATTATCTTAATTCAAATCTAATTTGATTAGGTTAAAATATCTTATATTCAAATTTAAATTAAATTTGACTATTTCAAGATAGGTTTATAATTCAAAATATTTAACTTAAATATTTAATATTATGACTTTGTCAAAAACATTAATTTTACAAAAGAGCCGTTGTTATATATTTCAGCTAAAATATTTTATGAATAATTATTTAAAATTATATGTATTTAATTTAAAATATATTCACCTATAATTAAGTAAATAACATATAATTATATATTTAAATAATATTCAATCGAGTGTAAAATAATAAATTTTTAACTGCCAAGAGCTTGTATATATGTATATATATTTATGTATGCTTATAGATATATATATATATATATATATATATATATTGTACAGTTAAAGCACTTAGCAGTTTCATGGAGGTGAAAGTGAAAAAAGTTGTGGCGGGGATAAAGTGAGAATATAGTGGAAAATAATGAAGGTGCAAAAAGCTTTGTTAGACATAAAGTATAATATTTGAAGTTATGTATTCTCATTCCCACTTCGTTGGCCTAAAAAAAAAGAATTATTGCTTAAACTTATTTTAGAAAACAAAAGAATATTGTGATTTATGCAGTCTAGATTTGGTGATTACAATTGATTTATGTCTTATATCTAGCACTTATCCCTTAATATTTGTTCTTTGACCTAATTTGTTAAGTAGGTTTAGAAGAGAACTATATCATCCCTTTAATATTAATACCGCTAAAGCAATTGCTATAAAGCCTTGATTTGGCGGGTGTAGAGGAAAATAATGGAACTTAAAGTGAATCTTCTGTTTAATAGCATTATATTGAAAACGTGTAGTGGTTGAAGAGTCTATGCACTATAGCGAGAATTTTACGGATCTTTAGTGGGACTTTAGCTGCATATATGGTAAGAATAGAAATAGTAGGAGAAATAATAATTTCTTGATAAATTCAACTAGAGCATGTAAACGTAATATATATCGATTAATATATGTTATATATGAATTAATATATATTAATTGATACATATAATTAAGTAATATTATGCATTTGAGGTATTCTTAATTTCCAATAATGACATATTTTATGTGATTCACTAGCTTTATTGTATTTTAGAATATGTATTATTGCAAAAAACAGGAAAAAAGCATAAATAAATTTAATATTTTTGTGTTACAATTCTTTGTATGTAAATAAATTATCAGAGCTTGCAATTTCCAGCGTTTTATAGACCAAGATTAATGGCACTTTAATAGAGTTGGTTTGGGAGGACTGGCTTAAATCTGATAAGCGTATAGATGATCTTGGAGGTTGGTTGGAGGTATAGTTCAGGTACTTACTAGGTATCATTTCTTGAGTTAAATTCTACACTCAACCCTTGTTCACTTACCATTTGTCCATAAGCATTTTTAGTTGAATGCATGTAAATTTCCACTTCTTAGTTCCAACTTTATATTGGTTACCTCGTTTAACAAGTTATTGTAACGACCCGTAATTTTTGAATCTTTGAATTTGAATATTTAATTTATTTAAATATTTGGATTTGAATTTAAATATAATAAAATCTATATTTCAAATAACTATCCCAATTTTAATGACGTATTTTTAGTTTAATTTATAGGGTTTTTCTATAATTTTAAATTTGGAATGTAATTAAATTTTTGATTGATGCATTTTAAGGAAAATATCGGTATTTTGAAACTACATAGAATAAGTTAACCAATACATTTTATATTTTTGTTACGATCGTGTTGCATTATTGTATGCAATTGTATTTTTATTTCTGTCCTTCGTGGCTCATCCGCGAATGAGATATTGTATGGTATGGTACCGCAATACCTTTTCAAAGCAAAAACTATAAATACATGCACACACACAATCTTTGCCATATCTTTTTATTGTCCTTGCAGTGGACTTTTGTTTACTTAGCCTTTAAGTAATCTTTGGAGCTTAGCTTAGAAGGAATTGGGTTATATGTATACATGTATGTGTGTGTGTGTCTGTCCATATTCACACGTGCAACAGGAAGATATATATTGATGGACACATTTTCATTCTGCTCCACACAAAAAATATACATAGGTAAGACAATGTAGAGAGACACGATCGTGAAATAATTATACACTAAGTACATTTCTCTGGAAATAAAAGCACACCACTTTTCCTCAACAAAATCACTAACTCTTATTCCATACATATTTTGCCAAAAAATTCCTACACTATAGTTGTTCTCATCGTCTCTAATATTTTTGTAATGACCCAGTATTAGGGTTATTTGATTAATTAGAATTCTTTATATAATTGAATCTTAAATTTGTTGTGAACAAAAATGACTACAAAAGTTGGTTTAAGTTCTATTTAGGCAAGAATGAAGATAGTAAACTTTTAATTTAGATTTGAAAGTGATTAATTTGGTTTTTATAATAACTCGTTTTAATTAACGTGCGAAAATAGCCTTCCTAGGCAATGTTTTGGATTTTGACGAAACTGATTTCATTGGATTCGCAATGGTGAATTATAGTATACCATTGAATTTCATGGTGATCAGACGTATTATTTGGCCATATGAGCTCGAAATGCGTAGTAATTAATTTAAGGGATTTAAACTAATATAATTCGATTTCAAAAGCTAACTTCTGAATATGATGGAATTATGTCTCAATACTAGTTCCATTGCGTTCGAAATAGGGGTACAACATATAGAACATCAGGCGGCACTTTATTCGTTTTGAGTTTGAATAGTTAGCGTGTGAATAGTGTTTTAAAAAAATTCTATAAAAGAATTTAGAAACTTTCATTTGCAAACTTAAAACCCTAAATTGAAATCGTAGCCGTAATTAAAACCCTAGAAATCCAATGTTCAAGACTGTTCTTATCGATCGGGGACATATTAGGAGAAAGGTTTGGCATGAAAGTTGTAGAGATCGACTCCACGAACTTGTCCATGGTCATGGATCGTCGATCGAAGGTCGTTGGCAACAGCTAGGGGATCTCGAAGCAGCGGCAGTTTGGGTTGTTTATATGGAGGTGCGGCAAGGCATAGGCGGTGCTCGGTGGCAACGTGATGGACGACAGCATGATAAAGGCGGCGGTGGAGTGAAGGAATCACGTTCGATATGTATTTACTTGGATGTGTACGAACATGAGAGAGAAGGAGAGGAAAATTAAAAGTTTAAATTTTTATTTTTTAATGTTAATTAAAATTTAGTTATCCTAACGTTCATTCATCGGTAACTTTTTCATACGAGGTCAAAATCGAGTGCGACAAGTTGTGTTGCGCTCGTTATGACGAATGCTATGTTATAGAGTTGGATTGGATGGATTTGGAGCTAGTAGGGATTTTGGTCAAAATTGAACACCTATTCAATTTTAATTCAAATTGGAGTGCTTTGGCGACTACTAGAATCAAAGTGAGTTAATCTCACCTTTTTGTTTAACCAGAAAACTGTGTAATAGATAAAAATTATTTATTGGATGTATGGATATTTTATTGTTGATTCATATTGAATATTTAGATGATTTATTATTTTATATTGTTGCTTTGGATATATTCTGTCCTCTGGAGCAGATGAGACTCTATTACGCTTCCATATAAGAGCGGATGACCCTTTGTATATGATCCCATCTTGAAGTGGTTGATTTATATTATTACGTTATATACTGTATGTGATGCAAGGGCACATGTTGGAGGGATCCAATAGGATACCTCACACTGTTGATTGTACTTTTCATATATAAATACATATTATGATATATGACTTATTGGATGCCATATTTGATGGCATGGATATGATTGTGCTTATTTAGTGCTTTGGTAGTAGTGGACCTTATTTTTGGTATTTTAAAATATTGTAAAATAATGATTTTGATTTAAAAGGGATTTCAAATTGATTTTGGAAATTATATACGTTCTAATAATTATTTTTGAATTATGTAAAGAAGAAATTTAATTTAAAATAAAAAGTATGATTTTAGAATATTATAAATTAATAGTTTTATGAAATACTTTGAATAGAGATTTTTGAAATCATATAAATAAGTCCGCTTTTTATAATAAAGGGATATGGTTTTAAAAAGAAGGTAGGAATATTTTTGTATAAATATTTACTAACTATTTTATACAAAGTGATATGTGTGTGTGTGTATTTATGTATGTATGTATGTATGTATGTAAGTACATATGTGAAGTAAATTTATAAATGTAGGAAATTTATAGATGTGATGATGTATAATTGAGACATTTTACAAATAAAGTGAAGATTTGTAAACTAGTATTTTGTTAATATAAGGATAGATTTATAACAGTGTTCTACAAATAAAAGGAACTATTATCATCGGATAGATTGGGGAAAATAAATCATAATTATGGATTTATGGTAATATGTAGAATATTGTCCTAGAAAAAAAAAAGTTGATTCTATTTTGGAAATTGAAAAGTGAGGATCGATTTGGAGATGTTAAAAAATATTTATAAATAGAAAAGAATAGAGTTATAAATGGAGTTTGTAAATAAAGGGATTTTTTTGAAATGAAGTTTTATAAAATAGAACGAGGATTATAAATATAGTTTTATAAATATGGAAATGATTATGTTGAAACTTAAGTATGGATTTTATAAAGGAAATATGTTCATGTTTTAAAAGTTGTTTATTTGTATTAATATTTTTTAAAGTTGTCTATCAATATTTTAATATTTTGAAAAGTTAATTATTCAAATTATTAATATGGTTTGAAATTAAATATACTCATTTACCAATAATGTTTCTGAAATTAATTATTATTGTTTTATTAGGATTGTTTTGAAATTATTAATTGATTAATATTATTTAAAGATGTTTTAAAGTTAATTTCTATTTATATATACTGTTTATTATTATATAATAATGTTTTAAAATAAATGAATAGAATTTATTTATAAATATTTTTTAGATTTATAAATGGGGTTTTATAAACAGATGTGGGTTTTATAAAAAAATCTTATAAATGGTTTAAAGTCATAAAGGAAGATAATGTACAAGGTAAATGAGGTTTATAAATGGCTTTATGGATTTAAAAAAGGGTCATAAATGATTTTAGGAATGTATAACAGAGTTTTATATATAGTGCCAGAGATTTATAAAATAGTTTATAAATGGTTTTAATAATTTATAATGGAATTTATAAATGGGTTAGAATTGTATAAAAAGGAAATCTTCCTCAGTGTTTAGTGAATATACTTACATCATTGAGAGAAGTATATGGATATTTTTCTAAGTATTAAAATATAGGGATTTTTGTGTGTAACTTTGTAAAGATATTTTTATACAAGTAATTTACAAAGTGAATTTAGTTAACAAAAAGATTTATGAAAAAAGGGGCTAGTGGTTGCTTATGTGCTTAACCAATCTTGTTTTTTCCCATTTGACATAAATCCCTTATTTGAATGTTTGTTATTCAATAGTTAAATAACCGACTATCGAATTTCAATCCAAAACATAACTTTGGAAATATCTAGGGGAAACACGTGAGTTATATGGCATAGTCATCTCCGATGATGTTATATTGTGCGTATAAATTCATTTCATTCTCCTAGGACAATGATAAGGGAATCCAACCACAAACGATTAGAAGGTGATCTCCACACTTATCTTTGACTGTTTATTCTCTAAAGAACCGGGTTTGAGTTTATCGAGAATTATCGAAAGTTGTTTCTGATAAACCTAGGTTGGATAAGTTATCCAAAAACCACTTGGACCTAACTTAAGCATTTCGAAGGAAAGACATCTGGATGATGATGGAATTAAAGATGGAGCTGTCATGCATTTCGTTCAGTCCAAGAATGAATTTGTATGGATGAAAGCTGGCATTGCATTGCTGGCTAGAGGCAGTGTTAACGTTCCAAGTGGAAAGTGGTATATGAAAGGTAAAACATGGCCTTAAGCCTCATCAACCGGGAATGGCTAAAACAAGGGAGATGCGGCAGGGCTAAGTGGGTCATTTCCAAGTAGGGTATGATCATCCGGATCTAGTTTCAATAATATTTCTCATTTGTATGCTTCAGGGCCTATTAACGGAGGGGTGATCATATTCTGTTCTATTATTCAAGTGGTAGGTCGGCTATGTCTTGGTGGGAAATCCCGGTGAGGTCCTCAGTGTTATTTTATCTAGAGATGCACATTATTTTATCTAGAGATGCACCGTACCAGGCTGCACCCCGGTTGCCCATTCATCGTATGGAATACATTCTCCAATAAGCGATGTACAAGCTTTGCTATGCCTAACCATGCTGAAACATGAGATGCAATAATTTTAGCTATATTCATGTTTTATTCTAATCCCTAGACATTACTATAATATATTGGACTTACATAGAAATTGTTTTGGTTATCGTAAAGTAAAAACTAGTAAATGTTTACGTGCGATGTGGTCTTACGAGATACCTTTAATTTGAAAAGGGTTTTGATAGCTTTAAGAATTCAGCTAGGTGTGTTTTCTTACGCTGGTTTACCAGACTGACTCGGGTGATATTTTATTATAATTCTAGGGTCAGACCAAGCATAATTACATATGCTTTAGATGCATTAGAGCTCAGGAGACGAGTTAGAAGTCTTCAAGTCGTATTCAAGTATATGTTCATTTTCTACAGCTTTGTAGTTGAAATCACTTGCATTTGTAAGGACAAGTTGGTATAACTGTCTAGGCTGATGATTGTGATTTTTTATTGTACATAGATTGATGTATGTATATAACATTTTCTCTTTGTAAAGATCATTGATACTGTATTATATATTATCCCGCTGCGATTGCGGTTGTGAGATTCTATGTTGTTTTCTGTTTTCTTTTTCCCTTCTCCTTCTCTTCTTCTTTCTTCTTTATTCCCATAACTATCTGCCCTTCCATTCAATTTGGGTTGGACATGTGTGGTTTACTGTTAGCTTGAACTGTATGGATTGGCTGGTAGTTACAACTGGTATTAGAGCACAACGTTAAGCGAGAACCTTGGCTTTATCGAGGTAACTCATTAAGAGAAAAGGAAATGGAATGCCTTATTCTGAGTTTGAGTGTATTATAGATATGAGCGCATATTGGTTAGTGTTCTGAAAAAAAATTATATTGTATTAATTATCTGTTGAGTGGCTTATGAATTCTAGTCGGTGCATGGGACACCGCGATATCGACAGGGGTTTCTAAACACTTAAACAAAGCAAACCGATACAGTATTGTTTTTACAATTAGTTAGTGAAATAATTTTACTTAAATTACATTTTATATGTAAAGGAATATTTTTTTAGAAATTATTATAGTATATATGGTGTGTTTGGTTGTTAATGGATGATAATATTTGATTATTATCTTTTGTTGTTTATTGTTCTAATAAAACTTAAGATTATTATAATCTAATAAAAGATAAACAGTTGATTATGGTTAAAATAATCAATATTCGTGAAATGGTAATTCATAAGAAGTGAGATTATATAAATGTGAATTATAATGTGATTTACAAAGGAAAAGGAAATGAGATTGTGTAAGTAATTTAATCAAAACGATTTATAAGTGAAAAGGATTTAAAAGATGAAAATTTAAGAGTTTAAAACCCGTTGATTTTGGAAATTTCTTTTCAAATGTTTTGGGAAAAAGAACAATAATAGTATTATTTTGAAATGTTTTGATTAGAATATTTTTAAAATGGAAATTCAAAAGAGATAAAAGCAGTGATCTCAATTGGTTGTTGAGAAATAATACCGGTGATGATTGCACCATCATTAGCATTCATTTTCTAGTTTCTAAGTGATGGATTGCTACCATTCGAGTTTTGTTTTAGTAAAACATGTTTGATTTCAAAATCCAAAGTATAATTTGATAAATGTGGGAAAAATAAGTTTTGATAAATTATAAAATTTTGAGAATTAGTAAATTAAACAAAGTTTTAAATTATTAAATATGAACGTTAAGAAAAGGAAATTTGAAATGGGATTTAACCAAAGTTAAATTAAATAAGATGGATTTTGAAGAGGAAAATTGACTGAAGAAAAGGTAAATAAATTGGAGTAATGAAATGAACTAAATGAAATTGAATTTGATGTGTAATGAATTAATGAAATGAATTAATGGAATAAATTATTGAAATGAATATGAACTTGAGTTATAAAATGAAATTCAAATTAAGTGTAAAATGAATTGAACATGGTTTGGAATGTTGTTTGGTAAAATTGAATATGAACTTAAGTTATGAAGTAAAAATAAACATAAGTTGTGTAGTGTGAAACGTTGCAATAAACTTAAGTAATTACTGTATGAAATGGTTCATAAACAAATTTATTATGCAATGAAATGTTGTAAAACATAATTTGAAATTAAAGTGAATGTAAGTAAAGTGAATGAAAATAAAGTGAATGAAAATAAAGTGAATGTTAATAATTGGATGTAAATGAAATTGAATGTAAATAAATTGAAAATGTATCAATGGAGTATTGATAAGAAATGAAATTGTATAAATATAAGGTTGACATTTAAAAATGCAAATTGATATGGTGATAAATTAATTGGATGAATATTACGGTGGATGGTTTCTTTTGTCACATTTATTACATTTACATGTAGTAAACATATGTTCTGTTATTATATAATGATGTTTCATTCTATAAACATATTCCAATTGGTTGTTGAGTGATTGGTAGGTGCAGAGGGCGTATGCTTTGCATTCGGAGCTTGCTTTCGCATTATATTGGTTGTATATAGTTATTAATACTAGTAAAAGGTACACGTCTCGGGTTACATATCGTATTCTTAAATTCTTTCCTACGGGATGCCTCATCCTTGAAGATGAGATGCATATTTATTATTATATATAAATTGTAATATTTTTCTAATCGAACCGCGAAAAGGAGACGTTAGTGAATTTTTTTTTAAATTAAGGTGTTAGAAAATTTTTGAGAATTTTTAGAAATTTTGATAACTAAAATTTGATTTTGAGTTATAACTTAGAATAAAAGAATGGAAGGGATTTAGTTGGTATATGTGGGTGAATTTAAAAGACTTAGAAATTTTAGAATCTATTTGACTAAATGGTTTTGAAAGGTAAATGGGTTTGGACTTTTTTTGCCTCAGCAATTTCGGGGTCGAAATTCTTTTAAGGGGGAAGAATGTAACGATCCAAAATTTCTATCATATGAATTTGGAATATTTAATTGATTCAAAATATTAAAATGTTAATTCTATAAGTTAAATTACTTGAATCTCAAATATAATGGTTATTTGAATAATTCAAATTGTTTAAATAAATGAATCTTGAATTTTTTGTGAATAAAAATGGCTTCGAAAGTTGATAGAAATTCTATTTAGGGAAGAATGAACATGATAAACTCTTAATTTAGATTTGAAAATGATTAGTTTGGTTTTTATAATAACACGTTTTAATTAATGTATGAAAATAGCCTTCTGGACTGTCTCGGATTTTGACAAAACCAATTTCATTAGATCCGTAGTCATGAATTATAATATGTCGTTGAATTTCATAGCGATCGGATGTATCGTTAGGTCGTGCGAGCTTGAAATGTGTAGTAATTAATTTAAGGAATTTAAATTAATATAATTCGATTTCAAAAGCTAACTTCTGAATATGATGGAACTGTGTGTCCATACTAGTTCCATTGGGTTTAGAATAGGGGTAAACATATAGAATGCTAGGCGGCACGCTTCGTTTGGAGTTCGAAAATTTAGCGTGTGAATAGTGTTTTAATTTTTTTTTATAAAAGGACTTAGAAACTTCATTTGCATACTTAAAACCCTAAGGTTTCATGGCAAATGTCCTCCAGGTGGGAAGTGGGACTATAGCAAATGCCCGCCGGTTATTACTCCCGAAGGAGCCAATATTCCTTTTGATTCGACAATTACTCTTTCTGCTAATTCATTAAATAAAGTTAGAAGTGAAATTTCTCTACTTTAGATATAAAACAATTGTCAATTGTATCTTTTAGTTTCGTTGTCATTTGAATTGTAATCTTTTATCATAATAATAAAGTGATTTTCCATTCTTTGAACTCCATTTTGTTTCTTTTTCTATTTAAATAGGAGTTAAAATTATCAGTAGCTCCTCTCTCAATTGATTGAACATCACGCTTTACTAATCTTAGAGATAAGCTATTAACAGAATTTGAAAGGAGAAAACCCCTTGATGACACCTTACTCGCGTGCTTTCATGGAAATGCAAAAGCTTTAAGATGGAACAAAAGATACTTACTTCAGAAAACTAATATTAGCAATCTTAAAGATCAAATTTCCAGCTTAGAGGCTGATATCAAAAGTAAAGATGAAATGATTTCTGCACTAAAGCGACAATTAAAGTCGAACTCTTCAATCGAACTTGATCAGAAAATGTCGAAACTCTTCCAACAAATTAGTGATTTAAAGATGAATCCGAAGGATAGGAAAGCTGAATGAGAATCGCTAGAATATATTATGGGGGATAATATTCAAAGTATCGATTTACCGGCTCCTTGCACTACTCCTTCGGTTACTAGACTCACAAGGTCTACTTCCCCCGTTGTTCGAAAATTCCCCACAATGACTACTCCTCCTTCTAGCTTGGACGAGAGGGTAGTGGGTAAATGATGTAAAAAAATTAAATTTGAAGTGGCAAAGTATTTTGATGAACAGAAAAGGGTTAAATATTCGCAACATATAAACGAATATGCAGCCAGAATTCAGGAACTAGAGCACAGTAACTACTTCCTTCAAAAGCGCATTATGGAATTAGAAAGGGAAAATAAAACCCTTAGAGGCGTGAACGAAGCTTTCGATCATGCTCTAAAGACTAACATTGATGCAATCGACGATGCAAACAGGATAAGGAAGAAAGAAAAGAAACTCAAAGAGGTCCTCTACATCGCAATTTGTGATGTCCCGGGATTCAAACAGGAATTATCTTCTGAAGATTAATTATTATTTAGTTTGATAAATGATATTCTTTTCAAAATTTATAATAATGATAGTTTGATTTAAAAATCTTATTGTTTTCAAATGTTAAAAATATTTAAGTAATAAAATTATTTTTCTAAGCTGATTTAAAGATATTTATTTATAGTGTATATATGTGTATACATTGTAGATAGGAATTTTGATTTTAATTTAAAATTAATAAAGAATATTTTCCAATTTATTTTATATATAAGATGTATAATTTATGAATTGATTAAATTGATTTAAAATAGGTATTGAAAACTTTTCAAAAGTTTGTTTTAAAAGTCTATCTTATATTTTCATAGAAATATAAGTAAATATTTATTTTGTTTATAAATATATAATAGTTTGTTTAAAAATAAATAGTTTAAAATTTTATTTTAAAATAAAAGTTTATTTTGTTTTATTTTAAGAATTGTTTTTCTTTTGAAATAAGATTTAGTTTATTTATATTAAAGTATAATACTTTGATCTGAAAACTTTTGAATAAAATTGAATTTGACCTTTCTTTTCTTTTTAAAATTTTCCTTTCTTGAAAATTAGCTTTAAAAACATTATTTTAAAATATTCAAATAAACATTGAGATAAGTAATTTTATAAAGAAGGATTATATGTAAGCATGTAAAAAATAAATGTAATTAAACATTTAAAACATGTCAAATTAAGTAAGAAATGAAATTAAAAACCTTTACAAAATTTAGAAATTTCTTTTTACTATTAAAATGAATATGTGTCAAACACTTAACACATAGAAAGGCACTTGTAAATCATTTGCCTTACTTAAGTAACAAGTGGCATGTTAAATTATTTTTGAAATAATTATTTTAGATGAGAAAACTTAGGAATGCATTTGTTAAAACCATTATCTTCATTTGAAACTGAAACCAAATTCAATTTAAAACCTGCAAACAAATTCAATCAAAATTCTGCAAAATCTACAAACAAATACAATCTAAAATCTGCAAACCAGATCTGCAAAACCCAGATTTTCAACTTGAAAACAGTAGAATCAACATCACCCAGCAAACACTGTTTTTAAATCTACTTCAGCAAAACAGATTCAGATCTGTTTCAAGAAAAGGAAAATGCAGTTTTTGGTTCAGCAGTTTAACTAGCATGCAGTTTTAAAAATCTACTGCAGCAAGTAAATGCAAATCAAGTTCCAGGAAATTCAACATGCAGATTTCAAATTTGCTATGCCAGGAAATGTATTGCTACTGATGTCCTCTGTTCTTCTGTAAAGTGAGTAATTTTTTTTTTAAACAGGTTTTCCTTCATAAAAACATACTAAAGCAAATACTAGAACAAAGATCAAATGCAAACTATTTTTCCCAAAAATCAAACTGCTATGAATTTAGGCTGCAGTACTTCATTTCCTTAGGTAAATAACTAAACAAATTTTGGAAAAAAATTTTTAAGATTCCTGAGCATGTGAATTGGTAGAAATAAGTTTGTTATGGGATTGCATTGTGATGAATGTTCTGTGTATATTCATAAATATGCACATGTGTGTGATGCCAAGTATCTGCATACTTGATCCTGTCTTTAAAATAAGTTTTTTTATAGAAAAAAAAACCCATTACCTCTTAATTGATTTCGGATAGGATTTCTTACATAAGAAAAGGATGTTTGCTTAATATGAAATTTTGATTATGAATCATAATTTAGTTAAATTTTAAAAATTGACTGTCTTTGAATAATTATAACAGTTATTGTTTTAAATGAGCAAATATCAAACAAATTAAATTGTTAAAACAAGTTTATAGCTAGAATGAATAATTGAAATCATAAATTCTAAAACGAACATCACATTTTTAAAATAACTATGGTGTTAGCATATCTGTGTTGAACCAATTTGGGGTTTTGGGTTTGTTCGATTATCTACTAGATTTTTGAAGATGTTATTCTTCCTGGAGGTGGAGATTAGATGGAAGAGTAGAGGAAATTTGTCTGTTGTGTTGACAGTGGTGGTTGGGGACAGCGGTGGCTAATATCAAGCTCTAGCCCTAGTTACTGATGGTCGTAGTTTGGGTAGCTGTTTGTTTACTGTGATGCATCGAGTGAGGTAGGGTTTTGGGAAGCTGCAGAGGGAAGGAAGAGGGAGCTATGGCTGAAGTTGCATCGATCACGATGGTCGGAGTTAGGTTTTCTTGTCGTTGACAGGTTTGGAGTGATGCAGTATTAAGATTTCCAGGTTGCTGGGGTAACTCGATTTTGATTCGAGCTGCTGTGGGGAGTTTGGTGATCGTGATCATGCTTAGGGGTTTGTCGGTGACGTGGTGGAGTTGGTCATGGTGGCTGAAGGTCGTCGAAGTGCCGGTGCATATGCACCGTGCACATTTGTTTTTGGTAAACTTTTTGCTTGGGTTAGTGATAGCGGATGACTCGAGTATTACTCGGGTGAAATAGGTTGTTAACTCGGAGCAAGGGGCTTGAGAACCCGAAGTAAAATTTTCAATTCTCGGGTAGGTGATTGGTTTCAGGTTGTAAAACCTGAAATATGCAGTTTTTTAAATTTTAAGATGGAATTCAAATTTTTGAGTAGAATTTCAATTGGGGTTTTCAAAATGCAAAGTTCAAAATCTGAATTCATATGAACTTTTAAATTCAAAGTTTTAAAAATGAAAATTTTAAATTTTAAGTTAGATTTGAATTGAGTTTAAAATCAAGTTTAATTATAGTTTTCAGGTTACTTTGAATCTAGTTTAAATTTAAACTGTTTTGTAAATTTTAAATGTTGATTAAATTCTAATGTTTTAAAGTAGATTTTAAAGATGAATTTGATTTCAAATAAATGTTTAAACTTGAAAGATTTCTTTCTTTAATATTTGAAAAAAAGTTGTGAAATGTTTAACTTGAAATTTGAGAAGTTTTAAATAATCAATTTATTTTAAAGACTTGATTTCTTTAATAAACTTAAGTAAATTTGGATTTAAACTTTGCTTACATAAGCAATGAATATTTTCACTTTTATTTTAAAGTTATAATTTATTTAAATTTTGGATAATGTTTAAATAGTTAAACATTTTGAAATCTTGAATTTTAAAATGGAATTTGAATTTAATTTAAAGATGTATTATTTAAAATACATTTTGAATGTTAATGAAATCATTAATAATTAAATAAATTATCTTAGGATAATTAAGATAATAAAAGAATTTAATTAAGAATTTACTTATTTGATTTTAAATAATGATCTAGAATTAATTAAATTAGAAATGATTAATGATGATTAATCAAAGATAATTTTCTTGAGGAAGTAATTTAAGGAAATATTATTAATTAATAATGATAATTATCTGAGGATAATTAAGTAATTAATTAATATGATTAATTTTGATAATTAATTAGATTAATTAATTTTAGGTAATTAATTTTTATTTGTTAAGTAAAATTTCTTGATAAAAGTAATTAAAGGATTAGTTACTTATTGTAATTAATTTTGATAATGTGATTTGTTAAGTTAATTAATTTAGTTTAATTAATTTAAGTAAATCATTTGGTGGTTTAATAAGTGTAATTTTTTAACATAATTAATGGAGCAGGATTTCTTAGAGAAGTAATAAGTGATAATTACGGGAATGTAATTAGTGGGAAATGATTTTTAATTAAGTAATTTTGGTAATTACTTTTGTAATTAATCAAGGGATTAATTAATGAAGATAATTAATTGTGAAGATAATTAATTTGTTAATGAGTAATTAAGGGTTGTTAATTACTGGTCTAATATTAATCAAAGGTGATTAATAATTGTATTTTAATTTTAGATTAATTTCTAAATGTAATTAGTTTTAAATAAAGTTATTAATTTAAATTAGAGGCCATTAATTAATATAATTAATGATGTAATTAAGGATTGTTTAATTAAGGAAAAATTAATAATTAAGTGATTAATTAATGTAATTAATTAAGGATAAATGTAATTAATTATAGTTAATTTATAATTGAAGTAATTAAATATTAATTACTTATGATTAAGGTTAATTAATTTTTGTGAAATTAATTAAAGACTGATTACTTATTGTAATTAGAGAATGATTTAATCAAGTGTGTTAAATCAAGTTGAATACTTCGTAGATGATTAATTAACTAGGTTGATTAAAAATTGGATATTAAGCAGGATTTATAGATGGGATAATTAATTTAATTTATTTTAAATTAATTAGAGATAGAAGTAATTAATTTAATTCATTTTAAATTAATTATAGTTAATGGTTAATAAATCTTTGCTTATGGATGACATAGATTGGATGGATATGATCTCAGTAATGAGATGAGTAGTATCTGTATGATATGGATGCATGGTTAAAGTATGATGGTTTGTGATGATTATCTGGTTGTGATGATTATCTGTTTGTGATGATGATACGAATTATCCGTTTATGATGAGAATGTGATTATCTATTATGACATGTAGTTTATCTATCTGTGTGAAATGGATAATAATGAAATGAGTTAATTGTTTTAAAACCCTTAAGTACAACTTGGACATTAAGATGGCGTTTGGTTTCGGTGAGACCGGGATCGGATTTCCATATTTGGATATCTGAAAACCACATCGATTCCAATTAAACGTTAGGTCGTTAATCCAAGTGGAGCAAGTGAAGGCTCGAGGTGTAAGAATTATACGTCAGTATAACTCTGTGGGTGATTCCGTAATGAGTTTGACGAAATAGTACTTATAGGTTCGAGATGGTGATTTAGATGCAAGGGCTATGGTCGTTGACTTTGAGGGTGATTCCAACATAAGTGCAACGAGATAGTGCCTTCGGTTTCGTTCGAACCCAAAACGAACTGGTATGGATTGAATGCTTTCAGAATATCGTCAGGAGGACGATGAGCATTCTAAGATTGATTTGTCCTATAAAGGTAATCGTAGACTCAAGCCTCATCAACCGGGAATGGCTAAAATAGGGGAGGTGCAGTAAGGCTTCGTGGGTAGCCCCACTGGAGAGCGAGATTTACCCCTGTCTAGATGTCCCTTTTTATTTCGGCTGTGTGGGGCAATTGCTAGCTAGAATCGCCGGGGTGGTCTTGTTCGGAACTGTTCAGTAAGGAATGGATCCGGCCTTGTGTTGCAGGGGAGCGGACGTACTCCTCGGTACAGTGATCTAGGCCACGTACTGTGACGGGCGGTACCCCAGTTGCCCTGCCATTGATGGAATCCAAAATCCAATAAGTGCCCGTACGGTTTTGATTGTGCCCAACTATGTTGGAACATGAGATGTAAGCATTCCAGCTATTTCTGTATTTTATTTTGAAAACCCTAGACACTATTATAATATCACTGGATTTCTTATCAAATGTTTTGGTTAGCGTAAGGTAAAAACTTTTCCATGTTTATGTGTGGGATGTCTTACGAGATACCTTATGTTTCAAAGGATTTTCTAAAAGTTAAGCAATTTTAACCCCGTTTACTCACACCAGACCCCTGTCTGACCTGAATGTTTATTTTCTGTTTTATTAAACTCTTGGGTACTCATATTACGTATAAGTAGTCAAGTGTTTCAGGATTGCTTTGACGAATTTCTAGAGGAGTTATGGATCAGGAAGCTTCAGCGTGTAGATATATATATAGTTATTCCGCTGTGTTTGAGTTGTATCTGTTTTCTCGGATGTACTTGAATTGTAACTGCTAGACAGGAGTTTATAACTGTCTAGTTTGTGTTGTATTAACTGTAAAACTCTGATGTATATGATACTATGTAAAGTTTTATGTGATATAATATAATTTATTCATTCCGCTATGAGATTCTGATGTTGTCTGTTTCTTTCTTTTCTTCCTTTTCTCTTTTCTATCCCTTTTTTCTTCTTAATGATGCATCTTTCTATGGATGAAAGGCGGGTCGTTACATTTGCCACACAATTGATCTTTGATTGTTGATAATCTAAGGTTACTCAAGATTTATGATTGATTTGTGTTCATGAAATGTCTACACTTGTCCCGTATATTTGTAAACACTTTTATAAGTCATGTAAATTATATACACTTTGTAAATATCACCTGGTTTGTGATTCTTTCTTGTAGTGTTATTCCTGAAATGCTTGTTTGATAGCCCATACTATAGTTTCTGTATTTGTTGAATCTTTCATTATTATTTGCTGTTTTGATTTCCCTGAAAAGTATGAAGCAAACAACATTTCCAATTTTTACTTGAAGCTAATATATAGGTCTATGCATATCATTTGTAGAGAGTAACAAATTATCATGTTAATCACATGCAAATAGTTTATATTTGATCAAATGTCTAAATCCCATTTTGGGTCATAATAATTTTTTTAACCGTATTGATGGAACATCCAAAGTTTGTTAGTAGAAAACCATGTAAAATAGGGTTTTAATATTAGATGGTCATCCTCTGGAGAGAGCTAAATATGAAAAAGATCCAAAAATCATTATCTGAATATTTGTAATAGAAATTCAATGACCCATACTTGGATGTTAATGAGATTTGGAAACTTAGAAGTCCAAAACCCAGATTCAGGTACTAATGGAAACTCATAATAATAATCTTCTGGAGAAAAGTCTTTGACCCTAATTCGAGTATTAGTAACGTACAGCCAGAAATCCATAATAAAATATCAAGTCCAGATTAGGGCATTTGTGATAGAAATCCATAATAGAAATTTCAAGCCCAGATTAGGGCATTGATAACTAATAGTCTTGCAACCCAAATTCAGATATTAATAGATGAAATTAGGAAATGAGAGTCCAGAAACCCAGATTTGGGTATTGATAAATGAAATTTAGAAAAGGGAAACCCGAAACCTAGATTCGGGTATTAATAGACGAAATTTAGAAATGAGAACCCATATTAGGGTATTAATAGATAGAGTTTAACTTTACTCCTTAGATTTTATCTTCTTTGACATGCTTAAACCCTTTAGGCTTTGCATATAGTAAAAATTTGATTAGTTGCTTCTCAAGCTTAGACATCTTAGTCCATAATCTGTTGTGCCATTTCTTATGCCTGGACATCTTAGTCTATTAAAGATATATCACTTTTCAGGTTCGTAAAACTTAGCCCATTGTTCGTTGATCCTCCTCTCAGGCTTGGACATCTTAGTCCATTATTTAATAAGCCTCTCCTTGGGCTTAGAAATTTTAGTCCATTATTTTTTGAGCCTCTTCTTGGGCTTGAACATCTTAGTCCATTGTTGTTTGGTGCTCTTAGTTAGCTCATCTTAGAGGATGGAACCAAGGACTTACCCAACCTCTCTCTAGGAGGCGCCCTGCTCTGGCCATAGCTTGGCATAAACAGGGTCTTATTCGGTGCTTTAACCTGGCCATAGCGTTGTGCATATATAGGCTTACTCTGTCCTCCCTCTAGGAGAAGCCCAACCCTGGCTATAGCGTGGCGTAGATAGGGGCTTGTTTGGTGCCTTAACCTGGCCATAGTATGGCATGGATAAAGGATTACTCTATCCTCCCTCCTAGAGGTGCCTTGACCAAACCAGAGGCGCAGCCAAGGTCTTGTCTGGAGCTTTAACCTGGCTATAGTATAGCACGGTTAAAGGCTCACTCTAAACCCTCCAAGAAGTGCTCTACCTTGGCCAACTCAGCGCGGACAGAGGCTTTCTACCATCTTAGGTAGACTACCATCTTGGGTAGTATCCAAATGCAAGGAGTATTTCACTCCCAACCAAGTAGATCTTTCCTAGAAAAGTAACTCTTCATTGATTTTTCTCATGTTCTTTTTACAAATTCATTAATCTTTCCTTGACGGAAGAAATTGATTATCATCCCCTCTAGGGCACTGTAATGATTGGTCCAATATATGTTCATTATGTGATAGTAACAATAGGATCCCCTTAGATTCCTTTCATGCTTTGGCTTCTTTTTTTGTGATGGCCAATAGTTAAACTCATCCTTGGTTAGCAAGTAGACATTCTCTATTGATGTTGCTAAGTTGCATTCTTTGGGAAGTCTATACTTGAAACGTGATTCTTGTGGATGGATTTTTTATTTTTTGTTCCTTGGCCTTGTAGTTTCACACTCTTCAATCATTTTTCTTTTTGCCACCCTTTATAATTCTTGTATTGGAAGTGTTCTTGTTGTATTTGTTTCCATTTATGTGCAAAGGCATTGTAATCAGCCATTATCTCTTTTTCAAAGATTGTGCCTTTGGAATAATGTTGAATACTTCTCCTCATTTGACTGAATACATTGTCACTTCCATTTTTCCTTCTTCCTAAGGCAAAAATAGGGGTGGGGCTAATATGAAAGGGGTTCAATCTCCATTTCTCAAGATCATATGATTCCGCTTTTTTCTTGTTTATAATTCTTAAAGCTTTCGGTCTTAGCCTTTTCTCTTTATTTTAGTTAGAATCCTTGATGGTTTTTGAGGGGAATCCATCTTGTGTGGTTCAAAAAACCTTACCCAGATCTTACGAGGCTTCCAGCTATGGTGATGTTGGACCAAAGTAGATAAGCTCGGAATTGAGTTGTGTTAGGTTAGAGATAAATGGTGATGGGTGTTCAACCAAGTCGGAGGTTCAAGCCCTCCTTCTAGCACCAAAATTTTAACAGGAAATGTTGTCAACCATCAAAAGTAGTGATAAGGGACAAGGTCAGTTCCTTTTGGTTTCCTTTAGATGAGTTGAGGTGAATAGAATGTATATATTTACTTTGGTCTCCTTTCTTTCTGGTTTCTATAGTGAACACTCTTTCAGATTGACTTTCTGATCCAGTCGAAATGGCTAGCTCTTTCTCTTTACAACCTTTCGAACTTGTTGAGATGACTTGAATGTCCCATGAAAGCCTTCCTTTTGAAGTGGTTGTGAGACTTAAATGGATCATTTTAGAAAGCTCTGGATAAGGTTTATCTTAGTGGGTTCTAACCTAGTCGAAGGCTTAAGTTGTAGAGTGGTTAGGGCTTTAATCTAGAATCCGAGACTGAGGTTATGACCTTGTTAAATGCTAAATCCTTAAGCACTTTATGTTAGGTTTGGGTTTTGACCCTATTGAAAGTAGTATATTTAAATGTCTTGGCTTGGATTGGGGATCAAAAGCCAAAGTACGTTGGTGTGGGTTTCGACCTGGTCGAAAGTGGAAGACATGGAAAAGGTGGCCTGGAACCAATAAATTGTATTACTTGAGAATATATGGGATTTGACTAAGTCGAAAGAGACCCTTCGATACAGTTGATACCTGTAACACAAGGTTAGACTAGATAAAAGCTTAAGAAACGATCAAGCAATTAGAAAACTATGGACTTCCCCTTCTCAACTCAAAGAAGACTTTATTGCTCAAAATCCCTAATTCAATTTACAAATTAGGGTTTTACCGCTTTTAGAAGTAAGAAAACACAAGCTTGGAATGACTTAGTTCGGATCCCCAAAACCAAACCCCTTGGGTCTTATTTATAGATGCGCGTCAGCACCTTTTGACCCCAATGCTTTCAACCTAGTCGAAAGGTGGTGCCATGTTGACTCTAGTATGCTTCCGCCTTTGTCGAAAGGAATGGTTGCATTTTTCTTTCTTTTGCTACTTGGTAATAGTTTTTGACTCTGTCGATGTGCTTTATTCAATGGTTCCGAAGATGTTGGGATGTCGATGGTGTTGATGTTGCCAGTTGCTTCTGAACTCTTTTCTATGGCTTGATGTTGAACATCCGTAGATTACACTAGTTTTGACCTGTTTGAAAGGCTTAATATAACTTTTGATAGGGTTTCTCAGGCCAGTACATGCTTTCGAGTGGTATGAGTGAAGGCAAAACCTTTGGTTTTGAAAGGTTTGGCACATATTTGAAGAGTTGTTTTTCATTGTCTTCAAAAGGTGTGGCCTTGGCTCCTTCGAAAGGTGTTCATGCATTGGATTCACCCGCTTCGAAAGGTGGTCACTAAAGGCGGAAGGGTGTTTTTGACTCCATCGACACCTTCAAAAGGTAAAAAATATTCTGGACTTTGACTATAGCATCCTTTCAACCCTTTAGAAAGGCTCTAAAGCAGTTGGACTTTGACTGTAACATCCCTTCGACTCCTTCGAAAGGTCTAGCTAGAACCTTTTCCTTTTGTTCTTCTTTGACCTCTACTCAAATTGGTTTCGACTAAGTCGAAAGGAGATTTTAGTAGTAAACACTAGGTTCTATATGTATATTGACCATGGATTTAGATATGGATTGACCTTCTTATTACTTATATAATACTCGAGTCAGTCCGAGATATTTCATGTATGTGGATGATAAGATAATCCAGTGTTATCTAGGCATAGAGGAAACTAGGATGTAGCATTATTGTATATCATCTTTGTATTATATAATTTCATGTATGTATATTCTTAAGTTGTATTTTGGATCTACAATGTATATTACATATTATCACTATGATTCTGACTATGCTCTCTATTATATACTGTATATTGTGTATTGTTCTATCCTAGGGGCACGCGTGTTTATTACTTTATATTGATACTGTGTACATTTGGCAATGAGTTATATTTGATGTTTTAATGCACACCAGTGTTAGCCCAAAGGAATATTCATGTATGTGCCTACATACCGCCTTATTCTTTGTATTATCCGATAGTATTACTCCACGATACTCTTAAATAGTATGGGTATAGCGGTAGGTGTGCTACGATAGAAAAGTAATGGAACTACATCGCCTTATAAACCCATGTCTTCTTTCCTGAATACCAAACTATAGGATTAGTTTCAAAGTTAGAGCAAGAGCTAGCAACATTAGGCTATTGGATGTCAAGTTATATGCCTTCAAAAGAAGGAGGGGACTTGTATTTAGGAGCCCAACCTTATTTTACCTTTGGAAGTGGAATCTTTTATGGTGCAGGGAGATTATAATCAGCATTCTCTATTTCTAGCATAGGAGAGGAGCTGGAGGAATGTTGGCATTCCGCTGCTCAATGACCAAAAGAGTGATAATTAGAGCGTACCAAAAGTTTCCATTTATAGCCAACATATACCATTGCTACTTGCCAAACAGCAGGTTCTACCCATAGAAAAGACAGTAATAACATATCAAGTTTAACCTCAATCAGTGCATATGCATTATCCGACCCATCTCTCCTAACTATATTAACATTAAAACAAACAAATTCTCCATCCAACTTTTTCCAACCAATTTATACCAACTATAGATAAAAAAAAACTAAAGGAACATTCGATAAGTTACACCCATATCGGAATGGAAAGTACCCAATCACGAGTAGAATTTACCGACGGAAAGGCTTCCCCAAAAATGACGAAAGGGTTAGATTTAAGAATATGGAGCGTGTCGTCTAAGTTAGAGAATTTAAAAAAGAACAAGGAATTGTCATATCACAAACCGATTTTATCATTCAATTTCCAAAGCTTCATAAGATAAGATTTTACAAACCAAAAGGTAGGGCTATCGTTATGAAAGAAACCACTAGATGTTCTTGCTAAAACACAATTCCACCTTCCACTACTTCCCTGGGAGGAATATTGATCCCATTAATGGACTTCATCTTGATTTCTCTATAGGATAAACACTTGTATTACGTGGTCTGGAAGCAAATGATGAGGATCACAATTTAGGCATTTCCCTACGGTTAGGGGCATTGTTAGGGAAAGACTATGTTTTATTATTGTGTAAATCAAGCATCTCTGGTAGGAGATAGATCATCATATACGTTTATAGAAAAATCATTAGTAACTTGAGAAAATTCAATAACAATAGGCATGAAGCCTTCCAAACCTCTAACATCTATAGAAGATTTGGAAAGATATACCTCCAAACATGAAGCCAAAAGGACATTGTCAAGCGTAGGCACAAGTGCAGCATCACAACTCATGACTTGAGTACCAAAATTAATTAATAACGAGACCAATATAGGAGGAAGCATATGTACCATAATGGAACTAGGACATGATGAAGTCAATAACATGTCGGCATGTATTTTAGCAAGGTCCACCGATGTATAAGGGGCACTGCATAAGCATAACCAGATCTACTTTGCAATGACGATGGATAGAGCTCCAAAGATGCCACAAATCTCACTTTCTTTTTTTGGTTCTTTACCATTAGATCAAAAAATTGATTAGGGGTATATGGAGGTAAGAGAGGTAAGGGAGGAATGAGCAAACTAGAAATGGTGAGGATTGAAGAAGTATGATTATAAAGGAAGGTAAGAGGCTAGATCTAAAAGGGGAAATCGGAAGCCCTTATTTCATTTGAAGATGGGTGCCATTTAATTAAGCCATTAATCATTATGTTTAGAAAATTTGAATAATATTTAATTAATTTGATTAATTAATTAATTAAAATAAAGATGCATATACATATATACATAATGATATAAATATATATGTGTGTGTGTATCTTTAAATGTTTAAGATAAGTAACATATAAATTTTCAAAAATTATGAAGAAATTATTTAATTAATTTTTTTTAATTAACATGGATATTTATTTCATAAATATATATTAATTAAATGTTTTTTAATGCATCAAAATATATATATAATGATATATGTATATAAAATCATAAATGTTGTAGTTAATATTCATTTTAAATCATTCAGGATGAATAAAATAAAATTTTGAATTTTTAAAATAATGTAAGTTATTTGTTATTTGAATTAATAATTTTAAAATTAAGTACAATATTTAATAAATAATATACATAAGAATATTGTATAAGCTAATTAAGTTATAAATAGTTATAAATGAATTAAATTTATATAACATGAATGTATAAAACTTAACTGGAATTATAGGAAACCCAACTTAGATTTAGTGAATAAAAGCATTTGTATTGTACATATACTGTGACTTCTTATGTGTCCGACACTTGAATCACGAGGGTATTTCATAAGAGAAACATAGTTCTTAAATCGATATCACACAAAGTATATATATTAAAGATTATGAATCGTTAATATATAAGTTTTCCTCTGCCATTTATATGTTAATAGATTACTTGCATACTTTTTGGTTGTTGACATTCCTCAAGCTACAGATGTTATATGTAGTAGAGTGAATATATTGAATAGACAAGGTAAGATACATGCACGTATTTGTTACTATTTCTCAAGGTACGTGCATTATACTTAGGCCGTCATGAAATGGTAGGTACAAGTAAATAATTTCTTTAAATTTGCTGATATTCCTCAAGGTTGAGATGAGATTAATACAAAGACTATAGATTAAGAGTAGTATATGATACAACCGATAAGGTGTTATCCACCGCATGGAATCCTATGATTTGTTGATATTCCTCAAGGCTAGAATTCCAAGGCAAGCGAGTCCTAACACCCACTAGAGAAATCGAAGTCCTTATGATAATGGAATTATAAACATAATAAAAATTATTTAACAGCCATTATTTCCAAGGCAAGCGAGTCCTAATAAATCAAAGTCCTAATACCATTTTGCCTTGACATTTATGTACTTAATTTAACACCCACTAGAGAAATCGAAGTCCTGATGATAATGGCATTATGTCTCATAGCCGAAGGAAATAATATATAAGTACTGAAAGTAATTCAAATCAGATAATAGTCCCATTATAAACATAGTACGTTCAATAACTGCAGAATAATGTCTCCAAATGATGATACAATAAGAATCTGACTGGTAGTATAAAATACATAGTTGAATTACTATAGATAAATATGTCTCTGAAGCGCCGAGTCACATTTTCCATGCACCTTATCACTTCACTTATTTCCCTATCCTTTTGTAATATATACAAAGAGGAAGAAAGGGAAGGGATCAATAACAACTCGCATTTTAACGATTAAATAGTTAAACAATTAATTTAAATATCGAGTTGTTAATTAAATAGAAGGTCCAAAATCTTATTTTTTTTTTGAGTACAGACAACATAGGACCCAAGACCACTTCCATTGAGTCTGGATCAATGATGAAAATAAAAATAAGTATAAATTTCATCATGTGTATTTTAATGTGTATGTATGTTTGCATGCATGCATGCATGTATGTATATGTATACTCTCTCTGGCTATTTCCTCTCTTACTCTTCTTTCTTCTCCAAGAAAAGTAAAAGGGTCTATAATGGGTTGATATCAGGTTTGCCTCGATTGCGTAAGCTACGAACTATGATAGATGACGAAGTCAGATTTGTTGAACACGTGGAGAGGAGTGCTTCGCATCTATGTGGGTTCTGGCATGTATAGAAATGGTTGGAGTAGTCGAAGTAGTGTTGCCGTCGACTAGGATTGGATTTTATCAATGATGGAGAAGGAGTTTGGAGAAACGAAGAGCACTTTTGGACTTCTCTTGGGGGCATGCGTCTTTCTACAAGAAGAGCTAGACCTTTAGCTTGCTCAGATGAAACATGAAATTTAGGAGTAGTGGAGGGAGGAGCACAGTTGGATTCTGATAGAAGGGGCAGAACTTAACGAGGTGAGGTCCACCACAAAGAGCACGCGAGTGTAGTGCAACAAAGTTGGCGTTTCGTTCGATTCGTGGATTATCAAGTGGGAATTAGAGGAGAGAGGTTTATGCCTGTATGGGTTCATGCAAATTTTATGTGCTAGAGATAGAATCGGGGAAGAAGGGATTTTAATTTGATTAATGTATTTAACTTATTAACTATTTTAATTAATCTCGTTTCATATTTAATTCGTATCTTTTGCATATAAGATTTAATCGAGACGGGGTCTTTACCATTGCACTCGTAGTAAGATTATCTACAACATGGTACAAAGTTGGACTAGATTTGGGCACTTGAGAAATTACAGCTCGGGAGAATGGAATTAAAACTCTAAATATATGTTGTATTATAAATCCCCATAATTATATATATTAAAATTATTACCTAGAAGTGGTAAAATATATATAGGTAATTATTTCCCTATTTGATTGTATAGGTTTAGGTAGAAATTTGGCGATTAGGATTCCTTGTGTGTATATTGCATTACGTTTCATGTTGAATCCAGTTTGATAGAGTTGATATTAATTTATAACATCGTTATAAATTAATTAAACTCTAATTTGTTGTTATATTAGCGATAAAAATATAATTATATATTTTATTACTAATTGGAAGTTAAAAATATGATCTTTAGAATAAACTGTAAAGCCAAAATAAAGATTTAAGCAGGCAAACTTATATTAAAATGGCTTTGAAATTTATCTGACCTTGATATTGGTTTACTATAGTGTAATTCGATAATTAATTAACTAGTGAATTCTTATAAAGCATATTTAGGAAGTTAATAAATTACAAAAGAGGTACTGTACCACTTAATAGGGTTTAATTATGGTTGTCAAACCCTAAATATTGTTATAATATGATCTATTAACCTTAGACCCTAAGAAATAGTTTATAAAACGCCCACACACATAAGCAAACACAAACACACACACTTGTGTTTGTTTAAATTATATGTATAAGCTATATAATATTTTGAGGCCTTATTAGTAGCAAATTTTAATTTTAATAAAAGAATTAAGTGATAAGCTATAATATGATTGATAGGCAAGAATATTATTTTATAAAAAAAGTTTGATACTTTTATAAATAATATGAAGAAGATACGATTTGAATAAATGAATGAATAATATAACTATTAGCTTAATTATTTAAGTAAGATGCATTTTGTTGAATTGGATGTTTGAATTATAGGAATTGCTTAATGGTGTGAATTGGCTGATTAGTTAATATATTTGTATGGAATGTATGTATGAATTATATTAAATAATTAAATGAATTGAATGTGTAAACTGCAAGAAAGAATATGTATATATTTCTATGTAGTTTATATATATTCAGTGTATGCTTATAAAAATATATTTATTTGAGTATGATATTCAAGAAGTATATTTGAATGAGTTAATTAACTAAAGTAGAGAAATGTTGTAGATTGTAGTTTAGTTACAAGGAATCGAGTATCGCTTTCGGGTAACAAGATGATGTAATAAACGTAGTCGAATCGAAATTTTGTTAATGACTGATCATTTGCTGAAATGGACAATGAGCCCAGGTCTAGGATGATTTGCAACCGAATCTTGATCCAATCCTTCTAATCCTTGATGTGTAGATTCTAAGGAACCTCAACGAGGGCTCGGAATCATCGGACTTGATGTAAAGCAAGGTGAGAGCCTCGAGTGGTTTTGAATAAAGAAAACGAAACTTGGAACGAGGTTAAACTTGTATGATTTCTTCACTCAATGTGAACAAGGTGTAATCCGCAGTACATGACGATGGTACGACTCATTAGACAAGACTGGAGTCATATATTGACTTTCGTAACTTGGTATGTATGTTTAATAAATGCTACATTTTATACAGCTTCAATGGGCCAATTCAAGCAATAGTGGGCAGGTTATATGATGTGCCCATTATTCATATAGTATGGATATATAGTTATTAAACAAGTAATCTAGGGTACCATAGGAGAATCGCACAACTTGCATAATAGATTCCGAAGCATGTTCGGAGAGAGATGATGACGGCTATCAATAATAGATCACTAATCATCCATGCCTATAGTAGAGGTCCTGGTGAGATTTATATCAATCTATGGCATTGTGATGCTATTCGGAGTCTGTAGTATATTTAGATATTGACTTATTTTGGTTTGTTTCCAATGAGTAGTCAACGGAATGTTGATTAATACTATATTGTATAGTATATGGTTGATTTATATCGGATAGTAGACGATTAGTAGTTATTGTATAATGGACGATTAGTAGCATATTGTGTGGAAGACGACTAATATTATATCGTACAGTAGATGAGTGTGTATCGTATAGTAGATAATTGATAATATATCGTATAGTAGCAATCAGTAGTATATCATATAATAGATGGTTTCAAAAGGATAATGGGTGGTACGGTTCTGTTGTGAAATTCTCGTGGCAAGTATTATTAACTTTTCATTATAGATAGACCTATATTAGGATGCTTATATCACCATTGGTCTTGAGAGTGTGTAGTATTGATCCTACACTTATATACTAGGATGTACCTTACATTTTATTGTTGTGGATGCCAGTTTGTAGTCTTAACATTATATTTATGTTGGATATGCCATAAAGATACGAGAGGAGAGTAGGGTAAGATGTAATTCTCTATCCTTTAGAATAGGTTTACTTTACTAATTTATAGGCATTCTCGATTAATCCTGAGCCACATTTGTTGAAAGGACCGTTTATGCCTTAGTAGTTTCCTATTTTATATATGTATATAACTTTGATATATAATATTTTGAGATAGTTTCCCTCACATCAGGCTTTATGTCCAATCCATATTTTGTCTTTTTCTAGTTATGTCATGAAAACCCTTGGCTATTTGGTTGAGTATTTTAGGAGTCAGGTGCTACTGCGGATTGTCTTATAGGACAGCTGGAGCTTTTTGAATGCATGAAAAAGATATTGTTCTTATGTATACTTGTTGTTGATGTAGTACTTGATAGGAAAGTTATTTTGTATATGAGACTTATGATATCATATATTATATTCAGAACTCCTTATGAATGGAGTTAATATATTATCACTTCCTGTATTGCTATTTATTTATCAGTTGCTTCTTTTAGTGCAGTCTCTTATATATTGTTTATCATGTTTTTTTCATGTATATTTAGTATATTATATTTTATCGTTCCATTGTGAGATCGTATCGATGTGCCTTGGTATGATGTTTAGTTTTTAACTTTACCACTAACAAATTGTCTTTTTTATTATTCGACAGTCAAATGTTATCGTTCGACATTGATTCAGGATATTAGGAAAGGCGGGTTGTCATAGTTGCTATCAGATCTTAAGCCCAACACTCAGGACCAAGTAGACCAATTTGAGTTAAGCAACCTCGTAGATGGAGATACGTTGAGATAGCATACTTGTATTTTTCTACTATATAATACTACATATAGTACTTATCTCCTAAACTTGGATTTATTTTATCACTAGCTACTAAGGTATCTTCATTTAGGGCTATCTATATGAGCTAATGGGGTGCATGAGCGACTACGGTTAGGCAGTCTGAGATGCCAGATTGGTTCAGAGACTATTTGGATACCGCATGGGATATTCTCCTGTCCACGAACATTACAACGGCTATGATAGGTGGTGGCATTTTAGCCTTAAGGAATAATAGTTTAAGAGGTAGACGAGTAGGCCATGATTTGGATTGAATCTAATCACCACTTTGAGCCTTTGTTTATCTTTGAGACCGAGAGGGTCATGCAGTTTAAGTGTTTCATCCATCTGATGTAAGGTAACTTATTAATGATGGTGTATATTAGCTAATTTAACCTTCTAGAATTCGGTATTGAGATGTTTAATACTCCATTAAGGTGGGCAAAGAAGTTCGTATAGGGTCTTAAAGCATTAGCTAGAGATTCATTGCTCAATCATATCCCAATATGGGACACTTTTGAGAGTCTTGTGTTGATTACTCTTCTCTATGAGAACACCCATGAAGTACCATCGAAGGTAGCAAAAGTGGAAAGCAAATTGAAGTAACAACTATATATAGGCTAAGATACAAGAAAAGATCAAACTTACGCAAAGATAAGAGCTGATATAGTGTGCCGCTCCTCTGGAATAAAAGGGCATTTTTTTATAGAATGTTATAGTGCTAAGGCAAAGCATAAGTGCTTCAACGGTGGTCAGTTTGGTCAATTGAAGAAGAATCTTCCTACACTTCTGAGGGTTGGGGAAGTGATGATGCCTTATGCCTTATAGGCATTACTGGGTCTCGGTCCTAATAGGCATACTGCTCAAAGGAAAGGAAAGAAGTTCAAGTAGAAAGGTATGCTTTATTTTCATATACTTGCTTGTGTTCTTTGCAAGACTAAAGCAATGTATTCATCTATTGCTACTGACTTAGTGGTTAGGCTGAAAACTTGAACCCTCATATTATAGGTAAATTTTTCTATAATGTTTAATCTTGTATGGGTAACCTTAGCTGTTAAGCTAAGGTACATCTACTAAGAATACTGCCATTCAAACTTGAAGCATGAGCTTTCGAGCAAAGTGGGGATGATAAATGAAGTGTGACTCAGATTCCTTATCAAGTAGCATCTGGTGGTTGCCCAGAAATAAGCAAGGACTGAGCAGATAACTTCTACGTTTTGCATTGAGTCATTCATGTTAGAAGTGTACGACCTTGTGTTAGCAAACCTTAACTGATGGGATTAATCCCATGAGCTGTATTAATGTTTTTTAAGGATCGGCCTATTTACGAATAATTTTTAATCCCTAGTTTAAGCATGGGATTTCTAGGTGATTTGCACCACTTGGCAAGGGTTTTTAACTTGATTCCTAAAGGCGAGCACTCAAGTCAGATTTTTGAGGTGAGCGTGAGATTTCCAAGCGTGACTCCAGTCGTGCAAATAAATTTCAGTGGTCAGACTAAAAAACCGGATCAAAGTTCACATGAAACGAGTCAAGTGGCCAACTCTATAAACTACGTTAGTGAACAAAGGATTGAATTTGGAAACATATTTTTTTGGGTGACCTTTATTCGTTATAACGTTATGTGTTTTTATCCAGTATAGTTAGGATAACTTGTGATAGCTTGGGAAAGGACTTCTTGACTAGTTTTGTGATGATTTAGATAATCTTCTAAATGGAAATATGATATGTTCCTAGGTGAGTGTCATAGTACACTTAATATATTACCCTTATTATCATTGTGAGGTCGTGGTGAGTTTGAAACCGAGCGAGCCAAAACATGAGTAGATAATCATTTATTAATGATTTAACCTGTAAATTTTTCTCCTTTGGAAAATGAGTTCTATTTAGAGGTAAAGGAAATTTGAGACATGGAATGTTGGATTTATTCTAGAGTCTTGAGGATTGAGGATCCAACATATAGTATAAATTTTCCTTTTTTGAGTGGGAGGTGTAATAGTCTTTCATGTATTATATTCATGAAAGAAGTAGCATCACTTAGAAATTTGGTTCATCTTAGATGCCAAACAGACTTATGGAAGTTAATAGTTAGACATGCGCATCCCGACCATATTTGGTTGTGATGTGTTTTGATATAAACTTTTTTTGTATGTTTGGTAGTATATATCTTAGTGGTTGTTGATTGTTGTTGCTGGTTATTACTGCTTATTATGGCGTGTTGATTGATTTTTGTTGCTCGCTTGGTGTGTTTGGTTGCTTGTATGTCAAACGTAGTTAAATGCTTTGTAGGTTTGGTTTAGAAGGAAAGGTGAATAGAAACGGTGATTGTTGGATTTATTCAAGTGTAATGAGGATTGGTGGTCAAGCATGTCGTGTTAATTTCCTTTTCATGAAAAGAATGCACGATGTATTTCATGTGTTCTATTTGTATAAATGTGTGATTCTAGTGAGATCGTCGTGATGGTCGACTAGAGAAGGTGGATCTGAGTTGTTTATGGCTACATACCTTAATGGTCTATTTATATTTTTGAGAATAAGGCTAAGTGACTTCAGTCCTACGAAGTTAATCTTATCCATATTCGATAGAGCTTTATATTGGCATGTCTCCACTTACTTTAGGGAGTTTTTTTCCTTTTGTATTGTTAATATATATGGATGCATAGCATAGAACTTGCTTCGTTGTGTCTTGTGTTTTACATATATGCTAATTGTATTCGACAGTAACATGTATATCAAAGATTTCTGTTGCATTAGAGATGCTTGTTGCATTAGACATGCCTTTTGCATAGTTTGTTATAACACGTTTATTGGAGATTCTTGTCATATTAGATATGATTGATGCATAGTTTATTATAGCATATTCATTAAAGATGCTTGTTTATTGGAGATCCATGTTGCATAGTTGTTATAACATGTTTCTCGGAGATGCTAGTTGCATTAGATGTGCTTATTACATTAGAGATGCTTATTGCATGGCTTGTTATAGCATATCTATTTGGGATGATTGCTATATTTAATTTAGATTATTTAAATACAAGGTTAAATGTTGTAATTATGTTTTGTTGAATACAAATTAGATACATGGAAGCAGTAGTTGGCTATTTGGATGCTTACTCGCCTTTATTCGCATCTAAATGATATACTCTTATCGTGAAAGAGGTATGTAAGATCTTTAGTGTAGATGGAATGGATATTTATTTTGAAAAGAGAATGGATATATATGTATATGTATATGTATATGTGTTTGTATGTCCTCGGATATGAGATGCCTCGGTTATGAGATGTGTATTTGTTGTTTTGTATTTTTTTAGAGCTATCTGCGCAAAGAAGTTCTACCGAATATTTTTGAAGTAAAAGGAGCTTTAAGCCTAAAGGTTAGGAAACATTTTTCTAACTTTGAGAATTTCAAGGATGAAATCCTTTTAAGGAGGGGGGACGCAACAACCTACCTTTTAATAGCTGAATATTTAAATAATTAACTTAAATACCGAATAAATAATTAAATGAAAGGTCCAAAATTGACTTTTTGCATACAGACAAATTAGGACTCGAGACCACTTCCATTGAGCCCAAGTTGAGAAATTGAATCAAAATGAGTATAAATATAGTTATATTTTGGAGTCATGGCGTTTTTTATACTTGCATTATCAGGTCTAGTGGAATCTCGATTAACGGCTAGTGTTTTTAGGATAAGGACTTCATTATGAGACATACAGATGAAGAATTTTTGGAATTGGGCTATTCGGTGGCTAAAGCAACTTCAAAATGCATGAAATTATAATCCTGGAGTGTTATCTTAGATGGCAGAAAAATGTATACCATCAGGACAGGGAAAACGAGGTGATGTGTGTTGATGAGTTTCATGGCAATCTGATGTGCTATGTGATCATAAGAGCTCTAAACGTGTGGCGATTTATTTAAGTAATTAATAAAAGAATATTTTAGTACATATACATATATACACACATTCTCTCTCTGTCAAATGCTATTTTCCTCTCTCTCTCTCTCTCTTCTTTCTTTCCTAACAAAAGTAAATGGGTCCATAAGGGATGGATATCGAGTTTGCTCAATTATGGAAGCTACGGACCATAATGGATGATGATGTCGGATCCATTGAACTCATGGAGAGGAGAGCATCACATTTATGTTGTTTTCGGCATGTGTGAAAATGCATGGAGTAGTTTACTGACGCAGCGGATTACAATAAGTTGTCGCCAAATGATGCAACAACAACAAACAACGACAAATGATGCAACAACAACAAACAACGATGGAACGATACAATTATGAATCGATGAATTCATAATACCCAAGATAAATGCCCAAATCCGTTGATCTCGCGAGATACCGGACTCTAGCTATCTTTAACATGTTGATCATGCATGATACCGTGTTATAAGATCTACGATTCTTCGATGTTGATCACGCACACGAGATTCCATGAACCGGCTTCAAAATTGTTGATTCGAGCGCACTCGAATAGCCGAAGATGGAGAAAGGAGATAACCCTCAACTTCCAATTTTAAAAGAGGCACAAAGAACTCAAACAAAAGTTTATTCAAAATCAACCTCTTTACAAATGACCCAACCTGCCTATTTATAGGCTTACAACACACAGGTACACGACCTAACAGACGCGACCTATGACTCAACTGCCGCGACTTAATAATACATCAGACAGGCGACCTAAGAAATACTACAACATCACACGACTTAAGTCTTAACGAATTACAGCAACATACATCATCACGACATACGACTTTACATATACAAGCGACATAAGAAAGAATACATCACATCGACTTAATAAACAATACATCTACTCAACACTTCGGCATCCAGTAGCGATCTAAAGAAACTCGGCAGCGACATAAGGATTATACGACCTAAGTGAAACGACTTAAGACAAGAGATCTAAGTGAGAAAGCGGCATAACTCCAAATAGCATGTAGCTCGTAGGTCGTAGCTCGTTTAGCTCGGCGAACATGTTAAGTCGGAAGTCGTTAGGTCGTAACGACCTAAGGAATGCACGTTGAGTGAGTTAAATCGTTAGGTCGATCACTACGACTTGTTAGGTCGTTGGGATTTCTTCCTTGACTTGTTAACTCGCTCGAGTTAGGTCGTAACTCCCAAATAGTGTTAGGTCGAAACTTGCAAATAGTGTTAGGTCATAACTTACAGGCATGTTGTGCTGCATCATCCTCCCCTGGGAATTCACACTCTCCTTTTCCTCGACAAGCCGATGTTCATGATACGGAATCAAATGTTTGACATTGAAAGCGTCTGCAGTGTGGATATGATCCGTAATCTCAACCGATACGCATTATCATTGATCTTCTTCAGGATTTTTACTGGTCCAATCTTTCATGCTTTCAATTTGTTGTAAGTTCCAACTGGAAAACGATCTTTCGTCAATACTGCGTAAACAAAATCACCCTCTTTGAAGTCCACACTCCTTCGTTTCTTATTTGCTAGTTGCTTATACTTCTCATTTGACTTAAGCAATCTTCATGAACAATCTTGTGACACTCCTGCAACTCATTCACGAAATCACAAGCTCGTTTAACAACCCCTTTCTGATGTGGAACTAGCGACAAATCTAACGGTCCCTTCGGAATTGCAGAATATACTACTTGAAATGGACTGAATCCAGTACTTCGATTAACAGTAAGATTATGTGCGAATTTTGCCTGACGCAACTTCACATCCCATCTCTTCAAATTGTCCATCACAAGACATTTCAACAAGTTTCCCAAAGATCTGTTCACCACTTCCGTTGGCCCATCCGTTTGTAGATGATAGGCGCTACTAAAATTCAGCTTAGTCCCAACCATCTTCCACAGACTCAACCAAAAATGACTTAGAAATCGAGTATCCCGGTCAGAAACAATGGTCTCAGGTAGCCCATGTAGTCGATGAACCACTTTAAAGAACAATTGAGCAACACGGACTGCATCAGCGGTCTTTTTGCAAGTTATGAAATGTGCCATTTTCGAAAATCTATCCACCACAACATATATAGAATCATTCCCTTGTTGATTTCTTGGTAAACACAAAACAAAGTCCATGTTAATATCAACCCATGGTCTAGTAGGCACGGGCAATGGCATATACAATCCTGCATTCGTAGCTATCCCTTTGGAAACTTGACATATGTGACATCTCTGCGCAAATCTTTCAACTTCTTTCCTCATGGAAGGCCAAAAATATGTTTGCGAAATCAACTGCAAGGTACGATCTCTTCCCACATGTCCTTCTTCATGCAATTCCTTAACAATCTTCATCCGAAAACTGCACTCTGGTATACACAATCGATTTCCTTTGAATAGAAAACCATCTACCAACACATACTCATCCGTCTTCCATTTCTCGACTTCATCTATAATCTTAGCAAAGTAAGAATCCTCAACAAACAATTCTGGAAGTACATCAAACCCCGTTACTTCAACTCTCATCGTAGTCAACAAATGATTTCTTCTACTCAATGCATCTGCCACCCGATTTGTAACTCCCGACTTATGCTTCACAATAAATGTAAACTGTTGCAAGTATGCGATCCATGACGCATGTCTGGCTGCAATCTTATCTTGTCCCTGCAAATGTTTCAATGCTTCGTGGTCGTATATAACACAAACTCTTTATGAAACAAATAGTGTCTCCAATGCTTTATGGCTTGGACAATAGCATAGAACTCCAAGTCATAGGTATTGTATCTTGTCTTGGCTCTAGAAAGTTTCTCGCTAAAATAAGCAATTGGACGTCCCTTCTGACTTAATACTCCACCAATTCCAACCTTAAACGCATCAGTATCTAGCTAAAAAAGCAACTGAAAATCCGGGTATCTAAGAATCGGTGTTGTAGTTAAGAGTGTCTTGATCTGTTGGAAAGCAGAATCAGCCTCTTCAGTCCACACGAACTGCTTCCCTTTCATACAATCTGTCACTGGTGCCATCACACTACTGAAATGTCGAATAAACCTTCGGTAGAATGATGCTAACCCATGGAAACTTCTCACTTCAGTTATAGTCCTGGGTTGTGGCCAATCTTTGATTGCTTCAACTTTACCATGGTCCACATGGATTCCTTCCTTGGACAACACATGCCCCAAAAACAAAACACTGTGTGTCATGAACATGCACTTCTTTGTTGTCGCATAAAATTGCTCCTGACGAAGTATCATCAACACTTCCCGCAAGTGTTGTAGATGTTCTTCTGTGCTCTCACTGTATATCAATATATCATCAAAATATACCATTACGAACTTTCCAATAAATGGTCGAAAGATCTGATTCATCACTCGCACAAAAGTACTAGGTGCATTCAAAATACCAAACGGCATGACCAGCCACTCATACAACCCTTCCCGTGTCTTGAATGCGGTCTTCCATTTATCCCCTGGTCGAATTCGAATCTGATGATACCCACTCTTCAGATCAATCTTTGAAAAGATAGTAGCTCCGCTCAACTGATCTAAAAAGTCATCCAATCTAAGCATTGGAAATTTGTACCTCATTGTAATCTTGTTTAGTGCTCGACTATCTTTACACATTCTCCAAGTTCCATCCATTTTTGGCACTAACAAAGCTGGTACTGCACAAGGACTTAAACTTTCTTGTATGCGCCCTTGTTCAAGTAACTCCTCCACTTACCTTCTCAACTCTTCATGCTCCTTTGGACTCATCCTATAGTGTGGTCTATGTGGCAACACAGCTCCCGGAACAAGATCAATCTGATGTTGTATGTCTCTTAAGGGTGGTAATTCTTTTGGTAATTCTTCAGGAAATACATCTTCAAATTCCTTCAACGCTGGCTTAACCTCCTTTGAAATTTCAACCTTTTCACTACTTTCACATCCAATCAACAGGAATACTTCAGGCCCATCCTCTACTTCCTTGACAAACTCCTTCAAAGATAACAGAGTTTTTAGTTCCTCGATTTCCTCCAACTTTCTTTCACTTTGTTGTCGCCTTTTAGGAACTAAAGTGATTTTAGTGCCCTCGAACATGAAACTATAGCAGTTGGTCCTTCCATCGTGTTGCACAGCTCTATCAAATTGCCACGGTCTTCCCAACAACAACTGACATACATCCATATCTACCACGTCACACCAAATTTCATCCTTATACTTCTTTCCAATGGAAAAAGTTACACAAGCCCTTTGACTAACCTTCACTTCCCCACCTTTCCTCAACCAAGATAACTTGTAGGGTTTGGGATGCTTTTCTGTCTTTAAGGCTAACTTCTTTACAGCTTCTGTAGAGATAATGTTATCACAGCTTCCTGAATTGATAACAAACTTACAAACCCTTCCCAAAATAGTTCACGTTGACTGAAAGATGTTACTCCTCAACCAGCTAGTCTCCTCTTCCTTCTTTGGTGTCAAGCAAGATCTCCTCATCATAAAAGAATATCCCTCGTCTCCCGCCAATAATTCTTCTTCCTCTTCAAATTGTGGTGAATTGGAACATTCTATTTTGGCATCCTCATCATCAACCTCAGCAACCATCGCTAGCTTCTTAGACTTCGGGCATTCATTGCTCTTATGACCAAACTCCTGACAATTATAACACTTGAAATTGTTGTTGACCTTGGTCTTAGCAACTTCATTGACAACCGGTTTACTAAAAGCCTTGGAAACATTAGTATTCCTACTAGCCCCTTTCACCTGATTGATCGAACTTGTAAGCATACCACCTCCTCTTCTACCTTGCTTCCCCCAAGCTAGAGCCTTCTGGTGTACTTCGGCAACGGATCTTGGATCAAACATATTCACCATATCCTGAATTTGCGTTCTTAATCCTCCAACAAATCTAGATGTCAACTGTTCCTCCGTCTCCATGATATCATTTCTAGCAAATAGTTGATAGAACTCATCTGCATAATCATTTACCGACTTTGTCCCTTGTCTCAAATTCTATAAGCGCTGATACATAAGAGACTGATAATTATAAGGTAAGAAAGTAGCCTTCGTCAACTTCTTCATCTTTTCCCATGAAACAATCTTCGCCTTTCCCATTCTCTCCTGTGTAAGTTTAGTTTGTTGCCACCATGCCATTGCTCTTCCCCTCAATCGTGTAGCAACCAACTTAACTCTATGATGCTTGGGTACTTCCTTGAAGTCAAAAATTTCCTCAACATTTGATAACCAATCCAGAAACTCTTCGGCTATCATTCCTCCTTTAAATTCTAGAATTTCCGTTTTCATCCCCGACTCCCATCGACGATCGTCTTCTACATCCCGATATTGATTTCATACTTGGTCCCGATCTCGATAACGAATATTACCTCTATCACCATCTTCATCATAATTAAATGTACCTTGATATCGATCTCGACCATCAACATCTCTATGACCATGCATATCTCTTCTACTATGTCTTTCAGCATCACGATATGCCTCATCTCCAAACTCACATGGAGTTCTTCTCTCTTTATTTCTGTACTCATGGTATTCTCGTCTCATTGAAACTGAGGATTCTCTTCTTTCTCGACAAGATTGGGGTGAGACCCTCCTCGCTTCCGAAACCAATGGCGAAACCTTGTTTCCTCCATGGTTCGAGATTGGTGACCTTCTCCTTTGACTTTGATTCATGTCATTCATCAATTTCTTTAACTTCCCAATACCTTCATCGAACTTTTCATTGATACGTTGTTACATTTGCTCAGCTTCTTGTCTTCTATATACATCTTCAACCTTTTGAAATCGATTAGCACGTCTCGGAGGCATTGTCGAATCTTCACAAATCCAAACACACACTTCAACTAGCACAACTTTAACTCAAATCTGAACTTGACTTCACTCGGCCTGCACTTAGCTTGGCTCGGTTGTAACTGCTTTAACTCTCGGCCTTAATCTAACTTCTATACTCGGCTCAAACTCCAACACTTTAACTCGGCTCCCAATAGGCTCGGCTTAGCTATGATTGGATAAACCTGGCTTTAATACCAAACTTGACGCAGCGGATTGCAATAAGTTGTCGCCAAATGATGCAACAACAACAAACAACGATGGAACGATACAATGATGAATCGATGAATTTATAATACCCAAGATAAATGCCCAAATCCATTGATCTCGCGAGATACCGGACTCTAGCTATCTTTAACACGTTGATCGCGCACGATACCGTGTTAGAAGATCTACGATTTTTCGACGTTGATCTCGCGCACGAGAGTCCGTGAACCGGCTTCAAAATCGTTGATTCGAGCGCACGTGAATAACCGAAGATGGAGAAAGGAGATAACACTGAACTTCCAATTTTAAAAAAGGCACAAAGCACTCGAACAAAAGTTTATTCAAAATCAACCTCTTTACAAATGACCCAACCTGCTTATTTATAGGCTTACAACACACAGGTACACGACCTAACAGACGCGACCTACGACTCAACTACAACAACTTAACAATACATCAAACAGGCGACCTAAGAAATACTACAACATCACACGACTTAAGTCTTAACGAATTACAGCAACATACATCATCACGACATACGACTTTACATATACAAGCGACATAAGAAAGAATACATCACATCGACTTAATAAACAATACATCTACTCAACACTTCGGCATCCAGTAGCGACCTAAAGAAATTCGGCAGCGACATAAGGATTGTACGTCCTAAGTGAAACGACTTAAGACAAGCGACCTAAGTGAGAAAGCGGCATAACTCCAAATAGCATGTAGCTCGTAGGTCGTAGCTCGTTTAGGTCGGCGAACATGTTAAGTCGGAAGTCGTTAGGTCGTAACGACCTAAGGAAATGCGCGTTGAGTGAGTTAACTCGCTAGGTCTATCACTACGACTTGTTAGGCCGTTGGGTTTTCTTCCTTGACTTGTTAACTCGCTCGAGTTAGGTCGTAACTCCCAAATAGTGTTTGGTCGAAACTTGCAAATAGTGTTAGGTCGTAACTTGCAGGCATGTTGCGCTGCATCACTTACGTAGTGGAGTCGTCGACTAGAGTTGGCGTTTGTCGATGATGGAGGAGGAGTTGCACAAGACGGAAAGCATCGTTGGTGTGATGACCCGACTTCCTATCTCCAGGAAATCACATCATCAACTTCAACCAACATTCCATTTGATTGCAACTGCAAGTTTAAAAGCATTAGATTGAAGCACGCATCTGCAAATCAAAAAGCATAATACAGATTTGAAATTTTCAGGCCTGGAAGTAATAAACTGCTCTGCAAAAATCAAGTGAGTAAATTATTTTAAAAACAGATTTATTAATCTGTAGTTAGTTGTTGATGCATGCAATAAAATTTGGCTTGGATCATGAATATTAGCTTACCGGAAAGTATGTTTGTTTGAATGCCTGTACATTGAAATATAGGTTCTGTTATTTTGATCTTATTCCTCTTTAAATTCAATATCTCCATTTTTATTCATTGTTAATATGTAATTTGCAAACAGGAGATGATTGAAATCATGTAACTTCATTACTAAATCTTTCTAGGTGTTTAAATTAAATATTCAGGTTGAATTTTTTTAAAATGACAGTGAAAACCAAATTTTTGTTAAAAATTAACTATTTTAATTTCTAACTTGGATTGCATACATGTAATCATGAAGGAAAATGGTGAATTTTGATATGCATGTTGTAAATTTTAGTTGAAGAATTGGTGTGAATTTTGGGTTTGAAGGTTTTTGTGTTTTTGGTAAACTGCCGATTATCCACAAAATAAATTGATTTGAAATCGTGGTCGAGGCTTGTTTGTGTGATGTTGATTATGGGAAAATTATTCAAGATTTTTTTTAATGTTTGATTTGTTCGAATTTGAAGATGTTAGGGTTTTAGTGGGTTTCGTTCTCGACTTGACTGTTTTGGGAATTTTGTTGTAATGGATGGATCGAGTTCTTTTGTATTTGGGGAAAATGTAGTATGTGGTCATGGAACTTCATTGGAGTGGTCGGCGAGGGTTGTACGACGTCATGGCGTTGGCCGTGGAGGGGTTTTGGGTCGCGTTGTTCTGTAGGTTTTTATTCGAATGATGAAATTTCGAATCTCTTACGTATTGTTTGATCTGGGTACGGTTTCGAGCTCGCGTGAGGTGAAGTGATGATCGTCGTTGGTCGTGATGATCGACGTTGGTCGGAGGTTGGGGTGTACGTGCACCGTGCATATTGATGGGTGTACCGAATTCTGTTTTGGAGAAGACGGGGGCTTCTCGAGTTTTCGCTCGCGTATTTTCAGTGATTTCCCGAAGAAGTTGAGGGCTGGGTTGCTTCAGGGTAGGCGAGGGTTTGTTGAATGATTTACTCGAGTCATTTGGGTGATTGACTCATGAAATTTTTGTGTGGGTTTCGGGTTACTGTTTAAGTGCTGAATAACTTATGTTTTGAAATAAGGAAAGTAAGCATCATGTTTTAAATAAGTTTTATAAAAGGAACAAACGTATAAAGTTAAAACTTGTCATTTTGAAATTAAGATGATCGAACTTTAAAATATAAATCGAATTTACTTTCAAATTTTAAAAGTTAGGATAATTTCTTTGAAAGTAATTCAACTTAATTAAAGTTTGAATTTTAATTTAAAAGAATGTTTTGAATTTAAATAATTAAATCAAAATTTAAGTTTAAATTTTAAGTAATGATTTAAAACTAAAGTTTCAAATTTATATTTGAAATAAATAAGATTAATTTAGATGTTTTAAAGTATTCTTAATTTTGAAATTTGTTTCTAAATTTCCTATTTCTAAATAAGGTTACATTATGATTTTGAAACCAAATAGGATAATTTGTTTTAAGTTGTAAAAAATTTGATTTATTCAAATAATTCATTATAAGATAAATAAGGTTAATTTATCTTTGGTTTGAATATAAAAATATTAAATTTGATTTGTTAATAAGTATAGTTTAATTAAGATTTATGTTTTCTTAATTAATTAAAGATTTTGAAATATAATAAATAAATAAATAAATTGTTTATTTAATTTTAAATAACTAGTTAATTATTTATTTAATTTTAAACAATCACTTAATTATGAATTAATTAATTGTAATTACTTAATGAAGTAATTAATGATGAATTATTAAATGCAATTGAACGATAATTACTTGTGGAAGTAATTAGTAGAATTTACTCATAGGAGTTATTAATGGTAATGATTAATGGATAATCACTTAATGTTATCTATTAAGGAAATTGATTAATTTAATTGTTTTGAAGTTAATTAATTATGAAGTAATTAATTAACCAAAGGATTAAGGATTATTTAATAATGGAATTAATTATTTGTTAAGGTAATTAATTAAGAAAGTAATCAAGAGTTATTAATGAAGTAATTAGAGGTAACTACTTGTTAAATAATTAAGAGTTAATTACATAGTTATTTTTAGTTAATTAATTAATGTGATAAATAAATTAATGAGTGTGATTAATTTAAGATTAATTACTAAGGGTAATTAATTAAATTGTAATTAAATTATAAAGTAATTAATTAAGGATTAATTGTTAATTTAAATTGACAAATAATTACTAAATGAAGTAATTAATTAGATTAATTAATCAAAGGGTTAATTTAATTAATTAAGATAAGTAATTACAAATTGTTAACTACTGTTTATGATCTATGAGCTGATTAATTATAAGATAATTATTTAATTAATTAAAGGAATAATTAATTAATGAGGATCATTAGTTAATAAATGATATTAATCCAGATTGATTAATAAAAGTAATTAATTTAAGTGTGATTAGTTAATTGTAATTAATTATGGTTTAATGTAATTAATTATAATTGATTAATTTATGGAAGCAAATGTATGATCATTAATTACTGTAATTAATGATAGTAATTAAAGATTAATTACTGTATATGGTTAAGGATAATTACTTGAATGTAATAAAATATAATTAATCAGAGAAGATTAATTGAGGAAGATCATTAGAGATGATTAATTAATTTATTTGGAATAAATAAATGGAGAAGAATTTAAGGTTAATCCAATTGTTTTAGAGTTGATCAATTCTATTGATGGATGATTGATTGTTATTGATTGATCAATGTTGGATGATTGATTGATATTGGATGGTTGATATTGGATAATGATATTGGGTGATTGATTGATACTGGATGATTTGGGTATCTATGACATGTGATATGCTTCTGTATGACATGAATATTGTGATAATGTGATTCATCTATCTGTTTATATATCATCCTGAATATGAGTTAAACTATTTAAACCCTTAAGCACAACTTGGACATTAAAATGGCGTTTGGTTTGGATGAGACCGGGATCGGGTTTCCATATTTGGAATCCAAAAACCACATTCGATTCCAATTAAACCTTAGGTCGTGAATCCAAGTGGAGCTTTGTGAAGACTCGAGGTGTAAGGACTATACGTCAGTATAACTCTATGGGTGATTCCGTAATGAGTTTGACGGAATAGTACTTATAGGTTCGAGATGGTGATTTAGAGTGCAAGGGCTATGGTCGTTGACTCTAAGGGTGATTCCAAAATGAGTGCAACGAGATAGTGCCTTCGGTTTTCGTTCGAACCCGGAACGAACTTGTATGGATTTAATGCTTTCGGAATATCGTCAGGTGGGCGATGAGCATTCTAAGATAGATATGTTCTATAAAGGTAATCGCATCCTCAAGTCTCATCAATCGGGAATGGCTAAAATACGGGAGGTGCAGGAAGGCTTCGTGGGTAGCTCCCACTGGAGAGCAAGATTTACTCCTGTCTAGAAGTCCCTTTTTATTCGGCTGTGTGAGGCGGTTGATCCGGACAACTGTCGGGGTTGTCTTGTTCGGGACTGTTCAGTAAGGAATGGTCTCGGCCTTATGTTGCAGGGGAGTGGGCGTACTCCTCGGTACGGTGATCTAGGCCACGTACTGTGATGGGCGGTACCCCAGTAGCCATGCCATTAATGGAAACCCATTCTTCCTACGAGACCCTACGGTTTTGTTTGTATTACCCACTTTTGTGGCTAGTAGCTGGAATTTAATAGATGTAACAATTTCGGCTATTTCTTATTTATTTGAAAACCCTAGACACTATTATAATCTCACTAGATTTCCTATCAGTTGTTTTGGTTAGCGTACGGTAAAAACTTTTCACGTTTATGTGTGGGAAGTCTTACGTGATACCTTTTATTTTCAAAGGTTTTCTAAAGTTAAGCAACTTTAAACCGTTTACTCACACCATACCCCTGCCTAACCCGAGTGTTTATTTTCTGTTTTATTAAACTCTTGGGTACTCATATTATATATGAGTATTCAAGTAATTTAGGTTTGCTAGACGAATTCTGGAGGAGTTATGGAGTAGGAGGCTTCCACGTGTAGATATATTATGGTTCTGCTGTGTTTGTTTTGGTATCTGTTTCTGTTGTACTTGAATTATATAGTTAGACAGATATTTATAACTGTCTAATATCTGTTGTATAAGGTTGTGTACTCTGATGTAATATGATACTATGTAATATTTTAAGTGATATATTATATTTCATTCGTTCTGCTGTGAGTTATCTGATGTTGTTGTTTCTTTCTTTCTCTTTCTTTTCTTCTTCTATCCCTTTCTTTCTTCATTGATGATGCAATTTCCTAGAGATAGGAAGTCGGGTCGCCACAGTGGGACTTCTCTTTGCAGCGTGCACCTTTGTGCAACAACTATCGAAGCTTCGGTCTTCTCAAATGAAACACGACATTTAGGAGTAGTTGGGGGAGGAGCACATTTGGATTTGAAATAATGAGTTAAGCTTGATCGGTGAGGCCTGCCGCGAAGAGCACGTGAAGTGTAGTGCAACGAAGTTGGTGGTTCGTCAATTCATAGAATGCTTAGTGGGAATTGGTGGAGAGAAGAGTGTGCATGTACGGGTTCATGCATGTTTATGTGTAGGATATAGAATCGGGGAAGAAGGGACTTAAAGTTAATTAAGGTAATTAATGTATTGATTGTTTAAATTTATTTCATTTTACATTTAATTTGTATCTTTTCCACATATGGTGTAATCGAAATGTTGTATTCATCGTTACACTCGTAGTAAGATTACGTATGGCTTGGTATAAGGTTGGACTAGATTCGGGCACTTGAGAAATTATAGCTCAGTGGGCGGAATTAATATTCTTAATTTATATCATACTATAAATCACTGTAATTATATATATCAAAAAAATATTACCTAAAAGAGGTGGAATATATATATGTAATTATTCCCTTGTTTGATTGGATTGGTTTGGATAAATATTTGGGGTAGCCGATTAGGATATATTATATTGTTCTATTTGTGTTGAATAGTGTTAGATAGAGTTGACATTAATTTATAACATGGTTATAAATTAATTGAATTCTAATTTGTTGTTATTTGGTGATAGAAATATTAGTATATATATTTTGTTATGAATAAGAGGTTAAAAGTATGATCTTTTAAACAAACTATAAGGCTAAATAATGGTTTAGGCAGGTTAAACTCATATTAAAACGACTTTGAAGTTTATCTGGCCTTAATATTTGGTTTATTATACTGTAATTCAATAATAAACTAATTGATGAATTTTATAAAGGAGATTTGGGAAGTTAGTAAATCACTGAAGAGATATGTATGACTTAACAGGGTTTGATTAAGGTTATAAAACCCTAAACATTGTTATATTGTAATCTATTAACATTAGAGCCTAAGAAATAATTTGTAATTCACATGTACATACACACACATAGAAATATATATGTATATACGTATATACATACATATATATACATATATATTATAATTGAGCTATATAATACTGAGAGGCTTATTAATAGCTAAACTTAATTTTAATAGAAGAATTAATTATTGATAAGCTATAATATGATTGATAAGAAAGAGTATTATTTTATAAAATAAGTTTGAGACTTTTATAAAATAATATGAAGAAGATATGATTTGTGTAAGTGAAAAATAATATGACTATTAGATTAATTACTTAAGTAAGATGCATTTTGTTGAATGCGATGTTAGGACTTATAGGAATTTCTTAATGGTGTGAATTGGTTGATTTGTTGATATAGTTGTATGAAATGTATGTATGAATTATATCAAATAATTAAATGAATTGAACGCGTGAACTGGTTGAAAGAATGTGTATACACTTATACATAATATATATATATATATATATATATATATTTAATGTATGCTTAGAAAAATATATTTAATTGAGTATGATATTTAAGAATTATATTTAAATGAGTTAATTAACTAAGGTAGAGGAATTTTATAGATGGTAATTTACTTGCCGAGAATTGAGTATCACGTTCCAGTAGCAAGATGATGTAATGAATGTAGTCAAAAAACATTTGGTTAATGACCAACCGTTGGCTAAAATAGGCGATGACCTAGGTTTGTAGTGATTTGCGCTCGGATCTCAATCTAATCCTTCCGATCCTTGACATGTATATTCAAGGAACCTCTATGAGGGCCTGGAATATTTAGACTTGACACGAAGGAAGGTGAGACCCTTAAGTGGTTTCGATGAAGGAAATGATGCTTTGAAATAAGGTGAAGGTTGTGTGATGTTTTCACTTGATATGAACGAGACGTAATCCTTAAGACATAACGATAGTATGACTCGTTAGGTGGGACTAGAGTTTTATATTGACTCTCGTTACTTAATACCTACGTTTAAGTAACGATATGTTTTATACGGCTTCAAGGGGTTGATTCGAGCTGGCGAGGGAACGTTATATGGGATATGCCGATTATCCATATAGTATGGATATGTAGGAATTTAACAATTAATTGATACCAAAGGAGAATCACACGGCTTGCATTTGAGATTCCAAAGCATGTTCGAAGAGAAATGGCAACGACTATTATATGATAGATCACAAATAACCCATATCTATAGTAAAGGCTAAGGTGAGATCTATATGAGTTTATTACATTGTGATGCGACTCAAAGTCTATGGTATATTTAGATACTAACTAATTTTGGTTTATTATCTAATAGATAGTCAATAAAAGGTCGATTAGTAATATATCGTATAGTAGATGATTGTTATTATATTGTATAGTAGATGATCAGTAATATATCTTATGGTGGATGAATAGTATTACATCGAATAGCAGACGATTGATTTTATATCACATAGCAGACGATCAGAAGCGTATCGTTTATTATACGATTGATAAAATATCGATAGTAGACGATCAATAGTATATCGTCGAATAAGCGGTTTGTAATGGAAAGTGGTTGGTACGGTTCTACTGTGAAATTCTTGTATGCATGTATTATTTACTTGTCATTAGAGATAAACCTAGATTAGGATGCCTATATCACCACTAGTCTCAAGAGAGTGTAGTATTAACCCTACATTCATATACTAGGATGTACCATACATTTCATTGTTGTCAGTTTATAGTCATAGCATTATATTTATGATGGATCAACCATAAGAATACAAAAGGAGTGTAGGGTAAGATGTAATTCCCTGTCCTTTGGGATTGGTTTGCTTAACATATTTATAGGCAGTCATGATTACTCCTGGGCCATGTATATGGAGGGGATCGGTTGTGCTTTAGTAATTTCCTATTTTATATATGTAATTAGCTTTGATATATTGTATTTTGAGATAGTTACCCTCACATTAGGCTTTATGTATGATCCAATATTTATAACTCTAGTGTACTCAATTGAGTACTTTAGGAGTCAGGCGCTTTTTAGGGATCGACTTATAAGTTAGCTGGAGGCATGATGCCGATATGTTAGAAATGTGTACTTCTTATTGATGTACTACTTGGTAGGCAGGTTATTTTATATATAAGACTTGTGACATCATATATTATATTTAGAACAACTTATGAATGGAGTTGATGTATTCTGACTTCCTGTATTGATATTTTTTTATCGGTTGCTTCTGCTAGTGCATTCTCTTACATATTATTTATCCCTTTCTATTCATGTATATTCAGTATATTATATGTTATCTGTAACATCTCCCATTTGGAGGACCAAAACTCACTACTACGGATGCTGCAGTCGTCCATAATTATTAATTTTCGATGACCAAATGCGGCATGTTAAATAAACTGATATACTAGAAACATATGAATATAAAAGAATGTAAACTCGATTTAAAATAAATTTCTAATTTCATTACCAATAGCATTTCACATTCATTACATAATCCCATACGTAAGCCACGTTCAGAGAAATTACAATTTATTGCAAAATATGCCAAGAGTGACATATGAAGATGCCCGTTGGTTGATTAGAGTCTAAATATAGGCAATTAAATAAATCTTCCCTTACATCCAAATAACATAGTGGACAATTGATAGAATCTTCTAAATAGCTAGCTTTCATCCTATATATCTCCGTAAGCTTATTCATCAATTAATAACCTAAAAAATTCTTACCCTCAACCTACTCAAATTAATTTTGAGCATCCGAGCGTTTAAGGGGAAAAACATAACTTCGAGTCAGAAAAAAATCTAGTATGAATAATAATATACCTCTTAAACCATATAGATATCTAGCGAGACTGCGCCGCTAAGCGGAACGGGTTTCCCCTCGTTCGTACCTTAACCAAAAACTAATTAACCATATACTGTGCACTTGCATCCACCATATGGTTAAAACATAACATAAGATGATATGCAATTATATCCTAGATTTTCCATCCCCATTAATCTGGTTATCTATCTCAAGTTATAATTTCTAGGTCACTATTACCCTATTAGTTTTCATAGGCGAACTAATAACATGTTCCAAGTTTACGTACTATCTGTCCAGTTTCATAGTTTTCATGGGATTACTAAGAACCTAATGGTGTCTATCGATTATATCATCCAATCATAGTTTTCAAGGGCTGACTATGAACCTACTGGATCCTCCAATAACATCTCTCAAGTCATAGTTTTCATGGGATTACTATGAACCTATTGGTCTCTATCGATAACCTATTACGGATATAGGGATCACTAAAAACCTATTGACCCTGCCAATAACATTTCTCAAGGCATATTTTTCATGGGTATAACTTTTTATAGGTGTAGAATTATGGTATCTAATCTATTCCATTACTTCCAAATGAAGGTTTCCCTGTCTATAAAGTGACATATTTGAGAAATGGACTAACGTTAAAAGTTATACATATTTTAAGTTTTGAAAACATAGTTGGCGAAAGGGTACTAAAGCAACAGTGGTAGAAGGGGTTCCTCCGACATTGGAGAAAGGGGTTCCTCCAACATTGGAGAAAGAGGGTTCCTTCAACATTGGAGAAAGGGGGTTCCACCAACATTGGAGAAGGGGGTTCCACCAAAATTGGAGGAAGGAGTTCCCTCGATGTTTGCTCAAAAGTTGGACAGACACCTCTAAACCTGAGTTTTTAGTTAAGTTTCATTTGATTTGATTGATTTGGGGTTTTTTATGTTCCAACCAATGATGGAATGAATTTCAACAAGTGCAGAGACAGTTCACAAGTTCAAAATTTGGAAAGAGGGTAAGAAAGAAACTAACACAGAGTTTTTATAGTGGTTCAGCCCGAATATGCCTACATTCACTTTTCATCTTATTATCCTCTCTTTTATTTGATTATAGGTACGAGATATATTTGAAAAGAGTAAAAAATTTAAATAGCCAAAGTGATGGATCTTCACTGGAGTTTTCTCTTTTTCTCCAAAAATCCATACCCATTGTTGTTGAGAAGCTCCTGTATTTATAAAGTGGAGTTGTGACATGTGGAGGAGAAGAAGTTATAGCTTCCTAATTTTGGTTCGGCATTTGGGCCAGGGACAATTGGATCGGTGTTGGGGTCAGGAAGCTTGCTAGGACCGATCGTCCTTCTTTGGCTTGGTTCGGTGATTATTCCTTGGAGTACCTTATTTGCCGAACCAAGCATTTGATACGGTAGGTTTATGTACCGGACCAAATGTTTGGTCTGGTGATGGGTGTGTCGTGTCTGACCAGATATCTGGTTCGGCACATTAGAAGATGTCGGACCAGTTTGGTCCGGCATATCTGAAGATGTCGGACCGAATATTTGGTTCGACATATTAGGAGATGGCGAACCAAATATTTGGTTCGGCATATTAAGAGATGTCGAACATATGTTTGGTTCGGTAATTATATTCCCTATATCCTTACTTGTCTTTGCTTCATTCTTTCTTCATTTGCCAGAAAATCAAGCCAACACTTGCCCCCCGAAGTATATTGTGTAACTGCGCAGCATGCTTTGTTATTGGCTCGGCGTTGAGCTTCCACCACCGAATGAAATTGGTGATTGTTCGTCTTCCCCGTTTTTTCCTTTAAATACACCTTCTTCTCTTCACTCTGTTACTTTTATTTTCTTAATCAAATTTCTTCAATTCAACTAGGTCGACTGCAACCAATTTGAGCTTGTTTTTTTCTTGTTCAAATTTTGCTATTCTTGCGCCATCATAGCTTGAGATAAGCTTCTCTTAACTCAATTACTGGTTATAAGGTTCTAGGGTTTTGATATCGAGGAAGGGTGGCTTCGGTCTCGAATCGGCGAGAAGATATCTCGTTCGAACGAGCGCGGAAGGATCATGATGTTTGGATCGTCTCTATCCTCCCAGTGGTAGTTGAGGCATTTGGCAATTCATGTTGGGAATGGATGTGTAAATAACCATCCATCCATCACTTGTTTGATCCATTGCTTGACCGGTTAACTGAGTTGCAATTGGCAAAGGCACTAGCGTCAGTTTTCTTATTTTCTGTCAAAACTAAGAAAAGAAGTTGTCTACGTAAGGCCGCAGGAGGGTATGCTTTAGTTCTATAATTGATGTGCTGCAATTTTGGTTCGGCATTCGGCATAGGATAATGTCGGGCCAGATTTGCCAAGAGCATTTTTTATAGGGATGCCGAGCCAAAAGTAGGTCTTCCTGAGATGGATATATTAGGGATATGGATTTCAATAAGGCTAGATGATAGGATATTCCTATACATGCTTTAACTTCTATTTATGTTTTGGGCCTTCGCTTGACTTTTATTTTCTTGCACAAGAATATGTCTTCTAGTCGCGAGCTCTGTTCCAAGTTTATGGCTTCACAGCCTACCGGGCCTGGTCCCTCTTTTTCTAATGCTCCAATCAATCCTCCCAGGCAACCCAGCTCTGTTTACTCTTTAGTCGAATGCTACACTCCTAATCAACCACTGGTTAGGCCTTTGGAGTGTTATCCCAACGTGATGACGATAGAGAAGCTGACTCTATAGCTACTTCATTTGGGTAGATCGCCGAGATATGATATTACCTGGTCCAGATGATAGAGCATGCTTTCCTCCAGGCGGGTATATGGCATACAGTAAGTACCAATACATGTGCGGCGCGATCCCTCCGCTTACCAACTGGATTTCTAGCTTCATGATCTATTCAAAGGTCGCTCCCATGGAACTTTAGTCGAACTCTTATGCTATCCTGACATATTTATAACCTGATATTCATGAAGCGGTATTAGAGACCCCCACTCATAGAGAGATCAAATATCTATATAACGTGAGGAGTTATAGGAAGGGGAGTCCTTTTATCAGTTTAGAGTTTGCCCACAAATTTAAACTAGTCCTGGATTTATACTCTAAGTTTAGCATGTTCAAGAAGGAATATTTCTTTATACTTGATGATACTATGGTCCAACATGCTTTTACTTCTAGCTGTAAGTTATTGCATTATATTTTTCTAAACTTTCTATCGACCTGGCCTCTTATTACTTCATAATTTTTAGGTTGTGTGAAGACGGTGGAGGATGACGGTTTAAAAAATAGCCAAGGAAATATTGGCTATCTCGGAGGCCGAGCAGGAAGCCTCATTCCTACTCCATGATGTAGCCCTTCGATTCTATAACTTGATCGGCCCCAAACAGTCCATGTACAAAATTAGGCCAAGTTTTTCTGAGAAAGCAGCGGGACTCGGAGGAGACGGCGGTGATGGAGACAAAGGTAAGGTCCCAGATGAGGTGGGTGGCGCGCTAAAGCCCAGAAGAAACTGAGACATAAGAAGAGCATAGTTAGTCCTCCCCGTTCAGTGAAATATCCGCGTATTCGAGATGCTCCTTACCCTGGCAAGGAGGTTCTCTTTGGGAGTATATAGTGAAGAGGATGAATGATCGGAGAGCACTTCTGAAGCAATGGAAAGGGATGTTCATGTATCTCCAGACGTGGATATTATAAGCAGCGAGGGATTGAGCCTGGATCCTTTAAAGAATTCCAATGCCGTGCAAGAGTGGCCCGAGCAGTTGGGACAATCTGAGCTGATCCCAAGGCCGTCTTCGGCTGCCGATCTTTCCCAGGAGAATGTGGCTTCGGGCGATCTAAGTGGAATACTGCCTCTTCCCCCATAAGGCGGAGCAAGAATCGACAAGGAGTATGGTTTCTCCTGGAACTTTTGATTACTGTATGGAGTTTGAGATACTTCTTGAAAACGTTTTGTTTTTCGACAAGTCCCGGCCTCCTCCTTCTCCTCAATCCAATGAAGTCCAGTCGATGTGTGTTCTTCTTCCTTCGAGGGAAGTCCCATCCCTAGGTATTTATTATTCGAGTGAGACCCCGCCCCAGCCATATGATCCATTTTACCCTAAGAGTTTGTAGTAGCATGTTGTGTCTTAGTATTTTGAGCGTTCCCTATTTTTTATGCTTTCTCGCTTTCTTGGATCTAACGTTGTTTCCCGTATTGCAGGGAAAAGGGGAAACCCAAAGAGAAATGATGTCTCCAGGTGGCATGAGCAGTTCAAATGGATGGAAATGACTTCCATTTCTTCCTAGGTGACTTTTCATGTGGAAAAAATTGTGCAAGAGAACGTTGGGGAGACCCTATCATGCCTGGATAAAGGGGGGAGCCGTGATTCATCCCAGAAACATGCGAGGTGCCCGGGTAAGGAAGCCACCTCCCTTTGCTCCTAAACTTCCTCCCGCCATCTCCATCACTATATAATGGGTTCTAAAGTGCATAAAATGCGGGATGAGTTAGGAGAGGGAAATGTTATTCTTTTTTCTCGGATTATCAACAGCCGACGCGGAATCCTTTTAAGAGTCATCCTGATATAAATCCCAACTATGTAGCTTATCGCATGATGGATACTGACACTGAGTTCCTTACCTTGGTCCGGATCCTAGATGAGGAAAGACTCTTGATTTTGCTAACCTGACAACGAGGAGTGTCATGATTACAGATGAGACCGGAAACATAGTTGATTATCAGTCCTGTTTGGCCAATGCTAGTGAAGAAGTTGGGAGTGTCAATGTACGGCTGCGTTTAGAGATGGACGAACTTCACAAGGCGCTTAGGGAGAAAGAGGCTAAGTCAGAGGAAGTCAAAGCATCTCATGCCTCAAAGATAATGAAGGCCAAGGAAGAGGCAAGGAAAGAGGCTGCTGACTATGTAAGATCCGATTGACATGGCTATCGGTTCAGTGGATGAGGCTCGATAGAAGGATCTGGGCCGAATCCGCACCCTTAAGGGGAAAATGAAGAAATCGGAAGAGGCCTTAGCCGAGCAGAAGGAGTCTCGGGGCAAGTGGCAAAAGGAGAAAGACACATATCAAGCTGAGATCGACAGGTCAAAGATGGAGCATGCTCAGTTGAGGAGAGATAAGGAGCATTACATGAATAAGGTAGTGGCCCTCTTGACCGAAGTCGATAAATCCAGTAAATTTTGCGACATGGTCAACCATATGTTGAAGGATACTTATTTCATGTTCTAGAAACATAGGAACTTTCAGCGAACGGATGACTACCCTCAGGTGATGGCCGAGATCCATGCTCAGCTTACCAAGGAGACGAAGGCTATAGCTGTGTAGGAAGAAGGGCCTGTGTACGACGTTGGAATGGTGAACTGCCAGTTTACAGTGGAGGTGACCAAAGCTATTAGCAAGGGTATGAGTTGCTGGCTGAGGATGAGGATGACGAGGACAGATTGGGTCTCGAGGGGCTTGGTGATCCAAGTCACGTTGCCGTCGGTATCAGGCTTTTTACTTTAGCTCTGCCATTGCCTATTCTGGATTACAAAACTTACAATTATTTTTACTTGCCTCATGCAGGGATGTCTTCGGGGCAAGTTGGTCCTTCTCAAAAGGAAGGCAAGTCACTCGGGCAATTAAAGCTATCGAAGAACATGGCTGGAGGGAGCGGGCCAAGCGGCAAAGACGTCCCTTCTTTTTGGCTAAGGAGATTTCCCTTTCCTGCATGCATTTTTGGAGGATCTATGGACGTTCTGCATATGTATATAAATATAAGTCATAAGCTTTGTATGAGAAAATTTTAATATTGTACTGTTTAAATTCTATTTTTTATATTTATCTGGGATGACTTTTGTGATGCGTGCTTTTTATAGTCTGTTATGTCTATTTGTGAACTGTTTATGACTTAGTTAATCGTTGTAATGATTAGGGACACAGAGAACCATAAAAGCATTGTCATATTCAAGGCCGATCATGAACAATAACTACTTGGGCTAGTGCCCTTGTCGTAAGTATTATTTGATTTATCGATGTTGGCGTGTGTAATGCCGATCGTTAAGTGTGAACTACCCCTGGCTGCTACCATGCCTTAATCGTGGGGTTTATAATCGGTTTGCAATTGCCAGCAAGCCGAACGCCAATGACGAACTGCCTAGGCTACAATTTGTGCCTCATTCGTGGCTTATGATCGATTCATTGTTGCCAGCTTGGAGGTGCCGATCGTCGGTAGTGAATTTCCAAGGCTTGTTTCACGCCCTTTATCATGGCTATCTTACTTTCACTGCTGTCGACGAGAGTCTGCGATTGGTTGCAGTTGGAACGGTCATCAGATAAAATAATTAAACGAAAGAACATTTTAAATAAAATAAGTAATACAAGACACCATATTTTCATAGTGGTTCGGCCAAAATATTCCTATGTCCGCTGTCTTTCTTTTATTGCCTTAGTACATGTTACTTTACAACTCAAGAGAAGTAGCTGCAGAGGTATTGGAGATTCCATGCTTCCCCAAATACCTCACTATCTACTGTTGAAAATATGTAAGCTCCGTTATTAAGGTCTTTATAAACAACAAATGGTCCTTCCCAAATTTGATCTAACGCCCCAGGTCGTGGGAAGACTCGTTTGAGACTCAAGGCTTCACTTGGAATTGTATTGTCTCGCGACCTTCTGTCTATGAGCGGTTGCTTTGAGGGCGACATCATTTGTCTTCTCCTGGATCAGGTCGAGTGATATGTCTAACAACTCCTCGTTTTCTTCTGGATTATAGTGTATACTTCAGTGTGAGGGGGCAATTTTTTCGACAGGGAGCATGTCTTCGGCTCCATATGCCAATGCAAATGGAGTGTGCCCTGTCATAGTTTTATAAGAAGTTCGATAGGTCCACAAAGCCGTAGGCAATTCGTCGACCCATGCCCCCTTGAATTTTTCCAGTTTCTTCTTGATCAGTGTTTTCAACACCTTGTACACTGCTTTGACTTGTCCGTTTGCTTGTGGATATACCATAGCTGAAAAGATTCGGGTAATCCCATGTTCGTGGCACCAATTGGTGAATTCTTCGCAGTCGAAATGGAGTCCATTGTTCGATATGATTTTTTGTTGCTCCATACCTACACAGGATGTTACGTATTAGAAAATTTATCACTTTGGTAGATGAGATCTTGTTTAAAGGCTCCGCTTCCACCCTTTTGGTGAAGTAATCCACTGCCACTATAGCGCATTTGCTTCTCCTTGATCCATGAGGAGTTCCCTGATTAGGTCGATTTCCCAGATGGCAAAGGGCCAAGGACTAACCATTTGGTTTAGACCAGTAGGCAGTAGTCTTGGAATTTTGGCAGATCTCTGGCACTTGTCGCATTTTCTAGAAAACTTGATTGCATCTTTTTTAGTGTAGGCCGAAAGTACCCATAGCGCAGAATCTTTCTGGCTAGATTTTGACCGCCGGTATGGTCGCCGCAACTTCCTTGGTGTATGTTGTTGATAACATCTTTCACTTCGTTCCCTACGACACACCTCGATAGGGGATGTGAAAACCCATGACAGTACAGGACGCCCTCTTAGTTGTGTAGCGGGATGCCTTCCTTAGGATTTTTCTAATCTCGCTGTGATTTGCTAGTAGGATTCCTTCTCATAAGTACTTGATGATGAGGTCATCCATTTCTTTTCGCTACTATTGATAGACGTGATCTGAAGACACTCGAAGATTGGCGTGGCTTGCATCATGATGGGGGTTGCCCCAGCATCGGCTCATTTCTTATGCTAGCTTCTTTGGCGAGGGCATCCTCTTCGCGATTCTCCTCCCTAGGATATGTTTGATTACATAGTAGTCTAGCTCATTCAGGAGGGATTTAGTCTTGTTGAGGTAAGAGGTAAGTCTACGCCCACGAGTCCGGAATTCTCCAAGGATTTTGTTTACGATTAGCTGTGAGTCACTGTGTATGCATATAGATTTGATCCCTATTTCCCTAGTGATTAAGCCAGCCATTACTACTTCGTATTCAGCGTCATTATTGGTTGTGGTGATTTCTAGCCTCAGCACGTAACTTAACTTTCTTCCTTAGGACGTGATGATTACTATTCCTGCCCCTGAGCCGAGCTCGTTTGATGCTCCAACCACAAACATATGCCACTCGATTGTTTCCTCTATTCTGATAGTCGTATCTTTATCCTGAATGGAGAATTTAGCTACGAAATCAGTCAGGGCCTGCCCTTTGATTGCGATGTGTGGATGGTAGGTGATATCATACTAGCTTAGCTCGATGCACCATTTTAGCAAGCGCCGTAATGTTTCGGGTTTATGTAGGACCTGGCGTAGTGGTTGATTGTTAGGACCCTTATGGAGTGAGATTGGAAGTAATGCTGCAATTTCCTGCATGTTATGAGCAAACAGTAGGCCAATTTTTCGATCTTCAGATATCCAGCCTCTGCCCATATAAACCTCTTGTTGATGAAATATTCTGGTTTTTGGACATGGTCATCTTTTAATACCAAGATAACGCTCAATGCATAAGGGGACACAGCTAAGTACAAGTAGAGGCTTTCTCCATCTACCGGGGTGAAGAGTACCGGTGGTTTTTGCGTATGATCCAATAGGCTTTGGTAGGCCGAGTGGCATTCACCGGTCCATTCAAACTTTCCCTTGTCCTTTTTTAGAGCTTCGAAGAATGGGATGAACTTGTATGTTGCCTTAGATATAAATCTGCTTAGAGCAGCTACCTTCCCATTTAGACTCTGCATTTTCCTTCATGTGGTTGGTAATTTGATGTCCTTCAAGGCTTGGACGTTTTCGAGATTAGCTTCAATCCCTTTTATGTGCATAATAAAACTCAAGACTTTTCTCGAGGATACTCCAAAGGAGCATTTCAATGGATTCAGCTTCATTTGGTATTTGCGTAATATCTGAAACATTTTGTTTAGGTGGTGTAAATGATCTGTTTCTTTTCTTGATTTGACAAGCATGTCATTGACATACTTCCATGGAATGACCAATATGCTTTTCAAACATCTTATTCACCAAGCATTGATAGGTTACACTAGCATTCTTAAGTCCGAAGGGCGTGATCTTGTAGTGATATAGGCCCAAATCTGTGATAAAGCTAGTATGTTCTTGGTCTGATATATGCATAGAAATATGGTTGTATCCCGAATAGGCTCCATAAATGTTAACAGTTCATGCCCTGTGCTTCCACCAGTCGATCGATTCGAGGTAGGGGAAAGCAGTCCTTGAGGCAAGCGTCATTGAGATTGGAGAAGTCGATGGAGGTTCGCCATTTCCCATTGGATTTTTTCACTAGAACCGGGTTGGAGATCCATTTAGGGTAGATAGCCTCGCGAATAAAACTGTTGGCGAGTAGATTTTTCACTTCCTCGTTAAGTGCAGTTGAGCATTCCATCCTTATGCTCCTGTTTTTCTGCTTGACTGGGATTTTGGTTGGGGCTATGTTTAGGTAGTGACAAGCTATCTCAGGGGAAATTCCCACCATGTCTTCGTGGGTCCACGTGAACAAATCCAAATTTCTGCGTAAGAACCCTATCAATTTAATTTTAAGATTTTTCTCTAGCTACGACCCTATCTTGAAGAGCCTTATGCCACTGTGATCATCTGTTGAAACACTCCATGGGCTCGGCGCTGGCCTCGTCCTCTTTATCCCTTGTATCTAGTTCATTAAACGGGTCGCTAGTGCGCTCGAGAGAAGCGGCCTTCTTTTACTGTTATGCTTCCACGGTATTGGTGTAGAGGGCGACCTCTACGTTTTTACCCTTTTCCTTCCTTTTGTTCTGGTGGAGTTCTATCATATAACAATCATGGGCTGCATCTTGGTCGCCTTCTGCTTCTCCTATTCCCCCATCAATAGGGAACTTCATTTTCAAGCACCAAGGGAAAAGACTATCTGGAAATCTGATACTGCAGTCTACCCAGAAATGCGTTATAAGCAGAACGTCCTTCTACCAGCATAAACGTTTTCTTTCGGATAACGGATCGAGGGTGACTTCCTAGTTCAACAAACAAGTCCAAGTGCCCCAATGGAATTGTGGCTTCTCCAGTGAATCCATGGAAGGGCTTATTGCATGGCAATACATCTTTCATTGATAAATTCATTTTATTGAAGACATGTTTAAACAATATATTCACCGAGCTTATCGTATAACCAAAATGCGGAACACCTCTACTGGGCCGATCTAGGCGGAAATGACCATGGGATCAGTATATAGGTACTGCTTTCCAATGAAATCTTCATCACTAAAGGTTATATTTGTCCTTTCACTTCATTTGGCGAGGTGCCCTTCTGTAATGGAATGAACATGCCCTTCTCCATCCTTTAAAATTTTTCCATACCTCTCCATCTCGGCCCAACTTCTACCGGCTGAATACGGGCCCTCTTAGATAGTATAGACAATTATTTTCACTTGATTGGAGTGGCTTTCACTTGCTTCTTCGTTGTTATTTTCGTGTCAGAGCGGCCCTGGTACTTCGTGGGTCGGAGTGGGAGAGTTATGCTTTTGTTGTACGTACCTTTCTAGTTTCTTTTTTCGAATGTATTCTTCAATAAGATCCTACAAACGCTGACATTCTTCTGTGTCATGTTCATGAGACTCATGGAAGCGGTAGTACTTTCCCGTCCTAACTGCAGCTTTTGATTCGTTCTTATGTGGAAGGTGTACTTCAATTCGCGTAGAGTGGCCAAGTAAATTTTTTCCATAGTTTCATTCAGAGGAGTGTACGAGTCAAACCTCAGTCCCGATCTGTATCGTCATTTATTGTTTTTTCAGTTCCGGGGTTGCCCTGACGATTACTTTTATCGTCATTGTTTGGCTTGCTCCCTTCTCCTGAAGGTGGGATTCTCGTGTTTCCATGGGAGCTGAAACCTCCTGTGGGTTGCTCGCTATGCCGGAGAGCCGCAACTTGTTCCAATCTCATATAGTTTGCTGCTTCATAGTAGAATTCCTGAAGAGTTAAAGGCTTCTCCTTTGTTAGTCTTCTTGCAAGTTTCGAGTCTAGGTGGATGCCTCTGCATAGTGCCATCAATGTAAGTCTTTCATCTTCGTTTTGCACTACTGCTGTAGCTTCGTTAAAACGGGTAAGGTATTCCGGCAGAGGTTCCCCTGATTTCTGTTTTACATTGGACAAGGAATACGCATCCCTAGGCTGCTCCATATGAATTCGAAATTGTCTTATGAACTTTTTCTTCTACATTTCCCAAGAACTTATGGATCTGTGAGGTAGACGACAGAACCATGTAGTTGCTAAATCAGACAAAAATAGCAGAAAACATTTATATAGTACACCTTCAGTTGCTCCATTCATGAGCATGTGTTGAGAGTATTGTTGTAAGTGGATGATTGGGTCAGAGGTGCCCTAATATGGATCCATGGTGAGCATCTTCCATTCTTGAGACGTGGTTGTTGCCTCTATGTCCCTATGGATACTCTGGAACTTATCCCCCTTTTGTGTTGTTTACGCCTAAGGTACTCCTTGAAGAGACGCGTCATTCTTTCTTTGAACTTAGGAGCAGACCTGGGAGAAGCGGGGCCCTCTCTTTGATAGTGTGGTGTCTAGTGCCTTGATTGACGCCAGACTGACGATGATTGGTTCGAAGCATGATAGGATCAACCATAGATGGTCCATGTCTAGGGCCCCCTTGACTGGGCCCAACTCTTGGTGACCTCTCCGGATCAGCTTCGGGTTGAGTCCTAGCTCGGCTTTGAGCCGCTGGAACTTCCTAATTGAAATCATCATTGGCAGGAGATCTATTCCTTCTACATGACTCTCTAGACTGGGATTCACCTGGGATCCAGTATTGTGAGTGGATTCCTCCGTGCCCCTCAAGCGTGTCATGAGCTAGTCCACCAAAGCTTCTTGTTGTGTAGTAACACGGTCAGTCATCTCATTCACAACCCTTTCTAAGTCTTCTCGGGTGACAACTAAGCCTAGAGGTTAGGAGCGAGTAGTTGGGTTTTCTTGATCTTCTTGGATGGGATTAAGCGTATTTGCAGTAGCTGCATTCTTTCCCTTGTCAGCATTTCGCTTAGAGGGAGCCATGTTCAAATGATTCGCTAAGGTTGGAAGAATAATGAATATGAGAGTTGGCTTTCTGTGCCTGCCCTTTCTCAGTGAAAGCACGAAAATGTTTGCTCAAAACTTGGACAAACACATCTAAACTTGATTTTTTAGTTAAGTTTCATTTGATTTGGTTGATTTGGGGTTTTTTATGTTCTAACATGTGATGGAATGAATTTCAACAAGTGCAGAGACAGTTCACAAATTCAAAATTTGGAAAGCGGATAAGAAAAGTAAGTAACATAGAGTTTTTATAGCGGTTCATCCCGAATGTGCCTACATCCACTTTCCATCTTATTATCCTCTCTTTTATTTGATTACAAGTACAAGATATATTTGGAAAGAGTAAAAACATTAAGTAGCCAAAGTGATGGATTTTCGGTAGAGTTTTCTCTCTTTTTCTTCAAAAATATATCCTCATAGTTGTTGAGAAGCTCCCGTATTTATAGAGTGGAGTTGTGAAGTGTAGAGGAGAAGTTATAGCTTCCTGATTTTGGTTCGGCATTCGGGCAAGGGACAGTTGGATCGATGTTAAGGTCAGGAAGCTTGCCAGGACTGGTTGTCCTTCTTTGGCTTGGTTTGGTGATTCTTCCTTGGAGCACATTATTTGCTAGACCAAGCATTTGATCTGGCATGTTTATGTACCGAACCAAATGTTTGGTCCGACGAAGGATGTGTCATGCTGGACCAGATATCTGGTCCGGCATATTAGAAGATGCCGGACCAAATATTTTGTCCTGCATATCTGAGGATGTCGGACCAAATTTTTAGTTCGGCATATTAGGAGAGGCCAGACCAAATATTTGGTCCGGCATATTTGAGGATGTCGGACCAAATTTTTGGTTCGGCATATTAGGAGATGTTGGACATATGTTTAGTTTGGTAATATATCCCATATACCCCTGCTTGTCTTTGCTTCATTCTTTCTTTGTTTGCTAGAAAACCGAGTCAACTTCCAACATTGGAGGGGGTTCCTTCGAGATAGGAGAAAGGTGTTCTGTGGCAGATTGGTAATTAATGTAAAAACTGCTATTTTGCTAAATAAAGTATATTCTTTTCATCAACTCTTATTGTTTGTCAAATTCCTATTGCTTAGAGGTATATTTTATCAATTTATTTACAGAAAAACTACTATAATCATATTTCATGATTCCCAAAATTATTTTCAAACCATTTAATTATATTAAATTTTAATATAATTATTAAGCCTTTCTAGCTTAGAAAATACATAATAAATCGAAAATTCTTGGAATAAATCCTAAAGTTCACCAAAAATATGAAATTATATTTTGTTTACTATATTAAAATTTCGGATCAAAATTAATTATTTTATTAGTTTTAATAATTAAAATAGAATAAATGCCCTTTTTACCTTACGAAATTCATAAAATATTTCTGTTAATCTCGAAAATTAAGATAGTGAAAATCCATCTCCAAAATTATATAATACACAACATATTCAAAAATCAAGTCATTTGGGTTGAAACATATCATAATAATTTCATAAAGATTCCAATAAATTACCATTCATGTAAACGATGGTAAAGTGAACCATATCATCGTCAAACAATGTGGAATACATCAAAATTCCAAAATTTAACATTTAGAATGAGATGGATACTATTATTCACCTTGTTTTGAGAAAAAGAATTGACATTTGAGTTGTTGATTTGATTCCCCATAGCTTTAACTTGATTTTCTACCTTTTCTTCCTTTAAAAGCTTTAGCAGTGGCCTCTACTTTGTTTGTGTTTCGTGTGGATACACATATGAATGAGGATATGAGGGTGGAAGGGTTTATACTTAGGAAACAAAGATTATTATTATTTTTCCCTTTCATAAATCCCCCTAATTATATTTAAGTCAAAACAATCTCATATGTTGATTAGTTAATGCCTAATCCAATTAATTATCAAGTCTCATCTCATTCTAATGCCATATATGATTCATCTTAATTAATCTAATTAAATTTCTTGAATAATGTCAAAAAGAAAAATTAAGGTTGTTATAGGCTCCGCCCTTAAAGAATTTTGTCCTCGAAATTCAATAAGGACTACAAACAAGCATATCAATCATGCCAACAAAGCTAGTATATACCACCAGCGAAAAGTCTATATAAAACAAATATAGGACATACCCTCATAACAACCTAAGATAAGTATCCCTAATCCTGTCATATGTTTTCCAAGTACAGTCCTTCTCGTTGTCGCTCCACTAAAGTTTTACCAACTTGACAATCTTATTTCTCAACCTCTTCTCGTCTCTCACTACAATCTAAACTGGTTGCATAACAAAAATCAGATCCTTCTACTATTAAGTCTTCTAATGCAGTCATAGGAATAGTAGTCTCTTGATCATGTATATATTTATGAAGATGAGACACATGAAACACATTTTGGACACATGAAACACATTTTGGACACATGCCAAACTGCTCGATAACTCTACTCTATATGCAAGTTTTTTGATCCTCTTTATGACTTGAAACTATCCAACATATCTCAGTGCCAGTTTCCTTTTTCTAAATCGTACCACACCCTTTGTCGGTGAACTTTAATGAAAACTCTATCTCCAACTGAGAACTCTAGATCCTTACACCTCTTATCGACGTAACTCTTTTTTCTAAACTGAGCTTCCTTAATCCTACCTCGAATCAACTCCATCTTCTCTGTTGCTTCTCTCACCATATCTGGACTAAGGACCAATTTGTCTTCGGTCTCTAGCCAACACGTTTGTGATTTGCACGACCTTTCATATAAAACTTTGAAAGATGATATCCCTATACTAGCATGGTAGCTATTATTATAGGTAAACTCAACCAAGTGCAAGTGGTCTTCCCACAACCTACCAAAATCTAATACACAAGAACTTAATAGATCCTCGAGTACATTGTTGACTCTCTCCCTCTCTCTACCTATCCGTCTATAGGTGATAAGTGGTACTCATCTTATGCTCGATTGCCAACATTCCTTGTAGACTCATCTAGAGTTCACTAGTAAACAAGGCACCACTGTCACTGACTATGCTACTAGGAATCCCATGTAGCTCATATATGTGGATCGTAAACAATTTAGCCAGGACATGTGTCGTCCGGGTTGATTTGACTAGAATGAAATGGGCACTTTTGGTTAGCATGTCCACTATGACTCATATACTTTCATTTTCTGGTTGACCTTGGCAATTCATCTATAAAATCCATGGATATCGAATCCCATTTCTAAACTGGTATCTCCAAAGGTTGAAGCAACCCACTCAGCTTTTATGTTCGTCCTTAACTTATTGACAGTTCACATGTTTCTTTACCCACAAGCCAACATCCCTCTTCATACCATCCCAGTAGAAACTCCTTTTCATATCCTGATAAATCTTGCTTTCCCAGGATGAATCATAAATTTTGATCGATGACATTCTCTAAGGACCTCCTTCCTTAGGTTTCCTACATTCAGGACACACAATTGTCCCTTCTTTCTCAATTACCCTCTCTGGTCAAGAATAAAATCCTTCAGATCATCAACCTTGATTGCGGCCTCTAGCCTTATAATCTTCTCAACTAACACTAGGTCATCTGTCTGTTTAGATGCAATCCTTTCAATCAATCTCAGTCAAACTTCCAAGCAGGACAACCTGGCAGTACTGTGACTAGAACTAGCAGTAGATCTTAACTGCACAATACACGCAGTCAATGCCTCAAGATCCTTCCATTCGGCCAACATGGCTAACACCACATTCTGATGTTTCCTGCTAAGTGCATCAGCAACCTTGTTACCTTTCCCCAACATGTACTCTATCCAAAATCATAAGGTGCTAAAAACTCCAGCCACCTCTGCTGTCAAATATTTAACTCCTTCTAAGAGAATAGGTATCTTAAGGACTTATGATGGTATATAACTCGAATCTCTCTCCCAAGAGATAGTATCTCCATATTTTCAACGCGAAGATTACCGCAACCAAATCTAAATCATTAGTAAGATATCTCATTTCATGGGCCTAAGCTGTCGAGAAGCATAGGCAATGACCTTACCCTTTTGCATCAACATAGCTCATAATCCCGTTCCACATGAATAATCTTTGATTCTCGTCTAGAACTACTAACACAGATGCATTGTTTGGAAGAAGATGGTTTGGAAGAAGATGGTTCCAAGGAAAAAACTTTTCCATTGTTTGATCTAATCGGTTCTGGACATTGATTCTTGTAATGCTCGAACTGGTCACAGTTAAAGCACATCACTCCCTTCTTATTTGCAACCTTCTTCGTTTTTCCAGTTTCAGATTCATGAGAAAAATGTCCTTTCTTGTCGCACTTGTAGCAAACTACATCGGCCTTCCCTTTCTTAGTCGCTCCCCCTTTCTGAGCTCCTTTTCTTTTAAAGAACTTTCTCCTCTTTCCCTGGGGATCTAGAAACTCAATCGACTTCCCCTTACTAAATATAAAGAACATCTCTTCATTCCTGATAGCCATCACCACTATGACATTGCTTGGGTCATGGAGGTATTGCATGGTTTCCCTGGAAATATCTCGCTTCAGTCCTTGAATAAACTTTTCATTTCTCTTGACCACCTTGTCAATCGTGGAATATCCGTATCTGGACAGGTCATCAAATTTTATGGCATATTCGATTACCGACATCTCCCCCTGCTCTATATCCATAAATTTCATCATCAATGCCGACTTTGCCACTTCGAATAGAAACATCTCTTTGAATCTCCTTTAAAACTCGGCCCAAGTTAATTCTTCTTTAGGTACTCCAATAGTAATACCATTCCACCAGTATAATGCAACACCCTCTAACTGTTTGGAAGCAAGACTTCTCTTCAATTCATCATCTAACCCCAATTCAACAAAAATTCTTTCACAGTGAAATAACCAATTTTCTATTTCAACAGCATCCTCCGTTCCCAAAAACAGCTTCCATCAAGACTGGTGTAATCCCTGCTCGGCTTGGCATAGTTAGTACCAACTGGGGCCATAGGATTTGCTCCCCTAGCATTCACAGCATTTCCTCCTGCTGCTCCTACAGTTGTTCTAGCTTGCATTGGATTGATGAAGAAATGATACATCATCCTCATATCTATGGGGGGGTTCTAACACCTATGTTGGCATTTGTGTTTGGATTAGAATTTGCATGTTGACTCGGATTCCTCCTGGTATTGGGTCGATCATTTCCACTTGTTGTGGTGCTTCCTCTACCTGCACTTCCTCTACCGTTTCCTACCTCCATATCTTCCTTTCTTGTATACCTACATACGAGCCTTAGTACGATATAGAAGAACGGTATAGGAGAAAAGGGGATAACAAACCTATATATATATATATATACAAGTACGTTACCATAGTGTTAACCTAAAACCCGGTCTCATTTTTGATTCATTGGGTAATGTTTTGAAAATATTTTAGGTTTAAATTTCGTTTAAATTTACATAAACCAATGCTTTGACAACTTGTAACATCAACTATTTGTAGGCCCAAAATTAACTGCTACGAATGTTGCAGTCATTCTTAGTTATTAATTTTCGGTGACCAAATTTGGTAATATCAAATGCGTTGATATACAAGAAACAGATGAATATGAAAATTTTAAACTTAGTTTTAATAAATTTCTCATTTCATTACAAATAACAATTTAGATTCATTACAAAATCCCTTACGTAAGCCACGTTCAAAGAAATTACATATTACTATAAAATGCGCCAAGAGCGACGTATGAAGATGCCTCCTTGTTTGATCAGAGTCTAAATATTGGCAATTAAATAAATTTAAGCAACTGTGTTAATTTAAGAAAATATGCTAATTACCTACCTATGGAATATACTTAGGCATGTCAATGAATACCCGAAATATACGAAATCTGGCCGCATCTTTATCCGAAAACATGAAAAATATTCGATATCCGAAAGGTGGATGCGGATATCTGATATTCGAAACACATTTTGGACACGGATACGGATATGGCTGTATCTGTATCCGATAAATATCCGTCCGGTTTGAAATTAAATATTTATATATTAATATGTTATTTTATATCCATAAATTTAATACCAGTACACTACTTTATTGTATAGATTTTGTGTGATTGGATTACCTATTGTTAATTTGATGTAATTTATGTATTACAAGGTTTTTTCATCATTTTTTTAGTCAAAAAAATGAAATATGCATTATATTGATTAATTTTCGGATATTTTCGGATACATTTTGAGGTTGGGATACGGATATTTTTGGATATCCAAAAATATCCGTATTCGCTAAGCCGGATACGGATATTTTCGGATATCCGAAAATATTAGGCGATACGGATACGGATAATATTCAACGGGTATTCGCGGATATCGGATATGGATAATATTCAATGGGTATTCGCGGATATCGGATACGGATTTTCATTTTCGAATACGGATACGGGTACAGCACTATCTGTATCCGGCTGCATCCGTTTACAGGCATAAATATGCTAAGCTAAATACTGTACATTTAAGCAACTGCGCCAATATAAATGGAAACTTATCAGAAAAGAGCTCTAGATGGATAGCTCCGATCTTCTCCTTAGGCTCTTAAGTACTCTTGACTGGATCGTCTCCCACTAGACTCTAACAAATATATTTACTTTATTGTAGAGTTGCTTTGTCCTATGCTCAATAATATGAGTAAATGCATGGCGAATTAGTGAATTTCTTTCTATTTCCATTTCTTCTAACTAACTCGGCTCGACTATAGTAGCTGAATCATGTAAACACGTCCGCAAGTGTGACACTTGAAAGATATTGTGAACTCTTACTAGTCTTTTAGGAAGCTCTAATCTGTAAGCTAACTTCCCTACTCTATCCAAGATCAGAAAAGGCCCTACACATCTTGGTGCTAATTTTTCTGAACTACCGAACCCCATATGTTGTCTAAGTGGCGAGATCTTCACAAAGACCATGTCGTCCACTATTAACTCTAACTCCATGCATCCCCTATAAGCATATGATTTCTTCCTATCCTACGCAATCATCATCCGTCTACAGGTCAAATTCCTTTTTTCCAAAATCCCTTTTATTATGTTAACAAACAAAAAGATGGAAGAACCTTTTGGTAAGGAGTCAAAATTAAAAGATCAGATTCACTACTCCACTTTCCAAGTACCCTCGACTTTATCATTCTTTCAGCCTCAAATTATCGACTTTACTACTGGCGTGTAAATTCAATCCAAATCACTACAAATGTACATGCATGGGCGAACCCCTGCAATCCTTACTACCACTCAGATAAAACGATGTCGACATACACCATATTTGATAAATTAAGCATAAGTATACCCTAATGAAAACGTAGCATTATGAAACTCTCAATGCACATGCACAATGCCTTGAATCATCCCAACAGTATACTAGTTACTTCATCTTCTAGACATTAAGTTAATACAATACAAAAGTGGATGGTGTCTCTCATAGTATATAATAATTTGAATCTTTTGCTAATCCTTAATTTCATATTTGATATCAAAATTTAGTGATCTCTTAAACTAGTGAGAATAGCATAACTTCTATTCTAATTTTGATTCTGCGGTTTGTAGAATTATGGACCTTAAGTCTAATTAAACACTAGAGGGGGTGAATAATGTTTTCTAACTTTTCTAAATCTTTTTAAATTTCTTTCAAGTTTAATATTGAATCAGAAATTAACATCATAGAATTATACTATTAAACAGTCACAAATGCAATCATAGATAAATATAAAAGCAGTAAAGCAAAGTAAAGAGTTAGAGAGATGACACTAGAGATTTTATACCGATTCGGATTTCTCCTACATCCAGTCCTGTATAACTACTTGTACACATTTCTATTCAATTGTCGACCGTTAAATGAGCAGAGACAAACCCAATTATAATCTCGATTCCGAGGGTACGAGATACGCCCTCTTGAAATTTCGGGCTCAACGCACTTGATTTGGATGGGATAAAGCGTACCCAGTTAGATTTTCAGGCTAACAAGCACACCCACTTGATTTGAATGGGCAGCAAGCACACCCATGCAATTATAAATAGTGTGATGGCTTTCCCAAAGACAATTTCTTGATCTTTGGATACAATGTATAATATAGCCTCTTGGAGATCACTTTAATCTTCGACTTGAGAGAGCTAATTCCAAAATGGTAAGAAAGTAGTAGTGAATCACTACAGTAAATCTTAAATAGATTATATATGATTTTGAAGAAAATAGAGTATAATTTTAATGGAATTTTCCAACAAGTAAGAGGAGGGAAGAAAATAAGTGAATAACTATCAAAAAGTACGTTTGAACTCCCCTATATATGGTGAATAAACAAATGTATCTATTCGTAAAGAGTTGTGATAAATAGACACTTCTTTTTAAAATTGGAAAAACCATTTGATAGTATGTATGTCGGCATATACATATAATTTTTGAAAACTAGTTTCATTTAAAATGTTTCGAAAATCCTGTACTTAGTAAAATAATTTGGTACTTTGTAAAATAGTTTGAACATAGTTCATAAACATTTTGAACTTTTAAAATACTTTTATAAAATATTTTGAAATCTGATTTGAAAATTTATTTTGTTTTTAAAATATAAAAGATAGAAAAATAAGAGATAGAGATCAAAAATTGCTACTACGGACTTAAAAATATATTATAAGTTTATTCACTATATTATAATCATGAGATCTTCATATCTTAGTATTTGTACTCATGAGTCTTTATATCTTTTTCTTGACTCTTTGCAATGTACTATCTTTGATTCAACATTTGTGTAATATCATGTACTATATAATTTAGAAAAACATTAGTATTTATATTTTATATGAACGTATATTGTTATTATCAAGGTTGTTCTCATTAAAATCAATAACCGAGGTGTTAACTGATTCAAATTAAGCTATATCATTTCACTTATGATACTGCTTCTCTGATCCTGCAGCAATTGTGATACCAAGGTACCACATTTCTAGTATATAAGAAATTTATCCTAAGTTATTTAATATACAAGCAAATAAACATTCAAGCATTCAAGTAAGTTAATCCAACTCTACTTACCTATTCAGACCTAGGAACTAAAACCCTAAGTGTGACGACCCGAAATTCCGAGCATTTAAAATCGGAATATTTAATTCATTTTTATTACTTAATAGAGTAATTTTAACTTAAATTACGAATATCACAATATATTTGGTAATTAAATTATTAAATTAAATAATTTGAAGTTGGGAAAATTATGGAATCTAGAATTTTAAGCATGTTAAAAATCATTTGAAGGCTTGAAAAAATTTATATTGATAACACTGAAAATAATAGAAGTTGTAAGATTGAAATTAACAGTGGTTTGTTCAGTTTTAAAAATATATCGTTTAAATTGAATTTAAAAATAGTCTTCCGAAACTCAGCCATGGAATTTGACGAAAACAGTTCCATTGGATCCGTAATATTGTATTATTATCGGATTTCAAATTTAGTAATGTTTGGAGTTGTTGTGTGAGCGTACGATATATAAACGCACTGAGATTTATATCAACAATGTAATATTTTAATTCGATTCAAAAAGTTATCTTCTCCGTACGATCGAATTAGGATTCGAACTTTTTCCCTTACGTTCGGAATAGGGATATAACACTAGGAATGCCTAGCGGTCACGCCTCGATAGGAAGTCAAATTTCGTGTTGCGTTTATCGACACGAGTTAAATTTAACTTATATATATGTTTTTATATCTAGTCACTATCAGCCGTTTCTTTCCATATCAGGCGTGATTCTGTCATCTTCTGTATCACTGTAGCGAGTAATCTTCAACACGCTTATCCTTTTAATATCTCAGCCGAGTCTTCTTCAAAATCTACGTGTACGGTTATAAGAAATAATTGGCCGAGTGAATTACCGTTCCCAAAATCTTTTAATTCCCCCAAATCTGTTCGTTCAGGCTAAAAAAAATGGCTGACTTTGAATCGCCGTCGCCCAAAATAGCCAGGGTTCGAAGTCGCAATGATTTGCGCGACTTGGAAGGGATATCGAGTGAATCAGAGCTCGAGTGAGTTTAGGGGATGCGACAGTGTTTAGGGAATAGTATTCTTCGAAGTGGCTCGAAACTAAGGTTCGAGATTTGGAAAGGTTGCGACAAGAACGGCGATGGGGGCCTCTCGTCTTCGCGCGTGTGAGTTGGGGGAGACGAAGGCAAGGGATGCTCGCACGCGAGCATGGAAGCGGCAGTCCGGTGGTGTGCGAGAATCGTGGGAGTCGAGATGTTCTTGTCGAGTTCTGAGGCAGTAAGGTATTGAAAATTTATTCATTTCAGTTTAATTTTGATAATATATATATATATATATACAGGTAAAAAAATATAAATTTGCAGTGAAATTTAAACAAATTTTGTTTTTATAAAATTAACGTAGATAGGTTAGAAAAAGATTTTTTTTAGAGTTTAATAAATATTTACAGTAAACTCGAATGTTTATTTTTATTTTTATTTTAGTACTGTTAATTTTAAAAATAAAGTAAAATAAAATAGTATTTTATTTTTGTCTCACACATATTTTCACCGACAAATTGAAGGCAGAGTCTTTTATTAATATGTGGTTGTTAATTACAAATAAGGTTGGGAAGAAATAGAATTTTAAATGTTTGAAGATTTTATAACTTATATGGTATATGCAGTTTGAAACAGGAAATAATAGTAAAATAGAATAAAATGAATAAACCTATATATTTTGATCTACTTATTTAATTTTAAAAATAAATTATATTATGGAGGTAGACTTATATAATAAAACTTATTGAATTATTTTAGTTATTAAAAATATATTTTATTTAAAGGGAAAATTTGTTTGAAACAAATTATTGGCTTAAAACCCAAAATTCCTAGTAAATTAAGTTAGTAGATGGAAATGTAATTGTTTAATTGATTCGAATATTAATAAAAATTATAAATGTTTATACAAGGTTATAAACTGGAAATTAAGTCAGACTTGAAGTGGTATACAAACATAAGCAAAGGTGAGTTAATCTCGATCAGTTAAATTTAAATTTAAATGATTAAATTTAATTAATTGATTGAATGGCTGAATTGATTAATGTGATATAGTATGATATTTTGGAATTGATGTATTATATTGTGCTAACGTTTGTGGATGCAGGGAAAACAAGTTGGAGGGATCCAACTGGATCCCTCAACATTTATTTAAATTATTTAATATTCTCTGTTCTGATTATTTGATATTCTATAATGAATTATGTGGAAGTATTGAATGCTATGGCTTGGTTGATATAATTGGGTATAATGAATTACCAAAATTATATATATATATATATAAATTGGATTTTTGAAGAAAATAAAAGAAGTGAATCTGTAAGTAAAGTAATTATAGGATAAATTTAAGAATGAATTGGAGAAGGAATAAATTGACTTTAAATTTCTAATAAGAAATTGTGAGTATAAAAAGGAAAATCTGAATAAACAGGAAGTTAATGAATTTTGAAATTCATTTTTATTATTTAAAAAAGAACAAAACATTTATTTAAAATTCAGGATTTAAATTATTGGAAAGAATAAAGAAGAAATTGAGAATAACCTGAAATTTGTATATTTCAGTTAAAAGGGTTTGAAATCAAACAGAAAATAATAATAATAAAGACCATAACTAATGGATTTTTGAAATGAACTGATAAGTAAAGAAATTTATTTTAAATGGAATAAATTGGAAATCAATTTGGGAAATTGATTTGAATGATTGAGATTTGTAATTCTCCATGGATAACCTAGTACGTTTTCAAAGTAAATTCTTAAATATAAGTTAAAAGATTTTAAAGTTGTTTTAAAAAGTATGTTTTTGTAAAATTTATTATTCTAATATTTAAAGCCTTAAGTAAGTATTTCCTTTTAATCTGTTATAAACAGTAATTATTTAAAGAATCACTTAGTATTATGTTTTTAAAAGTGAAAACCTAGTTTTATATTTTATAAAGTAACCCTATTTTCAAATATTCATATAGTATGTAGTTTTAACAAATTATTAAAGTAATTTTAACTTGAATGTTTTAAAGTATATTTTTAAAAGTAAAGTGTTTTAAATTAATTTAAAAAATCTAGTTTTGTGCTTGATGATGCCAGTGGAAATAGGAATACTTGGAATTTATTGTGAGAAAGGTAGATAGTTTTGAAAACTATTTTCAAAGGAATTTGAAAAGTGAAAATATATCTTGTGAAGATATTTTTGAGATAAATAAATAATTTGAGAGAAATCATTTATTGTTGGATGGATGTTTGTGAACATAAATTGATAGTTAAATAACCGACTATCAATATTGGTCAAATGCGTTGATCGTTTCGAAGAGACCGGGATCGAGATTTATTTCTCGAAAACCACTTCGATCCGGTTTGCACGTTTCGTGAAAACGATTTTGGATTAGAAGATGGAGTAGTGAAGTGCAAGGGCTAATCGCTAATAATCCTGAGGATATTTCCAAAATGGATGTAGTAGGAATAGTGCTTTCCGTTCCGTTCGAACCCGGGACGGACTTGTATGGATGAATGCTTGCGAAACATCGTCAGGTGGACGATGGGCATTCTAAGGGATTTATTCTAAAAAGGTAACGCTTAGCCTCAAGCCTCATCAAATGGGAATGGCTGAAAATCAGGGGATATGCAGCAAGGCTTCATGGGTAGCCCCCACTGGAGGGTGAGGTCATCCCTGTCTAGATGTCCCTTTTATTTCGGCTTAGTGGGCGGTTGCTGATCCCAACCGCGGGGTGATCTCACTCGGGACTGTCCAGTAAGGGATGGTTCCGGTCTTGTGTTGCAGGGGAGTTAGGGTGGCTCCTCGGTACGCTGATCTAGACCTGGTACTGTGACAGGTGGTACCCCAGTGCCTAGCCATTAGTTGGAATCCATTTTCCCTACGTGCCCGTACGGTTTTGATTGTGCCCAACTATTGCTGAAACGTGAGATGTAAGCATTTCAGCTAGATTCTATTTTACTTTCTATAGACACTATTGTAATATCAGAGGTCTTTAATAAAAATGTTTTAGCTATCGTAAGGTAAAAACCCGACATGTTTATTTTTGGTGTGGTCTTACGAGATGTTTTTGTTTTCAAAGGATTTTGAAACTTTAATAATCAATTGGGTGTGATTTTCTCACGCTGGTATTCCAGACTGACTCGGGTGTTATTTAACTGTAATGCTCGGGTCAGACCGAGTATTATAGGATACAGGACATGATGCTGTGGAGCTCAGGAAACGAGCAGGATGACGATACGTACATTCGTACTTGTTTTATATATATATATATATATATATATATATATATATATATTCCGCTGTGTTGTGTAGCTGTGTATCCAGTTGTATATTATTGATGCGAGTTGTGATTGATGTACTCTGATGATGTAATATATGTAACAGATATATTTGATTTTGAGTAAAGATTATTTATTATCTATTATATTTTACTCCGCTGCGATGGTTAGATTCTGTTGTTGATTTCTATTCTCTTCTTCTAACTCTTCTTCTTTAACCCGAATGGTTCATATTTCTGTACAACTTGAGTTGATTTAGGTAGAATAGTGTGGACTCCAGGGGTACGGACTTGCGGGCTGTTACAGTGGTATCAGAGCTTAGGTTGGTGATAACCTTGGCTCTGGTGGGAATTACTCATTTATATTAGAGTCTGTAGTACTCTATAATGAGTTTGAACGTATTAATAGATATGAGTGCGTATTAGTTAGTGAATATAAATTGTTTTAATATTGCGTTGATTGATTTATGGAGTGGCATATGAACCTTCGTCGACACAGTCTGCGCAACTGTATCGAAGGGGTTTCTAAACACTTGAATAGAACAATCGACACGATATTGTTTTAAATGTGGGAAAACGAAATAATTTTACCCAAAAATATATTTTGATATAAAGAAAGTTTTTGAAAACTATTTAGCTAAATATGGTAGCTTGGATGTTAGAAATGATGATATTAAAGTATTATCCTTGTTAAAATTTAACTAGAAGTTGAAATATAACTAAAATTTAGAGGAATAAATTCATTATAAAATGAAATTTATAAATATGAATTATAAATGTAATTTATAAATTGAAATATAATCAAATGGAGATTTATATAAGCATAAACTATACAAATGCATTATAGTTAAAATTTGAATTTAAAATAGAATTTGAAACTTTAAAACCCCAGAGATTTTGGAAGTGTTTTGAAGATGAATACTAGCATTATTGTTTTGGAGGTATTTATAAAAAGAAATTTGTTTTAAAGTGAATTTTGAAAGTGATATAGCATTGAAATCACTTGGATTATTGGAAAATAATTCTAATGATGACGACCGCATCATCGGTATTCATTTTCGAGTTTCTAAGTGACGGATTGCTACCAAAAATTGATTTGTTCAGAAAAGCTGGTTGTTTTTGAAAATTTCAAAAGAAATTTGTTGGAAATAAGGCCAGGATTGGTTTAAAATTTTGAGAAGTGTGATTTTGAGATATTGGAGATTTCAAAATAATTTGAAACCAAGCCGGGTGGTTAAAAATCCTGATGAGATAGTTGTAATCTTATAAATTGAGATGAGTTTTAAATCAGGAAGGAAATATAAGCTGTGAATGTTGAAATTTGAATTTAAGGTGAAAGGTTAAAAATGAGATTAACTTGGATTGGAAAATAAAATTCAACTGGATGGAAATTAATTGAATAGGTTGAAATAATATCCAGTTGTATTCGAATTAAGGTGAAATCGAATTGAGTTGAATAAATCCGAGATTAAAATAAAATTGTATTGGGATGAGAATTCAATTGAATTAATGAATGGAATAAAATTCTTACCTAAACAAATGGAAAATAAATTAAATAAGGATTGGAATTGAAATAAATAAATAAGAATAACGTGTAAAAGAGTTATAATGCATGAAAAAAAAACATGCTTGAGATATAAATAAGCATGAAGCTTGAGTTAAAATAAAAGATGGATATATTCAAGTTTAGCATGCATGGAATTGTGTAAATAATAAGTTGTGACTTATAAAATTTGAAAAGTGGGATAGAAAACCCAAATTAAATATTTTTGATGAATTGAAAAAAAAACTTGGATTTTAAATAAGGGAAGAACTAATTTGCTAATAGTTAACGAAATATGTAATGAGAACTCAATGCAGTTACATAGAAGCTGAATTGTAAGCTAATGATGAAGTTTGGAAATAAAACTAGAGTTATAATAAAATTCGACTTAAATTATCGATGAAGAAAATATGATTGAATTGTGATTAGTAAATTGGAAATAAATGATAGAATCAGAACTTGAGTTATTAATTAAAAATAGACTTGAGGTGTTAACAAAATAAATATAATTTGAAAAGTATAGAATAAAAATGAAATGGATTAAAATAGTAATGGTATGAATTGCAAATAAAAATCCGAATAAGTGGAAATAAATTGGAAATGGCCTTGTAATAAATTGAATGAGTTGAATCTGGAAAGTAAAATTTTATAATAACTAATCAAATAATTTTCTAGTTTGAAATGAGATTGGATTGAGATAGAATCAAATTAAATTGAAAAGAGAAATTTATTTGCAAAATGAAATGAGCTTAAGAATAGAAAAAAAAAGGGATTTGAATAAATTGAAGTAGATTAACTTAAGCTGAATAGATGAAGGAGAGTTGAATTGAATTCAACTTAAAACTAAGTGTAATGATATTGGGTTGGATTTAAATCAAGTAAAAATAAATTGGATCGGAATAAAATTGGTGGGTTGTAAATAATATTCAAGGAAATGAAAATTCAAAATGGATTGAGAGGATAAACTAATTATATTGAATAAATAAATGGAGGGGATAAATAAGAATCAAATGGAAGTGGACTTAAGTTTGAAGTGAAATAAATCGAATAAATTAACTTAAGTTGGGAATAATTAGAAGCTCGACTACGAGTAGATTTGGAAGACCATTAAATGAAGCTTAGTTTGAATTAATTCGGGAATGGTTAGTAATGTGCAAGCTTGGAATGGGTCGAGTTGAATAAATGGTCGTGAATGAATTTAAAATAAAAATAAAATTTAATAGGTAATGAAGATGAACCTAAGTTGTTAATGGTTTTGAATAAACTAGTTTGGTTAATAAAATGAAATGCAAATGAATGGATTCAAATCTAAAATGCAATGAAAATGAGAATATATGAATTGTGAATAAATTTTAAAAATGGAATAGAAAAAGTATAAATTGAGTTGAAATCCATTTAAATTGATTATAAAAACATAAATACTTATTAATTCACATAGATCTCGTCAAATTGCATAGAATAAATTGTCATTTGATGTAAATGGAAGTAATTAAAATTCTATGAGTTGATAAGGGTAAAATAAATTGTTTACGGAAAATGTTTGATGTGCATTTCTTTTAGAATTCATATGTTTTAACCATTGCAACTAAGTGAAATATAGTTAAACTGCATATATTTGGCACTTACATGTTTAAATTGAGTAAGTATAGGTACCTGGAAGCCGTGTGGCTGGATTTGGTTGTGCTATTTGCTAAAAATAATAAACCGCTTGCTTAAAATGCTAAATAAGGTACGCCTACACAATAAAAATAGGAAATATGAACTGTTTTTGGTTTTTCCGACCGTGTGGGTCGATGTATATATATTTATATCTTTTGTCAAATTTCAAAAGCTCCTCCGTACAAAGGGGACTCCGCCAAAAAATTTCAGAAATTTTGGGAGTTAGAAAATTTTTGAAAATTTTGGAAAATTTTGTTAACGACAAAGCGGTTTAAACTGGAAAATTAAAATGTTCTTGGAATGTTGTGATTGGATATTAGTACTAAGCAGGATATGCAGGTATTATAAAAGGGAAAAGAGAATTGGTTTTTGATTTCAAGAAAATAAATTTGAAATGCTCGACAAAAAGGTATGCATTTAAATTTGGTGTGAAATCTGATTTGGATTTGGATTGAGCCACTTGGCCTTTGTTTTCTTTTTGGATTTGAGAGGCCGTAGAGCCATTTTGTAGTTGTACCGAGTCAGCCGCGCAAAGGAGACGCTGGCGAAATTTTTCGAAAATTTAGAGGGTTAGAAAATTTTGAGAAAATTTTGATCATTCAAAATTTAGTTTTGAATTATAATTTGAATAGTTGAACAAGTAAGTTATTTGGAAATTATAGAAGGTTTTGGAAAAGTTTGGGAAGTTAATAAGAAAGGTAATGTGTCTTTTATTAAAAAAGATAGCTGGTAGGATGTTAAATTATTGGTTTTTTTTTTAAAAAAAATGTAGTAACGGGTATTGGACCATTCTTCCTAACTAGTAATTTCGGGAACGAAATTCTTTTAAGGGGAAGGAATGTGACGACCCGGAATTCCGAGCATTTAAAATCAGAATATTTAATTGATTTTTATTATTCAATAGAGTAATTTTAACTTGAATTACGAATATCATAATTTATTTGGTAATTGAATTATTAAATTAAATAATTTGAAGCTGGGAAAATTATGGAATCTAGAAATTTAAGCCTGTTAAAAATCATTTGAAGGCTTAAAAAAATTTATATTGATAACACTGAAAATAATAGAAGTTGTAAGATTGAAATTAACAGTGGTTTGTTCAGTTTTAAAAATATATCGTTTAAATTGAATTTAAAAATAGTCTTCCGAAACTCAGTCTTGGAATTTGACGAAAGCAGTTCCATTGGATCCGTAATATTGTATTATTATCGGATTTCAAATTTAGTAATGTTTGGAGTTGTTGTGTGAGCGTACGATATATAAACGCGCTGAGATTTATATCAAAAATGTAATATTTTAATTCGATTCAAAAAGTTATCTTCTCCGTACGATCGAATTAGGATTCGAACTTTTTCCCTTGCGTTCGGAATAGGGATATAACACTAGGAACGCCTAGCGGTCACGCCTCGATAGGAAGTCAAATTTCGTGTTGCGTTTATCGACGCGAGTTAAATTTAACTGAAATTTAAAATATAAATTTGCAGTGAAATTTAAACAAATTTTGTTTTTATAAAATTAACGTATATAGGTTAGAAAGAGATTTTTTTTTAGTACTGTTAATTTTAAAAATAAAGTAAAATACAATAGTATTTGATTTTTGTCTCACACATATTTTTACCGACAGGTTGAAGGCAGAGGCTTTTATTAATATGTGGTTGTTAATTACAAATAAGGTTGGGAAGAAATAGAATTTTAAATGTTTGAAGATTTTTAACTTATATGGTATATGCAGTTTGAAACAGGAAATAATAGTAAAATAGAATAAAATGAGTAAACATATATATTTTGATCTACTTAATTAATTTTAAAAATAAATTATATTATGAAGGTAGACTTATATAATAAAACTTATTGAATTATTTAGTTATTAAAAATATATTTTATTTAAAGGGAAAATTTGTTTGAAACAAATTATTGGCTTAAAACCCAAAATTCCTAGTAAATTAAGTTAGTAGATGGAAATGTAATTGTTTAATTGATTCGAATATTAATAAAAATTATAAATGTTTATACAAGGTTATAAACTGGAAACTAAGTCAGACTTCGTAACGACCCAGAATTTCTGTTAATTAAAATTCATATATTTAATTAATTTTAAATATTAATAAGTGAAATTTATAAGGCGAATAAATTTTATTTCGAATAATTTGATTTAATTGGATAATTAAATCGATAATTTAATATGTGAAAATACAGAAATAATTGAAATTTAGTTAAATATGATTTAAAATGATTTGTAAAATTTTATTTTATCATATTGGAGTTAGAATGATGTTATAGAACTTTTAAAATTGAATTTAGAGTTTATTTGTGAAAATTGAATATTTTAATATTTAATCGACTAGTGAAAATAGCCAATTTTTGAACAGTCTTAGAATTGGACGAAACTAGTTCCATTGGATCCGTAATAGTTTGTTATTATCGGATTTCAATTTTCGTAGCAATTGGAGTGTTCGTTTGACCGTGGCAGCTCGAAACGCATCGAAATTGTTTTAATATTTATTTGGCGAGTTAAAATAGTCATTTTTTAAACAGTCTCGTATTTCGACGAAACCAGTTTCATCGGATCCGTAATGTGATATTATTGTATGGTTTCAAATTTCGTGTCAATTGGATTTATCGTTTGTCTAGTGCAAGCTAAAACGCCTAGAAAATAGTTTAAATCGGTTTAATTTAAATTGAACGTTTATTGCCATAACTCGCACAGATGTCCGAATTAGCTCCTGAAACACGTTCCATTGTGTTTGGAACGTGGAGTAAACCTTAGACGCCAACCAGCATGCTTCGTTTGGAGTTCGGAAATTTCGGGGTGAATAGTGTTCATGAAATTTTCTATATAAGGACTTATAATTCACAAATTTGCAAAGAAAAGAGTTAGGGTTTCATGGAAGCTTCAGCCTCCACTTGCTGAAACCTAAGGCAGAAAATTGTTCAACTTCATCCTCTTTTATCTCGCAATCCGTCAACCAATTCGAAGAATCTCCTTCTAACAAAATGTAGAGCTCGGCGAGAGCTTCAATTTGAACTGCTATGATCGAAAATTGATGAGTGGATAGACAGCAAACCAAGCTGGAAGCCGTCACGTTTGGCACGCAAATCGAGAGAGGAGGAGTACCCGAGTGGGACCGGCCTTTGGCCGAGGGTGGATGTAACGACCCATGATTTCTAATAATTTAAATTTGAATATTTAATTAATTTTAAATATTAATAAGTGGAATTTATAAGTTGGATAATTTATTTTTCGAATATTGGATTTAATTTGATAATTAAATCGATAATTTAATAGTGAAATTCCAGAAATAGTTGAAAGTTGAGTTTAATATGATTGAAAATGATTTGTAAAATTTTATTTTATCATACTGGATTTATAGAAATGTTATAGAACTTTTAAAATTGAATTTAAAGTTTATTTGTGAAAATTGAATATTTTAATATTTAATTATCGACTGAAAAATAGCCAATTTTTGAACAGTCTCAGAATTTGACGAAACTAGTCCATTGGATCCGTAATAGTTTGTTATTATTGGATTTCAATTTTCATAGCAATCGGAGTTGCCGTTTGACCGTAGCAGCTCGAAACGCATCGAATTGTTTTTAATTTTAAATCGGCGAGCTAAAATAGCCATTTTTCAAAAAGTCTCGGATTTCGACGAAACCAGTTTCATCGGATCCGTAATGTGATATTATTGTAAGATTTCAAATTTCAAGTCGATTGGATTTACCGTTTGTCCGGTACAAATTAAAACGCATCGAAATCGGTTTAAATCGGTTTAATTTAATTTGATCGTTTAATTCCATATCTCGCACAGATGATCGAATTAGCTTCCGAAACCTGTTCCATTGTGTCCGAAACGTGGGATAAACCCTAGGAACGTCGGTTACCGTGCGTAGATCGGAGTTTTGAAAACCCGGATGAATAGTGTTCGTTTTATTTCTATAAATAGCCCCCTTTATTCACAAAATTGAGAAAAATAAAACCCTAAACCTATCATCAGCCAGCCGCCACTAATGGAATCAATGGCCAGCAATCTCCAATCTTCATTCCTTAATCTCTTCCAATCCATTCAATATTTTTGAATACTTTCTAAATGAAACTTGTAGAGCACAACACGAACTAGACATCCAACGGTCAAGATGTAAAATGGAGCAACAGGGAGGGAGATTTTTGGCCGCATTTGTCATCGTTTCATGCACGATTTTCGAGAAAGCAGGGAGGCGGTACACGTGCGGTCGTCTGGAGGTGGTGGGGTTTGTGATGCTCTTTGATATGGTAGTTGTTGATCAAGGTGTAGGTGATCGTAGAGGCCGTGATTTGTAACCCTAGACGGCGGTTTTTGGGTTTGTACGTGAATGTTGCTCGCGTGTTGCCTGTAGGAGGAAGAAAGCATCACGCGGCCGAGATCTAGGGGAAAGTGAAAACAACGGCTCTGATTGCATAGGTTAAAAATAATAAATTAAATTGTAAATTAAAATGTAAATTGATTTGTAAATGTTTAAAATGGTATATCTCTTTGCTGCGAGGTCGAAAATTCCCGAAACGAAAAGCGTTGGCTTCATATTAACGAGCACTAAGCGATGGAGTTGGATTGGAGACGATTGGAATCGGTGAGAATTTTGGGTAAAATTAAACGCCCGTTTAATTTTATTCGAAATACAAGCTGAAAACGAAATTGAAAGCGAGGTGAGAACTTCTCACTCAATCGAACGGTTTCGATTTTATTTTAAATAGTTATATTTAAAATTGTTGAATGCATGTTTGAATGATGATTGTTATCTATTGATTGTTAAGATAGACATTATGCGCCGTTAGTAAGCGGATGTTATTTATTAAAAACATATACCGCGAATATTTCATAAACAGTGAAATTGGTATTATATATAATAGCAATATATATATATTGGCATATGTATATATTGCAGTTGTTGATTTCCCGCATTGTATAGCGGAAGAGACCCTATTGCGCTGTTTATTAAGCGGATAATATTTAATAATCCCATATACCGCGATAATTCCGTACTGGAGCGGAATCGGTATTGTGCTAAAGTTTTTGGATGCAGGGAAACAGGTTGGAGGGATCCAACTGGATTCCTCAACTGTATTGATTTATTTACAGATATTTTTTATATTTGTTGATTATCATATCGATATATGATATTTGGATGTCGTGATTGACTATTTGGTGCTGCTGCATCATCGGATCCATTTTTGAAGTTTTAAAATAATGATTTTTGGTTTTTAAAGGAATTTTTTTAAGTGATTTTCAAAAGTATACATTTTATTAAATTTTGAATTGATTCATTTTAAATAATTAAAACGTTATAAATTTTTATGTTATAAAAATTAAGATTTTTGAGAAATATAACCGCAATGAGATTTTTGGAAATAAATAGTTAATTAATTTATAAAACGGTTTAATTGAGAATTTTGAGTTATTATAAACGGTTTATATAAGAGATTTATAAAATTGATATTTATAAATTAAAAATACTAGAATTATAAAACGAGTTTTTATAAGTAATAAAGTGAACTAAAAAATGGATTTCATAAGTGAATTGAAATTTATAAATTTATGAAATATGAAGATATAAAATGGATAAATTTTGTAAAATATAAGATTTATAAGTAATCAACTTATAAATCGGATTTTGGCATTTAAAATGAGACGTAAAAAGGATTTTTTATAAATAAAAGTTTATAAAAATATAAATGGAGTTTATAAACGTTGTTTATAAATCCGAAATAAATTGAATTTGATAGGCTGGATATAGGAATATATGAAAGGAATTATACTGACGATTTTGGACAGTGAATATATTATTAAATGAAATGGATATGTTTTGGGGAAGGAATATTATAAAATGAAGTTGATGATTTTAAAGACGTTTTAAAATGCATTAAGTATCGAATACATAGATTTCAACATTTATTGTTGAAATAGACGTTTTCGAGAAATAGAAGGAAATGGTGGACTATAACACTGTTGTTATACTAAATGGTTTCCGTAAGGAAATGTTTTGTATAGTATTGGGATTTAAATATCTATTTAAACTTTCAATCCCTATACTAGTGATTTTGGGTCGTCGTAACGATGTTTTACGTAACATTCGTTTTTGACCCAAATAAATGTGTTAAGCAAATGATTTCTTAAAGAATGAAATATATACTTAATTTTGATTTAAGTATATCGAATATTTTCAAATATTGAAAATAAATAGATTTGTGATGTACTTACTATTAAATAAGTATGGAAATATTTTTCCAATGTGAAATGAATGTTTAGAATTTATCCTTGTAAGATAAATTGAAAGTGAATATTGAAAATCGATTGAAAATCGTACATCATAGATATTTTGGGATTATAAATTCACTATGGAACTTATAAAAGAAAGGGGAATTAGTTTAAAAATAAACGTTGATTTATTTTTGAAATTATGGAAACTAATTTACGGATTTGGAACGTAAATATAAAGTAAATCGTTAAGGATTTATTTAATTGGTTTAAATGAACCATTTTGAAATGAAAGTATTTCCGAGTAAGGAAAAGTGATTTGAAAAATTGTTTTCAAATGTTTGAAGTGTGGGAATTTTTATATCTAGTAAAAATATTTTGGAAAGTAAATAATTTGGGAAATTATTTGGAATTTGGTGATGTTGAGCATGCCTATTGATAGTTAAATAATCCGACTATCAATATTTACCTTTAAATAGGTATTTGTTGTGATTTGTTTGGATTTGAATGCCGCACTTATTTTTGAATAAGCTCTCACTATTCGGGTTAGCCGGGAAAGGACCTTAGGGTCATATAACCCATTTCGAGTATGTGATACGTCGTAATGGATTGCATTTGATGACCGGTGTTGAAGACCGGATATTTGTGAAAACGGAAGGATTACCGTCGAGTTACTCTACATCGCCTGATCTCCGATATAGAGGTTTTATCACCCTTAGTGACGGGAAGTCCGGTCGTGATTAGTGAATATCCGGATAGCAAGGACTTCTTTGTAAGTGCCTTCGGTTCTGTTCGATCCCGGAACAGACTTGTATGATTGTATGTCTGACATTACAAATTGAGATATAAAGCTGATTTCTTTCAAATATATTTCTGTTGGTGGCGGAGAATTTATTCTCTTAGCTTAACACCCTTCTCTGAGACGTACGAGCTCAGAGGTTATATAGTTGAAGGTTATTAGTGATATACTCCCAATTTGGTAGTGTGGCATGCTGATTGTTGCTGTGAAATATCATTGTGTTGATCATTTGTGATAGGATCATTTATTTGATCATTTATCTTGGTGATCATTTCTATGATCATTTGTTGACCCAAAGCACGGCTTTTGTATAAAGTGTGGCTTTGTGGACGAGACTTCGTCGGACCTCACACCCCGGAAATGGTCAAAACAGGAAGGATGCGGCAAGGTTATTAGGGGTAGCGCCCTTTAGTGTATGTCATTCCTTCTGGATAGAGGTGGTATCATGGTATGGAGCCCAGATATTTAACCTATGTTGTTGCTACATATTTTTGTGGTTGTTGGAAATCGAGGATCCTCGGATAGATCGGTTACGATCGGGGGATGACATATTCGTGTCAGTAGTTACCCAGTTAGGGGTAACCCGGCCTTGTGTTGGCAGAGATCCGGTTTGGTTCTCGGGGACGTCCTTCCAGAGGCGTTCTCATGTGGCAATGGGAAGTTCCTTGGCCTGACCATTTGTTGGAAATCCAATTCCCAATACGAAACCCTGTACGGTTTTAGTTGTAGAACCTATCATTCACTTATGGTGGCGCCCCACTATTTGGATGGTAGCTATAGTAGACATAGTTCGAAATGTCTATGTTGGCTAAGATTTATATTCTATTTTCGAAATGAATTTTGCCTACACTATGCTCTAGTAATAATATCAAATGTTTCTTTTAATGCGTATCAAGCATCTTTGACTATCATAAGGAGAAATCTCCTCTGATTCTGCGTTTGCATTGTGTGTGTGCGGGAGGCCTTATGGTAGTCTCATTTTTAAAAGCATTGCGAATTGACTTTAAAAATATTCTTCTATTTTGATTTTAAAGATAAATAAACTTTTTTGAGTTCTCACACCAGTCTTGCTTATGCTAGGTGATATGTGATGGGGGGTTCTCGCTTCGTGATTTGGTAGCGAACGGGAGACTCTTACCCCCACACGTCCTCTTTACGGGGTTGGTTAGGCGAAGCCGTGACATTCGAATGGGTGGCCGTAAAAGCAAGTTTGGGATATCAGTGTAAGCCACGGTGGGCCTGGGATGGTTGAAAAGCCTACCGGTTGTGACCGCTGTCGTTGACCGTTACATTTGGTATCAGAGCTTATGGTTAAGCGACAACCATGGCTCTGTTGGGTTACTCATTAGAGATGGAGTCAGTAGTACTCTAGAATGAGTGAGAGTGTAATAATAGATACGAGTGCATATTTGTTAGTGAATATAAATTGTTTTATATCGTGTTTGCTTATCCGTTGAGCTGTTTGTGAATTCTGGTCGGTGTGTGGGACGCCATATTATCGATAGGGATTTCTAAACACTTAAACGAGACATGTCGACATAGTATTAATTTAAATTGGGTAAATGAAATAATTTTACCTTGATTATATTTTATATATAAAGGAATAATTTTTCAGAATTATTTAAAGTGTATATGAATTGATTGTTTGGTTGTTAAATAAAACACCACTTTTAAAAGAATAATTGTATATGCAAATGAATTATAAGCATGGAATTATAATTGAAATAATTTACAATTGTAAAATAACCTTATATATAAGAAGTGAAATTGTATAAGTAAAAGGTTTGTAAACGTGATTTATAATCTGAAATAAAATTCCAGGGAATGGTTTTGAAAGGATTTGATATTTTAGGAAAATTGTTTTGGAGAAATTAAAGCTCTAAACTCTTTTTGGTCGCTGGAAAATAATTTCGATGATGATCGCGACATCATTGGTGTTCATTTTCGGGTTTCCAAAAGAGAGATTGCTGCCAAATTGTTTAAAAGAAAGTTGTTTGGAAAATTTGGGTTTGGTTTTGGAATTCAAAAAGGAAAATTGAATTGATTTCAAAAATGGTTTTGAAAGGTTGAAAGGACTCTCGAATCCTATTTAAAATATTATGAGAATAATAAATAAGTTGTATAACTTATAGAATGGGAAATGATGCAATATAACTTAAATGAAGTTGATTTTTGGTATCAAAATAAATTAATAAGTGAATTAATGAAGTGAAGTCATTAAGAATTTGAACTTGAGTTATATGAAAGAAATTCAACATTATGTTGTTAAAAGAATTAGCAATTGAATTAAACTAATGAATTGAATGTAAATCAATTGAATGCAAATAAAATTGATATGGGATAATGGATGAAAGTGTTAATTCATTAAAAGCTAATGTTATTGGAAGTTGAATAAATTGAATGGAATTCAATTTAATATGATCCAATTGGAATTAAAAGTGTTGAACCAAATCGAATGTAAATTTAATAATTTGGTTGTATTGAATAAACACTGGTTGTTATTTGATTGTTGATTGACTGTATATAAATTCATTAAGTGTTAATGAAAGTGAATTAGCGAAATTGGAAGCTATGAAATTGAATTCAAATTGAAAGTAAATAAATGTAACGATCCTGAATTTTGAACAATTTAAAAATGAAAATATTTAGTTAATTTTAAATATTTGAGATAATTTTAAAATTGAATTTCAATATAACTAGGAATTGACGATTAAATTTTTGAATTTAATCTATTTAAAGTTGAATAGAAAATTTAATTTTGACTTTGAAGTTGAAATTTAATATTGAACTTATATTTTAAATTTGAATTAATGATTTAGAAAAATAATTTGGATTTAAGAACTTTTGCTATTTAAATTTATAAATTTGTGGTTAGTTATAAATAACATTTTTCTTTAACTTAAATAAAGGAATAAAATTTTAATCAATATAAAATAAATTGTAAAACACGTTAATATAAATTTGTGCTTGATAATTGAACTTCAAAACGTTTATAAGTTTATTTAAAGAAAAAGATTTATACAAAACAAAAATTGAGTTAAAAATAAAAATATAATTATATATATAATAAAATAATAAATAAATACACTTAGTTAAAATTTTAACAACAAGATTAAACAAAAACAAAATAAAGAAAGAGAAAAAGATAAAAAGTAAATAAAATAAAAAAATATAAAATAAATATAAAATAAGGTATACGTTACCTTACTTTGATCGGCTGTAAACATGCCTTCAACCACGCCGTAACTCACGCATTTGCACGTTCCCTCTTCTATTTTATACCCGACCTCCTTTACCCCTTTTCATTCGAAAACCCTACCTAATCAAACCGAAGAAATAAAAATGGCGGCCGTATAATCGTTCTTCGTCTTCCTTCAATAGCTAGGGCTTCGGCTTCAAATCTCTCGCGTGCTCTTCACTTCGTTTGCAAAGGTGAGTCTTTGGCTCACGATTAATTTTATTTCAAGTTCTTAAATTTGTGGAATTGAATGCTTGGTTGCATGCTATGTTTTGGGGGTTATTGGTTATCATTTGCTCGGTTTATTTAATCTAAACTGATAGGAACAGATAAGTGCTTGGTTTCAAGCTATGATTTGGGGCTATTTGCTGTCACTTGCTCGATTTCTTGAACTTTAACTGATGAGAGCAGATGCTATTTCATGTTTCAAATTTGTTTTAAACTGTTAAGAACAGACGCTAATTGATATTGTTTTTTTTAAATTGATAAGAACAGATACTAAAATTTTGTTTTAAACTGAAGAGAGAAAATGCTATTTAAATTTTTATTTAAATTGATGAGAACATATGCTATTGTTTTAAATTTAAACCTGTATTGTGTGTGTACTTGTCTTCATAAGATTGTCACTGTGCTTCTGACCTTTCTGGTCTCTGATCATTGCTTGGTCATCTTGGTGAGCAATTGGTCTGTGCTGCATTGTTCCCTGTACACTGTTTTGTATCATCCTTAGTTTTGTTTCTGCACCATGTTGCATATGTCTTGCCTTTGACTGTTTGCAACTGTGTCTTTGATTGTCCTCTGTAACTCGAAGCGGTGAGGATATTTTCCCGAAGAAAATTTAAGCTTGCTCGAGTAAACTTAGTTTCAGGTCTGCATATAGGAAACAGAATTGTTTCCAGTTTATTTTAAAATGGTGTTGAAGTGATAAATGGAAATGTAAACTTGGAATTTTGAAACTGAATTTAAGTTGAATTCAAATAAGTTTGAATTCTGTTGTCTTTTGAAATGGTTTAAATTCAGGGAATTTCAAAGTTTGATTTTTCTTAATAAAACAGAAACTGTTTCTGTTTTATATGTAAGAGTAAAATTTAAATGGAAGGTGGAGATTAAACTTCAGTTTTTAAATATAGGTTTAAAATTGAATTGTTTGAATGAATTGCATTTAATTGCTATGTCCTACATCAGCATGTTGCTGTTGCATGCTTGCTCTTTGCATTTTGTCACTTGAACTTTTGTGACACTTGAACATTTGTGGTTTCTGACCTGTGCACATTGGTCATTGTTGATGTTCTTCTCTTATGTACATTTGTGATCTTCATTAGCACGTACTCTGTCATTGCTATATTGAGATCATCAAGTAGCTTACTGTGTTCACTTGAATACTTTGTATTTCCATAGGTTTGATATGTCCACCTGAGTTTGATGCGTTGGCATATGCTCTGCCTTTGAGCTGCTGTGTTGATTTGCATTGTTTGTACCTGGGTTATCTCACTGATCATTTGTATACACACAGTTGTGTGCTTCTCGGTTGCACTGTAGTTTGGCCTGCATCCCTTTGTTTGATCATCAGTTGCAGCTTGTTATATTGTATCTTGAAGTTATTGCCGTAAGCTCTGTTGCACTTCGATGCGATCTGGTCTTTGACCTTATATCTGCAGTGGCATTGTACTGTTTATCCATGACATGCTTAACTGTAGCTTGTATCACCTGTTCCCCTGTACTTGTTTGGCTCTGCGATTCATCGTTGTTGCCTCTGTGTTTGTTGTGTCTGCTGCTTCATGCACTTGTTTCACTGTAAATTATACAGGCTTCACTGCCCTGTACACAATCTGGATTGCATGCTTGCCGCTGCATGTTTGTTTGCTTACTGTTTTTGTTCAAGTTGGCACTAGTTTTGCCTTGAACATTTTCTTTGCAGCGATTTGTCCGATTTGCGCTTGCACGTGTGTTGGCGAGGCAGTGCACATGTGTATAAATATACGTGTGTACTGCAGCCACACGGGATTGACAGACTTTAAAATTTTAAGTTGTTAATAATGAAAATCCATAATAGATTTAAATTGATTCATTTGTTTTGTCATCTCTGTTACCATTTTATTCAGTTCATTACAAATTTATTTACTTGAGTTAAGATTAATCCTGACTCGAGTGTTTTGTGTTTTGCAATTAACGCTCGGGTCAGACCGAGTATTTTTACAGCTTGAAGATTTTCAGGCCGCGAAGTTAGAGAGAGGGGAAAGCACTTCACTGAAGTTTTTCGAAAAAAAATTTCTTTGTACTCTAAAAGATATATATATATAGATAAATTGTTCCGCTGTATAAAAATTTAATGCATTGTACAAACTCTGATGTATGTAAGAAAAATTCATTTATGAATAATATTATAATTATTCTGTGATTCTGTGGCTGATTCTGTTTAAACTCTATAAACTGACTAACAATCCGTCATTTTGAACGTTTCTAGTTGGTTTAATTACCGACTAGAGGCGGTCAGAGCGGCGGGTCGTTACAAAAGTGGTATCAGAGCTTTGGTTTACTCAAAGCTCAGTTTATGATGTTTAATATGAATAGTTACTAGGACCACTATAAAGAAAGTGCTTTTCAAATTTAAAGAAGTATGAAATTGTTTCTTTAAAATAAAAAGGTATTTTGAAAATTAGAATTATTTTGAAAATTCCTCTCTCTAAATGTGAGTTTGCGATAGTTCTCTTCGGTGGGGTCTTATTAGATTTGAGTTTCGATCGTTCGGAAACTCATTTTCTAATTATTGAGATTTATGGAAAATGAAATATGAGTTAAGTGAACTAGCAAATTAATGAATTGGTTTAAGTTGGTTTAAATCGAATAACTTGAATATTTCGAGTAATAATTGTGAAATAAAGGGATATGTTAATTTGGTTATAACCAAGAGAATTATTGAATTATAACTTGAGAATTTGATTTTGAATTCTTTTGAAATTGATTTCAAATGTGATGAAGAATTATTTAGTGAATAAATGGATTATAAGTATTTAACTTATAATATGAACCTTGGGTATATAACTGAGTTATATAAATTGAATTGAATTGAATCAATAAGAAGATTTATAAATCGAAGTTTTATAAATAGAAAGGGAATTTGTAAAGATTGTTTATAAGTTCGAAACCAATTGAATTTGATAAATGAAAAATAGAAGTTATTAAAGGAGATATATTCGTGATTTTGGACAGCGAATTATCCTTTAAGTTAAATATTGTGATAGTAAATGTTGGTTGGGAATTTTATCCACGATTTTGGACAGTGGATAATCCTTTAAATAAAAAGTGCAGAAACACTGAATTGAATAGATAAGTATACTCATGATTTTGGACAGTGAATATATTATTGAATAAAACAGATATGTTTTAGGTAAAATGATTGAATAATCCAACCTCTGCTAATAAGAATTGCAAATATTGATAGGAAACTTCGAAAACACCTTGTTTATTATAATGGCGAAAACCGAAGCACAAAAAGCAGCACGCCGTGAACGAAGAGCAATTGCTCGTAGAGAAGCAGAAGCGACCCGTGCGGAAATTGAAAGGAGATTCACTGAAAGGCAAGCACCTGGTCCATATGATGAGGTTATTTGCTATCGATGTCATAAAAAGGGACATTATGCCATTAAGTGCCGAGTAAGGAGAAAGAAAAGGAATGTGGATGACCGATTCGCTCGTCCTGAGATTGTGTGTTTTAAATGTCGGGAGAAAGGGAATTTTCTTAGTCATTGCCCTAAAGTGAAAAGGAAAAAGTGCGTACTCAATTTACCCGTCGATAAATTGACAATCTGCTACCATTGTCGTCAGTCTGGACATATAGCCAGAAACTGCACCGAAAGACAACGGGGAGAGCAAGCTATAGCCCGACCAGCTAGAGCGAAAAGTGCTAAGGTGATAGATAAGGATGGAAACATCTCATATTTTTGCAATAACTGTAAGGAGTGGGGACATGTGGATTTTGAATGTGTTAATTCTCCTTTAACACAACATGAAATAGTGTCATCCGAAGATGAAAGTTTGGCAAGGATGCATACTACGGGACAAGAAGTCGTTAGTCCTTAATTATTCTGAATCTTAAACCAATCGATATATTTTGTAATACTATCTTTTGTAATCCACAATCTACTGTGTACGTTTTTTTAAAAGTATTAAGCTATGTAAAATTTTGTACGGAGGAAATATTTTAGTGAAATAGCATCTTGGGAAGTGATATTATGGAAGGAAGTTTAATTGTTGATTTAACTGTATGAATCAAACTAGTTTTGATGTGAAGTTTATATTTCAAGTTTAAAACTATTGCCTAAAATAGTTAATATGGAAATATTGATTTAATGGAACTAAATTGATGAATGATTTACTAAAGAACTAGTTGACTATTTTTTGAAATAGAAAGTAAATGCAAAGTTCAAATAGAATTTAAATTTCAAATTTGAAGTTGTCAACATGATAATCCATTATAGGTTTAATAAATTCAGTGATGAATTTGAATTTAAACGTGCGGAGAATTAAATTAAGTGAAAAACTTAATATTGAAAAGTTTAAGATCGGTTTAAAACTGATATTGTGAAATGTATACAGAATTCAAACTATTGAATTAAGTTGAAGTTGAAAAGTTAATAGTTTTAAAGATGTTTTAAAATGCATTAACTATCGAATACATAGATTTCAACATTCAATTGTTGAAATAGACGTTTTCGAGAAAAATAAGGAAATGGTGAACTATAACACTGTTGTTATAGTAAAGGGTTTCCGGAAGGAAATGTTGTTTATAGTATTGGGATTTATATATCTATCTTAAATCCGAATCCCTATACTAGTGATTTTGAGTTGTCGTAACGATGTTTTACGCAACATTCGTTTTAACTCAAATAAATGTGTTTAAAAGAATGATTTCCTTAAAGAGTGAAATATATACTTAATTTTGATTCAAGTATATTGAATATTTTTCAAAGTGTTGAAAATAAAAGATTTGTGAATTACTTATTATTGAATAAGTATGGGAATGTTTTCCAATATGAAATGAAAGGTTTGAAATTTTATCTTTTAAAGATAAATTGAGAAATGAATATTTGAAACTAGTTTCAAATGGCTAAGTGTGAAAATTATATATCTTGTAAAGATATTATTTTGAGAAATTAGAACAATTAGTTCAACTTGGAAATTTTTCAAAGATTGAATCTTGAGTTAAATTGAGTTTAACTTTGACACCAAAAACAATATAAGTTCAGCTTTGAATTTTGGATAGTCGATTGGGATTGTATGTCTAACATTGTGAATTGATGACATATCATTTGATCTCTATTAAATATATATCTGTGGTGGCGGAGAATTTATTCTTTTAGCTTAACACCCTTCTCTGAGACGTACGAGCTTAGAGGTTATATATCGATAGACATCAATTATGTGTTGAGAATTGACGATGTAACGTGAAATCCAAATCGAATGTGAAGTCGATAATGAATTGGATTATGAATGTGAATTAGGTTTGAGCTAACCTTAAATTTTCAAATCGATTTAGAGGAAAATTTTAAACGTGATGGAAAATTTGGAATCCTCTATTTGTTGTGAATGTGAATTGAGTTTTCGTAACTTATATATGTGAATATAATCGAAAACTATCAGTTTGGAAAGTCATTATTATGAAAGTCCTGTGTAAGTTTACATAGGTATGATAAGTACGAAATGTGAAATGAAGTACTATATGTATATGACATATGTTTTCTAAAAACTGAGGATATGGAAATGCACCTTCCATTTATTATGTGTGAAAGTGATTGGAACTCGGTGGAGTGTCCATTGTAAATCGTAGCTACGTAGAATTCCATTAGTGGAATGTCCAACGGGACTGATATGATATCCCTCACGATGGATCATCGTGTTTGGGATTATGTGATTGATGCTGGCGTAATTCATGGGGCGTGATGCCTACAGTTACAAGCGATTCCACTGAGATAGTGGCGCAACCGCCGAGTAAACTGCGATCTGGAAACCGAAGCGAAATTCGAGGGGCGTGATGCCTAAGGCTACGAGCGATTCTACTGAGATAGTAGCATAACCGCCGTGTGGACCGCGATCTAAGGCGATAACCATGGCGAAATTCAGGGGTGATGAGAAATCTGAGATTACAAGCGATTCTACTGAGATAGTAGCGAAACCGTCGGGTAAACTGTGATCCATGGGGGAACGGGCTTTCCATATCCATTTTTAAAAGAATTTTTAAAAAAAGTATTTTCACTGGGAGTTGAAGCAAGTATGTTTAGTACTTGGAGATTTTTAGTCTTGCGCCTGGCCAGCGTATGCCTAAAGTCTGTGAGAACGACGATGGACTTGTTAAACTTTGAGTTATCAAGTATTTTCAAAACTTTGAATAGAAAATCAATAATCTGAAATTAGAATTACACAATTCTAACTTAATGAATTAAGGAAGAAGATCTTTAAAATATCTTGAAAGTCCACAGTTTTGGATAAAGATATATTATGCAAATATTTAGCATGAAAGATTTCAAGTTTAAAAATCTGAGTTTTATAAGTCAAAAAAATTTGATAAAAGACTTTTGTGTCTTGATTATTGAAATTGATGAACAAAACTAGTGAAATAAAATAAATGGAATGAATCCTATATTTATTTGCGAGTTTGAAACTTGGTAAAATTGTGTAGGATATAAATATCGGTGAGATTTTAGCAATCGTTTTTTTTCCTAACTTATAATTTCGGGACGAAATTCTTTTAAGTAGGGGAGATTGTAACGATCCTGAATTTTGAACAATTTAAAAATGAAAATATTTAATTAATTTTAAATATTTGAGATAATTTTAAAATTGAATTTCAATATAACTAGGAATTGACGATTAAATTTTTGAATTTAATCTATTTAAAGTTGAATAGAAAATTTAATTTTGACTTTGAAGTTGAAATTTAATATTGAACTTATATTTTAAATTTGAATTAATGATTTAGAAAAATAATTTGTATTTAAGAATTTTTGCTATTTAAATTTATAAATTTGTGGTTAGTTATAAATAACATTTTTCTTTAACTTAAATAAAGGAATAAAATTTTAATCAATATAAAATAAATTGTAAAACACGTTAATATAAATTTGTGCTTGATAATTGAACTTCAAAACGTTTATAAGTTTATTTAAAGAAAAAGATATATACAAAACAAAAATTGAATTAAAAATAAAAATATAATTATATATATAATAAAATAATAAATAAATACACTTAGTTAAAATTTTAACAACAAGATTAAACAAAAACAAAATAAAGAAAGAGAAAAAGATAAAAAGTAAATAAAATAAAATAAATAAAATAAATATAAAATAAGGTATACGTTACCTTACTTTGATCGGCTGTAAACATGCCTTCAACCACGCCGTAACTCACGCAATTGCATGTTCCCTCTTCTATTTTATACCCGACCTCCTTTACCCCTTTTCATTCGAAAACCCTACCTAATCAAACCGAAGAAATAAAAATGGCGGCCGTATAATCGTTCTTCGTCTTCCTTCAATAGCTAGGGCTTCGGCTTCAAATCTCTCGCGTGCTCTTCACTTCGTTTGCAAAGGTGAGTCTTTGGCTCACGATTAATTTTATTTCAAGTTCTTAAATTTGTGGAATTGAATGCTTGGTTGCATGCTATGTTTTGGGGGTTATTGGTTATCATTTGCTCGGTTTATTTAATCTAAACTGATAGGAACAGATAAGTGCTTGGTTTCAAGCTATGATTTGGGGCTATTTGCTGTCACTTGCTCGATTTCTTGAACTTTAACTGATGAGAGCAGATGCTATTTCATGTTTCAAATTTTTTTTAAACTGTTAAGAACAGACGCTAATTGATATTGTTTTTTTTAAATTGATAAGAACAGATACTAAAATTTTGTTTTAAACTGAAGAGAGCAAATGCTATTTAAATTTTTATTTAAATTGATGAGAACAGATGCTATTGTTTTAAATTTAAACCTGTATTGCGTGTGTACTTGTCTTCATAAGATTGTCACTGTGCTTCTGACCTTTCTGGTCTCTGATCATTGCTTGGTCATCTTGGTGAGCAATTGGTCTGTGCTGCATTGTTCCCTGTACACTGTTTTGTATCATCCTTAGTTTTGTTTCTGCACCATGTTGCATATGTCTTGCCTTTAACTGTTTGCAACTGTGTCTTTGATTGTCCTCTGTAACTCGAAGCGGTGAGGATATTTTCCCGAAGAAAATTTAAGCTTGCTCGAGTAAACTTAGTTTCAGGTCTGCATATAGGAAACAGAATTGTTTCCAGTTTATTTTAAAATGGTGTTGAAGTGATAAATGGAAATGTAAACTTGGAATTTTGAAACTGAATTTAAGTTGAATTCAAATAAGTTTGAATTCTGTTGTCTTTTGAAATGGTTTAAATTCAGGGAATTTCAAAGTTTGATTTTTCTTAATAAAACAGAAACTGTTTCTGTTTTATATGTAAGAGTAAAATTTAAATGGAAGGTGGAGATTAAACTTCATTTTTTAAATATAGGTTTAAAATTGAATTGTTTGAATGAATTGCATTTAATTGCTATGTCCTACATCAGCATGTTGGTGTTGCATGCTTGCTCTTTGCATTTTGTTACTTGAACTTTTGTGACACTTGAACATTTATGGTTTCTGACCTGTGCACATTGGTCATTGTTGATGTTCTTCTCTTATGTACATTTGTGATCTTCATTAGCACGTACTCTGTCATTGCTATATTGAGATCATCAAGTAGCTTACTGTGTTCACTTGAATACTTTGTATTTCCATAGGTTTGATATGTCCACCTGAGTTTGATGCGTTGGCATATGCTCTGCCTTTGAGCTGCTGTGTTGATTTGCATTGTTTGTACCTGGGTTATCTCACTGATCATTTGTATACACACAGTTGTGTGCTTCTCGGTTGCACTGTAGTTTGGCCTGCATCCCTTTGTTTGATCATCAGTTGCAGCTTGTTATATTGTATCTTGAAGTTATTGCCGTAAGCTCTGTTGCACTTCGATGCGATCTGGTCTTTGACCTTATATCTGCAGTGGCATTGTACTGTTTATCCATGACATGCTTAACTGTAGCTTGTATCACCTGTTCCCCTGTACTTGTTTGGCTCTGCGATTCATCGCTGTTGCCTCTGTGTTTGTTGTGTCTGCTGCTCCATGCACTTGTTTCACTGTAAATTATACAGGCTTCACTGCCCTGTATACAATCTGGATTGCATGCTTGCCGCTGCATGTTTGTTTGCTTATTGTTTTTGTTCAAGTTGGCACTAGTTTTGCCTTGAGCATTTTCTTTGCAGCGATTTGTCCGATTTGCGCTTGCACGCGTGTTGGCGAGGCAGTGCACATGTGTATAAATATACGTGTGTACTGCAGCCACACGGGATTGACAGACTTTAAAATTTTAAGTTGTTAATAATGAAAATCCATAATAGATTTAAATTGATTCATTTGTTTTGTCATCTCTGTTACCATTTTATTCAGTTCATTACAAATTTATTTACTTGAGTTAAGATTAATCCTGACTCGAGTGTTTTGTGTTTTGCAATTAACGCTCGGGTCAGACCGAGTATTTTTACAGCTTGAAGATTTTCAGGCCGCGAAGTTAGAGAGAGGGGAAAGCACTTCACTGAAGTTTTTCGAAAAAAAAATTCTTTGTACTCTAAAAGATATATATATAGATAAATTGTTCCGCTGTATAAAAATTTAATGCATTGTACAAACTCTGATGTATGTAAGAAAAATTCATTTATGAATAATATTATAATTATTCTGTGATTCTGTGGCTGATTCTGTTTAAACTCTATAAACTGACTAACAATCCGTCATTTTGAACGTTTCTAGTTGGTTTAATTACCGACTAGAGGTGGTCAGAGCGGCGGGTCGTTACAATAAATTTGAATAGAATTGAATGTGAATTGGATTTAATTAGTAAATGCAAACTAATTGAAATTGGATATGAATGAAAGTTGATAAAATCCAATGTTACTGAATCAAATGTGAATTAATTGGAAAACCAATTCATTAAATGTTAATGAGAAGTAAATTTATATTGATTTGGTAGTTGCATTTATTTCTATTGAATGCATTGCTATGTTGGCACATGTAGTTGTTATGTTGCTATATGTTGTATATTGATACTATTTACATATATGCATGATTCTCATGTTGTTGTTGAGTGTTTAGTAGGTGCGGATTGCGTTGCTTTGCATTTGGAGCTCGCTTTCGCGCTATATTAGCCGTATATGCTCGCTAATAAAATATAAGTTACATATCTCGGATTAAATATCGTACTTTTACACTTTTTTCCCTGCGGGACCTCATCACTTGATGAGATGTATATTTGTGATATATATACTGTCATTTTTTTCGGATCGAGCCGCGCAAAGGAGACTATGGCGAATTTTTCCGAAAATTTAAGGCGTTTGAAATTTTTTTATAAAATTGGAAAATTTTGAAAACTTTAATTTTGGTTTTGGAATTGAAGTTTAAACAATAGTAGTTGTTTTTGAAAAGGATAACTAAGTATGATTTGAAAACTTCGTAAAGTATGGTAAGAAGTTTAAATTTGTTTTGGAAAGTTAATGAATTCTGTAACTTTTTCTTACTTGGTAATTTCGAGGACGAAATTCTTTTAAGGGGGGAAGTCTGTAACGACCCAGGATTTCTAATAATTTAAATTTGAATATTTAATTAATTTTAAATATTAATAAGCGGAATTTATAAGTTGGATAATTTATTTTTTGAATATTGGATTTAATTTGATAATTAAATCGATAATTTAATAGTGAAATTCCAGAAATAATTGAAAATTGAGTTTAATATGATTGAAAATGATTTGTAAAATTTTATTTTATCATACTGGAGTTATATAAATGTTATAGAACTTTTAAAATTGAATTTAAAGTTTATTTGTGAAAATTGAATATTTTAATATTTAATTATCGATTGAAAAATAGCCAATTTTTGAACAGTCTCAGAATTTTACGAAACTAGTTCCATTGGATCTGTAATAGTTTGTTGTTATCGGATTTTAATTTTCGTAGCAATCGGAGTTACCGTTTGACCGTGGCAGCTCGAAACGCTTCGAATTGTTTTTAATTTTAAATCGGCGAGTTAAAATAGCCATTTTTCAAAAAGTCTCGGATTTCGACGAAACTAGTTTCATCGGATCCGTAATGTGATATTATTGTAAGATTTCAAATTTCAAATCGATTGGATTTACCGTTTGTCCGGTACAAATTAAAACGCATCGAAATCGGTTTAAATCGGTTTAATTTAATTTGATCGTTTAATTCCATATCTCGCACAGATGATCGAATTAGCTTTCGAAACCTGTTCCATTGTGTCCGGAACGCAGGATAAACCCTAGGAACGTCGGTTACCGTGCGTAAATCGGAGTTTTGAAAACCCGGATGAAAAGTGTTCGTTTTATTTCTATAAATAGCCCCTTTTATTCACAAAATTGAGAAAAATAAAACCCTAAACCTATCATAAGCCAGCCGCCACTAATGGAATCAATGGCCAGCAATCTCCAATCTTCATTCCTTAATCTCTTCCAATCCATTCAATATTTTTGAATACTTTCTAAATGAAACTTGTAGAGCACAACACGAACTAGACATCCAACGGTCAAGATGTAAAATGGAGCAACAGGGAGGGAGATTTTTGGCCGCGTTTGTCATCATTTCATGCACGATTTTCGAGAAAGCAGGGAGGCCGTACACGTGCGGTCGGCTAGAGGTGGTGGAGTTTGTGATGCTCTTTGATATGGTAGTTGTTGATCAAGGCGTAGGTGATCGTAGAGGCCGTAATTTGTAACCCTAGACGGCGGTTTTTGGGTTTGTACGTGAATGTTGCTCGCGTGTTGCCTGTAGGAGGAAGAAAGCATCACGCGGCCGAGATCTAGGGGAAAGTGAAAACAACGGCTCTGATTGCATAGGTTAAAAATAATAAATTAAATTGTAAATTAAAATGTAAATTGATTTGTAAATGTTTAAAATGGTATATCTCTTTGCTGCGAGGTCGAAAATTCCCGAAACGAAAAGCATTGGCTTCATATTAACGAGCATTACGCGATGGAGTTGGATTGGAGATGATTGGAATCGGTGAGAATTTCAGATAAAATTAAATTCCCGTTTAATTTTATTCGAAATAAAAGCTGAAAACGAAATTGAAAGCGAGGTGAGAACTTCTCACTCAATCGAATAGTTTCGATTTTATTTTAAATAGTTATATTTAAAATTGTTGAATGCATGTTTGAATGATGATTGTTATCTATTGATTGTGAAGATAGACATTATGCGCCATTAGTAAGCGGATGTTATTTATTAAAAACATATACCGCGAATATTTCATAAACAGTGAAATTGGTATTATATATAATAGCAATATATATATTGGCATATGTATATATTGCAGTTGTTGATTTCCCGCATTGTATAGCGGATGAGCCCTATTGCGCCGTCTATTAAGCGGATAATATTTAATAATCCCATATACCACGATAATTCCGTACTGGAGCGGAATTGGTATTGTGCTAATGTTTTTGGATGCAGGGAAACTGGTTGGAGGGATCCAACTGGATTCCTCAATTGTATTGATTTATTTACAGATATTTTGATATTTGTTGATTATCATATCGATATATGATATTTGGATGTCGTGATTGACTATTTGGTGCTGCTGCATCATCGGATCCATTTTTGAAGTTTTAAAATAATGATTTTTGGTTTTTAAAGGAATTTTTTTTAAGTGATTTTCAAAAGTATACGTTTTATTAAATTTTGAATTGATTCATTTTAAATAATTAAAACGTTATAAATTTTTATGTTATAAAAATTAAGATTTTTGAGAAATATTACCGCAATGAGATTTTTGGAAATAAATAGTTAATTAATTTATAAAATGGTTTAATTGGGAATTTTCAGTTATTATAAACGGTTTATATAAGAGATTTATAAAATTGATATTTATAAATTAAAAATACTAGAATTATAAAACGAGTTTTTATAAGTAATAAAGTGAAATAAAAAATGGATTTCATAAGTGAATTGAAATTTATAAATTTATGAAATATAAAGATATAAAATGGATAAATTTTGTAAAATATAAGATTTATAAGTAATCAACTTATAAATCGGATTTTGGCATTTAAAATGAGATGTAAAAAGGATTTTTTATAAATAAAAGTTTATAAAAATATAAATGGAGTTTATAAACGTTGTTTATAAATCCGAAATAAGTTGAATTTGATAGGTTGGATATAGGAATATATGAAAGGAATTATATTCACGATTTTGTACAGTGAATATATTATTAAATGAAATGGATATGTTTTGGGGAAGGAATATTATAAAATGAAGTTGATGATTTTAAAGACGTTTTAAAATGCATTAAGTATCGAATACATAGATTTCAACATTTATTGTTGAAATAGATGTTTTCGAGAAATAGAAGGAAATGGTGGACTATAACACTGTTGTTATAGTAAATGGTTTCTGAAAGGAAATGTTTTGTATAGTATTGGGATTTATATATCTATTTAAACTTTGAATCCCTATACTAGTGATTTTGGGTCGTCGTAACGATGTTTTATGTAACATTCGTTTTTGACCCAAATAAATGTGTTAAGAAAATGATTTCTTAAAGAATGAAATATATACTCAATTTTGATTTAAGTATATCGAATATTTTCAAATATTGAAAATAAATAGATTTGTGATGTACTTATTATTAAATAAGTATGGAAATATTTTTCCAATGTGAAATGAATGTTTAGAATTTATCCTTGTAAGATAAATTGAAAGTGAATATTGAAAATCGATTGAAAATCGTACATCATAGATATTTTGGGATTATAAATTCACTATGGAATTTATAAAAGAAAGGGGAATTAGTTTAGAAATAAACGTTGATTTATTTTTGAAATTATGGAAACTAATTTACGGATTTGGAACGTAAATATGAAGTAAATCGTTAAGGATTTATTTAATTGGTTTAAATGAACCATTTTGAAATGAAAGTATTTCCGAGTAAGGAAAAGTGATTTGAAAAATTGTTTTCAAATGTTTGAAGTGTGGGAAATTTTATATCTAGTAAAGATATTTTGGAAAGTAAATAATTTGGGAAATTATTTGGAATTTGGTGATGTTGAGCATGCCTATTGATAGTTAAATAATCCGACTATCAATATTTACCTTTAAATAGATATTTGTTGTGATTTGTTTGGATTTGAATGCCACACTTATTTTCGAATAAGCGCTCACTATTCGGGTTAGCCGGGAAAGGACCTTAGGGGCATATAACCCATTCCGAGTATGTGATACGTCGTAATGGATTGCATTTGATGACCGATGTTGAAGACCGGATATTTGTGAAAACGGAAGGATCACCGTCGAGTTACTCTACATCGGCTGATCTCCGATATAGAGGTTTTATCACCCTTAGTGACGGGAAGTCCGGTCGTGATTAGTGAATATCCGGATAGCAAGGACTTCTTTATAAGTGCCTATGGTTCTGTTCGATCCCGGAACAGACTTGTATGATTGTATGTCTGACATTACAAATTGAGATATAAAGCTGATTTCTTTCAAATATATTTCTGTTGGTGGCGGAGAATTTATTCTCTTAGCTTAACACCCTACTCTGAGACGTACGAGCTCAGAGGTTATATAGTTGAAGGTTATTAGTGATATACTCCCAATTTGGTAGTGTGGCATGCTGACTGTTGCTGTGAAATGATCATTGTGTTGATCATTTGTGATAGGATCATTTATTTGATCATTTATCTTGGTGATCATTTCTATGATCATTTGTTGACCCAAAGCACGGCTTTTGTATAAAGTGTGGCTTTGTGGACAAGACTTCATCGGACCTCACACCCCGGAAATGGTCAAAACAGGAAGGATGCGGCAAGGTTATTAGGGGTAGCGCCCTTTAGTGTATGTCATTCCTTCTTGATAGAGGTGGTATCATGGTATGGAGCCCAGATATTTAACCTATGTTGTTGCTACATATTTTTGTGGTTGTTGGAAATCGAGGATCCTCGGATAGATCGGTTACGATCGGGGGATGACATATTCGTGTCAGTAGTTACCCAGTTAGGGGTAACCCGGCCTTGTGTTGGCAGAGATCCGGTTTGGTTCTCGGGGACGTCCTTCCAGAGGCGTTCTCATGTGGCAATGGGAAGTTCTTTGGCCTGACCATTTGTTGGAAATCCAATTCCCAATACGAAACCCTGTACGGTTTTAGTTGTAGAACCTATCATTCACTTATGGTGGCGCCCCACTGTTTGGATGGTAGCTATAGTAGACATAGTTCGAAATGTCTATGTTGGCTAAGATTTATATTCTATTTTCGAAATGAATTTTGCCTACGCTATGCACTAGTAATAATATCAAATGTTTCTTTTAATGCGTATCAAGCATCTTTGACTATCATAAGGAGAAATCTCCTCCGATTCTGCGTTTGCATTGTGTGTGTGTGCGAGAGGCCTTATGGTAGTCTCATTTTTAAAAGCATTGCGAATTGACTTTAAAAATATTCTTCTATTTTGATTTTAAAGATGAATAAACTGTTTTGAGTTCTCACACCAGTCACATGACTAACTCGGAGTTTATTGTTTTCCTTCCTAAACTCTGGGTGCCCACCAATTTTCACACGGGCAGTCAAGAGTTAAGGTTTATTCAAGATATTCAGGAGTTGCTGGAGGCAAGATGGATGGCATGGCGTATTACTTGTATATAGTATTTCTTTTCCGTTGTTGATGTCATTTGTTGTTGTACACTCTTATGTAATGTAATGAAATGTAATGTAATGTAATAACTGATATAGTTCTTTGTTTAAAGATTATTCATTTATTTATTATATGTTGTTCCGCTGCGAATTGTGAGATTCTTATGTTGTTCTGTTATTTCTTCGGTTCTGTTCTATCTTTTTCTATCTTCTTCTATTTTTTCTTTTTCTAAAACCCTAACGGTACGGTTTTTCGGCTTTCGATTGCTCGGCAGTTGATACAGTGGACGTATTGATGTCGGTTTTCGTCAACGAAAAATCGCGTTCGTTACAGTGGAGCTCGAGATGGCGAATGTTGTGGCACTACCCGATCGTCACGAAGTGGAGTATGGTGGCGTGCGAAATTCAAAGGGAAGTGGCGGCTAATGGGTAGGATGCATACGTGAATACTGGGAGATGGGGGAGATGAAGGGTGTGGCCGAGATTTGAAGGTTGAAGGATCAACGGTTGAGATGCAGTTAGGGTTTAAAATGTAAATAAATGTTGTAAATTAGTAATATAAAGTCGTGTAACTTCTAAAATTCATATCTTTTTCATACGAGGTCGAAAACGCGCGAAACCAGTTGCGTTGGAATCGAATGGACGAGCATTACGCTATGGAACAGGATTGGAGTCGTTTGGAGTTAGTGAGAATTTCAGGTGAAATTAAACGTCTGTTTAATTTTATTCAAAATAAATCGCTAAAACGAAATTGAAATCAAGGTGAGAACTTCTCACTCAATTGAATCAGTTTCGATTTATATTTTAAATAGTTAGATTTAAAATTGTTGAATGTATGTTTGAATGATGATTGTTATCTATTGATTGTTAAAATAGACATTATGCGCCGTTAGTAAGCGGATGTTATTTATTAAAAACATATACCGCGAATATTTCACAGTACAGTGAAATTGGTATTATTTATGTACTTGGAGTTGATTTCCCGCATTATATAGCGGATGAGACCCTATTGCGCCGTCTATTAAGCGGATAATATTTTATAAATCCCATATACCGCGATAATTCCGTACTGGAACGGAATTGGTATTTGTGCTAACCTTTGTGGATGTAGGGAAACAGGTTGGAGGAATCCTACTGGATTCCTCCACTGTATTGATTTATTTACAGATATTTTGATATTTGTTGATTATCATATCGATCTATGATATTTAGATATCGTGATTGACTATTTGGTGTTGTTGCATCATCGGATCTATTTTTGAGGTTTTAAAATAATGATTTTTGATTTTTAAAAGAACATTTAAGGTGATTTTTGAAAGTATACGTTTTATTTAATTTTGAATTGTTAAAATAAATAAACATTTTAATTTTATGGTTATAAAAGTTATATTTTTGGGAAAATAATACTTAAGTGTAATTTTGGAGTTATATAAGTTTTAAATAACGTTTTGTAAATCAATAAAGAGATTGGTTTATTTAAATTGAGATTTTTGAATAATTATAAACGGTTTATATAAAAGATTTATAAAATTTATATTTTATAAGTTAAAGATATTGGAATTTTAAAACGAGCTTTTATAAGTGTTAAAATAAAGTTGTACTTAGTTTTATAAGTAAATCAGAATTTTAGATTTATAAACAAACGATGATATAAAAGAATGGATTTGTGAATAAATGAATTATAAGTAATTTACTTATAAGTTAGATTCGGCATATAAACGAAATATAAATTGGATTAATAAAGGATATTTATAAACCGAAGCTTATAGATAGAAATGGAATTTATAGACATTGTTTATAAATTCGAAATCAATGGAATTTGATAAATTAAAAGTTGAAATTGGTTAAGGAAGTATATTCACGATTTTGGACAGTGAATATATTATCAAATAAAATGGATATGTTTGGGAAAATGAATATTATAAAATGAAGTTAATCGTTTTAATGATGTTTTAAAATGTATTATGAATCGAATACATAGATTTCAACATTTATTGTTGAAATAGACGTTTTCGAGAAATAGAAGGAAATGATGGACTATAACACTGTTGTTATAGTAAATGGTTTCCGAAAGGAAATATTTTGTATAGTATTGGGATTTATATATCTATTTTAATTTTGAATCCCTATACTAGTGATTTTGGATCGTCGTAACGATGTTTTACACAACATTCGTTTTGGCCCAAACAAATGTGTTTAAGAGAATGATTTCTTAAAGAATGAAATATATACTTAATTTTCGATTTAAGTATATTGAATATTTTCCAAGTGTTGAAAATAAATGGATTTGTGAATTACTTATTAATAAATAAGTACGGAAATGTTTTCCTAATGTGAAATGAAACGTTTTGATAATTTATCTTTTTGAAGACAAATTGGAAATGAATATTAGAAATCGATTTGGGAATCATATATTCATAACTATTTTGGAATGTAAACTCACTATGGAATTTATAAATAAAAAGGGGAATTTGTTTAAAAATAAACGTTGATGTATTTTTGAAGCGTGGGAATTAATTTACGGATTTGGAACGTAAATATAAAGTAAATCGTTAAGGATTTATTTAAATTGGTTTAAATGAACTATGTTGAAAATGAAAGTATTTCCGCGTAAGGAAAATGATTGAAAATTGTTTTCAAAGGTGGTAAATGTGAAAAGTTATTTGAAAATTATTTTCAAATGTTGAAGTGTGGACAATATGTATATCTTGTAAAGATATTTTGGAAAGTAAATAATTTGGGAAATTATTTGGATTTGGTGATGTTGAACACGCCTATTGATAGTTAAATAACCGACTATCAATATTTACCTTTAAATAGGTATTTGTTGCGATTGTTTGAATTTGAATGCCACACTTATTTTTGAATAAGCACTCACTATTCGGGTTAGCCGGGAAAGGACCTTGGGGTCGTATAACCCATTCCGAATATGTGATACGTCATAATGGATTGTATTTGATGATCGGTGTTGAAGACCGGATATTTTTGAAAACGAAAGGATTACCGTTGAGTTATTCTGCATCGGCTGATCTCCGATATAGAGGTTTTATCACCCTTAGTGACGGGAAGTCCGGACGTGATTAGAAATTATCCGGAATGCAAGGACTTCTTTGTAAGTGCCTTTGGTTCTATTCGAGCCCAGAACAGACTTGTATGGATTGTATGTCAGACATTACAAATTGAGATATAAAGCTGATTTCTTTCAAATATATTTCTGTTGGTGGCGAAGAATTTATTCTCTTATCTTAACACCCTTCTCTGAGACGTACGAGCTTAGAGGTTATATAGTTGAAGGTTATTAGTGATATACTCCCAATTTGGTAGTGTGGCATGTTGAGTGTTCCTGTGAAATGATCATTGTTTGATCATTTTTGATATGATCATTTGTTTGATCATTTATCTTGGTGATCATTTCTATGATCATTTGTTGACCCAAAGCACAGCTTTTGTATAAAGCGTGGCTTTGTGGACGAGACTTCGTCGGACCTCACACCCCGGAAATGGTCAAAACAGGAAGGATGCAGCAAGGTTATTAGGGGGTAGCGCCCCTTTAGTGTATGTCATTCCTTCTGGATAGAGGTGGTATCATGGTATGGAGCCCAGATATTTAACTTATGTTGTTGCTGCAAATTTTGTGGTTGTTGGAAATCGAGGATCCCCGGATAGATCGGTTACGATCGGGGGATGACATATTCGTGTCAGTAGTTACCTAGTTTGAAAGGTAACGCGGCCTTGTGTTGGCAGAGATCCGGTTAGGTTCTCGGGACGTCATTCCAGAGGTGTTTCCATGTGGCAATGGGAAGTTCCTTGGCCTGACCATTTGTTGGAAATCCAAATAAACAATACGATCTTGTACGGTTTTAGTTGTAGAACCTTCCATGGAATGTGGCGGTAACCTGCTATTGAACATGGTAGCTATAGTAGGCATACGATAATGGTCGTATGTTGGCTAAGATTTATATCTTTACTTTCGAAATAATTTTTCTACACTATGCACTAGTAATAATATCAAATGTTTCTTTTTAATGTGTATCAAGCATCTTTGACTATCATAAGGAGAAATCTCCTCCGATTCTGCGTTTGCATTGTGTGTGTGTGCGGGAGGCCTTATGGTAGTCTCATTTTTAAAAGCATTGCGAATTGACTTTAAAAATATCCCTCTATTTTGTTTTAAAGATAAACTGTTTTAGTTCTCACACCAGTCACATGACTGACTCGGAGTTTATTGTTTTCCTTCCTAAACTCTGGGTGCCCACCAATTTCCACACGGGCAGTCTAGAGTTAGGTTATCAGGATATTCTAGAATTCAGGAGTTGCTGGAGGCAAGCTGGATGGCATGGCGTATTACTAGTATATAGTATTTCCTTTCCGCTGTTTGTTATTGTTTGTTGTTGTACACTCTGATGATGAAATGTAATGTAATATGATGTAATGTAATAACTGATATAGTTCTTTGTTTAAAGATTATTCATTTATCTATTATATGTTGTTCCGCTGCGATTGTGAGATTCTGATATTGTTCTGTTGTTTCTGTTATGTTCTGTTTTTTCTATCTTCTTCTATCTTTTCTTCTCCTTTAACCCTAATGGTTCGGTTTTTCGGCAACGAAAAATCGCAAACGTCACATTTGGTATCAGAGCTTATGGTTAAGCGACAACCATGGCTCTGTTGGGTATTTCTCATTAGAGATGGAGTCAGTAGTACTCTAGAATGAGTTTGAGTGTAATAATAGATACGGGCACGTATTTGTTAGTGAATATAAATTGTTTTATGTTGTGATGATTGGTTTGTTGAGTGGTATATGGATTTTGGTCAACACGAGTAATTAACGTTGTTGATAGGGATCTCTAAACACTTGAATAGAACAATTCGACACAGTATTTTTTAAATTGGGTAAATGAAATAATTTTACCTTGATTATATTTTATATATAAAAGAATAATTTTTCAGAATTATTAAAATGTATATGAATTGATTGTTTGGTTGTTGAATAAGTTAAATAAAAACAACCGTTGTAAAAGAATGAATTGTATAAGCAAATGAATTATAAGTATGGAGTTATAATTAAAATAATTTACACTTGTGAAATAATCTTATATATAAGAAGTGAAATTATATAAGTAAAAGGTTTGTAAATGTGATTTATAATCTGAAAATAAAATCCCAGAGAAGTGTTTTGAAAGGATTTGATATTTTGGGAAAATTGTTTTGGAGAAATTAAAGCTCTAAACTCTTTTCGGTCGCTGGGAAATAATTCCGATGATGATCGCGACATCATTGGTGTTCATTTTCGGGTTTTCAAAAGAGGGATTGCTGCCAAATTGTTTAAAAGAAAGTTGTTTGGAAAATTTGGATTTGATAAGATGTTTGAAATGGAATATAACTTAAATGATGTTGAATGAAGTTAATTTTGGTATCGAAGTAAATTAATAAGTGGATTAATGAAGTGAAGTCATTAAGAATTTGAACTTGAGTTATATAAATGAAATTCAACATTATATTGTTAAAGGAATTAGCAATTGAATTAAACTAATGAATTGAATGAAAAATCAATTGAATGTAAATAAAATTGATATGGGATAATGAATGTAAGTGTTAATTCATTAGAAGCTAATGTTATTTGAAATTGAATAAATTGAATGAAAGTCAATTTAATATGATCCAATTGGAATTAAATGTGTTGAACCAAATTGAATGTAAATTTAATAAATTTGGTTGTGTTGGATGTACATTGGTTGTTATATGGATGTTGATTGATTGTATATAATTCATTAAGTGTTAATGAAATTGAATTAGCGAAATTGGAAGCTATGTGATTGAATTCAAATGGATAATATGTAAACTTGAATAGAATTGAATTTGATTTGATTTGGAAGTGAACTAATGAAAATGTAAATTAGTAAATGCAAACTAATTGAAATTGGATATGAATGAATGTTAGTAAAATCCAATGTACATGAATCAAATGTGATTTAAATTGAAAACCAATTCATTGAATATTAATGAGAATATGAATGAATATTGATTTGGTTATGGATGATAGTTGGTTGATGTTTGCATTTGTTGTTTTGTTGCATTTGCTATGTTGGCACATGTAGTTATTGTGTTGCTATATGTTGTATATTGATACTATTTGCATATATGCATGTTCTCATGTTGTTTGTTGAGTGTTTAGTAGGTGCGGATTGCGCTTGCTTCGCATTTGGAGCTCGCTTTCGCGCTATATTAGCCGTATACGCTCGCTAATAATAAATAAGGCACATATCTCGGATTACATACCGTACTTTTACACTTTTTTCCCTGCGGGATGCCTCATCACTTGATGAGATGTATATTTGTGATATATATACTGTCATTTTTTTTTTGGATCGAGCCGCGCAAAGGAGACTCCGGTGAATTTTTCCGAAAATTTAAGGCGTTAGAATATTTTTGAGAAAATTTGGAAAATTTTGTGAAAACTATAACTTTGATTTGGAATTAAAAGTTAAACAATAGTAGTTGTTTTTGAAAAGATAACTAAGTATGATTTGAAAACTTAGTAAAGTATTGTACGAAGTTTAACTATGGATTTTGGGAAAGTTAATAGATTTTGTAAATTTTTCCTACTTGGTAATTTCGAGGACGAAATTCTTTTAAGGGGGGAAGTATGTAACGACCCAGAATTTCTGTTAATTAAAATTCATATATTTAATTAATTTTAAATATTAATAAGTGGAATTTATAAGTCGAATAAATTTTATTTCGAATAATTTGATTTAATTGGACAATTAAATCGATAATTTAATATGTGGAAATACAGAAATAATTGAAATTTAGTTAAATATGATTTAAAATGATTTGTAAAATTTTATTTTATCATATTGGAGTTAGAATGATGTTATAGAACTTTTAAAATTGAATTTAGAGTTTATTTGTGAAAATTGAATATTTTAATATTTAATCGACTAGTGAAAATAGCCAATTTTTGAACAGTCTCATAATTGGACGAAACTAGTTCCATTGGATCCGTAATAGTTTGTTATTATCGGATTTCAATTTCCGTAGCAATCGGAGTTTTCGTTTGACCGTGGCAGCTCGAAACGCATCGAAATTGTTTTAATATTTATTTGGCGAGTTAAAATAGTCATTTTTTAAACAGTCTCGGATTTCGACGAAACCAGTTTCATCGGATCCGTAAAGTGATATTATTGTATGGTTTCAAATTTCGTGTCAATTGGATTTATCATTTGTCCGCTGCAAGCTAAAACGCCTAGAAAATAGTTTAAATCGGTTTAATTTAAATTGAACGTTTATTGCCATAACTCGCACAGATATCCGAATTAGCCCTCGAAACACGTTCCATTATGTTCGGAACATGGGGTAAACTTAGAAACGCCAACCGGCACGCTTCGTTTGGAGTTCGGAAATTTCGGGGTGAATAGTGTTCGTGAAATTTTCTATATAAGGACTTATAATTCACAAATTTGCAAAGAAAAGAGCTAGGGTTTCATGGAAGCTTCAGCTGCCACTTTCTGAAACCTAAGGCCGAAAATTGTTCAACTTCGTCCTCTTTTATCTCTCAATCCGTCAACCAATTCGAAGAATCTCCAACTAACAAAATGTAGAGCTCGGCGAGAGCTTCAATTTGAACGGCTATAATCGAAAATTGATGAGTGGATAGACGGCAAACCAAGCTGGAAGCCATCATGTTTGGCACGCAAATCGAGAGAGGAGGAGTAGCTGAGTGGGGCCGGCCTTTGGCCGAGGGTGGAGCTCGAGATGGCGAATGTTGTGGCACTACCCGATCGTCACGAAGTGGAGTATGGTGGCATGCGAAATTCAAAGGGAAGTGGCGGCTAATGGGTAGGATGCGTACGTGAATACTGGGAGATGGAGGAGATGAAGGGTGTGGCCGAGATTTGAAGGTTGAAGGATCAACAGTTGAGACGCAGTTAGGGTTTAAAATGTAAATAAATGTTGTAAATTAATAATATAAAGTCGTGTAACTTCTAAAATTCATATCTTTTTCATATGAGGTCGAAAACGCGCGAAACTAGTTGCATTGGAATCGTATGGACGAGCACTACGCTATGGAATTGGATTGGAGTCGATTGGAGTTAGTGAGAATTTCGGGTGAAATTAAACGTCCGTTTAATTTTATTCGAAATAAATCGCTAAAACAAAATTGAAATCAAGGTGAGAACTCAATTGAATCAGTTTCGATTTATATTTTAAATAGTTAGATTTAAAATTGTTGAATGTATGTTTAAATGATGATTGTTATCTATTGATTGTTAAAATAGACATTATGCGCCGTTAGTAAGCGGATGTTATTTATTAAAAACATATACCGCGAATATTTCACAGTACAACGAAATTGGTATTATTTATGTACTTGGAGTTGATTTCCCGCATTATATAGCGGATGAGACCCTATTGCACCGTCTATTAAGCGGATAATATTTTATAAATCCCATATACCGCGATAATTCCGTACTGGAACGGAATTGGTATTTGTGCTAACCTTTGTGGATGCAGGGAACCAGGTTGGAGGGATCCAACTGGATTCCTCAACTGTATTGATTTATTTACAGATATTTTGATATTTGTTTATTATCATATCAATATATGATATTTGGATATCGTGATTGACTATTTGGTGCTGTTGCATCATCGGATCCATTTTTGAGGTTTTAAAATAATGATTTTTGATTTTTGAAAGAATTTTTAAGGTGATTTTTGAAAGTATACTTTTTATTTAATTTTGAATTGTTAAAATAAATAAACATTTTAATTTTATGGTTATAAAAGTTATATTTTTGGGAAAATAATACTTAAGTGTAATTTTGGAGTTATATAAGTTTAAATAATGTTTTGTAAATTAATAAAGAGATTGGTTTATTTAAATTGAGATTTTTGAATTATTACAAACGATTTAAATAAAAGATTTATAAAATTTATATTTTATAAGTTAAAGATATTGGAATTTTAAAACGAGCTTTTATAAGTGTTAAAATAAAGTTGTACTTAGTTTTATAAGTAAATAAGAATTTAGATTTATAAACAAATGATGATATAAAAGAATGGATTTGTGAATAAATGAATTATAAGTAATTTACTTATAAGTTAGATTCGGCATATAAACGAAATATAAATTGGATTAATAAAGGAGATTTATAAACCGAAGCTTATAGACGGAAATGGAATTTATAGACATTGTTTATAAATTCGAAATCAATGGAATTTGATAAATTAAAAGTTGAAATTGGTTAAGGAAGTATATTCACGATTTTGGACAGTGAATATATCATCAAATAAAATGGATATGCTTGGGAAAATGAATATTATAAAATGAAGTTAATCGTTTTAAAGATGTTTTAAAATGTGTTATGAATCGAATACATAGATTTCAACATTTATTGTTGAAATAGACGTTTTCGAGAAATAGAAGGAAATGATGGACTATAACACTGTTGTTATAGTAAATGGTTTCCGAAAGGAAATATTTTGTATAGTATTGGGATTTATATATCTATTTTAATTTTGAATCCCTATACTAGTGATTTTGGGTCGTCGTAACGATGTTTTACGCAACATTCGTTTTGGCCCAAACAAATGTGTTTAAGAGAATGATTTCTTAAAGAATGAAATATATACTTAATTTTCGATTTAAGTATATTGAATATTTTCCAAGTATTGAAAATAAATGGATTTGTGAATTACTTATTAATAAATAAGTACGGAAATATTTTTCCAATGTGAAATGAAATGTTTTGAGAATTTATCTTTTTGAAGACAAATTGAAAATGAATATTAGAAATCGATTTGGGAATCATATATTCAAAAATATTTTGGAATGTAAATTCACTATGGAATTTATAAATGAAAAGGGGAATTTGTTTAAAAATAAACGTTGATGTATTTTTGAAGCATGGGAATTAATTTACGGATTTGGAACGTAAATATAAAGTAAATCGTTAAGGATTTATTTAAATTGGTTTAAATGAAACATTTTGAAAATGAAAGTATTTCCGCGTAAGGAAAATGATTGAAAATTGTTTTCAAAGGTGGTAAATGTGAAAAGTGATTTGAAAATTGTTTTCAAATGTTGAAGTGTGGAAAATATATATATCTTGTAAAGATATTTTGGAAATTAAATAATTTGGGAAATTATTTGGATTTGGTGATGTTGAACACGCCTATTGATAGTTAAATAACTGACTATCAATATTTACCTTTAAATAGGTATTTGTTGGGATTGTTTGAATTTGAATGCCACATTATTTTTGAATAAGCGCTCACTATTCGTGTTAGCCGGGAAAGGACCTTAGGGTCGTATAACCCATTCTGAATATGTGATACGTCGTAATGGATTGCATTTGATGACCGGTGTTGAAGACCGGATATTTTTGAAAACGGAAGGATTACCGTTGAGTTACTCTGCATCGGCTGATCTCCGATATAGAGTTTTTATCACCCTTAGTGACGGTAAATCCGGACGTGATTAGAAATTATCCGAAATGCAAGGACTTCTTTGTAAGTGCCTTCGGTTCTGTTCGAGCCCGGAACAGACTTGTATGGATTGTATGTCATACATTACAAATTGAGATATAAAGCTGATTTCTTTCAAATATATTTTTGTTGGTGGCGGAGAATTTATTCTCTTAGCTTAACACCCTTCTCTGAGACGTACGAGCTCAGAGGTTATATAGTTGAAGGTTATTAGTGATATACTCCCAATTTGGTAGTGTGGCATGCTGAGTGTTGCTGTGAAATGATCATTGTTTGATCATTTGTGATATGATCATTTGTTTGATCATTTATCTTGGTGATCATTTCTATGATCATTTGTTGACCCAAAGCACAGCTTATGTATAAAGCGTGGCTTTGTGGATGAGACTTCGTCGGACCTCACACCCCGGAAATGGTCAAAACAGGAATGATGCAGCAAGGTTATTAGGGGGTAGCGCCCCTTTAGTGTTTGTCATTCCTTCTGGATAGAGGTGGTATCATGGTATGGAGCCCAGATATTTAACCTATGTTGTTGCTGCAAATTTTTTGGTTGTTGGAAATCGAGGATCCTCGGATAGATCAATTACGATTGGGGGATGACATATTCGTGTCAGTAGTTACCTAGTTTGAAAGGTAACCCGACCTTGTGTTGGCAGAGATCCGGTTAGGTTCTCGGGATGTCATTCCAGAGGCGTTTCCATGTGGCAATGGGAAGTTCCTTGGCCTGACCATTTGTTGGAAATCCAAAGAAACAATACGATCTTGTACGGTATTAGTTGTAGAACCTGCCATGGAATGTGGCGGTAACTTGCTATTGAACATGGTAGCTATAGTAGGCATATGATAATGGTCGTATGTTGGCTAAGATTTATATCTTTACTTTCGAAATAATTTTTCTACACTATGCACTAGTAATAATATCAAATGTTTCTTTTTAATGCGTATCAAGCATCTTTGACTATCATAAGGAGAAATCTCCTCCGATTCTGCGTTTGCATTGTGTGTGTGTGCGGCAGGCCTTATGGTAGTCTCATTTTTAAAAGCATTGCGAATTGACTTTAAAAATATCCCTCTATTTTGTTTTAAAGATAAACTGTTTTAGTTCTCACACCAGTCACATGACTGACTCGGAGTTTATTGTTTTCCTTCCTAAACTCTGGGTGCCCACCAATTTCCACACGGGCAGTCTAGAGTTAGGTCATCAGGATATTCTGGAATTCAGGAGTTGCTGGAGGCAAGCTGGATGGCATGGCGTATTACTAGTATATAGCATTTCCTTTCCGCTGTTTGTTATTGTTTGTTGTTGTACACTCTGATGATGAAATGTAATGTAATATGATGTAATGTAATAACTGATATAGTTCTTTGTTTAAAGATTATTCATTTATCTATTATATGTTATTCCGCTGCGATTGTGACATCCTGATATTGTTCTATTGTTTCTGTTCTGTTCTATCTTTTTCTATCTTCTTCTATCTTTTCTTCTTCTTTAACCCTAACGGTTCGGTTTTTCGGCAACGAAAAATCGCAAACGTTACAGACTTGAAGTGGTCTACAAACATAAGCAAAGGTGAGTTAATCTTACTCAGTTAAATTTAAATTTAAATGATTAAATTTAATTAATTGATTGAATGGCTGAATTGATTAATGTGATATAGTATGATATTTTGGAATTGATGTATTATATTGTGCTAACGTCTGTGGATGCAGGGAAAACAGGTTGGAGGGATCCAACTGGATCCCTCAACATTTATTTAAATTATTTAATATTCTCTGTTCTGATTATTTGATATTCTATAATGAATTATGTGGAAGTATTGAATGCTATGGCTTGGTTGATATAATTGGGTACAATGAATTACCAAAATAATATATATATATATATATATATATAAATTGGATTTTTGAAGAAAATAAAAGCAGTGAATCTGTAAGTAAATTAATTATAGGATAAATTTAAGAATGAATTGGAGAAGGAATAAATTGACTTTAAATTTCTAATAAGAAATTGTGAGTATAAAAAGGAAAATTTGAATAAACAGGAAGTTAATGAATTTTGAAATTCATTGTTATTATTTAAAAAAGAACAAAACATTTATTTAAAATTCAGGATTTAAATTATTGGAAAGAATAAAGAAGAAATTGAGAATAACCTGAAATTTGTATATTTCAGTTAAAAGGGTTTGAAATCAAACAGAAAATAATAATAATAATAATAATAAAGACCATAACTAATGGATTTTTGAAATGAACTGATAAGTAAAGAAATTTATTTTAAATGGAATAAATTGGAAAACAATTTGGGAAATTGATTTGAATGATTGAGATTTGTAATTCTCCATGGATAACCAAGTACGTTTTCAAAGTAAATTCTTAATATAAGTTAAAAGATTTTAAAGTTGTTTTTAAAAGTATGTTTTGTAAAATTTATTATTCTAATATTTAAAGCCTTAAGTAAGTATTTCCTTTTAATCTATTATAAACAGTAATTATTTAAAGAATGACTTAGTATTATGTTTTTAAAAGTGAAAACCTAGTTTTATATTTTATAAAGTAACCCTATTTTCAAATATTCATATAGTATGTAGTTTTAAAAAATTATTAAAGTAATTTTAACTTGAATGTTTTAAAGTATATTTTTAAAAGTAAAGTGTTTTAAATTAATTTAAAAAATCTAGTTTTGTGCTTTGTGTTGCCAGTGGAAATAGGAATACTTGGAATTTATTCTGAGAAAGGTAGATAGTTTTGAAAACTATTTTCAAAGGAATTTGAAAAGTGAAAATATATCTTGTGAAGATATTTTTGAGATAAATAAATAATTTGAGAGAAATCATTTATTGTTGGATGGATGTTTGTGAACGTAAATTGACAGTTAAATAACCGACTATCAATATTGGCCAAATGCGTTGATCGTTACGAAGAGACCGGGATCGGGATTTATTTCTCGAAAACCACTTCGATCCGGTTTGCACGTTTCGTGAAAACAATTTTGGATTAGAAGATGGAGTAGTGAAGTGCAAGGGCAAATCGCTACTAATCCTGAGGATATCTCCAAAATGGATGTAGTAGGAATAGTGCCTTCGGTTCCGTTCGAACCCGGGACGGGCTTGTATGGATGAATGCTTGCGAAACATCGTCAGGTGGACGATGGGCATTCTAAGGGATATATTCTAAAAAGGTAACGCTTAGCCTCAAGCCTCATCAAATGGGAATGGCTGAAAATCAGGGGATATGCAGCAAGGCTTCGTGGGTAGCCCCCACTGGAGGGTGAGGTCATCCCTGTCTAGATGTCCCTTTTATTTCGGCTTAGCGGGCGGTTGTTGATCCCAACCGTGAGGTGATCTCACTCGGGACTGTCCAATAAGGGATGGTTCCGGTCTTGTGTTGTAGGGGAGTTAAGGTGGCTCCTCGGTACGCTGATCTAGACCAGGTACTGTGACAGGTGGTACCCCAGTGCCTAGCCATTAGTTGGAATCCATTTTCCCTACGCGCCCGTACGGTTTTGATTGTGCCCAACTATTGCTGAAACGTGAGATGCAAGCATTTCAGCTAGATTCTATTTTACTTTCTATAGACACTATTATAATATCAGAGGTCTTTAATAAAATTGTTTTAGCTATCGTAAGGTAAAAACCCGACATGTTTATTTGTGGCATGGTCTTACGAGATGCTTTTGTTTTCCAAGGATTTTGAAACTTTAATAATCAATTGGGTGTGATTTTCTCACGCTGGTATTCCAGACTGACTCGGGTGTTATTTAACTGTAATGCTCGGGTCAGACCGAGTATTATAGGATACAGGACATGATGCTGTGGAGCTCAGGAAACGAGCAGGATGACGATACGTACATTCGTACTTGTTTTATATATATATATATTCCGCTGTGTTGTGTAGCTGTGTATCCAGTTGTATGTTATTGATGCGAGCTGTGATTGATGTACTCTGATGATGTAATATATGTAACAGATATATTTGATTTTGAGTAAAGATTATTTGTTATCTATTATATTTTACTCCGCTACGATGGTTAGATTCTATTGTTGATTTCTATTCTCTTCTTCTAACTCTTCTTATTTAACCCAAATGGTTCGTATTTCTGTACAACTTGAGTTGATTTAGGTAGAATAGTGTTGACTCCAGGGGTACGGACTTGTGGGCTGTTACACTAAGTCTTAAAGGGGTCCTAAATTTAAGTGAAATCATAACACGAGATTAATTTTAGAACTAAAGGAAACTGACTGGGTGGTACATCCTTCATGTGCAACTATTATGCAACATAAACCATGTATCCTAAATCAATACTTCATGATAGTCAAACCAACGAAAGTACGTTTAAAAAAATAACTTCATGATAGCTTTATTAAATAAATATAATCCAATGGATGATTAAAAAGTATCCCACTATCCTCTTCTCAAAGTCTAACCAAAACTAAAAAATCCTATTTTCCATGAAAATTCCCTCTGCATTCTTAGTGTGTGCAACTATAACTCTTTCACTTCTTGAGAATTCAAGTTCTTTGATTAGCCATTTCTAGTGTAATCTTAGTTACAACTTCATTTAGTATATCTTTTGCAATCTAAAATTCCAAGTTTTATCAATTTTTCATGTTATCCCGTTAATGGGATCATGCCAAATATAATTTCTCACTATTTTATTCCAACTTTTTCAGCTCAAGATGGAATAGTGTCTTGCCATATTAATCCAATGGACATAATGTTTAATGCTTAAATAATATAGTACCCAAAAACTCATCTAGGAACAACTAAAATGGATGATGTCCTATCCTAATGGACATGATATGGAACACATGTCACCGAAGCCGCAAACAATGTATTTGTAGTTGCAAAGATAACTCAAGTATCAATACTTTACAAATAACATCGTAAAATATGTGCAGTAAAATGACAACCTACTTCCTTAGTTATTTATAATTTGCTAAGTCAATATCAACATGTGTGGTGTAACATTACCCTAAATGTCGAATCCATAGCACCCATCCATAAAACAATCCAAATCATCTTCTTTTTCCGACGATGTTAAAATAATAAATATCTTAGGAACTTATGATCTATAAATAACTTAAATCACCTCCAAGACTTAAGAGCAAAATGATAGTCGTCGTCTCAAGATCATGGGTTGGATAATTCTTCTTGTGTACTTTTAACTATCAACTTGCATAACGCACAACTCAACCCTCTTACATCAACACAGCGCTAAGTACTATACCACAAATATCGGTATATATCGCAACGCTTCTGAACCATCAGGGAGTAATAAAATAAGCGCACTAGTCAACAACTTCTTTCGCTTAATGAAAGCATGTTCGCACTCCAAATTCCAATAGAAAACTAAATTCTTCTTAAAATGGTGCGCTAGCGGCACATAAATCTTTGTAAGATCTTCTATGATCTTCTTATAGCAGCCAGCCAAACTGAGGAACCTTCTTGCCTCCATAGAATTCTTTGGTAAAGTAAAATATCTTGGCTTATCCTTTCCTTACTTTTAAAATATGTTTTATCCAAATCTTACTTTCCAAACTTTCTTGCATAAAGATTCCATGATTCAAACCACATTTGGGTAGAAAAACATAAAGTGATGTTCGCTTCTTATTATTATAGAAAATTTGATTTAGTGCTCTACCATTCCAAATCGAGCATCAATTGAAAGGCCACCGAATATTTATGTAAATTTTCTTCTTTATCCCAAGATGGAGCCTAAAGATGGAAAAACATGAAAAGAAACCTAAAATAAAAGAGACCTAGCAGAAAATTGCAAATAAATAAAGAGAACACCAGAATTTTATAGTGATTCGACGGATCTATGGCCTACATCAACTGTTTGGTTATTGATTATAGTTTTGTAGCCACTAATATAATGATTTGACAAGTTCATACATCCTAGAATAATCAAGAGTGACTTCTTTAGTGATTGTGGTTGAGGAGAGATAGAGGATGAAGAAAGCAAAGTGCCAAAAGTCCTTTTCCAAATTTCATAGGTGTTGTATTTATAGGAAAACCGTCCAATAGAATCGTCGTATCTTGTACTAATTCTAACTTTAGATCCAAAAAAGTGGGAGGAAACGATGGAGTCCCTAGAGCTGTAAAATAACTCAGTACTGACCCGAAGTGATTGGTACCGACCTGAATTTTGGATAGGGAGTCACTATATCTTCCCTCTTTTGGTCTTCTATCTTTGATTGGTTATACTCTAAGTACTTTTCCTTTGTAATAATATTGATTTTGAGAGAATCTATCATCAATTGTACTTGTCTTCTTTCCTTTATAACTTCCTTGGAGTTGTTTAACTACTCCTTAACAGATAACCTCAAGATGACCACACAAGCTAACCTCCTATATATCATAGCTCTAGGCCCCAAAAGGAAGCATAGAAAGTGATTGGTACCGACCAGAAGTGTTACCGAGCACTCTACTTAGCTCTTTGTTACTTCAACTTCTAAAGTCCATTCCTATCATCCTTCCAAGCATGCTCCTATGTTCATGAATTATTTCGTCTTCATCCCAATATGCAGATTCATTTGAAGGTTGATCAGTTAAAAAGATGGATAACATTTGTCCCCTAGAGTATGCTTTTATTGAAAACAAAGCATGCTCTAGAACAAGACAAGATCTCACTATTACCCATGTACGTCCACTGGTTATCCAAAAGTTGCTTCAAAGCGTTGCCTCCATTCTGTGGATATCCATTCAACTGCTTTAAATAGTAGAAATTCCGTTCTTCATGCTAAGGGCAAGATCTACACTCTGGAAATTGTTCAACACCCTAGTTTGGTACATACTACCATTCCACCGATTTTCTATCTTTATTCTTCTACAATCGGGACAAAGTTTCAACTTGGTATTGAGTTGATTTGGTCGGTAGCGAGTGAAATGGCTTCATTTTCTGGCATATATATAAGTCAAATATTTAGCCTCTATCTCATTTCACCGTTTCATTTCTTAATTACCTTTTTGCCTTCTTCCTAGTTCTGACTTAATTTGACTATAAACTTTTTCCTTAAATTGTTTGTTGACAATCGTTTTGAGTTATCATCGCCTATTTGTTCCCATTGCCACCTCCAGATCACCAATTCCATTGTCGTTGTCTGCTTCCTAAGAGGTCGTGCCCGACCAATTTGAGTTGAAATTCAGATCTGATTATGCTAAAGTTGGTGATTGCTTATGCTCATGCCACGGCCGCGTTCGTAGGGTTGCCTCAACGATGGTAGATGACTAACATAAGCCAATGAATGGTCATGAGTTCTATGGTCGGCCTATACTTCATGTTCTAGTCTATGTAAGCCAATGAATCCTTCAAAGGCTAGCTCGAGCATAACCTAAAGCATCTTTTAGGAAATCCAAGGCAGGTCCCTAAGCTTGCTTTACCATCAGTTGAATTACAATAGTTCCACGTTTTCTTAGTGCATGCCTTGGACTTTTCTTGACTTTATTTCGGGTTCTACTCCTCTTTTTACGATTCAAGTCCATGTGTACTTTAAGAAGCTTGGACATTCCTTTTCCAAACTCGATCAATCACAAACTAAAGTCTTAAATTCTAACGAGGCAGTTCCTTTTCAAGGAATAGTCATGTTGAATATGCTCTAGCATTATAATGATTCCACTTCATAACATAATCGACCATTTTCACATCCTATGTTCCTACAAAAGGACATTCTACATCGCTTCGGGCTATGGTTTCATTACCGATTATCCAATGATAATGGATAAAATCCGATGCATAGTTCCTTCTTGCAATACAGTTTGTATTTCTAGCACGAATGAGCTATCTACAGAGAATGGTCTGTTAGTTTCATATAGGACACAAGACTCATGGTGCATAGATTAACATGCCCTCGTCAATGTCCAGAAATTGATTGTTCAACGCACGTCGACATCCATTGGGTTATGGGCATTGGTCACACGAGTTCACATTTATAGTAAAATTCCATAATAAAACATACCCGACCGTGTCTAACGCCAAGTTTTCATGTTCAAAATGACTCGCCATTCTCCTGAAATCCATGCTAGCACTAGGCCATTAACTCCACCTAAAGCTAGTTCTACCACTGCTTAGGCTTCGACTTCCACGCCTTTCGGACCCAAACATTCTATAAACGCTGAATAACAAAGAATGATCGTTCTGATAGAACTGATTCAAGAACAGCCTCCTTCTTTAAATGAGCATAACAACTTAAGTGTTTTGGACAATCCTCCCGAATAAGTGCCAATAATCCTCACTCCCAAATGCTCCAGACCACTTACATGGAATTCCTGAGAGTGGCATCTTGCTTCTTAGATAGAGTTAGCGAGCGCACAGTCCTTTGATAGGCTATGTGACTTGTAATAGATACATGTGCTTAGGCAGCGCCTACTGCCTTTTAATCCCTTCCTACACATGATTCTCCAAGAGCTTGGGTTAGCTCCATCCATAGTTCATGCCGATAAATATGCATTGTTGAGCTCTTTATACATGCTATTTATGAACCAATTTCAATACCCTTCAAACTTTAGAGAATTAATTCACATCTTGAGTTTCAAACATCGTTGTGATTCACCATCTTATATGATTATTGGGGTCTGGTGCCATAGTAAGGAAATTGAAGAGCTCCATAGTAAAAGTTCACATTTCAAGAACGACTACTTATTTATCTAATGTCCATAAGGCTTCAATAGGTTATGGCTTTTCGACGGTAAGATCTTTTTCTCTTTGTTCTTCCCGCACTTACGTTCCTTCCATCTAAGCATTTAACTTTTTGTCCCATTCCTTCGTAGATATCCCCATTCGAGACACAAGTGACGAGCATGCTAAAACCTTGAAAACTCTAAAGAGAGTTAGCTTCTTACATCACACCACCGCTTACGTTTTGATAATGAGAACCAGTATCCGTGCAACCTATTACACCCTGAGTGATGCGCTGTTTCTGCCGTCGCTCCTCCAAATCGTTCTAGAATGTCAACCCGTTATTTGGCTCCTACATGTAGCTCTAGCGAAAATCTTTAGAGGGGAACTGTAGGTCCTTCTAGGAAGGCATGCTCTGATGAGACGGTTGATAAAACAGGGGAGAGCACATTACTAGTGAAGCCCGAGGAGATGGAGATAACTGAGCGAAAATGTAAATGATTTAAGAAGAAAGTGACAAGGAAGGAAGAAGAGATGGAAAAGAGGAGGAGAAATAATAAGAAGAAGAGGAAGAAGAAGAAGAAGAAGAAGAAGAAGGAGAAGAAGGCGATGATGACTACAACGTCGGTCAGGAGGGATATGATCATGCACAGAAACGTCTCCCGGAGGTCTTGAACTTCTTTTTTGCCTTATTTGAAGCGTATAGTTATCAAGACTTCCAAAGAAATCGCATCACCGAGCATGACACCATTAGTCAAGGTGAACTCCTCAGGCTGGTTCTTTAGAAGACATCTTTGGCTCATTTAGTGATTTTGATATTCCAATAGGAGATCTCCTTAAGGAAGGCTCTCCGGACTTCACCTTCCCTTCCAAGGGTTTCCTAGCTGAAGAATGCAAGACTCCATCCATATTTCCTTTGAAAATGGTTGATATAGTACTTAGGGGGAAATCAACACTCCACACACATCTAGAATCACGAACACATATTACTTGCATTCGTTTACTTTTCGAAGTTCTGAATCTTATGCAATCCTTTCTCTTATTTTATGTACCATGTGCAGAGATAGATTCAACAATCTTCAATATGGCATTGGTGAAGAGAGAAGATGCACTCCCAAACTACTACGTTCCAGTTCTTATAGGGGATAATAAACTAAGGAAGAGAGAGCTAGAAGGAAAGATAAAGAGCATAAGGCAGAAGAAGACTACTGAGCAAAGAGAGGTCGAAGGAAAACGCAGGCCGAACAAAGGTAACCTTATGATCAAGAAAAATGACACAAAGACTCATATGACCATTAGCTCATCTTCTGGCACTCCTCGACCTCATTCCTAACCTCAATTTCCTCCATATTAGAAAACTTCATCATGACGTTCCTTGACTATAACCATTTCACCTCCTTCTCACTCTAAAGGTGTTTCAATCCATCCAACCCCTATCCTAGATCCATCAAGCAGCATGCAGGCTGCCTTCCCTAACTTTTACTTGACCGGTGTCATGTTCGACCGTGACATCAAAAACATTACTGGGGAAGAAGTAGACCGTAAAGTCGGATGGGTTCAAGAGTTGGTATATTAAGGGTATGAGTGGAAGAAGCTTTGTTATTCTCTAATGTTAATTGAATTAACCAAATGAATATTCAGTCCTCAAATGAAGACTTATGATAGTTTGATAGAAGGGTATAAGAAGGACTTGGAGGAAATCGAGAAAGAAAAAGAAGCGGCCCTACAAGTAGAGAAGAAAACCAAGGATCTAATGGTGGAAATGGAAAGAGCTCATACCAATGCAAAAATCATGATAAAAGATTTGCTAAAGCATGCTCACAAGGACAATGCAACTTTAAAAATGAAGAACGCTAAGAAGGATTTGGCCCTCACCGTAAGGGATGAAACTATCTGCACCAAGGATAAACAATCGCCAATAAGGTAGGTGAAATCCAAAAGCTCCTGCCTAAAAAAGATGAACTTGAAAAAAATCTACTATTAGCAAAGGCCGAGAAATTAGATATCAAAGTCGAATATGCTATCGCCTCGCACAATCTAAAAGAGCTCAAAGAGCAAAAGGCCAAAGAGCAAGAGGAATTTAATACCACCCTTCAACTATTCTTCACTAACGTTATCCAACACATGAATCTAAAGTGACTACGAAGTACACATGCAGTTACCCTCACTGATGCTTGAGAAGAAGTGTTGCGCCGTGTAGAGGTGGCCGGTGAAGGTCTTAGCAAAGCTGAAATAATGGCCAAGTACCTCGATGCTGATGATATAGAAAAACTTAAAAGGGAAAGGCTATCTTGACCGTGGAAGATGCTACTACGTAGACTGCCTATAACAACCCACACCTGTGGATATACCTAAAACCAAAGCTTGGGGTGACTTTCGGTCTTATGTCATGCAAGAATGTAAGCTGTTGGTTTTCGCATATTACAAAGAAGAGAACAATAATCTAAAGGGGAAATGGAAAGGAGAGAGCTCAATAAAGAAAAATGGAGGCGATTCCAAGCTGATAAAAGAAGAAATAGCTTGTTAGAGGTGAGTGTGTTCATTGTTAATTATGTTGATTTATATGTAATTGAATTTCTCTATACTCTATTCGATCTAGAGTTGACTTAACGTAATCAGAGATATTGTTTATCCAGAAATCTCAATCAATTAGGAAATTGATAGGAATTTGAGTTAAATTAATATTTGATCCCTTTTTGTTCACCTTGAATGTCGAATATTATATTTAGGTCGTGTATAACAATACCCTGTTGATGCTGATTTTACCGTGGATAAATTTATTAGATACAAGAATCAAAATAATTACGAAGAATATCGAAATTGTAGATTTATGAAAAATATTATTTGCTGTCGAAATTGTATAGGAAGAATAATGGTTATCAATTAACAAACGAACAAAGAAAAACAAAAAATTAACGATAACTAACATCAATCGTCGATAGGTATACTAGAACTGGTCGATAGTGAGTGGTCGACCACTCCAGTAACAGGCGGATTACCGATCAACGGTTTTCAAGTGTACATTGAACCTTAGCCTAAGGTAGGAAATTAGTTCCCTAATAATCGAATCTTGGATGTTACGGGAATAGGTGGATGTGTACATCAGAAATTAGGCCTAGACACTATCCGTTCAGCGAATTTGACATTTAATATAAAGTGGTTCAGTCGTGAAGGCGCATTAAGACACTAACAGGAGGTTCCTCGATGTGTATGTGACATTGTAGGTGGATGCCTAGCATGGTGCATAATCTAGCACTAATGGGAGGTTCTTGGTGGATATGTGAAACTTTTGGTGGATGCCTAATGTGGTGCAATAAGTGGCGGCGTTACCATTAAGCTTGGACACAGTTGCAGCGAATCCTAAGACGTCTTTAGTGTGAGTCAGCATTGTGAGCTCCTCCCAATGCATAAATATGATATGTTGTGGTTGTAGTTTGGGGAACGTAATCCTAAGGAGGATAAAGTATGCAATCCTATGTCAGGAGTAATCCTAGAGGTTAAAAACCCGGTCCGTCATTTATTTGAGGTTTGACTAGTTATTTGACCCAAAATGTTAACCTTCACAAGATGTTTGGGTGTCGGTGTATTTAGAGTTATATTCATTAGGTTAATGAAATCAACCTTCGTATGTAGTTCACAAACATAAGTAGGACACCATATGGCACATAGATTATAAATGAAGTAAGTTGCAAGTGATCACCTGTATTAATTATGTAACTCATCCACCAGACTTTTGTTTGACACGCTCCATTCATTTCCCCCCACCATAGAAAGATATGATAGCAGTTGATTTGGCTCAGGAATAATATGTGGAGAATGGAGCTAAGCGCTAGAATTCCATTGTTCTACGTTACTCGTCATGTAACTATTTATTGTATTAAGTGCATATTAGACTTTATATTGTACTTCGAAAACATTATATATGAACTAAGCATTTTGGTGATTATTTTCTGGAATGTCCATTTTCGCTACTTATATTTTAACTCCTTCCACTGTGAGCTCTAAAATTATTGTTTTAGATATTATCTTGGTCTGTGTAATGTTTTTAAAAACAACATCTCGTGTTTATTGGCATGATGCAAGACTAAAAGTCACCCTAGGCTTTAGTTTTGGTGTATTCGGAGGTGCGGGTTGTTATAGTTAGTATAGAGCATATCATAGATTTAAGATTCTTTAAGAGTTAGGTACGTACTGCGAGAACATACTTGAATATTTTGAAAGAAAAGGATGTTTTCTAAAAGTTTTCAGAAAGATTTTCAAAATGGGTTTGTAAATAGTATATATATGTACGTATAGATAAACAGTTTTCAAAGGCTTTGTATATCTAAGTATAATATGAAAAACGTAATCATTCTATTCTTAGTTAACACTATCTGTAGGAAAGTTGCTGATAATTTCTAATCACAGAGAATGAGCAATTTTGTTAGAAATGGCACAAGTGAGGCCACTGAGATTCTAAGCGTGAACATCCCGATATAGTTCCATCGGTATCTACAAGTGAGGGGCCAAGCTGAGTTTAACCCGCATAGGTATGCATATTTGTAATTTTTTATTATATATATTTATATATATGCACAACGCCTCATAAGATAGTTGTTGGATTTTCCCTTATATAAGAAAATAATTGTGAGTTTAGGTAAATGTTAAGATTATAACAGTCGAGGTGGAAATAAATCCTTCATATTTATTATAATTTACTTTATAAAGAAATGCTAACAGAGATACCAAGTAGCAGTAGTGAGTAAACTACGGATTTATGGTTAGTAGAAGAAGAGTAGTAACATTGACCTATGTAATACAAGTGTGATGTTGATAGGGCGTAATGAGGATATGAAAGAAGGACTTCACAAACTTAGAGTAAATCTCCCCAGCTAAAGTGGAAGCCTTATTCTTATATTAGTAATAGTTGTAGAAATTTCGTTGAATTTTTAGAATGTTCCTACATTAGAATTGTTACTTTATTAGTGGATATACCTGAGTTAACCATTTTAAAAGTAATGAACTAAGATCATATGCAATTAAGGCATTGTCACATATAGTTTAGCATGCGTAAATTAGGTTGCTTTCATCTACTCCAATTTAAGTGATAAACCATAGGAAATGTTTTCTAATAAGTTAGAAATAGTATATCTATGATGTTCTTAAAGAAAAATAAACCGGTTTATGATTTTCCATGAAATGATCATATAAACTTTATGAAATTTATTCAAAAAGTAATCAAAAGAATTTGAAAAAAGAAATTTTCAATAACTACTTTAAATCTTTTGTTTTTAGGCACATTATTGCACTTCCCTTGAGGTGTACTTCGCTTTTGACAATGAAAATTTTGAAAGGAAAATCGGAAGGTATGTAAAACCCAGCTTTTAAATCTTTTTATAAATAAGAAATAGTTGAAAATGGCTGTTATAAATGTTTCTATATACTTTAAAATAATAGCAATAATAAGTTAAAATATTACATTTTCTTTTGAATACTATGAAAATTTCTTATTCATAAAAGAAAAGTTCAGAAAGGTATATTTATAAGCTCATTTTTCTAAGTTAAGGGAACTGTTTTGGCATAAAAATTTAAATTGAAGAAAAATATCATGACTTTTGTCAAAAGGAAATGATTGTTAAAATTAACAGAGGTCGGTGATAACAACGGCCTTCTTCTCTCTTTTATCCTTTATCTGAAATTTGGTGACTGGAAGTAGGAATCTACTAAGTAACAATGTTACCTCCTATCTATCTTCTCCTCTTGCTTGGAAGTCATGGATCCTAAAAGATTAAAGAAGGATGTCGTTGGAGACTTGTAAAGAGGGGAAGGCATCTTGGACCTCGATTTTCTAAGAGAGCGAGTTCTTTATGAGAGCCATGTCGGCGATCTCGGTCGTCTCGATCCCTAGATGGATGATAAGAAACATTTTCCTTTATTTTGAGCTCATTGTTTGGTTGCCCTATGTTTTGACTCGGACTAAAGGAAGAAGTTTCCTTCTTAATTTTCTCGGGCACGTCATCTCGACTCAGCTACTTTAACTTAAATTGGAGTTTGCTCCCACTCGAACTCATGCTTTCTATAAGGAAAACAGGATTGGGATGCTAAAACAATTTCATTCAAACTCATGCTTTCTACAAGGAAAACGAGATTGCGATGTTAAAACCATTTCATTACAAACGAAGTTTGATATCGCAACATGTGTAAAGCCAGGTGTGCGAAGTGCATATAGCATTTAAATGAACCCTTAGGGTCCTCATGTAATTCTCGCTGTTGCTGAATCTCCATCAATGATGTACAATCTCCATAGTTGATACCCAACTTTGGTCTTTGTAGGTAATCGGATATTGTAATTTCCTTAGGGATGAACTATTCCTTTTCTTCGACCAAAAGGTTTTATGTAGGTCTTCCTCAATCAAGGTTCGTCAGTGGATCAAAGTCAATTGGTCCGGTAGAAGGGCTCTCATCCTGATTAGAAGTGGTGGTCTCACTGTCTTTGGAGTGCAAACTTTCTACAACAGTACCGCCGATACCATCTTCCTCCTACTCTATAAGAGATTTCAATTGGCCAGTGTGATGATGCTGGACCTAGAAAAACTCTGGCTCTGAGACCGCTTCAGTGTCATCCCCTGTCTCAATGCTAGATAGGCCTAGGAAAAATTAATGTCAAGTGTGGGGTGTTAAGAGGACTAGCCCCTACTTGTCTCACCAACGTTGGAAATCTTCTCCATTTGTTTTTTCATGGGTCTTTGCATTATAGAGGCTCTAGCCTTCTCGATAGAACGACCATCAACGAGCAGCCTATATTGCCTTACGGTCTCATCAATCACTAGACGTGGAATTTCCCTTGACTTCAATGGAATCCTTTTCAAACTTTCGAGCATCTCTACCAAGTGCATGCTATTGGTGTCCTTTACAACACCTAAGGAAATAGCCACAGAAAGGATTAACAATCGACACAGAGACTCTTATATGAAAGGAGCGTGAACAAACAAAAGTCGATTTGGTTCCGTTACCAAACTAGGATCGACCGAACACTCCTGGAACATTATAAATATTCTATCCAGTGGTAAAAGGCTAATGAACTAATGAATCTATTAACTTACTAATGGACCTGGTTGTAAACATGACTATAAAACTATGGTGTTTAAATCATTGACTATGTATAATTACCTGGACACCTCAACCCACTAGATGTTGTGCAATTGTCACTTCTATCCGAGAGTTACCCAATAACCAAACCACCTTAAAACCAAACTACCTAAACCCTAGTGTTAAGAATACTTAAGTGCTTAAGTCAAAAACAAAAAATGCAGTCATTAGCCCTAATAGTCTAACCCTATATAGCCTTGCATTGCCCCAATATCACTGTTCGATAACTAAACCCTAGACCGAACTCATAAATCCACAGCCAAGCCCAACATTGCGAACCCCAACACAACCACTTAACTTAGGGTTAGCCATGTTCTAATGAATTAACCTAAGATTTTCTCATGAATTAAAGATAAAACCAAGTTGTTGAACTAAAAATATTTAGAGGAATCAAATCTACAGTGAAAATCATTGAATTAAGTGCATGAATCGATAAGTAGAGGCCTTATCTTGATATATCATGAAGATAGGAGGCTAAAATCATACTTTAGAGATGATTGGAATCGAAGCTAGGTGTCGGTGCTTGTATAGGATGAAAGGACTCGGGTTTTAGGGATAGCAGATGAAATGAAGTAAGGATAATGAAGTCTTATGAACATTTATATAGGTTGCGCATGGTTCGGTACCATTGTAGAACCCTTAAATATTTTTTAGCCGAACGGTGTACTAGGTGAAGAAATAACGGCAGAGTTTAAATTGAGGTGAATGGAGTAAGGAAATGACTGTGGGAAGTGGCATAACCCTACGTAGGAGAGAAACAAAGCACACTTCATATTGTACAAAGCGTACTTTGAGGGGAAAATGTTGTGAGCATTTCCAACCACGAAGCGGTGAATGATAAAAAAGTTAAATGCTAAAGACGTGAATGGCTAAAATATACATGGTATAAGGAGTACAATGTGGCCAAGGATCCTAAGCAAGAAGGCTAGAGGGTCTCGAAGCTACATGAGTAGAAGTAAAAGAAGAAAAATGAAGGGAATAATAAGATCCCATATGCCCAGTAGAACAACTACCGAAAAAAATTCATGTCAGGTTGTCCTACTACCAGACAAGAATTTTTTCTCATAGTTCCACTACCGAATGTAAATTTCTATTCGGTAGTAGACACATAAAACAAGATTCCTTGTCCGATAGTGGGACCAACAGATAGAAATTATTGTTCGACGGTTGAATATATTGGACCAAAGACATTCAAAGCTAAATGTAGCTAGGAATAAGGTTAAGTCTGACCACCGAATAAAGCACTATTGAATCCCTTCCTTTTTGTCGAACCGAACAAGTTATTTAATGTAATTTTGGATTCAATCTCTTATACATGGAAATTCTGGATCATATTTTCTATACATGGAAATAACCAAACCAAGCAAGGTAAATAAAGAAATTGAGTATATTATCGACCTACCCTCCTTAGAACTTAACTCCAATAAATACCCAAGCTCCCATCAATAATGGAGAACAATTTTTAGAGAGAAAGAGCTATCGAACAGAAAACTTAAAGGGCTTATTTCATACTAGATCATTATATTTTGTATCTACATCATTGTATAATTAATCCATAAGAAGAGTAATGAAAATGAAAAGTGAATGTAGGCACGTTTTGGTTGAACCACTGTAGATTCTAGTGTACTTTACTGTGTTGCATCTTTTTTCCCTTTTGCAATTTGCTCTTTAAAGAAATCATTAAACCACATATAACAAAGTTGTGTCATACACCCATATACACAGCTCTACTGCAAATCGATTGAAGGTGTTTCACATTTTCTGAGCAAATATATTTAATTATCATATTTTGATTGAGTTTCATTATTCAGTATCATGTTCCCATTATATTAACTTAATATTTGTACTTTTGATGAAAATAAAAGGTGTTGAAAGCAGTTAACTTGAGTGATTTTGTGAATTCATTGTTAATATTTTAGAAATATTATTTGTTTTTATTTTATTCTTGAAACATATGCCATATATGTAGGGGCACATGGATAGGGGGAGCATATTATGTACATTGAAACATTATGCAATGATTTTGATTTTATAATATCGAATACACACCAAATATGCACTATACTTGTCAAATCTTAACTTGTTATTTATAATCATCAAAAGGGGGAAAATGTGGAGTATACGTCTTTGTGATGAAATTTGATTTTTCTTTCCAGAGCATGTTACATTTAAAAAATCATCATAGCATAATTTTATTTTAAGTTAGCTTGTTATATATTATTTCTCAATTAACATGTCATGTACAAAACACATCTATTTTTAATGTATTAATTTTAACAAGTGTTTACTATTATCAAAGAGTGAAACTATGAAATATAATAATCAGTTTCTATTTGATGTTGACAAACATATATTACTTATATGTTTGTTTAGTATTGTGTATCTACATTGTTTCGATTTCAGTCAAGCGCATCAAGTACATTTCATGGAGTTCTCTTTTGTTTGTTGAAAATTACTTTGTGTGTGTCATGAAAATTGAAAATAATATCAGTACAAAGTCTTAAAAATACAAAAGAATATTCCACAAGGAGATAAAAGAGTGTGATTAAATATACACAAAGATACATTTAAAGTACAAAAGTCACAAAAATACAACATTCGTTTAAATAAGGACCCAAAATTCGAAATTGTTCAAACAAAAGATCACATTTTGAAATGTTTAATCCAAAATTTTCTCAAGCAACAAATGATGCAATTTCATACTTGCAATTAGGAAAAATGACAAACTTTGAAGAAGAAAAATTAGGCTGAAGGACATCAAGTTTTATATTAAGGCTGAAGGACAAATGTTGAAAAAAATTTAGACAGAAGGACAAATGTTAGTTTTATGTAACGACCCGTAAATTTTCGATAATTAAAATAGCTAATTTAATAAGATTTCATTATTTAGTGTTAGAAAAAAATTGTAAGTCGTTTGGAATAATATAAATGTTGAATTCATTAGGTATAATAGAGTAATTGATTGATAAGTGAAAACTATTTAAATCAAATATTGAATATTGAACAGGTAAATTGTTTAAATTAAATATTTAAAACTTATTGAATAATTGATTAACTGTAAAATGAAAATAGTGTTCTAAAATTGTGAATTGGTTTTAAAGGTTGAATCTTATAAGTTCAATTTCAATATTTCAAAAGATAATGAATTATTGGATAAGTGAAATTGTTTAAATTTGATATTTGGAAATTATTGAACAATTTAATAATGGAAAGTAAATGACCGTATAATGGAAATAGTTGTTCTATAATTTTAATTCGTTTCAAAAGTTAAATTTTTAAGTTCGTTTTGAATATCTCAAAAGATAGTGATTTAAGAATAATCAAATTGTTTAAATTTAATATTACAGATGTTTGAATAATTAAATTTCGAATTTGATATGATCAATTTGATATTGAAATTTAATATATGAAAATAGAGTGAATAATTGAAATTTGATTTAATATGATTCAGATTGGTTTCCAAAGTGAATATAGGTTATATTGGGATTATAACAGAGTTAATAAGATTTTAAAATTGGAAATTATTGGATAATTGAATAACGGGTTTAATATGATTAAAAATGATTTGTAAAATTTTATTTTATCATATTAAAGTAAGAATGATGTTGTAGAACTTTTAAAATCGAATTAAAAGTAAATTTGTGAAAATTGAATATTTTAATATTTAATTATTGACTGAAAAATAGCCAATTTTCGAACAGTCTCAGAATTGTATGAAACTAGTTCCATTGGATCCGTAATAGTTTGTTATTATCAGATTTCAATTTTCGTAGCAATTGGAGTTTTTGTTTGACCGTGGCAGCTCGAAACGCATCGAAATTGTTTTAATATTAATTTGACGAGTTAAAATACTCATTTTTCAAACAGTCTTGGATTTCGACGAAACCAGTTTCATCGGATCCGTAATGTGATATTAATATATGGTTTCAAATTTCGTGTCAATCGGATTTACCGTTTGTCCGGGGCAAACTAAAACGCCTAGAAATTTGATTTACCGATTTAATTTTAAATTGAACGTTTATTGCCATAACTCGCACAGATGACCGAATTAGCTCTCGAAACACATTCCATTGTGTTTGGAACGCTGGATAAACCCTAGAATCGCCGGTCACCGCACGTAAATCGGAGTTCGGAAAACCCGGGATGAATAGTGTTCGTTGAAACTTCTATAAAAGGACTTCATTTATCACAAATTGAAAACCCTAATTCCTTTATACGCAGCCGCCACTATTGTTTTGAACGGCCAAGAACGTTCCAATCTTCCCTCTCTAATTTCTTTAAATCCGTTAATCAATACAAGAAACCTCTAACACGAAGATTGAAGAGCTAGGGGAGATCTTGAAATCCATACGGATAAGATCGTTTATAGTGGAGTAAATCATCGGGAAATAGCATGTAAAGGGGCGACGTTCGTCCTTGGGGTGTGCGCTAGGGAGGTGGCCGAGCTTGGCCGCAACCTAGGCGTGGGTAGAGCTCGGTTAGGCAAGTGGCATGGCGTAGTTTGATCGTGGTGGAAATCGTCGAGGACGCCGTGAAAATTCGAGGAAATGCGGCGGCTATGGGTTCTTCATAACCCTGGGCGAACGAACGTGAGGGAGAGAGGGGCAACGGCCTGGATTAGCCCTGGGAGAATCAACGGAAGAGGTTGGTTCTAGGTTATAAAATTTAAGAGAAATTAGTGATTTAATTTTATATTAATCGTATAAACTTGTAAATACCGTATCTTCGTTCGTTATCAGAATTGGGCGAAACAGGATGCATTGGAATCGTATGGACGAGCACTACGCTATGGAATTGGATTGGAGTCGTTTGGAGCTAGAGAAAATTTTGGGTCAAATCGAACGTCGTTCGATTTGATTTAAAATTGTAAAAATCAAGGTGAGTGTTTTATAACGCTCACAACGTACTGAATATCTTTATGCTAGTTAAATTTGATATTATGAAGTGATATGAATTTTAATTGTCGTTGTTTGATAGAATTAAATTTTCATATAGATTGTCATTTGAATTAACCGTTGAAAATTAAATTGACAAGTTAAATTGAAATTAAAATTGAATTGCTATTAAATTACCTGACATTGATAACTATGAAACTGCCATGAATTGTATTGTCTATTGGATGATGTATTTTGATGGATGTTATTGGTTGATATTTAAATGTTTGGATGTTTATTTGCTTATATATACTGTTATGCATACATATGACACTGTGATTGGTTTGAGTGATATATATTCATCCCTGACATTTAATTGAAATAAATAATTACCTGGCCATAGGATAGGAAATTATATACGGACACCGAATTGGCTAAATTAATAATTTTTAAAATCATCGATTTGAAATTTATGTAAATGTTTTGATTTAAAAGTTATAAATAGAAATCAATTTATAGAAATCGAATTTATCAAAATATTGAGTTTAGAATGTTGAAATAGATTTTGGTTAAAAGAAATTGTTAAATGATTTAAGTTGGGACTTTGAAATTTAAAATTGGGTTATGGTTGAATTTCGAAAATTTATTCGTTTTAAAGATTGAACCTTAATTCGAGCTTGAATATTACTAAGTGAAAGCGATATAAAATGATATTTGAAATTGAGCTTGAAATTGAATCGTATGTGTAATTGGGATTTAAATTTGAATAATGAAGGATAATTTTGTTAAGTGTTAAAATTTGATATTTTGAAAAATCAAGCTAAAAATCGATATACATTGAAATTGAATAAGTTGAAGGTGAATGTAAAATTGAATTAATTGGAAGTCAAAGTTGACATTGATTTGAATTGAAATCGAAATTGAATCGGTAAAAATGGAAATTGAAATTGATTTGAATTAGGCAGTTATAATTGAAATGGATTGATTTTGAAGCTGTTTTAATTTGTTTTCCAAATTACTCTGTTGTATAAACCATTTTGAAAATTAAACTATTTTAATCTATTTTTAATCTACTTAACCCAATTTAAATTATTTTAAACTAATTTATCTATTTTAAATCCATTTTAAAGATTTTAAGTATTTTAACTATTTTAATTATTTAAACTATTTTTAAACTACTTAAAACTATTTTCTAAAATTTCAAATAGGTCAATAAGGTGAAATGTTTATGTTTAAATCTTGAATGTAAATACGAATTGGTTTAAATGAAGTTGCAACCTAAATTGAAATTCGAAAGAATTTTGAAATCGAAATGAGATATTGATGCTAGAAATGATTTTTGAAATGGAATCTTACATTTGAATAGATACGATGATATTTGAAATGGATTTGATTTTTGAAGCGAACATGATATTTTGATATCAATTATGAATCGATTTGAAATATAAAAGAGCCAACGGTGTAATAATACGTAGTTATTAAAGAGACCGGGATCGGATATGGACATACTCTCTATCGATACCGAAAACCACTTTAATAACTATTATACGGGGAGTGTTGATCCAGAATGAAGTGGATGGTTTGGTGAATGCGTTGACTACAGAAAGAGAACGATATTGGATGACCCCTGACATGACTAAAACAGGAGCCGCGCTGGGCCATTGAGGTTCGCCACCTCTAGCGGACACACTTCTTCGATACCATATCTATTACATTTGTGATTCGATTTGGGTGCACCCCTTGATTTGGGAGTGTTGTTTCACGGTGTTGGGGTAGCTGCTGGCTATGCTCAACATCAGTCCGGATCACGCAACTACTAGTATCCTAGTTGGTATCGCCTCATGTACCTTGTCATACTGATTATCCTATTCGCGACCACTACGTTTTGTTTTGTGTTATACCTATGGGGTACCCTCTGATAACCACCAGTTTACAGTGGGGCTTACGGTGCTGTATAGACTATGGCATTATAAAAATGTGTTAAGGGGGATTATGGTAACGCCTTAACGCTATTTTGATACTTTATATTACTGATAGGCATTATCTACTTAGCGTACATTACTACATAGTAGATAGTTTAACGGATCCTTAAGAGATGGAAAATCCCGTAACATCTCTTGAGTTATTGCACGCACGTTGACACTGGATATGAGATGTAAAATCCTGTAAACATCTCTAACGCTGTTACACTCATATTTATTTACGATTGATTTAACTTTCATAAGCATATTTTAGTCCTGACTCGAGTGTTTTGCCTTTTCATTACGCTCGGGTCAGTCCTGAGTTTTTCAGATTTTTGAAGATCTATTCTGGAGGATGAAGACGAAGATTTGGTATACTATTACTATTATTACCCTTGCATCATGCTATCTGCTGTATTATTTTAAATTATTCTGTTGTATATGTATAACTCTGATAAATGTTGTATAAATAATTGTCAAAGTATAGTAAACAGCTTCATGAACTGTTTATTTGACTATTATATTTTATCGTTCCGCTGCGAGATTCTGTGTTGTTTCATTTCCTTTATTTCTCTTTCTTTTCTATTCTTATTTACCCCAATAACCATCTGCCCTTTTGAATGGTTTGGAATCGGCATGTGTATTTGATCGTCGGTTTAAACTGTCCAAAAAGGCGGGTCGTTACAGTCGGTGTTGGGGTAGCTGCTGGCTATGCTCAACATCAGTCCGGATCACGCAACTACTAGTATCCTAGTTGGTATCGCCTCATGTACCTTGTCATACTGATTATCCTATTCGCGACCACTACATTTTGTTTTGTGTTATAACTATGGGGTACCCTCTGATAACCACCAGTTTACGGTGGGGCTTACGGTGCAGTATAGACTATGGCATTACAAAAATGTGTTAAGGGGGATTATGGTAACGCCGTAACGCTATTTTTATACTTTATATTACTAATAGGCATTATCTACTTAGCGTACATTACTACATAGTAGATAGTTTAACGGATCCTTAAGAGATGGAAAATCCCGTAACATCTCTTGAGTTATTGCACGCACGTTGACACTGGATATGAGATGTAAAATCCCGTAAACATCTCTAACGCCGTTACACTCATATTTATTTACGATCGATTTAACTTTCATAAGGATATTTTAGTCCTGACTCGAGTGTTTTGTCTTTTCATTACGCTCGGATCAATCCTGAGTTTTTTAGATTTTTGAAGATCTATTCTGGAGGATGAAGACGAAGATTTGGTATACTATTACTATTATTACCCTTGCATCATGCTATCTGCTGCATTATTTTAAATTGTTCTGTTGTATATGTATAACTCTGATAAATGTTGTATAAATAATTGTCAAAGTATAGTAAACAGCTTCATGAATTGTTTATTTGACTATTATATTTTATCGTTCCGCTGCGAGATTCTGTGTTGTTTCATTTCCTTTATTTCTCTTTCTTTTCTTTTCTTATTTACCCCAATAACCATCTGCCCTTTTGAATGGTTTGGAATCGGCTTGTGTATTTGATCGTCGGTTTAAACTGTCCAAAAAGGCGGGTCGTTACAGTTGGTATCAAAAGCTGCTGGCTATGCTCAACATTAGTCCGGATCATGCAACTACTAGTATCCTAGTTGGTATCGCCTCATGTACCTTGTCATAATGATTATCCTATTCACGACCACTACGTTTTGTTTTGTGTTATACCTATGGGGTACCCTCTGATAACCACCAGTTTACGGTGGGGCTTACGGTGCTATATAGACTATGGCATTATAAAAATGTGTTAAGGGGGATTATGGTAACGCCTTAACGCTATTTTGATACTTTATATTACTGATAGGCATTATCTACTTAGAGTACATTACTACATAGTAGATAGTTTAACGGATCCTTAAGAGATGGAAAATCCCGTAACATCTCTTGAGTTATTGCACGCACGTTGACACTGGATATGAGATGTAAAATCCCGTAAACATCTCTAACGCCATTACACTCATATTTATTTACGATTGATTTAACTTTCATAAGGATATTTTAGTCCTGACTCGAGTGTTTTGTCTTTTCATTACGCTCGGGTCGGTCCTGAGTTTTTCAGATTTTTGAAGATCTATTCTGGAGGATGAAGACAAAGATTTGGTATACTATTACTATTATTACCATTGCATCATGCTATCTGCTGCATTATTTTAAATTGTTCTGTTGTATATGTATAACTCTGATAAATGTTGTATAAATAATTGTCAAAGTATAGTAAACAGCTTCGTGAACTGTTTATTTGACTATTATATTTTATCGTTCCGCTGCGAGATTCTGTGTTGTTTCATTTCCTTTATTTCTCTTTCTTTTCTTTTCTTATTTACCCCAATAACCATCTGCCCTTTTGAATGGTTTGGAATCGGCATGTGTATTTGGTCGTCGGTTTAAACTGTCCAAAAAGGCGGGTCGTTACAGTTGGTATCAGAGCTTTGGTTTAGCGATAACCTTAGCTTTGTGGGGTCTGACTCTTTATAAATAGGGTAGTTATACCTTATGATGAGTCGCTGAGTGTATATATATGAGAGAGCGTATTTGTTAGTGATATAAAATGTTTTATATTATGTCGGTTGATTTGTTAAGTGGCATATGGATTCTGGTCAGTACGAGTAATTAACATCTTTGATAGGGATCTCTAAACACTCGAACAGAACAATTCGACATAGTATTGTTTTGAAATTGGGTAAATGAAATAATTTTGCCCTAATTATATTTTGTATATATAGAATTTATTTTCAAAATTATTGTGATCTATCTAGCTTATTTGGTTGTTGGAAACGATAATATTGATTGTTATTATTAATTGCATATTGTGTTTTAATAAATAAGGTTTATTACAAGATAAACAACGATAAAACAACTTGTGGAATATTTCAAGAAAGTAAAATCCTATAAGAATAGTTTATAAAGGTGTCATATGAATTAAAATAGATTTAAATTGGAAAATACTGAATTTAAGACCAGGAGATCTTGAAAATGGTTTTCAAAGTTTTGAAGAAATATATAGTAATATTAGTTGGAAATTGTTTATGGAAATATTTTGAAAGGATTTTTAAGAAGGAATGAATTAAGAACTCCTCTCTTCTGTCGCTGGAAAATAATTTCGGTGATGACTGCGCAGCATCATCGACGTTCATTTTCGAGTCTCAAAGTGGGGGAGACTTCTAAGAAGCTTTGTTTTATCGAAATTATTTTGGGTAAATGGGTTTTGGTTTAAACTCCAAAGGTATGATTTGATATATTTAAAAGGATATAAGTATATATGTTTATTTCAAATGATTTGAAAAGAACCGGGCATTTAAACTTTTAAGGTTAATTAATAATTTTCAAATTATTTGAATGAAATGTGAATAACCAGAATTTATAAAATAAGAGGATTAGGATATCTAAGCAATTGTTTGGAAAAACTTTAAAGTCAAAAGGTAAAGAGAATTTAAATAAATTAAATTTGTGAACATTCTAAATTAGTAAAATAAAATTCTATAGATTTGTATAATACCAAATTTGCATTCTAATAACATATAATATGACTTACCAAATATTAAGAAGTTAAAATGATGTTTTGGATATGTAATGAGATGTTGTACAAATAAACAGAACCTGAAAATAATTGAAGTATACAAGTAAGGAAAACTCAAACGGAATTAAAATGTATATAAATGAAAATTTGGTTGTGATAAAAATGTTATATACTTAAATATAACCTGAAATGTTGAATGGACAAATGGAACAAGTAAGTGAACTTAAGAAAGAAGACAAATAAATTGTATAATATCTTTTGTAAATTGGTTATAGAAAATAAATATAAATTGCATAGAGAAAAATTTTGAATTTGTAACTTTGAGATAACCGAAAACTAAGAAAAGTCATATATGAGAAGTTAGACTTTTATAGGATGATTAATAAACTAAAGTGCTGGTTAATAAAATGTTCCATAAATAAATTTGTTATTAACTAAAATTATGAAATTGAAGTAAATGAAAACAAAAGAATTTGGTATAGCTAAGAATCAATTGGAAAATAAAAATTGAGTTTAATTAAATTATATGGAATGTTTAAATTGAACTGGGGTAAGCAAATTCTATGATATGATGTTTAAGAAAAGATAATGTTAAAGAATATGCTATGTAAAGAAATGAATATACTAATTGAATAATGGATTGTGAGTAATTAAGTGGAAAAAATAGAAGCCAATAAAATAATTTAGTATAGATAAATTGGATAGAAATCCATTGGAAGGTAATACGTGAGATTGTACGTATATTATTTTATTCGTATAACGATTTGATCCAAATTCGAGCATAAAATTTTGAGATGATTTATATCGATCCAAGTTAGGATTTTCCACTCGATTCTTGACGACGAACCCTGGATATGGGTTTTGGTTTGATTCTGGAATTCTCTATCATAGTATATGGCTATGCAAGGAGAGCAATAGTCTCCAATCAAGGAACCAAATCTTAGTCCGCACTAGAGAGTCGGGTGAACGATACTAGTTTGGAAGTGAAATTGTGTGATCGAATAAGCGATTAGATTGATATTGCTCACGGATGATATATGTACGGCTTACGGACTTAATTAAAGTTAATATTGGAAATATATGATGCCAAATATAAAATGATTCTTCTAAAATTATATAACAGGATATATATATATAAAAGAGATAAACCAAATTGAATGTAAAATTAAAAATTTGGTTATGTTGGGTATGATTTGGTTGTTATATGATTGTTAGTTGATTGTATATATAATTCATTAAGTGTTAATGAAATTGAAAGCTATAGGTTATTGAAATCAATTTGGAAGTTAACTGAATTTAAATAGAATTTAATTTGATTCAAACTGGAAGTGAACTAATGTAAATATAAATTAGTGAGTGTTAACTAATTGAATTGAGAATGAATGTTAGTAAAATCCAACGTTAATGAATCAACTATGATTAAAATTGAAATCCAAGTCAATAAATATTAATGAGAAGTGAATTTATATTGATTGGTTATGGATTTGTTGGATGATACTTGATTGATGGTTGCATTTGTTGTTTTGTTACATTTGCTATGTTGGCACATGTAGTTGTTTTGTTGCTATATGATGTATATTGATACTATTTTCATATATGCATGATTCTCATTGTTTGTTGAGTGTTTAGTAGGTGCGGATTGCGCTTGCTTCGCATTTGGAGCTCGCTTTCGCGCTATGTTAGTCGTATATGCTCGCTAATAAAATATAAGGTACATGTTTATTTTGTCATTGGATTTGGCGATTTTTGATGAGCCACTTGGCTTTTGATTTTCTTTCGTTGGATTGGGGTCTGTAGAGGCGTTTTGTAGCTATACCGATCGAGCCGCGCAAAGGAGACTCTGCCGAAATTTTCCGTAAAATCCGGGTGTTAGAAAAATTTTCAAGTTTTAAAAATTTTATAACTTGTTTTGATAACTAACTTTTAAAGTTAGAAAGCCGCTCGGAGTAACTTAGTGGAAGCGTAGTTATGACTTTATAAATGGGATTTCATTGTTTATAAGTTGGTAACTTTGGAATAAATATATCTAAGGTTGAATTCTATGCTTAGTTCCTTTTCCCTTCTTTTTCCTTTTCGGGGACGAAAAGTTTTGAGTGGGGAGAGTGTAACGACCCGTAAATTTTCGATAATTAAAATAGCTAATTTAATAAGATTACGTGTTTTAGTGCTAGAAAAAATTTGTAAGTTGTTTGGAATAATAATAAATGTTGAATTCATTGGGTATAATAGAGTAATTGATTGATAAGTGATATCTATTTAAATCAAATATTGAATATTGAACAGGTAAATTGTTTAAATTAAATATTTAAAACTTATTGAATAATTGAATAACTGTAAAATGAAAATAGTGTTCTAAAATTGTGAATTGGTTTTAAAGGTTGAATCTTATAAGTTCAATTTCAATATTTCAAAAGATAATGAATTATTGGATAGCGAAATTGTTTAAATTTGATATTTGGAAATTATTGAATAATTTAATAATGGAAATTGAATAACCGTATAATGGAAATAGTTGTTCTATAATTTTAATTCGTTTCAAAAGTTAAATTTTTAAGTTCGTTTTGAATATCTCAAAAGATAGTGATTTAAGAATAATCAAATTGTTTAAATTTAATATTACAGATGTTTGAATAATTAAATTCCGAATTTGATATGATCAATTTGATATTGAAATTTAATATATGAAAATAGAGTGAATAATTGAAATTTGATTTAATATGATTCAGATTGGTTTCCAAAGTGAATATAGGTTATATTGGGATTATAATAGAGTTAATAAGATTTTAAAATTGGAAATTATTGGATAATTGAATAACGGGTTTAATATGATTAAAAATGATTTGTAAAATTTTATTTTATCATATTAAAGTAAGAATGATGTTGTAGAACTTTTAAAATCGAATTAAAAGTAAATTTGTGAAAATTGAATATTTTAATATTTAATTATAGACTGAAAAATAGCCAATTTTCGAACAGTCTCAGAATTGGATGAAACTAGTTCCATTGGATCCGTAATAGTTTGCTATTATCGGGTTTCAATTTTCGTAGCAATCGGAGTTTTCGTTTGACCGTGGCAGCTCGAAACACATCGAAATTGTTTTAATATTAGTTTGACGAGTTAAAATACTCATTTTTCAAACAGTCTCGGTTTTCGACAAAACCAGTTTCATTGGATCCGTAATATGATATTATTGTATGGTTTCAAATTTCGTGTCAATCGGATTTACCGTTTGTCCGGGGCAAACTAAAACGCCTAGAAATTTGATTTACCGATTAATTTTAAATTGAACGTTTATTGCCATAACTCGCACAGATGACCGAATTAGCTCCCGAAACACGTTCCATTATATTCGGAACGCATGATAAACTCTAGAAACGCCGGTCACCGTGCGTAAATCGGAGTTCGGAAAACCCGGGATGAATAGTGTTCGTTGAAACTTCTATAAAAGGACTTCATTTATCACAAATTGAAAAACCCTAATTCCTTTATATGCAGCCGCCACTATTGTTTTGAATGGCCAAGAACGTTCGAATCTTCCCTCTCTAATTTCTTTAAATCCGTTAATCAATACAAGAAACCTCTAACACGAAGATTGAAGAGCTAGGGGAGAACTTGAAATCCATACGGATAAGATCGTTTATAGTGGAGTAAATCATCGGGAAATAGCATGAAAAGGGGCACCGTTCATCCTCGGGGTGTGCGCTAGGGAGGTGGCCGAGCTTGGCCGCAACCTAGGCGTGGGTAGAGCTCGGTTAGGCAAGTGGCATGGCGTAGTTTGATCGTGGTGGAAATCGTCGAGGAGGCTGTGAAAATTCGAGGAAGTGCGGCGGCTATGGGTTCTTCATAACCCTGGGCGAACGAACGTGAGGGAGAGAGGGGCAACGGCCTGGATTAGCCCTGGGAGAATCAACGGCAGAGGTTGGTTTTAGGTTATAAAATTTAAGAGAAATTAGTGATTTAATTTTATATTAATCGTATAAACTTGTAAATATCGTATCTTCTTCGTTCGTTATCAGAATTGGACGAAACAGGATGCGTTGGAATCGTATGGACGAGCACTACGCTATGGAATTGGATTGGAGTCGTTTGGAGCTAGAGAAAATTTTAGGTCAAATCGAACGTCGTTCGATTTGATTTAAAATCGTAAAAATCAAGGTGAGTGTTATATAACGCTCACAACGTACTGAATATCTTTATGCTAGTTAAATTTGATATTATGAAGTGATATGAATTTTAATTGTCGTTGTTTGATAGAATTAAATTGTCATATAGATTATCATTTGAATTATCGTTGAAAATTAAATTCACAAGTTAAATTGAAATTAAAATTGAATTGCGATTAAATTACCTGACATTGATAACTATGAAACTGCCATGAATTGTATTGTCTATTGGATGATGTATTTTGATGGATGTTATTGGTTGATATTTAAATGTTTGGATGTTTATTTGCTTATATATACTGTTAAGCATACATATGACACTGTGATTGGTTTGAGTGATGTATATTCATCCCTGGCATTTAATTGAAATAAATAATTACTTGGCCATAGGATAGGAAATTATATACGGACACCGAATTGGCTAAATTAATAATTTTTAAAATCGTCGATTTGAAACTTATGTAAATGTTTGATTTAAAAGTTATAAATAGAAATCAATTTATGGAAATCGAATTTATCAAAAAAATGAGTTTGGAATGTTGAAATAGATTTTGGTCAAAAGAAATTGTTAAATGATTAAAGTTGAGGCATTGAAATTTAAAATTGGGTTATGATTGAATTTCGAAAATTTATTCGTTTTAAAGATTGAACCTTAATTCGAACTTGAATATTACTAAGTGAAAGCGATATAAAATGATATTTGAAATTGAGCTTGAAATTGAGCTTGAAATTGAATCGTATGTGTAATTGGGATTTAAATTTGAATATTGAAGGATAATTTTGTTAAGTGTTAAAATTTGATATTTTGAAAAATCAAGCTAAAAATCGATATACATTGAAATTGAATAAGTTGAAGGTGAATGTAAAATTGAATTAATTGGAAGTCAAAGTTGACATTGATTTGAATTGAAATCGAAATTGAATCGGTAAAAATGGAAATTGAAATTGATTTGAATTGGGAAGTTATAATTGAAATGGATTGGTTTTGAAACTGTTTTAATTTGTTTTCCAAATTACTCTGTTATATAAACCATTTTGAATACTTAAACTATTTTAATCTATTTTTAATCTACTTAACCCAATTTAAATTTTTTTAAACTAATTTATCAATTTTAAATCCATTTTAAAGATTTTAAGTATTTTAACTATTTTAATTATTTAAACTATTTTTAAACTACTTAAAACTATTTTCTAAAATTTCAAATAGGTCAATAAGGTGAAATGTTTATGTTTAAATCTTGAATGTAAATACGAATTGGTTTAAATGAAGTTGCAACCTAAATTGAAATTCGAAAGGATTTTGAAATCGAAATGAGATATTGATGCGAGAAATGATTTTTGAAACGGAATCTTACATTTGAATAGATACGATGATATTTGAAATGGATTTGATTTTTGAAGCGAACATGATATTTTGATATCAATTATGAATCGATTTGAAATATAAAAGAGCCAACGGTGTAATAATACGTAGTTATTAAAGAGATCGGGATCGAATATGGACATACTCTCTATCGATACCGAAAACCACTTTAATAACTATTATACGGGGAGTGTTGATCCAGAATGAAGTGGATGGTTTGGTGAACGCGTTGACTGAAGAAAGAGAACGATATTGGATGACCCCTGACATGACTAAAATAGGAGCCGCGCCGGGCCATTGAGGTTCGCCACCTCTAGCGGACAAACTTCTTCGATACCATATCTATTACATTTGTGATTCGATTTGGGTGCACCCCTTGATTTGGGAGTGTTGTTTCACAGTGTTGGGGTAGCTGCTGGCTATGCTCAACATCAGTCCGGATCACGCAACTACTAGTATCCTAGTTGGTATCGCCTCATGTACCTTGTCATACTGATTATCCTATTCGCGACCACTACGTTTTGTTTTGTGTTATACCTATGGGGTACCCTCTGATAACCACCAGTTTACGGTGGGGCATACGGTGCTGTATAGACTATGGCATTATAAAAATGTGTTAAGGAGGATTATGGTAACGCATTAACGCTATTTTGATACTTTATATTACTTATAGGCATTATCTACTTAGCGTACATTACTACATAGTAGATAGTTTAACGGATCCTTAAGAGATGGAAAATCCCGTAACATCTCTTGAGTTATTGCACGCACGTTGACACTGGATATGAGATGTAAAATCCTGTAAACATCTCTAACGCCGTTACACTCATATTTATTTATGATTGATTTAACTTTCATAAGTATATTTTAGTCCTGACTCGAGTGTATTGTCTTTTCAGTACGCTCGGGTCAGTCCTGAGTTTTTCAGATTTTTGAAGATCTATTCTAGAGGATGAAGGCGAAGATTTGGTATACTTCTACTATTATTACCCTTGCATCATGCTATCTGCTGCATTATTTTAAATTGTTCTGTTGTATATGTATAACTCTGATAAATGTTGTATAAATAATTGTCAAAGTATAGTAAACAGCTTCATGAACTGTTTATTTGACTATTATATTTTATCGTTCCGCTGCGAGATTCTGTGTTGGTTCATTTCCTTTATTTCTCTTTCTTTTCTTTTCTTATTTACCCCAATAACCATCTGCCCTTTTGAATGGTTTGGAATCGGCATGTGTATTTGATCGTCGGTTTAAACTGTCCAAAATGGCGGGTTGTTACATTTTATTTTTATGCATTATATTTAGCTTTATAGTGTAAAAAACTAGTATTGTCCTTCAGCCGGGACAAAATTTCCTATGGCCTAATTTTGTTTTTTAATGTTCTCGCAAAAAAATTCTCATCAGACAATATGGTACCCAAATCTGAAACAACAATTGTATCACCGCAAATCATCGTTATCACGACAATTTTTTTTTGTCTCAACGGCATCATCACCAATATCCACTGTCATCACAATCTCTATTTCATCATCACAACATAGGAGCATCATAACTCCAATATAAAACCAAATCAAGGGTAAGCATATAGGAGATACATTTTTAGTTACAACAAATATTAGCATCATGGATCATTGGTTCTCATTTAAGCAACATCAGAATTACAACAAACATACCAGCATCAAAATTAGTCATATCACCATCGGTTCATTCTCTTCAACAAGATCAAATGCAACACCCTATGCAACAGTCAACAATGACATTAACCTATTAAGATCAGCATCCCTTCCAGTCAGATAGAGCACGAACTGCATCGAACAAGCATATCAAATTTCATTAATTTGCATTCAGGAACGACCTCCATAATTTCTAATTTCAGGCCGTGGTGATAATCATCAACAGAATCTTCAGAACTTCAAGTACTTTCATTAACTCCAAACAATCCTAGTCAAAGCAGAGATAAACGTAACTCACTAGGCTAAGCGCTCCATTGTCGAGTAACATCCAAGCATTCGCTGACTTCGACAACCTCCAAGCACGGCCTACGGATAAAAAGCACAACATCGTGAAACGAAGTTAAGTCGAGCGAGATATAGAAACCATTCATCTAAAGCATTATAGTAGCCAAATTGAACATGAAATAATAATGTAGGAAGCTTCATTTTAATGCGACCGGATTCAGAGATGAGCAGAACTAAGCATGTGTGTTTCTTAAGGTGGCAAAGTTTTAGACCGACACAAGCATTCAAACTGCACCACCCTTACACTCCAGATTGACGTAAGAGTACACTCATTTTCAAATTGAATGGCGAGAGCTTTAAATTCCTGATCTAATGGCGTTTTTGACAAGAAAACATTAAATCAGAATAGAGCATCCTCCATCAATAGTGGTAACATAATATGATGGTGGCGGGTTGTTTGAGCAAGTGGTTCCAAAGAAACGATCTCATTTTTAAGAAGAAGATTGATTTTTTGTTATCGGTCACCATATTCACCATTAGAACCTAGCTTTTTAATACCAACCACCATACATGTTTTTTTGTTTTTTCACTAGTCTAAGACTGGTGGGCAACTGTCGAACCAAGCACGGTCGACGGTTGCCCGCCGATCATGGTGGCCACCAGCACAAAGCTGAATGCTGATGGCAATACGCTTTATTAAATGAAGAAAAAGGAATTTTTACTACAAGTCCCTTGTTGTTTTGAATTAGCACTAAGAAGATTTTTATTAGGGCATTTTATTAATGTGGAGAAAATTATTTTTAAATGACAAATTATCCTAGTAATTTAAGCACAAAAACATAATCCCTTTTCTGCTACAAGAATAGGACATAAGCCCATAGTTCAAGCGCGCTTCCCATCTTTCAATTTTTATGACATTATTCTTCTTAAATCCATCTTACATGGACCGTGCCTATTCTCTACCACGAATTCCTCCTCCACCGCCCATCTTTTTCGAGTTTCTTTTCTCGATTTAAATCTTACCAACTGATTTGTGAATGACTACCATGATGAACGGAAGCAAAATTCGTTAGTTTATTTCCTGAAAAGGCATTTTAACTAGCTCGGATAAATTAGAAGTCCATGCTTAATTTTGAATTATGCCATGCCATATCATTCATTTAATTTTTCGCAATTGATTTTCTCTATCTATTGTTTGCTCATATGTAAACATATTTATATATATATATATATATATATATTTGCAGTTTATATATGTTAGTTGCTTATGGTGGACAACGTCTAAGTAGTTTACCTTTTTCTAACTAATTTTTGTTTTCAAACAGTTATAATTCTGATGAGAAGGTAAGGAGAATCAGAGCACGCATGTGATTGCTAACTATTGGTAATTAAATTAGTGTTTGATTACTTATAATTTATAGCAACTGTAATTGGTTTATACCAACTACTACGCATATTGAGGTTCCATGTGATTAGTCTCACTCTCATTAATCATTGTACCATGTCACAATGCATAAATGTTACATTGAAAATTTTGCACATTCACAAAAATCCATAGCGAGCTTTTTTTGGCAACCACAACTCCATGGCAACTACAAGTAAGGCATGACAACTCTAACGCAACTCGACCACCTCATAGGCATAGAAAAAAATCGCAAACACAAGTTCAGATAGCAGCTCCATGCTCAGCTTAGACATGCTTTGACATGAGCATTTTCAGATTTGATGACACAATAGTCGAGGAAGCTTTGATGCAATACCATAAATGACGAATGGACAGGCACATAAATTTATTTTTTTACTTAACAATACCGTTACCAATCAAATACCTTGTGGCCATTGAATTGTTATTCATGCTTGGTTATTTTATAAATCATTTTAACTGTTATTTATTACAAAACGGATGCCTATATATGTGCGTGTGTGCAAAAATGATACCAACATTTTGTTTGATATAAGTTGATGCTCTATAAATTTAACTACTTAGTGTAGGATCGTTTTCACCCTAGAGGGGGGTGAATAGGTTGACACTAAAAATAATTAAAAATTAATAAGGAAATAAAAATAATAACTGAAAGTAATGAAGAAGAGATCGCACACAAATTTACCCACCTTCGGCAAAACAAAGCCTACATGCGACCCCCAAGGTTTCAGCTAGAAATTAAGTATTCAAACGCTTACACACGTAAACTTACGACATCCGCTAATGACTAACCTAACTCTACGCTCAAAACCCTATCACGACTCAACCACTAAGTTGCGAATTCTTGAACTACACGACCGAAGTTCGTAACTAGTCACACATCAATAAAGTTACACAAGTTAAAAAAGAAAATTACACAACTAAAAAAATAGATAGAAATAAAACCCTAATTATTTAATTGAAGCCCAATAATTATATAGAGGCTGGCCCAAATCACTTAAGAAAAAATAGACATCTTCTCCCCTTTTTTTTATTCAGTACTTCGGTCGTTCGTTCCTCTTTCTCTTTTATCTGAAATTTAGGGTTCCTGGAAAATTGAAGTCACCACCTTGTAGTTGATCGATTGATTTGAGGAGATTGCTTTACTTTGCTTCATCAATCGACTTCTAGCTTTGAATGGCTTATGGTTTCTCTAATTTTTGTCGAGCACAAATGATAGAATTGGTACACAATTTATCCCCTTTTTGATTTTGGGTACACTCGACTTTGATTCGAGTTTAGTGATTTATTTCTCTGGTAATTGCTTGAACTCGAACGACTTTGTCGATGATGATTTGGGTTGAATTTATAGGGTTCGAACACCATATATTTTCATTCATATAAACACATTTGAATTCTTCATGATTTTATCTCTTGCTTTGATTAACTATGGTCGGCCATGGATTTTAGATGGAACGATATGATATATGCCGACTTGTTCCATTTCGTACGTATACTCCATGAAATTGAATTTGGTTCCGTCCTTTTCTCCTTTGATTTTCGCATTTGAATTTTGAGATAATTTAGATTTTCTGGCTTGTTCACTGATTTCATTTTTGCTAGCATTCAATTTTTGAACTATTGTACCTTGGCATTATTTTATCCTCTATTTCATTCTTTGACTTATTGATTTGAAATCCCCTACAACATTAAAACATTTTGACACTGTTTTACGTTGACCATTACTTTTTGAAACTGCTCTGACTTGTTTGAACTGCTACTATGTTGACACAATCTACTATAATCTGACCATAACTCATTTTCACATGTTTGTGTTGCTGCATTGATCCATTTGAAGTCTTGTTACCCATATTGTCATGTGGTCTTGTATGTATGTATGTATGGTGTGGTTTTGAGTTGAAATTATTTTGGTAGAGCTTCACTAGCATGCTCTCTAGTTGTATATGAGTCTGTTATTGGTCTGGGTCAAAATCATTGTATGTGCGGTCTGCACATCCATGTTATACTTGTATTCTAGTTTATTGAATGTAGTTGGTCTTCATGTTGTTATCTTTCTTTGTTGTTGGCTGGTTCTATGTTGCATTGAGTTTAGGTTGGAATCTGTTATCACATGATCGGGCTTAGTTTATCTTGCTCATTCATGCTTGAAATGTGATTGGAAGGACTAGAGTTTTGTTGCATTCGGATCATTTGTAATCCCGTTGCATTCCATGAGTTGTTGTTGTTTGGTCTGTGTTCACCTTGGTTTTGTATTGTTCAAGCCATACTTGTTTGCTCTCTTATGTGCACATGTGCACTGGTTCATGTTCATGCTTGTTGCTCTTTATACATTGGTAGTTTGGACTTGTTGTTTCATCTGGTTCGTTGATGATGATGTTGTTTGGATTTGTTTTTGAATGAAGTCTTGTATGTCCTGTTTTGTTCTAAAGTCTTGTTGCATCGATTCTTTGAGCACTGCTCTGGTCTACGTTGCATCCCTTTTGTAGCTTGCTTGTGCACATGCCTCTGTTTCATGTTGCATTGTGGTCTGGTTTGGTCTATGTTGTTTTGACTTGAGTCTGGACTATCCATGTGTATATTTGAAGTGTTGTATGTTGTTTTGCGTGCACCTGAGTTAAATCCAGCATCGGCTTGGGTTTGACATTGTGCTCACCTGTCCATGTAGTTTTAACAAGTGTATATCAGTATGCATGGCCTTGTGACATGTACATTGATGCACTGTGCATGTTACAAGCTATTCGTGTAAGGCGAATTCAGATGAAAAATGATGACGAACAACCAAAATAACTGAGGCAAATAACATTTTCAAAACACGCACTTTAATTTGCACTGCAAAATATTTCTTTTTTAATTTTGTTGCATCATGTTTATTTTGCAGATAGCTCATATGCTGAACTCAAGCTGAAACAAAGTTGAAGATAAAAAATACGAGTATTAAGTAATATGTAGTGAGGTGTAAATTGTAAATTGAGAAATGTGATATAATTTGAAATTGTATTGTAATTGAAACATGTATAAGTATAGTAAGAGCACAAATTTTTACTATTTGAATTTTTAATAAAATGTTTGTTTGAATATGAATTCTGTGTTTTTTTTATTCAACAAATATTTATTTAATTATGTGAAAAATAAAATAGCACAATAACAAATATATTTAAATGAATATATATATATATATATATGTTTATTATCATCAAACAAAAATCATAGGCTATTATATTCTATAATCTCCCCCTTTGATGATAACAAACATGTACTAAGATTTTGACTCTATTAAATGTATTTGATTTTGATGAATTCCATTTGCTCCCCCTACAACAAAGCTCCCTCTTCACATATGCATGAAAAATATGCAAATTAAAAAAATGCAATGAGAATATGCTTGCCAAAATCTTAGCTTCTATCCCCCTTTTATTATCAGCAAAATTGTAATAGTGTGAGAAAATAAAGATAAAGTGATAGACATTAATACAACATTAATACCTAATTGAGTATAAATATTAAATTTCGATAAAAAATCAAACAAAAATCATAAATTCTCTGTTAGGCGCATATTCCACTTTAGAATGATAGGGGTGATATCGGTATAGAAAACCATATAGTTATATCCATTTGTGATATGTTTATGACAGGAATTTGAATACTTACTAACCATGCATAACCATTAGGACTTTAAAATGAGATTGATAGTATTCCCAATTTTTATTAAAAAATGAATTTCAAGCATCTTCTAACCACGCATAACCGTGAGGACTTTTAAATGGGGTTAGAATCAACTCGCCAAATTAATAATCAATTTTGATAGGTGTTCCATACATGCATAACCATGAGGACTTTTAAATGAGCATGAAGGCACATAATCAAAATTTCAAGTACTTCAGCCATGCATAACCGTGAGGACTTTTAAATGAGAGTGAATACTTTGGACATTTTTATTACTAATTAAATTAAAAAATGAATAATTTCCCATTTAAAATACCATATTTTGACATATTATATTGGATTTTAATTAGTGATGGTTGTTAGAAATATGATAGAAATAGAGATGGTCATGGAATTTTTACCAATCAAAGTTATTACAAATTTTTTTAAAATTTTTAAAGAAATTTACTACATATACTGTCTCAAGTCAAAATGTATGATTAACATCAACACCCATAATTGTTTTCAATCATTATTTATCTTTTTGATAATCAATAGGGAGTCATATTAGTTAATATATTCATTTAAGATCAATTCCAAAAATAAATACAAAATTAAATTTCTAAAATGCCTAATCTAAAATGAAGTCAAAAAAAATTATTTTCTAGAAGAGGTTTTATGAAAAAAATGATTTCCAATTGAAAATCAATTATAATGAAAATTATGTAGATATTTTCTTTGGAAATTTGATGCAACTAATAAGTGTCTCTACATAAAACACATCCCACTAGTAAATTTTCTATCAACTAGATTACCAGCATAATCTACATCTGAATACCCATTTAAATCAAAGTTATCATAAGTTGAATACCATAGACCTAACTATGGTGTGTGCAACACATACCTTGTAATCCTCTTACAGATTTTAAAATGAGATTCTTTTGGATTTGATTGAAACTGTGTACACAAGCAAACAGAGAATGTAGTGTCTAGTTTAAAAGCAATAAGATAAAGAAGTATACCTACGTATATCTGGAGTCGTCATCAACCAACACAAGACAATATCTCTTACCATAGTGCTCTTGTGTCACGACCCGATTTCCACTCCCGGAAAATCGCGTCATGAATTAAGAAAGAAAGGGATAGAAGAAGAAAAGAAAGAAGAGAAGAAAGAAACAACACAAGAATCTCAACAGCGGAAACGAATAAATTATATTTATAACAAAATATTACATAGTATACATCAAATATCAGAGTTACACAGACATATACAACACATACTAGACAGTTATAGACACCTGTCTAGTTATACAACTCAAATCAAACACAAGACTCAGAGATACCAAACACAGCGGAACTAAATAACTATACGCAGAAGCCTCCTGCTCCATATGCTCCTCCACAATTCGTCAAAGCTAATCCTGAATCCTAACCTGAATTCCCTTGACTACTCATAAAAATTTGAGTACCCAAGAGTTAAAGAAAAACAGAAATAACTCCGGGTCAGACATGGGTCTGGTGTGAGTAACAGGTTAAAGTTGCTTAACTTTGAAAAACCTTTGAAAGAAAAGGTATCACGTAAGACTTCCCACACATAAACATGGAAAAGTTTTTACCTTACGCTAACCAAAACATTTGATAGGAAATCTGATGATATTATAATAGTGTCTAGGGTTTTCAAGTAAATAAGAAATAGCCGAAATTGTTACATCTATTAAATTCCAGCTACTAGCCACAAAAGTGGGTAATACAATCAAAACCGTTGGCACTTATTGGATTATGGATACCATACAATGGCAGGGCTACTGGGGTACCGCCCGTCACAGTACGTGGCCTAGATCACCGTACCGAGGAGCCACCCTAACTCCCCTGCAATACAAAGCCGGACCCGTTCCTTACTGAACAGTTCCAAATAAGACAACCCCGACGGTTGTCATGATCAACCGTCCCACACAGCCGAAATATAAAGGGACCTCTAGACAGGGGTAAATCTTACTCTCAAGTGGGGGCTACCCACGAAGCTTTGCTGCACCTCCCCTGTTTTAGCCATTCCCGGTTGATGAGGCTTGAGGTTACGATTACCTTTATAGAACACAACACTTAGAATGCTCATCGTCCACCTGACGATGTTCTGAAAGCATTCAATCCATACAAGTTCGTTCCGGGTTCGAACGAAACCGAAGGCATTATCTCGTTACACTCATTTTGGAATCACCCTCAGAGTTAACGACAATAACCCTTGCACTCTGATTCACCATCTCGAATCTATAAGATCTATTCCGTCAAACTCATTACGGAATCACCCACAGAGTTATACTGACGTATAGCCCTTACACCTCGAGTCTTCACTCGCTCCACTTGGATTCACGACCTAACGTTAATTGGAATCGATGTGGTTTTCGGATGTCCAAATATGGAAACCCGATCCCGGTCTCATCGAAATCCAAAGCGTGTCTTATTAAGGCCAAGTTGTTTTAAGTTTAAAACAATTCAATTCATTATCTAAGCATACATAGATAGATAATTCACAACACCACAGATAATCAACATTATCATTATCAACAGATAATCATATCATAATCAGATAATTCATACTATCATCCAAAAGCAACCAATGCATCCATATCACATACACTACTCATCTCATAACTGAGATTACAAACCATACTAACAACCAATACCAATCATCAAACATAAGCAAATGATCAAATGATCACACATTCTATAATTTATTTAAAATGAATTAAATTAATTACTCAATCTATAATTAATTTAAAATGAATTAAATTAATTACTTCATCATAAAGATTCAGCTTATCTTAACCATCAATTGATTTCAAATCAATTTATAAATCATCTTAATATTTATTTCAATTAATCATTATTGATTAATCATCTCTAATTACAATAAGTAATTAGCATTATAGGTTGATTACACAAGTTAATTATTAAACCCTACATAAATTAATCACCCTTGATTAATAACCATTCAGTAATTAACTACATTAATTACTCAACCCAATAATTAATTACTCTTAATTAATTATCTAAATTAATTCCCTTGATTAATTTCAAAGTAACTTAAATCCAAATTACTTCTATAATAAATATCCTTAATTACATTCTGTAATTATTAATTAATTACTTCCTTAAGTAATTACAAATTTATAATTACATAAAGTAATTGTCAACAATCCATAAATGTTTAAATCAATTAAACTTAATTAATTAATCTAAACAAATCACATTAACCTTAATTAATTACATTAAGTAATTAATTCACTAATTACTTTCATTAAGTAATTAAACCTAAACAATTGATTAATAATTAATTAATCTAATTAATTATCAATATTAATCACATTAATTATTTGTTAATGACTTCATTAACATTTCTTAATTTTTTAATTAAGAATTTAACTTAAATTAATCATCATTAGTTATTAAGTAATTAATATTTGATTACTATTTAATTAATCTCTAATTATTAATTAACTAGGTGTTAATTAAAATCTTAATTATCATTAATCACTTGATTAAATAAATCTTAATCATAAATTAAAATTTAATTAACCATTCTTAATCATAGATTAATTAAACTAATTAATTAATCTCAAATTAAACTAATCATCATTAATTATTTAATTAAACATCCACATTATTAATTAATTAAATAATTAATATTTATCTTAATTACCTTAATAATTAATGAATCCAATCATTAAACATTTATTTATCTTAAGATAAAACATTTCTTATTAAATTATGCATTTTAAAAACAAAATGTTTTTAAATTTACATTAAATTCAATTTAACATTTCTTTTAAACTTAAAGACTCAAACTTATTTAAAATAAGATTTTAAACAATACAACTTAATCTTATATGTTTACAAGAAACATATACTTTGCTAATAAGTTGAAAAGAAATTTAAATTTCAATTCAAATCAAATCCAAACAAATTTAAAAATTACTTTAACATTTGAAATTCAACTTTCAAACTTATTTTAGCTTTAACTCTTTAAACTCTTTCTATAATTTATACCTTTAATTCAAATGCAAATCATTTGAAAACAATTTAAATTTAAATCTTTAATTTAAAAACTGAAATCTAAATTTTAAATCCAGATTTAAAAACTAAAATTTGAATTCATTTTAAATTCCTAAATTTAAATACTTAACCTTTTAATTCAAATACAAAACAACAATGCATTTTATACTTGAGAGTTTAAAATCAAATTTAAATTTAAAAACACAATATGGTTTCAAATCTCTGATAAATTAAATTTGAATTCATATTCAAATTCCAAACTTACACTCAGTTTACATCTCCACTTTCAAATTTAAACTTACCTTTTTATTTAAAACAGAAAACAGTTTTCTGTTTATTTAAAAAAACTTAAACTTTGAATTTTTTTCCCAGAATTTTAAATAATTTTAAAAGAACAGAATTTAAACTTATTTAAATTCATTATTATATTCAGTTTAAAATCCAATGCTAACATTGTAGTTTGTAATTTATCAAATTTTAAGAAAAACTGGAAACAATTCCCTGTCCTTCTCCTTATATTTTTTCTTTATTTTAAACCAAATTTGAATTCTGCATTTAAATTATTACAGAAAAATAATTCAAACAAGTTTGAATTCATCCTTAGGTTTAAGTTTAAATCCTAAGCTAAACTCCAGATTTAAATCTAAACTTAACTTTTAAAAAAAAATTTAAAAACCAGAACAGAACAGCTCTGTTTGTTAAAGTCTGAAACAAAAATGGTATACTCGAGTCACCATAAATTTTGCTTCGAGTCAGAAGCTTATATGCTTCGAGTTTCCCTTCAGTTAACCCGAGTCCATCCCGAGTCAAAACACTGCTATCCCAAAACCAACCCCCAAACCTGAAACAGCCTTACCCCCAAACTTCCTAAGACCTGTCAACTCCAATTTCTCTCATCTCCGACCAACATCATCGACCAAACTCCGGTGATAGCTTCTTCAACACACCACCTACCAATACCCAAAATGGCATTGAACTCGATGCATTCAAGAAGCCACAGCACCCAAACCTTTTTCTAATCCCAGTAAACCAGTGTTCTAACAGAACCTTCCAAATTTCAACCCTAAACTAAAATTCAACCCAATTAAATAATTTCCCACAATCTTAGATAGATATACCATCTTCAGAAATAAATACAATCAAACAAATTCAATCATCCTCTGTGTTTATCAATATGTATAATATTGTAAATTGAAAGTTGTTTCCTTGTTTTACAGTATTATAACTAGTAATCTTTTTGATTTAAAATTCATGCATTCATTCATTATTTCAAATTTATTTAACCTACATAAAGTGTTTTAACTTTATTCTATCAAGAACCAAACATATTTCATTCAGATGTTAATTCATAACACAGCCAAATCAGAAGAAAATCATCAAATGGGTATACAGTCAATACCCTGATGAACAAACATGCACCACATTCAAATATAAATGCTCAACAGTTCATAAATCACAGGTAAACTATTCATAGCAATTTTATATAGGTTCATTTCTAATCTATAAGCATGCACAACCTTACTTAATTTTAAAATAAAAAGAGTTACTCACCTTATTTATAAAATGCAGAGCACATCCAAATTTGCAGAGCACATTCACTATACAGGTTCCATTCCAGATTTTAAAAGATGAAATGCAGTCCCTTTGTCTTGCTTTTAAATGATGCATGTAGGCCTGAATTTGCTTCCAGATTCTAATACAGGTTGTAGATGCAAAGGAATCCAGATTGTAATGCAGAGCTTTATGCTAAAAATTGAAATGCAGGCTCTACTTGAAAAGGATTGAACAGAGCTTCTACTTGATGCTATCAGGTTTTAAATGCAGGCTTTAAATTAATGCATGCAGGCCTTCAACTTGAAGTTGCAGAGCTTTTTGAAAATGAATGCAAATCTTCTTTGTTCTTAAATGATATGCAGAGCTTCAACTTGATGAAGATTGAAATGCATGTCTGCAGGTTATAATTTTGGGAAAGAGGAGTTTGTTTGATGCAGAACTTGAAATTGCAGAGCATATTCATGTTGATGCAGGTTTGAATATTTTGAAGAGTTGCATGCAGGTCTGAATTTTTTTGGGGAATGCAGATTGTAATTTGAAAATGCATGTAGATTTGAATGTATTTGGTTTCAGATTTTTGATTGTTTGATGCAGATTTGCAATTTTGAAGAATGCAGATTGTATATGGATGTGAGAATGTAATTTGGTTTTCTTTTTATCAAGGAATGAGAAAAGAATATGAATGAAGAGCAAGATGGTATGAATGTAGATTTTCAGAAAATGAATTAAAAGAAAATGAAAAAGAAATATTGACATTTGTCATTTTAAATTGTGATAAGTCTACACATGTTAATCCTAGGCTTTAATATATGTACACTTGTCTTTGTGAATTAATAAGCATTTATAATTAGAGTTAAGTAAGTATTAAACATTGTTAATTAAATCTTATACATAAATATGTATTTAAATGATTCTCAAAAGAAATAAAGCAAAGTATTATTATTATAAATAAAATGATATACAAGTTTATCATTTGAAAAGAAACCTTTAAAACAAATTTATAAAAGAGCTTGTAACATAATTTAATATATAACTTGAATTAAAATGAATTTTAAACTAATTAAAACATTTATTTTACATATTAAAAATCATATAGTATTTTATTAAATGTTTTTGAAAAGCTTAAATTGAAAATAAATCACAATTCCTATTTTTAAAACATTAAAACTATGATATAATAATTTAATTAAAATCAACTTGTCTATTTAAAAATATATACAAATACATATACATTATTAAATAGAAAACAATTTATTAGTTTATTAAAACAATTTCACAAATTAAATATCTAAATGAAGAAGATTATTAAATCAAATCAAATTTATTAACAAAAAATACCAATTCAATTTAAATTTAAACCCAGATTATTAAATTTAAATTGTCCAAAATTCCGGGATATTACAATCCTTCCCCCTTAAAAGAATTTCGTCCTCGAAATTTAAAACAAAGGCAATTTAATAATCCATTTACAGATTTTATTTTAAAACACAGCATATGTTAAACATATGCCAACAACCAAGCAACCAATTCACTCAATCAGAATAAATCTAATTATCCAAAAGAATTTTGGATAAAATCTCACGAGTTTCCCCGGTATATATATATCGGGATACTCGCTCTATAGAATACAATCAATCAATACTACTAAGCTATAGAGCTCCTAACAACAATTCTATACAGAATATCAGACTACAAACGAGTCTGACTCAACAAACAAACCAATCCTAAACTGCTGGTTCTACAACCAGAAATATCAAACACGAACTCCCTCAGAGATACGTGAAACACCCTGAATCCCAGTTATCCAAACTGACAATTCAGCTCTAGAAAACCAAACACTGATCTAACCCAACACAGAAGAAACCAAACACTCCGGAGCTAGCTTCCCAAACTTATAGCTCCTTGAATCAGAGAAAAACTTAACCAAGATCCAATCTCCAATTCCAGAATCCAAATTTCTCTGTCTCTTATCCATAAAAATTCTTCAGACGATCCTGGGCTACCAACATCCATCCTACTCAGCTCAACTCTTGCTGATTCCAAAAGAAACAGACTAAATCAAAACAATCCAATAATCTCCTCAAGATCACTCAAAAACCAAGAACACAACCTCTGCTTCTCAATAACAGAAGAAAGAACAAACTTCTCCTTATCCGGAAAAGAAACATTCCAAACTGCTTCCGCTGCACAACTCTGATCCGAAACAGAAGAAAATGCTGACGAAGAGCACAAGCACAGACCAGACAACCCAGCACAGAAATATGGTTCCACATATCCATTAGAAAACTCAGATGTTCCTCCCAAACCTGAGTTGCTTCACCAACTTTTACCTCAAGGAACCATCCATCTACTAACTGAACCACCAGATCCAATCCTGGAAAGAAAACTCGATCTCCAGATGCTGACAAACTCTGACTTCCAGAAGACATCCAGACAATCTCCAACAAACACAAGAGAACATACTATCGCAAGTCACTTTTACGATCAACTCAGCCTAAATCCATAGTAACTGCTCTTTCTTTACCAAACAGAAGAGCTTATGCTGACTTAGCCAACTTACCAGAGAAAAGATCCACTCTGATGCTTCTGAACTCCACTTCAGAAAAAGTACTCAGCCAAAAAACTCCTTATCAACTCAGAACACTCTGCTAAACTTAGCCACATCACCGGCAGATTCACTTCTTATTCTTGTTCCAAAGAAACATCTTCGGAAATATTCATAGTCACTGCATCTCATCACGCAGCTACTAATTCCTGAGATATCAAGATACCATCACTTGCTTGCTTCTGTCCAACCGACAGATCAAAACTCAATACTGCACTTCAAATATGAACTCCGAACCTTAACAGGTTACCTTCAGAGATCGATGAAGTCCTTCAACCAAGAAAAACTTACTCGAGACAGTATTAGGTCTACGGTCTCGACAAATACACTTCCAACCTCATCCATCAAATTCCAACCAATGGTAGTCGTGTTACACACACTTCTACCTCATCTACCTTTATAACTTATATTGGAAAAACCCGAACAGGTAATCCAACAAATAGGTAGAACCAATAAATATATATATATACATATAAAATTACAAATACGCTCTCTCAAGATAGACACCATTCCAGAGCCTAGGTATTCACTCAACCTAATGCTCCCTAAAGAAAGATACACTTCAGAGCCTAGGTATTCACTCAACCTAAAGCTCTGATACCAAGATGTCACGACCCGATTTCCACTCCCGGAAAATCGCGTCATGAATTAAGAAAGAAAGGGATAGAAGAAGAAAAGAAAGAAGAGAAGAAAGAAACAACACAAGAATCTCAACAGCGGAAACGAATAAATTATATTTATAACAAAATATTACATAGTATACATCAAATATCAGAGTTACACAGACATATACAACACATACTAGACAGTTATAGACACCTGTCTAGTTATACAACTCAAATCAAACACAAGACTCAGAGATACCAAACACAGCGGAACTAAATAACTATACGCAGAAGCCTCCTGCTCCATATGCTCCTCCACAATTCGTCAAAGCTAATCCTGAATCCTAACCTGAATTCCCTTGACTACTCATAAAAATTTGAGTACCCAAGAGTTAAAGAAAAACAGAAATAACTCCGGGTCAGACATGGGTCTGGTGTGAGTAACAGGTTAAAGTTGCTTAACTTTGAAAAACCTTTGAAAGAAAAGGTATCACGTAAGACTTCCCACACATAAACATGGAAAAGTTTTTACCTTACGCTAACCAAAACATTTGATAGGAAATCTGATGATATTATAATAGTGTCTAGGGTTTTCAAGTAAATAAGAAATAGCCGAAATTGTTACATCTATTAAATTCCAGCTACTAGCCACAAAAGTGGGTAATACAATCAAAACCGTTGGCACTTATTGGATTATGGATACCATACAATGGCAGGGCTACTGGGGTACCGCCCGTCACAGTACGTGGCCTAGATCACCGTACCGAGGAGCCACCCTAACTCCCCTGCAATACAAAGCCGGACCCGTTCCTTACTGAACAGTTCCAAATAAGACAACCCCGACGGTTGTCATGATCAACCGTCCCACACAGCCGAAATATAAAGGGACCTCTAGACAGGGGTAAATCTTACTCTCAAGTGGGGGCTACCCACGAAGCTTTGCTGCACCTCCCCTGTTTTAGCCATTCCCGGTTGATGAGGCTTGAGGTTACGATTACCTTTATAGAACACAACACTTAGAATGCTCATCGTCCACCTGACGATGTTCTGAAAGCATTCAATCCATACAAGTTCGTTCCGGGTTCGAACGAAACCGAAGGCATTATCTCGTTACACTCATTTTGGAATCACCCTCAGAGTTAACGACAATAACCCTTGCACTCTGATTCACCATCTCGAATCTATAAGATCTATTCCGTCAAACTCATTACGGAATCACCCACAGAGTTATACTGACGTATAGCCCTTACACCTCGAGTCTTCACTCGCTCCACTTGGATTCACGACCTAACGTTAATTGGAATCGATGTGGTTTTCGGATGTCCAAATATGGAAACCCGATCCCGGTCTCATCGAAATCCAAAGCGTGTCTTATTAAGGCCAAGTTGTTTTAAGTTTAAAACAATTCAATTCATTATCTAAGCATACATAGATAGATAATTCACAACACCACAGATAATCAACATTATCATTATCAACAGATAATCATATCATAATCAGATAATTCATACTATCATCCAAAAGCAACCAATGCATCCATATCACATACACTACTCATCTCATAACTGAGATTACAAACCATACTAACAACCAATACCAATCATCAAACATAAGCAAATGATCAAATGATCACACATTCTATAATTTATTTAAAATGAATTAAATTAATTACTCAATCTATAATTAATTTAAAATGAATTAAATTAATTACTTCATCATAAAGATTCAGCTTATCTTAACCATCAATTGATTTCAAATCAATTTATAAATCATCTTAATATTTATTTCAATTAATCATTATTGATTAATCATCTCTAATTACAATAAGTAATTAGCATTATAGGTTGATTACACAAGTTAATTATTAAACCCTACATAAATTAATCACCCTTGATTAATAACCATTCAGTAATTAACTACATTAATTACTCAACCCAATAATTAATTACTCTTAATTAATTATCTAAATTAATTCCCTTGATTAATTTCAAAGTAACTTAAATCCAAATTACTTCTATAATAAATATCCTTAATTACATTCTGTAATTATTAATTAATTACTTCCTTAAGTAATTACAAATTTATAATTACATAAAGTAATTGTCAACAATCCATAAATGTTTAAATCAATTAAACTTAATTAATTAATCTAAACAAATCACATTAACCTTAATTAATTACATTAAGTAATTAATTCACTAATTACTTTCATTAAGTAATTAAACCTAAACAATTGATTAATAATTAATTAATCTAATTAATTATCAATATTAATCACATTAATTATTTGTTAATGACTTCATTAACATTTCTTAATTTTTTAATTAAGAATTTAACTTAAATTAATCATCATTAGTTATTAAGTAATTAATATTTGATTACTATTTAATTAATCTCTAATTATTAATTAACTAGGTGTTAATTAAAATCTTAATTATCATTAATCACTTGATTAAATAAATCTTAATCATAAATTAAAATTTAATTAACCATTCTTAATCATAGATTAATTAAACTAATTAATTAATCTCAAATTAAACTAATCATCATTAATTATTTAATTAAACATCCACATTATTAATTAATTAAATAATTAATATTTATCTTAATTACCTTAATAATTAATGAATCCAATCATTAAACATTTATTTATCTTAAGATAAAACATTTCTTATTAAATTATGCATTTTAAAAACAAAATGTTTTTAAATTTACATTAAATTCAATTTAACATTTCTTTTAAACTTAAAGACTCAAACTTATTTAAAATAAGATTTTAAACAATACAACTTAATCTTATATGTTTACAAGAAACATATACTTTGCTAATAAGTTGAAAAGAAATTTAAATTTCAATTCAAATCAAATCCAAACAAATTTAAAAATTACTTTAACATTTGAAATTCAACTTTCAAACTTATTTTAGCTTTAACTCTTTAAACTCTTTCTATAATTTATACCTTTAATTCAAATGCAAATCATTTGAAAACAATTTAAATTTAAATCTTTAATTTAAAAACTGAAATCTAAATTTTAAATCCAGATTTAAAAACTAAAATTTGAATTCATTTTAAATTCCTAAATTTAAATACTTAACCTTTTAATTCAAATACAAAACAACAATGCATTTTATACTTGAGAGTTTAAAATCAAATTTAAATTTAAAAACACAATATGGTTTCAAATCTCTGATAAATTAAATTTGAATTCATATTCAAATTCCAAACTTACACTCAGTTTACATCTCCACTTTCAAATTTAAACTTACCTTTTTATTTAAAACAGAAAACAGTTTTCTGTTTATTTAAAAAAACTTAAACTTTGAATTTTTTTCCCAGAATTTTAAATAATTTTAAAAGAACAGAATTTAAACTTATTTAAATTCATTATTATATTCAGTTTAAAATCCAATGCTAACATTGTAGTTTGTAATTTATCAAATTTTAAGAAAAACTGGAAACAATTCCCTGTCCTTCTCCTTATATTTTTTCTTTATTTTAAACCAAATTTGAATTCTGCATTTAAATTATTACAGAAAAATAATTCAAACAAGTTTGAATTCATCCTTAGGTTTAAGTTTAAATCCTAAGCTAAACTCCAGATTTAAATCTAAACTTAACTTTTAAAAAAAAATTTAAAAACCAGAACAGAACAGCTCTGTTTGTTAAAGTCTGAAACAAAAATGGTATACTCGAGTCACCATAAATTTTGCTTCGAGTCAGAAGCTTATATGCTTCGAGTTTCCCTTCAGTTAACCCGAGTCCATCCCGAGTCAAAACACTGCTATCCCAAAACCAACCCCCAAACCTGAAACAGCCTTACCCCCAAACTTCCTAAGACCTATCAACTCCAATTTCTCTCATCTCCGACCAACATCATCGACCAAACTCCGGTGATAGCTTCTTCAACACACCACCTACCAATACCCAAAATGGCATTGAACTCGATGCATTCAAGAAGCCACAGCACCCAAACCTTTTTCTAATCCCAGTAAACCAGTGTTCTAACAGAACCTTCCAAATTTCAACCCTAAACTAAAATTCAACCCAATTAAATAATTTCCCACAATCTTAGATAGATATACCATCTTCAGAAATAAATACAATCAAACAAATTCAATCATCCTCTGTGTTTATCAATATGTATAATATTGTAAATTGAAAGTTGTTTCCTTGTTTTACAGTATTATAACTAGTAATCTTTTTGATTTAAAATTCATGCATTCATTCATTATTTCAAATTTATTTAACCTACATAAAGTGTTTTAACTTTATTCTATCAAGAACCAAACATATTTCATTCAGATGTTAATTCATAACACAGCCAAATCAGAAGAAAATCATCAAATGGGTATACAGTCAATACCCTGATGAACAAACATGCACCACATTCAAATATAAATGCTCAACAGTTCATAAATCACAGGTAAACTATTCATAGCAATTTTATATAGGTTCATTTCTAATCTATAAGCATGCACAACCTTACTTAATTTTAAAATAAAAAGAGTTACTCACCTTATTTATAAAATGCAGAGCACATCCAAATTTGCAGAGCACATTCACTATACAGGTTCCATTCCAGATTTTAAAAGATGAAATGCAGTCCCTTTGTCTTGCTTTTAAATGATGCATGTAGGCCTGAATTTGCTTCCAGATTCTAATACAGGTTGTAGATGCAAAGGAATCCAGATTGTAATGCAGAGCTTTATGCTAAAAATTGAAATGCAGGCTCTACTTGAAAAGGATTGAACAGAGCTTCTACTTGATGCTATCAGGTTTTAAATGCAGGCTTTAAATTAATGCATGCAGGCCTTCAACTTGAAGTTGCAGAGCTTTTTGAAAATGAATGCAAATCTTCTTTGTTCTTAAATGATATGCAGAGCTTCAACTTGATGAAGATTGAAATGCATGTCTGCAGGTTATAATTTTGGGAAAGAGGAGTTTGTTTGATGCAGAACTTGAAATTGCAGAGCATATTCATGTTGATGCAGGTTTGAATATTTTGAAGAGTTGCATGCAGGTCTGAATTTTTTTGGGGAATGCAGATTGTAATTTGAAAATGCATGTAGATTTGAATGTATTTGGTTTCAGATTTTTGATTGTTTGATGCAGATTTGCAATTTTGAAGAATGCAGATTGTATATGGATGTGAGAATGTAATTTGGTTTTCTTTTTATCAAGGAATGAGAAAAGAATATGAATGAAGAGCAAGATGGTATGAATGTAGATTTTCAGAAAATGAATTAAAAGAAAATGAAAAAGAAATATTGACATTTGTCATTTTAAATTGTGATAAGTCTACACATGTTAATCCTAGGCTTTAATATATGTACACTTGTCTTTGTGAATTAATAAGCATTTATAATTAGAGTTAAGTAAGTATTAAACATTGTTAATTAAATCTTATACATAAATATGTATTTAAATGATTCTCAAAAGAAATAAAGCAAAGTATTATTATTATAAATAAAATGATATACAAGTTTATCATTTGAAAAGAAACCTTTAAAACAAATTTATAAAAGAGCTTGTAACATAATTTAATATATAACTTGAATTAAAATGAATTTTAAACTAATTAAAACATTTATTTTACATATTAAAAATCATATAGTATTTTATTAAATGTTTTTGAAAAGCTTAAATTGAAAATAAATCACAATTCCTATTTTTAAAACATTAAAACTATGATATAATAATTTAATTAAAATCAACTTGTCTATTTAAAAATATATACAAATACATATACATTATTAAATAGAAAACAATTTATTAGTTTATTAAAACAATTTCACAAATTAAATATCTAAATGAAGAAGATTATTAAATCAAATCAAATTTATTAACAAAAAATACCAATTCAATTTAAATTTAAACCCAGATTATTAAATTTAAATTGTCCAAAATTCCGGGATATTACATCTTGGCAGATTGATTTTTTAAACTTTTCCAATTGATCACCTTTCCTCTTACTCGCAAATTGAAATCAAATTGTGATGTAGATTTTCAATATTTAATACATCGTTTGTTGCCCATTTAGACTCTGCCACCTGTGTACTTCTCTAGGCGAAGGAAGTTTGATTTTTCGCTCGTTGTGTGCCTAGAACAGCTGGAATCCAGGAAACCACTCTTATTGTTCCTTAGCTTGCCACCATACCTACAGGAGGAAAGATTTTTATGACCTATTTATTTTCATAGGTCCATAATTGTTAGTGACAAAAGATTTTGAAAAATAAGTTTTTATAGACCCAAGACAATCTATGTTAGTTCCTTTTAGCACCCAAGTTTGTTTAATTCTAAGGGATTTTACATTTGTGCCTTTTGAAACCCAGTTTTTACGTGTTTGGGTCAGAACCAGCAATTATTGTGATTGTGTTCAATTTTTTCGCAAATCGTTCACTCGGAATTGACTTGATTAATTTCTCTTCTACATTTTCAAATTGAGTATACCCAAGTCCTTGTCTGATAGTATTAACAGTTTAGTTTCCTAATATCATATTTAGCCATTTTTCTCCTTTGGAGAATTTCCCTAAAGTTATAGACAACTATTGGACTTGTGTTTTGAGATATTCATTTTCATTCAATAACAAAGTGCACTTTTTAATAGAATTTTCTCTCCTGGTGAATTCACTTTCTTTCAAAATCGAAATTTCATTTTCGAGCGATTTAATTTAATTTTTTGATTTTTTATTTCTTCTTCGAATAATGGACACTTATCACACTTAGGGCTCTTATTTTGATAATTTTTAGCTAATTGAACAAGCTGCTTATTTAGATCTATCAAACTATCTCTATGTGATTTAGTTTTAGCATATTTCTCCCTAAGTCTTTCAAAACAACCATTTACTTCATGAAAATATATATGTAATTGTGAATGAATAAGTTTTGATACCTTGCTTAGCTCATCATCATTGCTATCACATGCACCTCCTCAAAGACAAAGATTTTCTTTTTCATTCTCGCTACCAGTGTTTTCATAATTATCCAAATCACTTTCTTTCCAAGTTGCTACAAGACTTATCCTTTTCTGTTTCTTTCCTTGGCTGAGTTTATTTTGGGGACAATTTGGCTTGATATGACCGGATTTAATGCAATTGTGACAAATGATCTCCTACTCTTTTGAGTCGTCGAGGACTTTGGCCATTTTTTCTTCAATTGTTGATTTAGAGCTGGATTTCCATACTTGTGATTTGACCTTTTGAATTTCTTTATTATCAGCGCCAGTTCTGCTGCTCATCATCATCATCTTCACTTTCTGTTGTTCCTTTAAGAGCTATTGATTTCTTTTGTGTATTTCCTCCTTCACGTTCTTCCTTGAATTTTATTTCTAGCTCATAAGTAGTGAGATTTCCAATGAGTTCTTCGGCTTAGACTGTTTTAAATCCTTCGATTCTTAAATGGTAGTCACTTTCGCTTCAAAATTTCCTAGAAGAATTATGAGGATTTTTTGGACTATTTTCAGTTCTGTGTATGGTCTTCGGAGGGATTTTTATTTGTATACAAGATCAGAAAGTCATCCATGTATTTCTTTGACACTTTCATCCTTTGCCATTGTGAAGTTCTCGTATTCTCTGTTGAGCATGGCAAGGCGAATTTCTTTGAATTGGGAGGTCCCTTCGTGAGTCACTTCAAGTGTGTGCAAGATTCCCCGCACAAGACACGATTAAACTCAATTTGACCTAATGATTCATAGCCTTAGCATTAGCAAATTGCAGTTTATTTTCAAGACCTATCCATTGATCCATCAGTTTCTCAACTTCTCGATTATCTACCATTATTGTTGGTGTCATATATCCTGATTCAACAATATTCCATGCATCTATTTCAAAAAAATTCATCTTAGTTTTGCAATAAGTATATTCACCATTGAACATGGATAGTCTAACTATGGACTGACCCTCAAAAAAAGCATTATTAAAAAAAGCCATTTAAAAGAATCAAACTTTTAAAATGAAAAAAATCAAATTTTTAATAAAAAATGGTTTTTGTTCCTAGCTCTGATACCACTTATAGGATCGTTTTTGTTGAATATGCGCTTATATGTTTTTGTTTGATGATAATAAACATATATATTCATTTAAATGTATTTGGTAATGTACTATTTTGTTTTTCATAGATTAAATAAATATTTGTTGAATAAAATAAATTACACAGAATTTGAATTTGAATTCAAACAGAATAAGTTACACAGATTTTGAATTCAAACAGAAATTTTATTCAAACAAATATTTATTACAATCTTGAATAGTACAAATTCATGCTCTCGCTATACATATACATTTCTGATTACATCACGATTACATCACAAATATTTTTACATTGATAACCTCACTACATATCACTCACACTCGTATTTTGTCTTCAACTGCATTCCAGTTTGAATTCAGCATCTGAGAAATCTGCAAAAATATTCACTAACGCAGTAAAATTGAAAAAGAAATATTTTTGCAATATAAAATAAAATACGATTTTTGAAAATATGATTTGCCTCAGTTATTTGGGTTGTTCGTCATCATTCACACTTGATTTCATCACAAAGTAGTGCACATAGATATTACAGGGACAGGTAGCCATAAGTGGCTGCAATACACACGTGTACATTCATACATGTGTGCACTGCCTCGCCAACTCGTGTGCGCAGCCAACCAGAGCAAGTGTACAACAGTGTCAAGTTGCAAACAGTTCAAAGCTTCGACAATGCACTATGCAATGTACAACAAGTCCAACAGCCCAAATGAACAACAAAGGGTCAAAACTCAATGCACATGAAACCAAAGGCCGAGAAATTGATATGTGGTGATGCAGTCAACAGCTACGTGTCTGCGACGTCAAGTTCAGACCAAATAGTGACGTTCAGACCAAACAATCGAAGACATGAATGCAACAAAGTTCACAAGTGCAGACACAAGGGCAGTAATACAAAGTAAAGTGGGAACAAACATGAAAGGAATCGAGTCAATAAGGCAATGCACAAAGGAAGTAACAGTAAGAACAGAGACCATAGCAACTACATGAAGCAACAGTCAGACCAAAAGGCTACATGAAGTATGCAAGTTCAACCTCTTCATTAAACAACTCAAGACCAAGCTGCAAACATTCAAAAGTGCCAACAAAGAATGCAAGCTCGACCAACATAATGAATACTGCAGTGCAGTCCAAAGAAATGCCACCAAGAACATATGAACAGAGTACATGCATGAAACAGTGCAATGAACCAGTGATACAAATGCAACAGTGAAGCTACTGAAGGCAACATGAAGAAATGTACATGCACCAGTCATGGAAGCTACAAGATACACAAGTTTAGTTCAAATACCAGTGATACAAGTGCAACACAGTTGCAAACAACATGACAGCACTGCATCAATACAAAATGGAATGAATGCAACATGGACTGCGCAAATTCAAGACAACATACAAACAAGCATGCAACAGAGACCAACAGCCAGTGCCAACAAAGCAAAGAGACAACATCAATAAACCAATATTGCAAGAGGCAACAAGAATGGTGAAGCAGTGCAAATGAGCAAGTGCAACAGTGAATCGAAACATGCACTTGAAAATGAGCAACTACAAGATGAACAACAACCAAGTATACAACTACAGGTCTCAATATTAAAGAAACAACTCAGCATTGAATTGAATACAAGTTCGAGTAAAAGTGCAGACGACAGCTACTCAATGATACGGTAGCAAGCTACAATGGATGCAGCAATACCAAGTTCAACAACATCAAAGACAACATAAGTTCAGCTGTGCAAAATGTATACAAAGACAGTGAGCATATATGTATGGATGCAACGCAAAGGTTCAGGCCGAGAATAAAGCAAGCAGCATGTGGATGTCATCATATGTACTCAATGCAAAGTCCAAGTCGAAATCATGGATCAGTGCCAAAGTCGAAGAATAACAATGCAAACGTACAAATGTAACGCAGTGATAAAAATTCACGTACGAATACAGTATTGACGAAGTTCAACATTGCAGAGATGATCGAAGTAAAATACAATCCGAAGTCAGAATTCAATGATCAACTCAAATTTGTAATCTTTGAAATAGTCAGCAAAATTAAAAAGGGAAAGTTTCTGTTTTTTATACAAGAAGGATCGAACGTTCTCAAAACAAAGCCGTATGAATCAAGTAAGTAACGAACGCATTAGGAAAGTCGTGTGCATCACGAAAGTGAATTTCAGGAAAGTATCGAGTTAATTAGTGTAATCGAATTCATATAAATTCAACGAGAAGGTATCATCATCAAACAAGTGCTTCAATTCACAATCGAACTATCAATCGCAATCCCAATTTACATCATCGGCTATCAAGGTTAAATCGAGTCAAATCGAAGCAAGCAATCAAACCAGCAAACGAAAGTAATACATACCAATTTCACGAACTCAGCCATCAAAAGAAGCAGCTGCGAACAATTCACAATCTCAAAGTTGCGAATCATCAGAGAACAAGTCGCGAAACATCAGAGAACGAGCACGAGCAAAGAGTATCAATTATCCAGAGCCGAAGCCCTAATTCGAAAGAAGCCGAAGCCCTAATTCAACAAAGAAATCGGCCATCAGTGTTTACAGTAGAAAGAAGAAAAGAAGGAACGGGTCAAAACAACAGTGGATCGGGTTAATGAAAAACAAGGGGCCGGCCTTGTTAATTATAGAAGGGCTTAAGTTTTTTTTTGGGTTCAATTATAAAGGGGTTTTTTAGTTATTTTATTTTGAGCAAAAATTACGCATTCAGTTTGTAGTTTAATTTTTGCTCCGGTTTTAATTTTGAAGTTTGTTTTTCTTTTCGAGTCGAAGAATTTGTAAATCACCACCTAGGGATTAGGTAGTGTCAGATTGTCTATTTAGAATTAGTTCAGTGAGCAGGGTGTGCGAGTTTGCAAAGCTCTATAGGCGGGAGCAGTGTTTGCGAGTGAGCGAAACTCTATAGGCGGAAGCAGGGTGTGCGAGTCTAGTAGAGTGTTTGTGAGCGGGAGCAAAAGGGTCTGCAAGTCTAGTAGAGTGTTTGTAAGCGTGATACTGTTTAATTCTAATAGAAATCTGGGAATGCAGCAGTAGGCAGGGGTTGCCGAAGCTGGGTAAATTTTGTGTGTGATTTACTTTTCAGCATATTTATTTCTACAATTATATTTCTGTGTTTAATTTGAGAAAATTTGCTATAACCCTATTCACCCCTCCCCCCCCCCTCTAGGGTTAATCTAGATCCTACAGTTTTCACCCTAGGGCGGTGAATAGGGTGACACTAAAAATTAATGTGGAAATAAAAATAATAACCGAAAGTAATGCAGAAGAGATCACACGCAAATTTACCCAGCTTCGGTAAAACCCTGCCTACGTGCTGCCCTTAAGGCTTCTACTAGAAATTAAGTAGTCAGATGCTTACAAACATAAACTTACGACACCCACTGATGACTAACCTAACTCTACGCTCGAACCTACCGCAACTCAGCCACTGAGTTGCGAATTCTCGAACTACACCACCGTAGTTCGTAACCTATTCACACGACTAAAAAGTTACACAAGTTAAAAAAGAAAATTACATAACTAAAAAACAAATAGAAATAAAACCCTAATTATTTAATTAAGCCCAATTATTATATAGAGGTCGGCTAAATCTCTTAAGAAAAAATAGACATTGTGACGACCCGCCCTCCTACTACCAGAAAGACGTATCATCATTAAGAAAGAAAGGGATAGAAATAGAAAATAAAATAAAATAAAGAACAACAACATCAGAATCTCACAGCGGAACGGAACAAAATATAATATATCACATAACCATTACATAGTTATACATATATCAGAGTTATACAATATCAATACACATGACAGTCATACATACATCTGTCCCTATATACATCAGAGATACAGCATAAATCAACTACACAGCGGAACATGATAGATAGATATAGCTACATATGTCTGGCACTCCTGCTCCAAGCTCCTCCAGAAACTCGGGAATCCAAAACCTATCACTTGGCTACTCATAAAATTTGAGTACCCAAGAGTTTATGAAAAACCAAAACATAAACTCCGGGTCAGACATAGGTCTGGTATGAGTAAACGGTTTAAAGTTGTTTAACTTTGAAAATCATTTGAAAATAAAGGTATCACGTAAGACTCCCCACAAATAAATACGGGTAAGTTTTTACCTTACGCTAACCAAAACATTTTATAGGAAATTCTATGATATTATAATAGTGCCTAGGGTTTTCAAATAAATAGAAAATAGCCGAAATTGTTACATTCATTAAATTCCAGCTACTAGCCACAAAAGTGGGTAACACAAATCAAAATTGTAGGGTCTCATAGGGAAAATGGGTTTCCAACAATGGCAGGGCTACTAGGGTACCGCCCGTCACAGTACGGGGCCTAGATCACCATATCGAGAATCACCCCCGACCCCCTACACAAGGCCGGAAACATTCCTTATTGAACAGTCCCGAACAAGATAATCCCAGCAGTTGTTGCAATCAACCGCCCACACAGCCGAAATAAAGGGACATCTAGACAGGGGAATATCTCGTCCTTCTTGGGCAAGACCCACCTAACCTTGCTGCACCTCCCCTGTTTTAGCCATTCCCGGTTGATGAGGCTTGAGGCTGCGATTACCATTACATGACATATCTCTTAGAATGCTCATCGTCCGCCTGGCGATGTGCTGAAAGCATTCAATCCATACAAGTTCGTTCTGTGTTCGAACGAAACCGAAGGCATTATCTCATCACACTCATTTTGGAATCACCCTCAGAGTCAACGACGATAACCCTTGCATTCTGAAGACACCATCTCGACCTTCATTACAGAATTCACGACCTAACGTTTAGATTGGATCGATGTGGTTTTCGGAATATCAAATTGATACCCGATCCCGGTCTCATCGAAATCCAAACGCCATTTTAAGGGCCAAGTTGTCTAACTAACTTAACAGTTTAATTTCAACAATTGAATTCAAATAACATGTATCACAGATGAATCATACACAATTATTTTAGATATATCAGGGCATATCACAGAGCATCACAGAATATCATCAAATAAATATCACAATCGGATATTCTATATACATAACAATCCAAAGCAATCATCTTGAATTCTCAATTTAATCAATTCAATTAAACCAATTACTTGAGGATTAACCTCTTAATCCTGTTAAATTAATCATTAGTTATCAATTAATTACTTATTCCATTTCAAATTATTTAATTAATAAATCATCTCTTAATTAGTAATTATATCTTAATTACTTAGTTAATTACTCTTAATTATTAATTCATAACTTTAATTATTAACTTATAAAACTTAATTATCCATTGATTAACCATTAGTTACTTAATTAATTAATTATTAATTCGTAATTAAATTACTTAATTAATCATCTATTTAGCATTCATTAATTAACTTAAGTAGTTAATTACAATTTAATTAATCACAAAATTCATTGGTTAACGAATCTCTAATTATAATTCTAATGTAATTATCCTTAATTTCTTTCAAAAATAATTCATTGACATTAACCGTTCAACTTAATTAAACATTTGAAAGTCTTCTTTAAATTTTGGAGACTAATTTATTATTAACTATAACCTCAAATGATAATTAATATTATATTAAATTAAATTAATCACTTAATAAAATATTAGCTAAGAGTTTAGACATTGTTATACATTAACTAATAATTAAACTTTTATTAAAATTTTAATTCAAATTGTCAACATTTATTAAATTTACACTATTTAAATCCTGATAAACCCAAAATTTGCTTAATTTCCTTTTATTTTAAATACTACAGTTTTAAAGAAACCCAAGACTACCGTGTGTTTACTCGAGTGGTACTTCGAGTTGCACGTTCGTTTCCTTGAGTCACCCCCATTCCCACGCAAACTTCATCTTCTTCCCTGTTTTTTCTTTCAGCAAGTTAAGTTTTAACTTTAGATTTAAAATTAAAACATCTGTTTATACTTATGCACTCAACTCAAATTCAAGCCCGAAGAAAACAGCTGGACGACTCGAGCATCAACTCGCGATAATCTCCGATAAACGTCACTGATACTGCCTTCGTGCCGTACACGTGCACGGCGGCATGATTCGACTCCGGCGATCACCATCAACACCGGCAAGTCACAATCCACCCCCAAACTCGAAATCAAAGCTCAAATCTCCAACATAAATTCGAATTCGAAATTTAGACGTTTGGACGAAAAACTGTAACAAACACTCTCGGTAAATCGCCTCGCCACCGCCGCTCCATCCATCTGCGGCGCCCAAGCTTTCGCTCACACGACTCCAACGCGATAATGCACCAACCTCCAGAAGCTCAAACCACTCGATCGCGTATTGGTGATGAATTCGAAACATCACTGACATGAATAAAAACTGTGAAATAAACCCTAAAATGTATTCGTTTGTTTAATTTATGCATTAGAAAAATTCTCCGAAAATTTTCTCATGATCCATGATGTTAATACTAGCATCAATTCAAGTTTCAACTTTTATTATTGGTTCAAACTCTAGAAATCGAAAGAAATTCAATTTTTGTTCAACCTCGAACTGCTCTTCGAAAATGAAGTTAAAAATCTTCATTCAAATTTTAAAAATCATAACATTCAGTATTAGTTCAAGGTATAAACTTGAATTAGCAATTTATGGCATTCAACTTTATCAAAGAAGTATTTGGTTTAACTGTATAACATGTTACAGTGGTGTATTTCCTACAACATATTTAAATTGGCTTTAAATAAAATCTTAATTTAGTTTGAACATTTTGTTTAGGTTGAAATTTTTTTACAGATTATCAGTGTTGATGAGAATAACTTGAGTTTTGAACAAGAATAAGTAACTGTAACAAAAGAGAGCACATAGCAGAGAAGATAAATATGCAGTATGATATATATATATATATATATATATATATATATATATATATGCAGATTCATATCCAAATATAAAACAATATACAAATTATACTGGTTAAAGAATCAAGAACTATTTAATTAACTTAAACTTTAAAAAAATCTTTGTTTACTCACCGAAAATTCCATTGAACAAAAAGATGCACTTGAAATTTTGAACACCCGAAGCTTTGAAACTCCCTGTATATTTTTTCTTTAGTTTTTGTATTGAATTTTAAATTTGAGTTTTGCTTTTTTTTCTAGCTTTAGTTTTCCTTGGTTTTCTTTTTCCTTTCTATAGTTTACTGAACGAATCAAATACAAGATGAATACACACATATATATAAAAGATAACAGTTGAAATAGGGGACGGTTGTATGTGGAGAAATAGTTTCTTTGTTTTATATGTACAAATCTTCTATAATATTTGAATTGACCAACATGTTGGCTAAGAAGATAGCAAATTAAATGCTTTGCTTCATAATATGTTTGCATAATTATTATTATGTTTATACTGTATAGATATTTGTATGTACAAGTACATATTGCAGGTAGGCTTGAGTAAAAATACTTGTATATAAATATCCATTTCAGATAGACTAGGGTCTTGTAGAAGAAGATATTTTGTTCTTATCTTTTTATTTTATGAACATATGGTTTTCAGGTTGTAGTTTATACACTTGGCCTTGTTTATAAAGATAGTTTGTATAAAAAATATTTGTCTTATTACTTTTAGTTTGAACTTCATACACATGTTTTAAGTCAGGTATTGTTTATGCTATGGCTTATGGCTTGTGAAAGAAGATATTATGTATAAAAATGTTTGTTTTGTAATCTTCTAACTTAAATAATTCATGTACATATGTGTCTGATGTACTGTTATGCTTTGACTGACTTTTCATCCTTATTCATTTGGTTTTGTTTATGAAGGTGTTTTCATATATAAATATTTGTTTGAAAACTTACACTTATTTCTTATTTTTATTTCTATTTATATTTTAACTTTGACTATTAATATTTAAGTTATATACAATATGATGACTTGCTTATATTTTATACTTCATATTTAGCTATCAATATTTAAATGATATTCATTTGATACTTACTTACATTTATATTTTATATTTTGATTATCAATATTTATATTAGATTCATAAGTTTACTTACATTTATACTTATTTTTATATTTATATTTATATTGTACATTAATAAGTTTTGATTTTATTTTGAACATTATTATCCACATCAATATATTTATTTATCACATGTTCACAAGACAAAGTATTGTAATTCCATCATATAAGATAAAATTTATTTTAATTGAATTTTATAAGAAAAATTTTATTGTAAATATTATTGAGATTTATTTTAAATTTCCAAATCAATCTCCTTTTTAAAAAAATTATATAAATGAATGGAAATATTTCCAAAATCATATTTATTTTAAAATGATCAGTTTACTTTTTATTTAATTAGATTAAATATTTACTAAAATAAACGGGGTCAAAATCCAGGGTCGTTACAGACGTCTTCACCCATTTTATTTTTATTCGATACTCTGGCTGTTCGTTCCTCTTTCTCTTTTACCTGAAATTTAGGGTTCCTGGAAAATTGAAGTCACTGCCTTATAGTTGATCGATTGATTTGAGGAGATTACTTTGCTTTGCTTTGTCAATCGACATCTGGCTTTGAACGGCTTGTAGTTGCTTCAATTTTTATCCAGCACGAATGGTTGAAATGGTATGCAATTTATTCCCTTTTTCAATTTTGATTACACTCGACTTTGATTCGAGTTTAGTGATTTATTTCTATGGTAATTTCTTGAACTCGAACGACTTTGTTGATGGTGATTTGGGTTGAATTTATAGGATTCGAACACCCTATATTTTCGTTCATATAAATAAGTTTGAATTCTTCATGATGTTATCTCTTGCTTTGATTTACTATGCTGGGCCATGGATTTTAGATCGAACGATATGATATTTGTTGAAGTTTTCCATCTCGTACATATACTCCAAGAATTTGAATTTTGGTTCCGTCCTTTTCTCCTTTGATTTTGCCATTTGAATTTTGAGATAATTTAGATTTTCTGGCTTGTTCACTGATTTCATTTTTGTTGGCATTCAATTTTTGAACTTTTGTACCTTTCCTTTTTTATCCTCCGTTTCATTCTTTGACTTGTTGATCTGAAATCCCTTACGATATTAAAATATTTCAACATAGTTTTATGTTGACTAAAGTGCTCTGACTTGTTCGAACTGCTACTATGTTGACACACTCTACTACAATCTGACCATAACTCATTTCACATGTTTGTGTTGCTGCATTGATCCATTTGAAGTCTTGTTATCCATATTGTCACGTGGTCTTGTATGTATGTGTGGTGTGGCTTTGGGTTGCAGTTGTCTTAGTTGAGCTTCACCTGCATGCTCTCTAGTTGTAAATGAGTCTGATATTGGTCTTGGTCGAAATCATTGTATGTGTGGTCTGCACATCCATGTTATACTTGTATGCTAATTTATTGAATGTAGTTGGACTTTATGTTGTTATCTTTCTTTGTTGTTGTCCGGTTCGATGTTGCACTGAGTTTGGGTTGGAGTCTGTTATCATGTGATCTAGTTTAGTTCATCTTGTTCATTCATACTTGAAATGTGACTAGAAGGATTAGAGTCTTGTTACACTTGAATCATTTTGTAATCTTGTTGCATTCCATGTGTTGTTGTGGTTTGGTCTATGTTCACCATAGTTTTATATTGTTCGAGCCATACTTGTTTACTCTCTTGTATGCACATGTGCACTAGTTCAAGTTCATGCTTGTTGCTCTTTATACATTTGCAGTCTGGACTTGTTGTTTACTCTGGTTCATTAATGATGATGTAGTTTGGATTTGTTTTAGAATGAAGTATTGTGTGTTCTATTTTGTTCTGAAGTTTTGTTGCATCTGATTCTTTGAGCACTGCTCTGGTCTATGTTGCATCCCTTTTGTAGCTTGCTTATGCACATGCCTCTGTTTCATGTTGCATTGTAGTTTGGTTTGGTCTATGTTGCTTTGACATGAGTCTGGACTGACCATATGTATATTTGAAGTGTTATATGTTGTTTTGTGTGCACCTGAGTTGAATCCAGCCTCGGCTTGACCTTGTACTCATCTGTCCATGTAGTTTTAACAAGTGTATATTGGTGTGCATGGCCTTGTGACATGTACAGCGATACATTGTGCATGTTACAAGCTGTTCATCTAAGACGAATTCATCAAAAAAATGATGACGAACAACCCAAACAACTGAGGCAAATAATATTTTCAAAATACACACTTTAATATACAGTGCAAAATATTTTTTCCAATTTTACTACGTCAATGTTTATTTTATAGAAGCTCAGATGCTGAATTCAAGCTGGAACAAAGTTGAAGATATAAATACAAGTGTTGAGTGAATATGTAGTGAGGTGAAAATTGTGAATTGAAAAATGTGATGTAATTTGAAATTGTGTTGTAATTGGAAAATGTATAAATGTAGTGAGAGCACAAATTTGTACTATTTGAATTTGTAATAAAATATTTGTTTGAATAAAATATTTGTTTGAATATGAATTCTGTGTTATTTATTCTATTCAAAAAATATTTTTTTAATTATGTGAAAAATAAAATAGTATAATATCAAATACATTTAAACGAATATATATATATATATATATATGTTTATTATCATCAAACAAAAATCATAGGCTATTGTATTCTACATTTAGTTGATGTCATATATGACAAAAATGATACCGAATAGTGCAAAATGATACCTAGTAGCTGTTTAATTGGAATTCACGCTAAGTTATTTTATAAATCAATTTGACTGTTATTTATAACAAAATTAATACATATATATATATATATATATATATATGAAAAACTAATACCTAGTTCCTGTTTGATAAAAATTAATGCTCTACCATTTTATTTATTGATTTGACTGTCATGTATGACAAAAGCGATACCAAAATAATGCAAAAATGATACCCAATAGCAGTTTTTTTGGAGTTGATGCTTGTTAGATATGATACCTGAGCTCGGCAAGAGGCCATTGGAGAAGCCCATAGAGGAGGAAGCCGAAGCCCTAGGAGCAAGAGCTGAAGACCGAACCAGCAAAGTGGTTCGGTGGAGGAAGCTGATTTGCGGGACCAAATCAGTGGTCCGACGTTGCATGGATTTGCCACTCCAGAGTTCTAGAGTGGTGGCGACTTCGTTCGGTGGTTGAAGAAGACCGAACGAGAAACTTCGTTCGGTAAAGAAGAGAAGTGGAGCGGCATATTTTCGAAGCGGTGAAGGAAAACTGAACTAAATTTTTCGTTCGGTGATCTAGTGATGTTGTACGAAATATTTCGTTTGATATTTGCCGAACCAAGTAGGTGAAGAGGAAGACCGGTCCAGATTTCTCGTTCCGCAATTGGGAGATGCCAATCCAGACTTGAAGTTTATTATACTGAACCAAATGCCAAGTGTCATATGCCGGACCAAACATGTTGAACCTAGATGCCTAACCAAATCCTGAGCTTCTATATAGCAGCTACCCCTCCTCATATCTTTACTCTATAAATAGTGGAGCTTCTAGACAACAATGGAAGCCGATATTCAGTGCTAATTTCAGCCAATTTCAGAGCCATCCTACAGAATTGAAACTCTGCAGAATTTTGTATGTATTGTAAATTCTTCTTATGTATAGCCTCCAAAAGTACATCAATCTTGTAACTCTAGTCTTTTAATGATCAATAAAATCTCCTCTCCCCAAGTGGACATACACTACCTCGCGATATTGGAACCACTATAAATATTGGTGTTGTTTACTTTTCTGTGTTGCATAGGTCTATGACCATCTGTTTTGGTGTTTATCTCTGTTTGTATCATCACGCTACAATCCTGATCCAGTTGTCTTCCACTGCGTTGGGTTTTTATTCCCTTAGACTATTCATCTAAAGGGATTTTCTCCAACATTCCAGTATCAGAGCTGCAAGGTTGATTGAGGAGTGTTAGACGCTATGGAAGGAGATGAAGCTACTCCAGTTGTTACAAGACCCTATACTAGAGGGATGTATATCACGTCTGGATCACAGTTGGAAATTGAGAAATGGAATGAGGATAAAGACTTCGAGAAGTGGCAATGGAGGATAAAGGTTGTTATAATGAGGAATGAAGTCCATCCAGTAGTGTTTCCCCTTGCGGAGTTGACGGATGACATCTCAATCGTGGAAAAGAAGGAGATGGAGAAATGGGCATTTACTACTTTACAACTAGCAATGGGAGAGAATGTTACCTCGAAGATTAGCAGTGAGACCACTGCTAGGGGCATTTGGACCAAGCTGGAGAATCTCTACTTGAAGAAATCTCCGACTAACCGCCTGATGTTGCTGAAGATTTTTTTAACCATGTGGATGAGAGAGGGTACTTTAGTGAAGGAACATCTTAATTTCTTTGATGATCTCGTGATGAATATGAAGACTATTGACTTGAAGATGGATGAGGAGCAAATGAGAATGATTCTTTTGTGTTCTCTTCCGGAGAGATACACAGGTTTTGCTAACAGCCTTATCTTCGCTAGAGACACATTGACGGTGGAAGATGTAAAGTTTTCTATTTGAGGGCTTGAGAGATCGAATGAAGGAGATAAATAAAGAAGTAGAAGTGGAAGTAGTAGTCACAGCCTGTTTGTTGAAAGAGGTAGAGATTATAAGAAAAATTGGCACTCTAGAGGGCGTTCCAAGTCCAGGAAGCCCAGTAATGGCAGGCGAGGAAAGTCTAAGGACGGAAAGTGCTTTATCTGCAAGAAACCTGGTCATTAAAAAAGGATTGTCCAGATTTAAAGGAAAAGGAAGACGATAGATCTTTATCATTTGTGGTGGAGAAGTCTGTATCTGACGATGTGTTGTCTATAGTAGTATCGGATGTCACGGACCATTAGATGCTGGACTCGGGGACGTCTATCCGTATGATACCTAATAAGGATCACTTCAGTTATTTCGTTGGACGAGAGGGAAGCTCTATTCTTATGGGTAATGATGCTAGCTGTCGAGCAACGGGTGAAGGTAAAGTGAGGATCATGACGTTTGACGGTGTAATACGCACTTTGATAGGTGTCCGGTATGTTATAGGTCTTCGAAAGTCCTTAATTTCTTTAGGACAATTGGCACCTTTGGGATGCAAGATAACTATCGAGAAGGATACTTTGAAGGTTTCAAGAGGTGCACTAGTTCTTATGAAAGGAGATGTGTTCTAAAATCTGTATTTGCTGAAAGGAACCACGGTTTTGGAGAGTCATTTGTTGAAGTAGATGGTTCTCATGCATTGGATGCCATAGAGCTTTGGCATCTCAGATTGGATTATATTTCAGAGAAGGGCTTAGAGTTGCTTCATAGATGAAAAATGTTCAAAGGAGAAAGCTTCGACGAGATGGATTTTTTCCAGGAGTGTGTATAAGGTAAGCAAACTAAAGTATCTTTTGGAGTTGGACTCCATAGATCAAGGCGAGTACTTGAGTACGTGCACACAGATGTTTGGGGACTGGTTACTACACCTTCTCTTGGAGAAGAAAAGTATTTTACGTCTTTCATTGATGATTTTTCTCAAAAAGTATGGGTGTATGTGATGAAGGCCAAATCAGTGAGTTTTAAGAAGTTCAAAGACTGGAAAGCGCATGTTGAGAACAAATCTGGTTTTAGGTTGAAGGTGTTGAGATCTAATAATGATAGTGAATTTTTCTCTAGGGAGTTCCTCGACTTTTGTTGATAGCATGACATTCAAATACATTTCACTACACCCGAAGATCTGTAATCCAATGGGGTTGTAGAAAGGATGAACATGACTCTACTGGAGAAGGCTCGTTGCTTGAGATTGACGGCTGGCTTGTCTAGAGGCTTTTGGGCTGAGGCATTATCAACAGCGGAGCATATCATAATTCGTATTTAGTACTCATCCATAGATGGGAAGATTATAGAAGAGAAGTGGAGAGGTAAAGTAGTGTATCCTGGTTACTTTTGAATTTTTGGTTCTCCTGTGTACATTCACCATACAGGTGATGACAAGTTGGAGGCTAGAGCATACAGGAGTATACTAATGGAATATATCGATGGCATCAAAGGGTATTGAATTTGGAACCCTGTTGATTGGAAGATTTTTCATTTCAGACATGTTATTTTTTATGAGTCTGCTATGTTCAATCTGAAGGAAAAGCTACCTACCACATTAGAAGATTCTGGTAGGTCTAAGGAGATGGAAGAAGTTCCCGTGTTCCAACTAAATAGTAGAGTTGTTGTTGATGTTTTCAAGGAAAACGCAGTTGATGAAACATCACAGAATAGTCCACAGGTACCTTCTAGCAGTGCCACTGATATGCACAAATCTAGAGGAAGTTCAGTTCAAATTGGATCTGAAAGGAGTTTAGGCAAAGCAGTACCTACCCGGGTGAGTCATAGGACTATTAGGCCACCCGAAAGGTATGGTGATTGGCAGTTTGTGAACCTTAGCCATGGTGATCAGTTTGACTTTGCCTTACATGTGGTTCTTGAGGGGCTTCTTGACCTTGGTGAAGCTTTGAAGTCATGTGACAGTTCGAAATGGATGTGCGCTATGGAAGAGGAGTTAGAGCCGTTGAAGAAGAACTAGACTTGGGATTTGGTACCACTTCCTCAAGGGAGTCGAGCCATAGGTTGCAAGTGGGTATTCAAGGTGAAGGATGATGGAAGATACAAGGCTAGACTATTTGCTAAAGGGTTTTCACAAAGAAAGGGATATAATGAGATATTCTCTCCATTAGCAAGGCATGCGTCCATTCGCATTTTGCGCTATCGTCGCAGCTCATGACTTAGAGATGGAGAAATTGGACGTGAAAGCCGCTTTCTTGCATGAATATTTGGATGAGACCATATACATGAAGCAGCCAGAAGGATTTGTTGTAGATGAGAAAGAAAAATGGGTTTGCAAACTGAATAAGCCAACTTAAGCAGTCACCTAGACAATAGTACAAGAGTTTTGACTCTTTTATGCTTTCACTTGGTTTTGACCGTAGCATCAAAGACGCTTGTGTGTACATCAAGAATTTAAATAATGATAGATGGGTGTACCTATTTTTGTATGTGGATGATATGTTGATTGCTTCCAAGGATAAGGCTGAAATTAATAGTTTAAAGAGAAAGCTAAAAGCATAATTCAAAATAAAGGACCTTGGAGAAGCAAAGAAAATTTTGGGTATGGGAATCCAAAGGGATAGAAAGTTATGACTTTTGAGCCACACTCAAAAGGAGTACGTTCGAAAGGTGCTTGCTCAGTTTAGCATGGAAGGAGCAAAGGCAATCAGCACATCCATGCTTTGGCACATACAGCTTTCTAGTAAAGGCTCTTCGATCTCGGAAAAGGACAAGGCTTATATGATGAAGGTCCTATATGCAAGTGCATTTGGAAGCCTGATGTATGTCATGGTCTGTACAAGGCCTGGCGTTGCACAGATAGTTCGATTGGTGAGTAAGTTCATGGAAAATCCAGGGAAAGACGCATTGGGAAGCAGTGAAGTGTATTTTCAGATACCTTAGAGGAACTCTAAACTATGGACTTGTTGGCAGCAGAGGAAGAGATTTTAGCTTGGTTGGATTTTGTGATTTCGACTATACCAGTGATAGAGATCGAAGGAAGTCAACATCCAGATATGTGTTTACCATTGGTGGGACAGCAATCAGTTAGAGAGCAAGGTTACAGATGATTGTGGCTTTTTCTACTTCAGAGGCGGAGCTCATAGCTGGGTTGAAGCAGCTAAGGAGGTGCTTTATTTAAGGCAATTGTTGTGTGATTTAGGCTTCGTATATGAAGGCATGGATGTGTACTATGATAGTCAGAGTGCAATTCACTTAGCTGAAAATCTAGCATTCAGCTCAAGGACGAAGCATGTTGAGGTGAGAGAGTCGTTCCTTATCTTGATGAGTGAAGAGAAGCTAGTTCGTCTTCAAAAAGTTCACACAAAGAGAATGTAGCAAACATGTTTACCAAGTCGTTGCTTATTGCTAAGTTCGAGCATTGCTCGGACTTGATTCGCTTAATGAAGTGCTAGGTGTCACGAGGTGGCACGGGGGGAGAGTTGAGATGGTTCATGGAGACGTCTGTTTTTCATGGTGGAGATCGATAGGTTCAATCTACATGGACTGGGTACTTTGAACACTTTGTTGACAGGCGGTGGTCTTGCCGAAGTTTGTTGATAGATTGTAATGGGTGATGGCATTGCCCAAGCTCATTGGGTAAGTATCCATTACTTGGAGCATAAAGGCGTAGATGAAGTTGGAAGGCATGTATGGAATTTGGTATCAAGGTGGAGATTGTTAGAGATGATACCTGAATTTGGAAAGAGGCCATTAGAGAAGCCCATTGAGGAGGAAGCCAAAGCCCTAGGGGCAAGAGTTGAAGACCGAACCAGCAAAGTGGTTCAGCGGAGGAAGCTGATTTGCCGGACCAAATCAGTGGTCCGGTGTTGCTTGGATTTTCCGCTCCAGAGTTCTGGAGCGGTGGCGACCTCGTTCGGTGATTGAAGAAGACCAAATGAGAAACTTCATTGGGTAAAGAAGAGAAGTGAAGCGGCATCGGTTTAGAGTAGTGAAGGAAGACCGAACCAAATTTGTGGTTCGGTGATCTGGTGATGTCGAATGAAATATTTTGTTTGATATTTGTTCAACCAAGTAGGTGAAGAGGAAGACCAGTCCAGATTTCTCGTTCGGCAATTGGGAGATGCCGATCCAGACTTGAAGTGTACTATAGCGAACCAAATGCCAAGTGTCATATGCCGGACCAAACATGCCAAACCAAATGCCAAGTGTCATATGCCGGACCAAACATGCCAAACCAAATGCCAAGTGTCATATGCCGGACCAAACATGCCGAACCAAATCATGAGCTTCCATATAGCAGCTACCCCTCCTCATATCCTCACTCTATAAATGGTGAAGCTTCTGGACAACAATGGCAGTCGAAATTGAAAGCTAATTTCTGCCAATTTCGGAGCCATCCTAAAGAACTAAAACTCTGCAATTTTGTCTATATTGTAAATTATTTTTATGTATAGCCTCCAAAAGTGAATCAATCTTGTAACACTAATCTTTCAGTTATTAATAAAATCTCCTCTTTCTGAGTAGACATACACTGCCTCGCGGTAGTGGAACCACTATAAATACTGGAGTTATTTATTTTTCTTCATTGCATAGATTTGTGACAGTCTATTTTGGTGTTTATCTCTGTTTGTATCGTCTTACTATAATCATGATCCAGTTATTTTTCCACTACGTCGGGTTTTATTCCCTTAGGCTAATCATCTGAAGGGAATTTCTCCAACAATGCTTACTTACTTTATAAGTTATTTTGATTGTTATTTATATCAAAAATGATACTTATATATTTGCAAAAATGATACATAGTTTCTATTTGATATAAATTGATGCTCTGCAATTTTAATTATTCATTTGACTACCATGTGTGATAAAAATGATACCAAAATAATGCAAAACCGATACCTAGTAGTCATTTGTTTGGATTTGATACTTAGTTAGTTTATAAATCATATTGACTGTAATTTATAAAAAAAAAACTTATACAAAATGTATGCAAAAACAATACCTAGCATTGATATTAAACTATTATTTATTCTATTGCAAAGCATATGATCTGTTTGCACCACTACCTCTTAAATACACTATTATATATTTGTTACATTTATGATACTACAAGTGATGCAAACTGTAACGACCCGCCTTTCATTCCACAGAAAGACGCATCATTATTAAGAAAGAAAGTGATAGAAAAGAGAAAAGATATGAAAGATAGAACTAAACAATACCAGAATCTCACAACGGAACGAATAAAATATATTAATCGCATAGTACATAATATACAACATCTATCAGAGTACACAACTCTACATCACAACACATTAGACAGTTATGAACCTGCCTATCATACAACCTAGAATACAACATAGAGATACTAACACAGCGGAAACACAATATCTATATTCACTGAATCCCCTGCTCCAAATCTCCTCTAGAATTCGTCAAGGCTAACCTGAATCCCTTGGCTACTCGTAAAAATTTGAGCACCCAAGAGTTTAAGAAAACAGAAAATAAACTGTGGGTCAGACGTGGGTCTGGTGTGAGTAAATGGGTTAAAGTTGTTTAACTTTGAAAATCATTTGAAATCAAAGGTATCTCGTAAGACCACACCACAAATAAAAATGTCGGGTTTTTACCTTATAATAACCAAAACATTTGATAGGAAATCCAGTGATATTATAATAGTGTCTAGGGTTTTCAAGTAAAATATAAAAATAGCTGCAATGCTTACATCTCACGTTCCAATATAGTTGGGCACAACCAAAACGTACGGCACTTATTGCAGATTGGATTCCATACAATGGCAGGGCTACTGAGGTACCGCCCGTCATAGTACCTGGTCTAGATCAGAGTACCAAGGATCCACCCTGATCCCCTACAACACAAGGCCGAAACCATCCCTTACTGGATAATCTCGAATAAGACAATCTCGCAGTTGGTGCGACCAACCGCCCGCACAGCCAAATAAAAGGGACCTCTAGACAAGGAAAAATCTTATCCTACTTGGGTGCTACCCACTTAGCCTTGCTGCACCTCCCCTGTTTTAGCCTTCTCGGTTGACGAGGCTTGAGGCTACGATCACCTTTTAAGAACACATATCTTGGAATGCTCATCATCCTCCAGTTATGATGGTCTAATAGCATTTAATCCATACAAGTTCATTTCGAGTTCGTGTGGAATATGCGAGTATATGATTTTTGTTTGATGATAATAAACATATATATATATATATATTCATTTAAATGTATTTGTTAATGTACTATTTTATTTTTCATAGATTAAATAAATATTTGTTGAATAAATAAATTACACAGAATTTGAATGGAATTTGAATTCAAACTGAAATTTTATTCAAACAAATATTTATTACAATCTTGAATATTACAAATTCAAGCTCTCATTATACATATACATTTTTGAATACATCACAATTCAATTTACAATAATAACCTCACTACATATCACTCACACTCGTATTTTGTCTTCAACTGCATTCCAGTTAGAATCCAGCATCTGAGCAATCTGCAAAAATATTCACTAACGCGGTAAAATTGAAAAAGAAATATTTTTGCAATATAAAATGAAATATGATTTTTGAAAATATTATTTGCCTCAGTTATTTGGGTTGTTCGTCATCATTCACATTTGAATTCATCACACACGAACAGTGTGACATGCACAGTGTATCACTGTACATGCCACAAGGCCGTGCACATCAATATACACTTGATAATGCTACAGGGACAGGTGAGCACAGGTCAAACCCAAATGAAAACCCGGTTCAACTCACGTGCATTATACTCAAAATCACGACACAAGCACAAGGTCAAACCCAAGTTTTGAAACTGGATTCAACGCAAGTGAAATTTCAAAAATCAACATGAATGGATGCAAAGACCAAGCAATGAACAGCAGATACATGAATAATGCAATAGTGCCACAATGTCACAGCAAACAAGGTACACCAGACATATACATGAAATGATCAAGAATCAGATCAGAGACCAAGTACAAGGCACAGTGCACCACTGACCAGAATACAAAGACAGGAAAACATACATGCAACATGGTACAAAGCTCAAGTTCAATTCCAAAAGCAACCAGCAATGCATGCAACAGAGATCAAGCTTAATGAAACAGGCAGATTTGAAGAAATGACTGCAATATCAATAAACCAAATGAAGACCACAATCCAAACTGAAACTCCAGCAGTAATGCAACAGTGACATGCACATCAACCAAACAATCAAGTGGTCAAGACATTGACAAAACAGTTTCAAGTGACAGCAAGCTTCAACCAAGTGAAAATGCTCAATGCACCAAGTACAGGTAACAGCATGATACAATGCAAATACATGGAACAACACCAAAGTATGGAGTGTGCAAGTGCAAATGACTAGAGCTCAACATACATGAACTAATGTAAGGCCCAAAGACCAAGTCAAAGTCGAACTATTCTTAACAGTTCTAAGTATCTGACAACAATATGACAATGCAAACATGAAATGAATGCAACAACAAACTCAGTGAAGACCACAAGTAAATGAGACAGCAGTAATGCAGTCAACAACATGAAGGCAACATGATCAAAAGTTCAGGTCAGACCAAACATCAAGGCTCAAACCATAAGTCACAAAAGTTCAAGTGAAGAAAGTACAGGTTAAACCAAAGCAGAGACTACAATATCAAGTGAAAGTGCAGACTGAACCCAAAGTGCAACAAGAATGTTGCAGTGATACAACAACAAGTTCATATGTACAGCAAGCTACAAGTAATGCAGAATCAAGGTGAACAAACAGTGACACGGTAGTTTTGAACAAGAACATCAATGACCAGAACACTAAGTGTAGGCAGATGAATGTCACAAGCATAAAAACATGTATGCAACATAGTGAACAACAATGCAATGTTCAAGTGGAGACCAGAGAAGATGGCCAGAGACGAAGACAGGGATGAACACATAGATGGCCGAAGCCGTGGCAAATCAAGGAGTAAAGTTCGAAGAATTTAATGCAGACGCAAAATCAAAGTCAGAAATCAAGTGTGTGTATCTTTGAAAAAGTCAGAAATTAAAAGAGGAAATTTTGTTTCGCATGACTCAAGTAAAATCAAACGTTTGAAAATCAAGACCATATGCATCAAGTAAGTCAATATATCAGGAAAGTCGTGCGCATCAGGCAATTAACAATTTAAGAAAAAAATTTGGAAAGTATCGAATTGATACGAGCAAATACAAGTGTCTCGAATTCATATAAATACCAAACAACAAAGTCATCATCGGCATGGAGTTCAATTGAAGCAATCATTAAACCAGCAGCGAAAGAGAATACTTACCAATCTATCGAACTCGTTCAAAGAAGCAGCTGCGGAGCGAAGCACAAGTAAAGCAACCAGAATTGATCAACAGAGGAGCAACGTAATCTCGAAGTCAACCAAGTAGCCGATCTCAAGAGAATCGATCATCAGAGAACGAGCGCGAACAAGAGCATCACAAACCAGTCAAAGCCCCAATTTGGATCACAAGGGAACGAAACCCTATTTCAGATCGAACAATCAAAGCCGCCATCATTTTCTCAAAGAAAATAGAAGTGGATCGGGCGGAAGAAAACAAGAGAGCCGGCCTTTATTTTTAAAGGGGCTTTAGTTTTATTTTATTTTAGGGTTTATTTTTAAAAGGGGGTGTTTGTTTAATTTCTGTTTTTAAGTTTGTTTTACTTTCTTTACGAATCAAAGTATTGGTAAATCACCACCTAGGTTGTAGGTATTGTCAGATTGTCTAGTTAGAATTAGTTCAGTGAGCAGGGTGTGCGAGTTTGCAAAACTCTATAGGCGGGAGCAGAGTTTGCGACTTTTCAAAACTCTATAGGCGGAGCAGGGGGTGCGAGTCTATTAGAGTGTTTGTAAGCGGGAGCAAGGGTTTGCGAGTCTGTTAGAGTGTTTGTAAGCGGGATACTGTTTAATTCTAATAGAAATCTGGGAATGCAGCAGTAGGCAGGGGTTACCGAAGCTGGGTAAGTTTTGTGTGTGATTTACTTTTCAGCATATTTATTTCTGCAGTTTGTTTCTTTATTTAAATCAAGAAAATTTGCTATAACCCTATTCACCCCCCCCCCCTCTAGGGTTAATCTAGATCCTACAAGTGGTATCAGAGCACGGTATTTTTCTTTAACTCTAGAGTCATGAATTCATCAAATAATGCTTTTTCTGAGGGGCAATCTATTGTTAGGCCATCCATGTTTAACGGGAATGATTATGCTTATTGGAAAGTTAGGATGGGTATTTATCTTAGTTCTGTTGATTATGATGTTTGGGATATTATTGAAACTGGCTATAAATCTCCCACTATAACCGTTAGTGATACTGAGATTCCTAAACCTAAGGATAGGTGGGATGCTAACGATAAGAGATTAAAAACTACAAATGCTAAAGCCATGAATGCTTTGATCTGTGCCCTTGATAAGAATGAATTTAATAGAATTTCTTATTGTAAAACTGCACAGGAAATTTGGCATACCTTGGAGGTGACACATGAAGAAACTTCTCAAGTCAAGGAGTCTCGTCTAGCCCTATTCAGCAATGAATACGAGAACTTTGTGGTGGACAAAGGCGAGAGCATAAAGGACATGTTTGGACGCTTTTCAACTTTAGTGTACAGTGCTAGAGCGCTTGGGAAGATATTCACTGAGGTAGAGCTCATGAGGAAGGTGCTACGAGTCTTACCGATGAACTTTGAGGCAAAAGTCACGGCAATACAAGAATCGAAAGATCTGAGCAAACTAAGCATGGAGGAGTTGATCGGTAACTTGATGACATATGAGCTTGAGCTAAAAGCAAAGAAAGAACGCAACAACTCCGAACCAAAGAAGAAGACGATTGCCTTAAAATGAAAAGAAGAGAGCGATGAAGATGAAGAAGATCCAATTGAAGAGCTTGCAATGGTTGTCAATAATCTTAGAAAATGGTCAAGATTCAATCCACGCAAGAAGAAAACAAGTCGTAATAGGCCAAAAGATTCTGACCATTCCGATAATGAACCGACATGCTTTAACTGCAACAAGCCTAGCCACTTCAAACAAGAATGCCCACTTCTCAAAAACAATCGAGGAAAGAAAAAGATGAAGAAGGCCTTTGCAGCGACTTGGGATGATGAAGAAGGAGAGGAAGATTCGAATAGTAGCTCAGAGGCTAACTTGTGTCTTATGGAAAAAACAGATTCAGAAGCAAGTTCAGAAGAATCTAGTGAGGTAGGTGACTACTCTTATAAAGAACTTGTTTTTATGTGTCTTGATCTTACTAAAGAAGTTGATGCTCTTGAATCTAAAATTGAAAAACTGAAATCTGATAGCAGAGAACTTGCTCGTGAAAATTTTAGGTTAGAAACTGAACTTGAAAATATTCAAAACCTAGAATTTAAAAGATGTAAAATTTTAGATTCAGAATTATCAAGACTTAAAAATAGCTCTGAGAATCTTGAAAAAGAATACTTGAGTCTTAAGGAAATCATTGACACTAGGAAAAAGGATTTTATAAATAGATGCACCTAACTTGTAACTGAAAACACAATACTAAAAACCAAAGTCCAAAATCTTGAGAAATCTCTGAATAACTTTTCAAGAGGAGAAAAATCATTCAACATGTTATTGGAAAATCAAATTTTTGCTAACAACAGAAAAGGACTAGGCTTTGGGAAAACACAAGTTGAGGATAATGCAAAAGGTAAGAGTGTCTTTGATAGATGTGAAATAATTGGACATTGTGTTGAAAATTGTAGACATAGGAACAAGAACACAAAATTTATACAAGTTTGGGCTCCTAAGAATTCTACAAACAAATTTCATGTCTATTGGAACAAGAATGAAAGGAACAAGTTTGGGTTCCAAGGGGTTTGTTTATTCACAATGCTTCAGCCACTAACAATCATGGACCTATAAAAATAAATAGGTCACAAAAATCTTTCATCGTGTAAGTATGGTGGCAGGCTGAGGAACAACAACAGTGTTCTTTGGATTTTGGCTGTTCCAGAAATACAATGGGGAACAAAGCAAAGTTCCTTAGCCTAGTACAAAGGGGACAGAATCACAAAGGGCAACCACGAGAAATTATTGTAAAGGTAAAACAGGTGAAGGTATATTAAATGTGATAATCTACACCGTATTCTGAATGAAATCAGCCAATATTGGGATGTTGTAAAGATGATGTTTTTTGATTCTGACTTGTTCAACATAGTTGGCCAATTACATTTATGCCAAAAATACTATTCTTTGATTTACTTCATATATATTAGTTTAAACATAGTGTTTTGTTGGATATTAATGCATTTGGTTATAATTCGGCTAACTCTATATTCACGATCTTCTGATTATTTACATGGCTTCAATCCAAATTCAAGAGAATGTCATTTAAAATGCTGTGAAAAATTGAGATTGAAATTTTTGATGCACACTTCATGGACTGGTTTATCAATTTTAGTTAGTGATATTTTGGAGTGAAAAAGAAATTCAGATGCAAATTACACTGGTAATCTAGTTGATAGAAAAATTACTAGTTGAACGTGATTTATGGTGAGACATTTAGTAACTGCATCGTTTTTCAAAGAAAATATCTGCATATTTTTCGTTACAAATAATTTTCAATTAGCAGAAAAAAAATTTCTCATATAACCCCTTCAAGAAAATCATTTTTGACCATATTTTCAGATTAGTCTTTTTTATTTGATTTTAAATGACAAATTTTGACTAATCCGACTCCCTACTAATTATCAAAAAGATAAATAGTGATTGAAAAGGTGATAAGTGTTGATATTTAACATGCATTACTCAAGAGAGTATATTTGGGAAAAAAATTTAGGAATTTAAACAAGAGTTATAAAACTTTTTGTTGGGTAAAGATTCCATGACCATTTCTATATCTATCATATTTCTATCGACCATTGTTTATCAAATCTTAAATATAATTTGTCGATATGTGGTACTATAATCAGGAATCATTTGTTTTTCATTTCATATTTTTTTTAAAAATAAATAAATATCCAAAGTATTCACTCTCATTTAAAAGTCCTCACGGTTATGCATGGGTGAATTACTTGGATTTTTGATTGTGCTTCCATGCTCATTTAAAAGTCCTCATGGTTATGCATGTATGGAAGGCATATCAAAATTAATTGACTAAATAGACAAGTTGATTCTAATCCCATTTAAAAGTCCTCACGGTTATGCGTGGTTAGAAGATACTTGAATTCATTTTTAAAATTAAATTGGAATACTACTAATCTCATTTAAAAGTCTTAGCGGTTATGCATGATTAGTAGATATTCAATTTCCTGATATAAATGTACCACAAGTAGATAAAATTGTATGATTTTATATTAGAACATCATTTCCATTCATTCTAAAAGTGGAATATGCGCCTAACAAGGGTAGTTATGATTTTTGTTTGATTTTTATTGAAGTTTAATATTTATATTCAATTTGAGTTCAATGTTGGATTAATATTGATCACTCTATCTCTATTTTCTCTAACACTATTATTCTTTTGCTGATAACAAAAGGGGGAGAGAAAAGTTAAGATTTTGTCAAATAAAATCAAGCAAAGGTCAAATAATTTTCCATTTGCATCTAGGCTTATTTGTATATTTCTATTTACATGCATATATGTAGGGGAGCATCATGTAGAGAGGAAGCATTTAAATCGGTGGAGCAATTAAAGTATATCGTTGATCAAATACATTTAACACAGTCAAAATCTTAAATATATGTTAGTTATCATCAAAAGGGGGAGATTGTGGAATATGCGAGTATATGATTTTTGTTTGATGATAATAAACATATACATATATTCATTTAAATGTATTTGTTAATGTACTATTTCATTTTTCATAGATTAAATAAATATTTGTTGAATAAAATAAATTACACAGAATTTGAATGGAATTTGAATTCAAAGGGAAATTTTATTCAAACAAATATTTATCACAATCTTGAATAGTACAAATTCAAGCTCTCACTATACATATTGTTTGCACAAAAAATGGACAAACACCTCCAAGTCGTATTATTTAGTTGATTATATGTGATTTTCAATGATTTTAGATGTGTATATAAATATGAGAAAAGTAGGGGCTGAAATGTAAAAGACACACAGATTTATAGTGGTTCGGCCAGAATGTGCCTACGTCCACTTTATATGTTATTATCTTCTTTCTCTCAGGTTACAAGTACAATGCGTTGTATACAAGTGTATGAAAGTAGTTTGAAAGTTCCTTCCTTGCTTGAGCTCTCAAACTTGTCTGCCATTGTTGTACCCCTGCCCCTCTATTTATAGAGTGCGGTAGGGGGCAGGGGTCTTGGAAGTATATAGCTGCTGGTGGGCCCGGGCTGAAGCAATCTGGCCTGGTAGCATTCTGGTTCGGCGAGCCTTTTATTCGGTATGGAGCTTGGACCGGTGATGGAGTGGGATGGTGGATCATTCGGTGGTGAGGTTTGCAGTTGGTCCGGTGGTGCTATGTGGTCCGGTGGTAGTGTGGAGATGGAGTTTGGACCGGTGTTGGTTCTCGTCCGGTAGTGGAGGAGAAGCTTTGGTTCGGCTGAGGGGTGGTCCGGTAGTGGTACCTCATCATCTGGTTCGGTGGTGTGGAGGCGAGGCTATGGTTCGGCATGGTCTCATTCGGTAGTTGGGCCTTGGTTCGGACCGGCATGGAGATGTGGGGGGTTGGTCCGGTGGCCTTCGTGCCGAATGGAACTGCTGCCAAGGGGATGTTGGATGGGCTTTAGCACTTGAGTACATGGAGATGCCGAATGAACCTCGCATGGGGATGCCGAATGGAACTTTGGACATGAGTGTTGAATGAACTCCTTACTGGGTGGAATGGGGGTTGCCAGCCCGGGTGAAATTTACGCTTCTCGGTCTCGAGACCTTCTGGGTGAGAATTCGCCCAACATTTGCCCCCCAAAGTGGGGCACGTGCTTGCATGTGTCGCGCTTTGTTTCCCTGCGGCAAGAAGGCGTGTTTTGTAATGCCATGGGCTGGATGTTCATATCCTGTTGATGTCCTACAAAGGAATTTACAGTTTTAGTGTGATTTCAAATAACGACCGTTCGTGATCGGAATATTTGAGATGAAGTGAACCGTGTCGCTCGGGACGAGCAAGTGTGCCCCGAAGGGGCTTAGCATTGTCGATGCCAGGTTCACGTTAGAGTGGGTCCCTGGGTCGTTTGCCAAGGTAGTTTATCGCCAGCTCAGAGCATGCCTAGGGATCGTTCGCGACCCCGTACATGTGTAAGTAGCTTAGCCATTTCATAATAATTATCAAATATCCATATGACCGATGGGCTTAAAAAGGCGTGTCAAAGTGTAAATTCCCACGACGATAGGGTTAATAACCATTCAGAGCGTGCCTATGGACCATTCGTGGTCGCATACACGTGTAAACGATTAATCCATGTTAGTGAGAGTTTTACGACTTATTCACCGTTATCATAATCTTATTTTATTAGTTAGCTCTGGAGTTCGGTACTTATCTGCATGAGGCGCTCTGCATGCCCCCTGTTTCTGGTCTTGGACGGTAGAGAGAGAGTTCCATTCAGTTCTTGGTTGGTCCGGCTATTCTCATTCGGCTTATGGTGGTCCGGTATTATTGGTCCGGTTGGGCAAAATGTTTGGTTCGGTGGTTGTGAATTCGCCTATATATAGAGGCCGTACCCCCTTGTTTTTCTTTACCGAACGAGTAGAGCCGAACCATATTGAGCACCGAACCAGTTAAGTACCGGATCAAACAAATACCGAATCGATCAAGCGCCGGACCAATCTAGTACCGAACCAGGTATGTTCCCTTTTGCCGAATACATACGAAAGTTGTCATTTTACCGAATGGGACTATGGCCTTGGGGCCGAACGAGATGGGGACCGAAGGAGATGGTAACCGAATGAGATGGAAACCGAATGAGATGGAAACCGAATGAGATGGAAACCGAATGAACTGGGAACCGAATGAACTTGTGAACTTGAAAACTTTAGTTTGCGAATGAAATCCCACACTTGCACGCATTTGTTTGTTTACTTTTCTATGTTCCTTGTCCTAATGCCTTGCTTTCCTTGTGTTGCAGAAAATGTCTCGCAAAGCGGAAACACGATCAGACAGAAAAAAGTCTCGAGGCACAGGAGAACCTTCTTCTTCCTTGCCCCCAGTCCAACCAGGATCCGGGCAACATCGACCTATCCCGAGGTCTCTAGTGGATGGATATGGTCCACAGGAACTTTTAATCTCTCCTCCGGATTGCTTTCCCAGCTCCCTAAAGGAGGAGCAACTTGACGTCATATCCCGTTCCTTCGGGATAGATAGGGCCCTTATGCTGCTGCCGGGAGATGGAGTGATGCCATATAATCCTCCCGAGGGCTACTTCGCTTTTAGCAGATACCATTGTATGTGCGGTGCTATCCCCCCCATCAACGCTTGGATAATTAGCTTCACCACATATTTGAAGGTGGCTCCCTTCCAGCTTCAGCCTAATTCTTATGCCATCCTGGTGAGCCTTTTTGTTATCTTCCAGAGGAGGTACGGGCGTCCTCCTTCTAACCGGGAAATCCGATACTTGTACAACCTGAGAGGCTATAAGAAGGGGTCTCCGTACATTAGCCTGGAGGCGGCCGTACCCTTCAAACCAGTTCTGGACTTGTATTCCAAGTTCACCATGTTCAAGAAGGAGTGGTTCTTCGTCAAGGACGATGCTGTTTCTTTCCGCCTTTTCACTTCCGGCTGTAAGATTGATTTCATTTATATTTTTCATGTGTTTTGACTGTAGTGTTTTTTCTGACATGCTTCTATTTCTGGCTAGCGACAGGTGGTATTGCAGTCGTGGAGGACGATTCCTTAGTGCGAATGGCTGCTGAACTAAAGGCTATTCCGGCACGGGACCGGTCGGCCTCTTTCTTGATCAGGAACGCAACCCTCTTGGAGTATAATTTGATCTTACCGCGCCAGTCCGTGGTTAAGCAAAGGGATACGGCTGAGGAGAGGGCTGCTAAAGCTAAGGAGGGGGCTACGGTAAAGAGCGGTAAGAGGGAGCCTTTCGCAGCACGTCCTGCGGTTGGGGGGAAGAAACTGAAGAAGTCCGATGGCCCTTCTCCAAGTACTTGCCCGACTGTCCCGGAGGAGGAAGGTGTGGAAGAGGAGGAAGGAGGCGAAGTTGGAGAAGGGTCGGAGGGTGGAGGAGATGGCGATGGTCAAGGTGGTAGTGGTGTTGCCGCTCTAACCTCTGAGCAAGACCTCGAACTGGATGAGGCTCTCCGTCGGGCCTTCGGGGAGTCGGAGGGAGAGTCGGAAACGGAGAAGGAAAAGGAGAAAGAAACGGAGAAGGCAAAGGAAACCGGCAAAGCTGTGGCTTCAGCTAGGGTGACTCCGGCGACGCAAGGTGAACTTTTGTCTTCTGCCGATTCCATTTTCGATAGGGACTTAGAAATTTTTTACGGTTCACTTCCGTCCTGGAATGAGATCCAGGACTTATTGCAGTTTCCCACTCCTCCGCCGGGTTTGTATAATAGATGTGTCTCCTCACTTTTCTTTCTTTTTAACTTAGCACATTTTTTGAATTGCGGATTATTGTATGTTCGTAACACTTGTTCTTTATTTCAGGGGCAGGCCAGGCAGTTAAAACGTCGGATGTTCGACATCGTCTTGAACAATTTAAGTCGAGGAGAGCTTCTGCGAAACCTTCTACTGATCGCACTGGGGACGTAGTCAAGTACCGCCCTCTTCTTGGGGTCATCGAAGAGGGCATTCAGAAAAGGAAGCGGAGTCGTTCCTTATTTGAGTCTTCTTCTGCTTCGCAGCTTCCTACTCTGCCTCCCCCTACTCAGCCTCCTCGTGATACTACGGAGGAGAGCACGGAGCCCTGCCCCCCTCCTCCTCCTTCCAAGAGTTCTACTGTCATTCATATAAGGCGTCCCGATGTGCCTCGCCCCGTGCCTCGTGACCCTTTTGCCGGTCATCCTGATTTAGACCCAAGTTTTCGGGACATTTCATTCGATGAGACCACGGGCGAGCACCTACTTCCCCGCAACCCCATGGTAAGAGTGCTGGACGAGGCCAAATCTTTAGATCTTGATTTACTTACTACACGGGTAGTCACCATGGGGGATGAGGCCAAATCTTTAGATCTTGATTTACTTACTACACGGGTAGTCACCATGGGGGATGAGGCCAAGGCTAATATCGACCGGGTGGCCGTAGAGACCAAGAAGTTAATGGAGCATCATGCTAAGTTGGTCAAGGCCGGGGAAGAGATCGGGAGTGCTAACATTCGGTTGAGGTTAAAGGTTGCCGATCAGGCCAAGCAACTCGCCGACCAAGCCATCCAGATTTTCCAGCATGAGGAAGCCTCCAAGCGTCTGAAAGAGACCATGGAGAAGGCCAGTAGGGCGGAATTACGGAAGATGGAGGTCGCTTGCAGGGAACGGATTAACATAGCTATCACAACGGTGGATGAGGTTCGAAATGCGGATCTCGAGCGGGTGGAGGAGTTGTCAGGGAGGCTCGAGGCTGCGGAGATGGCTCAGGCCGAGTTGAAGGAGGAGATGGAGGAGATGAGGAGGTCCCTCAAGTTGAAGGAAGAGGAAATGAGGAGGTCACTCCAGGCTGACTGCTTGAGATACCAATCAGAGAGGGACGTCGCCATCACCAAGTTGCAAGCTTCCGAGGCCCGGGTGAGGGAGTTTGAGGAAAACGAGGGGATGATGGATGAGATGTTGCAGGATATGTACTTCCACACTTGGAAGGAGGGCGGCTTGTCTTGGATGGACGATTACCCTCGGGTCATGGCCAAGGTGTATCTCCAGGCTTTAGAGGAGGCCAGGGTGAATGCGGGTAAGGAAGGCGGAGAGGCTTTCAACTTGAGTGCGGTCACTGCTCAGTTCTCAAAGGAGGAGCAAGCGGCGGTGAAGGAGGGGATGCGGCTACTCGCTGCAGAGGAAGCGGGCGTGCAGTTGGATGATGAGGATCAAGCGGCGGATGCTGGTGAGTTATTCTTTTCCCTTTCTTTTCTTTTCGTGTTTTCATAACTTGATCGTTCGTTTAATGAATTCCTCTTCTGATCTGGACAGGTGGGACTTCAGATCCACATGCTGGGGGCTCCGATCCTGCGGCTAAGTAGGCTGGGGGAGTTGGTGATGGAGTGTGGATGCATCTGCCATCTTTTTGTTTCTTTTTTATCACTGTTCATGTTAGTCTTTGATACGCAACTGTAATAAAATTATTTGCAAAGAATAACTTCGTGTGATCTTATAATATAAGCTGATTTTGTCATGTTTAAATGTTGTTGCTATCTTTATGTGCTGTGTGAGAAGTATAATTATGTATATGCCTGTGATTCCACTTGTGTTTGATGTTAAGTTTTTGCTTGAAATATAATTTCACGTTTTGCAATGTCAGTGTATGAATAAGTTATAGTTACGCATTTATGTACAAGAGAAGAGAGTACCGCCCTTTATGTTTTATTCGCAGGCGTTAGCTTTGAGTGTCTTGTGTAACTGTTCACGGGTATAGCCGAGCGCCCTGCTACCCAGCACGCAGGCTTAGAGCCTCATGAGTGAATGCTTCCTATTTGGTTTCCTGTACTTTAGAGTTTGTTATACAGGATAGGAGAAAAATATTTAAATGAAATGGAAATATAGTAAAAGTAAAATTTCCAGTCACGGAAGGCCGTCGATGTGCTTAAGTTCGTGGCAAACGGGTTTTGTAGTCACTTTCCCTAGCTGTGGGTCTTGGAGACATTTGTCACCCATCTTACGCCTCCGCGGGGAGTTTTCTTTTTTACCACAGCCGCACTTAAGACACATCGGAGCCGAGATCGCGCACGGTAACTACCCGAACCATTATGGTCCGTAATCGTGGGTATTATTCGATTTACCGTGGCCGGCTAGCGTGGGTGCCGTTGGCCGTGAACTACCCCTGGCTGGCCACACCTTATGTTGGGGCTTAAAGTAGGTTCACAGTTACCGACGAGCCGAACGCCGTAATGAGCTGCCATCGGCTATAGTCGGCCTTCATGATGACTTATAATCGGCTCATTACAGTTGGCTTTGAGGGCAGGCGCGCAATGAGTTAACCCGCAGCAGAGGGATGCTGGAGCAAAAGAGTCTCATTGGCGAGTGCATAGAATCGTAGCGTACCTGTTAGGCCTAGTCCAGATGAGGCCGCGGTGCGTCTTGAGTGGAGATGCCATAGAATTTTGTTCAACAGAAAGGGATAACGCTTAACAAGTAGCCAAGACATAAAGGAACAAGTTAAAAAGAGACAAGATTTTTTAAAGTGGTTCGGCACGAAAATGCCTACGTCCACTGATTCTCTTTGTTAATTCACTTCATATGGGCGGTACAAGTTAAGAAAAGTATCGACGGAGGTGTCGGATGTTCCATGCCCTCTGGAACACCTCTCCGTCCACTGTTGACAAAATGTAAGCTCCATTGTGGAGGTCTTTGTGAATTACATATGGTCCGTCCCAGATGGGGTCCAGTGCCCCGGGGCGCGGAAAGATTCGCCTGAGGACAAGATCTCCTTCTTGTAAGCTGCGATGCTTGATTTTGGAATTGTATAGTGCTGCCACTTTTTGTTTGTGAGCTGCTGCTTTGAGTGCTGCATCGTTTCTCCTTTCCTCAATCAGATCCAAAGACATGAGGAGGAGTTCTTCGTTTTCTTCTGGGTTGTAGTGGATCCTACGGTGGGAAGGCACAATAGTCTCAACTGGGAGCATTGCCTCCGATCCATATGCCAAAGAGAAAGGAGTATGTCCCGTTGATGTTCTGAAAGATGTGCGGTATGCCCATAGTGCCGTAGGAAGTTCGTCCACCCAAGCGCCTTTTGACTTTTCAAGTTTCTTCTTGATTAGGGTTTTGAGAATTTTGTTGACAGCTTCAACTTGTCCGTTTGCCTGAGGGTAAGCTACTGATGAGAAGCTTTTATGAATTCCATGCTCTTGGCACCAGTCGGCAAATTCTTCGCTGTCAAATTGGAGTCTGTTGTCTGATACGATCTTGAGGGGGACTCCATACCTGCACAGAATGTTTTTGATCAAGAAGTTGATAACTTTTGCTGAAGATATTTTATTTAAAGGTTCCGCTTCCACCCATTTGGTGAAATAATCGACTGCCACTATAGCATATTTGGCTCCGCCTCGGCCCGTTGGCAGTTCGCCAATTAAGTCAATTCCCCATACAGCAAAGGGCCAAGGGCTGGTCATTTGAGTAATTTCGTTTGTGGGTAGTCGAGGGATCTTGGCGAACTTCTGACATTTGTCGCATTTCTTAACGAAGTCTAGGGCATCTTTGTTTAGTGTAGGCCAGTAATATCCATATCGGAGTATCTTTCTTGCCAAAGTCTGTCCTCCAGTGTGATCTCCGCATCCTCCCTGATGGATGTTTGTTAATATCTCCTTGGCTTCCCTTTCGGCGACGCATCTTAATAGGGGGCTAGAGAAGCCACGCCGGTAGAGGATGCCTTCTTGTATTGTGTAGTGGGGAACTTTTCTCAAGATCTTCTTGGCTTCGTCACGCCTGTCGGGTAGTATGCCATCTTGCAAATATTTCCGGATAGGAGTCATCCAGGTTCCTTCTTCGATTGCAGTTATCAGATTTACTTGTTCGAAACTTGGGGCTAGCTGCCTTGAGATTGCTGGTGCTCCGGGAATGGTGCTGTCCTTCATACTAGCTTGCTTTGCAAGTTCATCTGCCTCTTGGTTTTCTTCTCGAGGAATGTGTTTGATTAGATAATGGTCCAATTGATCGAGCAGCAGTTTGGTTTTCTTTAGGTATGCTGTGAGTCGTTCTCCTCGAGTCTGGAATTCTCCTAGTACCTGGTTTACGATAAGCTGAGAATCACTATGAATACATAAGGAATTGATTCCAATTTCTAGGGCCAGTTCCAATCCCGCTATTACTGCTTCATATTCAGCATCGTTGTTAGTGGCCGTGAACTCCAATCTTAATGCATAGTACAACTTTCTTCCCCTGGGGGTGACGATCACAATACCTGCCCCCGAGCCTTGTTCGTTCGATGCTCCGTCTACAAAGAGGTTCCACTTGATGTTTTTTGCCACTTCGGATTGTTCCTTGCCTTCGTTGGTAGTGAATTCGGCAATGAAATCAGCCATGGCTTGTCCTTTGATAGCGGTGCGGGGATGGTAGGTGATATCATACTGACTTAGTTCGATGCACCATTTGAGGAGTCGCCCAGAAGTGTCAGGACGATGGAGCACTTGTCTTAGTGGTTGATCGGTTAGAACCCTGATGGAGTGAGACTGGAAGTAGTGTCGCAGTTTCCGTGACGCGATCAATAAACAATATGCTAACTTCTCAAGTTTAGGATATCTGGCTTCTGCCCCCGTAAATCTCTTGCTTACAAAGTAAACCGGGCGTTGTGTGCGGTCTTCTTCTCTTACCAAGGCGGCGCTTAGAGCATGAGATGATACAGCGAGGTATAGGTATAACACTTCACCTTCATTTGGAGTTGAGAGTACTGGTGGTCTCTGAAGGTGTTCGATTAGGTTGAGGAAGGCTTTTAAGCATTCGTCGGTCCACTCGAACCTCCCTTTGTCTTTCTTGAGTGCTTCGAAGAAAGGGACACACTTGTCAGTTGCCTTGGAAATGAATCTGCTTAGGGCGGCCACCTTCCCGTTTAGGCTCTGCATTTCTTTTCGAGTGGAAGGTATCCTTATTTCTTTTAAAGCCCGGACTTGTTCAGGGTTTGCTTCGATTCTTCTGGCGTGGACGATGAATCCTAAGAATTTTCCCGATGAAACTCCGAAGGAGCACTTTAGAGGATTCAGCTTCATTCCATACCGGCGAAGTACCTGAAACATATCGTCCAGATGGCTTACATGGTCGTTGGCTTTCCTGGACTTTACCAACATGTCATCCACATATACTTCCATAGTTCGTCCTATCAGTCCTGCGAACATTTTGTTGACGAGGCGTTGATAGGTAGCTCCAGCATTTTTGAGTCCAAAAGGCATGACTTTGTAACAATATAATCCGCGGTCGGTGATGAAGCTAGTGTGGTCCTGATCGGGAGCGTGCATGGGGATCTGGTTATATCCGGAGTATGCATCCATAAAAGATAGGAGTTCGTGCCCAGCTGTGCTGTCTACGAGTTGGTCAATTCGGGGAAGTGGGAAGCAGTCTTTCGGGCAAGCGTCATTCAGATTGGAGAAGTCAATACATGTTCGCCACTTTCCATTGGCCTTTTTTACTAGCACCGGGTTAGCGATCCATTCTGGGTAGATGGCTTCCCGTATGAAGCCATTAGCAAGTAGATTTTTTACTTCCTCATCAAGGGCTGCTGATCGCTCTGCCCCCATGCTCCTCTTTTTCTGTTTTACTGGTACCTTGGTGGGATCGATGTTCAACATGTGGCATGCTATGTCTGGGGAGATTCCTGTCATATCGGCATGGGTCCACGCAAATACATCTAAGTTGTGGCGGAGGAAGTCAATGAGTTGATCCTTCAATCCCGTTTTCAGCTGAGATCCGATTTTTAATAGTCTACTTGAATCGTGCTTATCTACCGATACGAATTCCATAGCCTCTGCAGGCTCGGCGGTAGCCTCCTCCTCTTTATCCCTGGGGTCTAGTTCATTGAAGGGATCGCTTGTGTATCGAAGAGGAGGGGCTTTCTTTAGTTGCTATGCCTCCAAGCTTTTCATGCAGAGAGTAGTCTCTGCATCTTTTCCTTTACTCTTTCTGCGGTTATTGCGAAGTTCAGTTACGTAGCAGTCTCGGGCAGCATCTTGATCTCCTTCTACTTCTCCTACTCCGTTGTCTGTTGGAAATTTCATTTTCAGGCACCAGGGGGCTAATACAATCTGAAAGTCAGACAAGGCTGGTCTTCCCAAGAAAGCGTTGTAAGCCGAGTGGTTTTCTATTAGTACGAACGTTTGTTTTCGCACAACGGAGCGGGGATGACTTCCTATTTCGACGAAGAGGTCAAGTTGCCCGAGAGGCATCTTTGCATCTCCAGTGAAACCGTGCAGTGGTTTGTCGCAGGGGGATACATCCTTCATTGATAACTTCATTTTGTCGAAAGCATGTTTGAACAGGATATTAACGGAGCTTCCCGTGTCTATTAGAATCCGAAAAACTTTAGCTGGACCAAACCAGGCAGAGATGACCATGGGATCCATATGTGGGTATTGTCTTCCTTCCAAATCATGCCTACTGAATACAATGTCATTGTTTTCTTTTCGTTTCGGGTGGCGCTCCTCCGTAATGGAGTTAACATATCCTTCGGCATTTCTAAGCGACTTGCCGTACCTTTCCATCTCTGCCCAACTTCTGTCGGCGATGTGTGGTCCTCCTGAGATGGTAAGGACCACTATCTTCTCTTGACTAGAGCCACTGGTGTTGTGATTGTTGCGATTCCCTCCGCCTACTTCTGGGAGGGGTTGCTTTGAGTTCTCATTGGCAGGAGTTGGAGTCCTATTCTGACCTTTCACATAACGTTCCAGTCTTCTTCTTCTAATGTGTTCTTCGATCAAGTCCCGAAGATGGTGGCATTCATTGGTGTCATGTCCGTGGGATTCGTGGAAGCGACAGAACTTTCCGGACTTGAGTGCGTTATCTGATTCTTTCTTGTGCGGGGGGCGCTTGTATCCGAGTTCGCCCTGAGTGGCTAGGTAGATGTTTTCGATTGTTTCATTCAAAGGAGTGTAGGAGTCAAATCTTGGCCCTGGTCGATATTGGCGCTTCTCAACCTTTCTGCCCCCAGCATTGTCTCTAGATTCATTTCTTCGAGCGTCCTTAGCTGCAGTGGGAACCTTGTCCTGAACTATCTTGCCTTGTTGCCCTGACTGCCTCTCCGTAGCGGCGTCTTCAAGTCTCATATACTTTCCTGCTTCATGGAAGAAATCAGGCAAGGTAGCTGGTTTTTCCTTAGTTAATCTTCTGGCAAACTTGGTGTCTGGATGTACACCACTACAGAGGGCCATTAGAGTGAGTTTTTCATCGGCATCTTGAACTGCTGCCGCTGCGGCGTTGAACCGTGTTAGATATTGTTGCAGCGTCTCTCCGGATTTCTGTTTGACATTGGATAGAGAATAAGCATCCCTGGGTTGTTCCACATGGATGCGAAACTGGCTGATAAACCTTTCTTTTAACATCTCCCATGAGCTGATGGATCCTTGGGGTAGATGGCAGAACCAGGAGGTAGCTAGATCTGATAGGAATAGCGGAAAGCATTTACATAATACTCCTTCTGTTGCTCCACTCATGAGCATATGCTGGGTGTATCTCTGCAGGTGTACGATGGGGTCGGATGTTCCTTTGTAAGGTTCCATGGTTGGCATTTTCCATTCCCGGGGAGTGATGGCAGTTTCGATATTTCGGGTAAAGGGACTGGTGACCCTAGCGCCTATTCCCCGGTCCCTTTGCTCCCGTTGGACACATTCTCTGAATAATCGTGCCATTCGTTCGTCAGAACTTGGAGCGGACAAAAATGAGCTCGGTTCTTCCCTGCGGGATCTATCTCGTCCAGATGCCCTGTAGGGATGGTACAGTCTATCACCTCTAGCATTATCCAGTGGTTGTCTTTGGCTGCTTGGATGCACGCTAGGACCAGCTACAGTTGCCCCCTGCCTTGATCTTCCCCTGTGGGGTTCTGTTTCGAGCACATCCATGGGGTCAACTTCGGGCTGGGTTCTAGCTCGGCTCCGTTCAGCGGGGTTTCTATGATTAGGTGGCATGACTGGCTCAGCTACATCCGACCCTCGCCTGGTGCCTCCCCCGCTAGGTTCGGTTCCAAGGGCTTCCTCGAGTCGGAATTCGGGCTGAGTCCGGGCGCGGCCCCTATCATCGTTTTTCCTATTGGTAGCTTGTTCGAAGAGTGAAGACCTTTGTTGCCTCCGGGATCCTCCGGATTGGGATTCACCCCATGATTCAGTGTTGTGGTTGGACTCTTCAGCATCCCTTAAGCGTGTCATGAGTTGGTCCACCAAAGTTTCTTGTTGGGATGTGAAGCGGTTAGTTACTTCAGCCACAACCCTGTCCAGATCTGCCCTAGTGATTGGTTGTTCCGTTGCGGGACCAGTTGGATTTTCCTGATTTTCATCTGGTACTGTTGTTGAAGTGGGCTGATCTGTGATTGCTGGATCTGGAAGGCTGCTAGTTGCGATGTTCTTTCCTTTGTTAACATCCCTTCTCTGTTTGGAAGGCATGATTTCTAAGCAACGAGTGATGTCGTTAGGAAAAAGGTTGAGTGGGAGAAGATGAAGCTTGAGTTCAGTTCTCAGTGAAAGCACCAAAAATGTTTGCACAAAAAATGGACAAACACCTCCAAGTCGTATTATTTAGTTGATTATATGTGATTTTCAATGATTTTAGATGTGTATATAAATATGAGAAAAGTAGGGGCTGAAATGTAAAAGACACACAGATTTATAGTGGTTCGGCCAGAATGTGCCTACGTCCACTTTATATGTTATTATCTTCTTTCTCTCAGGTTACAAGTACAATGCGTTGTATACAAGTGTATGAAAGTAGTTTGAAAGTTCCTTCCTTGCTTGAGCTCTCAAACTTGTCTGCCATTGTTGTACCCCTGCCCCTCTATTTATAGAGTGCGGTAGGGGGCAGGGGTCTTGGAAGTATATAGCTGCTGGTGGGCCCGGGCTGAAGCAATCTGGCCTGGTAGCATTCTGGTTCGGCGAGCCTTTTATTCGGTATGGAGCTTGGACCGGTGATGGAGTGGGATGGTGGATCATTCGGTGGTGAGGTTTGCAGTTGGTCCGGTGGTGCTATGTGGTCCGGTGGTAGTGTGGAGATGGAGTTTGGACCGGTGTTGGTTCTCGTCCGGTAGTGGAGGAGAAGCTTTGGTTCGGCTGAGGGGTGGTCCGGTAGTGGTACCTCATCATCTGGTTCGGTGGTGTGGAGGCGAGGCTATGGTTCGGCATGGTCTCATTCGGTAGTTGGGCCTTGGTTCGGACCGGCATGGAGATGTGGGGGGTTGGTCCGGTGGCCTTCGTGCCGAATGGAACTGCTGCCAAGGGGATGTTGGATGGGCTTTAGCACTTGAGTACATGGAGATGCCGAATGAACCTCGCATGGGGATGCCGAATGGAACTTTGGACATGAGTGTTGAATGAACTCCTTACTGGGTGGAATGGGGGTTGCCAGCCCGGGTGAAATTTACGCTTCTCGGTCTCGAGACCTTCTGGGTGAGAATTCGCCCAACACATATACATTTTTGAATACGTCACAATTCAATTTACATTAATAACCTCACTACATATCACTCACACTCGTATTTTGTCTTTAACTGCATTTCAGTTAGAATCCAACATCTGAGCAATCTGCAAAAATATTCACTAACGTAGTAAAATTGAAAAAGAAATATTTTTGCAATATAAAATGAAATATGATTTTTGAAAATATTATTTGCCTCAGTTATTTGGGTTTTTCGTCATCATTCACATTTGAATTCATCACACACGAACAGTGTGACATGCACAGTGTATCACTGTACATGCCACAAGGCCGTGCACATCAATATACACTTGATAATGCTACAGGGACAGGTGAGCACAGGTCAAACCCAAATGAAAACCGGGTTCAACTCACGTGCAATATACTCATAATCACGACAAAAGCACAAGGTCAAACCCAAGTTTTGAAACTGGATTCAACGCAAGTGAAATTTCAAAAATCAACATGAATGGATGCAAAGACCAAGCAATGAACAGCAGATACATGAATAATGCAATAGTGCCACAATGTCACAGCAAACAAGGTACACCAGACATATACATGAAATGATCAAGAATCAAATCAGAGACCAAGTACAAGGCACAGTGCACCACTGACCAGAATACAAAGACAGGAAAACATGCATGCAACATGGTACAAAGCTCAAGTTCAATTCCAAAAGCAACCAGCAATGCATGCAACAGAGATCAAGCTTAATGAAACAGGCAGATTTGAAGAAATGACTGCAATATCAATAAACCAAATGAAGACCACAATCCAAACTGAAACTCCAGCAGTAATGCAACAGTGACATGCACATCAACCAAACAATCAAGTGGTCAAGACATTGACAAAACAGTTTCAAGTGACAGCAAGCTTCAACCAAGTGAAAATGCTCAATGCACCAAGTACAGGTAACAGCATGATACAATGCAAATACATGGAACAACACCAATTAATCATCTTTTAATTAATCACATCCATTAATCAACCTTAATTAATCACATTCAGTAATTAACTATGCTTTGATTACTTACATTAATTAATTAACTCTTTAATTAATTATATTAATTAATTCTTTAATTAATTACACTAAGTAGTTAATCCTCAATTACTTCCACTAAGTAATTATCCTTTTTATTAATTACACTAAGTAATTAAACCCTTATTACTTCCACTTATTTACCTCCATCAAGCAATTTTCCTTTTATTAATTACATTCAGTAATTATCCATTAATTACTTACACAAGTAATTATACTTTATTAATTACATTAAGTAATTATACTTAATCAATTTCATAAGTGTATCTTTAATCAGTTAAATTAATTAATTATCTTAAATTAATCACATTAATTAGTTTATTAATTACATTGAGAAATTAATACCTTTAATTACTTCCATTAAGTAACATCCTTTAATTACTTTCACTAAGTAATTACCCTCATTAACTATTCACTAATTATTAACATAAATTAATTAACCCTTATTAATTATATTAAGTAATTAACTTTTAATTAATTTCACCAATTAATTATCCCTAATTAATCACAACCTTAATTAATTAAAGATAATTATTTATCTTAATTAATTACTCATTTAAATCTTATTAAACTTAAATACTTGAAACTAAATTATACAAAGATCATTTGAAACTCTTGATTAATTGAAATTAATACACTTTATCTAAACACTTCTTGATTACACTATTAAACTTTATTTGGAAACATTTTGGAATCTTTAAACAACAATTTTAAACATTTAATTTAACATATTAAAGCTTTGAAAACTTGTTTAAATTAAATTTACTTTGGAAACTATATTCACATTTATACTACTTATAAAAAAACTTAGTTATTTTATATTTGAAAATTTTCTTTTGAAAGCTTATTCATTTTAGTATACTTTAAAAACTTGTTCATGCTTTATATTAAAACCTGGTAACAAATTCATTTCACATTTAAAACCTGGTTAATATAGTTGTTTAAAGTAAAACCTGTTTGATTTACAAATTTTTTAACTGGTTAATACAAAACTTAACAAAAGAAAATCCAAGCCTACTCTCACGAAAACTCGAGCAAGAACCCAAGTAACTCACATATTCACCTGACTTCGAGAAAAACTACTACCTACTTCGAGCCTAACCTGAGTCGAACCTCATCTTCCCCCAAACTTCAACACCACCTGATATAATGTGCATGCGTGCACATTGCTCCGATCATCGGACCACCTCCGATCCTTGCCGAGGTCATCAGCACGTCGACGATCACCTATATGAATGCTCCGACCCCTCAGCACCGATGAACTCGTGAGGAAACGGAATCGAGTAACCTAGAATCCACTGCAACCCAGACACCCTGACGAAAATCGACTCGCACCACCTAATTCGACCACAAGAAAACTTGCCACACCACCCAGAGATGCACCATGACACGACGAACCATTTCCCCCACACGCAATCGAGTCCGGTCCACCATCAACGTCGTACGAGCCTCGACAACCCCAACAACCAAAACCAATCATAAAATCCTAAATCGCCTCTGACGATCCGCTATGCTCATCAGAAAAATCTCCACCGATTTTTTCTGAGTTCCCCTACCTTCCATCCTCCTCCAGCCTAAATCTCGACACACCCCTTGGCACCGATCATCGGTAATCGATGATATACCCAAAATCGATCAACTCAGAAATCCATGGCTTATATGAATCTAAAATTGTAACAGCCCTAGTTTTTAGATATTTATTTTATTATTAATTATTTAATTCTAAAAATGTATTTATATAAATTGTGTTTAACAATATAGTTAATTATTTAATTTGAAGATATATTTTATAAAATTGTATATGTCAATAAAATTTAATATTAACTGTAAAAAAATTTAAGCTATGTTTAAACTGTAAAATTTCGCGTTTAAAAGACGCGTCAAATTTTAGGGTATAAAGCAACGTAATAAAACGTGTGTTTTTAAAATGTTATTTTACAGAAATTTTTGATATTTTGACTGCGTCTGTTTAACGTAGTGTAAAAAAATCGTGTTTCCAAATATTTTGGAGAGAAACATCAGTCAGTGATTTTATACCAAACATTATTTTATTATTCGTTAACTGACCGATTGATAAAATAAATTGTATTACATACGTTCATCCCTACATCAGTGCAAAATCAACCCCTGTGTACAAATCTTTTTGTTACCGTTCACATCTAAGAAAATCAACTCTCCCTCTTTTAAATTTCCGTTTCAGTTTTGATTTTTAAGTAACGTTCAAATCCCTCTCTGATATTTTTCCTTTGCACTTATATCAGCCATCAAACTTAAATCACGCATACATTAAATCCAGTTGTGTAACTGCCTAAATCTTATATCACACTGTTTAGTTTGCAACAAATGGGATATTAAAAGTTTGCATGTCTAAAGATAAATCAACGTATGCCTTAAACCAAGCTTTTGCGTTACAGCCAAGACATATTATTGGAAGCAAATTCCAACCTTTCCCATTTTCTGCTTGCAAATGGCTCTACCTTAAATCACGCATATAACACATTTACCTTCCTATAAACTAATAGCTCTCTCTCCCTTTGACCGTGCAACAGTTTAAAACATTCAAGTGCAAGGTTAGAAATTGTTAATTATTTGAAACGGTTAGCATTTACCATTCTTATGTGACATGCTAAATCAGGGGTTTCCTTAATCACGTAATATACTCATTTACACTTGCCTCCGCATGTCAGTTTTCTTTCATAAATTAATTCTTAAGTCTGGCCATTTCATTTATTTTAATCAAACTAAATAAGGGATTTAAAGCATGCTGAAATCACGCATTCATATTTACATATTTTTAAACTTTATATGTGGTGTAACTCTCGGTCCCTCCCTTTATTTCATTCCTTTTGTAACTAATGTCATAAACCACTGATTGCTCTTCCTCTGATCTTGCCACAGATCATATTTTTCCAATTTTGCAACGTCCAAATACATTTGTAAACATATTTAATACAAATCAAAATTTATTTAAAAATAAATGAATCATCACACACGTATTCATATTTACACAGTAAAAAATAAAACTGATACTTAAGAAAACAAATAAAACTGAGACAAATCAAATGCATGGTCCAAATATTTGTCAGTATAAAAATCAAGTTTTCTACTAGAAACGTTCGAACCTCTTACCTATTTTTAAAGAATAACTGATGCACTCCTTCCTTTCAGCCATGTAACTCACTGACTTTTGCATTCACACATATTTTCATACAAAGATTTAAACCACTATTTATCAACAAATCAAGGCTTGCAATTCTGGCATCTCGCATAAATTATAACTATTGATTTATCTCCTCCACTGATGTAGCTCATCAGTTACATTCAAACCACTATATATCTATCCCATTCCTTAAATCACGTAAGTAAAAGAAACTGATGCCTCAAAAATTAAGTTTTACTATATAACGTTCGAACTATGCACCTATTCATAGCCTATATACATATCAAAAGTACAATCACACATGAAAAAGCTCTTTAAAAACTGATGCGTTATCTACACTTATGATCCCCATGGAACTTCACAAACATCATCTATATTTACACCAGCTCTTTTTCCCTTCCACTATTCGCTCTGCCTTGCCTCCTTCTTGAGCCCGAGATCTATCAGGTAATAGCATTTTTTCCTTTCGTCCAGATTTGCTTCTTCTTCATTTTCTGATTTTCTTCATCACCTTGCTCGGCCTCCCCATGTTGTACGAGTTATGTCCATAATTATTGTGTGTAGATCTGTGACTTGTTGTCTAGGCTAGGAAGTTTGGCAAGTCTGCATTTGATTATGATATAGATGTTATTAGTTTTAAGTTTTAAACTGGTAGGAACAGACAGTAATTGCGATTTGTTTTAAATTGATAACCACTAATACTTTCATAACTTTGTTCTTTTTAAATTGATAATAACAGATACTATTTGGGTTGTTTTAAAATTGTCAAGAACAGGTACTACTTGGTTTTGTTTTAATTCTAATAAGAACAGATACTATTTGATTTTTTTTTTTTTTTTTTTGTTTAAACTGTTAAGAACAAATGATATCAATTTTTGATTTAAACTGATAAGAACAGCTGCACCAAGTTTTTGTTTTTAAATTGATAAGTTGGTAAGTGCAGATGCTACTAAAATATTTTGTTTAACTAAGTAGTTGAAGTGCATAATTGTTCTTGTAATAAAGATATGTACTGAGTATTGCATGCCTCATGTTGCTCCAGTCTTCATTTCCATTTTGTTTGCCTATTTGTATTGCATTTTCTTGGCATTGACTTGTATTCAGTCACATTGCACTGTCCATGCATGATGATCCTCACTTTGCACTTTGAATTGTTGTATGCATTTGAGTTCACCCTCATTCGAATTGTTGCAGTCTTGTACAGGTATTAATAGCTTGTCCCTTATAACCTGGTTGCATTATTGATCCATTTTTTTTGACAGTCTGCATTAGTTGGTTTATTTGAGTTGGGTATTTTCACTTGAATTGGTCTTGTGGCAGTTTGCATGTCAAGTTGCACACTACTGTCTTATATTACTTTGATAAAATGTGAAATGTTACATGTTGCTTCGTACCATGCTTTAGTTGTCTGCATCCCATATCTCTGCTCTTACAATATGAACAGACCCTTGAAACCATATGTTATCTTGTTGTTTGAATCATAGCTTGATGTTATATATGTATGTAGATAGTGTGTCTGCTTGTCTGCATTGAGGTTGTATTCATATATACCTGCTACTGTTGCATTATTTGCTTCACTTGAGTTTTGTAACTGTAGCCTATTGGGTTCATTTTGAAACTTTGTATTTTCAAAATTTTTGATATGTTCAGTCTTCATATCCATTCCAGTTTACATTATCTAATATGTTTCAGTTTCATATCTATATTGCATCCATAATGTTGCACTTTGGTCTGGTCATTGTTTTCCTGGGTGTTGAAGTCTTCATCTCCATTTTATGTACTGTTAGTACTTCATCCCTGTTGTGCATGTCTGCATATTTAGTAATACATGCCTGCATATTTAGTTAGTATCAGCCTGGGTAGAAATGGGGAACAACTAGGTTTTAAAAAAAAAAAAAAAAAAAAAAAAAAGAAAAAAAAAAAAGAGAAAAAAAAAAAAGAAAAAAAAAAATCTGATGGTGAAGCTGAATTCTAGAAGTAAATATGAGTTAGAAGATAGTTGGGCAACACAAATATGGGCATCTGTAAGTATTCGGATAACAGAGAAATAGGGATAAGTGTTCACCAGTTTTGCATATGACCCGTAGATTTGACATATTTAACTCGAAGCAATATAGGTGCTGACTCGAAGCAACGACTTGCTTGGCCCGAAGCAGTTGAGTTTTTCTCAGGGTAAAAATTTTGGACACAGGGAAGTGTTATGTTCTATTCATGGCGTGAGTTTGCATGGGATACGAGTGTGCACATGTACAAAGTATAGAGTAGGAAAACTTCACCTTCTGTCAGTCAGCCTTTAGAAATTTTGTCGTAGTTTAGTGTTACCCGGTTCTCGTTTAGGGTATGTTTTGGTCACGGTACACGGTGGAGTGGTCGAGCAAAGCAAACAAACCCCGTTCTATTCTCATTTTCTTTGATCGTAAATTTTTAAGTCACGTATTCCATAATTGAAATTTTGTTCTAGATTTGAATCTACGTCAGAAGAATTTGATCGTTATTCTCTGTCGTGCTTTATCGGTGAATCATCGTTTTGTATTCAAATTTTCTGCAACTTTCAGGTGAGTTTTTCTCACCAGACATATGTACATATATTGTGTAAATTATCGCAAGTGTATGTGTAAACATTCTATTTAGATATTATCTGTCTGTAGTATGATGTAGAATGATGAACCCATTTAAATTGACATCTCATCAGTTATTTATCTGTTATATTATTTCTGCAGTTATATTATTAATTGTTATTTACTGCTTAAATCACCACTGCAAGTTCCCTGTTAAAGTTGGATTGTTATGGGCTGAAATAATGATTATTGTTAAACTAGTCTGTTAACTGCTTAACTGATAACTTGGGATTGCGGGTTTGAAATGATAGAACCCGGGGTTTTGTAAATTACGGGTTGAAATGATATAAATCCGTATCACTTGACCTAGGCTAGAGAACTATATACAGGCCCGTGGTTCTTATAATATTTTCTGAAATATTTAAAATTATTTTGGAAGTTAAATATTTGATTTAATATCTTTAAAGGATTTTATATTGATTTTGAATGAGTTATAAATGTTAATAAATAAATAAATAAATATTTGAATAAAATTTTGGAATGTAACTTATTTTGGAAATTCTGGATTTTTGAAAGGATAAGATTTCAGTTAAGAAATATATATATAAGTTATATTTGGAAATATTTATTAAGTTAAACAATCTACTAAAGCATTTAAATGCTGTCTTTTGAAATTGGACTAGTTTTACCCGTAACTTTAGGTAGCATTTCCTAAGTGCTATAGAATCTGGAATTTGATTGTTTTCAAATTTAAGGAATTTGATAAATTATATTTATGTTTAAGTTTTGGAGACCTTTAAGATATGAGATTTATAACTGGATTTTTCTTAATAAATTTAAGATGAACATTCTAGTGTTAAGTAAATTTTGAAATTATTTAATGGCATAATTTTGGAGTTTTATCTATGGAATTTATGGGAATATTCAAGACGAAATAATAAACACTAATTTGTTGAAAGAAAAAAATATCCAACCTTAGTTTTGAATATTAATACTCCAATTGGATATATATATAGGAATTGAAATGGTCTTGGGAACATGAAGTGATATTTAAATTATGGTTTAAAATAAAGAAATATATTTGTAAAGCTATGTAAATTATCTTCTTTACAAAGTAACCATAAAGTTAAACCATTTATATCCAAACCATTTGTGTTTTGGGAGTTATGTTTTTTTTTTTAAAGAAAAATTTCCAATATATTATGGTTTAAAGGTATAATTCAAATATTTGGTTTCCAGATATTTTAAATTTTAAGCAGTATGGTTTTGGAAAAGAATTATATTTGAATATAACGATATCATGTTGTTTTGGGTTTTAAATGATATCGTATTTATAGTTTTGAAATGGAAATGTTTATACTGGTTTTAAAGTATAAATTGTTTTTAAATGACCACGGGTTATAATAACGATGGGTTGGCAAAGAGACCGGGATCGGATATGGACATACTCTCTGTCGATACCGAAAACCACTTTGACCAACCGTGTACGCGGTGGAGATTCCAGAATGAAGTAGGTCGGTGGTGGCGTTTCCTGTAAGGTAAATACGTGGACCCGACTCCCGTGAGTTGGCATAAGGTGGCTAAAACAGGAGCAATTCCAGGCCAATGAGGTCATTCCTCTGATCGGACGCTCCTCTTCGATATTATACTATGATTTTGGATTGATTCGGTGGCCACCTCTATATTTTGATTTTGGGGAGTTAGTCCGAGGTGGGCGGTAACTGCGGCTACGCGTTTCCACCAGCCTGGATAGCAATTGGTATATCTACCCTGGCATTGCCTAGTTGTGCCGTGTCATCTACCATACCGAGCCTTGTACGAGTTTAGATTTCTCCCGTAGCCCGTGTGGTATCCTCTAGTTGCTTCCCGATCAGGAGGAGCTATGATATTGGATGGACTACTGGGACTATTACGTGTTAAGGTGGAAAATGTAAAGCCTTAATGCTATTTAAAAGTATGTTTATTTTATAAATAGACACTATTATAATAGCGCAATATACTACATAGTAAATAGTTTGACGGATCCTTAGAGGATGGGCGGTCCCAAGCATCCTTTAAGTTACTTGCTCTATATTACAGTACACTTGAATTAGCTTACATTATATAAGTATGTATGTCCTGACTCGAGTGTTATGTTTTATTTTACGCTCGGGTCAGCCTGAGTTGCGGTTTTCAGTTCTATCTGGAGCTAGGACATCCCGTAGATCATTCGTGCTGCTGGAAGCCTTTTCAGTCTTTATCTTTTTGCAAGCAAGGCTTTGGAAGACTCTGTTCCTATGTATGTCTAAAGCTGTATTGCAGATTCTAAACTATGTAAATTCTGTTGATCAAAGATTTGTAGTGGCTTCATGAACCACTGAAATTTTATTTCCGCTGTAAGTTCTGATATCTGTGTATGTGATTCTGTGATTTTATTTACTGCATATTCTGAGTTTTGCCAAATTTATTCTACAACGCAGTACCTTGAACACTTCAAGTCCGACATGAGCGGATGCGAAGGGTTGAAAATACTGGGTCATTACAAAAATCATGAAATTACTATCTAAATTCATCATTTTCTAACACTAAACTGGTTCTATAATCTAATTCTGAAATTAAGATGATTGATTTTCAACTTATATTTAGATCATCATTGTATTATTTTCATTTTTGAAATAATTACTGAATATAAAATATTGAAACCGTTTTTAAAATTAATTTTGCACTATTAAAATCATTTTTCATTCAAGGATCAAAACTTAAATTTTATTGTATGAGGAGATATGCATTCCCCTATATGAAATTGAAGCCTGTAATATAACAAAGGCTGGTTTATTCCTTTGCACAGACATGTACAGATCAATCATCTCATATTCCTACATGAACGTGTATATATATTCATGTATATAAACATCATTCACTTATATTACTACAAAAATTATCATATGTATCAAACATAAGTACAGATTCAAAGAAAAACTGTTTTTTAAAGAAATTTTACTCACCGGTGATAAAAAAAATAGAACAGAGGTTATGTCTTCTATCAGGAACTATTTGATCTATTCTTGAAAGTTGATTTATATTAAGTTGAATTTGTACCGTTGCTCGATGATTTGAATTTAGGTTGAGTTGAATCTATGTTGAGTTGATCTGGAACTTTATTATTGCTTTGAATCTCCTCTGGCTATAGATTTTCTCTTTAGCTTAGGTTAAACTTGAAACAGATGAAGTGGTTTAGTTTTGATTTTCTTTTGATTTTGATTTCATTTTTTTAATTTCTTTTTAGTTTAGAAGAAGAAGAAAGAATTGAAAAGTTTGAACTGAAATAAGAATAGCCAAACTCTCTCAATACACCTTTTTGTAAATATTTCAATCAATAAAGAAAATCATTGCCATTTGTTAACTTGAATGGCACTTAAACTACAAATGTAAATTGCATGTTATTGTAGTCTTACACATGTTAAATCTCTATATTATATTAATTACTTATATTAATATGTATTATGTTTATATCCATTTATGTTTATATATGTTTTTATTATTTATCTATTATGTTTTTTAAGTGTTTAGATATACACAAATTACATTTATTCAAGATAAATTTAAAAATAAAGAATATTAAAACAAAAGAAATGAACCTTTAATTAAATCTTATTTAAACTTAAGCTAAAATACTTTTAAATAAATAAATATTTATCTTAGGTGTTTTGAAAATATATGATTAACTTTTAAATAGCTTTTGAAAGGTATTATATAAAATTCAAACATAATATATCAAATCACAATATATTCACATATATATATATATATTATAATTTTAAAAAAATTTTATTAAATTCAAATAAAAACTTCATATTCATAATGTATATACATATATATACATTATAAATAGAATACATTTTTATTTGCTTTGAAAGGTAAATTTTACCAATTAAATATTATTAGCTTTTGAAAAGATTAATTTTTCCAAATTAAATATTTATAAAAGAAAATTATTAAACCAATATTACCAAATTTAAATGATTATTAATGAAAATTATCAAATTGCTATTGCCCAAAATTTCGGGTCATCATATTCCTCCCCCCTTAAAAGAATTTCGTCCCCGAAATTTAAAAGCAAAGATAATTTAATAATCCAGCAAAAGTTTTTATTTTCAAACAACGCAACATACATTATCAACCATAAACCAACAACCATAGCAACCAATTAATTCAAACAAATAAACTTATCTAACTATCCTAACACGATTCAGGATAGGCCCTCCTAATACTTCCTAGAGTTTCCCGAGTACAATCGCTGTGATACTCGCTCCTGAGCACCTTCTCACCTCGATCTACAATCTGAACAGGATGTCCGACCACAGACAAGTCCGACTCAACTTTCAAATCTTCCTGAATTATGGGTTCTAAGACCAGTGATAGATCATACATGTACTCCCTTAGAGATACGTGAAATACATTGTGAATTCCAGTCATCCGGTTGGCAATTCAATCCTGTAGGCTAAAGAACTTATCCTTTCGAGAACACTGAAAAGCCCAATATACCTCGGAGCTAGCTTTCCAGTCTTACCTAATCTTATTGCTCCTTTGATCGGAGAAAACCTTATCCAAATTCCAAATCTCCAACTTCGAATTCCAAATTCCTACATCTCTTATCCACAAAACTCTCTTGACGGTCCTAGGCTGCCTTTATCCTTTCTTAAACAGCTTAACCTTCGCGGATGCCTCTCGAATCAATTCGAGACCAAGAACCGGACAATCTTCGGATCCTACCCAACAAGATGGTCCTTCCAAGATCCATTGAAATCTAGAACACAAGCTCTACTCCACAAGCATCGGTAGACTAAACTTACTTCTCCCATCCGAAAAAGACAAAACAGGTGCACACGCCAATCTCGCCTTCAGATCCTGAAAAACTTCCTGTATAAACCCACTAATCCATGGAAACTGCAAACTTCTGAGGAGTCTGAGGTGGCTTCCACTCTTGCACAGCTGCTACCATGCTTTTTCTACGCAACTCTGATCTGGAGAAGATGAGATTGTCGTCGATGAACACAAGCATAGATTAGTTTAGCTCATCCCAGAAAACACGGTTCATCAGATCCATACTATAAGCTGAAACGTTGGTAACTCAAAATACATAACCAACTACTCAAAGAAACAGTTGAGTCTTCTGAATGTAGTCAAGGGTATACTGACTTCAACTAACCTTAGCGGAAGGAAACTCGAAACTAAATTCAAAAGAGAAAACACAGAAGCACTTTGAAATCCCGAATCTGCTTCACCAATTCCTCTCTCTAGGAGCCATCCTTCTACTTAGGGCTGTCAATGGGTACCCCAAAAATCCGATATACGTCCGAATCCGTATCCGAAAATATGAAAAATATCCGTTATCCGAAAAGCGGATACGGATATCCGATATCCGAAAAGCTTTTCGGATACGGATATGGTTATAGTGGTATCCGTATCCGAAAAATATCCGTCCGATTAACTGATGCATATTTATATAATTTAAAATAGGAAAATAGGGTCATGAGTGTTTAACTTTCGAATATTTTTGGATACACATACATATATTAGTATAAAACAATGTTTTATCACCATATTTTTTATTTCTTTGTTTTTTATAAACAATAGTACAAAAAATGTTTTATGTTGATCTAAACTTTTTCGTTTATACCTTTAGATTTATCAATTATTGGCGGAGCGGATAAATATCTGATATCCATCCTTATCCGAAAATTAAGCGGATACGGATATCCGATATCCGAAAATTAAACGGATACGGATATCCGATATCCGAAAATGATTTCGGATACGGATACGGATATGGCACTATCCGTATCCGAAAGCATCCGTTGACAGCCCTACTTCTACTAGACTGAACCACCGATATCACTCCTGGAACCAAGTCAATATGAAAAATCAATCTCCCAAAGACACTGTCCTCTCTTCACAAATCAGAACAACTTATGCTTGTCTAACCAATCCACTCAAAATAAGGTCGAATCCTTCAAGAATTACTTTGCCTATTAGAAGAAACTGATGGTCCTCCTTCAAATGCAAACACCATGTTCTGCTGAGCTTCCTGAAGAAGTGGCCAAGCTTCCACCATAAGCCCAGGCTGCTGAGAGTTGAAATACAAAGACTCCTGAACCAACAAGAAATTGATCCACTCTACTGCTTCTGAACTCCACCTTTAGGAAATCGCTTAGCCAAAGACCTTCCTACTGGCCCAGAAAACACTTCGAACTGCACTGCTACCACAGATGCCAAAGACTTCTTATCCAAATCTCTTCGAACCTTAAAGCCGTATCAATTCCTCAAACGAGCTTTTGAGATGGGCAGACATCTTCTCAAGAAACTCGAGCCTCAAACCAAGCACAAACATCTCGTTGAACTTATTCTCATCACCGATACAGACAAACTCCCATGCTTGAGATCCAAAAAATCCCAATACAGTCGAGTCTTTCCTGTGGTGGGTATAAACTGCTCCAAAAGAAAACACCTTAGAAAACATCCATGGTCACTACATCTCGCCACGCAGCTGCTCCTTCCTGAAGTTGCCAAGATGCCATCACTAGCTTCTGCACTTCCGACTGATCCAAACTTTAGAAAATTCGATCATACGAGCGCAACAAAGCTCGCACTTCAATGATGGACTCGGAACCTTTAAAAAGACCATCCTCCGAGATTAATGAAATCCTTACCAAATGCTGCAAAACTTGCTCGAGGCGGTATTGGGTCTACAAACTCGGCAGATACTCTTCCAACCTCAACACTCGGACTTCTTCCATTTGTGGTAGTTGTGCTACACACACCACTATCCCTCCCACTCTAGAACTCAAACTACCACCTAACTCATGTGGGTAACCCGGACAGGTAACCCAAAAAACAGGTATATATATAGATATATATAAAAATACAAGTATGCACTCTCAAGAAAGATATCACTCCAAAGCATAGGTATTCCCTCAACTAGGGCTCTGATACCAAAATGTAATGACCGGTCTTTCATTCCATAGAAAGATGCATCATTATTAAGAAAGAAAGGGATAGAAAAGAGAAAAGATAGGAAAGAAAGAACTAAACAATACCAGAATCTCACAACGGAACGAATAAAATATATTAATCACATAGTACATAATATACAACATCTATCAGAGTTACACAACTCTACATCACAACACATTAGACAGTTATGAACCTGTCTATCATATAACTCAGGATATAACAGAGATACTAACGCAGCGGAAACACAATATCAATATTCGCCGAAGCCTCCTGCTCCAAATATCCTCCAGAATTCGTCAAGGCTAACCTGAATCCCTTGGCTACTCGTAAAAATTGGAGTACCCAAGAGTTTAAGAAAACAGAAAACAAATTGTGGGTCAAACATGGGTCTGGTGTGAGTAAACAGGTTAAAGTTGTTTAATTTTGAAAATCATTTGAAAATAAAGGTATCTCGTAAGACCACGCCATAAATCAACATGTCGGGTTTTTACCTTATAATAACCAAAACAATTGATAGAAAATCCAGTGATATTATAATAGTGTCTAGGGTTTTCAAGTAAAATACAGAAATAGATGGAATGCTTACATCTCACATTCCAACATAGTTGGGCACAATCAAAGCGTACGGCACTTATCGGAGATTGGATTCCATACAATGGCAAGGCTACTAGGGTACCGCCCGTCATAGTACCTGGTCTAGATCAGAGTGCCGAGGATCCACCCAGATCCCCTACAACACAAGGCTGAAACCATCCCCTACTAGATAATCCCGAATAAGACAACCCCGCAGTTGGAGCGACCAACCGCCCACACGGCCGAATAAAAGGGACCTCTAGACAAGGGAAAATCTTATCATACTTGGGTGCTACCCACTTAGCCATACTGCACCTCCCCTATTTTATCCATTTCCGGTTGATGAGGCTTGAGGCTACAATTACCTTTTAAGAACACATATCTTGGAATGCTCATCGTCCTCCAGTGACGATGGTCTGATAGCATTCAATCCACATAAGTTTGTTCAGGGTTCGAACGAAACCGAAGGCACTATCTCGTTACACTCATTTTGGAATCACCCTCAGAGTTAACGGCAATAGCCCTTGCACTATGAATCTTCATCTCGAATCTGAAAGCACTATTCCTGTTACACTCATTTTGGAATTACCCTTAGAGTTAACGATAATAGTCCTTACACTCCGAGTCTTCATCTTGAACTTCACTTGAGATTCCACGACCTATCGTTTAAATTTGGATCGATGTGGTTTTCGGATATCCAATTTGGAAATCCGATCCGGGTCTCATCGAAATCCGCTGTTTTAATGTCCAAGTTGTTTTAAAGTTTTTAACAATTCAATTTACTATTTAACAGAAAATATTTACACAGATAGATAATTCACATTATCACCAATAGATAATCCATATTATCACAATTCAACCAAGGTATCTCATATCACAGAGCAGCACATATCACATATCAAATAATTCAAGGCATCCAATATCATTCAATCATCCATAAGCATGATCGATTATTAATTTAATTATCTCTAATTAAATTAATTACTAACTTTAATTACTTAGATTATCTTTAATCCTACTTACTTAACATTAATTAATTACAAACCAATTAATTAATCATCCTCTAATTATCCATCTTAATTAATCATCCTTTAATTATCATCTTAATTAATCATCCTTGATTAATTATTCTTTAATTACATTAAGTAATTGGCCTTTAATTTATTACATAGATTAATTATCCTTTAACCATTTACATTACTTAACCCTTAATTACTCTTATTAATTAATTAACTATAATTGATTACATTGATCCTTAATTAATTACAATAATTAATTATTCTATAATCACTTCCATTGATTAAGTATCTTTTAATTAATCACATTCATTAATCAAGCTCAATTAATCACATTCAGTAATTAACTATCCTTTAATTACTTACATTAATTAATTAACTCTTTAATTAATTATATTAATTAATCCTTTAATTAATTACACTAAGTAATTAATCCTTAATTACTTCCACCAAATAATTATCCTTTTTATTAATTACACTAAGTAATTAAACCTTAGTTACTTCTATTTAATTACCTCTATTAAGTAATTTCCCTTTTATTAATTACATTCAGTAATTATCCATTAATTACTTACACAAGTAATTATACTTCATTAATTACATTAAGTAATTATACTTAATCAATTTCATAAGTGATTATCTTTATTCAATTAAATTAATTAATTATCTTAAATAAATCACATTATTTAATTTAATTAATTACATTGAGAAATTAATACCTTTATTTACTTCCATTAACTAATATCCTTTAATTACTTTCACTAAGTAATTACCCTCATTAACTATTCATTAATTATTAACATAAATTAATTAACCCTTATTAATTATATTAAGTAATTAACTTTTAATTAATTTCACTAATTAATTATCCCTAATTAATTACAACCTTAATTAATTAAAGATAAATTATTTATCTTAATTGATTACTCATTTAAATCTTATTAAACTAAAATACTTGAAATTAATTTATACAAAGATCATTTGAAACTCTTGATTAATTGAAATTAATACACTTTATCTAAAACACTTCTTAATTACATCATTAAACTTTATTTGAAAACATTTAGGAATCGTTAAACAATAACTTTAACCATTTATTTTAACATTTTAAAGCTTTGAAAACTTGTTTAAAACTTGTTTTAAATAAACTTACTTTGGAAACTAAATTCAGATTTATGCTACGTAAAAAAAACTTGGTTATTTTATATTTGAAAACTTTCTTTTGAAAGCTTATGCATTTTAATATACTTTAAAAACTTATTCATGCTTTATATTAAAACCTGGTAACAAATTCTTTTCACATTTAAAACCTGGTTAATATAGTTGCTTACAGTAAAACCTTTTTGCTTTACAAATTTTAAACTGGTTAATACAAAAATTAATAAAAGAAAAACCCAAGCATACTCTCACAAAAACTCGAGCAAGAATCCGAGCAACTCACGTACTTACCTGACTTCGAGAAAAACTACTGCCTACTTCGAGCCTAACCCGAGTCGAACCCCATCTTCCCCAAAACTTCAACACCGCCTAATACAACAAATAGCCCTTGCGCTCTAAATCTTCATCTCGAATCTGAAAGCATTATTCCCGTTACACTCGTTTTGGAATCACCCTCAGAGTTCACGACAATAGTCCTTACACTGCAAGTCTTCATCTTGAGATTCCACGACCTATCGTTTAAATTTGGAATGATGTGGTTTTTGGATATCCAATTTGGAAATCCGGTCCTGGTCTCATCGAAATCCAAAACGCCATTTTAATGTCCAAGTTGTTTTAAAGTTTTTAACAATTCAATTTATTATTTAACAGAAAATATTCACACAGATAGATAATTCACATATCACGAATCGATAATCCATATTATCACAATTCAACCAAGGTATCTCCTATCACAAAGCAGCACATATCGCATGTCAAATAATCCTAGGCAACCAATATCATTCAATCATCCATAACGAAGATTGATTAATTCCTAATTAATTTAATTAATCTCTAATTAAATTAATTACTAACTTTAATTACTTAGATTAGATTTAATCCTACTTAACATTAATTAATTACAAACCAATTAATTAATCATCCTTTAATTATCCATCTTAATTAATAATCCATTAATTACCATCTTAATTAATCATCCTTGATTAATTATTCTTTAATTACATTAAGTAATTGGCCTTTAATTAATTACATAAATTAATTATCCTTTAACCATTTACATTAATTAATCCCTAATTTCTCTTATTAATTAATTAACTATAATTAATTACATTGATCCTTAATTAATTACATTAATTAATTATTCTATAGTCACTTCCGTTGATTAATTATCTTTTAATTAGTCACATTCATTAATCAACCTCAATTAATCACATTCAGTAGTTCACTATCCTTTATTACTTACATTAATTAATTAACTCTTTAATTAATTATATTAATTAATCCTTTAATTAATTGCACTAAGTAATTAATCCTTAATTACTTCCACTAAGTAATTATCCTTTTTATTAATTACACTAAGTAATTAAACCTTAAATACTTCCATTTAATTAACTCCATTAAGTAATTTCCCTTTTATTAATTACATTTAATAATTATCCATTAATTACTTAGACAAGTAATATACTTTATTAATTACATTAAGTAATTATACTGAATCAATTTCATAAGTGATTCTCTTTAATCAACTAAATTAATTAATTATCTTAAATTAATTAATTATCTTAAATTAATCACATTAGTTAAATAATTAATTACATTGAGAAACTAATACCTTTAATTACTTCCATTAAGTAATATCCTTTAATTACTTTCACCAAGTAATTACCCTCATTAACTATTCATTAATTATTAACATAAATTAATTAACCCTCGTTAATTATATTAAGTAATTAACTTTTAATTAATTTTTCTAATTAATTATCCTTAACTAATCACAACCTTAATTAATTAAAGATAAATTCTTTATCTTAATTAATTACTCATTTAAATCTTATTAAACTTAAATACTTGAAATTAATTTATACAAAGATCATTTGAAACTCTTGATTAATTGAAATTAATACACTTTATCTAAACCACTTCTTAATTACATAACTAATTTTATTTGAAAACATTTAGGAATCTTTAAACAACAATTTTAAACATTAACTTTAATATTTCAAAGCTCTAAAAACTTGTTTAAAACTTGTTTTAAATAAATTTACTTTAGAAACTAAATTCACATTTATACTACTTAAAAAAATTTGGTTATTTTATATTTAAAAACTTTCTTTTGAAAGCTTATTCATTTTAATATACTTTATAAACTTGTTCATGCTTCATACTAGAACCTGGTAACAAATTCATTTCACATTTAAAACCTGGTTAATATAGTTGTTTAAAGTTAAACCTATTTGCTTTACAAATTTTTAAACTGGTTATACAAAACTTAACAAAAGAAAAACCCGAGCCTACTCTCACAAAAACTGGAGCAAGAACCCGAGCAACTCACGTACTTGCCTGACTTCGAGGAAAAGATACTGCCTACTTCAAGCCTGACCCGAGTTGAAACCTCATCTTCCCTAAAACTTCAACACCACCTGATACAACGCGCACGCATGCACATGCCCCGATCATCCGACCACCTCCAATCCTCACCGAGGTCATCAGCATGTCGACGATCACCTAAATGAATGCTCCAACCCCTCTGCACCGACGAACTAGAGAGGAAACAAAATCGAGTAACCCAGAACCCATTGGAACCCAAACACCCCGACGAAAATCGACTCGCGTCACCTAATCCGACGACTAAAAAACTTGCCACACTACCATAGACGCGCCACGACACGACGAACCATTTCCCCGACACGCGATCGAGTCCGATCCACCATCAATGTCGTACAAGCCTCGACAACCCCGACGACCAAAACCAACCATAAAACCCTAAATCGCCTCCGACGATCCGCCATGTTCATCAGAAAAATCTCCACCCATTTTTCCTGAGTTCCCCCACCTTCTATCCTCCTCCAGCCTAAATTTTGACACACCCCTTGCCGCCCATCATTGGCAGTCGATGATATACCCAAAAGTGATCAACTCAGAAATACTCGGCTTATATGAATCTGAAAATCATGAAATTACTATCTAAGTTCATCATTTTCTAACACTAAACTGGTTCTATAATCTAATTCTGAAATTAAGATGATTGATTTTTGTCTTATATTTAGATCATCACTGTATTTTTTATTTTTGAAATAATTACTAAATATAAAATCTTGAAACCATTTTTAAAATTAATTTTGCACTATTAAAATCATTTTTCATTCAAGGATCAAAACTTCAATTTGATTGTATGAGGAGACATGCATTTCCCTATATAAAATTGAAGCATGTAATATAACAGAGGCTGGTTCATTCCTTTGCACAGACATGCACAGATCAATCATCTCATATTCATACATGAACATATATATTCATGCATATAAACATCATTCACTTATATTACTACAACAATTATCATATGTATCAAACATAAGAACAGATTTTAAAAAAAAAACTGTTTTTAAAAGAAAGTTTGCTCACCAGTTATAAAAACAGAGAACAGAGGTTATGTCTTCTATCTGGAACTATTTGATCTGTTCTTGACAGTTGATGTATATTAAGTTGAATTTGTACCTTTCTTAATGATTTGAATTTAGGTTGAGTTGAATCTATGTTGAGTTGATCTGGAACTTTGTTATTTCTTTGAATCTCCTCTGGTTATAGATTTTCTCTTTAGCTTAGATTAAACTTGAAACAGATAAAGTGGTTCAGTTTTGATTTTCTTTTGATTTTGGTTTCAGTTTTTTTTTTTAATTTCTTTTTAGTTTAGAAGAAGAAGAAGAAGAAAGAATTGAGAAGTTTGAACTGAAATAAGAAAATCCAAATTCTCTCAATACACATATTTGTAAATATTTCAATCAATAAAGAAAATCATTGCCACTTGTTAACTTGAATGGCACTTAAACTACAAACGTAATCTGCATGTTATTGTTGTCTTACACATGTTAAATCTTTATATTATATTAATTACTTATATTAATATGTACTATGTCTATATCCTTTTATGTTTATATATGTTTTTATTATTTATCTATTATGTTTTTTAAGTGTTTACATATACACAAATTACATTTCTTCAAGATAAATTTAAAAAGAAAGAATATTAACACAAAAGAAATGAACCTTTAGTTAAATCTTATTTAAACTTAAGCTAAAATACTTTTAAATAAGTAAATATTTACCTTAGGTGTTTTGAAAATATATGATTAACTTTTAAATAGCTTTTTAAAGGTATTATATTAAATTCAAACATAATCTTTCAAATCATAATATATTCATATATATATATTTATATATATTATAATTTGAAAACATTTTTATTAAATTCAAATCAAAACCTCCTATTCACAATGTATATACATACATACATACATATATATACATTATAAATAGAATTCATTTTTATTAGCTTTGAAAGCAAAATTTTACCAATCAAATATTATTAGCTTTTGAAAAGATTAATTTTGCCAAATTAAATATTTATAGAAGAAAATTATTAAACCAGTATTACCAAATTTAAATGATTATTAATGAAAATTATCAAATTGCTATTGCCCAAAATTCGAGGTCATCACACAAACTGATACTAACAATATAGTTTGCTTTACACTTGATTGTCTATGTCATGATATTCATAATGTCATTCAATATAAGCCAAATACCAATCAGCATAAAACCTAAATAAATGTTGCAAATAAGAGCAAGAATTGTGTATGACATATTGACGGACAATGATCAATGTTGGAAGAAGAAGAAAATAAAAAGAGGTGAATGTGTTGTAAAAACTGTTGTGATTTTCAGTTCAACTAATATACATTTGAGATATTGAATGTTAAAACTAATTTAATTTAGCTTTGTTTTAATATAGTTATAAACAATTGTTGAAATCATATCGATTTGAAAAAACTACGATCTTATTTTTGATGTTGTAAAAACTAGCTTTATTTAACTTTTCTTACACGTGATGTTATGTTATGACTATATTTTCTATTAGTTTATATCTGAAACTGATACTACAGTCTGCATGAACTAACACTATTTTTTTCATACATAAAATTGATATTGATACCTATATAATGAAAAACATATACCATATTCTATTATACTTGAAACTAACACTGATAGCATGTAAAAACTAATATTATATTTTGTAATACCTAAACTGATAGTAGTAATATTACTAGCAAACAAAAGTTAATATTATATTTTGTAATACCTGAAACTAATACTAATAACATGTAAATACTGATACCACATTTTTAAATGCCTAAAACCGATACTAACAACTAATATTGAATAAATTAAAAAACATCACCAAATAACATACAAACAAATAAATAATAATACTAACACCAGTTATACCATAAAAATGATACTTAAAATGAAACTACAAATGTTATTATATAACCAACAAACAAATAAATAATGAAATTAATAATACTTATTGTAATAGCCTGCAAATCCGTACCCCTTGAGTCAACACTATTCTACATCAATCAACTCAAGGTGAACGGAAATACGAACCATTTAGGTTAAAGAAGAAGAGGTGGAAGAAGAAAATAGAAAAACAACATCAGAATCTAACCATCGCAGTGGAATAAAATATAATAGATAATACTAATCTTTACACAAAAGCAAATGTATATGTTCATGCATTACATCATCAGAGTACACATAACTTACAGCTGGACGGTAATCATAACCTGTCCTCACAATCTGAATACACAGCTAATCAACACAGCGGAATATCTAAAACAAGTACGGGAGTACGTATCGCCATCCAGCTCCACAGCATCCTTTCTTGTAATCTATAATACTCGGTCTGACCCGAGCATTATAGTTAAATAACACCCGAGTCAGTCTGGAATACCAGCGTGAGAAATCACACCCAAATTGATTATTAAAGTTTCAAAATCCACTGAAATAAAAAGCATCTCGTAAGACCACGCCACAAATAAACATGTCGGGTTTTTACCTTACGAGAGCCAAAACACTTTTTTATCAAAATCCTCTGATATTATAATAGTGTCTACATACAAATACTCAAATAGCCGAAATTATTACATTTATTAAATTCCAGGTACTAGCCACAATCGTGGGTAATACAAACAAAACTGTAAAAGGCACGTAGGGAGAATGGATTTCCATCTAATGACTAGGCACTGAGGTACCACCTATCACAGTACGTGACCTAGATCACCATACCGAGGATTACTGCCAATCCCCTGCAACATAAGACCAGGACTACCCCTTACTGGATAATCCCGAGTAAGATCACCTCACGGTTGGGATCAGCAACCGCACCATTAAGCCGGATAAAAAGGGACATCTAGACAGGTATGACCTCACCCTAACGGGCGCTACCCACCTAGCCTTGCTGCATAACCCCTGATTTTCGGTCATTCCAGGTTGATGAGGCTTGATGCTAAGCGTTACCTTTTAGAACATATCCCTTAGAATGCTCACCATCCACCTGACGATGTTCTAAAAGCATTCATCCATACAAGTCCATCCCGGGTTCGAACGGAACCGAAGGCACTACTCCTGCTACATCCATTTTGGAATCATCCTCAGGATTAGTATTGACTAGCCCTTACACTTCACTTCTCCACCTTCGAATCCAAACTTGTCTTCCTCACGAAAACGTAAAAAAACCAGATCGAAGTGGTTTTCAGGAAATAAAACCCAATCCCGTCTCTTTGAAACGATCAACGCATTGGCCAATATTGATAGTCGGTTATTTAACTATCAATTAACATTCACAAACAACCATCAAACATAAATAATTTCACCAAATTATTTATTAATCCTCAAAATACCTTCGCAAGATATATTTCCATTTTTTCAACCCTTTTTGAAAACGGTTTCAAACCACACTTTTCTCATGAAATAAATTTCCAAATATTTATTTCTACTGAAAACACCAAGCACAAAACTTTAGATTTTTAAAATAATTTAAAAACACTTTATTATAAATTATTCTTTAAAACATTTAAATTGAGAGCTACTTCAATACTTTATTAAAAATATATACTTTAGGAATATTTAAAATGAGGTTACTTTATAAAATATAAAACTAGATTTTCTCTTTTTAAATCAAAATACCAAGTCAATTTTAAATAATTTCTACTGTAATAAATTTGAAAGATTTACATTAAAATTTAAACACTTAAAAATAATAAATTTTCTAAAACATCCTTTTTAAAACAACTTTTAATTTATACTTATAAATTTGTTTTGAAAACATACTTGGCTATCCAGAGAAATACGCTTCTCTTTACATCCTTTAAAAATAATTTACTATTTATTTTTAAACAAATTTTTCCATTCCTTTAATAAATCTCCATCGTGAATTTATTCTTCCAAATATCCACTGATATATTACTTCACTTTTATAAACCCAGTTTATAAATTTCTTGGTCTCAACTCCCTTTTAAAATTTCGATTCCAAACACTTAGATTGATTTCCAAATTGATTCCTAATTTACTCCATTTGAAATAAATTTCTTTACTTACTCAATTCATTTCAAAATCCATTAATTTCAGGCTTTATTCCTTAATTATGATTTAAAATCTTTTAACTGAAAATACCAATTTTAGATTTTTCCCAAATTCCTTCTTTTTTTCTTCAATAATTTAAATCTTAAATTTAAAATAAATGCTTTATTCTTTTAGATAATAACACTTAAGTTTAAAATTCATTATCTTCCTGTTTATTCAAAATCCCCTTTTCATACACGGAATTTATTTATTAGAATTTTAAAACCACTATTATTCTTATCCAGTTCATTTCTAATTTATTTAAATTCTCTATGATTATTTTGCTTAAAAATTCACTATTTTATTTTCTTTTCAAAAATACAATTCTATATATTTTGATAACTCAGTGTACCAAAATATATATTCAAGCAAACCATAGCATTCAAAATTCCAATTATCAATATAATTCATCACAGAATCTCAAATATCCATAACGCAGAATATTAAACGATCTAAATAATTTTAAGCAATCCAGTTGGATCCCTCCAACCTGTTTCCCTACATCCACAAATGTAAGCACAATAAAATACCAATTCCACTTCGAAGTGGAATATCGCGGTGTATGGGATTTAAATATAATATCATCCGCTATTATGCGGCGCATAGGGTCTCATCCGCTATATAATGCAGGAAATCAATCACTCCAATATATATACTATATACTACTATATAATATAGCACTTCAGATCAATTCAATCATTCAACCAATCATTTAAATTTAACCATTTAAATTTAAATTAAACCCAAATGAGTGAGATTAACTCACCTTTGATTTTTGTTTTGCAATCCACTCCAAACCAGCTTGTTCCATTTCAAATTTCAAACCTTGAATAAACATTATATGATTTTATTAATATTTGAACTAATTGAACAATTAATTTCCATTTAATAGATTTAATCAACTAATTATTAAATTTAAAACTAAATTTCCTTTAATACATTATTTTTAGTAACTAAAATAATTAAATAGATTAATCTTCATAATACATTATTATAAAATAGACTAGTGATCGAAAATGTGTATCTTTATTTCTTTTTCACTTTGAAAGTACATATATATATTTTATAAAAATAAGCTATATAGATTTCAATAAAAATCTAATTTATATAAAGCTTCAAATATTTTTAAAATTCCTATATATTTTCAAAATATTTCTGTATATATATTTAAATTAAAATAGAATGGCTTTTATATATCCTACTGTGCATATATATTTCTCTCTGTATATATTTTAAATCCCAACAGTAAACTAATGTATTGTATATATTTTATTAAATCAAATATTAATTTGTAAAAATTAAAAAGAAGAAAAATGAATACCTCTCGGCAAAACAACCAGATCCACCTCATACTCGACTCCACCAGCGTTCGACCCTTGCTCCAAAGCTTCGACCTCACGCCCACTGCCCTTCCATCCTCGATCGCTGCACGCGTACCTGACTACTTGTTCATGTCAATCGATGGTTGAATCGGGTCTCCATCGTAACCCTAAAACAATCGAAGCCACCCATAATTCGACATCACCTCATCAATTGCGAACATATAGGCCTTCGGCCCTACTCCCTAACCTCGCTAGCAGCATTGCACATGAGCTTAACTCGTTCGAGATTCATTGTGAATTCCCCCCGGCCTGACCTCGGTCACAAGCTCCATCCCTCCGCTGTCCTAGCCACATCGCCGGGCTCGAGAATGGCTCGCGAGAGTGCAAGCAACCCACGCGCAAATCGATCGCATGTCACACCCTCTATTTCGTATTAGATTGATTTTGCTCTGGAAGGCTTCCGATTAATTGAAGAATGAAGGCTCGTCATACACGAGATGATTTCACTCGCATCTATTTTGAATTTTATTTCAATTACGATTTTTCTGTTCTGCCATTTTATTTTACTTTGAGTTCAGCCATTATATTTTTTCTCTGTTTGAGTGATTTAAAATAAAGAGGGTGATTTTGAAAAGAGGTGGCGTGTGGAGAAAGACTCCCGTGATTTGAAAGGGAAAAAGTATCGATGTGAGAGGAATACAGCTGAAGGTTGACTAGGATATATATATATATAAAAATTCAAATTGTCTCCATAAATGCAACTCAAAATCTCGATCTCCTATCGAGGCATGCCGCTCGGCGTTCATAATGTTATACCCCCAATTTCGAACGCAATGGAAAAGCTTTCGGGCCCTAATTCGATCATATGGAGAAGATAGCTTTTAGACTCGGTTATTATATTAAATTTTCGATATGAACTTCAGCGTGTTTATATATCGTATGCCCACACAACAACCCCAATCGCTACGAAAATTGAAATCCGATAATAATACAATATTACGTATCCAATGGAACTGGTTTCGTCGAAATCCGAGATTGTGCCTCGGAAGGCTATTTAAATATCAACTTAAACAACATATTTTTAAAACTGAACAAATAATTATTAAACTCAATTTTAAAAGTTATATCACCTTTAATATTATTAATATAAATTTATAAGCCTTTAATTTATATTTTAACAGGCTAAAAATCCCAGATTTCACATCTTACCCAATTTCCAATAGTTTAATTCAAAATTAAATTATCCATTAAATGGTGATATTTGAAATTCAAGTAAAAATTACTCTTTTGAAAATTTAAAACCAATTAAATATTCCTATTTTGAATATCCAAAATTCCGAATCGTCACACTTATATTATAAAACTGATACTGTAAATGAAACTACAAATGATACTATATAACCAAGTTCAATTGAAAATAGCAAATCAATGAAAAATTAAAAATACACTAAACCAATATGCTTATAATACCAGGTTCAAACACATAAAATTGCGAAAAAAGTCATATAACAAAGTATAAATCTTAATTAATTCATAAAATTGTGAAAAACAAATCATCTATGTAGATGCGTGATTATTACGCTTATCGTGACCAAATTTCTTGCATACACCACATTTATTTTGCTTATTTTCAAAATATGCAAGTCCTCTTTTCCATTTTATATCTACACTACATTTCTCCTTAAGTAGTTTAATAACATCTTCAATAGTTGCATCAACAGTCGACTTATCAAAATTAGGAATAGGATTAATAGCATTAGCATATGAACAACAAGCATCTATGGTGAAATGGTACTCAACGTTTTTTTGAAGCATTTTTTCCATATGAAAATAGCAATAATTATGAAAGGATGAAGAAAAACTTCACGAACACCTAAAATCAAACCTTGATGGCGATTCAACATAAAACTCAAATCACGATCTTCTTGAAGCATTTATTTTAAATGATTCAAAAACCATTTTCAATTATCCATATTTTCTAGATAAACTATACCTATAGCTAAAGAAAAATCTACAAATAAAAAAACATTAAAATAAAATTTAATCAGGTGTTAACTTAAAACTGATACCTAAAATGTACTATCCGAAAACCGATCCCTACATAACTAAATTATGGTACTCTATAATAAAACATGTTTAAATTTTGACACCTAAAAACTGGTAGTAAGCAATAATCTAATACCTAACAATGTCACAAGTGCAATACTACAAAATATAACTTTTTCACAACCATTGATACTGAAAAGCATCAGCCACGATATCATAATTCTCAAGTATGTAAGAAATCTAAATGGACAACGGAGTAAGTTGAGACCAATAATGACAAATTTCATTCTTTTGGTCATAAAAAGAACAATCAAAGGACAACAAAGTGCTAAAATTATTTTTATTGAATACAAACAAAATAAGTAGACTATTTTCAGCACTGCAAAAAAATGATACCCACTTTTTATTTGATTAGGGCAATGCTTTGTAATTTTAGAAATTATTTTCACTGTCATTTATAACAAAACGGATACCAATATATTAAAAATATTATACCCACCATCTATTTGATTGAAGTTGATGCTTTTTAATTTTATAAATTATTTTCATTTTCATTTGTAACAAAATCGATACATATATATTGCAAAAATGATATTCATCGTTTATTTGATTAGAGTTGATGCTTTTTAATTTTAAAATTTACTTTCGCTGTTGTTTATAACAAAACTGATACCAAAGAATTACAAAAATGATACCCGCTTCTATTTGATTGGAGTTGATGCTTTTAATTTCAGAAATTGTTTTCACGGTCGTAAATAAAAAAATTAATGCCAATATATTGCAAAAATGATATCCACTATCTGTTTGATTGGAGTTGATGTTTTGTAATTTTAGAAATTATTTTCACTGTCATTTATAACAATACTAATACCAAAGTATTGCAAAAATGATACCCACTATGTGTTTGAATGGAGTTAATATTTTTAATTTTAGACATTATTTTCATTGTCATTTGAAACAAAACTGATACCAAATATATTGCAAAAACAATATCCACTGTCTATTTGATTAGAGTTGATTCTTTTTTATTATAGAATTTATTTTCACTGTCATTTATAACAAAACTGATACCAAAGTATTGCAAAAATAATACCCATTATGTATTTGATTGAGTTGATGCTTTTTAAGTTTAGAAAGTATTATAGTCTGAACCCTTCCTCTACCTTATATAAACACCACATCGCTTCTTCTCATCTAACCTTTAGAGAAAAAAGAGGCGAACCATTTTTCTTAGCATTGTTTCTTTCTTCTTGCTGTGTAAACCATTTATTTTATAAACTTGGATCGATAATCTCTTAAAACATTGAGACTTAAGGCACCATGCAAGATGCAAAGTTGTAGAGGATAACAGGACGAACAAGTCGATAGCTTTCTCTTGGAGGTTAGATTTTGCGGTGTTCAATAATGGCTGGAATAGTTGTGATGACCTGCCTTTTCAATCCTTAAAAGTCGACAATAATATATCAACGGTATTCATGTGTCGAACATCTAAATGCCGAAAAGACATATTGTTGGGGTGAAAGAAAGAAAAAAACAAAAGAATCTCATATCATGACGAGTAATATATAATATTAACAGAACTTTACAAAAAGAAAACTTTAGTATACATATACATCAATCAGAGTCAACTAAACAATCATCAGTCTGAACAATTATAACAACATGTCTTAACAAATAATGTTAAATTAAACAACTAATGTAGTGAAAATAAAGAATATATGAGAGACACGTCTTAGACAACTAACTCATCTCCTGAAGCTCCAAAGCATTTAGAACAAAATCTGAAACATACTTGGGTTGACCCGAGAATTATAAGGAAATAACGTCCGCTTCAGTCTGATAAACCAGCGTGAGAAAATTCAACCGAAGCATATTGATTTCTATTTTTTTATAAAACCCATTTAAAATAAAAGGTAACTCGTAAGACCATACCGCACATAAACACTAACGAGTATTTACTTACGATAACCAAAGTATTTATATTAGAAAATCCAGTTATATTATAATAATGTCTAAGGGTGAAAATATCAATGATCAAGTATATGTGATGCTCCTTACTATACACAACAACAACAATAGGTATATAATCAACAAATGCTAAGGCGTGTTTGCTTATTGTGTAGGATTCCATGGAGGTGCCCTTAGTACTTCGAGAATGGTCCTCCCACACAAGGATCAAATTGTCCTTCCAAAGCAACAATAAATCCCTAGTGATGTACGATAGGAAATACATACTGCCCACACAAGTTCAAATGCATTGCTCCATGCATGCATAACAATTGTAGGTAACTCTAGGAAGGAGACGACTATGCCCCCATGGTTTAGCTAAACCCCCGGTTATGAATCCTATCTTCGATTTTAGTCATTACCGTTGGTAAGGCTACATTCAGCATTCCAGCTCGCACATCACCACCTGAGTAGATCTTGAAACCACACATGGGTACCCAAACCTCAACATGTCTCGGAACCACACATGGATTCCCATACCTTAACAAATCCTGGAATCACACAATGATTCCAACATCTCAATAAAGATCTCAGAATCACACATGAATTTCCATACCCCAACGAGTCTCGGAACCGCACATGGATTCCTGTTAGAACCTCGGTTCCTGATATTTTGATAATAAAATTATATGTGTTTATCTAACCAAGTTTTACAAGAAAATATTGATGACCAGTCAGATTGATGGAAGTAATCGTTTACAGGTTAAAGAGTCTGTGTCTAGTTAGTAATATATGTTAAAATTCTCCTAATTGGTATAGATCCACAAGTTATTGAATGCACGCACTTGTTTTCAAAAGAAGATTTAAAGATGTCTGAATTATAAGAATTCAGACGTTTGAATCACAAATTCAGACGTCTGACTGTTGAAGCAAAGCACTTTTTAAATAGCAAATTCAGACGTCTGAACACAATATTCAGACGTCTGAATTAGGTCAAAAATGCACTGTCTAGGCGCTGCCTTGTTATTTCACTACACTCAAAAGGATGAATTTTAATTCAGAAGTCTAAGTTAAAAATAACGGCTAGTTTTTAAAAGGTTGCTTCTCCTTCTTGAACAGAAACAACGTTCATTTCAACAGTTTCTTCTATTTTGATTCATGGCAACTCTTCTTGCGACCTTTAACAACTATAAATAGCAAGCAATTTCAACGCTATTCTTTACCAATTCTTATTTTGATTTCTAACCCTATATTCCTGCTATTTACTTTCAAGCTTTACAAATCAAACTATTTGATCACCAAACACTCAAGCATACTCTTGTGTGGTCAACTAGACTTCCTTTCTTCACCAATTACACTATATACGGTAAAGGAGAAGATTATAGGAAGGGTGTACTTATATTGACTCATCAGTGCTATTTCAAAGCATACTCAGTCAGAAACATTTTCGTTTGTATTTGAAGTCTTGTTGTAGTATCCTCAGGCGGTCGAAGCCCTATTCGGTTGTCTGGGCAGTGTAATACCTGTTCCTCTGGATAAAGCGAGGGTATTGATTAAATCCAGAAGGAGTCTGGGACTGGACATAGAACAGGAAGTTCAAACCAGTATAAAAATCTCTGGCGTCTTTTACTACTCTGTTACTACGTCTATAATTATTCCGCACAAGTAATTAATTTAGTCATAATTTCATATTACACAATCACATAGTATCTTTCAATTGGTATCAGAACATAATAACTCTTAATTGGTATTAGAGCAAGGTTATCTTATAACCGTAACACAGTTATTTGATATATTTTTTAGTAATATTGAAAATAACACCAACACTAGTTTTACCAAAGATTAGTCCACTTCATGACCACCACTTTTCAATGGTTTGAACTATAACCATTGGGCTACTATGATGAGAATCTATATGCAAGCTAATGGTTATGACACATGGAATATCTGTCAAACTGAACATCACATACCTACTATTGAATATTCAAAATGGTCTAACACACAAAAATTAAATGCTACTGCCAATTCAAAAGTTATGAATATGTTATTTTATGCACTAGATAAAAATGTGTTTAATAGAGTTAGCATGTGTAATACTGCCTATGAAATATGGCGCACATTAAAAGTTACACGTGAAGGCGCTAACAAAGTTAAACAAAGTATGATCTCTATGCTTAAGAATCAGTTCCAAAACTTTAGAATGAAGCAAGATGAATCGATAAATGATATGTATTCTAGACTTCAAGACATATATCATTCACTTTTGGCACTAAGAGAAAAATTCACTGATTTTTATATCGTCGCAAAAATCCTAGTTCTCTAACGGATGAATGGGAACGAAAAGTCTTAGCAATTGAAGAAGCTAATGAATTTTCAACCATCAAGCCAGAAGAGTTGATAGGAAATCTAATGTCTTATGAAGTTAATCTCCAGGCTAAATGAGTAGAGGCATAAGAAAAAAGACAGTAGCTTTCAAGGCAGAAAAAGAAGAATCTGATTCAGATGATGAAGATATGGCTCTTATTGCAAATAATTTCAAAAATCTTTTGAAGTTCAAAAAGAACAATAGGTTTGGACATAAAAAAACGGCACTAAATCCTTAACTTCTACTATAGAATGCTACGGATGTCACAAGAAAGGTCACATGCAGAAAAATTGTCCTGATCAAAAGAAAGACAAGTTCAAACACAAAAAGGAAAAATACAAAAAGAAGCAAGAATTTTCAGTAACATGGGACAATTCAGAATCCTCTTCCTCATCAAATAACGACATCGACAATAACAATGAACAAGCAAATGTTTGTTTTATGGCTACAAATGATGAAGTAAGTGATTTAACTTTTGATGATTTAATTGAGATAAATTTAGTTTTATTAGATAAAATCAAAAACATCAAAAGGAAATATAAAGAGGCTAGTGAAAAGTTAAACAGAATCGAACTTGAAGTTGAAATGCTAAGGGACGAAAAGAATATTTTAGAAGAAGAACTTCAAGCTTCTCAAGAATCTTATTCTAATACAGATTCTCAGATTTCTATGTTAAGTCAAGAAATTGAAACTCAAAAAGAAAAATATGACTCTCTTCAAGTTGAAAATCATGATTTAAAAGCAAATGTTAAAATATTAGAATTAGATATCTCTAGTCTCAAAACACAGTTAGAAGGAATTACCAAAAATGTTTAAAATTTTAATAAAGGAAGAGAAAATCTTTCTAAAATTTTGAAAATTTCCAAAATGTGTCAGATGAAAAGGGCTAAGGCTATAAGAAAGGTTCAAACAATCTGCCTAAGAAAAGAAACTATTTTGAAAATCGTTTTCAGAAAATTAATCCGGTTAAAATCAATAATGTTCCAAATATTCCAAAACATTCTTAGAATATTAAAATTTGGGTCCTAAAACCAATAAATATTTAATTAGGAACAAGTACATAAAATCTTTTATAGAAAATATTCACAATAATAAAGATTTTATTTACAAAGGGAATGCTGAACCCACTTGGATTTGGTTTCCTAAGACCTAACTCCTAGGACCCTAACGAAAAGTGGTTACCAATATTATTTTCATATTTCTTGCAGGTACCACTTAAGAAAAGAGGAAAATGGATATTAGACATTTGTTGCTCAAAACATATGACGGGAAATAAAAACATGTTGACTAACATTATCTACTCAGATGGAGGGTCTGTCACTTTTGGAGATAATTCCAAAGGATACATCATCGGCAAAGGCGATGTGAGCAATAATGGTACATCTAATTTACCTCTTATTACAAATGTTTTATTAGTTAAAAATTCGAAACATAATTTACTTAGTATCAGCCAACTTTGTAACAAAGGTTTTAATATCTCTTTTTATGAAGATAAGTGTAGCATTTTTGATAAAAATAAAAATCTAATTTTTGAAGGTAATAGAGATAGAAATATATGTGTTTTAAATATGAAAATTATCCATGACTCAAATATATGCTTAATAGCCAAAGAAAATGATCCTTGGTTATGACACAAAAGATTTTGTCACATAAATTTCAAAGAAATTAGTAAACTTTCTCAAAATGATTTGGTAACAGATTTACCTAAAATAAATTTTAAAGTAAAAGTATTTGTGATGCTTGTCAATTAGAAAAATTATCAAAATCATCTTTTAAATCAAATAAAAACATTTACACATTACAACCACTTGAATTATTGCATTTGGATCTTTTTGGACCAATGCAAATTCAATCTATTGATCATAATAAATATGTGTTTGTAATAATAGATGATTTTTCAAGATATACTTGGACTATCTTTATGAAAAATAAAAGTGATACTTTTGAAAATTTTAAATATTTGTTAAAAGAATTCAAAACCTCAAAAGTTTTAAAATTAAGAACATTAGAAGTGATCGTGGAGGTGAATTTGAAAATGAGAATTTTGAACATTTTTGTAATAAAAAGGGAATTTCATATAACTTTTCTTTTCCTAGAACACCACAACAAAATGGAATTGTAGAAAGGAAAAATAGAACTTTACAGGAATGCGCAAGAACTCTTTTAAATGAAAGCACTTTACCAAAGCATTTTTGGGTAGAAGCTATAGCAACTGCTTGTTATATTTTGAATCGTGTCTCCATTCGACCATTAACAAAACATACACCATATGAACTTTTTAATGGAAGAAAACCAAATATAACTTATTTTAAGTTTTTGGCTCAAAATTTTTTATTCTTTATACAAAAGATCAGCTTGGCAAATTCGATCCAAAATCCGATGAAGGAATATTCATAGGATATTCGGTACGAAGTAAAGCTTATCGAATTTTCAATAAAAGAACTAAAATAATCGTAGAAATACTTCATGTTTCATTCGATGAAAATTTCAAAATTAAAAATAAAATTGATGATGATGAAATAATTACTAAAATAGTCATAGATACTAACACTGAAAAATCTTTTGATAATTCCATTACTCAAACTGAAAACACTGTTCATCATGAAAATGAATTAAGATCTCCTCCTAGGATGCTAAAAGATCACCTTGTAGAAAATGTTATCGGAGAAATTAATTCAAATGTTAGGACTAGAAGTCAACTTAATCAAATGGGCCATGTAGCATTCCTTTCAAATATTGATCCTAAAAATACTAAAGAAGCCTCTACTGATGCCTATTGGATTATAGCTATGCAAGAAGAGCTAAAGCAATTTGACCGAAACCAAGTTTGGGATTTAGTTCCTAGACCAAGTAATCAAACTGTCGTTGGTACTAAGTGGGTCTTCAAAAATAAAGCTGATGAACAAGGAAATATAACTAGGAATAAATCTAGATTAGTCGCACAAGGATATAATCAGGAGGAAGGGGTTGGTTATGAAGAAACTTTTGCTCCAGTCGCTCAAGTAGAAGCAATATGGATCTTATTAGTCTTTTCATGTTTTCATAATCTTAAACTTTATCAAATGAATGTTAAAAGTGCTTTTTTAAATGTTTTTATAAAAGAAAATTTTTCTATTGAACAACCTCCTCTATTTACACATGAAAAATATCCAGACCATGTTTATAAACTAAAGAACGCTTTATATGGTTTAAAACAAGCACCACATTTTGGTATGAACGACTTAAAAACTATCTTATAAATTCTGGTTTTGAAATAGGGAAAATTGACCAGACACTTTTTATTAAGAAAACTAAAAAGGATATTTTAATTGTTTAAATTTATGTTAATGATATTATTTTTGGTTCTACAAATAATAAATCATGTCAGGATTTTTTTGACATAATGACCAAAGAATTTGAAATGTCACATATGTGAGAATTATCATATTTTCTTGGATTATAGATTAAACAACTGGAAAATGGAATTTTTATTAACCAAGAAAAATATTGTAGCAATCAAATTAAACGCTTTGGTATGGAAAATACTTCGACCAAACCAACTCCAATGAGTACAACAGTACATCTTGAACGGGATGAGGATGGCAAAAATGTTGACCAAAAATTATATCAAAGTATGATTGGATCGCTACTTTATTTAACTGCTATTAGACCAGACATAATGATGAGTGTTTTTATGTGCGCTCGATTTCAAACAAATCCTAAAGAATCACATATGTGAGCAGTGAAACGTATATTACAATGTCTTTTCAAATTAGTATCATACAGTGATGCTAATTTTGGAGGATGTCGGACGGATGGAAAAAGTACGAGTGGGGCGTGTCACTTCATTGGACATTCCTTAGTATCTTAGTTTAGAAAAAAAAACAAAGCTATGTTTCACTTTCAACCTGTGAAGCAGAATATATTTCTGCTGCTTTAGCATGTGCTATAGTCATATACATGCAACAAACACTCCAAGATTTTAGAATAAATTTATCTAAATCTACTATTTTCTATGATAATACTAGTGCTATAAACTTATCTAAAAATCCAGTCAATCATTCACGAACAAAATATATCGACATTCGTCATCATTTTCTTCGTGATAATATGGAAAAGGATTTAATAAAATTATAATTTGTTTTCTATGAAAATCATTTGGCTGATATATTTGCAAAACCTTTGAATGAAAATATTTTTATAAAATTAAGAAGAGAATTAGGTATTATTTCTCAAAAAGAGTTATATTTTTTAAAAAAAGGGCTACTGAGATTTTATCTCTACACTATTGGCTGAAAGTTCATTGTAATTACCATTTTGCTATTTGTATCTCTTGTTTATAAATTATACTTCAGTTGGCTTTATACATTTTATTATTATCTATTTTTAGCAAGATGATTGTTATACAAAATTGTCTTTCGACCAGAAATTTCAATGGTTTTGAGTTTAATTGGTCATAATCATTTCTACCAGAAACACCTCTTTATTTTAAGTTATATATTCGTATATATTTGGCTTCAAAAAAGTTTAAATTCATATTCAATTCTTCTTAGTTTCAAACCAAAATTTGTTATTTCTCAAATATATCTTCTCATGAAAACTCTGAATTTTCTTTCTCATGAAAACTCTGAATATTCTTTCGGTTATTCATCAATCAACTTTGAATCTCCTAGTTCGGGATCATTGTCATTACCTACTCCTACTCCTTATCATGAAAAGGCTCTGATGACCATACTGATTACACTTTGAAACCAAAACGACCAAGGAAACTTCAATTTGGTTCTCCATCAACCAAAGAAAAGATTAATGGTATCCATCATTATCAACAGTAAACTTTGAATATTCAGAGAGAACTTTACTATGAACAAAAAATTCAAGGACAAAAGTTGGAGAAAATGGCCATCAAATTCTGTAGCTCCACTCTGGTTCAAAATCAAACGATCGTTCATTCACTTCAACGTCCTCATGTGTCACCAAACTCACGGTAACATAGACAATCGGTTGGATCACCGGCTCGTCAGAACTACTAGTCTCCTTTCAAACCACTCAAAGAAAACACTAAGGTCGAACCAAGGAATTTTGATGACTCTCCTTCCAATTATTAGTTTATGTTTTATTCTCTTATTTTGCGTGTTGAATTTTATATAAAATCTTGTTTGTTGTTTATTTTAATGGTCATGTTTTATAACAAGTTGAATAAAGTTTTTATTTTACAAACAGAGCTGATATTTGCATCCTGTGCTAATTCAGACGTCTGAATTATCAAATCAGATGTCTGATATGTCAATCTGGGCAAAAAATTCTACCCGGATTCATACGTCTAAATCAAGCCTGAAATACACTATTTTCTTGCTGCTTGTGAAAACTGATCAAAACAGAAGTCTATTTTGAAAACATACGTCTGTTTCAAACCAGGCAATTTTTTTTGAAATGGAGCCAAGCCTACATCTTTTTATCCACCTACATTTTCAACTTTACTCTCTTATCTCCCCATTTTTCACCGCATCTTTTCATTATTTACTTCACCAACCCATTCTCTAAACCCTAAAACACCATTAAAATTCAAAAATCTTCCTCCACAAAATCAAAACAAAATGCCTCCTGAGACCAAGTGATCAAGAGAATCAACAACCGGATCATCCAAAGCACAAATTAGATCTTGGCTTCACATAGAGATGGATATTGCAAGATTCAACACCATGAAGAACTCCAAAATATTTGAAGGAACTTTTATCCAATTTCCAAAACTCAATGGCTATAGGATTAGAGAAATGGCGGGATCCAATCACTTCGATTCATTAATTGGGTATAATTCAAATAACTTGAAAATCAATCATCTACTTATCAAGTTATTTTATGCAAACATGAATTTAGATCAACACAATCCCCAAAATAGAGAAGATTGTGTTTGGACGATGGTATGTGGCATCAAAATCTTTCTCCCGTTACAAAGATTAGGCTAAATTTTAAGATGTCCTTACGAAGGAATAGACATTGACCATGTTGATTCGGATATGTATGAACGTGACGAAGTATCTCATAGATTTCTTTCCAATGATATTACAAATATGATATCATCTAAGTTGTGTCCTCAAGCTAGGATAATCCACCGAACACTCATCTGATCTCTACAACCAAGAACCGATAGTTGTGAGAAGATTTACAAAAGGGATTTCCAAGCACTACATGCTATTTTTTCTAACCAATAAGTCAATTAAGGGAAAATTATATTGGACGAATTTCAAGATGCAACAATTCGTCGAAAATACAAGACTTTACGCTATAGCGCTCATATCATGAGAATTTTAATGCAATGTGGCATACCAATACCCGATTCGGAATGTTCGTCTATTAGCGTGCTTGGTTCTAAAACTTTAGGGCTAATGCAATTACCAATGCAACTTCCATCTCATAATATCATTTCCTTTCAACAATGGATCGAAAACAAAAATTGTGGTATTCGTCAACCGTCTTATCCAAACATAGCTTCATCATCATCATCTTAACCACATCAACAAGAAGAATAAGAAGAAGACTACGATGACATTCAATAAATCCAAGGAGATGCCGCTCCAAAGCAAGCTTTAATTACAATCTCTCGAAACCATAAGAAACTTCAAAAACAAATGGGTCGCTTAGAAAGAAACACAAACAAGAAATTCAACTCCATCAAGGGGTTCTTAAACAAAATTTAGGATAAGCTTTCGTGTGCATCTTCTTCATCTACTTACGTACAACATACTTCGGCACCATTCACTTGGTCTTCCAACCATGAAGAGGAAGAAGAAGATGATGAACAAGCTGAGGATAGTGAGGAATTCTGAAGTGGTATGGATAATTTTCTATCTTTTTGTTATGTTGTATTATCTTATTACTACAATTCTAGTTTCCGTGTTTTAAGTATAATGTTCTGTTCTGCGATGTTGTTGTTTGAAACGTTGTATTCTATTTTTAATTAGCTATAAGTTTCTCTCCATTCACTCTCTATGATGTTATCATATTATGTATTTCATTGCTACTTTAGTCGCTAATTCCTTTTAGTACTGACAAAGAGGGAGAAAAAGGTAAAGATATTGATGCATGAATTCTTTTATTCAATGGGAGAAATTTTATATTTTCATACTAACCAAGTTTTAATGACAGGAGAAGTTATCATTTACTAACCAATATTTTCATAGTTGTCATTATCAAAAAGGGGGAGAATGTTAGAACCTCAGTTCTTGATATTTTAATAATAATAATTATATGTGTTTATCTAACCAAGTTTTATAGGAAAATATTGATGATCAGATTCCAGATTGATGGACGTAATCGTTTATAGGTTATAGAGTCAGTGTCTAGTTAGTAGTATATGTTAAAATATCTCCTAATTGGTATAGATGCACAATCTATTGAATACACTCACTTGTTTCCAAAGGAGTTTTAAAGATGTCAGAATTAGCAGAATTCAGACGTCTGAATCATAAATTCAGACGTCTGACTACTAAAGCAAAGCACTTTTTAAATGGCAAATTCAGACTTCTGAACACAATATTCAGACATCCGAATAAGTTCAAAAATGCACTATTTTGGTGCTGCCTTGTTATTTCGCTACACTCAGAAAGTTGAATTTTAATTCAAAAGTCTGAGTTAAAAATTACAGCCAGTTTTTTGAAAGGCTGCTTCTCTTCCTTGAACAGAAACAACGTTCATTTCAACAGTTACTTCTATTCTCATTTGTGGAAACTCTTCACTAATCAATGCGAACTTTAACAACTATAAATAGCAAGTAATTTCAACACTATTCTTTACCAATTCTAATTTTTATTTCTAAACTCTATATTATTGCTATTTACTTTCAAGTTTTACAAATCAAACTATTTGATCATCAAACACTCAAGCATACTCTTGTGTGGTCAACTATACTTCCTTTCTTCACAAATTACACTATATACCATAAAGGAGAAGATTATAGGAAGTGTGTACTTATATTGACTTATCAGTGCTATTTCAGAGCATACTCAGTCAGAAACAATTTCCATTTGTATTTGAAGTCCTGTTGTAGTATCCTCGGGCAGTAGAAGTCCTATTCGGTTGTCTAGGCGATGTAATACATGTTCCTCCAGGTGAAGCGAGGGTATTGATTACAGCTAGAAGGAGTCGACATAGAACGGGAAGTTCGAGCCAATATAAAAATCTCTAGTGTCTTTTACTACTCTGTCATTACTTCTATAATTATTCCGCACAAGTAATTAATTTAGTTATAATTTCATATTACATGATCACATAGCATCTTTCAATTGGTATCAGAACATAGTAACTCTGCAACATCCCACCTTTTTGTACGCTTTAAATCGACGATAAACCACACATGTCAGACTCAAACCATACAAAAGAGCGGATTGTTATTGGGGTGAATAAGAAAAGCAGAGAAAGAAATAAAACAAAACAGAATCTCATAGCGGAATGACATAATATAATAATCAAATAACAGTTCATGAAGCTATTTTACGAAACATTTGATTATACTTACACAACACATATCAGAGTTAAACATACCAGAGAATAATAAACAATACAGTGCAACAGTATGAATGTAGTGGAATAATATAATAAATAATAATACATTCTTCGTCTTTGTCCTCCAATAATAAGGTCTTCAAATCCTGAAATGCTCAGGCTGACCCGAGTGAATTGAAAGGACAAAACACTCGAGTCAGAACTAAAAGATCTTATATAAGTTAAATCAATGGTAAATAATATGAGTGGAACAGCGTCGGAGATGTTTACGGGATTTGACATCTCTTATCCAGTGTCAAACGTGAGTGCAGCAACTTAAGAGATGTTCGGGACTTACATCTCCTAAGAATCCGTTAAACTATTTACTATGTAGCAATATACGCTATTATAATAATGTCTAATAGTAAAATAAACTTACTTTAAAATAGTGTTAAGGCTTTACATTTTCCACCTTAACACATAAATAGTGCCAGTAGTCTATACAGTACCGTAATACCTCCTGAACGGGGGGGCAACCAGAGGATACTCCATAGGTACGACACAAATCAAACTCGTACAACGCGCGTTAGGGTAGGTGACACAGTACAACTAGGCAATGCCAGGGTAGATATACCAATTATGTTTCTGGACCGGTGGTAACGCGTAGCAGCTACTACCGCCCACCTCCAGCCACACCTCCAAAATCAAAAGGGCCTCAATCAATCACATATAATAGAATGGTATCGAAGGAGTGTGTCCGATAAAAGGTGCTACCGTCTTAGCCCGTCAATCGCTCCTCTTTTAGCCACCTTATGCCAACTCACGGGAGTTGGGTCCACGTATATACATCAAAGGAACACGGTCTCTTTAACAACCAAACGTTATTATAACACTGCGGTCATTTCAAAATAATTATACTTCAAAACCAGAATATAATATCCATTTCAAAACCATATAGATAGGATATCATTTCCATTTCAAAAACCAAATCAATATGATATCATTTTTATAAAAACCCAAATAAATATAATATCATTTTTATTTCAAATATATCCTTTTTCCAAAAAATCATAGCACTTTCAAAGTTATAACACTTCGAAATCAAAACACTTGAATATGACACTTTCAAATCAAAATACTTTGAAACTCATAACTTTGAAACATAACTTCCACCACTTAAACGGTTTAAATACTAGAATCCTATATATAATAAAATAGCTTCTTGAATTTCACAAATCAATTCCAAAAAACTTGAATTTCTAGATTTTAATTTAACCAAATCCCAAATCTAGTTATAAAATCATACCTTCTAAAATTTGAAATTTAATAAATTTCACATCAAACTTATTGAGTTTAATTCTTAAATAAATTCAATTTCAAATAAATCTCAAATTTATCGTCCAACCTTAATTTATTTAAATCACAACTCTATATTAAAATATAATTTAAATACTTAACCATATTATCTTCAATAAAAATCAAACTTATTATTAAGCTTATTCTATATTAAAACAAATTATACATAGCTCAAAATCAAGGATAAAATAACATCTATATAATATCTAAATCAATATTTATCTAAAACCATATATTTCTTTACAAAACCATAGAAATCAATTTAAAAAAATTTATATATATAGGCCACGGTGTCTGTATATAATTTTCTATCCTATGGTAAGTGATATGGATATTTTCAATTTGTAATTTAAAATATAAATACGGTTATATATCATTTCAAACCGCAATCCCGAGTGAAATAAAAATCCATAACAACTTGCAGTTTACAACAATAAAAAATACAACATCCATTCATCCAATATCAAATATCAAACATTTATCACAATCATCATCTAATTCAATCAATTACATCAATATAGAACGGATAATAAATAACAGGTATTTACTGGCAGTTCATGTTCAATAATAAATTAAATAACCATTTTATCCAAATAAATTCAAATAAACTGAGATGATGATTCAAAATATGCCAAACAGTCATAAATAAATTTCTAATCACATCATAAATTAATTTAACAAACATAGAAAACTTTAGAAGTTGTGAGTGGGTTAAAATACTCACCTTTTGAATCTGAATTGAATTTAAATCCAATTTAAACCCAAAATTCCAATAGTCTCGGAATACATCCAAACGAGTGCCAAAATGTCCGAAATTTCAATACGATCCAAAAGCAAGAAACTGCACCCAAAATGGACCTTGTATGTGAAAGTTATAAGCATTATAACATTATACAAATTTTTAAATAAACCAACTAGATAAAACCGAGCAAACCAATGAGGAAGCGCCATGTCTACCTTCTTCCATGCTTCAGAAAACCCCACATATGACTCAACCGAACCACGTGCTCAGCCAGATTGTTGCACGGCGAAGCACGCCACCATCGCTGTTGAACGCCCCATGGTAGAGCCTCCGACTGTGCCCACGCATCTGACCCCCTGGCGATCACGAACCATCCTCTCTCTTCACCACCGATCGTATGAAAATGAGCCAGCCGCCACCTAGAATTGAACCCTAATCGAATTAATTCAGGCGATCGGGTCGTTGATCAATCGAAGGAGCGGCACAGATGATATCCACTCGGCCTCCTCTTCAAGACGGTACCAACGATTTGTCGATCCGTCGATCATCAACGATCAATATACGTTCGTGAACAGTTCTTCACTTTCTGGACAAACGGAGCTTCAAATCGAAAAACAAATTGCAGATCTGAGATGCGTTCGTCGAGAGCTTCAGATCGATACATAATTTGATAATTTTTGAGGAGTTTGAATTTTTGTTGTTGGATTTTGAATTGGAATTGGATTGAGGAGTTTTTAGGATTTTCAGCCATTGAAAAGAGGAGGAGTAATAGGACCTGTAAAGTATAGAAATGAGGAATAAGACATGCAAAGGTTATAACAGGGTATTTATAGACAAAGCTGAAAATAGGATAGATGGACAAGATTGATTTACACGCTGAACGATAAATGGCCCGAAAAGTCTGTTTCAACTCCGGAACGAAACTGGGTTAACCCATATATCAAAATATATGTTTTTGAATATTTTAAAATCAATGGAACGGGTTTCAAGCCCAAATCCCATGTATGAATAAGTTATACTAAAATTAGTTTATTTCAAACTGATTTCAATTGATTTCAATTTAATTGATTTCAAGGCGTTTCAATCCCGTATGATCAAACGACAAGCCCGATCATCATGGAACTTGAAATCCTACAATAATTCACCGTTACGGGTCCGATGAAACTGGTTTCGTCGAAATCCAAGCCAGTGGCCAAAATGCTATTTTCCAGTTAATTAAATAAATTAATATTAAATTTATTGAATCGCTATTTAAATTCAAATTCAATAATTTATAAATTTTATCATCTTGGATTACTTTTGTAATTTATAATCCTTTATAACCAATTTCCATATCAATGTAAAGTTAATTAATTCACCAATTATAGTATTAAATTCCAATTCCATTAAATTCATAAATTATTGACTGAAATTCCAATGAATCTATTTATTTGATTTCTCAACCTAGTTATCAGATCAATTATAACTTGCGGTATAATTAACATTAGTTATATTTATTATATTGATATTACCCAATTCATTTTAATATCCATTGTCATAGTATTTAACTTCATTTATCATGAATTGAATTCCATTTAATTATAATTAATTCCAAATAACTGATTTGATTCAATTCTAATCCCCTTTTGTTAAGTCATCATTATTTTTGTATTAATGTTACATTTCTAAATGTGTGCTTTTGTCAATTATACACATTAATTAAGGTTTAAAACCAATTAATTAATTTACCTTAGTTCCATTCCTTTTACCAATTTATTACTTTATAAATAAATTTACGTTTCTATTTAATTTATACATTCACACCTCCCGTTACTGCATTAATTCTCATTAATAACATTAAAGATTTCCTTTTAATCTAGTAGACCAATTAATTATACCAATTCATTTATTTATACAGCACTTACCCTAATTTACTTATATTCATATTTATTCTCAAATATAACAGTTACAACTAAATTGATAGGTCGATTAAATAGTAACTTACGACCATTACTATTACTTTAATTCACATTAATGAATTCTGTAGCGACCCGACTTTCTATCACTAGAAAAATCGCATCACTAATTAAGAAAGAAAGGGAAAGAAGAATAAAAGAAAGAGAAGAAAGAACAACAACACATCAGAATCTCACAGCGGAACGATTAAAATATAATATAGAACATATACGTAGTATCATAAACATCAAAGTACACAACTATACATCTCAATTTAGACAGTTATAACATTTCTGCCTAATACAATACAAGAACATCAACACAGAATAACACACAGCGGAAACTCTAACTATATCTACACGCTGAAGCCTCCTACTCCATAGCTCCTCCAGATTTCATCAAAGATAACCTGAATCACTTGACTACTCATACAGAATATGAGTACCCAAGAGTTTAATAAAACAGAAAATAAACACTCAGGTCAGACAGGGGTCTGGTGTGAGTAAACGGTTTAAGATTGCTTAACTTTAGAAAAACCTTTGAAAAAAAAAGGTATCACGTAAGACTTCCCACACATAAACATGGAAAAGTTTTTACCTTACGCTAACCAAAAAATTTGATAGGAAATCCAATGATATTATAATAGTGTCTAGGATTTTCAAATAAATATGAAATAGCCGAAATTGTTACATCTATTAAATTCCAGCTACTAGCCACAAAAGTGGGTAATATGAACAAAACCATAGGGTCTAGTAGGGAAAATAGGTTTACATCAATGGCAGGGCTACTGGGGTACCGCCCGTCACAGTACGTGGCCTAGATCACCGTACCGAGGAGTACTCCCACTCCCCTGCAACACAAGGCCGGGACCATTCCTTACTGAACAGTCCCGAACAAGACCACCCCGCAGTTGGCTGCAGTTCCAACTGCCCACAAAGCCGAAATAAAAAGGGACATCTAGACAGGGATGTAACTTGCTCTCCAGGGGGAGCTACCCACGAAGCCTTGCTACACCTCCCCTGTTTTAGCCATTCTCGGTTGATGAGGCTTGAGGCTGCGATTACCTTTATAGGACACATCAATCTTAGAATGCTCATCGTCCGCCTGACGATGTTCTGAAAGCATTCAATCCATACAAGTCCGTTCCGGGTTCGAACGGAACCGAAGGCACTATCTCGTTGCACTCATTTTGGAATCACCCTCAGAGTCAATGACCATAGCCCTTGCATTTTGAATCACCATTTCGAACCTATAAGCACTATTCCGTCAAACTCATTACGGAATCACCCACAGAGTTATACTGACGTATAGCCCTTACACCTCGAGTCTTCACTTGCTCCACTTGGATTAATGACCTAACGTTTAATTGGAAACTATGTGGTTTTCGGATATCCAAATATGGAAACCCGATCCCGGTCTCATCGAATCCAAACGCCATTTTAATGTCCAAGTTGTATTTAAGGGATTTAAGCAGTATTCAGAATATCACTTAAACATAAATGGATGATTCATAACACACAGATAGATAATTCACAATTATCAAGTTCATCCATACATATCACAAAGCAGCATATATATCACATCTCAGATATATCACATCCATATCATCACATATTAATCAATGACATCCAATATGGTCCAACATCATTAACTCATCCAATGATACTTATCAATCAATCATTCATAAACAAGTTTGATCCAAACTTAATTAATTTAATTAATCCTTAAATTAAATTAATTCGTACTTAATCACTTGGATTATTATCAATCCAACTTCTTATTCATTAGTTAATTACAAATTAATTAATAAACATCACTTAATTATCCTTTTGAGTAATCAACCTTGATTAATTATTATTAAATTATTTTGATAATTATTTCTTAATTATCCTTTAATTACACCTGATTAATCACCTTATTAAAATTAATCATACTTGATTAATTACTTCTACTTGATTAATTACCTTTAATTAATCACATTTAATTAATGTTGGGTGTGCCTTCGCCGAACCAGAGTAAGGATATCCCTGCCAAGCCACCCATCACCGAACCAACCCCATTCCTACGCACTACAGAACCAACCACCTCATCACCGGTCCAAAACCCACCGTCACCGGTCCAAAGCCTCTCCATCCAAAACCGATCCGGTCCCATGACCGGACCAACGTCCACCGGTCCAAATCCACTTCCCTGCTACTACCGGACCAGCTCGTCTCCAAGTCCTAGCCGGGCCAACCACCACCGAGCCAAACAACCTCCATCGACTACCGGACCAAAGCATGGCCGGACCAAGCCCCATCCATTCACCACCAAACCAAGCTCTACCATACCACAATACTACCGGACCAAGGCATTCCGGACCAACTTTGCCGGGCCAGATTGCAACAACCCAGACCCGTCAGCAGCTATATACATCCAAGACCCCTACCCCCAGCCTCACTCTATAAATAGAGGGGCAGGGGTACAGCAATGGCAGCAAGTTTGAGAGCTCAAGCACGGATAGAACTTTTAAACAACTTTCAATTACTTGTAATAAAAGCTTTGTACTTGTAATCTGAAGAGAAAAGGAGAATAACATATAAAGTGGACGTAGGCACGTTCTGGCCGAACCACAATAAATCTGTGTGTCTTTTACAGTTTAGTCCCTGCTTTTTATATATTTGCGTAAATCACCCAAATCACTAGAAACAACATAAAATCAACTAATTCATACGACTTAGAGGCGTTTGCCCATTTTTTGTGCAAACATTTTTGGTGCTTTCACTGAGAGCAGGAGCTCGAAGCTTCAGCTTCCCCCACTTAACCCTTTTTCTATCAGCATCGTTCATTGCCTGAAAAACATGCCTCCCGGACGGAAGAAAGATGCTAAAAAAGGAAAGAACATCGCAACTGGCAGTATCCCTGATCCAGTGATCAGAGACCAAGACAATCGTCCAGTTCCAACAGTAAATTTAAATCAGGCAGATCCGACAGCCCCTGCTACGGAACAACCAATTACAAGGGCGGATCTAGACAGGGTTGTGGCTGAAGTAACTAACCGCTTCGCATCTCAACAAGAAGCCTTAGTGGATCAACTCATGTCACGCTTAAGGGATGCTGAAGAATCCAACCGCAACACTGAATCATGGGGTGAGTCCCGGTCTGGAGGATCTGGGAGTCGACAAAGGTCTTTCTTCTTCGAAGAGGCTAACAACAGAAACAGTCATGGTAGGAGCCGAACCCGGACTCAGCCCGAACTCCGACCCGAGGAAACGCTTGGAACCGAACCCAACGGGGGAGGTGCCGGGCAGGGGTCGGATGTAGCTGAGCCTGTCGTGCTACCTAACCATGAAAACATCAGTAGACGGGGCCGAGCTGGAGTCCAGCCCGAAGTTGGACCCAAGGAAGTGCTAAGAATAGAACCCAGCAGGGGGAGATCAAGGCAAGGGCCAACTGTGGCTAACCCCAGCATGCCCCCGGAAGACCAGAGGCAGCCATTGGAGAATGTTAGGAGTGATAGACGATACCACCCTTACAGGTCATCTGGACGGAATCAATCCCGTAGGGAAGAACCAAACTCATTTCTATCTGCCCCAAGTTCTGACGAGAGGATGGCGCGATTGTTCAGAGAGTGCGTCCAACGGGAGCAAAGAGATAGAGGGATAGGCGCTAGGGTAACCAGCCCCTTCACCCGTAATATCGAAATTGCCATCACCCCTCGAGAATGGAAAATGCCAACAATGGAACCTTACAAGGGAACCTCTGACCCCGTCATACACCTACAAAGATACACACAGCATATGCTCATGAGCGGAGCAGCAGAGGGAGTATTGTGTAAATGCTTCCCACTATTCTTGGCAGATCTAGCTACCTCCTGGTTCTGCCACCTACCCCAAGGGTCCATCAGCTCGTGGGAAATGTTGAAAGAAAAGTTCATCAGCCAGTTCCGCATTCATGTGGAACAACCCAAGGACGCTTTTCCTTATCTAATATCAAACAGAAACCCGGAGACACAGTGCAGCAATATCTAACTCGATTCAACGTCGCGGCAGCCGCAGTCCAAGATGCCAACGAGAAACTTATCCTAGTGGCCCTCTGCAGTGGTGTATATCCGGATACTAAATTTGCTAGAAGACTAACCAAGGAAAAACCAGCTACTTTACCTGATTTCTTCCATGAAGCTGGAAAGTATATGAGACTTGAAGACGCTGCCATTGAGAGGCAGTCAGAGAAACAGCTAAGACAGCTACAGACAGGGTTCCCGCTGCAGCAAAGGATGTTTGGAGAAGTGACTCTAGAGACAATGCTGGGGGCAAGAAGGGAGAGAAGCGCTTATATCGACCAGGACCAAGATTTGACTCCTACACTCCTTTGAATGAAACAATCTAAAACATCTTCCTAGCCACTCAAGACGAAGTTAGATACAAGCGGCCCCCGCACAAGAAGGAGTTAGATAACACACTCAAGTCTGGAAAGTTCTACCGCTTCCACGAATCCCATGGACATGACACCAATGAATGCCACCATCTCCGGGACTTAATTGAAGAACACATCAGAAGGAAGAGACTGGAACGCTATGTAAAAAGCCATAACAGGACTCCAGCTCCCGCCAATGAAAACCCAGGGCTACCCCTCCCAGAAGTAGGTGGAGGAAATCTCAACACCAGCGGCTCTAGTCAAGAGAAGATAGTGGTCCATACCATATCAGGAGGACCGCACATCGCCGACAGGAGCTGGGCAGAGATGGAAAGATACGGTAAGTCACTTAGGAACGATGAAGGCTACGTTAATTCTGTCATGGAAGAACGCCACTCGAAACGGAAAGAGAATGACGACATCACATTCAGTAGGCGTGACCTAGAGGGAATACAGTACCCACATATGGATCCTATGGTCATCTCTGCCTGGTTCAGTCCAGCCAAAGTTTTTCGAATTTTAATAGACACTGGAAGCTCGGTAAATATCCTATTCAAGCATGCTTTCGACAAAATGAAGCTGTCAATGAAGGATGTGTCTCCCTGCGACAAACCACTACATGGTTTCACTGGAGATGCGAAGATGCCCCTCGGGCAACTGGACCTCTTTGTCGAAATAGGAAGTCATCCCCGCTCCGCTGTGCGAAAATAAACGTTTGTACTAATAGAGAACCATTCGGCCTACAACGCCTTTTTGGGAAGACCAGCCTTGTCCGACTTCCAAATTGTCCTAGCCCTATGGTGCTTGAAGATGAAATTTCCAACAGATAACAGAATAGGAGAAATGGAGGGAGATCAAGACGCTGCTCGAGACTGCTATACAACTGAACTTCGCAATAACCGTAGAAAGGATAAAGGAAAAAATGCAGAGACTACTCTCTGCATGAAAAACTTGGAAGCATAGCAACTAAAGAAAGCCCTCCTCTTCGATATACCAGTGATCCTTTCAATGAGTTAGACCCCAGGGACGAAGAGGTGGAGGCCACCGCCGAGCCTGCAGAGGCTATGGAATTCGTAGCTGTAGACAAACATGACTCAAGTAGACTATTGAAAATCGGATCTCAACTAAAAGAAGAATTAAAGGATCAACTCATTGATTTTCTTCGCCACAACATGGATGTATTTGCACGGACGCACGCTGACATGACAGGAATCTCCCTAGACGTAGCATGCCACGTGCTGAACATCAATCCCACTAAAGTGCCGGTAAAGCAGAAAAAGAGAAGCATGGGGGCAGAACGATCAGCGGCCCTCGAGGAAGAAGTAAAGAACCTACTTGCTAATAACTTCATACGAGAAGCCATCTACCCAGAATGGATCGCTAACCCGGTGCTGGTAAAGAAGGCTAATGGGAAGTGGCAAACATGCATCGAATTCTCCAACTTAAATGACGCTTGCCCGAAGGACTGCTTCCCACTCCCCCGAATCGATCAGCTCGTGGACAGCACAGCCGGACACGAACTCTTATCCTTTATGGACGCATACTCAGGATATAACCAGATCCATATGCACGCCCCCGATCAAGACCACACTAGTTTCATCACTGACCGGGGATTGTACTGCTACAGAGTAATGCCTTTTGGACTTAAAAACGCTGGAGCTACTTATCAGCGCCTCGTCAACAAGATGTTTGCGAAACTAATAGGACGAACTATGGAAGTTTATGTGGATGACATGCTGGTAAAATCGAGGAAAGCGAATGATCATATAAACCACCTGGAGGAAATGTTTCAAGTACTTCGCCAATATGGAATGAAGCCGAACCCTCTAAAGTGCTCCTTCGGAGTATCGTCGGGAAAGTTCTTTGGATTCATCGTCCACGCCAGGGGGATTGAAGCAAACCCCGAACAAGTTCGGGCTTTGCAAGATATCAAGGTACCATCCACTCGAAGAGATATGCAAAGCCTAAATGGGAAAGTGGCCGCCCTAAGCGGTTTTCTCTCACCAAAGCGGCCCGTATACTTTGTAAACAAGAGATTTACAGGGGCAGAAGCCAGATACCCTAAACTTGAAAAGCTAGCATATTGTCTGCTAATCACGTCATGGAAGCTGCGACACTATTTCCAATCTCATTCCATCAGAGTTTTAACCCATCAACCGTTAAGGTAGGTACTCCATCGCCCCGACACTTCTGGGCGACTGCTTAAATGGTGTATTGAACTGAGTTAATATGATATCACCTACCATCCTCGCACCGCTATCAAGGGGCAAGCCATAGCTGATTTCATTGCCGAATTCATTACTAACGAAGGTAAGGAGCAATCTGAAATAGCAGAAGATATCAAGTGGAATCTCTTCGTAGATGGAGCATCAAATGAACAAGGCTCGGGGGCAGGTGTTGTGATAATCTCCCCCAGGGGAAGGAAGCTGCACTACTGCCTAAGGTTGGAATTCGCTGCCACCAACAATGACGCAGAATACGAAGCAGTGATAGCCGGATTAGAACTTGCCTTGGAGATTGGAGTCAGTTCTTTATGTCTCCATAGTGATTCTCAACTTAGTGTAAATCAAATACTAGGAGAATTCCAGACTCGAGGAGAACGACTCACAACATATCTAAAGAAGACCAAGCTGCTGCTCAATCAATTGGATCACTATTTAATCAAACACATTCCTCGAGAAGAGAATCAGGAGGCCGATGAACTGGCAAAGCAAGCTAGCATGAAGGACGGCACCGCTTCCCGAACAATAACCATCTCACAGCAACTAGCCCTGAGTTACGAGACAATGAACATGATAGCTGCAATCGAAGAGGAAACTTGGATGACTCCTGTCCGGAAATATTTACAAGATGGCACACTGCCCGACGAGCGTAACGAAGCTAAGAAAATCTTAAGGAAAGCTTCCCGCTACACATTACAAGAAGGCATCCTCTATCGGCGTGGCTTCTCTAATCCATTATTAAGGTGTATCGCTGGAAGGGAAGCCAGGGAAGTCTTGTCCAACATCCATCAAGCAAGTTGCGGAGATCACACCGGAGGGCAGACTCTAGCCAAGAAGACACTCCGATACGGGTATTACTAGCCCACTTTAAACAAAGATGCCTTAGACTTCGTCAAAAAATGCAACAAATGTCAGAAATTTGCTAAGATTCCTCGACTACCAACAAATGAAATTACTCAGATGACCAGCCCTCGGCCCTTTGCAATATGGGGAATCGACTTGATTGGCGAACTACAAATGGGCCGAGGCGGGGCCAAATATGCCATAGTAGCGGTTGACTATTTCACCAAATGGGTGGAAGCGGAGCCTCTAAATAAAATATCTTCGGCGAAAGTTATTAACTTCTTGATCAAAAATGTTTTATGCAGGTACGGGGTTCCACTCAAAATCATATCGGACAAAGGACTTCAATTTGACAGCGAGGAATTCACCGACTGGTGCCAAGAGCACGGAATTTACAAAAGTTTCTCATCTGTGGCTTACCCCCAGGCAAACGGACAAGTCGAAGCTGTCAACAAAATCTTCAAAACCCTAATCAAGAAGAAACTCGAAAAGTCAAAGGGTGCTTGGGTGGATGAACTTCCTACGGCACTTTGGGCCTACCGCACATCTTACAGAACATCAACAGGGCATACTCCTTTCTCTTTGGCATACGGATCGAAGGCCATGCTCCCAGTTGAAACTGTAGTGCCTTCCCACCGTAGGATCCACTACAACCCAGAAGAGAATGAAGAACTCCTCCACATGTCTTTGGATCTAATTGAAGAAAGAAGAAATGATGCAGCACTTAAAGCGGCAGCTCACAAGAAAAAAGTAGCAGCACAATACAACTCCAAAGTCAAGCACCGCAGCTTACAAGAAGGAGATCTTGTCCTCAAGCGGATCTTCCCGCGCCCCGGAGCGCTAGATCCAATCTGGGATGGACCCTATGTAATTCATAAAGATCTCCACAACGGAGCTTATATTTTGTCAACAGTGGACGGAGAGGTGTTCCAGAGGGCATGGAACATCCAACACCTCTGTCAATACTTTTCTTAACTTGTACTGCCCATATGAAGTGAATTAACAAAGAGAATCAGTGGACGTAGGCATTTTCGTGCCGAACCACTTTAAAAATCTTGTCTCTTTCTAACTTGTTCCTTTATATCTTGGCTGCTTGTTAAGCTTTATCCTCTTCTGTTGAACAAAATCATGTACAACGACATTTCCATTCTGGACACTTCACGGCGTAACCTCACCTGGACAAGACCCAATAGGCACTATGTGAATCTATGCACTCGCCAATGAGACACTTTTGCTCCAGCATCCCTCTGCTACGGGTTAACTCATTGCTTGCGACTGCCCTCAAAGCCAACTGTATTGAGCCGATTATGAGCCATCAAGAAGGCCGACTATAGCCGATGGCAGCTCATTACGGCGTTCGGCTCGCCGGCAACTGTGAACCTACTTTAAGCCCCAACATAAGGTGTGGCCAGCCAGGGGTAGTTCACGGTTGACGATCGGCACCAACGCTAGCCGGCCACCGTAAATCGAATAATACCCACGATTACAGGCCATAATGGCTCGGGTAGTTACTGTGCGCGATCTCGGCTCCGATATGTCTTAAGTGCGGCTGTGGTAAAAAGGATAAACTCCCCACGGAGGCGTAAGATGGGTGACAAATGTCTCCAAGACCCACAGCTAGGGAAAGTGACTACAAAACCCGTTTGCCACGAACTTAAGCATATCGACGGCCTTCCATGATTGGAAGTTCTACTATTTCTTATATTTCCATTTTATTTATAAAAACTTTCCTCTTATCCTCTATAACGATCCCTAAAGTACAGGACACAGAATAGGAGATGATCGCCGATGGAAATAGGAACTCACAACTAGATGACATTACACTCAGCTGCATTCCATACTCAACTACACAAGACATTCAAAGCTACCATATACAGCTAAAACTTGAAGGAATGCCAAGAAGGCCAAAAAATAATCAGCTGCAGCGGGGCTCCGCCTCTATCCAGCTCGCCCTCCGGGATCTACTTGACCGCAGGGTCAGAACTCCCAGCATGCTGGCCAGGGGTCCCACCTGTCCGATTCAGGAAAATAATACATCAGATAAATTATACGCAATCAAGTTAAGGAAAGATTGAGAGGGAAGACTTACCAGCACCTGCTCCCTGATCATCATCGTCTAGCTGCACGCCTACCTCATCCGCAGCGAGCAGCCGCATGCCCTCCTTAACCGCTACCTTCTCTTCCTTAGTAAATTGGGCCATAACCACACCCATCCTGAAAGCCACACCACCTTCCGTATCCGCATCGGCCTTAGCCTCCTCCAAAGCCCGAAGATATATCCTAGCCATGAGCCGGGGATAGTCGTCCATCCAGGACAGGTTGCCCTGCTTCCAAGTTCGGAAATACATGTCCTGGAGAATTTCATCCATCATCCCCTCGTTCTTCTCAAACTCTTTCATCCGGGCCTCAGAAGCCGACAGCCGTGCGACGGTAGCATTTCTCTCCAATTGGTATCTCGAGCAGTCAGCCTGAAGGGATTTCCGCATCACTTCCATCTCCTCCTTCAGCTTGGCCTGAGCAAGCTCTGCGGCCTCAAGCCTCCCAGATAACACCTCTACCTGTTCAAGATCCGCTCTCCAAACCTCATCCACCGTTGCGATGGTCATGTCAATTCGTTCTTTGCAAACAGCCTCCATTTTTCGCAACTTAACCTTGCTATCCTCTTCCATGGTTTTCTTTAGTTGTTTGGAGGCCGCCTCTTGCTGGGATATCTGGATAGCCTGATCGGCAAGCTATTTGGCCTGATCAGAAACCCTTAGCCGCAACCGAATGTTAGCACTTCTGATTTCCTCTCCAGCCTTGGCCAGTCGAGCGTGATGCTTCATTAGCCTCTTGGTCTCTTCAGCCACCCAATCGATGTTTGCCTTGGCCTTATCTCCCATGGTCACAATCCGAGTAGTAAGCAAATCGAGGTCTAAGGACTTAGCCTCATCAAGCACCCGTACCACGGGATTGCAGGGAAGAAGATGCTCACCCGTGGCCTCGTCAAAAGAAATGTCCTGAAAACTCGGGTCCAGATCCGAGTGGCCGGCAAATGGGTTGCGAACCAAACCAGGGTGGTCTATCAGGGTGACGGTTGGATTTTCGGACGGATGTGGGGAAGGCATAAACTCAGTATCTTCCTCAGTAATATCATGGATAGGCTGGACTGGAGGCTGAGGGCCAGGTGAAGGTTCAAACAAAGATCGCCCCCTTTTGCTCTTTTGCATATCTTCTTCAATAACTTCGAGAAGAGGGCGATAGCCAACCACATCTCCGGGACGGCTAGTTGACGGCTTTGGTTTGACGGAAGCTTTGAGTAGCTTGTACTGCTCAAGGCGGTGCCGAATATCTGATGTCTTGGCCACCTTACCCGTTCCTGGAATAAGAACCAAGTGTTACAAGCATGCATGAAACTATGATCCGAGAAATATGTTATGTTTAAAGGAGTAGAAAACGCGTTTATTTTACAAACCCTGAGAGGGAGTGGGATACTGTAATAAGTCCTGAATCTCATTCCAGGACGGGAGTTGGCCATAAAATATTACTAAGTCCTTATCATAAAGGGAGTCTGCGAAAGTTAAGAATTCACCTTGAACCGCCGGAGTTGCCTTAGCTGAAATACTCTCAGAAGATAGACTGGCGCCCGTCCCGCCTTATCAGACTTCTTCGATTTCTCCACCAAGGCCGGCCCTTCCCCCAACCCCTCGAAGGCTTGACGGAAGGCATCATCCGTCCACTCTTGAATCTCACCCGCTTACCCAGAAGTCAAGGCACCAGCGCCAATACCACTCTACCCTTCGCCACCGTTACCACCGTCACCTTCTCTCTCACCTCCGCTCTCCTGCTCGCCTCTTTCTTCCTCTCCACTTTCTTCCTCCGGAACATCTGGGCATGTGCTGAGAGTGGGTCCATCAGAATTCTTAAGCTTCTTCCCCCCGACGAGTGGAGGTACCGAGAAAGGTCTCCTCTTGCTGCTCTTCGCAGTATCCCCGTCTTTAGCTTTGGCAGCCCTCTCCTCGGCTATATCTCTCTGCTTAACCACAGATTGACGTGGCAGAATTAAGTTGTACTCCAGGAGAGTGGCATTCCTGATCAGGTAAGAAGCCGACCTATCCCGTCCCGAAATGGCCTTTATTTCCGCAGCCATCCGAGCCAAGAAATCATTCTCCACGATCGCAAAGCCACCTGTCGCTGGCAAGAAATAAAAGCATATAAGAGGAAGCATTGGGGTCGAAACAAGGAAAATATAAATGAAGTTCAACTTACAGCCGGAAGAGAAAAGACGGAAGGAAATAGAGTCATCCTTGGTGAAGAACCATTCTTTCTTGAACATACCGAGCTTCGAATACAAATCCAGGACAGGCTTGAAGGGCACGGCCGCTTCCAAGCTGATATATGGAGACCCCTTCTTATAGCCTCTCAAGTTGTAAAAATACCGGATCTCCCGGTTGGAAAGGGGACGCCCATATTTCCTCTGAAAAATGATGAACAAGCACACCAGGATAGCATAGGAATTGGGCTGAAGTTGGAATGGAGCCACCTTCAAATAGGTAAGAAAGCTGACTATCCAGGCATTGATTGGGGGAATGGCCCCACACATACAATGGTATCGGATGTAAGCGAAATATCCTTCAGGAGGATCGTACGGCATCACACCATCTCCCGGCAACACCATACTTGCCCTGTCAATCCCAAAGGAGCGAGCGATGACATCAATTTTCCCTTCTTTGAGGGAGCTCGGAAAGCAATCGGGAGGAGAGTTCAGAAGCTCCTGAGGGCCATATCCGTTCACTAATGACCTTGGGGCAGGTCCCTGACGCGTTGGTCCCGGCTGGACTGGGGGCACGACAGAAGACTCACTTCTGTCCGTATATTTTTTCTTTTCTGATCGGGTTTCCACTTTGTGAGACATTTATCTGCAAACACAATAGCAAAAGTATGTTATTAGAACAAGGAGTATGAAAATATAAAAAAGCAAGTATGTACAATCTAGAGTATCATTTGTAGGTCGAAACATGAAAAGCTAGAGATTCATTAAGCATTCAGGGTCCCAGAGTTCAATCAATAGTTCAAACATAAGGACCATTCGGCATTTAAACACTCCCGAATTCATTCACTGTTGAAAGTTTTCAAGTTCATTCAGTATCGATGGTCTTTGAGTTCATTCGGTATTGATTGTCTTTGAATTCATTTGGTGTTGAAGGTTTTCAGGTTCATTCGGTACTGCTAGCACAAGCTCATTCGGCAAAAAATAAACATACCTGGTTCGGTACTCGGTTGATTCGGTACTCAGATTGATTCGGTACTCAGGTTGATTCGGCTATCTCAAAACGATAAAGGATAACAGTAACCTGAAGCCCCTATTTATAGGCGAAACATATCGACCGGACCAACTGGTTCGGCACACCCAGGACCGAATGAAGCTACCTCAACTGCAGGAAAACAAAGCGCGACACATGCAAGCACGTGCCCCACTTTGGGGGGCAAATGTTGGGCGTGCCTTCGCCGAACCAGAGTAAGGATATCCCTGCCAAGCCACCCATCACCGAACCAACCCCATTCCTATGCACTACAGAACCAACCACCTCATCACCGGTCCAAAACCCACTGTCACCGGTCCAAAGCCTCTCCATCCAAAACCGATCCGGTCCCATGACCGGACCAACGTCCACCGGTCCAAATCCACTTCCCTGCTACTACCGGACCAGCTCGTCTCCAAGTCCTAGCCGGACCAACCACCACTGAGCCAAACAACCTCCATCGACTACCGGACCAAAGCATGGCCGAACCAAGCCCCATCCATTCACCGCCAAACCAAGATCTACCGTACCACAATACTACCGGACCAAGGCATTCCGGACCAACTTTGCCGGGCCAGATTGCAACAGCCCAGGCCCGTCAGCAGCTATATACAGCCAAGACCCCTGCCCCCAGCCTCACTCTATAAATAGAGGGGCAGGGGTACAGCAATGGCAGACAAGTTTGAGAGCTCAAGCACGGATAGAACTTTCAAACAACTTTCAATTACTTGTAATAAAAGCTTTGTACTTGTAATCTGAAGAGAAAAGGAGAATAACATATAAAGTGGACGTAGGCACGTTCTGGCCGAACCACTATAAATTTATGTGTCTTTTACAGTTTAGTCCCTGCTTTTTATATATTTGCGTAAATCACCCAAATCACTAGAAACAACATAAAATCAACTAATTCATACGACTTGGAGGCGTTTGCCCATTTTTTGTGCAAACAATTAATTTTAATTAATCACATTTGATTAATTAATTTTAATTATATTTAGTAATTAAAACTTAATTATAAATTAATTATTCTTTAAATTATTAATTAATAATTAATTAATTATTTCTATTAATTAATGATTACTTCCATTAATTAAATTAATTTTTATTTAATTACTTTAACAAGTAATTAATCACTTAATTATTTACTCTTAGTCCTTTTATTAATTAACCATTAATTAAGTAATTTAAACCTTTAATTAATTTTATTAATTAATTGATTAGTAAATAACTCAAGTGATTAACTCTTAATCACATTACTTAATTACTTCATAAGTAATTATCCTTTACTTAATTACTTCCTTTACGTAACCAGTTAATTACTTAATTACTTTCCCATGTAATTATATTAGATTAACCCATAGTGATTATCTTAATTAATCACAAATTAATTACTTAACTTATTATTTAACTTAATCATTCAGTTTAAATTAAATCATTCTTAATTAAGAAACCTATTATCTAAATTAAATCATTTATATTAGCCAAACACTTTTAATAATTAATCATAATTGAAGTATTTCAATTATCTTCATATATTTGATTATCTTTAAATTAAATCAAAGTTCTAAATTACTAAAGAAAATCTTTATTATAATTGATTTCCAAATTATAAATCATTACACTTTATTTAAAATAAAATATAAAATTTTAGAAACCAATTTATAATTTAAACACATTTTAAATTAAACTTTTAAATCTTTAAAACTTTCCCAAAGATACTAAATAAAATTTAATACAAACCTTATTTCAAAAGTATCCATTTCTTTTTATTTTAAAACTTCATATTTTTATGTATAAAAACTTGTTTGAAACTCAACTTGAAACAACTCTAGTTTTTTTAAAAAATAAAACTTGCTTAACTTTTGGTTTTACAACTTGAATTATATGCAAAACTCATATTCTCTTTATTTAAAGTTTTTTAAAAAAAAGACTTTACTGTTAATCACTTACAAAACTTTTAAAACCCAGAACAATAAAACTTCACAACGTACTCGAGCCGTCCCCTATTCTTTCTCGCGTCAACCCCGAGAAAATCCATCCCTAACCTGCTTCGAGACAAAACAACGCAAACCCAATGTAGTACTCGAGCATGAACCACTACCTTCTTCAATTCAAACCAAACATCAACTGATACCTCACCATCGTGCACGTTAGCATGCACGACGTCGCTGGACGTCGACGAACTCCATGCTTGACTCCTCTATGTCGCTCACGTCCCTAACATCAATATTCGAAACCCAGAATTCCAAGTTCGATCGAGAATCGAAATTCGACCACCACCCCAAACTGTTCGAACACTTCCTCACCAGAAAAGTCAACCTCCACGGCATCTCACACCTCGAGAAGACCCACAGGTACAACCAAACCTTGCATTATGATTCTCTAAACACACGGCGATGCTCGCGATCCACGGCATCTCATACTTGACTACTCATACAGATTTCGTCAAAGATTTCGTCAAAGATAACCTAAATCTTGCTGCTGCTTTTTCCAGTTTTGTTGAAGTTTACTTTGCATGTTGATTACTGAATTCTTTGCATTGATTGAATTTCCAGATTTCTTCCTCTTCCATGTTTTTAGATTGAATTGCAGATTTCTTTTTTTTCTTTCTTTCAGATTTTCAACATTTTACTTCTTTTGATTTTCCAGCTTACTTCTTTGTTTCAGTTTTTTACAAGTTTCAGATTTGTATTCATTTTTTTATGAAATGAAGAAAATATTCTAGCTGAAAATAAAACTTTTCATTTTCTCATTATTAGATTTTAAATTAAAGTATTAAGAGGATGACATTTGTTCCCCATATGTTCTAATTAGCTTACACATGTCTCTAATATACCTTAAAAAGTTTACAAGTGTTTTATTGTTTTATTAATGTTTTCTTTTAAATGTTATTTTATCTTTAATAATTTATTTAAGCCTTATATACATATATTTATGTAATATTTAGATAATTATAAAATGTTTTTATCATATAAAAATAAACTTTAGGCTTTCATAAATATCTTAAAAGCAAATTCATATAGGCATTTTTTAAATAACTTATGTTTTAATCAATTTAATTCTATCATTTGTTTATAAATTGAGAAACTTAGTTAACTCTTTATATAAATATTTGTAAAACAATTTTATCTTATTTAAAATAGAAGCTAAAATATATGTTTATAAAATAAGAAATTAACTTTGTTATTTAAAATTTAAATTTCAAATATCATTTCAAAGGCATTAAATCAAATTAACATTTCAATTTACAAATTATATATTTATTAAAGTTTGCAAATACTTATTAAATTCAAATTAATACAATTCCTATTTCAAATATATATACAAATATATATACATATTTCAAATAGAAAAACATTTTTATCATTAGATTTGATAATTACCATATTAAATTTTAAAACAATTCTCAAATCACAATATATACATTCATATATATTACAATTTGAATATAAAGTTTTTTTATTACATTAAACATTTCCTATTTACAAGATATATCAATACATATATATTATAGATAGAAAATATTTTTTTGATTAGCTTGGAAAATAAATCTTACCAATATTAAATTTCCAAAATAAATATTCCCAAATTAAAATATTATAAATTTCAAAAGAATTATACTTGCATATTTATATAGTTAAGAAAAATTGTTGATAGATATTTATCAAATCATCATTATCAGCCTTTGAAATAATTTTAACTAATCAATTATAATATAAAATGATCGAATCAATTTAATTATTAACAAAGATTATTAAATTGATATTGCTCAAAATTACGGGTCGTCACATTCCTCCCCCCTTAAAAGAATTTCGCCCCCGAAATTTAAAAGCAAAGATAATTTAATAACCCAGCAAAAGAATTTAAATTCCTATCAACAATCAAACAATCAATCATAGCAACCAATCAAACAAACAATTTTATCTATCCAGACAAAATTCTGAATAGAACTTCCTAATATTATCAAGAGTTTCCAGATACCTATACTGGGATACTCGCTCTACAAATCTTAAGTAACTAAACTACTATAACCAAGATCTCCCTCATCTGAACCTACAAATCTGAACAAGATATCAGACTAAACTCAAGACCAGCCCAACTATCAGATCCTTCTGAACTGCTGATTCTATCTCTTGATGAATCATACACATATTCCTCAGAGATATGTGAAATACCATGAATTCCAGTTATCCGAACTGGCAATTCAATCCTGCAGATCAAAATCTAATCTCTAGAGAACACAGGAACAACTCAAAATACTTCCGGAGATAGCTCTCTAGTTTTACCCCATCTTATAATTCCTTTGATCGGATAAAACTAAAACAATATCCAAATTCTACTTAAATCTCCTTAATTCTTAACTGCATAACTCTTCTGATGCTCTTAAGTCACTTCCAACTTCCCTGATTAGCCTAACCCTTGCTGATTGCTTCATGAAACAAACAAGACCAAAATCAAATCAATCACCCGATCCTACTCAATCAAAATGGCTCTCCCAATAATTTGCCGAAATCCCAAAATACAATTCAATTCCACAAGCATCAGTGGACTTCAGACCTACATCTCCTATCTGGAATAGCCAAATAGTTGCACTTGACAACCATACCTACCAAATCCAGAAAATTCCTTCATACATGAATTTCTTGTAGAAATCCTCTAATCCAAGTAAACTGCAACTTCCGGTTGCTCTCATTCTAGAATAACTGCTATCTCGCTTCCACTGCACAACTCTGATCTAGAGTAGATGAGAACGTATCGAAGAACTCGAGCATAATCTTTCTCCATACACGGTTCATCCGACTCATAAAATCTTAGTGACCCATTCCACTTGGTCAAAACATCTTAGCAGAATCCCAACTTAAAATAAGATGATCAATCCCTCCTCAAGAATCCTGAGCTGCCTCACCAAACTCTTCTCGCTCTAAGAGTCATCCCTCTACATGGTTGAACCATTAATATTGCTCTAAGAATCCAAGTCGATAAGAAAACTCAATCTCCGATTCAGGTCAACTTTTGATTTTCTCAAAAACATCTAGAAAATCTCTGACTACTTTCATAGCTTTCACCTCTACTTGAGATGCCTCAATCTCAAACCAAAGAATACTCAAAGATTTCCCAAACTATACGCAAGCCACTTTTGCGATTCCACTCAGTTCAGACTTCAAAGAACTATCCTTCACCAACAAGAACAACTTTCCTAATCAAGGTCAATCTTCAAGAATGGCTCACCTACCAGAAAACTGATAGATCACTTCCAACAAATATCCTGCTCTGCTGAGCCTCTCCAAAGAAATGAATAAGCCTTTACTAATTGCCTGGTCTTCTGATAGGTAGAGTCCCAAAGATTTCTGAATCATCGAAGAAATAGGTCACGCTGCTGCTTCTAAACTTCACTTCAATGATACTACTAAGCCAAAAGATCTTCCTTAACCAAAAGCTCCTTGAAACTCAAAATTATCATCCAATTCCACTAAAAATTCTTGAGACGAGTCGACATCTTCTCAAGAAACTCGGCTCCAAACCAAACACCAACCACTTATCTTCTTAAGGAAAAATAATTGAGACCATGTCCGAAATAAGGTAACTCATCGACCTTAGTCTCCTACTTTAACAAAGATAAAACACCCTTACTTGAGATCCAGAAAATTCTCAGACAACTGAATCCTCATTGCAGTAGACATCAATTGCTCTTCCAACACCATCTAAAACTGGCTCCAAAAGAAACATCTTCAGAACCATCTATGGAAACTGCATCTCATCACACTGCTATTCTTTCCTGAAGTCACCAAGATACCATCACTCGCTTCTATTTAGCTGACAAACTCAACTCTAGGAAATCCTTGCTCATTCGAGAGCAAATCAACCTCACACTTCAAGAATATACCCCAATTCTTGAAAATACTTCCTCTAGAATCCATGAAATCCTTTCACCGATTCACAAAGCTTATTCGAGACTGTATTAGATCTACAATCTCGACAGACTCACCTCCAACCACAACATATGAGCCTCAAACAATAGTGGTAGTCGTGTTACACACACTCCTACCTTATCTACCTCTATAGTCTATGTTGGAAAATCCGAACAGATAACCCAACAGATTAGGTAGATATATAAATATATATATATATATATATAAATTACAAGTACGCTCTCTTTAGATAGACACCACTCCAGAGCCTAGGTATTCACTCAACCTAGCGCTCTGATACCAACTGTAGCGACCCGACTTCTATCACCAGAAAAATCGCATCACTAATTAAGAAAGAAAGGGAAAGAAGAAGAAAAGAAAGAGAAGAAAGAACAACAACACATCAGAATCTCACAGCGGAACGATTAAAATATAATATAGAACATATACATAGTATCATAAACATCAAAGTACACAACTATACATCTCAATTTAGACAGTTATAACATTTCTGCCTAATACAATACAAGAACATCAACACAGAATAACACACAGCGGAAACTCTAACTATATCTACACGCTGAAGCCTCCTACTCCATAGCTCCTCCAGATTTCGTCAAAGATAACCTGAATCACTTGACTACTCATACAGAATCACGTAAGACTTCCCACACATAAACATGGAAAAGTTTTTACCTTACGCTAACCAAAACATTTGATAGGAAATCCAGTGATATTATAATAGTGTCTAGGGTTTTCAAATAAATATGAAATAGCTGAAATTGTTACATCGATTAAATTCCAGCTACTAGCCACAAAAGTGGGTAATACAAACAAAACCGTAGGGTATCATAGGGAAAATGGGTTTCCATCAATGGCAGGGCTACTGGGGTACCGCCCGTCATAGTACGTGGCCTAAATCACTGTACCAGGAGTACTCCCACTCCCCTGCAACACAAGGCCGAGACCATTCCTTACTGAACAGTCCCGAACAAGACCACCCCGTAGTTGGCTGTAGTTCCAACTGCCCACAAAGCCGAAATAAAAGGGACATCTAGGCAGGGATGTATCTTGCTCTCTAGTGGGAGCTACCCAGGAAGCCTTGCTGCACCTCGCCTGTTTTAGCCATTCCCGGTTGATGAGGCTTGAGGCTGCGATTACCTTTATAGGACACATCAATCTTAGAATGCTCATCGTCTGCCTGACGATGTTCTGAAAGCATCCATATAAGTCCATTCCGGTTTCGAACGGAACTGAAGGCACTATCTCGTTGCACTCCTTTTGGAATCACCCTCAGAGTCAACGACCATAGCCCTTGCACTATGAATCACCATCTCGAACCTATAAGCACTACTCCGTCAAACTCATTACGGAAACACCCACAGAGTTATACTGACGTATAGCCCTTACACCTCGAGTCTTCACTTGCTCCACTTGGATTAATGACCTAACGTTTAATTGGAAACGATGTGGTTTTCGGATATCTAAATATGGAAACCCGATCCCGGTCTTACCGAATCCAAACGCCATTTTAATGTCCAAGTTGTATTTAAGGGATTTAAACAGTATTCAGAATATCACTTAAACATAAATGGATGATTCATAACACACAGATAGATAATTCACAATTATCAAATTCATCCATACATATCACAAAGCAGCATACATATCACATCCATATCATCACATATTAATCAGTGACATCCAATATCGTCCAACATCATTAACTCATCCAATGATACTTATCAATCAATCATTCATCATTCATAAACAAGTTTGATCCAAACTTAATTAATTTAATTAATCATTAAATTAATTCGTACTTAATCACTTGGATTATCATCAATCTAACTTCTTATTCATTAATTAATTACAAATTAATTAATAAACATCACTTAATTATCCTTTTAATTAATCAGCCTTGATTACTTATTATTAAATTATTTTGATAATTATTTCGTAATTATCCTTTAATTACACCTGATTAATCACCTTATTAAAATTAATCATACCTGATTAATTACTTCTACTTGATTAATTACCTTTAATTAATCACATTTAATTAATTACTTTTAATTAATCACATTTGATTAATTACTTTTAATTATATTTAGTAATTAAAACTTAATTATAATTAATTATTCTTTAAATTATTGATTAACAATTAATTAATTACTTCTATTAATTAATGATTACTTCCATTAATTATATTCTTTTTATTTAATTACTTTAACAAGTAATTAATCACTTAATTATTTACTCTTAATCCTTTTATTAATTAACCATTAATTAAATAATTTAAACCTTTAATTAATTTTATTAATTGATTGATTAGTAAATAACTCAAGTGATTAACTCTTAATCACATTACTTAATTACTTCATAAGTAATTATCTTTACTTAATTACTTCCTATAATTAACCACTTAATTACTTAATTACTTTCCCAAGTAATTATATTAGATTAACCCATAGTGATTATCTTAATTAATCACAAATTAATTACTTAACTAATTATTTAACTTTATCATTCAATTTAAATTAAATAATTCTTAATTAAGAAACCTATTATCTAAATTAAATCATTTATATTAGCCAAACACTTTTAATACTTAATCATAATTGAAGTATTTCAATTATCTTCATATATTTGATTATCTTTAAATTAAATCAAAGTTCTAAATTACTAAAGAAAATCTTTGTTATAATTGATTTCCAAATTATAAATCATTACACTTTATTTAAAATAAAATATAAAATTTTAGAAACCAATTTATAATTTATACACATTTTAAATTAAACTTTTGAATCTTTAAAACTTTCCCAAAGATATTAAATAAAATTTAATACAAACCTTATTTCAAAAGTATCCATTTCTTTTTATTTTAAAACTTCATATTTTTATGTATAAAAACTTGTTTGAAACTCAACTTGAAACAACTCTAGTTTTTAAAAAAAAACTTGCTTAACTTTTGGTTTTACAACTTGAATTATATGCAAAACTCATATTCTCTTTGTTTAAAGTTTTTTTTTTAGAAAAAAAAAACTTTACTGTTAATCACTTACAAAACTTTTAAAACCCAGAACAACAAAACTTCACAACATACTCGAGCCGTCCCCTATTCTTTCTCGCGTCAACCCCGAGAAAATCCATCCCTAACCTGCTTCGAGACAAAACAATGCAAACCCGAGGTAGTGCTCGAGCATGAACCACTACCTTCTCCAATTCAAACCAAACATCAACTGATACCTCACCATCGTGCACGTTAACGTGCACTACGTCGCTGGACGTCGACGAACTCCATGCTTGACTCCTCTAAGTCGCTCACGTCCCCAACATCAATATTCGAAACCCTAAATTCCAAGTTCGATCGAGAATCGAAATTCGACCACCATCCCAAACTGTTCGAACACTTCCTCACCAGAAAAGTCAACCTCCACGGCATCTCACACCTCGAGAAGACCCACTGGTACCACCAAAGCTTCATCATGATTCTCTAAACCCACGGCGATGCTCGCGATCGCCTCCGGTTGCATTATGATGCCGTAAAAAACCCAAAAGATCAACGTCGGCAAAACAAGTAATAAACCCTACTCACTCAATACTCGGCCAACTCGATCAATAATAAAATACATGAGTATTTTTCTGATGATCATCATCCTCCCCGTGACCTCCATGCCCAGCCTCGCTGCTCAACTCGCCAACGTTCGCCGTGAATTGGACAAAATGCCCAAAACAGTCGAATCCCAAATTCACGCAAGTAACTGATCTAAAAATCGTGATTCAAGTTCCTAAAATCGTGATTCCTTACTTACAATCCAATTATGATATCAAAATTAGAAATTGATATCATCCAATTTTAACCCAATTCAGATTCTACTGTAAATTTCAAAATTTACAACAAATTATTCCATTTAAAAGCTTGCAATTATTTTTAGATGATAGCCTACTTGATTTCAAACAACATCTATTTATAATTCAAAGTCTAATTCAAATTTAAAACCAAGTTATTGAATTTATTATAGAAATCTGAAACAGTTTTATGAACACGGTAACATTTTTATTTCTATACACGCATTTCCAATGAAGAGCAATGAACATGCATCCATATAATTCAAATATTGCAGATAACATCATGTTATTTATTTATAAGAACAGGTGAAAACTAAAATTAAAACTGTTTTTAAAAGTTCCATTTACTCACCTTTGTTTAGCAGAGAACAGAAACTGTTCTTGACTTCCAGGTATTTAATTTTATTTGCATGTTCTTGAATTCCTTCTGCATGTTGATGAATCCTCCGAATTGTTTGATTCCAGAATTCTTTGAATTGCTTGAATTGTTCCAGTTTGCATGTTGATTTAAATCTTGCTGCTGCTTTTTCCAGTTTTGTTGAAGTTTACTTTGCATGTTGATTACTGAATTCTTTGCATTGATTGAATTTCCATATTTCTTCCTCTTCCATGATTTTAGATTGAATTGCAGATTTCTTTTTTTTCTTTCTTTCAGATTTTCAACATTTTACTTCTTTTGATTTTCCAGCTTACTTCTTTGTTTCAGTTTTTTACAAGTTTCAGATTTGTATTCATTTTTTTGTGAAATGAAGAAAATATTCTAGCTGAAAATAAAACTTTTCATTTTCTCATTATTAGATTTTAAATTAAAGTATTAAGAGGATGACATTTGTTCCCCATATGTTCTAATTAGCTTACACATGTCTCTAATATACCTTAAAAAGTTTACAAGTGTTTTATTGTTTTATTAATGTTTTCTTTTAAATGTTATTTTATCTTTAATAATTTATTTAAGCCTTATATACATATATTTATGTAATATTTAGATAATTATAAAATGTTTTTATCATATAAAAATAAACTTTAGGCTTTCATAAATATCTTAAAAGCAAATTCATATAGGCATTTTTTAAATAACTTATGTTTTAATCAATTTAATTCTATCATTTGTTTATAAATTGAGAAACTTAGTTAACTCTTTATATAAATATTTGTAAAACAATTTTATCTTATTTAAAATAGAAGCTAAAATATATGTTTATAAAATAAGAAATTAACTTTGTTATTTAAAATTTAAATTTCAAATATCGTTTCAAAGGCATTAAATCAAATTAACATTTCAATTTACAAATTATATATTTATTAAAGTTTGCAAGTACTTATTAAATTAAAATTAATACAATTCCTATTTCAAATATATATACAAATATATATACATATTTCAAATAGAAAAACATTTTTATCATTAGATTTGATAATTACCATATTAAATTTTGAAACAATTCTCAAATCACAATATATACATTCATATATATTACAATTTGAATATAAAGTTTTTTTATTACATTAAACATTTCCTATTTACAAGATATATCAATACATACATATTATAGATAGAAAATATTTTTTTGATTAGCTTGGAAAATAAATCTTACCAATATTAAGTTGCCAAAATAAATATTCCCAAATTAAAATATTATAAATTTCAAAAGAATTATACTTGCATATTTATATAGTTAAGAAAAATTATTGATAGATATTTATCAAATCATCATTATCAGCCTTTGAAATAATTTTAACTAATTAATTATAATATAAAATGATCAAATCAATTTAATTATTAACAAAGATTATTAAATTGATATTGCTCAAAATTCCGGGTCGTCACAAATTCATTGTTATTTACAAATCAAATGTTACAATTACTTAATTAACACTGATTTACTTCAATTTATAATAATCATATATTATCTCATAAATGATTCAACATTCACACTTGTTTTCTTATATTCAAATTTATAACTACGTGCAACAATTTCCTTATTTCATCATTGGAACTTCATTTCAATTGTTAGTAATTAGTTCTAATTACCATTGTTCAATGATTGAACTATAAAGTTTTTTCTTTATTTCTCTTCTTATTAAATTACTAAAACTTATTAATTTACAAATTAAATTATTGAAAATTTTACGGGCCGTTACACTCTCCCCCACTCAAAACTTTTCATCTCGAAAAGAAAAAAGAAGGGAGGAGAAAGAATTAAGTAAACAATACATCTTATTACAAAATATTAACTTTATAAAAATAAATTTAAAAAATTAATTATTTTAAATAAAATATACCAATTTTACAACCATTAAATCTTTTTATACTCCAATTAATAAAGTTTGGAAAATATTTTTCAAAATTTTTCTAAGTCCAAAATTTACGGAAAATTTCGGCAGAGTCTCCTTTGTATGGAGAGGCTCGGGAGAAAATATAATGTCAAATATAACAATATATCACAATATTTCAAAATAATATATCCCAACAATGGGAAAATAATATAATAGCGCTATAAAACCGTAATCCGAGAATGTACCTATTTGTCGGGCAAACAACGCTTAAATTATGAAACCAAAAGCAGAAGAGATTGCTTCCATAACCTGTATTTCACTCATATAATCTTAAAAGGTTAATAATTATGTATGAGAAATATTCAAAGTTGTTTCAACCACTAACAAAAAAATCAATATAAACAACAATCACTTGCAACCAGTATACAATCATCACCAAAAAATTAACATAATAAATTGTCCATTCATATCAAACAAAACAAATAGTTGTTTTGTTTCAAACTTCAAATTATACAGATTGAAAAATAAACTACTAAGTGTACCATTTACTTAACCATCTTTGATGAAACTAAATAGATTATTCATACATCTAAGCAATTAAAAGTATCTTTTACCCAAACAACTCACAAACTAAACAAACAACAATTTCAAACAATAGATCAAGTTCATCCTAATTAATTCCATTTCATAGCATTTATTGTTTAAACTCCTTTTCATTCATATAATGATTCATCCTTTAGTTAACATTTACTTCTTTCAAACTTTTATTTCCATTTACTCATTCAGTGTCTATTTCATTTATTTTCAATTATTGCTTGCAAATATTCATTTTCATTTATTCAGGTCCTATCAGTTTCTTCTTATTGCATTATATTTATTCATTCATTCATTATTACCGAATTATCATTTAGTTACATTCATTTATTTATAGTATTCATGTTTAATTCAATTTCTTTGCATATCAATTCATCTACTTAAGTTTATGATCATTTATTTATAATACATACCTTTCTATCATATTTAAATTAGTAGCATTTAAGTTATACATAAGTTTATAACAATGTACCACATCAAATTCTTATTTATTAAAGAATTTCATTGAATACTTTCATTGCTCCAAGTTTTTTCTTGTATAATATCCCTTACATTTCTTATTAAACATTAGAGCTTTTAATATTTGGTAAGTTATATTTATGCTTTTAAGGATGTAATTGAAAGTTACACAAGTTTATTTTATTTCTTTTAGTTAACTTAATGTTCAATAATAATATCCTTTGTTTCATCGGTTACAAATTCCAACTTTCCTTAAATTTCATTTATAACATAGCATTAAATCTCATATTTCATTTAGAGATCTCAATTATTAAAATCATTTAAAAACAATTGATGGATGTATATACTCATAACTTATGTCGGGTTCCATTTCAAATCATTTAAAAACAATAGATGGATGTATATACTCATAACTTATATATCTAATTGTAATTAAAGAAATTTGGAATTCGCATTTGTTTATCAACATAAATCTGCAGTACAATTACTGCAGTGGCCTTTCCACTTTGAAACTCGAAAATGAATGTCGATGATGCGTGCACTCATCACCGAATTTATTTCCCAGCGACAAAGAGGGGAGTATTGAACTTATTTCTTTCCAAAATTTCTGTAAAACCATTCTTTCAAATCATATTGAAATATTTATAACAGAAAATACTTCTAAATAATATTATTATTATATTCCAAAATCATTTGAAGGAAATTTTCCAAACCCAGAACTTAAGTTCTAAATTTCCAATTTCATTTTTTTATTTGTAAATTCTTATTTCAACTAATATCCATAAATTCTACTATCTAACAACCAAATACATTACAACCAAATATATTATTTTATATATAAAAATATACAATAGGCAAAATTATTTCGTTCACCTATATTTTAAAATAAATATTTTGTTGGTCTGTCCTATTAAGTGTTTTGAAATCCTTATTGATGTCATAGCGTCCTATGCACCAATGAGAACTTATAAATACGAAACAGAACAAATTAACACAATATAAAACCTTTTTATAACACTAACAAATACGCTCTCTCATATATACTCTCAGTGACTCGTCATAGGGTATTACTACCTATTAATAAAGAATAAGACCCCACAAAGCAAAGGTTTATCGCTAAACCAAAGCTCTGATACCAAATGTAACAGCCCGCCTTTTGTACGCTTTAAATCGACGATAAACCACACACGTCAAACTCAAACCATACAAAAGAGCGAATTGTTATTGGGGTGAATAAGAAGAGCAGAGAAAGAAATAAAACAAAACAGAATCTCATAGCGGAATGACAAAATATAATAATCAAATAACAGTTCATGAAGCTGTTTTACAGAACATTTGATTATACTTATACAACATAGGTCAGAGTTACACATACCAGAGAAAAATAAATAATGCAGCGGAACAGTATAAATGTAGTGGAATAATATAATAAATAATAATACAATCTTCGTCTTTGTCCTCCGACAATAAGGTCTTCAAATCTTGAAATACTCAGGCTGACCCAAGCGAATTGAAAAGACAAAACACTCAAGTCAGAACTAAAAGATCTTATATAAGTTAAACCAATGGTAAATAATATGAGTGGAACGGTGTCAGAGATGTTTACGGGACTTGACATCTCTTAACCACTGTTAAACGTGAGTGCAGTAACTTAAGAGATGTTTGGGACTTACATCTCCTAAGGATCCATTAAACTATTTATTATGTAGTAATATACGCTATTATAATAATGTCTTACTTTAAATTAGCGTTAAGGCTTTACATTTTCCATCTTAACACATGAATAGTGCTAGTAGTCTATACAGAACCGTAATACCTCCTGATCGGGAGGCTACCAGAGGATACTCTATAGGTACGAAACAAATCAAACTCACACAAGGTGCACTAGTGTAGGTGGCACGGCACAACTAGGCAATGCCAGGGTAGATATGCCAATTACGCTTCCGGACCGATGGTAACGCGTAGCAGCTACTACCGCCCACCTCCAGCCACACCCCCAAAATTAAAAGGGCCCTAATCAATCACAAAGTAATAGAATGGTATCGAAGGAGTGTGTCCGATAAAAGGTGCAACCTTCTTAGCCCGTCAATCGCTCCTATTTTAGACACCTTATGCCAACTCACAGGAGTCGGGTCTACGTATATACCTCAAAGGAACGCCGCCACCATCCTACTTCACTCTGGAATCTCCACTGCATACATGGTTATTAAAGTGGTTTTCGGAGTTGGCAAAGAGTATGACAACTTCCGATCCCGGTCTCTTTAACAACCAAACGTTATTATGACACGGCGGTCGTTTCAAACTAATTATACTTAAAACCAGAATATAATATCCATTTCAAAACCATATAGATAGGATATCATTTCCATTTCAAAAACCAAATCAATATGATATCATTTTTATAAAAAACCAAATCAATATAATATCATTTTTATTTCAAATATATCCTTTTTCCAAAATCATAGCACTTTCAAAGTTATAACACTTCGAAATCAAAACACTAGAGTATAACACTTCCAAATCATAATACTTTAAAACTCATAACTTTGAAACATAACTTCCACCACTTAAATGGTTAAATATAAGAATACTATATATAATAAAATAGCTTCTTAAATTTCACAAATCAATTCCAAAACAACTCGAATTTCAAGATTTTAATTTAACCAAATCCCAAACCATAAATTTCAATTCAATTCAGTTTTCAAATAAACTATTCCAAATTATGTCGATTTCAAAATAGATTTGATCCACAGAATAAACCATTTCAAACTCAATATATTTCAAACTTTAAGTATTCAACAATTTCAAAACTAAGTTTGGCAATTACGATTCAACAATTCAATTTTATGTTATTTAGTTTTGAAATATGTTACATAATAAATCCATTATCATTTAAATAAAACTCAAATTACAAATAACTAAATATTTCCTTTAGTTTATTTATACTTGAAATATTCATTTAATTCACCTTAACAAAAGTCAAGTTATAAAATCATACCTTCTAAAATATCAAATTTAATAAATTTCACATCAAACTTATTTGAGTTTAATTCTTTAATAAATTCAATTTCAAATAAATCTCAAATTTATCGTCCAACCTTAATTTATTTAAATCATTATAAACTCTATATTAAAATATAATTTAAATACTTAACCATATTGTCTTCAATAAAAATCAAACTTATCATTAAGCTTATTCTAAATTAAAACAAACTATACATAGCTCAAAATCAAAGATAGAATAACATTTATATAATATCTAAAATCAATATTTATCTAAAACCATATATTTCTTTACAAAACCATAGAAATCAATTTAAATTTTTTTATATATATAGACCACGGTGTCTGTATATAATTTTTTGTCATATGGTCAAGTGATACAGATATTTATCATTTCAATCCGTAATTTAAAATATAAATACGGTTATATATCATTTCAAACCGCAATCCTGAGTGAAATAAAAATCCATAACAACTTGTAATTTATAACAATATAAAATACAACATCCATTCATCCAATATACATCAAACATTTATCACAATCATCATCCAATTCAATCAATTACATCAACATAGAACATATAATAAATAACAGGTATTTACTGGCAGTTTATATTCAATAATAAATTAAATAACCATTTTATCCAAATAAATTCAAATAAACTGAGATGATGATTCAAAATATGTCAAACAGTCATAAATAAATTTCTAATCATATCATAAATCAATTTAAGAAACATAAGAAATTTTAGAAATTGTGAGTGGGTTAAAACACTCACCTTTTGAATTTAAATTGAATTTAAATCCAATTTAAACCTAAAATTCCAACAGTCTCAGAATCCATCCAAACGAGTGCCAAAATGTTCGGAATTTCAATACGATCCAAATGCAAGAAACTGCACCCAAAATGGACCTCGTATGTGAAAGTTATAAGCATTAGAACATTATACAAATTTTTAAATATACCAATTAGATAAAACCGTGCGAACCAATGAGGGAGCGCCACGTCTACCTTCTTCCACGCTTCAGAAACCCCACAAATGACTCAACTGAACCACGTACTGGCCAGATCGTTGACTAACGAAGCAAGCCACCACCGCTGATCGAACGCCCTAGGGCAGAGCCTCCGACTGTGCCCACGCCTCCGACCCCCGCGATCACGAACCATCCTCTCTCTTCACCACCGATCGCATGAAAATGAGCCATCCGCCACCTATAAATGAACCCTAATCGAATTACTTCAGGCGATCGGACCGTTGATCAATCAAAGGAACGGCACAGATGATATCCACTAGGCCTCATCTTCAAGACGGTACCAACGATTTGTCGATCCGTCAAAGTTCATCAACGATCAACGAACGGCCGTGAACAGTTTTTCAATTTTTAGAAAAACAGAGCCTCAAATCGGAATACGAATTGCAGATCTGAGATGCATTAGTCGAGAGCTTCAGATCGATACATAATTTGATAATTTTTGAGGAGTTTGAATTTTTGTTGTTGGATTTTGAATTGGAATTGGATTGAGGAGTTTTTAGGGTTTTCAGCCATTGAAAGGAGGAGGAGTAATAGGAACTGTAAAGTATAGAAATGAGGAATAAGACATGCAAAGGTTATAACAGGGTATTTATAGACAAAGCTGAAAATAGGATAGATGGACAAGATGGATTTACACGCCAAACGATAAATGGCCCGAAAAGCCCGTTTTGACTCCGGAACGAAACTGGGTTAACCCATATATCAAAATATATGTTTTTGAATATTTTAAAATCAATGGAATAGCTTTCAACCCCAAATCCCATCATATGAAGAAGTTATACTAAAATCAGTTTATTTCAAATTGATTTCAATTTAATTGATTTGAAGGCGCTTCAAGCCCGTACGATCAAACGACAAGCCCGATCATTATAAAACTTGAAATCATATAATAATTCGTCGTTACGGATCCGATGAAACTGGTTTCATCGAAATCCGTGTCAGTGGCGAAAATGGGTATTTTCCAGTTAATTAAATAAATTAATATTAAATTAATTAAATCACTATTTGAATTCAAATTCTATAATTTATAAATTTTATCATCTTGGATTACTTTAGTAATTTATAATCCTTTACAACCAATTTCCATATCAATTCAAAGTTAATTAATTCACCAATTATAGTATTAAATTCCAATTCCATTAAATTCGTAAATTATCGATTGAAATTCCAATGAATCTATTTATTTGATTTCTCAACCTAGTTATCAGATCAATTATTAACTTGTGGGTGTAATTAACATTGGTTATATTTATTACATTGATACTACCCAATTCATTCTAATATTAATTGTCGTAGTATTTAACTTCATTTGTTATGAATTGAATTCCATTTAATTATAATTAATTCCAAATAACTGATTTGATTCAATTCTAATCCCTTTTTGTTAATCATCATTATTTTTGTATTAATGTTACATTTCTAAATGTGTACCTTTTTCAATTCACATTAATTAAGGTTTAAAACTAATTAATTAATTTACCTTAGTTCCATTCCTTTTACCAATTTATTACTTTATAAATAAATTTACGTTTCTACTTAATTTATACATTCACACCTCCCGTTACTGCATTATTCTCATTAATAACATTAAAGATATCCTTTTAATTTAATAGACCAATTAATTATACCAATTCATTTATTTATATAACACTTACCCTAATTTACTTATATTCAAATTTATTCTCAGATATAACAGTTACAACTAAATTAATAGGCCAATTAAATAGTAACTTACGACCATTACTATTACTTTCATTCCATTAATGAATTCATTATTATTTACAAATCAAATGTTACGATTACATAATTAACACTGATTTACTTCAATTTATATTAATCATATATTATCTCATAAATGATTCAGCATTCACACTTGTTTGCTTATATTCAAATTTATAACTAAGTGCAATAATTTACCTTATTTCATCATTGGAACTTCATTTCAATTGTTCCTAGTTAGTTCTAATTACCATTGTTCAATGATTAAATTATAAAGTTTTTTTCTTTCTCTTCATATTAAATTACCAAAACTAATTAATTTACAAATGAAATTGTTGAAAATTTTGCGGGTCGTTACAAACTCTCAATTCAAACATCCAAAATAAATCTCGGAATCACACATGGATTTCCGTACCCCAACATGTCTTGGAATCACACATAGATTCCAACATCCAAAATAGATCTCGGAACCAAACATGGATTCTCATCCCCTAACGGGTCTTTGAACCACACATGGATTCCCACATCTCAACATAGATCTCGAAATCACACACGGATTCTCATACCTCAATGGGTCTCAAACCAAACATGGATTCCAACATCCAAAATAGATCTCGGAATCACACATGGATTCCCATAACCCAACGGGTCTCAGAATTACATAGGGGTTCCAACATCCAAATTTGATCTCGGAATCACACACGGATTCCCATAACCTAATGGGTCTAGGAACCACATAGGGAATCTAACATTAAAAAAACTTGAATCTCCTTCAAGCATAGAACCTGCATATGGTTTGGAGTAGTTATGGTTTCGAGTCATCTCTTACAAGTATGCTCCCCCGCTTAACGGATGTTTCAAAACCAATCGATCGATTTCTTTAATTCTAAATAACGATTCTTTTGGAAATAATCGGATAATACATAAGAGCATAAATCACCTCCTAACATTTATGTGGATGGGTCTCCTTATTATTTATTCTAGAAGAAAAAACGAGTTTATACGTACAGTATAGCACCATCAACGGTAACTGTACCATATAATCCCCATGTTTCTCCTAGATATTTCCAGAGTTAAAATCCTTTGGTGTTAAGTAAGGAGATATTTCTGTACCTGCAAAATTAAGAAGGATTACATGTTTAGGCTAAGATTTGATAGTCAGTTATTTAACTACAAGTAAACAAACATTGCAAACAAAGATTACATTTTCCATCGAAACCACCAACCCTCTTAGGCTAATCCTCCATTAATTAAATCTCTTTCCAAAAATATTTATCAAAATATTTATATACTTATCTTTTTTGTATAAGTATATTCACAATACCATTCCTTCCAAAACTTGGAAAAACTTTCCTATATACTTATAAAATGGTAAAAGTATAATCACAAAACATTCACAACGATTTCCTGTTTCAAAATCATATTAAAATGATTAAAACCCTATATTTCATAAAACCAGAGATATTAATAACCCAAAATACTAATAATTTTTATAACTCTCTTTTGTTTCATGAATATCTCCTTTATAAATCTCCAATTCTCTTTTAAACTTTCTTTTATAAATCTTTAAGTTTATTTATAAAACTCTATTTATAAATCTCCAAAATCATTTATAAAACTCCTTTTATAAATCTAAAAAAACCATATAACCAAACTTATATCCAATTTCCAAAATCTCTTTCCAAATTTATAAAGTCCTTTAACGAATTCATTCCATTAAATAAAACCCTTATATAAGTCATTCCATTTAAGATGATTCATTTTTAAATAAGCAGGTTGTTATTTTTAAACACCCTTTATAAAGCAATTAATTATCTTTAAATAACATTAGTAAAATAATACTTTAAACAATCATTAAAAGAAAAAAAATTTAAAACAAATTATATTAATATAATAAAATCTTTTTTTTTGGCAAGGCCGACGGGGTTGAATGGACCCATACCATTTTATTGTTGTACCAAAGAGAGATGGAGAGAACAAGCCAATAGACTGGCATGTTAGAGTATTAGGAAAACAAAGTGCAACAATCACAGGAAGCACGAAGAAAAACATAAACACCGGACCAAAAGAATACGGTAAGAGCACCGTACTAAAGAAAGATGCCTGGGTCAAAGGCAAAGTTAGGTAGACACGTGTCTTGCTTTATTTCTTGCTTCATATAATTCTCGAATTGTTCTGCAGTCATTCTTTTATCAGGTTGAAAGATACGTCGGTTCCTTTCTTTCCAGACCACGGTCATGAATCTCTTGACAATGAACTTGAATAGCCTGTTTTCGCAAGTCTTTCCCTTGGTATTGTGTATATGTACTTCCACTGCGCATAGTTTCAATTCTGTTCCATCTCCTTCCGATTTTCCTTATCCAAGACTTCCAGAGAGCATTCAGATAAGTTCATTCAAAGAACAAGTGCTCCACCATCTCTGGTAATTGATTACAGAAAACACAGTTAACCTCAACATGAACACCCCTGGTAATCAGTTTCATTTTTGTAATTAGTGCCCGGTTGATCACTTTCCAATGAAATAAGTTATCCTTCTGATTATTATCTTTGCACCATATTCTACTCCTCCATCTACATCTCTCACCAACATCACCTTCCAGGAAAGAATATGTTTCTTTTATACTGAAGCTGTCAACCTTACTACCCCACTGAACTAAGTTCTTTCTATCACTACGAATTTTGCAGTCGGCTGCAAGGTCCCACATTTGCTAGATACGGGTGTTGGAAGTCCTTGGCAGCCTGAAGTTGGTACCATGAATGTAGCTCTGGACCTTGGCAACCTAGTTCACTCCCGACTGCTCTATTTTTGCATGTGACAGTATTCGCCTTAAGATCATGCCGCTCTTTTTCCAGGGGTCATCCTAAAATCTAACATTATTCTTTTGGTTTACGGGGTAAAGAACAAGAGGCAAAACCTCCTCCTTTAGCTTAAAAAGAGCTTTCCACGTCCATCTAACTTTATTCGGAGTCGGCATTTTTCAGAACTTGCAACCACGGAGCACGTGTTTAGTGGACCACCTAACCCATAGGCTATCCTTGGCCCTTGTGCAACCATAGATAAGCCTAGCAATTGTCGCCCGGTTCCAATGGTACATGTTGATGATGACGAGCCCTCCATTTGCAATAAGCTTTTCTAATCTCTTGAAACTAACACGAGCTAAATATCGGCCCACTGTTTTTCCTGTCCATATGTATCTCATGAAAGTTTTTCGTATCATGTTGATTGAGCTATTGAGGTGATAAGTAGGTTCTAGCCCAATAGACTTGCATAGAGAAGATAACTGATTTCATTAATGTGATTCTCCCCGCTTGGCTCAACATTTTGCTTGCCCACAGTCAAGTCTAGAAGTGATTTTTTCGTACAGCAGTAAGCATTAGTTAACAGTAATTCTAGAGGAGGTGAGGGGAATACCAAGACATGAAATTGTGTTTGAGTTGATAGTTAAGCCAGTGATAGCCTGAATTTCATCGCTTAGGGTAGGACTAAGGCCAGATGTTATCATTTCTGATTTTTTGAGATTGATTGACAAACCTGTCATCGCATGAAAGTCGAGTAGAGTATCCATTACAGCATTCAACGTGCCAGTGTCCAGTATGCAGAATATAACCAGGTCATCAGCGAACATAAGAGATATTATTTCAGGGTCTAAACATTTCAGATGATTCTTAATTTGGCCGGTAGCAGATTGTTTTTTCAGGAGTTGCGTGAGAAGCTCCATGACGAGTATGAAAATATACGGCGATATTGGGTCCCCTTGCCAAATGCCTTGCTTACTTCCAAAGAATCCTACACTAGAGCTATTAATACTGATTGAGAAATAAGCCGTGGAGATGCATTCAACGATTCAGGCTATGAAAGAAGCAGGAAAGTTCATGTACTACATAATTCTTTCTATAGATTTCCACTGGAGCATGTCGAAAGCTTTCTTGATGTCAAATTTCAACATAGCTCATGGAGATGAATTTTTAGTTTCGTAACCATGCAATAATTCATGCGCCAGTAAAACATTGTCTAAAATGTTTCTTCCCGGTAGAAAAGTAGCTTGGTTTGAAGAAATTAGATTTGGCATTACAGTTTTCATCCTAGACGCAATAATTTTCGAGATGCATTTATAGATCGTGTTACAACATGAAATTGGTCTAAAAGAAGCCACTTTGTGAGGGTTGTTGACCTTAGGAATCAGCGCAATGTTAGTGTTGTTGAAAGAAGATATCAGTTTAGTATTCCTGAAGAAGTTTTTGACAGCTCTGAGGACCTCAATCTTAACTATGTCCCAACAAGTATAGTAGAATTCTGCATTAAAACCATCAGGGCCTCCTGCTGATTTTCTGTTCATGGAAAACATTGCTGTTTTAATCTCTTCTTTATTTATTTCTTGACAGAAAGTAGCATGGTCATCGGTAGAAAGCCTGGGGAGGATGTGGGAATCGATGAGGATAAGTTCAGGTTCAAAATTGCCCATGTTGCCAAATAGAAAGCCTCATCCACTGCTTCTTTCGACGTTTGAACTATCCCTTCGGCATCCTGGATTGAAACAATGTTTTCTCTTGAGTGTTTAGCCTTTGAGTTTGCATGAAAGAAGGCACTGTTCCTTTCTCCATCTTCTCTCCATTGCAGCCTAGCCTTTCCATTCATCATAGAGAGTTCTTTTATGAGTGCATTTGAGTATTGTCTTGATATGTACGTCTCCATGACACTGTGAGTTAGATTGAGAGGGTCATCCATCATGATTATTTGCATCTCTTCCAGCTTGTTCTTCCAGTAAGTGCTTTGCTTGCTTCCTTCACCAAATCTGCTTTTAGACCACTGTTTGAGAGCTATTTTGGTGTTTTTTAGTTTCACCAGCAAAACAGACATTGGATTACCATAAGTTGGTCTCACCCAAGCTTCTTTAACAATGTCAAAGAGGTCAGGTTCATTAACCCATGTATTAAAAAATTTGAAACTTGAGTTTCCTTTAATGCCGGCTTCTCTTAGGTGTATTATTTGTGGAGAGTGGTCGGAAAGAAGAGGAGGGTGAGGTGGTTATAAATAGTAGGCCATTTGGAGAGGGCTAGGTGGTTACCAAAAGCACGGTCAATCTTAGAGAAAGTTCTACTGCCATGTCTGCTTTCGTTGTTCCATGAGAAGCTCATTCCCGTTGTTTTAATTTGCAACAAGTTAGAGTCATCAATGGCAGTTCGAAGAGGTTCGATTTCATTTAGGGAAAGTGGATTTCCTCCTAGCCTGTCAGGGAGTTTATCACAGCAGTTGAAGTCACCTAGGATGATCCATGGGTGCGTGTCTTGACGAAGCGTGGGAAGGATGTGGAGAAAAGAAGATTCGGTAGCTTTATTATTAGCGGCATATACGAAGGATATATAGAAAGAGCAAGGGTTGGGGATGTTTTTAGCATGACAATGAACAATTTGAGAGGAAGAGAAGACTGGAGAGTTGGATCACATTGGGGTCGTAGACAAGAAGAATTCTTCCATAAGGTGCCTCGTCAAGGTTGTGTATTACTTTCCACATGGGATTAATATCTTTCGCCACTTTGAGAGAGAGATCAAGATTTAGCTTTGATCCAAGAATAGCTAGAACATTGAGTTTGTAGAGAACAATCAAATTTTTGCATTGGAAGAGTTTAGTTTCCTGGTGTGCACCTCTTACATTCCAAGCTCCGATGGTGTGTATCATTGGAAAGACATAGCTTCATATGGGGTACCTGATTTCTTGCTTCTAAGAACCATATTAGAGACTTGAGAGTGAAGGGGGGAGCTGGAGGGAGTTTTGGCTAGCCTGTTTTTGTGAAGAAGGTTGGGAGAAGAGGTGGGTTGGGGGATAATGACAAGAGGAGGTTGGATAAGCTGGGTGGGAATGATCGGAAAGGCAGTGTTTGAGTTGGAGTTAGACTGGACAGATAGAGTTGGAGATGGAGTAGGGGAGAGAGAGGGAAGGGAGATGTTGGAGTTGCTGAGAGGGGAGTTTTGGCCATGTACATTATGCACGTGCACGTTGTGCATGTAGGCTGCATGCATAGGAGAGATTGTATCATTATTTTGGTTGCCAGGACTATTAGGTTCGAGAACACTTGTTGGAACATCAGAAAAAAGAGAATTGGTTGGTGGGGAATTAATGGGAAAGTTTGTAGCAGCTGTCAGCATATGAGTAGCCGGCATAGACCGAGTATTAAGTGAATCATCGTTGTTTCGACTGTGCATGTCATTATTAAAGTTTACTGGAGCATTTGATTTATGTACTGTAGCCTTCAAAATTTATGTTTTCAGTTGCACTGTTGTTTACATGTGTAATAAAAGCTTCAAGTGAACCAATAACTTTACCGTCTGCTGTTGTATTGTCCACATGAGTTTGAATCATTTCCAATATTTCACTAACTTGCTCTTCTTTTAGATTTTGGAGGTTCTCAAAGCTATTGCTGACTAACGGCGGGATGACGGAGTCCGTTGCCATATGAGATGGCGTTGAGTGTATGGTAACTTTCACCGGATTGTCATTACCCATGTAATTAACAACATTCTCAGTTTGCTCTTGACTTGCTTGTTGTGTTCCTTCCTTTTCAGTTCTCACTTCATTCTCTCTATTCTGAATTAGATTTTCACTTGACATTTCTTTCTTAAGCCCACTTGCACTTACTTTTTCCTTTTCACTATCATGATTACTTGACTGGCCATTCACCCTATCATTTCTCCTATTCAAGAACATTTTGTTTCTGCTTATTCCTACGTTTTGCCATTTTTGAAATTGCTTGGTTTAGTTTCCTTAGGTTTGGGGTTCCTTTCTTTGTACATAAGTTCTGCATCTTTGCCTGCCTCCTTGGCTTTTCCCAAAGTGATAGATGATTCTACCTTCTTGTCACACGTCTCCTTGAAATGGCCAAATGAGTTGCACAAACCACATATATGGTGCTTCCAAAGATATTCAACATATATTCACTGAACTCCTCCATCATCCAGACTAATTAGGAAGTCATTTGGCAGTTCTCTATTCGGCTTGATTTATATCATGCATTTGGCGTATTCCAGCCTGTCGACCTTTCGTCCTCTCGTCCATACAGAGAAGCTTACCTATTCGACTACTTATCCAGTTAATCCCTAAGTGCGACCAAGCGAAGAGTGGGATGTTGCATAAGTGAACCCACACAAGCACTGCGGGAACACTACCACAAACGTTATGGATAGATGCATCGTACGGCCGTATGATAAATACTTTGTTGTTCATAATTATGGGGTCTCCTCGTAGTATTCTGCCTTTGTCTTCTTCGAACGATAACAAGAATAGAAAGAGGACACCATCCGATTTTATTTGAACCGAACCTTTCAATTTCCATATGTTTTTTAGTTTTGCTACTACAAAAGAGTATGACAATGGCTTATCAAGAAAAAATCCTACCAATTATTCCTTCCAGACTGAAGAACCGGCCTGTACCACCTCTTCCACCAAGTCAAGCGCGTCTTCGGTGAAGGATGGCTCGAAATCAACAGGCGTGTACTTCCCCGAGTTGAGAGGCTTGCGTTTGAATAAGGTAGTCCAAGCTTGTTAACAGCGGACAGGAGGGAAGAACTCGAGACGGCAGGAGGGAGTGGGTTCGAGTTGGCATAGGGGAGAAAGGGACTAAGAATCGACAGAGGTGGGCGGCCTAATAGAGAGGTGGATGATGCGGGGTTGGCTGCGTTCAAGGGAAGAGGGTCAAGAGGAAATGGGGAAGGCTTTGTCTTTTCAACAAGATGGTCTTTTGAGAGGCTTAAGGGAAGAACAGCGAAGGGACGAGTGATGGGAAGGGAAAGGGAAGAAGGTATGAAAATATATGTAATAATAAGAATAAGACACTTTAACAACTATGAAAATATAATTTAATAACTTTTAAATCATTATTATTAAACAATTGAAAATTTTAAATATCATAAATAAAATAATTAATAACTTTGAATCTTTATTAAATAATACTAATTTAACTTCGAACAGTATTATTATAAAAGTAAACAAACTTTAAAACAATATTATAATCGTATCTTTGAAACAATATTATTATAATAATAAATAATCTTTAAAATATTAATAGTTAATAAATAAGTTTGAAAAATAATCAAATTATAGGTATAAAATAATTAAGTTTAAATAATTAACTTTAAATAATTATTTAACTTTAATGTAATAATAAACTTTAAAACATTTTAAATGATATAATAATTAATCTAAATATAGAAATAATTATATAAAACACATTTTTAAAATAATAATTGGACAATCACTTACTTCAAACTATAAAATTTAATTTAATTTAACTAAACTTAGAAATAGGCTTAGCAACCTCTATGGTACTTAAACAAGCTACCATTTTATTTAATTTAACTTCCAAGTTAAATTACTAGTATTTACATACGTATGCATATATGTAAACCAAATCCATAATTAACAATTAATTGTTAACATATCACTTGTACAATATTAATCAACTGACATTTAAATAAATGTCCAAATTAATATAATAGTAAAACGAGGTTTTATTTTGCTAAACAAATGTCATTCAAAATAAACTTTTCCGTTTATTATCAGGCAGTGTTTATTTGGCCAAATAGATAGCACCAAAGAAGTATGCTTAAATTAACTACGTTATTATTTAAACAACGTAATTATATTCAAATAGTATTTTATTTTATGACTTTACACATTATCCATTTTCAAAAATGATAATTTATCCAAACCCAACAATCAAACAAATAAAACATCCAAGCATACAACCAATATATTTTTTTACCAACTATATAATATACTCATTAACCAAAAATGTGAGTTTAACTCACGGAAATTCCAGTTATTAATTTTGCTTTCTTGTTCCTTCTATAATCGAACAATGTAGCTTGAAATTATAAAAGTCCCAATCTCAACCAATGCAATTCCAAAACGTAGTCAACATTGCTACGAGTCCAACGCAATTTACCATATTCAACTTGTACCTTGTATGAACAAGATACGAGTTTAATAAGATTATTGAATTAATTAATATAATTAAATCTTAATTACAATATTAGCCCACTAATTTCCCTTGTTAAATCTAGCTTATTGTTCGTCGACGGAAACTCTATCGGTTTAGAAAACCGTCGAACGAATTTTGAAATAAAATTTATACCGCAAGCGCACGGTGTACGAATGTAGCACGTGGCGAATACGGGTCGATCCGTAGGGAATTGATGATTTTAAAATTCTATTCAATCAAATTAAACCAAAGTTGAAGAGAATGTTAAGCTAGAAAATTAGAAAATTAACTAACTAACAAAAAGAAAAGAAATGCAAATATGAGAGTTAAATGACAATTTAGAGAATAAATCCACTCTCTAGATCATGTAGTTCAACACATGAAATCATATCTCTCTTTTATGGTCATTAGTGTTTTAATTGATGTGTTTATCATAAGTATAACATATTTGAGCTATTGATTAGCCAACATAAGCCATCAAACTATAACACACCCCTTAAAACACTTACTAACTTTCATGAAGCTTGACAAAGAAAATGAGAATGAAATCTATTTTAAGTATGGCCTATTAACTATTGATTAGAAACATAGACAATCAAATTTTAATTTCAAATCACTTTCTTATGCCATAATCATATATTGATGAAGAGGCATTTGTGTTAGTGATTGTTTAAGCATAGCCTATTTGGTGTCAACAATATAGACTATCAAATTCAAAGCAAAAACAACAAATAAAACCACTTCTATCATCGTCATTAAGCACAAAAAGAGAGCATGAATAAACAAAATGTTGAAGCTATATTAATTAGAGAGCTTCATTACCCCTAAATTGAAGGGGTTTAGCTTCTCATATTTGTCATTTTATTAACAAATGTAGCAATAACATGAAAGCAAAAAAGAAAGAAAAATGAAAGCAATTGAAAAGAAAACTATTCTACTTGCATAAAAGTAAATCTATGCTACTAGCATGAAAGAAAATGAACATGTAAGTAAGAGGAAACACTAATTAACATTGCATAAAAAGAAAAGAAAATTACATAAAATAAAAAATGACTAAGTAGCCATGAAAAGAGAAACAGAGCTTTCTTTTATTTGATCTAAACTAAACTAAAGAGAAGGGGGCCTAAGAGAGACTAAGAGAAGAGATGATTACATGAAACATAAGGGGTATATATGCAAGTTTTAAAACCCTAATTCACTTTTTAGGGAATGCCCCTTAGGAAGTGTGGAGGCCAAGTAATCATTAACATGTCTTAATCCCCCATTAAGTGTAATGAAACCATTAACTCCAAAAGCACGTGCATTAGCCTTTAATTTGTACATTAAGATAGGTGGTTAGGTGGGGTCCTCCATGATCTTCACTTTGAATTATTTCCATCTTCATTCCTTTATATTCTTTGTGCATGCATATTTCTTCATGAATCCACTCCTGTTTGAGACCAAATTCCTACAAAAATATATAAAAAATTCAGTTAGTTTTTCTTAAAGAAATATATGCACACAAATGACCTTTTTGCCCCTATATGAAGATGGATATGTGATAATTTGGAATTAATATGAATTTTGGTTAAAACAAGTTAAAATACCCATACGATCATTTATTAATTTAAATAGATTAAATATGGTGGTAAAAATATGCATATTTACGTGCACATCAAATACCCCCACACTTATCTTTTTATTCGTCCTCGAATAAACTAAAACTAAGATAAATCCGTTTTCGTAGGAAGCACGATTGCATTGAGCGTATGCAACAAGCCGTTAAACCTCTGGGTGTCCCCAGTAGGACGAGTGTAGTCTCGTGAGGGTTTTAGCGGATACTACCCACAAAATCCAAATGCAAAATAAAAAAGTAAAGTGAAAATATTTACAAAAATGCAAGATTTATTTGAAAAGAGATGAATGCGAGTTTTTGAAAATATTTACAAATAAAATATTTACTTTTAAAACGACACTAATAAGTTAAATATAGGTTTTGGTTATTATCTTGAAAATTTATGTCATTTACTCATCAATTTTTCCAATAAAAACGAAGTTATCATAACAAATAAATTATAGTTTAACTCGTTGTTTTGGTTAATAGCACAGTGTAACTATGAAATGGATCCTTAGTTGATTATCAAAGTTTATCAAAGTGGTATTTTCATTTCTTTTCAATAACAAATCAAATCAAATAAGTAAAAATAGTGCTAGGATTTCAATTGCTTTCTCTCTCATTATTTGCAAGAAAAATTACACACCTAGCTCAGGTAAACTGAGGCCATATATACCACCCATGCACTGCCTTTCGGACTTATGTGAGGGGAGTACAGAGCATGGCGAGTGCATACACTTTCGTGCATACACCTATCGACCGTAGGTGGTTTTTATTAAGTCTATTTTTTTACATGTGTTACATACATGCATAACCATGAGGACTTTTAAATGAGTATGAAAACACAAATGTTTAACAAAGATTCCAAGTAATTCACCCATGCATAACCGTGAGGACTTTTAAATGGGAGAGAATACTTGGATGTTATTATTATTATTATTATTTTATATATTCTTTAAGAGAGAGAGAGAGTTTTGCAAAATCATCTTAGCACCATTTAACTTAGAAGACAAATTAATGTTATATCCTTTACTTTAAATCAACCACTTTTTAAAACAGAGATTTTCAATTAGGATGTATTTCATAATTAACACGTATGAATCTTCCTATATACTAGTTAAACCATTGTTATTTATAATACAACTTCATTTTTATTTTTGTTAAGACAAATAAATTTTCCAAGATTTCAATTTAATAAACCAAAACCATATATTTATCCTATAACGTTTCTTTAAAAATAAATCAAAAGAAAATATGTTTTTGGGATTTTTTTAATTTTTTTTAAAAAAATAAACCATGAAAAATAAAAAAAATGAAGATGAGTCACTAATACCCCCACACTTGATTTTGACTGTGTCCCTACAGTCAACCCAAGTGGAAGGAGAAAAATAAAATAAAAATCAAATATTTACATGAAAGATTATTATTTACAAGAGATGAGAAATCATATAGTCAAAAAGTAAATGAAACGGTCTTCTAAAGACCGATTCATTTGTCACGTCAAATGTGCGAGACACAGCTCAAGTGTAGAAAACCAAACCGTAAAAGATTTCGAAGTTGAACGTTGATTTGGAAAAACGAATGTCGTTTTATTAAAAATCGTACGAGTTGTTTTATTTTCGATGATTTTTGGGGTCGATAAAACAATTGATTGAAGTTCATATTTATTTTCACTAATTTGAAATTCAAGCTTATCATTGAAAACATTTTCAGAGTTATTGATTTCAAAATAGAAATGGTGATTTTCATCTTCCCCGTCGGAATTTAACAACTCGTCATCCGAAAGTCCAAAAAATTTGTGTTCACTAAATTCGTCTTCCTTCGTTGGATTATCAACAACTTTATTGCATGTCTCAAGTTCAAAATTCAAAGTTGTTGTATTCAAATTTTCGAAATCGAGAAAAGGAAGATCGAAATTTAAATTTGGTTCCACACCCTTAAAAGAATTGAAATCCAGCTCAATTACCGTGTTTTCAACAACTTCATTAAGTTTGTTGTTTTCAATTTCAAAAGTTGTTATTTGGAAATCGTCGATTTGGGTAAAAATGGATTATCACTTGACTCGTCACACATTGGAACTTGATTTTGTTTTTCACGTTGTTTCATGTATGTTTCAAACAACAAATCCATGTGATCATCGTAAATTTCATTCATTTGCTTAACAAAATCCAATTTGTAGTTATTAACTTGAGAATTTTCGATTTGGATTTGTTGAGGACAAATTTTTTCAATCGCATCGTAGTCGAGATTATTCCCATTGCCAAAATTATTTGAAAAGTGGATCTCATTTTCATTTTGATTTTGAAATTCATTTTAAAGCTCGAAATTGAATTGGCATGGGTTACACTCGAAATCATTTAAATTTTGAAGTGAATTCAAATTTTGATTATTTTGAAAACTTTGATTCGAGTTATCGCACAAATATGAATTACACAACTTATTTATCCTTTGATTTTGTTGTTTAGCGATTTCAAGTAAAGATGAAATGCTATTTTCAAGATTTGAAGGTTGGTCATCATTTTGAAATTTTTGTGGTTCAAAATTCGAATCGTTTAAACAATAGTTGCTGTTAAAATATCCATACGAATTTGGAGTGAACTCATATGGATTATATTGATTTTCACAACTAAATTCAAGTGAATAAGACAAAGGAAACTCGGACATTTTCAAGATTTTTTTTTTTTTGTAAAGGAAAAATATTTACAAATTTATTCAAAATGGAAATTTGTTTTTTGTTTTGTATTTTGGTTTTTCAATTTTTTTTCTTGTTTTGAAAATAATTTTTTTTGGATTTTCGATTTTCTAAATTTTTTTGGATTTTTGAAATTTCAAAGAAAAAGGATTAAAAATTTCAAAGTAAAAGAAAAGGAATATTTACAATTTTTTTAGTTTTGGATTTTTGAATTTTTTTTTGTTTTTTTAAATATGCATGAACTAATGCAACTAAATGAATGCAAGGGTTAATTACAAATGATTTATCCTAAGTTAACCCAAAATTGTATAATTACAAATTATCTTAAATCAACAAGATAGTTCTCAGCCAGGTAACGGGCAGGGGTTATCGGTGCACCACGAATCACCGTAGCAATGCAGCCGAAAGTTTAAGTACCTTCAGAGGAACAACCACTATAATATTTACGAATCACCGTAATATTTATAAATGGTTATTACTCTGCCGTAGCCTAGACACCAATAAATTAAATTGTTCAAAGAAGACAAATTGTCAATATACAATTAAGCGTTATTGATTTCTAACCGTTATTATTAATCAAAATCTAAGATGAAATGCAAAGCAGAAAATAAACGTGTATTAACAATGCAACTAGAATGAAATTTTGTTTTTTTTTATAAAATGCAAATGCAAGAAACCAACAATGCAATTCAAATAAAATTAGAAATGAAAGCAGAATTTTTTTTTGAGCTAGCGAAGCAAGCAACTCCTCTTGATTTTCTGCTTTGACAACCTGAAAATGAAAACTAAAAATATATACAATTGCTGTTACTATTATTATTATTATTTTCTTTTATAAAGGAAAAGTTTTGGAAAGAAAAGTACTCAAAACAAAATTTCTTTTTTTTTGAAAAGGAAACAAAATTTAAAAGTGAAGTTTTACTTATTTTTTTTTGAGGAGATAAAGATCTAAAGCTCAAAAAAATTAATTAAATAAACAAAAAGAAATAAAAAAATAAAAAAATAAAATGAAAAGAAAGAATCAACTCTACAAACAGCCTGGCCAAACATAGAACTACCTGACCCACTTTATTAAGCATGCACCCACTCACGAACTCTCCCAGAACTTCTGTAATTAAAACTAATTTTGCAAACAAAATTCCGAAAGCGAAACTAATATTCTCGTAATCACAAAATCGACAATCCCAGAAATCACGAGAATGAATCTGAAGGTTGGTAAGTGGATTTGGTTTGGAGATAGTCAATTGAGGGAAGCAGCTTGTTGTGCTTCAAGTTTGGTCGAATTGGGGAATTGCGGTGGTCGATTGGTAGATGCCACAGTTTCAGGCTATGATGTTCGACGCGATTCGAATTAAAGGTTGTAGTGGTTTCGGTTTTCGTGGCTACAGGAAGGTGATTAAGATCTAGAAATTCATGCAGGCTATTTGGGTTCGCTTGGAATTCTGGAGCTTGAAGAGGGAGTGAGGTTGTTTCTGGTTGTGGGTTTGGGATTACCGGCGATGGTTTTCAGGTCGAAGGAAGGAAGTGGTACTGTTGTGACGTGTGATGTTTGGAGGCGGCTGAGGAGTTGTAGCACTGGTGATTGGCAGAGGTCTCGATGCAATCGAATTTGGGTATTGGATGTTGCGAATGAGTTTGTAGAATAGACAGAAATGAAGTGGCAGGAATAGTTTGGGGGTTGATTGTGGATGTCACTGATTTGTTTAATGTATTGGAGGGGGAGGGTGGCCGAGATGGTGGTCGCGGTGCTGATGGTTGCTACGGTAACTGAAACTGTAGAGAGGTGCAGTAGATTGGAGGGTGAGGAGTGAATATGCTATGCCAGCAGTTTGAACCAGGTATGAGAATGTTGTTGTTTGACAGTTTGTTATTGATGTATTTTGGGTTGTATGTGGAAATGATGGTGTCAGTTGGTATTGTGGAGGAGTGTGTTGGCTGGAAGTTTGTGTGAGTTTGAGGATTTTGTGGTAGGGGAGAATGTGATGGTGAAATGTACCGGGTTGAAGGAGGGTGGTTCTATGAGGGGGAAGTTGTCTGTGGAAGGGCAGAAACACGGTGGTGAAGGAGTTTGAGCAATGCAGTGGCTTGAAACACTGCACTGTAATGCAAAACAGTGTGCAATGTAAATAAAAAAAAATGAAAGAAAAATGCAGATGTAAAATGCAATAAAGTGATTAGATGATTGAAAATGAAGTGATTGCTGAAAGGCAATGAAGGTAGTGGATGAGGGAAGTATGTGTTTACAGAGGGAAGTATATATTGTATGCAGTGGACAGAACAGTGGAGGAAGGAAATCAGAGAGCAGTTTTTTTTCTTTTGTAAACAAAAAAAGAAAAATGCAATAGCCAAAAACGTAAATGCAATATTGTAAAAGAAATAAAATATTTTTGTTTTTTTTGGTCTTGAAATTATGATGTGTTTTTTTATTTTTATAGAATATGCAAATGCAAAAGCAAATAGACTAGAAAACAAGCACACAATGTACACAAACAAAAGAAAACCAAATTCACACAAAAACACACGACAATAACTATTTTTTTTTTAAATGCACTCAAACAAACAAAACAAACATATGATAAAAATCAATAGAATAATAATTCGAAGAGTAGAAAATCAAAATCAAAGCAACACCCCGGCAACGGCGCCAAAAACTTGTTCGTCGACGGAAATTCTATCGGTTTAGAAAACCGTCGAACGAATTTTGAAATAAAATTTATACCGCAAGCGCACGGTGTACGAATGCAGCACGTGGCAAATACGGGTCGATCCGTAGGGAATTGATGATTTTAAAATTCTATTCAATCAAATTAAACCAAAGTTGAAGAGAATGTTAAGTTAGAAAATTAACTAATTAACAAAAAGAAAAGAAATGCAAATATGAGAGTTAAATGATAATTTAGAGAATAAATCCACTCTCTAGATTATGTAGTTCAACACATGAAATCATGATCTCTCTTTTATGGTCATTAGTGTTTTAATTGATGTGTTTATCATAAGTATGACATATTTGAGCTATTGATTAGCCAACATAAGCCATCAAACTATAACACACCCCTTAAAACACTTACTAACTTTCATGAAACTTGACAAAGAAAATGATAATGAAATCTATTTTAAGTATGGCCTATTAACTATTGATTAGAAATATAGACCATCAAATTTTAATTTCAAATCACTTTCTTATGCCATAATCATATATTGATGAAGAGGCATTTGTGTTAGTGATTGTTTAAGCATAGCCTATTTGGTGTCAGCAATATAGACTATCAAATTAAAAGCAAAAACAACGAATAAAACCACTTCTATCATCATCATTAAGCACAAAAAGAGAGCATGAATTAACAAAATGTTGAAGCTACATTAATTAGAGAGCTTCGTTACCCCTAAATTGAAGGGGTTTAGCTTCTCATATTTGTCATTTTATTAACAAATGTAGCAACAACATGAAAGCAAAAAAGAAAGAAAAATGAAAGAAATTGAAAAGAAAACTATTCTACTTGCGTAAAAGTAAATCTACACTACTAGCATGAAAGAAAATGAACATGTAAGTAAGAGGAAATACTAATTAACACTGCATAAAAAGAAAAGAAAATTACATAAAATAAAAAATGACTAAGTAGCCATTAAAAGAGAAAGAGAGCTTTCTTTTATTTGATCTAAACTAAACCAAAGAGAAGGGGGCCTAAGAGAGACTAAGAGAAGAGATGATTACATGAAACATAAGGAGTATATATACAAGTTTTAAAACCCTAATTCACTTTTTGGGGAATGCCCAAAATGCCGCTTAGGAAGTGTGGAGGCCAAGTAATCATTAACATGTCTTAATCACCCATTAAGTGTACATGAAACCATTAACTCCAAAAGCATGTGCATTAGCCTTTAATTTGTACATTAAGGTAGGTGGGTAGGTGGGGTCCTCCATGATCTTCACTTTGAATTATTTCCATCTTCATTCTTTTATATTCTTTGTACATGCATATTTCTTCATGAAACCACTCCTATTTAAGACCAAAACAAAAATATATAAAAAAATTCAATTAATTTTTCTTAAAGAAATATATGCACACAAATGACCTTTTTGCCCCTATATGAAGATGGATATGTGATAATTTGGAATTAATAGGAATTTTGGTTAAAACAAGTTAAAATACCCAATACGATCATTTATTTAATTTAAATAGATTAAATATGATGGTAAAAATATGCATATTTACGTGCATATCAAATACCCCCACACTTATCTTTTTATTTGTCCTCGAATAAACTAAAACTAAGATAAATCCGTTTTCGTAGGAAGCACGATTGCATTGAGCGTATGCAACAAGCCGTTAAACCTCTGGGTGTCCCCAGTAGGACGAGTGTAGTCTCGTGAGGGTTTTAGCGGATACTACCCACAAAATCCAAATGCAAAATAAAAAAGTAAAGTGAAAATATTTACAAAAATGCAAGATTTATTTGAAAAGAGATGAATGCGAGTTTTTGAAAATATTTACAAATAAAGGATTTACTTTTAAAATGACACTAATAAGTTAAACGTAGGTTTTGGTTATTATCTTGAAAATTTATGTCATTCACTCATCAATATTTCCAATAAAAACGAAGTTATCATAACAAATAAATTATAGTTTAACTCGTTGTTTTGGTTAATAGCACAGTATAACTATGAAATGGATCCTTAGTTGATTATCAAAGTTTATCAAAGTGGTATTTTCATTTCTTTTCAATAACAAATCAAATCAAATAAGTAAAAATAGTGCTAGGATTTCAATTGCTTGCTCTCTCATTATTTGCAAGAAAAAATACACACCTAGCTCAGGTAAACTGAGCCATATATACTACCCATGCACTGCCTTTCGGACTTATGTGAGGGGAGTACAGAGCATGACGAGTGCACACACCTTCGTGCATATACCTATCGACCGTAGGTGGTTTTTATTAAGTCTATTTTTTTACATGTGTTACATACATGCATAACCGTGAGGACTTTTAAATGAGTATGAAAACACAAAATCTTTATCAAAGATTCCAAGTAATTCACCCATGCATAACCGTGAGGACTTTTAAATGAGAGTGAATATTTTGGATGTTGTTGTTATTATTATTATTATTATTATTATATATTTTTTAAGAGAGAGAGAGTTTTGCAAAATCATCTTAGCACCATTTAACTTAGAAGACAAAAAAAATATTATATCCTTTACTTTAAATCAACCACCTTTCAAAACAAAGATTTTCAATTAGGATGTATTTCATAATTAACACGTATGAATCTTCCTATATACTAGTTAAACCATTGTTATTTATAATACAACTTCATTTTTATTTTTGTTAAGATAAATAAATTTTCCAAGATCTTAATTTAATAAACCAAAACCATATATTTATCCTATAACGTTTCTTTAAAAATAAATCAAAAGAAAATATGTTTTTGGGATTTTTTTTAATTCAAATACTTGTTCGTCGACGGAAATTTTATCGGTTTAGAAAACCGTCGAACGAATGCTGAAATAAAATTTATACCGCAAGCGCACGGTGTACGAATATAGTACGTGGCGAATACGGGTCGATCCGCAGGGAATTGATGATTTTAAAGTTCTATTCAATCAAATTAAACCAAAGTTGAAGAGAATGTTAAGCTAGAAAATTAGAAAATTAACTAACTAACAAAAAGAAAAGAAATGCAAATATGAGAGTTAAATGACAATTTAGAGAATAAATCCACTCTCTAGATCATGTAGTTCAACACATGAAATCATGATCTCTCTTTTATGGTCATTAGTGTTTTAATTGATGTGTTTATCATAAGTATGACATATTTGAGCTATTGATTAGCCAACATAAGCCATCAAACTATAACACACCCCTTAAAACACTTACTAACTTTCATGAAGCTTGACAAAGAAAATGAGAAAGAAATCTATTTTAAGTATGGACTATTAACTATTGATTAGAAACATAGACCATCAAATTTTAATTTCAAATCACTTTCTTATGCCATAATCATATATTGATGAAGAGGCATTTGTGTTAGTGATTGTTTAAGCATAGCTTATTTGGTGTCAACAATATAGACTATCAAATTCAAAGCAAAAATAACAAATAAAACCACTTCTATCATCATCATTAAGCACAAAAAGAGAGCATGAATTAACAAAATGTTGAAGCTACATTAATTAGAGAGCTTCATTACCCCTAAATTGAAGGGGTTTAGCTTCTCATATTTGTCATTTTATTAACAAATAGCAACAACATGAAAGCAAAAAAGAAAGAAAAATGAAAGCAATTGAAACGAAAACTATTCTACTTGCATAAAAGTAAATCTACACTACTAGCATGAAAGAAAATGAACATGTAAGTAAGAGGAAACACTAATTAACATTGCATAAAAAGAAAAGAAAATTACATAAAATAAAAAATGACTAAGTAGCCATGAAAAGAGAAAGAGAGCTTTCTTTTATTTGATCTAAACTAAACTAAAGAGAAGGGGGACTAAGAGAGACTAAGAGAAGAGATGATTACATGAAACATAAGGGGTATATATACAAGTTTTAAAACCCTAATTCACTTTTTGGGGAATGCCCAAAATGCCCCTTAGGAAGTGTGGAGGCCAAGTAATCATTAACATGTCTTAATCCCCCATTAAGTGTACATGAAACCATTAACTCCAAAAGCATGTGCATTAGCCTTTAATTTGTACATTAAGGTAGGTGGGTAGGTGGGGTCCTCCATGATCTTCACTTTGAATTATTTCCATCTTCATTCCTTTATATTCTTTGTGCGTGCATATTTCTTCATGAAACCACTCCTATTTGAGACCAAATTCCTACAAAAATATATAAAAAAATTCAATTAATTTTTCTTAAAGAAATATATGCACACAAATGACCTTTTTGCCCCTATATGAAGATGGATATGTGAATATTTGGAATTAATATGAATTATGGTTAAAACAAGTTAAAATACCCAATACGATCATTTATTTAATTTAAATAGATTAAATATGGTGGTAAAAATATGCATATTTACGTGCACATCACTTAATACCGTTTAAATCCTGGGAGCCAAACAACAACCCGATCACCTTCGTTCTGCCACTGCCATGGGCCTCCTGCCGCCGTCGAGCCTTTGCACTAGCCTCCCTAGACCGCTACGAACTCAAAGACACCTGCTGTTTCACCTAACATCGACGCTAACTCAAGAATGAGCTTGAGGAACACGACTGTATTCATCTCCCTCCAAACAGTGCCATAGAGAACCAAAGGTTGTCGTGCCACCACTAATCGTTAGCCTCCTCAATGCCGACCCAACGCCACTAACCATGCCCCTTAATTCACCACCGTTGATGAGAATCCATTAATGATGTCGCCTTCACCGTCATATAGACGCTATGATCGACCATCTAACCGGTCACTTCACTCAACACACCGCATGAACATTTTTTTAGTTGACACCTTAGCCAGAAATGGCCTCTAGTGGCGCCGATGATCTATGGACATTGGATGAGGCTAATTTAGGGTTTTGAATTCATATTAGAGAGGGACATGGGTCCTCATATAGTGTTTCTCTCCAAACTATACCACACACAATCATGGACTCCAAACAAAGCGTGATCATAGGCATTTCTGACCAAATATCTATAAACCAAATTTAAGGGAACTAGTATTTGGACCTAATTCCATCATACAGAAAAGTTAGCATTTATAATAATTATATTATTTTTAATTCTCTAAAATTAATCACCATGCCTTTTAAAGTCGCACGACCACACAGTAAGTCTGATCATTACAAAATCCCTCGGCGTATAACAATTTATCATTCCGGATCTAATGGCACTAGCTTCATCAAAATCCGAGATAGTTCCCCAAAACTCTAATCTCACACGTAACTAAAATGAATTATTATTGTTGTTGTTGTTGTTGTTGTTAAAATTCCAGCTCTATAAAATCATCAAAAACACTTTTATTGTTTATAAATTAAAAGGAGTTTAGTAGGACTATTAAATTTGCACATAATTTAAAAATCCAGCTATTTGAAATACTATTCAAATATAAATTCACAATTTAAACATTTTAAACAATACTTATATTTAAATCCAAGTTTAAAACCTCAAAAACCAATTGTTCAAATATTTAAAATTAGTTAAACATTTAAATTCAATGACCAAAATCCCGAGCCATTACATTCTTCTCTCTTAAAAGAATTTCATCCCCAAAATTACAAAGGTAGGAAAAATCTCCAAACCCTTATACTTTTTAAAATCAATTAGGTTAAATTTGTTATCATATTTTCTAAGTCCTTTAAAATTACGGAAAATTTCGGCAGCATCTCCTATGCACGGCTCGTCGAAAAAACCGCAAAAATAGGCCTAAACCAACAAAAGAAAACAAATGCCAATTGGCCTCCTATATGGGGAATAAAACCATCAAACCAAACAAAATATAACCATGTACCTATTAGTTAAGCAACAAAACTTTACTCATGAAACCAAAAGCATCAACTAGCATTTGCTTCCATGAACCTACATCTCACTTATAAATACATCCAATCATATAATTTACATTTATAAATGTCAAAATCATATAATCATATTAAAGTCATACAATGTACACATACCATCCATATGCAATATTAAATATGATCGCTCGCTCGATCACACGATTTTGACTTCTGAATTAGTATCACTCACTCGATTCTCTAATAGGGACTCCTATCTGGTTCGTTGATTAGAAGCCGCGGTTATTGATAGAGAACTTCAAAATCAAATATAAAAAAACATATGCAGTGTCTGCCCTCAAGAATCAAATGAAAAATCCTTGTTTGGACCGATATAAATCATCTTGAAATCATGCGCACGAAACTGGATCAAGAATTTTGGACCAATAAAATGATCTACGTACATCCTATGTATTTGTTCTAATTGGTTTCTTAGCTTACCACTTATTTTTAATTTCATGTTCATATCCTCTTTTAGTATATTTCCTTTAATACCAAAGTTACTCATGAATCATTTTAGAAAATCCTTACTTAAGCAGATAAACATTTTATAAGACATAACTTGTGTTTATTAATCACTTTAGACTTAAGTTTTACAACCATTTCACTTCATGTTAAATTCATTTTTGAATTATCTCATACAAAATTACTTAAGTGTATAAATATTCCATAACATAAGTTTATATTCGTATCATACTCTTCTACATCCTAATAGTGTGTGTGTGTATAAATTTCAAATTTGTTTTTCTTAGCCAAAATACTCTAGAAGTTTAAAACTTGATTTAAATTTCTATCCCCTTAAATTTATAAATTACAAAAATTTATTTTTCTTATAATTTATCACAACACTTAGCTTAAATTTCTATATCGAATTTAGATGTCCCGACTGTCTAAAATCATCGGAAATTACAATTCATTTCAATAAATGAAAAACTGCCAAACAACATATCAAAGCGAGATGGAAAACCAAACTACTCTAATGTATAGGATACATGCATCCATATAATAACTTGACCGAAAACTTCAAACTTAAAACACATGGTTTTATTTCAACCCTATTTTAAAATAAATAATATATACATATCTTCATTTGTATAACAAATCATACTTTTGGAATTCAAAACAAAATTTGTTTTATCCAAACAACTATATGGCAAAATACTATGGTAGAAATCTCTTACTTAGAAACTCGAAAATGAACACACGTGATGCTACAATCACCACCAGAATTATTTTCCAACGACTAAAGTGAGTTCGATGCTTTCTATCTTCTTCAAATCCTTTTAAAATATTTATATTCCAAAATATACTTCCAAATAATACTATTATCATTTCTTTCAAAACTTTGAAAAATCATTTTCAAAAAAACCAGGATTTAAATTCTCAGCTTAAATTACCTTTTCTTATAAACCACATTTACAAATTATACTTGTTTAATTTTCACTTTCTTTTATAAAACATTTCACAAATGTATATCTTTATTTATATTATAAATAACAACTTTTATTAATGTTAAACTTCTACCCAACATTATCATTGAACGTCTTATAGTCAAATTGCAAAATCTAATTCACAAGGTGTTCATTTTAATGTTCCTACAAACACTATACACCCAACCCATGCAATGAAAAAGATAAAACTACTCCTAATCAACCACAATAGTCAATGCCCATAAACTGATTGAGCACAACTACTCATCAACAAACAATAGCCAATGCTCCTAATTGGGTGAGCATGAGTAACTAAACAATAAATGATAATAATTGATTGTTATCATTTCCTAACACAAAAACACACAAATATATATATATATATATATATATTATAAAAATTATTCCTTTATATACAAAATATAAAATCTTGGTAAAAATTATTCTGTTTACTAATTTTAAAACAATACAATGTCGGTTTGCCTAGTTCGAGTGTTTAGAAATCATTATCGATATTGTGGTGCCCCACATCTTGACCAAAATTTATAAACCACTCAACAGATAAATCAACACAATACAAAACATTTTTATAGTACTAAAAAATACACGCTCATATATACAATATACTCAACTCATTCTAGAGTTCTACTCACCCTATCTCTAATGAGTTACTCATTCTAGGGCATTACTAATCCTATCTCTAATTAGTTTATCCCATCAAGGCCTAGGTGTTCGCTCGACCTAAGGTCCGGTACCAACTATAATGGCTCACCTTTTCGACCCTCAAAATTCAACCCTAATACATCTATGGTATTCATGTGTCGAACATCCAAGTGCCGAAAAGACATATTGTTGGGGTGAAAGAAAGAAAAAGCATAACAGAATCTCACATCGTGATAAGTAATACATGATATATAACAGAACTTTACAAGAAGAAGACTTTAATATACATATACATCAGTCAGAGTCAACTAAACAATCATCAGCCCGGATAGTTATAACAACATATCCTCACAAATGATGTTAAATAAAACAAGTAATGCAGCACAATATATGAGAGTTACATATTGGACATCCAGCTCGTCTCTTGAAGCTTCGAAGCATCCAGAACTAAATTTGAAACATACTCGTGCTAATCCGAGCATTATAAGAAAATAACTCTTGGATTAGTCTAGTAAACTAGCTTAAGAAAACCTAATCGAAGCAAATTAATATCTATTTTTCTATAAAATCCTTTAAAAATAAAATTTATCTTATAAGACTACACCGCACATAAACACGTATGGGTTTTTTACTTTACCATAACCAAACCCTTTGTATTAAAAAACTCCAATGATATTATAATAATGTCTAAGAGCAAAAATATCAATAATCAAGTATATGTGATGCTCCTTAGTGTGCACCACAACAATAATATGTATATAATCAAAAACTGTTAAGGCGTGTTCGCTAATTGTGTAGGATTCCATGGAGGTGACCTTAGTACTTCGAGAATGGTCCTCCCGCACAAGGATCAAATTATCCTTCCGAAGTAACAATACAACCCTAGTGATGTACAATGGGAAATACATAGCTGGCCATGCAAGGCTGAATGCTTCGCTCTATTCATGCATAACAACTATAAGTAACTCTAAGAAGGAGATAACTACATCGTCATGGATAAGCTAAACCCCTGGTTATGCATCATATCTCCAGTTTTAGTCATTAACGTTGGTGAGGCTACGTTCAGCATTCCGCTAACACGCCGCTACCTGAACGAATCTCGGAAGCATACATGGATTCCCATAGCCCAGTGGGTCTCAGAATCACACATGAATTCTAACATCTAAAATAAATCTCAGAATCATAAATGGATTCCCGTACACCAATGGGTATCGGAATCGCACAAGGATTCTAGCATCTAAACAGGTCTCAAATCTTGTCCAAGTACAGAACCCATATATGGTTTTGAAGTGGTTACGGTGTTGATTCATTACTTCAAAGTACACTCTCTCGCTTATCGGATGTTCCAAAACTAGTCGATCCATTTCTTGAATTCCCAATACTAGTTCTTTTGGAAATAACCTAATAATAAATAAGAGCAGGGATTACCCCCTAACCGTTTATGTGGATGGATCTCCGCATCCTTTGTCCTACATGAATAAAATGAGTTTAAATGTATATTATAGCACCACCGATGGTAACTATACATGTAATCCCCGTGTTTCTTCTAAATATTTCTAGAGTTAAAATCCTTCAGTGTTAAGCAGGGAAATATCCTCGTACTATCATGTGACGACCGCCCATGACTCCTGCACTAAACAAGGAAATGGTGCGCTGAAAAGTGTGCCAGGCCGCCATGGACGACCGTCAAGGTAGGGTAAAACACAGAATAATGTATCGTACTACTCACAGCGTAGGGATAAAATACAATAGAAAAGTATACATAGTGAAGCTTATTGAACAGAATCTTGTCATATAAACTCTTAGTAGTTTATTACAAACATCTGAATAGTCAATACATCAAGCCTCACTACATAACACTCAGAGTATCAAACAAACAGCGGAACGTCCAGTACATATAGTAAGAAAACAATATGCAAAAGCCTCCAGCTCGTCTTCGTCACCAACAGCGTTGATTACTAAGAACAGCACCTGTCACCTACTACCTAGTCTGCCCATCCCAACATGGATGAACAGCCCAAGGTAATAAGAGTTAAACATAAAACCTTGAGTCAGACAAAAGTCTTAGTGAGCAGTAAATCAACTATCAAACATACCAAAAGAACATAAAGGGTAAAAGGAATAGGAACCCAACCATCCCACTCCACCTTTTTCTACAGTGATAGCCCCCAGACACACTAAGCAGAAGCAAACATAGCAATTCAGACATTCAAAGCAAAGCAATTATCACTCGAGTCAAGGTCGATGTTTTCCAAGTACAAACCCCCAAGGCCTAAACCAAGATCAGATAAGCACTCTGAAAACATCGCTCTTGGCCCAAGCGACGATACAACCAAACATCCAAACATCCATGACTCTGGCTATCACTGTTATCATTGCCTTGATTTCACCGTTAATTGAATGACCGTCACATTATCTCATCCATCCGCCAAGGGCTAATGGTAACCCCGGTTCTAGACATAACTCCGCACGTCGTCGCAGCCCGTCCCAACGTACTCTTGCTTTGAGCATGCTAGAACCTTCAACAACGATGAAATCTCAGCCTTCTAGTCATCCTCCTTGACGACTATTTCCCATACTAGCTCAAGCGCCTCTCAAGCTAACCATTATCCACAAACCCGGACCACATCACCGAGTTATCAACACGCTTGGGATGATCCCGTCTGGATTAAACCAAGGCTTTCTCACATCATGCTTTGCTTCATCGCATCATAGCAAAGTCCCATCTCAACATCATGGTTTGCCTCATCACATCATGGCAAAGTCCCATCTCAACATCATCATCAAATCTATCCATATGAGCTTCAACATCCGCTTCATATGCCACAAGCAGCTTTCCTTATTCAAGAGCCTTTCCACTTAGCTTTTGAATCATCTTCGACCAACTTGTCCAAATCAAGTTATCAATCAACTAATCCATCAAATCAAACATTAATCCAAGTAATCAATCATTCAAACAAGATCTAAATAAACAATTACAACAATAATGGCAATTTCGTAAATAAAGAGTCCAAATCTAACATGCATTCTAACAAGCATGAATTATGAACAGTATCTCTACAACTTGATGAATGAACTTGCATAAGTGAACATGTAGTAAAATAGATGTCAAATCATCATGAGCAATAGATCTACATGCAGACTTAAGAAAAATGCACGAAATCACTCTCTTTAGCACATAAACAAACCACCGATCCAATATACTCCTTTGGGTCTGTGTGAGAGATAACCACCACTCACCGAATCACCTAAACACCTCAAAAACAACCAACTCCAGATCTGGACAGCAAAGAATCAAGCTTGATCCTCCAAATCTCCGCTTCAAACGATGAAATCTCTCTTCGGTGGATGGAGATCTTCAACTTTGGCTCTTGGATCTTCGATTTGATCTTCAATCTAGATGGATGGAAGCACAAGATTAAAGTGGAGAAAGGAAGTGAAGAAGTGTTGTAGTCGAGCTCTCAAAATGGCAGCACTTCGTTGCTTCAAAATCCGGTGCCAAAAAGCGAACCAAAGCCCTCTATTTATAGGCTGGAAATCCTTAGGTCGCCGCCCCCATGAGTCGTCCACGACCTAAAAACATCTCGACCTACGACCTATCTACCACCCCGACCTAACGACTCATCACTTAACACTCGTGCGACCTAACCCCTTAACACTTACACGGCTTAGCGACTCAACTACAAAGCCGACCTAACGGCTTAGCAACATAGCCGCCTCAACGACCTAACTGATTTACACGACCTATGACCTAACTGGTATGCGACTTAGCAAATGCCGCGACCTAACCAAACCCAGACCACACGACTTCACTAAACACAGGGTCACACGACCTAACACTTATGTGACCTAATCACTAAGTCGCTCGCGACCTATCTATACACTGCTGTCTAATATAGGTCGCTCACCACTAAGTCGCTAACTTCTATTAGGTCGCTCGAATCCTTAAGTCGTCAACCACCACTAACCCACTTATCCCATTAGGTCGGTCACTCTCTTAGGTCGTCCAATTCTATGAGTCGCTCAATCCACTAACCCGCTAACCACCTTAAGTCGCTCTATCCACTAAACCGTGAACTCGTTCTAACACTAACATGCTAACTCGTCCAAACTTATAGGTCGCTTCATTCCTTAACTCGTCCACTACCTATCTCTTAACTCGTCAAAATGCTTAGGTCTTTACTTCTATAAGTCGTTCCACCCAACCTAACTTCCATACGACCCAAGCTACTCACGACTTAAGCACCACACGGGTTAACTTCACACGACTTAAGCTTTGGTCGACTCAGACTCTATACGACTTAACAACATCAACAACTTAATGTCAACAGTTTTACAATCTTTCGATCCGTAAAAATACGGGTCGTTACATTCTCTCCCCCTTAGGAATTTCACCCCCGAAATCCCAAACAAACAAGAGCAACAAAAACTATTCTGCATGCCTACCATCCATAGCAATCAACCAACCATGCATCCAATTACTATCCTAGCATGCAGAATTCTAAAATTAGAACAAGTTACAAATTCATGAGATGTCACGACACCTTGGGGCCATACCTCAAAGAGTTCAGGATGAGCTGCTTTCATCCTCTCTTCCTCCTCCCATGTACAGTCATTAACATCATCACTCCATTGTATCTTGAGCAACGTAATCGTCTTCCTCCTAAGCTGTTTCGTATCGGTTTCCACAACACGAAGCGGCTTACGAGGTCTCGTAACAACTGGGTCAACCTCTAAATATTCACAGCTATCAGCAGAAACCACTGTATTCAAGTCGTGCACATACTTCCGTAGATAAGATACATGAAAAACATTGTGCACACCCGCCATCTTTTCCGGTAACTCCAATTTATAGGCGAGCTTTCCAATTCGCTCGATGATCGGGAATGGTCCAACAAATCTCGGAGTCAATTTTCCTTTCTTCCCGAATCGAATAACATTCTTCAGAGGAGAAATCTTCACGAAAACCATATCACCTACGTCGAATTCCAAATCCTTACGACGCTTATCAGCATAACTTTTCTGACGGTCTTGGGCTGCCTTCATTCGTCGCCTAATGGTCTCTATACAATCCGAAGTCTGTCGAATCATTTCTGGCCCAAGTATCAACTTTTCTCCAGTTTTCAACCAACATGTCGGAGAGTTACACGGTCTTCCATACAATGCCTCATATGGTGCCATACCAATACTTGTCTGATAACTGTTATTATACGCAAATTCCATCAAATGAAGATGATCTTCCCATGATCCTCCGAAATCCAAAACACATGCTCTGAGTAGATCTTCCAAAACTCGGTTGACTCTCTCGGTCTGACCATCCGTTTGGGGATGATAAGCTGTACTCAAACACAGCTCGGTTCCTAAAACTTCTTGGAAGCTCTTCCAAAATCCACTAGTGAACAATGGGTCTCGATCACTCACTATACTCTTCGGAATACCATGGAATCGAACTATCCACTTAACATACAACTCAGCCAATTTCGATGCAGTCCTAGATGATCGAACAGGAATGAATCTTGCACTCTTAGTCAAACGATCTACGATGACCCAAATCCCTTCATTTCCTGCTCTGGTTCTAGGTAGACCATCGATAAAATCCATTGATATTTGCTCCCACTTCCATGTAGGAACTTCTAACGGTTGAAGCAATCCACTTGGCTTCTTCTGTTTAGATTTTACCAACTGGCAGTTCATACATTTGGAAATAAAATTTCCAACATCCTTCTTCATGCCTCTCCAGTAATAGGTTCTCTTCATGTCCCGATACATCTTATTTCCACTGGATGAATTGTCAATTTCGAGTGATGACTTTCCTTCAGAACTTCATCTCTCAATTCATCTATATCGGGAACAACCAGTCGTCCTTGTTTCCGAAGCCAACCCTCTCGATCGACCTCGAATCCTTTATCCTTTTCTGGATCCAATCCAGATTCCAAATCACGGATAATCTTGACAAGCTTATCGTCTCGCTTTTGGCCCTTGCCAATTCTTTCCACTAGAGTAGGTCTTATCAATAAGTTTGCCAACATCTCAGGTTCCAATTCACATCTAGGCCTGAAGTCAAATCCAGCTAAATACTCGAGATTCTTCCATTCTGAAAACATGGCTCCCAATCCTGCATGTCTTCGACTTAACGCATCAGCCACTGCATTAACTTTTGCCGGAGTATAGGCTATATCAAAATCATATGATGCTAAAAACTCTAGCCATCGTTGCTGCCGAAGATTCAAATCCTTTTGGGAGAAAAGATACTTCAACGACTTATGATCTGTAAACAACTCGAATCGAACTCCCGATAGATAATGTCTTCACATCTTCAGAGCAAAAACAATCGCCGCTAACTCCAAATCATGAGTCGGATAATTCCTTTCATGCGGCTTCAGTTGTCGACTTGCATATGCAACAACTTTATCCTTCTGCATTAGCACTGCTCCAAGTACAGTGCCACATGCATCGGTGTAAACCACCATCTCATCATTCCCACTTGGAATAGTCAAAACAGTAGCACTTGTCAGTCGCTCTTTTAGGATTCCAAAAGCTTGCTCACACTTAGCATCCCATTTGAACACTTCGTTCTTTTTCGTCAATCCTGTTAACGGTGCAGCTATCTTGGAAAAGTCTTTGATAAACCGACGATAATATCCTGCTAATCCAAGAAAACTTCTCACATCAGATGCATTCTTAGGTCTAATCCAATCCTGGATTGCTGCTACCTTAGCGGGATCAACCGCTATTCCATTTCCAGAGATAATATGGCCTAAGAACCTCACTTCGCTCTTCCAGAAGTGACACTTCGAAAACTTAGCCTTCAGCTGATGTTTCCGCAAGATTTCCAAAACAATACGCAAGTGCGTCTTGTGTTCTTCTTCAGTTCTGGAATAAATCAGAATATCATCCACGAACACAAGTACAAACTTGTTCAACTGATCTCTGAATACTTTATTCATAAGATCCACAAAATATGCTGGTGCATTGGTCAATCCAAACGGCATTACCAGCCACTCAAAGAAACCGGATGGTGTCCTGAAAGCAGTCTTCGGAACACTATCCTTTGCCACTCTCAACTGGTGAAATCCCGTTGCCAAATCCATCTGATAAAACACCTTAGCTTTGTGAAGCTGATCAAACAAGTCATCTATTCTCGGCAACGGATATTTGTTCTTCTTAGTCACTTTATTCAGCTCACGATAATCGACACACAACCTCAACGATCCATCCGCTTTGGTTGCGAACACAACTGGTGCACCCCATTCGGACACACTACACCGAATGAATCCTTTCCGAAAAAGGTCATCAACTTGCACCTTCAACTCTTGTTGTTCCCTAGGCGCCATCCGCCTAAGAGGCATCACAACAGGTCTGGCTCCCTCAACTAGATCGATACGAAACTCGATCTCTCTATGCGGCGGTAACCCTTTGACCTCGTCAAAGACATCCTCAAATCCATTCACAATAGGCACCGATGACAGTCCATCCCGTGGAACAACCAGCGAATACATGAAGCTCATGAAGACGCCTTCCTCATGCTTACATCGTATCACAACCCTTCGCCTCTCCACATTCTCGACTGTCACCTCCAGCCTCTTACAATCAACCCTTGCCGCATATTTCCTAAGCCAGTCCATACTCAAAATAATTCCGAACCCCGCAAAGTCCAGAACAAAACAATCACAAACAAAAGAGCAATCATGACTCGACACAACTAGACCACGACATACCATACACAAACAAGACGAACCCCCAACTGGATTAGTCACAACCAATGGTCTATCAACAATATCCGGTTCCAAACCCAACCGGCCTACAAGTTCATTACAAACAAAAGAATGCGATGCTCCAGTATCAAACAACACTCTAACTGGAACACCACAAATGGAAAGAGTACCTTGAACCACCACACTCTTTCCCCCCTCCTCAGCAGTAGGACCTTTCAAAGATGATGGCACAGCCCCCAAAGCATAAGCTTGCACAATCTGCTTGTCCTTCCTCGGTTCCGGACAATTCTTCCTGAAATGCCCCGGTTTGTCACAGTTGTGGCACTTCGCCGGCACTCTCGGTTTCTTACAATCTCTGGAGAGATGACCCTTCTGCTGACAGTTGTAGCAGGTCACTTCGCCCTTCGGCTTCTTCTGGCCATCCTTACCCTTCTGCTGCTGCTGCTTCCTCTTCTTGTTTCCACTTTGCTCCTTGGTCACAACAACAACTGATCCTTCCTTAGGAAACAAATTCTCATGCTTGAGAGCTTTCTCCTCAAGCTTCTCAAACGGATCGTCCAAATGATCCACCAACTGCCTCCCAAGATAATTGTCCAAGCCTGTCACAAACTTCTCATTCTTTTGATAGGGAGATTCAATATACGACCGAGCATACTTAGACAAAGCTTCAAACTCAGAAACATACTCAAGAACAGGTCTCCCACTTTGCTTGAGCTCCACAAACTTCTTAAACAAAACAGATTTCTGAGCCGTAGAAATGAACTTAGCTTCAAATCTGACTTGGAATTGCTCCCAAGTAATCTCTTCCTCTGGAGTATCAATGGTGATAGAATTCCACCAATCAGAAGCTCTTCCTTGAAGCTGTCTTGATGCAAGCTTCCTCTTAGTTGCATCCTCAATTCCCAAGTCACCAAAGATCCTTCTACAAGCATCTATCCATCTCTGAACTTCTATGGTTGATTCTGTTCCCAAGAAAACATTTCCTCCAAGAGCAGTATAGTCCTTACACAACCTAGCAAAATCCACTGGTCTTGGGGCTTGAACCTGAACTCCAACATCTACCGATGGCCCCGGAGCTGGCATCCTTCTCATGATCGAAGTCATCATAGCCTCGAACATAGAAGCATAATCAGCAGCCCCCTCAACAGCATGGCCTCCCCTAGCAGCTGGTCTCCCTCTTCGACTCATTCCTAATATCTAAAAGAAATGATTAATATACCCTGAGAAACAACTGCATAAGAAGTTCAAATTCTTCTAGGCTACTATATTATATATAGTAATCATCCATCAAAATTACAATTACGTCTCTCATACGTAGTTACGTCAGCGAGCATTGGCTAAAATCAATTAACCAAAGCTCTGATACCAAATGTGACAACCGCCCATGACTGCTGCACTAAACAAGGAAATGGTGCGCTGAAAAGTGTGCCATGCCGCCATGGACGACCGTCAAGGTAGGGTAAAACACAGAATAATCTATCGTATTACTCACAGCGCAGGGATAAAATACAATAGAAAAGTATACATAGTGAAGCTTATTGAACAGAATCTTGTCATATAAACTCATAGTAGTTTATTACAAACATCTAAATGGTCAATACATCAAGCCTCACTACATAACACTCAGAGTATCAAACAAACAGCGGAACGTCCAGTACATATAGTAAGAAAACAATATGCAAAAGCCTCCAGCTCGTCTTCGTCACCAACAGCGTTGATTACTAAGAACAGCACCTGTCACCTACTACCTAGTCTGCCCATCCCAACATGGATGAACAGCCCAAGGTAATAAGAGTTAAACATAAAACCTTGAGTCAGACAAAAGTCTTAGTGAGCAGTAAATCAACTATCAAACATACCAAAAGAGCATAAAGGGTAAAAGGAATAGGAACCCAACCATCCCACTCCACCTTTTTCTACAGTGATAGCCCCCAGACACACTAAGCAGAAGCAAACATAGCAATTCAGACATTCAAAGCAAAGCAATTATCACTCGAGTCAAGGTCGATGTTTTCCAAGTACAAACCCCCAAGGCCTAAACCAAGATCAGATAAGCACTATGAAAACATTGCTCTTGGCCCAAGCGACGATACAACCAAACATCCAAACATCCATGACTCTGGCTATCACTGTTATCATTGCCTTGATTTCACCGTTAATTGAATGACCGTCACATTATCTCATCCATCCGCCAAGGGCTAATGGTAACCCCGGTTCTAGACATAACTCCGCACGTCGTCGCAGCCCGTCCCAACGTACTCTTGCTTTGAGCATGATAGAACCTTCAACAACGATGAAATCTCAGCCTTCTAGTCATCCTCCTTGACGACTATTTCCCATACTAGCTCAAGCGCCTCTCAAGCTAACCATTATCCACAAACCCAGACCACATCACCGAGTTATCAACACGCTTGGGATGATCCCGTCTGGATTAAACCAAGGCTTTCTCACATCATGCTTTGCTTCATCGCATCATAGCAAAGTCCCATCTCAACATCATGGTTTGCCTCATCACATCATGGCAAAGTCCCATCTCAACATCATCATCAAATCTATCCATATGAGCTTCAACATCCGCTTCATATGCCACAAGCAGCTTTCCTTATTCAAGAGCCTTTCCACTTAGCTTTTGAATCATCTTCGACCAACTTGTCCAAATCAAGTTATCAATCAATTAATCCATCAAATCAAACATTAATCCAAGTAATCAATCATTCAAACAAGATCTAAATAAACAATTACAACACTAATGGCAATTTCGTAAATAAAGAGTCCAAATCTAACATGCATTCTAACAAGCATGAATTATGAACAGTATCTCTACAACTTGATGAATGAACTTGCATAAGTGAACATGTAGTAAAATAGATGTCAAATCATCATGAGCAATAGATCTACATGCAGACTTAAGAAAAATGCACGAAATCACTCTCTTTAGCACATAAACAAACCACCGATCCAATATACTCCTTTGGGTCCGTGTGAGAGATAACCACCACTCACCGAATCACCTAAACACCTCAAAAACAACCAACTCCAGATCTGGACAGCAAAGAATCAAGCTTGATCCTCCAAAGCTCCGCTTCAAACGATGAAATCTCTCTTCGGTGGATGGAGATCTTCAACTTTAGCTCTTGGATCTTCGATTTGATCTTCAATCTAGATGGATGGAAGCACAAGATTAAAGTGGAGAAAGGAAGTGAAGAAGTGTTGTAGTCGAGCTCTCAAAATGGCAGCACTTCGTTGCTTCAAAATCCGGTGCCAAAAAGCGAACCAAAGCCCTCTATTTATAGGCTGGAAATCCTTAGGTCGCCGCCCCCATGAGTCGTCCACGACCTAAAAACATCTCGACCTACGACCTATCTACCACCCCGACCTAACGACTCATCACTTAACACTCGTGCGACCTAACCCCTTAACACTTACACGGCTTAGCGACTCAACTACAAAGCCGACCTAACGGCTTAGCAACATAGCCGCCTCAACGACCTAATTGATATACACGACCTACGACCTAACTGGTATGCGACTTAGAAAATGTCGCGACCTAACCAAACCCAGACCACACGACTTAACTAAACACAAGGTCACACACCTAACACTTATGCGACCTAATCACTAAGTCGCTCGCGACCTATCTATACACTGCTATCTAATATAGGTCGCTCACCACTAAGTCGCTAACTTCTATTAGGTCGCTCGAATCCTTAAGTCGTCAACCACCACTAACCCACTTATCCCATTAGGTCGGTCACTCTCTTAGGTCGTCCAATTCTATGAGTCGCTCAATCCACTAACCCGCTAACCACCTTAAGTCGCTCTATCCACTAAACCGTTAACTTGTTCTAACACTAACACGCTAACTCGTCCAAACTTATAGGTCACTTCATTCCTTAACTCATCCACTACCTATCTCTTAACTCGTCAAAATGCTTAGGTCGTTACTTCTATAAGTCGCTCCACCCAACCTAACTTCCATACGACCCAAGCTACTCACGACTTAAGCACCACACGGGTTAACTTCACACGACTTAAGCTTTGGTCGACTCGGACTCTATACGACTTAACAACATCAACAACTTAATGTCGACAGTTTTACAATCTTTCGATCCGTAAAAATACGGGTCGTTAAAATTAAGAACGATTACATATTTAGGTCAAGACTGGATAGTAGATTATTTAACCATCAAATAAATAAACAATCTTAACAGAGATTACCATTCTCATGGAAACCGCCAAGCTCTTATATTAATCTTTCATCAATTAAATCTCTTTTCAAAAATATTTATAAAAATATTTGTATACTTATCTCATTGTTGTAAGTATATTCAACCTTTCAAAACTCAGAAAAACTTTCCTATATGCTATGGTAAAAGTATAATCACAAAATATTTAGAAAGATTTTATATTTCAAAATCCTATTAAAATGATTAACGCCCTATATGTCATAAAACAAGGAATATTAATAACCCAAAACATTAAATCATTTTATAAATCTCTTATGTTTTATGAATATTTCTTTTATAAATCGCCAATTCTCTTTATTAACTTTCTTTTATAAATCTTCAAGTATATTTATAAAACTCAATTTATAAATCTCCAAAATCATTATAAAACACCTTTTATAAATCTCAAAAACCATTTCACTAAACTTCTATCCAATTTCCAAAATCTCTTTCCAAATTTATAAATTCCTTTAATGAATTCTTTTCAATAAATAAACCCTTATATAGGTCCTTCCATTTAAAATGATATCTTTTTAAATAAACAGTTTATTATTTTTAAGCACCTTTTATAAGACAATTAACTATCTTTAAACAGCATTAGTAAAATAATACCTTAAACAATAATAAAATTTAAAACAAATTATGTTAATATAATAAATCTGTAACCAAATTAATATAGTATAGCAATAATAAGAAACTTTAATAAATATTAAATATAATTTAATAACTTTTAAATCATTATTGATAAATAATTAAATAACTTTAAATATCATAAATAAAATAATTAATAACTTTGAATCATTATTAATATAATACTACTTTAACTTCAAACAATATTACTATAAGAATAAACAAACTTTAAAGCAATATTATTATCATAATAAATAATCTTTAAAATATTAATAATTAACAAATAACGTTGAAAAATAATCAACCTTTAAATATAAAATAATTAATTTTAACTAATTATTTAACTTTAATATAATAATTAACTTTAAAATATTTAAAAAGGTATAATAATAAATTTCACTATAGAAATAATTTTGTGAAATACTTTGTTAAAATAATAATTAGACGATCACTTTGCTTCAAAGTATAAAATTGAAGTTATTTTAACTCCTTAACTTTCCAAACTCAGAAAGAGGCTTAGCTACCCCAATGGAATTTAAACAAGCTACTATTTTATTCAATTTAACTTTCCAAGTTAAATTACTAGTATTTACATAAGCAGACATATATGTAAACCAAATCCATAATTAGAAATTAATTACTAACACATCATTTATCCAGTATTAATCAATTGACACTTAAGTAAATATCCAAATTAATATAATAGCAGAACAAGTTTTATTCTGCTAAACAAACGTAACTCAAAACAAACTATTCCATTTATTATTAGACAGAGTTTATTTGGCCAAATAGATAACACAAAAAATGTATGCTTAGATTAACTAGGTTATTATTTAAACAACGTAATTTATTCAATCAATATTTTATTTTATGACTTCTACATTATCTGTTTTCAAAAATGATAATTTATCCAAACCAACAATCAAATAAATAAAACATCCAAGCATACAACCAATAATTTTTTCCATATATAATATGCTAATTAACCAAAAAGGTGAGTTTAAATCATCAAAATTCCAGTTATCGCTTCTGTGTTCTTGTTCCATCTAAAATCAAAGCTTAAAATTCTATAATCTTCAATCTCAACCACTCTAATTCCAAAATGTAGTCAACATCGCTACGAGTCCAATGTAGTTGACCGCAATCGATTTGGACCTTGTTTGAACAAGATACAAGTTTAATAAGATTCTTAAATTGATTAATATAATTAAATTTTAATTACAATATTATCCCATTAATTGCCCTTTCTAAATCAAATCCTAATATCGTTTAAATCCCGGCAACTAAATAACATCCCTATCATCTTCGTTCTGCCACCGCTGTGGACCTCCTACCGCCGTCCCAACTCTGCCCCAGTCTCCCTAGACCACAACGAACTCAAAGACACTGGCCACACCACCAAACGTTAATGGTAACTCAAGAACAAGCTCGAGGAACATGGCACCATTCATCTCCCTCCAAACGTCACCATAGATAACAAGAGGTTGCCGTGCCACCACCAATCGCTAGCCACCTCAATGCCAACCCAATTCCACCAACCACGCCCCTTAATTCGCCACCGTTGATGAGCACAAACCCATAAACAAAACTGTTAGATCTACACCACCCCATATTGTTGATCAACCATCCAATTGGTCACTTCATTCAACACAGTACCACGAACATTTTCTTAGTTGACGCCTTCGCCTAAAATGGCAACTAGCGGTGTCGATCATCTATATCCATTAGATCAGGCTAATTTAGGGTTCTGAATTCAGAGTGGAGATGGGCATGGATCCTTATCTAGGGTTTCTCTCCAAACTATACCCCACACAATCACAGACTCCAAATGTGTAACGACCCCCTGGTAATACCCAATTTAGCAAAGAACATTACAAGCAATGTCTGCTAATCCGGATAATACGGCTTGTTAAGGGCGTTCGAATGTTAATATATCTTTAAACTAACATTGACACATCATTTGTACCTTTTCACTTAATATTTGAACTGAAATTTGAAGTGTATAGTATTAATACAAAGTAATAGGCACACCAATTTCTAAAAATTAGAAAAATATATCACATAAACATCAGTCACAATTCATATCGGAATAAAAATCTCATCTTATACATATACAAATTTTGAGTTTACAAAATTAAATACTAGATTCAATAATTTGAAAGTTTACAATTCTCAAACCTTAGCTATACATTTAATATATAAAGTCCTCCTAAATGGGATAAATTAAATGTCCAAATGTTTATCTCCTTGCCAACCTAACCATCCAAAGGTCAACCTGCCCTATAACCTTAAAATTCTCGTCCTAACCCGAGCAAAATAACACCCGGATCAGACTATCTCTGGATATCAAATACGATGAGAAAAAGATATAACATAAGAACAAATAACATATAGGTAAATATAGATGTCCATGAAATAACAAGTCACAGGAATTAATTTAACACAGAACAGGGTTATAAGTTTAAGTCACAAACATGAACTAGTCACTAAACATAAAATAACAGAACTAACTTAACTTTGCATCCATCACAAGACAAAAGAATATATATATTTATTTCACGAACACATGATAGAAGAATATCTATTTTTTCATGAACACGGGACCTAAGAATATATATTTATTCCACAGACACAGAATAGTCACATAATCCAAATATCTAGAATCTAAGAGATCTTACTCAAAACGATTATAATGACGGTAAACAGAATCGTAATCAAACAAATAATTTTTTATCACACGAACCGATCCAATACCAGGGATCGTACATGGGATGGGAATCACGTGATCACAAGACGATCAAAAGGTAGCAGCCATGACCGAATCTTTTAGATTATTACACTTGAAAAGAAATCCAGGAGTAAATTTCCTACTAGTAGCTACTTGTGCACATTAAGAGAGAGTAGACTCTAAAGTGCTAAAAACTATCGCCTTCAATAATCACTAGACCCTGCCTAGTAAGTCCCATATCGTATGATGAGATCCAAGTATTTACTAGAAGCTAGTAAATATCACTTATTACGGATATCACTAGAAAACTTGAACTACGTTCTCTTAAGGATCTAGCAATCACTTGTTGCGCACCAGAAGAGAATACAACTCTAAAGTGTTAAGCACTTTTTCAAATACGATCACAAGAATTTAAATAAGGCATCCCATATTATCCAGTGGAATTTGAGTATCCGCTAATAGGTTAGTAAATTCCACTCAAACATTCTATTCAATAGGTTATACCATAATCGACGAAGCATTATTTAAAAGCATTTAAACAAATCAATAACGCTAAGACGATTATTAGCACTTCCAAATTATAGGATTAAGATTCTCAAAACATTTATCACTTTGAGTTTATTTTTTATAAATAATTATATAGTTTTCCATAAATCCATTTACCGTTTAACTTTAGCAACATATTTCAGTTATTGGGTAAAATAACCCATAACTTAATTTATTTCAAGATTTCACTTGTATACCCAATGTTATCTAAAATTTCCATTTAGTCAATACTATTTTCAAAAATATGTTCCAAAACCATATTGTAATCCATTTATTTTATAAAACCACTTTTATATCTCTTCCAAATCAACTCAAGTGTAAATCCATTTTATTTAGAAATGAATTTAGATTCATCTTTTCCCAAAACCACATTTCCAAATCCATAATCCTTTTATAATAAACACTATATGTAAATCTCCATTTGGTAAAATCATTTATAGAAGAATTTGATTTGGTATGAAAATTTGTTTTAACTGGTGAATTATAATACTATGTTTTATAAAATTACATTTATTCAAACCATGTTTGTGTATATACACATCATAGATATACATATGTTAGGAAACCTAACATATAATTTAAAATTCAGCAACTAAGAAAGTAAGCAAAAGAATGTTCAAAAAAACAAAAAAACAAAGATTAGAGCTTTAAGTTGGTTCGAATAAGGGACAGCGAATGACTTTGTTTGAAATAGGTTTTTGAAGTAGCTAAGTTCAAAATTTGCAAAAGTATTAAACATAAAAGTAGTGACATATGATGTTAGCTTTCTGTAACATTAAAAATTATCAAAATCCAACAAGAAACGAGAAAGATATGGCCAATTTACTAACTGTGTTTAGTTTAAAGAATATGATTACCAAAGTGATAGGGCTGAGAGTTTACAACATAATTTTTAACAAGCTCAAAATTTGCAAATATTTTCATCATGAAAGTTGTCACACACAAAGTAAGCTTTATTGAACATTAAAAATTATCAAAATCCGATAAGAAATGAGAAAGATATGCCCAATTTACTAACTGTATTTATTTCAGCAAATGTGATTATCAAATTGACAGAGCTGAGAGTTTACAACATGATTTCGATTAACCTATGCTCAAATTTGCAAATATGTTAAACAAAAAAGTTGTCACACACAAAGTAAGCTTTCCATATTGAAAAAATATCAAAATCCGACAAGAAATGAGAAAGATAGGCCCAATTTACTAACTGTGTTTATTTTAAAGAATGTGATTATCAAAGTGACAGAGCTGAGAGTTTGCAACAGGATTTTGATTAACCTATGCTCCAAATTTGCAACATGAAAGTTGTCACACATAAAGTAAGATTCCCAGAACAGTAAAAATTATCAAAATTCGATAAGAAACGAGAAAGATATGCCCAGTTTCCTAACTTTGAATTTGAAATTACCGTTTAATTATCAAAATTCGATAAGAAACGAGAAAGATATGCCCAATTTCCTAACTTTGAATTTGAAATTACCGTTTGGTATTAAAAATGATGATAAGAGTAGGGCGGAGTGACTATGGTACTCTAATCTACTAAGCTTCCTTCTTAGCCGAAGGATACCAAGTTGAGAGTTAGAAATGTGATAGTCTACAAAACTAGATTTATGAGGTTAAGGGCCTTTTATCGATTGTTGGTCCAGAGAGATCGAGATCAGATTTATCCAAAAACCACTTCGGACCAACGTATGCATTCAAAAGTGCATATTGGTTGAAGATAATGATTTTTGAAGACGGTGAACTTCATGATGTAGGGCTGCTTTCCACTAGCCCTGAGATTTCATACTATTGTGTGTATGTATACATGTATATGTATATGTATATGTATATGTATATGTGTATGTGTATGTGTGTGTATGTATGTACGTATATACATGGTGGCAGTAATGCTTCGTTCTGAAAATCTTCGATGCAAGGACTGCTCGGACCGATTGGATGTAATAGGAGAGTGTCTTCAGATTGTCCTATTCCTGGACAACTTTTATAACGAATGTCTGGCATTGTATTTCTAAAAACCACGTACATTGGTTTTTACAAACGTACATCTGCTTTGTGGTGTAGGAGGTAACCCCTCTTGCACTTAACACCCTTCTCTGAGGTGTATGAACTCAGGGGTTGTATTTTTATGGAAATCAATTAATGTGTTGTTGGAAATGGAAATGTGGCATTCAAAGTGGGATTTGTCATGTGAAAGGTAAATGTTACCTTAAGCCCCGCACAACGAAAATGGATGAAACAGGGTATGCCATAAGGCTAAGTGGGTCGCACCCATTAGGATATGGTCGTCACTTTTCTGGATTACCCTCTATATTTTGGTTTTGTTGTGAAAGTTGTGGCCACAGATAGGTCGGAAACGACTACGGTGATGTCATATTTGGTTCTATTCGCCACCGGATGGGTCTACAAGTAGGCCGGTCTTGCCAAATGCAGAGGATTTAGTGTTGATCTTTGGTATATTCCTCTAGAAATGTACTGTACGGATGGTAGTTCCTTACCCGCCATATTGGAAATCCATTCTCCAATATGTGTCTCTATGGTTTTTGTTGCAAACTTATTATGTTGAAATTTAATAAAGTAATAATTTCGGCTATGATTAATATGTATTTTTATCATAGACATTATTATAGTATCAGAGGATTTGACATGAAATGTTTTGGTTAACGTAAGGTAAAAAATCGTCCGTGTTTACATGCGGCGTGGTACTACGAGATACTTTTGTTTTGAAAAGTTTTTAAAGCAAAAATCAAATTGAGATGTGTTTTCTTACGCTGGTTTACCAGACTGATCCGGCCATTATTCCCTTTCAATGCTTGGGTCAGACTGAGTATATTTACAGATTCTCTTTGGATGCTTTGGGGTTCTCGAAGACGAGCTGGAGGTCCTCGAGTCATATTCGCATATCTGTATATTTTCCGCTGCATTTGTTATGCATATTATCAACATTTGTGAGGGCAAATTATTATAACTGTACAGGCTGATGATTAGTGATTTGTTATTGTACTTTGATTGATATATGTATATTACAGTTTCTTTTTTGTAAAGATCATGGATATTATATTGTATGTTGTTCCGCTGCATTGTGAGATTCTGTGTTGTCTGGTTATCTTTCTCTCTTCTCTTCTTCCTTCTTTCTTGTTTTTTCTTTCTTTCCCCTAATTATTTGCCTTTTCGTTCAATTCGAGTTGGACATGTGTGGTTTATTGTTAGCTTGAAATGTATGGATCTACGAATTGTTATAGTTGGTATCAAAGCTTAGGTTAGCAAACACCTAGGCTTTAGTAGGGTACTCATTATAGGTAAGGTCAGTAGCATCCTAAAATGATTTTGAGCGTGTATATATATGAGCGTGTATTTTTTAATGATATAAAAATGTTTTATATTATGTTGGTTGATTTGTTGGTGGCTTATGAATTTTAGTCAATACGAGTAATTACCCTTATCGATAGGGATCACTAAACACTTGAACATAGTAATTCGACATAGTATTGTTTTTAAATTAAATAAATGAAATAATTTTACATTGATTACATTTTATATGTAAAGGAATAATTTTTCAAAAATTGTTATAGTTATATATGGTATGTTGGTTGGATTAAAATGTTAATAAAAGTTGTTTATTATAATCTGAACAAAAATAAACAATGGCAAAATGAGTTATATAAGAAAGTGAATTTATAAATGTGAATATAACGTATTGATTATAATTAAAATATTCAACATTTATGAAATGATATTATATAAGAAGTGAAATTATATATAATAAAATGGAAATGAAATTGTAGAAGTGTATTTATAAATATGGTTTATAAATTAAAAAATGGATTTAAAACAAGAAATTGAGAATTTAAGTCCCGCTGATTTTGAAAATTATTTTTTAAAGGTTTTGGAAGAAATAATAATAGTATTATTTTGAAAATATTTCAATTAGAAATATTTTAAAATTAAATTTAAAGAAACAAGAAAGCATTGAATTCAGTTCAATCGTTGAAAAATAATTCAGGTGATGATGCAGCATCATCGGTGTTCAATTTTGAGTTTCTAAGTGATGGATTGCTACCATAGTGATTTGCTATAAAAGTTTGTTTTGGTAAAATAAAGTTTTGTTTTGGGAAACATAGATTGTTTTTTATTTGAAAAGTATGATTTGATATAAAAAAGAGTTATGCATATATTATGGTTTCAAAATGTTTTGAAATTGTAAAATTTTGATTTAAGTGTTTTGTGAGTATATAAGAAAAAAGTTTTTGTAACTTATAAGTTGAAAAATGGTAAGTTAAAACAAAATTTAAATTTGTTAAATATTCTGATAAAGTAAGGCAAATTGGAAAATTTATACACTCCTAGGATGTAGAAGAGTGTGAAATGAATATAAACTTAAGTTGTAAAGTGATTATATAACCACAAATTGTAATGATAGAATGTGGATGAACTTAAGTAAAGATTTATAAAGTTATAAGTAGATAAGTTTATATAACTTATAAATTTTAGGAAGTGGAAAGTAAAACCAAATTTTAAAAAAGGTTAAACATTTTGGTTAACAAAAGAAAATATGAACTTGGGCTTGGAAGTGATAATAAAAGCAATTTGTGCTGTATAAAATGTTTATAATAAACTTAACTACTAATTTTATGGAATGGTTCCTAAGTGATATTAGTATTAAAAGAAATATACTAAAAATAAAATAAATATAAATAAAATGAACGTGAATAAATAGAATTTGGTATGATTAAGAAACCAATTGAAATAAATACGTAAGTTATATATAGATCATTTTATTCGCATAACTGTTTGATCCAGATTCGAATACATGAGTTCACAGTGATTTACACCGGTTCAAGTTAGGATTTTTTATTCGATTCTTGATATTGAATATTGGATATGGATTTTTGTTTTATTCTAAAATTCTCTATCATAGTATATGGTTATGCAAAGAGAATGAAGATTTCTAGTCAAGAATCGGATCAGAGTCCGCACTAGAGAAGTCGAGTGAGCAATACTAGTTCGAAAGTGAAATTATGTGATCGAGAGAGCGATCAGGTTTGATATTGTGTACGGATGGTCTATGGACATCTTAAGGGCTTTGGTATGATTTTATGCCATGATTACTAACTTTGTTTACTAGTAGCTGTAAACACTATTAAGTAGGGATGCATGGTGATTTCTTTGGTTGCATATGGTGGTTATATTAGTCTACGTTATATAGTGATTTTACTTTCCATATACTTGTTCTCATCTGTTGTTAAGTGTTTAGTAGGAACGGATGGTGTATGCTTCGCATTTGGAGCCCGCTTTCATATTATATTGATTGTATGCTTTTACTAATATTAAGAAAATTTACACATCTCGGATTACATATTATATTTTTATGTTTTTGCCCTACGGGATGCCTCGTCCTTAAGAGGAGATGTATATTATATATGTATTGTAAATTTTCTGATCGAACCGCACAAAAGAGATTCCGGTGAAATTTTGCGTAAATTTAATGCATTAGATTTTTGTTGAGAATTTTGAGAAATTTTTATAACTAAAATTTGATTTTTATGTTATAAATTGGAATAATATTAGTTGGTATCGGTGAATGAATTTAAAGACTGGGAAAATTTTATAATCTATTTCAGCTAATTGATTTTAGAAAGTTAATGAGTTTTGTGGCATTTCTCTTACCTTGGTAATTTCGGAGACCAAATTCTTTTAAGAAGATAAGTCTGTAATGACCCAGGTTCTTGGTCATTTGAATTTGAAATATTTAATTGATTCAAAATATTGAAAAGTTAATTTTATAAGACTAACAACTTAAATTTCAAATATAGAGATTTAGTGTGAATAAAAATGTTTTTGAAAGCTGATTTAAATTCTATTTAAATAAAAATGAAGATAATAAACTTTCAAATTTGAATTAAAAGTGATTAGAATGGTTTTAATAATAATTCATTTTAATTAACATGTGAAAATAACATTTTGGGCCATTGTCTCGAATTTGGATGAATCCAGTGTCATTGGACCCGTAATAGTGAATTATTGTATGCCATTGAATTTCTTGGCAATTAGACGTATTGTTTAGTCGTGTGAGCTCAAAATACATAGAAATGCATTAAATGGATTGAAATTAATATACTTTGGTTTTGAAAGTTAATACTAGTTCCATTGCATTCGAAATAGGAGTATTATACATAGAACGTCGAACAGCATGCCTCGATTGGAGTTTAGAAAAATTCAACGTGAATGATGTTTAGATATTTATTTTTCTATAAAAGGACCCAAGCCCATTCTCTTTTCCCAAACCAGATCCTTAAACCCTATCCTCCATTTGTTATTCTCCTCATCCAATGGTCCACGTCCATCGCAACCAACACGGCCATTTTCAGGCAAACTCCCCAGCTACAAACTTGTTCGTGACAAGGTGATGAGGTTATTCAACGGTTGGATTAGCAAACGGCGAAGCATGGCGATGGCGAAGTTGAGTTGAATGGCGACAGCTATATTGGGTTCTTCTCGATCGTGAGGCCATCGAAAGCGGCGTGGTTGGTGGCGTTGGAGGCATCGTGCTTGTGACGATCTTCGATAGTAGAGCGACGACGACAGAAGGCGCGAGGCCGCAGCGGTTCTGAAATGGACGACGACATTGGTTTTAAAAAGGAGCATGGCCTAGATTCGGCAACGAAGGTAATTAATGGTTTAAAACTTAATTAATTGAATTAATTAAAATTTAAATAATCTCTGATATTCTAACGTCTGTATCTTGTCCATACGAGATCAGATTTGGATGCGGCAGTCGTATGCACTTGTAACAATGAAGATTACATTATGGAGTTGGATTGGAGTAGTTTGGAGCTTGTAGGGATTTAAGGAAAAAATCGAACATTGTTCGACTATTGCATTAAACAGAAGCGCGTTAGCGCTGTCAGGTTATAAAATGAGTTAAACTCAACCTCTCTGGACCTACTTGTATTTTATATAAGTGCAGATATTTTTACTAATGCATGTTAGTTTCTTGTTTGGATGATTTACTGTTTTATATGTTGGTTTGGATTTGTTCCCGCCATTGGAGCGGGTAAGCTTTTATATATACCCGCCTAGTTGCAGATAACCAATATTATATGATTATATATTATATGTGATGTAGGGGACAAGTTGGAGGGATTCAACAGGATTCCTCACCGCTATTGATTTTACTTTTCATATATTATGTGATATATGATTTGTTGGATGCCATATTTGTTGACATAGACATGATTTTGCTTATTTAGTGCTATAGTAGCACTTGGCCTTATTTTTAGTATTTCGAAATACTATAAAGTGAAGATTTTGATTTAAAAGGATTTTTAAAGTGATTTTCAGATAACATATGTTTTAAATAATTATTCTTGAATTATTAAAAGGAGTTTATTATAAATGAAATAAAAAGTATGATTTTTGGTGCTGTAAGCTGATAGTTTGTGAAATATGTTAAAGAGAGATTTTTGAACTATATTATAAAGGTTTTGAAAACGTAACAAATAAGTCCATCTTTTATTGTAAAGGAAATATAGTTTTAGAAAAGATAGAAATAGTTTGAAACAAATATTTCTGAAATGGTTTATATAAATGATTTATAAAAGCAATATTTTATACATTAATAGATCTGTAAAAGAAGTTTATAAATATAAAAATGGATTTGTAAATGATATTTTGTAAATAGATTTATAAATTGGATTTTATAAATAAATGATATTTATAAAGGAATGGATTTATAAATAAAATTTTATAAATGAAGAGATTTTATAAATAGACATTCTAAAAATAGAATGGAGATTTATAAACATAATTTTATAAATATGGAAATGATTTATATACATAATTTTATAAATAAAGGAAATACATTCAGGTTTTAAAAGTTAAAATAATCTTTTAAAGGAACGTTTTGAAAGTGATATTTTTAGATGGAGTTAAATAGTTTAAAAAGTGATTTAAAATATACTAAGCGACGGAGATGTAGATTTTAATATTTATTGTCGTGATAGATGTTTTCGAGAATGCGAGAAAGGCATAGACTATAACATTGTTGTTATAGTAAGTGCTTTCCGAAAGGAAGTGTTTTATATAGCATACGAGATTATGTAAATATAAATAGTCGAATCCCTATACTATTATTTTGGGTTGTCATTACGATATTTTACGCAACATTCATTTTGACCCAATAAAGCATGTTTTGGAAAATATAAAGCTTTTCTCACAAGATTTGTAAATATACTTCTTATGGATTTAAGCATGTAGAGATATTTTCTAAGTGTTGAAAATGTAATGGTTTGTGAATATAATTATAACGTTGAATAAGCATATGGAAATGTTTTTCAAATATTGAAAGATTAAAATGGTTTTGATAATATATCATTTTAAAGATATTTTGAGATAAATATTTGAAAATCGATTTAATTAATAAAAAATTAATTAAACAGGCCTAGTGACTACTTGTATGCTAGATTATATTTTTAGTCATTTTTGGTTCCTTGACTTGATGTAGGAACTTATTAGTTGTGCATTTAGTACGAGGCCAACTAAGTAGGCTTGATTATCATTTGGTGTTAAGAACGATTCAAGTAGAGCGGAGTGACTATGGTACTCCAATCTACCGAGCTTCCTAACTGGCCAAAGGATAGTAAATGAGAGTTAGAAACGTGATAACTCTATAAAACTTGGTTTTTTTACGAGGTTGAGGACCTCTTATCGATTTTGGTCTAGAAAGATCGGGATCAGATTTATCTGAAAACCACTTCGGACCAACGTATGCGTTCGAAAGTGCAGATTGGTTAGAGTGATTTTAGAAGACGAAGGTCTTCATGATGTAGGGCTGCTTGCCACTAGCCCCGCAATTCCTTATGTATATATACACACACACACACACACACACACACACATATATATATATATATATATATATATATATATATGGTGGCAATAGAGCTTTGTTCTGAAAATCTTCGATGCAAGCACTACTCGCTACTAGTCTTAGGGTTGATTCTCGATAGGATGTAATATGAGAGTGCCTTCAGTTTGTCATATTCTTGGACAACTTGTATGGACAAATGTTTGACATTGCATTTCTAAGAACCACGTACATTAATTTTTACAAACGTACATCTGTTTGGTGGTGTAGGAGGTAACCCCTCTTGTAGTTAAACACCCTTCTCTGAGGCATGTGAACTCGGGGGTTGTACTTTTGTGGAAATCAATTAGTATATTGTTGAAAATGGAGATGTGGCATTCAAAGTGGAATTTGTCATGTGAAAGATAAACGTTACCTTAAGCCTTGCACATCGGAAATGGTTGAGTACCGTAAGGCTAAGTGGGTCGCACCCCGATCATCGGGGTATAGTCATCACCTTTCTAGATTACCCTCTATATTTCGAGCTTTGTTATGTATGCTATGGCCATGGATAGGTCGGGAACGACCAGGGTGATGTTATATTCGGTTATGTTCGCCACCAAATGGGTTTGTGGGTATGCCGGTCTTGCCAGACGTAGATGATCATAGTGTTGATCCTCGATTCATTCCTTTAGAAATATACTGTACAGGAAGGTAGTCCCTTACCTGTCATTGTTAGAAATCCATTCTTTAATACGTGTCTTTACGGTTTTAGTTGTATACCTACTATGTTGAAATTTAATAATATAACAATTTCAGCTATGAATAATATGCATTTATAGCATATACTCTATTATAGTATCAGAGATTTGATATGAAATGTTTTGGTTATCATAAGCTGGTAAAACTCTTTTGTGTTTATGGGCGGCATGATCTTACAAGATACCTTGTTTAGAAAGGTTTTCATAACTTTAAAATCTAACTAAGACGTGTTTTCTCACGCTGGTTTACTAGAATGATCCGGACGTGATTCCCTTCCAATGCTCGGGTCAGACCGAGTACATTTACAGATTCAATTTGGATGCTTTGATGCTCCCAAAGACGAGCTGGAGGTCTTTAAGTCGTATTCACGTATATGCTTATTTTTCGTTGCATTGGTTATTAAATTACCAACATTTGGACAAATTGTTATAACTGTCCAGGCTAATGATTAGTGATTTGTTGTTGTACTCTGATTGATGTATGTATATTACAGTTTCTCTTTTGTAAAGATCATGAATATTATATTATATGCTGTTCCGCTGCGTTGTGAGATTGAATATTGTTTCGTTTTCTTTCTCTCTTCTCTTTTCTCTTTTCTCTTCTTTCTTCTTTCTTCTTTTTTTCACAAGTATTCGTCTTTTCATGCAGTTCGAGTTGAACATGTGTGGTTTATTGTCAACTTAAAATTTGTGGAATCGTGGGTCTTTACAGAAATCAAACTGAAAAGCAACTCGAAAAATACGAAAACATTGATCTGGATTAATCGGGATAAACAATTGAACATAGCAATGGACTTGAATGCTTTAGAACTAGAATTATAAACTTATATTTTCTAGAATAATACAGTTAACGTGTGCAGTAAGAGCACGTATTAAAAATTATATTTATTTATTAAAAGACAATTTTTTTTTGTTTCAAATACTTATTTTATCCTTACATCGTAAAAAAAATGAAATTCGAAAAGTTATTTCGATAATTTAACACTTTTAACATATACCCACATGTCACACTTTCCAATGCATTTTAGAACCTTGGCTTTTGTGTGAAATAGAAATAACGTTGCAGTCCTACAAAAAGAACTAAATAATTTGTTATCGAGTCATTGTCCGTCCCTTGATATTCTCGTTCCCCGTTAAACGGCACGGCAAATAGTATTTAATTTAAATTTAAAAACCCAAATGATTATGTTCCGTACCAAAGACGCCTTTCCACTGCAATATAATGGGCAAACAGTTGAACACTCTTCCCCAACGCTACTCCCCACTGTTAATTTCCCGCCACATCAAACCCTAATTTCTCCCTCGTTTATTGATAATGGCCCGCCGTAGAACTCGATCCAGAAATGAATCGGATGCAGATTCTGATTCTGACTTCGAAATCAACTCAGACGAAGAGCTGTCGGTCACCGACGAGGATGAAGAACCAATCGTTCCTCCCTCACCCGTGATCCGCCCCAGCATCGTCAAACGTCGAAATAAGCGACCCCGCAATACGGCTAAATCGGACCCTAACTTAGCGTGGAAGTTTCTGGAAAAGCAAAATGAGGAGTGGGTCACCGATCACATGACGTCGGAACCAAGCTACGAGGACGTCACGCTCCCCGAAACTCAAGAGCCATCGCCTTCGATTGTTCTGCCACTGCTAAGATTTCAGAAAGAGTTTTTGATGTGGGCGTTGAAGCAAGAGGAATCTGAAGTGAAAGGTGGGATATTGGCGGATGAAATGGGAATGGGGAAGACCATTCAGGCCATTTCTTTGGTTTTGACTGCACGTGATAGGAAAATTGCAAACATGGACGATGAATTTTGTAAGGCTACTTTGGTAATTTGTCCAGTTGTTGCGGTCATTCAGTGGGTAGGGGAGATTGAGAGGTATACAGAAAAGGGGAGTGCTAAGGTATTCAAATATTTTTTTTCTCTTCGTTTTCCCTTCATTTAAACTTGTGTGCTTAAGGCCATCAAACTCTTGTTGGACAAAGTGATTTGTAACCATTTGTAACTATTAAGCACTTTTTTCAGTACTCATTGAATAATGCTTATCACATTAAAAGCAAAAGTACAACCTTTTTATAATGAGCATTCGACAATCAAGCTTTTTATAGGAAGCAAACACATCTTTTACTATAGTTCACCTGTTTGATTGTTGCATATGTGTCATGCAACACGTTACCAAGGCAGTATGGTGACACATTGTCGATTTAATATTTGCAATCCACATATTTTTGTACACATTTGCATTTGCATTGGCAATGAGTACATGGGTGTACTATTAGGCATTCACTTCCATTGTTCAGAAATGGTGATGGTATAACAGCTAGATCTGTGCCAATCTTTATTTCCCAAACACTGGTAAACTAAAATAATTCATCGTTTCCTTTTTATTTACTACTAAAGTTGGTTAAGACTTTGGAGTTGAATTGGGGATATCATAGGCCTGATATGCTATATATTCAATCTCTATATTACCATATAGTGAGTAATATTAGCTATATTAGGCCGAGCCAGTCCTAAGAATTATGATGTCCAATTTGGTTTTATGAATGATGCTCTATGCGGTATAAGTTGCTCAAAAACCAGTGAAAAACTCTTATTTATAAGAAATATTTTTTTTAGTGTCCGAGTCCGGATCGGGCTGCAATTGACGAGACATGATGAGCAAAGCTATAGAAGCCAGCGTTTCAAATTTCAAGTCAAACCGAGTTCGTACGCTCAAGATATGATCGATACAAGTTAGAGAGAATACGTTGTTCGTATCCATCAGCGTTCGTATCGGTCCGTGTTCGAATCGATACCATTCGAATCCGTCATTACAGGGTAGCCTCATTCCATTCGAATCCATCAGGTTCGAATCCATCAGGAGTTAGTCACTTCAAACCGACCTCTGTTCGTATCCATCGGTTCGACTCCATGTTATACAGTTTATATATCAATAGGTACCTAATACTTTCATGAACCAACATTGCAAATAAGAATTAAATTCATATTTCACAAATTTGTTGCAAAAAAACAACAATCAATTCTATTATTTGTTAAGAGACCCTCTCAATGATTCAACCGTCTCTTCATATTTTTTTCTGGGTTTTTTTCCATTAGAACTTCATGACGATTGTTTTCTCGTAAAAATCATGATATCAAATATGACTTGGTTGCAAATTAACTTTTATTTTTTATCCAATTCCAATCTCAATTTGGATATATGATTCTCTGTGTAAAAAATATTTATATTTACGTTAGGAAAAAAGTATACGAATTGTTAAACAATTTTAAATATAAATTGAGTCAAACTATAATTCGTTTATTTGAAAGATGTTAGATTTGCTACAACACAAGAAAACTATAAATATGAATAAAATTAACTTCTTTCAACAAAATCAAAATTTAATTTTTTATATATTAGTTTGCTGTTAAAATCCTTTTTTTCGTTAAATTCCTTAATGAGATGAAAGCCAATTACACCATTCATCAAACTTTTCAATCCCAAATTTACCAATGCTAGTCAGTTAGTAATAACTACTTATAAAATTAAAAAGCTAAAATGCAAAATCTATTGAAGTAAAAAAGGAAAGGGTCTTACATTGTAAAGAAAAGAATTGGATGGTGAATAACGAAGAATGGAAATTATATTGAAACTGTGAAATCCACCGATCTTCTAGTTTACTCCATCAAATTCATCCATGACATTTCTGCCCGTGTCACTGCTTTCATTTCTTTGCGCTCTCTCTCTCTCTCTCTCTCTCTCCCTCTCTCTCTCTCTCTCTCTCTCTCTCTCTCTCTCCCCCTCCCCCTCTCCCTCTCTGTTACGAGAATTGGATGGTGAATAACGAAAAATGGAAATTATATTGAAACTGTGAAATCCACCGATCTTCTAGTTTACTCCATCAACATTCATCCATGACATTTCTGCCCGTGTCACTGCTTTCATTTCTTTGTGCGCTCTCTCTCTCAGTGAATGGATATCGGGCTTGAAGTTTTAATTCGTTTTACCACAACACACACACACAATGGAAAATAAATAAATGACGCCCCTCAAAATTTGATGCTCAGGTCCTGTTTGCACTGGACTAGAACCGGCTTTGACATTAGGCTTGATATGTTACCATGTATCGTGTATTATCGGGCTATCTCCATATTATATGTTGAGTAGTATTATATACATTACTTGATACGGTATATAGCGAGTAACATTAGGCAATCTCTAACTTGAAAATGAAAACACTAAAATTAGTTCTATACGTTATGAAATATTCCAAATATAATACTGCAGTTTTGATGCTTTCTAATTTCTACTAATTTCTTATCAAGGTGCTGGTATATCATGGGCCGAAGAGAGGAATTGCAGAGTATGATTTAACAAAATATGATTTTGTGATTACAACATACTCTACAATCGAGGTTGATTATAGGAAGAATATAATGCCAGAAGGGGAAGCGTGTATGTGGTGCGGGAAGAAGTACAGTGTGAAGGGAATGAAGATTCATTTGAGATATCACTGTGGGCCAGATGCAAGAAAGACAACAAAGCAAGCAAAGACAGAAAAGAAGACAAAAATGGATAAAAATAAGGGTTATGCTGAGAAAAAGAAGAAGGTAGACAAGATAAAACAGGGGGATAAAAAAGTTGAGGAGGCTGAGAAAGGAGAAGAAGGAATGAGGGGTGTGTCAATTTTGCATTCAGTTAAATGGAAACGGGTTATACTTGATGAGGTAAGTGTTGATCAATATCTTGGATTTGTAAATGTAGACATGTGACTTTTAGTGTACTTGAGTTTATTGCTCTGATTATAATTTAGTTATAAAAACGGTTTATGCGATGTTTAAGAATATGAAGAATCTTTCAACTGTTGATTTAGTTACAAATAAACTAATGGAAACCGTCGTTTTATAGACAATATAACATATTTGGAGGAATATTTGTCGATATATCACATCTGAAATGGTAATTTTCTATTATCTACTATATATGCAAAAGAAATTGGGTGGATAAGGATCTACAATGTCTCCTGCAGTCACCTCTATACTATCATTTCCAACGCTTTGTTATCATCATAAATACCGAAATATCTCACAGATGCTTTCTTCCTTTCAATTATAAGTTTGCCCACAATTTTATATCCTCGTAAATACACAAATCTCTCGCAGCCACTTTTTCCCTTCACTTATGAGTTTGCTTACAGTGACGTATGTATATGCACCTTGTGCGTGTCATTCTAGTATTATGTATAAACAGATATGACTACCTTAGGAAACTTTCAATACTTATTTTATTTCAGTAATCCACTTGTGAAAATGGAGTTTGATGCCATGAGTTTAGAATTGAGATCTCAGTTTCAATTGAAGTGTTAATCACCTGCTGTATTATTATGCACGAGACACTGAAGCATTTTAAACTCTTATATTGCCAAGAGATATCAAATACAAGCTTGTATTCTTGATAAGAGCCATATGATTTCTATAAATGAACTTCTGTAGCTTTTCTCCCTTTTCATGACAAACGTCGGAACACATCCCTTCATAACCAGAAACCTATCACGTTTACAGGCTCATTTTATAAAAGATAGAAATAGCAACACAGCAAGGGCAGTTTTTGCCTTAGAATCTCAATATAAGTGGGCTTTAAGTGGTACTCCTTTGCAAAACCGAGTCGGGGAACTTTATTCACTGGTTAGTTTCCTTTAATGTCTATTTGGCTTCTTAGTTGATGAAAACCTGTAAGTTAATATGATGTCTACATTTTTCCAGATACGTTTTCTTCAGGTCTATCCTTATGCCAATTACTTCTGCAAAAGCTGTGATTGCTGTGTATTTGATCATGGGTACGTTTGTCTTTCTCTTGGTATGTCGTTATAGTTTATTATATCCATTCTGTTGTAATGTATTAATTACATCAATATCTTAAATAACAAATACATCCCATTTAGTTAGAAATGTACACGTATCTGCTTGCTTGGTATTCATTTTTTCCTGTAAAGATTCCGATAGACATGTTATACACTTGACATTACAGAGATTCTACAAGCCGGACTTGCTCCAAGTGTTCTCATTCTGTGACTAGGCATTTTTGCTGGTGGAATCGAGTGAGTTCTGTTGAATCAGTTATCATTTCTGTTTGTTTTCCTATTTTTATTATCTTGCGATAGTGAACATTACAGTTTATCGGTGAACTGATTTTGCTAACTGTTTATCGGTGAACTGATTTTTGTCTAACTGATCTGTTTATCGGTGAACATTACAGTACATCAATAGACCAATGCAGCAAAATATTGATGATAGTTCCACAAGAGCTATGATTTTGCTAAAAGGCAAATTACTCAAAAGCATAGTGTTGAGGCGTACTAAGAAAGGGAGGGCTGCAGATCTTGCTTTACCTCCTCGAATTGTAAGATGTTAAACTGCTATGTGAATATAAGATATGCATGCATCGGCATCACAGTAGTTTGAGATATAGCTTTCGTAAATTGATGAGCTGAACAGCATGCTCCCATTTCCATCACAGGTAAATATGAGAAAGGATTATCTGGATGGAAAGGAGAAGGAATTCTACGAAGCTATGTACAGTCAAAGTCAAGTTCAGTTTGATGCGTATGTTTATGCATTCTCTTGTTGTCCGTATATCTTACTTGCAGCAAGCTCTAATAGTTGAGAATATTCGTATGCTGCTGCATGAAAATGCAACAGTTATTTAACTAGTTCATTTAAATTTATTTTTGTTGTTCATTGCTATCCAAATAAGGAAGACTGACTTATACCTGACCCAACCTGATAATAAAATGTAAACTAACAGTAATTTTTAATATCTGCACATTTGTAAATTATGTATCTGATATTCGTACAGAGTTGTGAAGTGTCTGATTTTACCTTTGTATTCATCAGATACGTTGGGGCTGGTACCTTGATGAATAATTATGCCCATATATTCGATCTCCTTACACGGTTAAGACAGGTAATTATGAACTGCTAGTATCTTTACAAGCAGCAGCAGAAGTGTCTCAAACTTCTGATCCTCACGATTAAATTTCTCCATAGTTTATCACTTAAAGCTATTTATCACTCATGTCAGGCTGTAGACCATCCATATCTTATTGTCTATTCTAAAACTGCTGGGTTAGTCAAAGAGGTTGAAGAAAATGCTGCCCCAACTGTATATGATTGTGGCATCTGTCATGATGCAGCAGAAGAAGTTGTGGTTAGTTCCATATCTATTACCCTTCACATGTTTAAACTTGTAGTTGAGCGATGTATCATTGACTGTACATTTTGATCCTTCCCAATGGTTACAGGTTACCTCTTGCAGTCATGCCTTTTGTAAGGCGTGTTTGATCGATTTCTCCACAAGCTTAGGGAATGCATCTTGCCCATCATGTTCAAAACCATTAACTGTTGATTTGGTTTCAAACCATTCTGGACAGAACAATGCTTCAACAGCCATCAAGGGCTACAAGCGTTCCGGAATATTAAACAGGCTTAAACTTACAGACTTTAAGACAAGCACAAAAATTGATGCATTGGTAAAACTCTATATGACTTTTAGCAAGCATTACACAAACCAGCAAACTTATTTTAGAAGTGATGCCTTTTCTTCTGCAGCTTACATGAAAATGTGCTCTATTGTTATATAAAGCTATCAATAGCTATCATTCACCTGCGCAATTTTAAAATTATTCTTGTTGCCATGTGTTATGTTCTTCCTTTTTATAAACAAATATTTTTGCTATTATGTTTTTAATAGGGGGAGGAGATAAGGAACATGGTTGAAGGCGATAGTTCTGCTAAAGGAATTGTGTTCAGCCAGTTTACATCGTTTCTTGATTTGATTAATTACTCGTTGCAAATGGTACTCTAGTTTAAAACACTTGGTTATGAGTATAAAATTCATGATCTAGAATGAAAGTTGGCTAATGTATAGTGTTGAAATTTGCAGTCTGGCGTTAAATGTGTTCAGTTGGTTGGGAGTATGAGTCTTGCTGAAAGAGGGAAAGCTATAAATACATTTACTGATGACCCTGATTGTAGAATAATTCTTATGAGCCTTAAGGCTGGAGGAGTGGCTCTCAATCTCACTGTTGCATCACATGTCAGTTTTCTGTACACGCATTTGTTTAAAATCCATGATGTTTAATATCATATCTATTTCATTTTAAAAATTTAGTACTGTATGAGAAGCATCTATGACTTCTTCTGGTCGTTTAGTTGTACGGTAAAAAAACCACACTTGGTCATAGCTTAAGTAGTTGGATATATTAGTTTGGCAAATGATTAAGATCCCGTTTGGCAGTATCACTTACAGATTAACTTATAAGCTATTTTTTGTATTTTTAAGTTATTGCCAAATATGCTTCAGATGAAATCTATGTACTGAAGCTGATAGGTTTGTATAGGTTTTCTTAATGGATCCATGGTGGAATCCGGCTGTGGAGCGTCAGGCTCAGGATCGAATTCATCGTATTGGTCAGTACAAGCCAATAAGGTATTTCTTCTTTCTTACAACATCCTCGCGTGATTTTTTCATCTCATAACCATGATTATTATTAATGGAGAACTGTTAACCTGCTTCACAAATGTTATCGTAGAACAAAATCATTAATCATGTTTTGGAACTACAAATATACTTTTGCTTAGCAGCTAATGCTTAGAGGTATATCATAACATTACTATGTAGGCAAATTCTATTCCGACAACAAAAATTACTTTGTATACACCATTATTTTTTTAAGAAATTATATTACTAGATTACCCTTCTTAATTTCATCTCTACATAATCTTTCTTATATTCATAAAATTAGAACCTTAAAATTAATGAATTTGATGAAATCAGTACATTTTGATGAAGAAGTTAATGATTTTGTATCACAAAACCAAAAATATCGTTTAAGACAACTTTCATCATTAGCTGCTCAAAGTAGTTTTATTAATGCTCTAAATTTCTATTTTTGCGTGAATGATTTTTAAGACTGAATGAGGTAAGATGATGAAGATGAGAACAAGGGTAATCTTGTAAAAATAATGGTGTATAAGTAGTTTTTGGTGTATAAATAGAATTGCCATAAGACATGTCTTAGGGTCATGTTAATGAAATTCTTAGAAATAAATTGAAACTTACGCAAATTCAGGATTATAAGATTTGTGATCGAGGACACTATCGAAGAGAGAATTTTGAAATTACAAGAGAAAAAAGAACTTGTTTTCGAAGGGTAAGCTTTTTTTATGAAATAACCCCCATTTTTTTATGTATATCTTTGTTGCTTGTTACTGATGATTTCACAATTGATCTATAGGACTGTTGGCGATGATAAAGATGCTTTTGCCAAGTTAACAGAAGCAGACTTGAGGTTTCTGTTCCAAATCTAAGCTGAGTTATTGGTGATAAGGTAACATGTTACTGCTTATTTTTTATTAATCTCAAATACTATAGCTACTGTTCTATAGTATTTCATCTCTTTTTGGCGTGGATAGCTATAAAGAGTAACTATTTGCGAAAAATATTTTTCCTGATCAATTTTATCATTTATTTGGACTCCTGCAACCCAACTGTATTGGGAAACTTTCATGAGAATTAGAACCGAGAACTACGTACCCAAACCGATCTGAAAAGATCCAAACCCGAACCAAATTTGAAGGTGTCCGGTGTTAGACGAAAAATACCATAAAGCAAACCCGATCGGACTCGAAAGAGCCGACAAAATCCAAGCCATTTGATTCAGGTGCTTATTTTTGTCTTCTCATATGCAGGTAATGTGCTCCTCTTCTGTTCTCATGGTCTCAGTATTTGCTAATTGGATTTACATGTCTTGAAAATTGTAGATGCAACTTTTTGGCCTTTCAGCTTTAGACTTGTTATGTTCTCTTTGCTTTTGGGAGATGTGTGTATATATAACTACCTTGTCAACCCCTTTTGTCCTGGAAATGCATGAAATCAATAACTAGTTTATCCTGACTATCGAAATGTGAATGTGGGATCTATATTTTGTTTTGCTGATATGGTGTTTCATATCAGCTGTTATTGCTCAAAATATCCTCGCAATTTTGATTGAATTGTTTTGCCTAGTTACTACATAGGTGGAATTTGGTTTCATTAAGCCTTTATTTTTTTGTTTCAAAAAATGACTAGGTTCTATTCCGACCGTTGCATGTTAGAATATTTACTTAGAGCATTTCTGACAGTGCTTTTTTCAACTTAATATTAAGGCGATGGAAAAAGTTAGTTCCCCAACAATTACGATTCAAAGTAATATTCAAGTTAATATTCAGGGGTCCATGCGTCTATTTAATAGGCGTTTTATATGAGACGTCTACTAAATAGGCGTCCAGTCTTTTCTAATCTTTTTAATAGCAAGTGGGTAAACACTTTCAAGTTTGATTGTGAAAAGTAGAGTAAATTTGCATATACATGTGCTTTCGGGTATAGCATCATAAATTTTGACAAACTACTACGTGATGTTGGAAATATTTTGTTTTGATTGATTTTATAATTTTTATGAATATGCTTGGATGTCCATTTAATAGGTGTTTGATGTCTAGACATCTATGAAATAGGCGTTCGAATATCAAGCGTTTATTTAATAAGCGTCTGAAATTAGGAATCTATTTAATAAACGTCTATTGGGAAGTTTCTTGAACATTCAAGGGTTAATATTCAGGGTCTGAATATCATCTCCTTGAGCGATGGAGGTGCTCTTACTATTTGGATTTGACATTTGACATTAAAGTTTATGAGGTTTTGTAAAAGATGTACAAATTATATATTTTCACACGTTTTTAGCTTGCATGTTCATGCTTGTGGTTGTTTATTTTATTATTTACAGTGTTTGCATTATTTTGATTGCTATCTTTTGCTTGACAAGGTGCTTTCTTTAGCATTTTATTGCAACTCTCAAGTTGTGCATTTCATTCTTAACTCTTATGTTTATTTTTAAGTGTTTAAGTTAACAAATATTTATGTTAAATGTCTCGTACACTTAACATTTATGTTCATCTTTGAAAGTCGTTATATCTATATATGTGTTTGTATTACTAACTATAATAAGTAGAGAATAATAATTGAATATAAGATAGATAATAGAAACGATCACACCAGATATTTTATACTGGTTCAGACTTTCTGTCTTACGTTTAGTCCCGAAGCTTCTTTTCGGTATTTCCTTTAACTAACGGACCCTTGCTTCGTCCGGAGGAATATGCTAATACAAAAGTTTATCTTTGGCAATTTTGTGTTTCAAATAACACGGTTTTAAAACTAGATAAGGAAGTTCAAGTAGAAACAGAGGTCAATGTAGCATGAGTTCTAAATAGTTAAACAGACAAGCATAAGCATTAATAATGGAAAAATAGTAAAAAGATAAAAATGCTAATTGTATTGGTTTGAAGAGTAAGAAAAGGTTCCATAATTCTCATAGTATTCCCAATAAGATGAAAGATCATGTTCGTATGTGTCTGGCCATTGTGTTTGGTCATTATACCCCTCATCTTCTTGAATGGAGAATCCTTGGAATGCCATGTGCGATTGATGTTGGAAATGTAGAGTATCGGATACACAATTCTTCCTTAGGTTGTTCTTGCATATGAGTCTTCCTCTATCACCTTTGTCGTGATAGGTTCCTTCGGGAGAAACTTGTGAGTGATAAACTAGTGTATGTGCTCGAGGTGGCAGTGTAGGTGAAAGCGAGGATGATGAGCGAGAAGAAGATCGGCCACGTACTTTTTGGCATAACCTTCCCTAAAGCGGAAACAACTTTGTCTAAAGTCTTTTACATTTTTGTCATCCTTGTCGAGAAACAACGTTCCAATCCTGTCATCTTTTTATCCAAAGCTCGTTGGTTGGCCGTGATTAGCTTTCGATTTTTAAGTGCTAAATCATGAAGAGATTAGTTTTGCGTGGGTTCAGCGCGAGCTTCTTATATTCCAGAATCCGAATAATATTCGATAGCGTGACTAGAGGATGTAGGTTGTTGTGAAGGATGAGGTGAGTAAGTTTGCCGAGGAACAGTAGTGGGAGGAGTACCATGATGCTTTTGTTGTTGTTGTTGTTGTTGTTGTTGTTGTTGTTGTTGTTGTAATCTCTATTGTTCAAGGGAGATTATTGAAGGTGGTCGTGGAGTAAGATGCATCAACGATAAAAACCGTATATCGCTTTCTTTGACGGGGATTTCTTCAAGACGAGAGATATAGGAGGGTACCCCAAAAGCATTTAAGAGACGCATAATGTATGTAGCATAGATAATAATGCATCGATGATGAGACCAAAGGTTTTTAATTTCAGTATAGATGAATTTAGCCTAATTTATTTGTATTCCACCGAAGGTAGCATAAAGGGTTTTATGATCATTATCATAGATTTGTTCATGACTACCTAGATGTGGAATCATCGTATTTATTATTGTACGATTTAACAATCTAGTTTTTAGTCCTAAGTAGACGGATTTCCACTGGGGCTTCCTATCTTCCCAAATAAGATGGGTTATTTCGTCCTGTGGTAAGTTTCTATGGTCGGCAATTTCTTCCAAATCGATCCCGGTTGAAGAACAATTAAGTATATGTCCAATGGTGTTGACGTTAATTTTTAAAACTCGTTCGCACACACTCGTCCATAACCATCCTTCATCATTCTTAGGATTTTAAATATCGCTACTACATAAATTTGCATAGAATAGAAAGATAGCTAATTGGTCGATTTGTACCTCATTTTCGTCAAAATTAAATAAATCCCGACATTCGGCGGCGACGGTGAGTTTTTGAATGCTATATTCTCCAAACTTTCATAATCTATAAAAATGCCCGGAATGAAGCTTCTTTTGTTTTAGATCATTGACTCGCTTGTTGGCAATTGTGCTATTGCAGAGTCATTCTTGAATGAGAGCATCATTTACCACGGGATTGTGAGAAGAGGATGATCGACCTTTCTTGGCTTGTTTGTTAAATAAAGTTTTTGTTTTGGGAGCCAATAGTGAGAAAATAGAGATCGAATGGAGGCTAGGATTTTATATTTTGAAAGTAAATTTGAGTTAGGAGGTAAAATTGAGGAAAACTTATTTATATATGGCTGTTGGAGGTAGGGTTTCCGTACAGACGTTTGTGGGTGGAGCATAGACTCTGTGCTTTCAGTTAAAACTAAACAGAGAGAAATTACAGATGTCTATGAGTTCCCACTGATATCCGAGGTTACAGGAAATTGTTTTCCCGTAACTTTTGACCGACGTATGTGGTATGTATGTTCTTGAAATTAAAGATCCAAAAATTAACAAATAAACTTATTTTACATGATGCATAGCACAAATTTAGTTTTTCTCTGAGGTTTTAGAATTTATGATTTGTTGTATATCTCATGAATTTGTTTTGTGTCGTCAATTAACGGCTTTAGTGAAGACCAACTCGGATGAGCTGGAGTATCAATCCAAGCTTGGTTTGATGGTTGCGGTTTGCATAGATTCTTTGAAGTAATGTTTTACGCTTTATAGGAATTTCTTGTAATCGAGGAGCTTTTTGATGTATGCAATTTTTTGTCGGAATATGACCACAAATTGCTAAAATATATTTTTCATGAAAATTTAGATGAGATCCTTGACATCGTTGTTCGTAATACATTTCACGTTGAACTCCCATCATTTCTTGTTGATAGCGATATATTTCATTGACTTTGTCGGTGAGAGATGTCGATTGCAGACCAATTGACCATTTGACTTTCTTTTCTTTAGGGGAAAAACTAATGTGTTACGTAGGTGATGCAACAATGTTCAGAGAGGCTAAGCGAATTGATGTTGTGTGGATTTAGTTGGTGAAACATAAGTGTTATCTGATGAGGGTAATTTATAGTCGATAGTTGAATAGGTGGAGTCGTGATCGGAAGACATTTTTTGAGTAATACTTGTTTAATAAACTATTTGTTTTTAGGAAGAAAATAAGCTTGATTTATAAGATGAAGTTTTTACTATACTTTTTGGGAATTGGTTGAGGAAAAAAAAGTTCAACCATATATTTTTAACAGAGAGTAGTTAGGTTTTGTATGGTTAGTATTAGTTTAAATTTTATATAGTTTTTATTAATTTAAGTGCATAAATTTTATCTTGTGTAGTTTTATATGAGTTTTTTTTCAAAAAAAATTTTAGATGTACAAAAACTAATCCTACAAATTTAGTTAATCAATTCATTATACGAACATATTTCTAGATCTCATCTTAATTTAATAAAAGTTAGTTCACTTAATGGTTTAGTGAAAATATTAGCTATATGATTTTCGGTATTTACAAACTCCAGTGGTATAATTCTTTTTTCCACATTATTACTTAGAAAATGATGATGAATATCAATATTTTTTTATTCGAGAATGATTAATAGGATTTTTTGATAAGTTTATTGCACTAGTATTATCACAATATATAGAAGATTTTGTTATGATTTGCCGAAATTTAGAAGAGTTTGTTGCATATAGATTAGTTGAGCACATGCTAAAACTGTCGAAATGTATTCGGCTTCACAAGTCGAGAGCAAAACAGAGTTTTGTTTTTTACTAAACCATGAAACTAAAGGCTGACCAATAAAATGACATGCCCCACTTGTGCTTTTTCTATCTGTTTTACACCCCTGAAATCAGCATCGCTAAATGACACAAGTTCGAATGAGCTTCTTTTTGGGTAAAAAAGTCTGTAATCTCTAGTGTTTGTTAAATATCTTAAGATTCATTTTACCGCTGATGATGTGATTCTTTTGGTTGTGCTTGAAACCGCACACATACACATACACTCATCATAATATCTGGTCTACTAGCTCTTAAGTATAACAGAGATCCTATCATACTTCGATATAATTTTTGGTTGGAATCATTTCCATTTTCATTTTCATCTAAATGTAGAGTAGTACTCATTGGAGTTGGTTTACTTGATATATTTTCCATTTCAAAATGTTTTAATAAACCTTGGCAGTGTTTTTCTTGATTTATAAAAATTCCATTTTCTAATTGTCTTATTTGTAATCCTAAGAAATTATTTAATTCTTCAGTATGTGAAAAAATTCATCTTTCATTACTTTAGAAAATTCAGTGCATAATTTTTCTTCAGTGGATCCAAATATAATGTCGTCAACATATATTTGTATGGTTAAAATATTATTATTTTCTTGTTTTATGAATAAAGTGGAATCAATTTTACCAATTTGAAAACTGGAACTTTGTAAATGAGTTTTTAATATTTCATACCAAGCACAATGTGCTTGTTTTAATCTATATAAGGTCATTTTAAGTTTAAATACATGATCGGGTTATTTCTCGTGAACATATAAAGTAGGTTGTTCAACATGCCCTTTTTCTTTTATAAATTCATTTAAAAATGCACTTTTTATGTCCGTTTGAAAAAGTTTAAAATTATGACGACATGAAAAAGCCAGTAATGTTGCATTGCTTCAAGACTTGCTACAGGAGCAAGTGTTTCATGATAATCAATTCCTTCTTCTTGATTATATCCTTGAGCTACTAATCTTCCTTTATTTCGTACTACATTTCCATTTTCATCTGCTTTATTTTAAAAAACCCATTTCGTTCGAATTACAAATTGATTGTCTGGTCTTGGTACAAGTTTCCAAACATCATTTCTTTTAAATTGATTGATTTCTTCTTGCATTGCAATAATTCAAAAATCATCTTTTGATGCTTCTTTATAATTTTTTGTTCAAAATTTGATATAAATGCAACATGACTCATTTGATTTGATTGTTTTATGGTTGATACTCTTGTATTTAAATCTCCAATAATATTACCAATAGGATGGTCTCTTAATATTCTGGATGGTGATGTTATCATATTATCATTATTGTCATTGACATTATTATTATTGTTGTTATATTTTCATGTATAGATATATTAGTTTTATTTATTAATTCGTCATCATCGTCATTTTTATTTTCGTTAAACTTTTCGTCAAATGAGGCATGATGACTTTCTTCTATAATATTTGTTCGTTTATTAAAAATTCTATATGCTTTGCTTCGATCTGAATAGCCAACAAAAATTCCTTCATCAGCTTTAGAATCAAATTTTCCTAGATTATTTTAGTGTTTAATATGAAGCATTTTGACCCAAATAAACAAAAATATGATACTTTTGGTTTCTTATTAAAAAATAGCTCGTAGCATGTGTTTTTAGTCATCGGTTTAAGTATTACATGATTTTGTACATAACAAGCAACGGCTTTGGCCCAAAATTTCTTTCGTAAGTTGCTACAATTTAGTAAAGTTCGTGCACATTCGTGTAAAGTTCGATTTTTTCCTTTCTACAACACCGTTTTGTTGTGGTGCTCGAGAAAACGAAAAATTATGAATAATTCCTTTTTGTTAAAAAAGTTGGTAAATAGTTTATTTTCGTATTCACCTCTGTGATCACTTCGTATATTTTAATTTTTAATCATTAATTTTTTATTTTTTTAGCAAGTTTGAAGAATAATGTCCAAGTATATCTTGAAAAATCGTCAATAGTTACAAAAACGTATTTATTATGATTTATTGAATGTACTTGAGTTGGTCCGAATAAATCTAGATGGAGTAATTCGAGAGATTGTTTTGTGAAAATTTTCTTTTTAGATTTAAAGGAGCTTTTCTTTAATTTACCAAATTGACAAGCGTCATATAGGTTTTTGACAGTATAGTTGATTTTAGACAATCCTCTAAGTCATTTTTAGCTAGTTTGTTGATATTCTTAAAATTTATATGACAAAAATGTTTATGCCATAACCAAGGATCATCATGATTCGCAGCTAAGCATAAATTTATGTTATTTTAATATTCATGTTTAAGATATATGTTTCGATTTCTAAATCCTTTAAAGATTACATTTTTATTTTGATCAAAAATATTGCTTTTTTTTCTCGAAATCAATTTTAAATCCTTTATCACATGATTGACTTATACTTAATAAGTTATGTTCTAAATTTTCTACCAATAAAACATTAGTAATTATAGAAGAATTAGAAATACCGATATTGATGACTTCTCCAATGCGGATGACAAATCCTGTTGAGTTATCTCGAATGTTATTGTGCCACCATCGATGTATGTTATATTTGATAACATATTAGCATTTCCAGTCATGTGCTTAGAACAACTGTTGTTGAGTATCTATTTCTCTTTATTTTTTATTTTAGTTTTGGGTACCTGCAAAATAAGAAAAAATTAATTGGTACACACCTTCTTTGATCGGGGTCCTACATGTTAGTGGATGTAGGTAGCCATGTCCATAAGGATTTGGTTCCCTTAGAAATGTAATTTTTGTTTTATATAACTTTTTATAAATATTCATCAATATATTTTTGTCTAATCAGTTTATTATTTGTTTTTGTAATCCATATTTTGACCATATTTGCATATGAATTCTTAAACTTAGTTTTTAACTTTGGCTTTTTGAATTTATGTATAATGCGCTATGTTGCTTTGGCCTTCGTTTGTTTTTAAAGCCTAATCGATTTCGATTGCTAGATGGTTTAGATATTGTAATCAAATTTTCTAATTTTTTTTCCTTTGTTGAATTTATCACATTATTTGTTATTTTTTCTAATTTAATTTTAAGATCACAAATTTCAATGTTTCTAGAATCTAAGTTTGCTTGTAATTCTAGTTTTTCTTTTTCCATATTAGCGTTTTCTAACTTATAATTTTCTAAATTATTTAAAAAAATTCATTTGAGATAAAGTGTTGCGTACTTTTTTGAACAATTTCTAATTCTTCTTCTAAGATAATTTTTTTATCTCTTAATAATTTGATTTTTAATTTTGATCTAATTAATTTTCCTACATATTCCTTAATTAATTTTTTTGTTTTGCTGTATTTATCATCTAATTCAATACTTATTTCCATTAATTCATCGTAAGTAAGTTCTGGACGTACCTCATCAGTGTTAGCCATAAAACACACATTTTCTTGTTCTGAGTCGCTTTCACTATCATTATTTGAAGAAGAAGAAGAAGAAGATGAATTCAAATGATCCCATGTTACTCGAAAAGCTCTTTTCTTTTCTTTTTTTGAATTTCTCGAATTTTCTTTTCTTGTTATCATTATTGAGCTGTGGACAATCTTTCTTCATGTAGCCAAATTTCTCGCATTCATAGCATTTAATCATTGTTTGATTTGAAGAGTTTGGTTTTCCGCCATTTTGAAACTTGGTCATCTTCTTGAACTTCTTGAATTTATTGTAGTTTTTGGCAATAAATACAATATCCTCTTCATCTAAGTTTGAATCTTCGTTACTTGCTTGGAATGCTATGTTTTTATTTTCATGATTTCGATCTTTTCTAGCCTGCAAGTTAGCTTAGTATGACATTAAATTTCCCATTAGTTCTTTGACTTTAAGTTGAGAAAGATCATTAGCTTCTTCGATAGCAAACACTTTTCTTTTCCTGTCATTTGTCAAAGAGTTCAAAATTCGCATGGCTAAATCCAAATATGTGATTTTGACTCCAAGTGCTATGAGATCGTGTTGGGTGGTTCAAAATCATGCGTACATATCAATAACCGATCCACTTATTTTCATTTTGAAAGATGATAATTGGTTTTATAAAATTGAAATTTTAGTTTGCTTGACTTTATTTGTGCCTTCATGTATGACTTGTCAATTGCCCATATATCATATGCAGTCTTGTGGAGCATGACACGTGAAAACTCATTTTTGTCAAGTGAGCAAAACAATACATTCATAATTTTGGCATTGTTAGATGCCTCTACTTTTTATGCATCAATGCATGTGCTAATATTAGTGTCAGGTGCTTCGTATTTGTTTTGAGTTGCTAGTTATATTTCGAAGCCATTGGCTTCCACAAAAATTCGCATACGTGTTGACCAACAAACATAATTAGAACCAGCAGATAGTGGAGGACGAGCAGTTGATTGACCTTCTTGAAATGTGCTTTCCATTTTAATGGTTTTTTCCAATTACGTGTCACTGTAGATTGAAATAACCTCTAGTTTATGTTTCAATAACAACAACTATACAATCACACACACAAACACACACATTACAGGTATATACTACAAGAAGACATTATGCTCGAAGATATTGAGACTCGAAGACAAACGACGACCTATCAACCATACTATAGTTAGTAAGCATATTCTACTGTAAATGAGTCTTAGATAAAATATTGTTAAGATCTCCTTGGGTATATATACATACACAATCACATACGATTTCATATACAATGAAGTTAATTTGAAAAACTGCTTTTATAACTTACAGACGTCCGAGGTAAAACCACATACGTCTGAGGAAATACTCGGGGAAATAAAATTTTGAAGCCACAGACATCTGAGGTAAATCCATAGACATTTGTGACAACCCTTGGGTAATTATTTTTTGAAGTCACAGACGTATGAGGTTTTACCATAGACGTTTGTCATTTGAAAAACTGAAAATTTTGAAAAGACACTTCTGTTGAACAAAAAGAAATTACACTTCATTGAAAGGATGCAGCCATTAAAATGAATAGAACTTGTCTAATAGTAACAACTCTTCATCTGCATCATTTTGAATCTATAAATACTATTTTGATTGAGATATAGAGATGAACTAACTTGAATTAATTAAATCTTTTCTCTCATGATTTCTTATCACACTTTTGTGCATACATTGCTTACATGCTCTCTATCTATTATAACCAAAATATAATTTTGGTTAAGCCACTTCCTACAACTCAAGGCATTCACATTCATATACTCAAAGGAGAACATAAGAAGATTTGTACAATCAGTTAAAAACTGTGTTATTTGGAACATAAAATTGTCAGAGATACATTTTTATATTAGCCTATTCCTTCGGACGAAGCGAGGGTTAGTTGGTTAAAAGAAATACCGAAGGGGAACTTCGAGACTGGAAGTAGGACGAGAGGTTCGAACTCGTATAAAATATAAGGTGTGATCGTTTCTATTATTTAATCTTATATTCAATTATTATTCTCTGCTTACCATAGTTAGTAATATATGCACACATATACATATAAGTTGCATTATTTATAAAGATCCTATAGACTTTCAGTCTTTCATTCATTCTCATTTACTTATCTAGTTTTGAAATGACGATGGTAAACATGTTCTAGTTCACTTGGGGCTCCAACTAACCCAGATCGATCACCTTCTTAGGAGGTGAATGTAATTGAATTATTTCACTTAACTGAACGTCTCCAGTAGAGCCTCTTAACCTTTTCTGATTCATAAAACATCTTGGTTTATCGTTGCTATTCATTAATATTAATTTGTTACATCCTCACAGTTACCCTCGATTTGTGTTGCATCAGGTGCATCAAGCAACAAGGTAAAATGGGCAAATTAAAAAATATATTTTTAATTCATTATGCGCTGGATCTTTAATTTATATTGCCATGAAAATTTTTGTTACAGTAATTCTTATATAATGTTAGTTTGGTACAAGGAGAGTTTTGTAGTTTAAAATTTATTTTAATTAAAGTTTATTTAGGTTATTTTATGTTACAATTAATTTTCGCATAAAGTGTAATAATTGGTAATAACATAAGCCATACAAATATTTATTTATTAAGATAACATATAAAATAAAACGACATATATGTAAATGTGTGCATATGTGATCACAGAGATTTATGATCACATCTGCTACATAATGTAAGTATATTTATGGTGTATCATTTATAAATTAACTTATATCTACATTAATTATTATTAATCATATCATAAATTTTAATACATATATGCATATGTGTGTGTTTGTGCATGTGCGTGTATAAGTGTTCAATGACACTTTAAATAGTGCAGCATCCCTGTAGCCCCTTGATTTCTATCACACAATCCGAATTAAATAATACAGCTTTCTCTCTCTTGTTAAAACCATGTATGCTTTCTTCTATTGGAATATCCAATACATAACCATTCATCAAATTCAGCTTCAAATTTGTCTAATTTATCCTTTGTGTTAAGTATAAAACAATTACTTACAAAAATTTTAAAGTACGAAAATCTAGTTTTTTTAAAGAATAGTTCATATGGAGTTTTCTTTGTTAATGGTCTTATTAACATTCTTTTTAAAATATAACATGTTGTAGCAACTGCTTCAGTTCAAGAATTATTTGGTAAGTTACTATCATTTAACATTGTTCTTGCACACTCCTGAATAGTTTATTTCTATGCAACGCAATTCCATTTTGTTGTGGAGTTTTTGAAAATGAAAAATTATATGTGATGCCTTTCTTATTACAAGTATTTTTTAAATTTTCAGTTTTAAATTCTTCTCCTCTAACGCTCTTTATGGACTTAATTTTAATTGAATTTTGATTTTGAATTCATTTAGCAAACACTTTAAACATTAAAAAAGTTTCATCTTATATTTTAGAAAAATTGGTTAAATGTATCTTTAAAAATCATCCACTACAATGAAAACATATCTATTATGGTTTATTGATTGAATATGTGATAGTCCAAAGAGATCAAAATGAAGTTGTTCTTAAGAATGTAAGGTGGAGATCATATCCTTAAATTTAGATGATTTCTTATGGATTTTTTCAAACTAACATGCATTACAAATATTATTGACTTTAAAATTCAGTTTTGGATGTCCTATCACAAGTTCATATCTTGCAATCCTTGATAAATATTTAAAATTATATATATATATGTTCATTTTTTATACGTTCAAAAATTGTTTTAGAGTCATGATCTGAATTTAGCAATTATTCTTTTCATATCTTATTAAAACCTTTATCACATAACTGGCTTATACTTAAAAATTTATGTTTTAAATTTTTAACTAGTAAAAATTTGAAATACGAGGAGTTTTAAAATTACCGACGATGCTGATACCCATATCCTTTTGAATTGTCTTCAAAGTTCACGGTTGCACGATATTTCTGTGTAATGTCGGTCATTTACCATAGATTTTCCATCGTATGTTTTGAACATCCACTATCCAATATCCATTTCTCCTTCTTTATATTTATATCATTTTCGGTAGGTACTTGAATGATAAGAAATATGCATATTGGTACTCCGTTTTACTTTTTGGGGTCTGTGAGATTATGTTTTGAGAAGCGAAACCCATGAAGAGTTTGAATACCCTTTAAAATATAATTATCAAACAATAACTTTATCGAAGAAATTATCAATGTATTCTTCCTTTTTTCTATTATCTAAACTTATAGAAATCGACATATTAATAAACTCATTCAGGGGTTTTAACTTTAATTTTCTAAGTTTTTGTTTGAACTTGGTAGGTTTAACAAATTTAGTTGTTTTAGCACTATTTTTTTATGCTTAGGCTTTAGGGTATATCCTAGATCAAGTTTATTTATTTTGGGGCTTAATGAATATCACTAATTTTATAAATTATCTTTACCTTTTTTATTTTTATCAACATCAGTTTTCCTCTTATCAGTATCCTTGTTACAAGTAAGAACAATGTTATCTAAAAATGTAGTTTTTTCATTTAGGATAGTTATCTCCCACTTCATTGAAAGATTCTATGTTTCTAAGGATTCATTCACTTTCAAGTTTTTCAAAACCTTCCAGTTTCAAATCCTTTCTATCATTAAGTCCATTGAGTCTTTCAATTCTATATTCTGGACATTGGTTTTCTTTGGTTAACATTCACTAAGCATGTTTAATCGATCTATGTCTGCTAATTATTCTTATACCACTTTCTAAGCATTGTATATAATTTATACATATCATTTAAAAAAAATCATAATTTCCTTATTAGAATCCCTTACATGTTCATTATCTACCATGAAGTATATTTTAGTGTTTTTGGTTTCTGGCTCACTATTACTTGATTATGTGTCTAGTGACACCTCGTAATTTTAATAACAAATAATAATCTTTAGTAAAGGGTAAAATGGTAATTTTACAAAAAAGACAAAATATGAATATTTGTAAATGAACTAAATAAATAAAGAAACTTGCACCATTCTGTAATGCACATTTTTATGGTCTAGTTTTATTATAAAAATGTGAAACTTAGGCGTGAAAATTATAAACAAAAGAATAAATTACGAGGAAACAAGCTGGTTAGGTCTAATAGACCCTCAGTGCCAATTAGTATAATCATATCCTCAGTAAAGAAAGAAACTCATGTTCATTTTAGTTCTTCATCTTCTTTTCTTCCACAAAACAAAACCTAGATCAAAACTAAACCTCTAATTTCTATCAAATTTAAGAAATTTTGAAGTCTAAATACAAGAGAACAAACGGAGGTATCCAAAGATACCATAATCTTAGCATATCACAGAGTTTGAAGGCTAGGATTTATCCTAATAGAAGAAGAAGAAAAATGGATTTCTAGGCTAATTTGGTTTGAGTGAGATTTTTTCCTTTGTTATATGATCATAGTCATGCTTATAGTTCATTATTAGTTGTCTACAATAAATAAATGTCAAATTTTGATATGAACAACCCATGGATATGTATTGAGTTTGAGCTAACGTTGTTAATTGGGTTTTGAAGTAATGATTGGCCATTTGAATTGAAATGAGACATTCGTTGATAAAGTGAAGATGGTTGAGATGACATAGACAAGATTATGAATGATAATTAATCTATTAGATAGATAAATGAGTAGATTGATGATAAATTGACAATGAAATGATTTTATAATGGTTTGGGTGCAATTAATTGAATTAATAATTAGGGAAGACAACGAACTAGATGAAATACAATGTAAGTAATGAAAACATTGAATGTGAAAAAAAGAATAAGGATAAAATGGCTAGTAGAACATGGTATAACCTCCCTATAACATATTTATAAGTGAAATTACTATTAAAATGAAGTTAGACAATGGGATAAGCAAAAATACGTTAAAAAGATGAAAATACGACCACGATAGTAGTTCAGGTATCTAAAAATAATTATAGACATTTGAAAACAAATAAACCAAGAAAAGAGAAGAAATAGTATAAAATACACTTGATTCATTGTTGAAAAAAGACGTTCAAATGTCTAATTTTTTTATTCAGATGTCTGAATGATGATTCATATGAATGAAATTTAACTAAAATTAAATAGAGAGAAATTAGGAAAAATTATACCTAATTCTAGTATCTAAAATTGGGTTTTAGATGTTTAAATTGAAGACTCAAACATCCGAATCTTAATTGAGACATCTAAATAACTGAAGGAATTTCCCGTCAGTGATCAAACATTTCAATATAAACTTAGACGTCTGGAAACGATTCAAATGTTTGAACTACTATATAGGGCGCATGTTGAACCCAGACTCACCAATGCTAATACAAATGATTGTGCAACTTAGTATTGTTTAACTAATAATATAAGAGCATGCATGATGGCTATTTAATGAAGGTGGAATGATATCATGAATATACAATGTCTGGAATTCTTGTATCTATACGTGTAAGCTACTAATGAGTTATTATGAAATGGGTTCATGTATACAAAATATGATCTTGTCTTATTGATAGACTGTGTAACATATATGACATATGGTTATTGCCTTAACAATACATCGGGGTGCATACCCACATGACCATTGCCTTATTAATTAGTTGTGTGGTGAATGCGACAGATGGTCGTTGCCTTAATAATAAAATATGTACTGGAGACTAGCGAGCGATTTATGATGTTTTGTTAGAGTCATCATTCTAGAATGACTATTCATCCTAGTGGAGATAAGATGTATACGACCATGAAGATAATATTTTACTAACCAAGAAAGAACGGTCAAGTGGCAGAGTTAGGGACAAAGATCCACTATTTACTAGCAAGTTTTGGAGGAGTCTTCAAGATGCTCTAGGGATTGGGTTAAATCTAAGCACTACATATCACCTATTGTTTGTTGGATAAACTGAGTGGGTGAGTAGAGTAATTGAGGATTAGTTAGAGCCTACTTACTTGAATTTGATGGAGCATAAGAAGATTATTTTCTCTTAGTAGAGTTTACTTATAATAATAGCTATCAGACGAGCATAACCTGACATCATTCGAGGCTTTTATGGACGATCATGCAAATACCCATCTTGTTGGAGGAAGGCGACCAATAGAGTTATACTTGGACTAGGCATGCTTTACGATACTTTCAAAAAAGCAGAGCTAATATGAAAAATAACGAAGGCTGCTTAGGATAAACATAGGTAATATGCTGATACAAGGCGTACTAAGTTAGAGTTTGCAATAGGTGACACAGTGTTTACGAAAGTATCACCACTAAAGTATGTTATGAGATTTGGTAGCATGGAAAAGCTAGCTTCTTACTTTGTAGGGCATTTTATGACAATAAAGAGAGTAGGGAATTCATCTTATAGAGTGAAGCTTCCTGAAATGTTGGTAGGAGTCCATAAGATCTTTCACATGTCACATATGCGGAAGTATGTTCATGGTTTGACCATTATAGTTAAGCCCGATCAGCTAGAGGATGTGGAAGAGTCTATTACACCCCATGGACCGATTCGTATTGTAAAGCATTGTGTATACCGACTTTGAAATAAAGAAGTAAAGTTGGTTTGAGTATATTGGGAAAATGACCTAGCAGAGAACACTTGGAAGCCATAAGAGAAGATTAGTGCTTCTTATCCTCAACTCTTTACCGGTACATTTCCATTCTTATTTTATCGATTGCTTAGGTTAGATAAATTTCTTTTAAATGATTAGTTTCTTTGTATGGTTGTTTTACATTGTCTGGCCTATTTGATTTTATATACATAGTTGCTAGTGGCTATGTTGTGTTACGAACTAGGATTAGATAACCTAGGAATTTTTTTGTACTATAGTTGTAATGTTATGCTAATAGTTGATGTGACGTGATGGATGCTTTGATGAGATGTATACTTACATTCATATAGAACTATATGTTCATTAGTAGTATGTTTTGCATACATGCCTATATGCCATACTATTTGCATACATATAGGAGACCACAAGTTGCATCTTCACATTTTTACATCATATCATACTCAACTTCACACCCACATCCGTGTCTTGATTTACCACTTATGTATCTTGTTGTGTAACGACCCGCCAATCCACACAATTCAAGCTAAAAGTAAATCACACATATCCTACTCAAATTGAACGGAAGACGGATAGTTATGGGAAAGAAAGAAGAAAGAAGAAGAGAAGAGAAGAAGAAGATAATATGAACTAAAACAATACAAAATCTCATAATCGCAGTGAAACAACATATAATATAATATCAAAAACCTTTACAAAAGAGAAACTGTAATATACATACATCCATCAGAGTACAATAACAATCACTATCATCAGCCTGGACAGTTATAATAATATGTCATCACAAATGCTGATAATTTAACAACTAATGCAGAGAAGAAATAAACATACACGGGAATACGTCATATGGACCTCCAGCTCTTCTTCAGAAGCTCCAAAGCATCTTAACGGAATCTATAAACGTGCCCGGTTCGGCACGAGCATTATAATAAAATAAAATCTAAGTTAGTCTGATAAACCAGCATGAGAAAACACATCTAGTTAGGATTTAATGTTCTTCCAAAAACCTTGCAAACCAAAGGTATCTCGTTAGATCACGCCGCACATAAACACGAACAAGGTTTTACCTTATGATGACCAAAACATTTTCTATAGGAAATCCATTGATATTATAATAGTGTAGAGTACAAATACTTATTAATCATAGTTGAAATTGTTACATTAATTAAATTCCAATATACCTGATTCTATAATCAAAATAGTAAATGCACGTATTGAAGATTGGATTCCATACTATGACAAGGTAAGGAATTACGTTCTGGTGGTACATCTATAGATAAAATGCACCGAGGTCTGACAAGAACATCTTGTACCCCTACCACACAGGACTGGCCTACCACTTGACTCTAGTACCGAATATGATCACCTCTTTCATTAACGGGCCTCAAAGCATACATGAGTAGATAGTAACCAATCAGATTTGGAATGACCATATCCAAATGGGAGCGACCCACTTTGCCCTGCTGCATGCCTAATTTTTTTCATTTCCTAATTGATGAGGCTTGAGGCTACATTTATATAGCACTTCCCACTTTGAATGCTAAAGCCTCCCTTGAGGCAATAATACAATGCTAGCATTCATCCATTCAAGTTCGTTCTGGGACTGAACGAAATTGAAGGCACTACTTCTACAACATCCATTTTGGGAATCCTCTCAAGATTAGTAGCAAGCGGCCCTTGCACTTCAAAAGCTCCATTTTAATTATCTTCAAGATATTCCGATTCGAAACGCTTATGCTGATTCGAAGTGGTTCTTAGATAACATATCTGATGCCGATCACTTCGAACCGACAACGTTAGTTTATAAACTGGCCAACATTTGATAGTCGGCTATTTAAATATCAAATAAGCAAACAATCCGACCAGAAATCAAATTTCCAAAGGAAGTAACACTAGTTAAGCACCAAGCACACTAAGTCTCTTTAATTAATATTTTCATTAGTTAAAACACTTTCCAAATATTTATCTCAAAACAGCTTTACAAAGATATACCCATAAACCCCTATATTTTCGATACTTGGAAAAAAAATCTATACACTTATCTTAACAGTATAAGTATATTCACAGAATGGAGAAAGATTTCTTTTCACACAATTCTAGAACAATTTAAAAATTCCTTTATAAATCTCTAAACCCATTTATAACCCCATTCATTGATCTCTGAAATTATTTATAAAACACCTTTTTATACATTCCTAAAATCATTTATAAACCCTTTATAATTACATAAAACCATTTAAAAATACTTTTATGAATCTATAAATCCATTTCTAAAACTCTTTTATAAATATCTAAGACCATTTATAAAACTCTTTTTAGCCTTTAACTAATCTTTATTTAAGTTTTCCAAACCTTGTTTTGTAGATTCCTCTTATAAAACCCATATCTATTTACAAAACCTTATTTATAAATCTCGAAAACATTTATAAATAGATTCTAATCATTTACTTTAAAACACTATTATGTAATAATAAACATTATACATAACTAATAATTAACTTCAATACATCTTAAAAAGAATAATTAATAATTTCAAAACATTCTTAATAAAACAATAATAATTTACCTTCAACATTATTTTAAATTGTAATAATTAATTTCTAAAACTTTATCGATAAATAATTACAATAATTTCAAACCACGTTAACAATTTAAATAATTAACTTTTTAAAATATTAATAAACAACTTTGAAACAATACTAATATAAATAAACAACTTTTAAAACATAATACTTCCTTGATAAAAAACCGTACTTAAATTTCAACATAATCATTTCCATAATTATAGAACTATACTTATAAATTTTTTTCTATTTTGTAACATATCGTTTAACATCTTCAAATCTATCCTCACTTTAAATTTCCAAAATGGAATCAACTGTTTTTCTAAAACAACATTCCACATCTTATTATAAATTCACAATTGTGATTTATTTTTCCCAATTTATCGAATGATAAAAGTTTCCCTTTATTTATAAACAATGTTTATAAATCTATCCTTTATTGATAAAATACAATTTTACAAATCTTCACTTTGTTTGTAAAATTTCACATTTATACATTATCACATTTATAAATAAATTTTATATATGTGTATATCTACACACATCACTTTATATAAAACGGCTAACAAATATTTATATCAAAATATTTCTGTCTTTATTTTTTTAAAACAGTATTCTTTATTATAAAAGGCCGACTTATTTTTAAGATTTTAAGAATTTTTATTTTATAATTTAAAAATCTCTATTTAAAATATTTTACAAAAATATTAATTTATAATATCTAAAAATCATACCTTTTACTTTAAAATAAATTCCTTGTTTTAATAATTCATGAATAATTATTAAAACATACAAAATTTTGAAATTACTTAAAATCTTCTTTAAAACTGATTCTTTAATTTATAATATTTCAAAATACTAAAAATATGGTCCAGTGCTACTATTGCACTAAATAAGGAAAAATCATCCATGTCATTAAATATGGCATTCAATACATCATATATCAAAATATATGAAAAGTAAAATCAACAGTGTGAGGAATCTAGTTCGATCCCTCCAATTTATCCCCCTGCATCACATACAATATATAACCGAATAATATAAATCAACCGCTTCGAGGCAGGATCGTATACAAAGGGCGCTCTTACATGAGAACATAATATGGTCCCATCCGCTCCAAGGGTGGGAATATATCCAAACCAACAAATAAATAGTAAATCGTCCAAACATTCAACAAAGAATCAACAATAAATTTTCCACTTATACAAAAAAATTGAGTAGGCTAGAGAGGTGAGTTAACTCATTTTGATTCCAATTATCACTGAAGCATTCCAGTTTGAATTAAAATTGAACAAGTGTTCGATTTTAACCCAAATTTCTACTAGCTCAAATCCATTTAATCCAACATCATATTGTATTCGTTGTAATGAGCAGAACGCAACTTATCGCGTTCAAAGTGGACCAAGTACGAATTAAATATGAATTAATGAACTTGGAATTATTTATATTATAATTAACTTTAATTTAATTAAATTTAAACTTAAATTTTTACCTTCCCTTTCTCTCCCGTATGCTCTATCGTTCGAAGGAAATAAAAATACAACTGCGTTCGATCATCGCCGCCGCGACCTGACCGTGCACCGCCCTGCCCTCGAGCTCCCCCATGCCATCAACTGCGTCCTCAACGGTGCCTCCAATCACCAGAAAGCACCCAAGTTCTACTTCGCCTTCAAAGCACCATAGTCGTCGCCACACCTCGCCGTAGGAGATCTTAACCGTTGATCGAGTTCCTACCGTTATGCCTTACACTTTCATAGTTGATGTCGAGAGCCGATCTGGCTTGTGGTGGTGTCTATTACTGCGAGCCATTAGATTGAGAGAATGGAGGTGGCGGTTAGTTTAGTTTTAGGGTTTCTCCAAAAAAAATGAGTTATGATGTCCTTATTTAGAAAATTTCATGGCAATATTCATGCGATAAATTTTCGAACTCCAATCGAGGTGTGCCGCCTCGCGTTCTATATCTTATACCCCTATTCCGAGCACAATGGTATATATAATGGGACCACATTCCATCTTATATAGAACTTAACTTTTCAAAATTAAATTGTATTAAATTAAACTTCTTTAATTAATTTCTACGGGTTTTGAACTCGCACGACCAAATGATATGTATGATTGTCACGAAATTCGACGACATACTATAATTCACTATTACGGATCCATTAAAACATGTTTCGTCGAAATCCGAGACAATGCCCTAGAAGGCTATTTTCATACGTTAATTAAAACGAGTTATTATTAAAACCATTCAAATCACTTTAATTCTAATTTAAAAGTTTTCTATCTCCATTCTTGTTTTAAACAGAATTTAAATCAGCATTAGAAATCATTTTTTTCCATATTAAATCCATGATTCACTTATTTAAACAATTCCAAATATTAAAATAATCCTTATATTTGAAATTCAAACTGTTTAATTTATAAGATTAATTTTTCAATATTTAAAATCAATTAAATATTTGAAATTCGAATGTCTGAAATTTTAGATCGTTACATTCTTCCCTTTTAAAAGAATTTCATCCATGAAATTATAAAGTAAGAAAAATGCCACAAACCCGTTAACTTTTCAAAACCAATTAGCTGAAATAAATTATAAAATTTCTAAGTCTTTTAGGTTCATCCACCTATACCAACTAATTTCCATCCATTCACTCATTCCATTTTATAGTTCAAAATCAAATTTTAGCTATCAAATATTTTCTCTTCAAAATTCTCAAAAAAATTCCAAAATCTTAAATTTATGGAAATTTTTTGTCAGCATCTCCTTTGCGCGGCTCGATCGATTTTTTTACAATATATACATAATCACAAATATACATCTCATCTTTGAGGAAGTGGCATCCCATAGGGAAAAATATAAAAATACGATATGTAATCCGAGATATGTACCTTTTATTAGTATTAGCAAGCATATAAAACCAATATAATGCAAAGTGAGCTCAAATGCGAAGCATACGCCATCCGCACCTACTATCACCCAATAATCAATGAGAAACACGTATATAGAAAGCAACATCACTATATAATATAGAATATATACAACAACTATATATAAATGTAGAAAATGTAACAAGAGAAATCACCAAACAAATAATAACCATCTTATTTATTTATCATCATATCAATTTTGCATTTTCAAATGTCAACATTATTTTTATACACTTTCATTTCTTAATAACATTCAATTGATTCGTTTTCAGTTTATCTACATTCAATTAATTTACATTCAGTTTTTTTCCATCCAATTGATTTACATTCAATTTCATTTACATTCAGTTATTAACATTCACTTTATTTTCATTCACTTACATTCACTTTAAATTCGATTTATATTTAACAGCATTTCATTGCATACTAAATTCATTTATGGACCATCTCATAAAATTGTTACATTTTAAATTTTCCTAATTTAAATTTTATTTTATTGTCACTTAGTATATTTCTTCAATATTAATATAATTTATGAACCATTCCATACAACAATTACTTAGGTTTATTACAAACATTTTATGCTACACAACTCATGTTTATTATTACTTCACAATTTTAGTTCCAATATTATCAAACAACATTCCGAACCACATTCACTTCATTTTACGATTTAAATTGAATTTCATTTTGTAACTTAAATTCATATTCATTCCATTACTTCATTTTATTAATTCACTTTATTAATCTAATTCATTTCAAATCCAATTCAATTTCATTTAAACTTTCTTAAGTTAAACCTCATTTCATTAACTCAATTTATTTAACTCTACTTAAGTTAAATTTTAGTTTCATATCTCAATTTCAAATTTTCTTTTCTTATCTATACCATTTTTAAATTATAAGTTCAAAAACTTATTTTTACATATCTATCAAATCATACTTTGGATTTTAAATCAAAACTTGTTTTTTATCAACACAAACCTCTACCAGAAAATCATTAAGTAGCGTTCATCACTTAGAAACTCGAAAGTGAACACTTATGATGCTGTAGTCATCACTAGAATTATTTTCCATTGCCGAAGTGAATTCAGTGCTTTCTATTTCTTTTAAATCCCGTTTTAAAATATTTCGAAGAAAAATATTTTCAAAATAATACTATTTTTTTTTCCAAAACCTTTGAAAAAAATTTCTAAAATCAATGGGATTCAAACTTTCAAATTTCTTGTTTTAATTCCATTTTTATTTACAAATCATATTAATAAATATACTTATATAATTCCATTCCTTTCCATTTATAAATTATATTATATAATCTCACTTCTTAAAATATTATTTCATAAATGTTGATTATTTTAATTATAATCAATACTCTATAATTCATATTTATAAATTCACTTTCCTATATACCTCAGCTTACAAATGTTTATCTTTGTTTAGATTGTAATAATAACAACTTTTATTAGAACAACAAACAAAAATGATAATAATGAAATATTATCCTTCACTAATAACCAATCATACCATATATAACTACAATAACTTTTGAAAAATTATTCTTTTATATATAAAATATAATATAGGTAAAATTATTTCATTTACGGAATCCCAAACAATACTATGTCAGTTTTCCTTATTAAGTGTTTAGAAACCCTTACCGATATCAGGGCGTCCCACGTACTGACTAGAATTCATAAGCCACTCTATAGATAAATTAACAAAATATAAACATTTTTATAATCTCTAATAAATAGTGCTCATATATATAATGCACTCAAAACTCATAATAAGGCATTCCATTTAATGAGTTGCCCCACCAAAGCCAAGGTTCTCGCTTAACCTTGCGCTATGATACTAAGTGTAATGACCCGCAAATCCGCATAAATCAAGTTTACAATAAACCACACACGTCTAGCCCAAATTGAACAAAAGATGGATAGTTTTGGGAAAGAAAGAAGAAGAGAAGAGAAGAAGAAAGGAAAAAGAACTAAAACAACACAAAATCCCACAATCGCAGCGGAACAACATATAATATAATATCAATGATCTTTACAAAAGAGAAACTGTAATACACATACATCCATCAGAGTACAACAACAAATCACTATCATCTGTCAGGATAGTTATAGTAACATATCCTCACAAATGTCGATAATTTAACAACTAATGCAGCGGAAAAATAAACATATATGGGAATACGTGATGAAGACCTCCAGCTCATCTTTAGAGGCTCCAAAGCATCTTAACTGAATCTATAAATATGATCGGTTTGACCCAAGCATTATAATAAAATAACATTCGAGTTAGTCTAGTAGACCAGCGTGAGAAAACACGCCCAGTTGAGATTTAATGTTTATCCTAAAACCTGTCAAATCAAAGGTATCTCATAAGACCAAGCCGCAAATAAACACGAATGAACTTTTACCTTATGATAACCAAAACATTTTCTATAGAAATCAATTGGTATTATAATAGTTTCTAGAGTACAAATACTTATTAATAATAGCCAAAATTGTTACATCAATTAAATTCCAACATACTAGGTTCTACAATCAAAACTGTAAAGGCACGTATGGAAGATTGGATTCCATACTATGACAAGGTAAGAAACTACCTTCTAATGGTACATCTCTAGATAAATGCACCGGAGTTTGACAAGAACATCTTGTTCCCTTGCCACACAGGACTGGCCTACGTACCCTTGACTAGTAGTGCCGAATATGATCACCCTTTTCGTTAATGGGCCCTGAAGCATATATGAGTAGATATTAATCGATCTGGATTTCGAATGACCATACTCTAATGGGAGCCACGAACTTGACCCTGCTGCATGCTCGATTTTTTTTCATTTCTTGGTCTATGAGACTTGATGCTACGTTTTACCTTTATATAGCACTTCCCACTTGAAATGCTAACATTGCCCTCATGGTAATAATGCAATGCCAGTATTCATTCATACAATTTCATTTTAGGACAGAACGAAACCGAGGCACCACTTCTACTACATCCATTTTAGGAATCACCCTCAAGATTAGTAGAAAGTAGCCCTAGTGCTTCAAAAGCCCCATTTCGGTTATCTTCAAGATATTTTAATTCAAAATGCTTATGCCGATTCAAAGTGGTTTTTGGATAACATATCCGATGTCGGTCTCCCTGAACCGATAATGTTAGTTTATAAACTGACCAACATTTGATAGTCGGTTATTTAAATATCAAGTAAACAAACAATCCAACCAAAGATCAAATTTCCAAATAAAGCAACACTGGTTAAGCACTTAGCACACTAAGCCTTTTTAGTTAATCTTTTCATTAGTTAAAACATTTTCCAAATATTTATCTGGAAATATCTTTACGAAAATATACCTACAAACCCCTATATTTTTGATACTTGGAAAAAAATCTATATACTTATTCCAACAGTATAAGTATATTCACAGAACGTAGGAAGATTTTTTTTCACACAATTCTAGAATAATTTATAAATTCCTTTATAAATCTCTAAACCTGTTCATAACCTCATTCATTAATCTCTGAAATTATTTATAAAACTCCCTTTTATACATTCTTGAAATGATTTATAAACCCTTTATAAATCCATAAAACCATTTATAATCTACTTTTATAAATCTATAAACCCATTCCTAAAACTCTCTTATAAATATCTAAGACCATTTATAAAATGCTTTTTCCCTTTAACTAATCTTCATTACCATGTTATCAGATTCCCCTTATAAAACCCACATCTATTTATAAAACCCTATTTCTAAATCTCGAAAACATTTATAAATAAATTCTAATCATTTACTTTAAAACACAATTATATATTGATAAACATTATAGATAAATAATAATTAACTTCAAAACATCTTAAAAATAATAATTAATAATTTCTAAATATTCTTAATAAAACAATAATAATTTATCTTCAATATTATTATAAAAAATAATAATTAATTTAATTTTATTGATAAAAAATTATAATTAGTTCCAAACCATATTAATAATTTAAACAATTAACTTTTCAAAATAATAATAAACAACTTTAACACAATACTAATGTAAATAAACAACTTTTAAAACATAAATATACTTCCTTAATAAAAATCCATACCTAAATTTCAACATAATCATTTCCATATTTATAAAGCTATATTTTTAAATCTCTTTATATTTTATAACATACCGTTTAACATCCTCAAATCTATTCTCACTTTCAATTTTCAAACTGGAATCTACTATTTTTCTAAAAAAACATTCCACATCTTATTATAAATCCTTAATTGTGATTTATTTATCCAATGATAAAAGTTTCCCTTTATTTATGATCATTGTTTATAAATCTATCCTTTTATTGATAAAATATGATTTTACAAATCTTCACTTTGTTTATAAAATATCATTTATACATTATCACATTCATAAACTTCCATATTTATAAATAAATCTTAATATGTGTATATATACATACATAACACTTTATATAAAATGATTAATAAATATTTATACAAAAATATTTCTATTTTTTTAAACTGTATTCCTTTATTACGAAAGACAGACTTATTTTTATGATTTTAGAAATCTTTATTTTACAGTTTAAAATATCTATTTAAAATGTTTTATAAAGCCATTAATTTATAATATCTAAAAATCATACCTTTTACTTTAAAATAAATTCCTTCTTTCAATAATTAAAGAATAATTATTAAAACATATAAATTTTTGAAATCGCTTAAATTCTTTTTAAAAACTAATTATTCACGTTATAGTATTGAAAATACTAAAAATATGGCCCAGTGCTAATATAGCACTAAATAAGGAAAAATCATCCATGTCATCAAATATGGCATCCAACATATCATATATCAAAATACATGAAAAGTAAAATCAACAGTGTGAGGAAGCCAGTTGGATTCCTCTAACCCATCCCCCTTGCAGCATATACAGTATGTAACCAAATAATATAAATCAACCACTTCGAAGCGACATCATATATAAAGGCTCATTCGCTCTTACACGGGAACAAAATAGTGTCTCATCCGCTCCAAGGACGAGAATATATCCAAACCAACAAATAATAGTAAATCGTCCAAACAGTCAACATACAATCAACGATAAAATTTTCTACACTTATATGAAAAATATAAATGGGCTAGAAAGGTGAGTTAACTCACTTTGATTTCAATTATCATTGAAGCGTTCTAGTTTGAACTAAAATTGAATAGGCGTTCGATTTTAACCCAAATTCCTACTAGCTCCAAATCTATTCAATCCAACTCCATATCGTAATATTCGTTGTAACGAGCGCAGCACAACTTTTCGTGTTCAATTTGGACCTCATATGAATTAGATATGAATTAATGAACATTGGCATTATTTATATTATAATTAACTTTAATTTAATAAAATTTAAACTTAAAATTTTACCTTCCCTTCCTCCCCCGTATGCTATCTTGTTCCTAGGAAGTGAAAATGCGACCCCATTTCATCATTGCCGCCGCGACCTGACCGTGCATCACCCTACCCTTGAGCTCCCCTAACCCACCAACCACGTCCTCAACGATGCCTCCAATCGCCAGAAAATGTAACGATCCGGAATTTTGGTCTTTTAATTTTGAATGTTTAATTTATTTTTAAATGTGAAATTGAATCATTAATTAATTTGGAATATGGAAGCATCAATGAATTGGTTACAATTTCAAATATAGCGATTAACAGGTTCAGTAGATAGTAAATTAATATTTAAAATTGGGTAAATATGGGAATCTGGAGTTAAATGGGATGAGAAATGAGTTCCAAAGTCGATTAAATTCTATTTGGATTTGAATGATAATATTATACTTTTTAATGGAATTAAAAATCGAAAAAATTTAAAGTTTGAAATTTATATATTAATTTAATAGTGAAATAATTAAACTTTGATTTAAAATAAATCAGAATGATTTATAATGTGAATATAAATTCCATGTGATTTATAATGGAGTTAGCAAGTTTTAAAAATCGAAATTTTAAATGATTCCGACGATTTTGAAAATCGCTCGATTTAATCGATGAGTTAAAATAGCCTTCCGGGGCACAGTCTCAGAATTCGACGAAACTAGTTCTATTAGATAAGTAATAGTGTATTATTATCGGATTTCAAATTTCGTAGCATTTGGAGTTACCTTTCGGTCGTATGGGATAGAAACGCATTGAAATAGATATCGAAAATTTAATATTTTAATTCGATTCGGTAAGCTATCTTCCGCATACAATCGAATTAGGTCCTGAAACATGTTCCATTATGTTCGGAATAGGGGTAAAACATTATAAATGCCAGGCGGCACGTTTCTCTTGGAGTTCGTTCGAAAAAGTACGAAAATTGAAAATAATATTAAAATAATAAATATGTACGTGTTTGTATACGTAGCACAGTGAACCCTAGACCTATTTTTCATGCGGCCGCCTGTTTTCATTTCAATGGCCGAACTCTAATCTTCTCCCCTCGATTTCTCCTAATCCATCAACTTTCATGACAAGGTTTCGACACGAAGATTGTAGAGCTCTACAATATAAACGACCATGATTGAATTTAGGGATTCAGATGGACGGCAAATCAAGTGAGTGGGAGCGAATTCACATGCACCATTAGAGGAGTAAGTGGCACCGAGTTGGGGCGCGGCTCTCGGTGGTGGTGGATCGGGTTCAACGACGATGAGAGAGGAGCGGCCTTCGATCAACGTTGTTGTATGTGGGTTCGTTTTTACCCGTGAAAGCGCGAGAAGGAAGAAAGGTGTATGCTGCCAAGATCTGGAGCTTTGAAATGAACAACAGATTTCGTTTGGTAAAATAAAAAAGGTAAATATATTTATACTATAAATCATATAATCTTTAAAATTTCATATCTTTGTCATACGAGGTCGGAATTGGACGAAACAAGCGGAGCCGCAATCATAGTGACGAACACTATACTATAGTGCAGATCTGGAGTTGATCAGAGCTAGCGAAAATTTATGCGACGATCCGAAAATCCGTACCCTTTGAACCGACAATAATTCACACATGTCCGACTCAAAAAACATAGACCGACGGAAAGTCAAGAGAAAGAATAGAAGAGAGAAGAAAAGAAGAGAAGAAAGAGAGAAGATAGAACCAAACAGAGCAATACGGAATCTCACATCGCAGGGGAAAATATATAATATAATATCAATGATCTTTAAAAAACAGAAACTGTATATATATACACATCAATCAGAGTTCAATAATCAATCAATAGTTATCAACCTGAACAGTTATAATAACCTGTCCTTACAAATGCCGATAATTTAAAACTACTAAGCAATGCAGCGGATAATCAAGCAAATACGGATGTACGAAAGTGAAGATCACTAGCTCTCCTGCTGAAGCTCCAAAAGCATCAAATCTAGACCTGTAAATATCCTCGGTCTGACCCGAGCATTGAAAGGGAAGAACGCCCGTATCAGTCGGGTAAACCAACGTGAGAAACACACTCAATTAAATTTATTAAGTTACCAAAACTTTTCCTTTATTAAAAAAAAAGTATCTCATAAGACAAGTCCACACATAAACACGAACATGTTTTTACCTCACGATAACTAAATCATTTCATATCAAACTCATGTGATATTATACTAGTGTCTACTATACAAATAATATTCAAAATAGCTGAAATTGTTACCATTATTAAATTCCAGCATACTAGGCTCTACAAATAAAATACCAGACACGTAGTGGAGTTTGGATTTCCATACGAATGACCAGGTGAAGGGACTACCTTCCGAAGGGGTACACCTCTAGATGGATGTCCCGAGGCACAGAACATCTTCCCTCTACCAACACAAGACCGACCCACCTCTATAACTAGATGGTACCGAATATGTCATCCTTCAGTCGTTACCGACCTTTACCGAGGGTCCTCTAGCATACAAACCACAATAATCAAATACATGACGTAATAGCGTGTAAAGATAAATCTAGAAGAGGATGATCATATCCTACTTGGGAATGACCCACTTAGGCTTGCCGCATCTAACCCTGTTTTGGTCATTTCCGGTTGAGGAGGCCTGATGAGGTAATGATTACCTTTCACAAGCACATATCACATCACTTTAAATGCCACACAGCCATTTCCATTGACCACTAATTTCCTTCCACAAAAATACAACCCTTAAGCTCATACGTCTCAAGGAGGGTGTTAAGCTAAGAGAAGTTGCCTTCTCCACCGCCACTGATGTACGTTTGTAAAAACCAATGTATATAATTTTTAAAAATGCATTGTCAGACAAACATCCATATAAGTTGTCCAGGAACAGGACAAACCGAAGGTACTTTCCTACCACATCCTGTCGGGAAATCCTTAGTAGCGAATAGTCCTTGCATTGGATATTTCATAATGAAGAGACCACTGCTACTGGATGTATATTGGAATTTTAACCCCAAACTATCAACAAGCAATCCCCCACAATAAAACTCTGAAATATCAATATCATCACAAGCAACCTGCACAATTGTCGCATATACGTTGGTCCGAAGTGGTTTTTAGATAAATCTGATCCCGATCTCTTCGCACCAACAACGCAAAAGCTTTTCTCAACTTCACATAGAAACTAAGTCTCATAGACTTATCACGTTTTCAACTTTCAACTTGCTATCCTTCGGGCCAAGAAGGAAGCTCGATAGATTGGAGTAATACTCCGCACTATACGAATCAACATCCTCAACACAAAGGATAATCAAGCCTACACAGAAGGCAACGTACTAAGTGTACGACTAAATAGTTCCCACATCAAGTCAAGGAACTAACATTTGGCCAAGTTTGATACTTGGTTATTTAACTATAAAAACAAACAAACAAACATTCAGCACCATAACAATCACTAGGCCCTTTAAATCAATCTTTTATTAATTAAACCACTTGCTAAATATTCACTTGAAAATATCTTTAAATAAAGATATATTTCCAAACCATTTCAAATTCTATATTGGAAAACATTTCCATATACTTATTTAATAATAAGGAATTCACAATTCTATTTATTTTCAATACTTGGAAATATTTCATATACTTAAATCACGATTAAGTATATATTTTATTCTATAAGGAAAACACTCTCTTTAAACACATTTATTGGGTCAAAACAAATGTTGCGCAAAACATCATTACGACAACCCAAAATTACTAGTATAGGGATTCGAAAATAAGATAGATATATAAATCCCAATACTATACAAAAACATTTCCTTTCGAAAATCATTTACTACAACAACGGTGTTATAGGCCATCATTTCCTTATACTTTTCGAAAACTTCTATTTCAAAAATGAATGTTGAAATCTATGTATTCAATATTTAACACATTTTAAAACATCTTTAAAATCATTTAACTCCATTTAATAATATTCACTTTCCAAAAATATCCATTTTATTTAATATATTATTCACTGTCCAAAATCGTGAATATAGTTCTCTATCCAAATTTAATATTTCTACATATTTATCAAAGGATAATCCGCTGTCCAAAATCGTGGATATATCTCCTTTAATAAACTTCTGTATTTAACTTAACAAATTCAATTTTTTTTGGATTTATAAAACGATGTTTATAAATTCTATTTATATTTTTATAAAAACTTCCACTTATAAAATCCTTTTATTAACCAATTCCATTTATATCATTTATATGCCAAAAAAGCCAAATTATAAGTTAATAACTTATAATTCATTTATTTTACAAAATCCATTCATTTTATAACTTCACAATTCGTAAATCTTATTCACTTATAAAATCCATTTATACTTCAATTTCACACATATAAAACTTCTTTATAATTCCATTGTTTTGATTATAAAATATCCATTTTATAAATCTTTTATATAAAACTTTTATAATAAATCAAAAATCTCAATCTATACTATTTCACAAAATAGTTAACTTCACATTTCAAAAATCACATTTCAATTTTATTTCCCAAAACATCATAATTTTTATAACATAAAAATTATAACTTTTATTTATTCAAAAATAAATCCATTCCTTTAACACTTCAAAATTCAACAAAACGTATATTTTCAAAATCACTTGAAAATCCTTTTAAATTTGGAAATCATCACTTTAACATTTTTAAAATTTCCAAAATAGGCCCAATGCTGCAACAGCACCAAATACAACAATCACGGCGTCCAAAACATGATATATCATATGACAACAACATATATCACAATATCTGTAAATAAATAAATACGGTGAGGAATCCAGTTGGATCCCTCCAACCTATCACCTGCAACAAATATACATATTAGAATATGTGTACAATGTCCGCTTCAAGGCAGACGAGCGTACAAAGGGTCATCCGCTCATACACGGAAACGTATAAGGTCATCTGCTCCATTAGGCAGGTATAGATATCCAAATACCAATCAATATATCATATACCATCCAAACAATCATCCGTCATCGTAAATAATATTTATTCTCACTTATATAAAAATATTAGTGAGTTAGAAAGAGTGAGTTGTACTCACATTGCTTTAGTCATCGCGATAGCGATTTATTCCGATAAAATTAAACAAGCATTTAATTTCAACCAAAATTCTCACTAGCTCAAATAAATCCCAATCCAGCTCCATAAGATAGTGCTCGTCAATATGGTTCATACACAATTCGTTTCGTTAGAAACCGACCTCGTACGAAAAAGTTATGCAGTTTTAAACATTACACGAATTTATATATAAATCAATTTCATTTTTATATTTTTTTTAAAACCTTTCTGTTGAAACCTCGTTTACGATGTTTCATATATATTTTGACTACGGCAATTATATACGTTATTTTTTCAATACTAACATACTTTTGCAGGGCTACATCTTCATGCTGAATATATGCTGTATTGAGTCAATGTTTAGAATTAAATTATTGTGAAAATCTCTTCTGTCGATATATATATATGCACCTACTCAAACATTTTTTCACAAGGCTTGAACTCAAAATTCAGGTCAAATTCAGATGTCTGTAATGACATATTCAGACGTCTGAATCTGAAGTTAAATTTAAATTTTTTAACAATATTCAGACGTCTGAATTCATAATTTCAGACGTCTGAATCTAGGCAAAAATAGCCTATTTCTTTTCTGGTTTGCACGTTTCAAATTTCAGAAGTCTGAAATTTATTTTCAGACGGCTGAACTCCTTCAACTGCTATATTTTTGAAAAGACATTTCATTTTCATGAAGAGTTACAACCTTTTACTAAGAGATACATCCATACTCTTTCATGATAACTTTTCACGAATGATTACAACTCTTTATACTCTATATAAACATAGTAGAATCATTTTTTTAATTCACCGAATTGATCAAAAGCTTTCTATTTATATACTACACTAATTCTAACATTTTGAGCATTCAAATTTCTACATAATCATTCATTTACTTCGATATTCTTCACATACACACACAAACACAGATATATATATATATATATATATATATATATATATATATATATCAAAAGGAGAAGATTATTGGAAGATTGTACTATCAAGAGACAAATTCGTGTTATTGAGAACACACTGTGTCATATACTTTCTGTATAAATTGAAGTCCCGTTCTGCCGTTCAGGCAAGTGAAGTCCTCTTCGGCTGTTGAGGCGAAATCCTGTTCTGCTGCTCAGGTCCCTTGTTCGGCTGTTCAAGCGTTGTTGTAAACCCGTTCCTCCGGGTTAAGTGAGGATTGTTGTTAGTGAAATTCAAGAAGGATTCTGGGATTGGATGTAGAACGAGAAGTTCAAACCAGTATAAAAATTTCTAGTGTGCTTGTTTTATCTTTTCTTATTTACTCTGCTACAGTAACTTTGTTTTATTTCCGCACTAGTATATTATAATTCCATATAGCATGATTCGCACCTGCACTTTCATTTGGTATCAAAGCCTGGGATTCTAGAGATCGTAACAACATCCTAGAATAAATGGCTATAAAGAGATCTAGTCAAGGCAATAAGAAGAGAAAGAGCAATAAAGAAAAATCAAAGGAGCAAACAAACAAGTGCTTCATGGCAAAAGATAATGATGTTAGTGATATAACTTTTGATGATATGATAGAAATAAATTCAGAACTTCTAGACACTTTAGAGAGTCTCAAAAGAAAATATAAGGAAGCTCTGGAAAATCAGAAGAAAGCAGAATTCGAAAAAGATATGCTTAAAGACGAGAAGAAAATATTAGAAGAAGAACTTGAGAAAATTCAAGATTCACTCTGTGACAATTCTCAACTCGCTCTATTAAGTCAAGAAATAGAAGCTCAAAAAGAAAAGAATAATGCTCTAGCTTCTGAGAATCATGAGTTAATAACAAAAACTAAAATTGTTGAGTTAGAGAACACTAGTCTCAAAACTAAGCTTGATGACATTACTAAAAATATTTTCAATTTTAATAAAGGGAGAGAAAATTGATCCAGGATTAGTGAAAATTCTCAACTTGCTTAAAATAAGAAGGGATTAGGTTATGTTAAGAATCCAAAAGCTCAAAATGATAAAAGCGGTTTAGGCTATAAAAAACCTAAAAGTAAAAATAGGACTAGATATGCATTCCTATATACTAATTTTAGTGCTAGTACTAGTAACCAAGATAGTTTTAAAACCAGTTATAGTCATAGTAGTACTTTGTTTAGAAATGATAGAAATTATTCTTCAAGTACTAAGCTAATGACTAATAGTATTAACATATGGATTCTAGCTAATATAATTGATCATGATAAACAACTTTATATTAGCAACTATTATAAGAATGTGATTTGTAATGAAAATTATATTTATAAAGGTTCAACCACACCCAAATGGGTATGGTTTCCAAAGACCTAACCCCCCCGGACCCTAACATAGTAAGTGGGTACCGAAAATGATTATTATTTATTGCAAGTACTCGAAGAAACAAAAGGAAAAAGATAGATTTTGGAATTTTAAAGAATGATCCATACGTTTAATAGAATTACGTGCTTGCAATGAAGTATGGACTTCAGCAAATATGGTAAAATCTATTTTATTTTTCTCCATAATTAATATTGAGTTTATCTCACTATATTTATTATATTCCCTCATTCTTTTTGATAATGACAAACGGGGAGAAATTCATATGCATATTAATTGAGGGAGACGTTATACTTAGGGGGGATGTTATACTTAGGGGGAGCTTTAAACAAATTTATATTTGTTTTATATAGAACGATTTTTTTTTAAAAATTGTATAGTTGTCATCATCAAAAAGGGGGAGAATGTTAGAACCTCAATTATTGGATTTTAATGACAACAACTATACAATTATGCCAAAGAATCGCTAAGCTAATTTGCAGGTACATGAGCATCAAAAAGAAGATAATCAAATACGTTCAAAATGATGATATACAGTACAAAAAGATGAAAGAATGTATATAGAGATACAAGAAGAGATATACACGATAGAGACAAGGCGAAGGTGACAAACAAAGTATTATTAGTCATATAGTGTCGTGTCTAGAGTTTAAAAATGTTAAAATCTTCTCCAAATGGTATACACACATATACATTCATATATTAAATGAAAAATCAAGTTTTCCAAAATTGCATGGAGTGGGACTCGAACCCAAGTCGCTGGTTCAGAAGGCAAGTGCTCTAGCCATTTGACCTATAGTAATTTTTTGTTACATGCTAAATTCAGACGTCTGAAATAGTTCATTCAGACGTCTAAATGCTGAAACCTGAATACTGTTTCACAATATTCAGACGTCTGAATGAAAATTTTCAAACGTCTGAATAAGGCCATTTTTAGTCTATTTTCTTTCTGGTTTGAGCCCGTGCAAATTCAGAAGTCTGAATTTTTAATTTCAGAAGTCTGAATAATACGACAGCGGCTGCTTTTATGAAAAGACATTTCCATTCATGAAGAGTTGCAATCTTTAATCCAACAGATAATCATAACCCTTGATGATAACTCTTCATGAACAATTACAACTATTTATTATCTATATAAACACATTAGAATCAAGTTTTAACATCATCAATTCTATTGATTATTATTCTATTCTTGAAATTCCTGATTCTAATACATTTATGCTTTCAACTTCATTCAAATTCAGTTTCCTACTTCCCTAATCTTCACGCATTCACACATATATCATAAAGGAGAAAGATTATAGGAAGTTTGTACTATCAAAGAGACAAATTCATGTTATTAAGAACACATTGTGTCACATACATTCTGTATAAGTTGAAGTCCTCTTCGGCTATTGAGGCGAAATCCTGTTCTGTTGCTCGGGTCCCTTGTTCGGCTGTTCAAGGGTTGTATAAACCTGTTCCTTCGGGTTAAGTGAGGATTGTTGTTAGTGAAATTCCAGAAAGGAGTCTGGGACTGGACGTAGAACGGAAAGTTCGAACCAGTATAAAAATTCCTGGTGTGCTTGTTTTATTTTTACTTATTTTCATTTACTTTGATATTATCGTCTGTTTTTCACATTTAGATTTTATTATATTCCATATTACACGATCCTAAGTAACAGCTAGCCGCACAGTAACTTTCGTTTGGTATCAGAGCATCCTAACTTTTAATTGGTATCAAAGCACTATCTTTTTCATTTGGTATCAGAGCACAGTTATTTACACTTTCTTCATCAGGGTCGTACGTTATGCTCAAGAAAATCCAGGCCGCATCTTTTATTTCTTCCTCCTTCCTCATAGGTTTTCAATGCAACCGAACCTATTGAAACCGCCACTAAACCCTAATCAACGCTCCTCCTACGTCGATCTTTATGACGATCAAAGCCACCGTGTCGAAGCCCATAACGAGAGCCACCTTCAGCTAGAGGCATGGCAAGCTCGGTCAGCCCATTGCTTCGGAAAACGCACGCGACCTGATGATGAATGCGGCCAATTTTCCTCCTCCACGTTGCGTTTTATGATGAACCATCCGTACGGATTTAAAGATCTCGTCTTCCTGTTCGATCTTGTAGTTGGAGATTTTTTGTATAGGTTGACGGATTGGAAGAAATCGAGGAGGGAAGATGACGATTTTCTGTCCATTGAAATGATAATGGCGGCTTGCTCTAGCTTGTTAGGGCTTGTTGAAAAATAAGAAAATCTAGGGGCTTTTATAGAAAATTTGTCTACACTATTCATCCGGAAATTTTCCAAACTAGAAACGGAACGTGCCGCCTGACATTTATAATGTTTTACCCCTATTCTGAATGTAATGGATATATATATCGGGAGCCAAATCGATAGTATTTGAAAGATAGGTTTTCGAATCGCCTAATTTAAATTTAAAATTCACTTAAACAGTTTTCTACGCGTTTTAGCTTGCCCCGGACAAACCTAAATCCGATTGATACAAAATTTGAAATATTACAATAATTTAACATTATGGATCTAATGAAACTGGTTTCATCGAAATCCGAGACTGTTTAAAAAATGGCTATTTTTACACGTAAATTAAATATTAAAATATTCAATTTTAACAAATTAATTTTTAATTCAATTTTAAAAGTTCTGTAGCATCACTCTTATTCAAATATGATTTAATTCAACTTTATAAATCATTTTCATTCACATTAAATCCAAATTCTAATTATTTACATAATTTCAAATATTAAATTAACAATTAAATTATCCAATTAAATTCAGATACTTGAAATATTATTTACTTTTGAATATTTAAAATCAATTAAATATACGAATTTCAAATGACAAAAATTCTTGGTCGTTGCATTCTCCCCTACTTAAAAGAATTTCGTCCTCGAAATTACCAAGTAAGAAAAAACCATAAAATCCATTAACTTTTTAAAAACAAATCATTCAAATTAGATTACCAATAGTTTAAACCTTTTAAATTTTCTTAAAATCCATTAGTTAAACTTCTTACAATAATTTTAATAAGTTTTCAAATACATTCATAGTCATCTTTTCAAAACTTACTACTATCGTTTAACTTTTAATTCCAAAATCAAACTTTAGTTACCAAAAGTTTTTCAGTTTTCCCAAAAAAATTCTAACGCCTTAAATTTCAAAAAAAAAATTGCCAGCGTCTCCTTTATGCGGTTCGATCGTAGTAGGATCACAACATATATATATATACATATATATCACAAATATACATTTCATCATCGAGGATGAGGTAACCCGTAGGGAAAAAAGTGTAAAAATACGATATGTAATACGAGATATGTATCTTATATATTATTAGCAAGCATATACTGCTAATATAGCGCAAAAACGAGCTCCAAATGCGTAGCGTACGCCATACACACCTACTAAATATTCAACAAACAATAAGAAACATGTATATATGAAAATAATATCAATATACAACATATACCAATATAACAACTATATATGTCAATACATCAAATGCAATCAAAAATAACAAATCCAACCACCTAACAATTATCATCCAACTAACATCCAACAAACCAATATCCATCCAATCAATCCATAACAAATCAATATTCATTTACTTCTTATAAATATTCATTAAATTGGTTTTTCAATTTAATCACGTTTGATTCATTAACATTGGACTTAACTAACATTCACTCATTCAAATTCAAGTTAGTTTACGTTCACTAATTCATATTCCAATTTTTTCACTTCCAAATCAAATCAATTCTATTTAAATTCATTTAACTTCTCATTTGAATTCAATTATTTAGCTTTCGATTTTATTAATTCAATTTCATATGAATTTGTTATACAATCAACTAACAACCATCTAAAAACTAATGCATAGCCAACATTACAAAATTAATTCACTTTACTTTGTTTACATTCAATTTGGTTTAACACAATTTAATTCCAATTGGTTTAACATTCAATTTAGATTGAATTCTATTATTCACTATAATCACATTTTTATACAACACTTCCAATATTATTGTTGATTCTCAACTTCCTAACTTAAGTTTTATTCAATTCTTAACAACAATATTTTCTAATCCAGTTTATTCCCTAATTCAATTTTACAATTAAAGTTGAATTTCATAATATAACTCAAGTTCGTATTCATCACCTTTCTTTATTAATTCACATTATTAATTAAGTTTGATACCAAAATCAACTTCATTCAACATCACTTAAGTTATGTTTCATTTCATCTTCATTTACATTTACTTTCACTATACAACTTAAGTTCATCTCTAATTCATTTCAAATTCTATTTTATTTAACTTTTACTTAAGTCAAATTTCATTCTACTATTCAAATTCAGATTTTGTTTTGCTTAACAAAATTGTTTAACCATTTTAACAATTGGTTTTACTTACCTTATCTCATTTTATAAGTTATGCAACTTATTTATTCATAATTCTGTGAACATCTACCTAAGTTCACTTCCATTCACTGAACTCATTCTTTATAATTTTAAATCCAATTCACTGTGTTAACTTTCCTTTAGTTAAATTTCAAATCATATATTTATTATGCTAACTCACATTTATTTGAACTTTACAAAAGCAAAAATTTTATTATCTCATATATTATAAGTCCAAAACTTATTTTACTTATATTTATCAATTACAACATGGATTTTAAATCAAATTTGTTTATCATAACAAAACTTAAATTTTCAATTTACTATCAGTAGCATATCAATCATACAAAAACTAAAAAATGATACTGATGATGCTGCAGTCATCACCCTTATTATTTCCCAGCAACAGTAGTGAATTCAGTGCTTTATATTCTTTTTAAAGAAATCCTTTTATCTATAAATCACATTTATAAATCGTTTACTTATATAATTTATTCTTTTACAATTGTTGTTTTATTTAAATCATTCAAACATCTTTCATTAACTTATATATTTACATCTTCAAACAACCAAACAATTCATTTATATACACTTTAATAATCCTGAAAAATTCGTCTTTTTTTACATATAAAATATAATCAAGGTAAAATTATTTAATTTACCCAATTTAAAATGATACTATGTCGACTTGCCTTATTTGAGTGTTTGGAAATCCCTATCGATAACATGGCATCCCACATACCGACCAGAATTCACAAACAGCTCAACGGATAAGCAAACACAATATAAAACATTTTATATCACTAACAAATACGCGCTCATATATATAATACACTCAAACTCAGTCTAGGGTGCTACTGTCCCTATGTATAGTGAGTATACATCAAAGCTTAGGAATATACAAAATCTAAGCTCTGATACCAACTGTGACGATCTAGGCTTTGCAACCATCGACAGTGTATAAACTCCACCATAGCTCACATGGGTACCTCACGATTTTCTTTTATGGCCAGCCTCTCGACTGTAAGGCAAACTACCAAACCAACCCCTCGATACTCGACCTCGGTGACATGTAGGAGTAAGAGTCATCTGCTCGCTACCTAACAAGAAGCGAGAACCCCCATCATGTACGAACATCACTAAGCAAATCTAAGGCCGTTCTCTTCGCACCAACAATGCAAAAGCGTTTCTCAACCTCACACAGAAACTAAGTCTCATAGACTTATCCCGTTTCCAACTTTCAACTTGCTATCCTTCGGGCCAAGAAGGAAGCTCGATACACTACACCACAAAAGGCTTTTAACAGCGTTTGATAAACGCTGTAATATGATACAACAGCGTTATTAGAAACGCTGTATAACGACATGCTGTCGTATATACATAACTTACAACAGCGTTTCTATAAACGCTGTTGAAACATCTCTGTGACAGCGTTTATTACGAGCTGTCAATAATGTTTTTACAGCGTTTCAGACGTGCTGTATTATGTTTCAACAGCGTTTATAACTACACCAAAATAAGCTTTTAACAGCGTTCTAAAAACGCTGTAATAGGATATAACAGCGTTGTTAATAACGCTGTATAACTCCCGTTCCACAGTTGTTGCTCCCCTTTTCACAGCATTTTTATTATGCTGTTGGAGCAATGTACATTATCTTTTCATAGAATTGACAGCACGGTTTAAACGCTGTTGTTTGTTTGTACTATTTTTACAGCGTTGCACCATTGCAATATTTACACACTGGTATCATTAATCTAAATAGCATTTTATTATATTTCAACCGGATAATATACATAACATATACAAATCAAACTAAAAAATATCATATAAAAACATAACAATCAACCATTTCAATAAATTAAGTTGAATACAATATCCATAAACAAAGTTTACATAAATCCATAAACAACGATAATATTTATAAACTAATATCCTACGACAGTGGACAAAGGCACATATCTGCACCGACAACCAAGGCAACAAATGCAACTGCAGATACTTCATACCCATCTTCTCATCAACTTGCCTGAACACATTCGTCACTGACCATACAACCACACACTGTGCATATACCACTCTACCTTTGTCGAACTAGCAGCACTGACCACACTACCTCCTCTGCCAATACACTCCTGCCTTGCTGCTTCCCCTCTTCTCAACCACTTCATTTCTGCCCACCTGCACATTCGTACTGTGCACCCACACCACTACCATTCATATCACATAACTAAACTGCACCGTTACAGCTAAACTGCTCCACTGTAACCCCCACTGTCATTCAACATCCAACTGTGCACATATATCAGTGCACAAACACATCAAAACCACCACAGTTCTTACTCACCAACCCTTCACTGAACATACTTCATCAACATCAGTTCAAAACTCGAGCCGCTGCTGACACAGTCCCCTATCCCTCCACTTCGGTTCAAAATAAAAACATTCTCAATACCTACCAACCCTTCACATCTGACCACATACCATCAAACTGCCACCATTGCTTTGCTTCAACCCGACCACACCATCATATCTGCACAACCCACACAAACCAGAACTCCTGCACTTCTGCATTCAAACACGTCTACAATTCACACACATCTCCACAGAGCAACCAATACATCATCATACATAACTAACAAACATACCAGTGCTCCACCCCTCATAACCACTTCATACAACCATCCTTCCACCTCTGGCACAGAACAACTACTGACCATCACATAACCATCAACTCTCCTCGACCACTCTATCCCCACAGTTCACTACTTCCAGCAACACTGCATCAAGCTACAAATGTATCATCGAGCTCCTAAAACTATAAATCCAGCTAAATAAAAATTATAAGAAACAATTAACAAGAGGATCAAAGCTACATATCTATAATTGCAAGCTGATATCACTTCATATCAAAAATTATCCACCAAACAATAATAGAAATGACACTTAACTACTAAGAATCGGTACCCACGTCATAGAAATATACGCAGAAAATTTGTTAACCGAAAAATAAACTTTTAAGAGAACGCGATTATTACCCGAGGAAAAGATCTGAAGAACCAAAGAGACTCGGATAAAAAGATGTGGACTTCTGAGAATGAAAGAGCTTTTAGAATTTGCTTGTCCAATTTAATGTTGAATTCATCGTGACAATCGCTTAATGCAAAGTGTAGTTGAATGAAGAGACTTGAATTTTTGTATGTAGGGGAGAAATTACAATGTTGTGAGTAGCGTTTGTATGGAGGAGGATGTTTATTGATGGCAGCAGTTTGAATGCAAATGTACAGGGTTGAAGAAGTTTTGTATGTGGTAGACTTGAATTTTTTATGTCAGTAGCAAGTGGATGGAAGGTTGGCAATTTTGAATGAATGAAACGGTGGTGGCCAATGAAACAGTGGAAGGCACTGATGTAGTGGTACAGCAATTAGTTGTGAGAAGGCAGAAGGCTATTCGGGGAATGAAATGTATAGTTGAATGGTGTATGACTTGTTCTGAAGTGGCTGAAATGGGAGGTTGCACTGTTGTTTGAGTGGGATGATCGGGTTTGTTTTGTATGGGAGAATCAAGCAATGGTTGATGGTGGAAGCAGTGTTTCTGGTTAGTTGGTTTGAAGTGTTGTCGTGGCTGTTTGTGGTAGTGATGACAAGGGGATGGCCAGAGAATTGGTGGTGGATGGCAAATGTAACAGGGATGAAGTATGGTGATGGGGTGTGTATGCAGTTGTGAGGAGAAGCTGATGACTGTAAAGCAGGGTTGGTCAGCAAGCTATTCTGGTATGTTGTCGATGGGTTGAATATTGTGAACAGGCTTGTGAGTGGTGAACAGAGCAATAGTGTGCACAATGCACAGTGTGAAATAGTGAACAGAAATGCACACAAAGCAAGTGCTATAAAAACACTGAAAATTCAAAATTGCAATTGTATTGTAAAAAAAACTGAAATGAAAACTTTTTTTTTGTATTTTTGTTTTGAAATGTCTGTTTTTTTTATGTAGAGAGGCAAATGTAAAATAAAATGAGAATTCAAAGAAATTCATAGTTAACATATTATTATTATTTATCATAGTTTATTATTATTAGTAGTATAAAATATTAAGTTATATATTATAATTATATAAACTAATCCTGTTAATTTTTATAAAACTTAGTTAATTTTGTTAAAATTTCATAATACTTAGTTAATTTTCATAAACTTATCTAATATTTATAAATATTAGTTAACTTAGTATTATTATTATAAATCGTAGTTAATAGTAATAATAATTATTATTATTATTTGGTTATGTTTTAAATTTTTATGTACTTAGTTAATTTTTATAAATTAAACTTGCTAAATTTTATAAAACTTGGTTAACTTAGTTAAAAAAAATTTATAATAATCATACTTAGTTAACTTAGTTAAATTTTTATAAATTTATTTAATATTTATAAATCTTAGTTAACTTATTATTATTATAATAATTATTAGTTAATAATAAATATTACTACTACTACTATTATAATATAAGATTTAGTTATATTTTATATTTTATAAACTAAACTTGTTAATTTTTATAAAACTTAATTAACTTAGATAAATTTTTATAATACTTAGTTAATTTCTATAAATTTAATATTTATAAATTTTAGTTAACCTATTATTATTATTATTATTACAAATCTTAGTTTATTATTATTATTACCATTATTATTATTACTATTACGATTATTATTATTATTATATAGAAGATAGAAGATTTAGTTATATTTTATATACTTTGTTAATTTTTGTAGACTAAACTTGTTAATTTTTATAAAGCTTAGTTAACTTAGTTAAATTTTTATAGTATTTGGTGAATTTTTATAAACTTATTTAATATTTATAAATCTTAGTTAACTTAGTATTATTATTATAAATCTTAGTTAATAGTAATAATTATTATTATTATTATTACTACTACTATAGAAGATTTTGTTGTATATTATATTTTTATATACTTAGATAATTTTTATAAATTAAACTTGTTAATTTTTATAAAACTTAGTTAACTTATTTAAATTTTTATAATACTTGATTAATTTTTATAAGCTTACTTAATATTCAAAAATCTTAGTTGACTTTATTATTATTATTTAAATTTTTATAATACTTAGAATAGCGGTTCGGGTATAATATAGCCAATTGGGCTGTGTATCTGAATCGGCCCACATAGAGTTGCACACTATAAATGCAACTATATCATGTACAAACTGAAGCAATTACAAACTGATTGAATAAAAAGCAATTGCTATTGTATATCAATTCTCTTGCTAAACATAGTTTTTCAAATTCTCTATCATGGTATCAGAGCTGTTTCAAGCTTAACGGCATTGAAATTAGATTTTGAAGAAAGAAAGAAGTCAAGATATCATCAGAGAATTATCATCATCTGATATCTTGATAACCCATCAGGTATATCTCATCATTTGGGTTACATAATTGATTTTGCTTATTAAAACAGGTGCCGTGCCAAAGAAATCAACAAGTTTCTGACTGCAACAAGTTTTTAAGCAAATTCCAAAGCAAGAAGATTCAGAAAAGAAAAATAGATATCAAGAAAGCAATCAAAGGCAGAAAGAAAGTAATTGCCCTGCCAAGAAATCATCAGAACACATTCATCATTTGATTCTGGCTGCAACTAACCTGAGCATACTGCATCTGAAGCAATCTTGCAACTGCAAGTTTCTGAATCATCAAGCTAGTTATCTCTTTTATTGATTTCAACACGGCTGAAGGAGACACCAACTCAGCAACCTCTGATAATATCACCAATCCTCAGCAACAAACTGCAGAAGTAGCTGGAAAGTTGATCAAGCCTGTCCTTAGCCCACAAAGTCAACTTATCACCATCCATTTTGAAGAAGATAATCATCTTCTATGGAAACTTCAAGTTGAAACTGCAATTCAAGGATATGGTCTTGAAGGATTCATTCTTGGAACTGAATCTATCCCACCAAGATGCATTGCTGACCAATAAAACAAATTAATCAGTAATGAAGATTACATAAAATATTACATACAAGATAGGCTAATAAGTTCTTGGTTGTTATCATCCATCAATACAAATCTGTTATCACAAGTGATTGGCTGCAAATCTGCAAATGAGATTTGGATACTCAATCAGCTGCAAAGGTTAAGCATTACAAAAGACCGCTGCAAAACATCATTAAAGACAATCAACCTATGAGGGAATATTTAGCACAAGTCAACAATATATGTAATATGTTAGAAGCTGCAGGTCACAAGATCACTGAAAATGAACAAGTTTTGACCATCTTGAATGGTCTCAGTGATGAATATGAAGCATTTGTAGTAGTCATATCATATCAACTAACTCTACCTTCTATACAATATGTTCATTCAACACACGAAGAAAGAAATGATCACAAGAAACCACAGGATTCTGACTTATCAATCAACTATGCAACTAGTTCCAAAAACAAAGGACAAAACATCAACAAACAGAGTCAATATTATTAAAGAGGTGGATACTCAAACAGGGCTAGAGGTAGAGGAAGATGGAGTGGTAATAACAATAGACCAAAATGTCAAATCTGTGAGAAACTAGGTCACAATGCAATGAAATGCTATTTCAGACTTAATGTCAATTATGTGCCTAATCAGAACCAAAGTAATCAAAGAAATGGGAACATCAATGTTAATATGGCTCAAGTACAAACAGATACAAGTATTCAATCTGAGAATAACAGGATAAGCAATCCTAGATGTCACTACAAGATTAGAACACATTCAGGATGAAAGCTGATATCCAAATTCAAGGACAACTAATCATGTAACAAGCAATCTTGACAATTTAAATCTTGAAAATAAGAAGTATAGAGGTAAACAATCAATTTACATGGGAAATGGAGAGTCTATTAGTATTACTCATACTAGAAATGCATCCATCAAAGGTGCAAGGCAGTTATTTTCAAATAATTTATTAAGAGTGCCAAGAATAAAGAAAAATCTCGCGAGTGTATCACAATTTGCTAAAGATAATAATGTCTATTTTGAGTTCTACCTTAATTGTTGTTTAGTTAGAGACATACGAATTAAAGAAATTCTTTTGCAGTGTTGCTGTCAGGGCAAAATTTGTAAGAAAACAAAAGTATTGTAACATGGCTGAAACTGTTCAGCCAGAGAGATAAAAATGTATTTGATCTTTGGCATTATAAACTTGGTCATCCAAATGCAAAAATTGTTAAACAAGTACTTTGCGAAAATAAAATTCCTTTTGATAATACATCTGCACCATATATTTGTTCATACTGCCAGATGGGTGAAAGCCACAAATTAGCATTTAATGATTCATTAACTATGTACTCTAAACCTTTAGAATTAGCTGCAACTGATCTTTGGGGTCCAGCCCCAATATGTTTAGACTATGGCTACAAATATTATATATCATTTATTGATGCTTTATCTAGGTACACATGGATCTATTTTTTGAAATCAAAGTCTGAAACATGCAATGTAGTTGTTCATTTTATATCCTTAGTTGAAAAACAAACTGGTTGTCAAGTCAAGATAATGCAAACTGTTTGTGGAACTGCGTATAGTCCACTCAGCAGTTTTTTCAACAAAAAAGGGAATAATTCATAAAACTACACGTCCTTATATATCTGAACAAAATGATCTCATTCAGAGAAAACATAGACACAGTTGAATCAGGTCTTACATTGCTAGCTCAGGCATCTCTGCCACTAAAATCTTGGTCTAATTCATTTAGCACAGCTGTTTATTTAATTAATAGTTTGCCAACAAAAGTTCTCAAAGGAATAAGTCCTATAGAAACGCTATACAAAGTTAAACCTGATTATCAACACTTGAGATCCTTTGATTGTCCATGTTTTCCCTACTTGAGACCATATAATACTCATAAACTGAACTTCAGATCAAGACCGTGTACCTTTTTAGGTTATGGGACAAAACAAAAGGGATATAAATGTCTTGATGATAATGGAAAAAATATTTATAACGTGTTTAATGAGTATGTATTTTCCTTTAGGAATGCAGATATAAAAACTACCAAGAAAATATATAATCCAAAAGTATCAATACCTGATTTACCTGTGTGCACTGATATGCCTCAAACAAGGGAGACTGAAAGGACTGCTGGAGCTAATGAGTCTCAACTCACAATGTCAAAGCAACCAGGTCATGAGTCACCAGGACTACCCAGCTATCTCAGTCAATCTCCTGCACACTCAAGTCAGCAAACTCATCGAGTTAGTGAAGAAAATTCAGACCGTCTACAAAATCAATCAGGAAATAACAATAATCAAGCAAATGTTGAAGAACAACCACAAGTAAGAGCAGGCCATCCCATGGTCACAAAAGCAAACGGTGGCATTTTTAAACCAAAGTTATACACTGCAGTCACTGTTTCAGAGAGTCTGAAACATTTGAGCAAGCTTTCATGTTTGCAAAAAATAATGTAGTATGTAATTGTTGAATGGTTAATAGGGAATCCCATTACCCTATATAGTCGGTAAATAACCAAACAACTAATATTGTATCTATACCAATGTAAAATTTCAACTAAAGAGACTACATGAGTCTACCGTTGACCATCCAATATTAAATTTAAATACTAGACTTTAACCGTGTTTCTAATAAATTTCTATAAACTTCTACGGTAATACTATATTGACGATATTAATTAAATTTGTTTGCTAGTACCCATTTTTTGCATATCCATCGTTCTGCTGTCGGTGGTCATGGCGGCCATGATGGTGGTGGAAACAATAATAATTTTTACAAATTAGAAAAGTAAAGATAAAAACTGGAAAATGCTTCTTAATAATCATTAATTAGGAGGACAATATAAATCATATAAAATATTTTTGCTTTTGTGCTGCTATAACAATAGCCTAATATATAATCTGTGTATACTTGATAACATATATATGGGTTCTTTGTCTAGAAAAATGCACATAATAGATTCTGTATTTTCACATATCTATAACTACATATATTGTATATCTCTTTAGTTTAACATATCAAATTATGCTAAAAGGCTATTAGCTGTCAAAGAAAGCATAAGGAAGATGAATATGTAGAAGAAACTGAGAAGATTTCACCTGAGAGGTCTTCAACATGGTAATTTGATGAACATGACCAACAGCATCAAATTTTGCTGGGAAACCTACATTTGTCCTGGAGATTTTTGCCAAATTTACAATAAACCATTTGTAAGAAACTGTTTGCAAGAAAATCAAATGGTAAAAATAATTCCAACTCCTGAATGGAAGTTCAAAAGCCTAATTTTTCCAAAGATATAAGCATAATTATCTATAAAATAAATTTAACTGCAGTAACAGTTGCTTATTGATTTTTTTTACTATGTAATAATGGGAAAGTTGAAGGGCATGGTGAATATTAGCGTGGACATTTAACTGCAGTAACAGTTGCTTATTGATTTTTTTTTACTAATATTATAATACTTTTAATTGTGAATTATGATCTTATCATCGTAATCATCGATTACTACCACATAATTATTGCATAATTTTGTTCGAAGTTATATTAAATATTACCATATTTATCATTCTCGACATATTTATCATTCTTGACTTTATTATTTTTGTTAAATCCTGTAAATAAGCATATAGCTTTTAGAATAAGCCTGGTGTAAAAATGGTTTGTTAAATTTGTCAAAAATCACAAAAAATTACCGTTGATTTTGTTCTTTCAAGTTGTTATACTCCCAACTTTGTGCATCCCACAGCCTTACTTCATGATCCAAACTGCCACTAGCAAGTATTTCAGTGCACAGTGGGTGAAATCTTACCTGCAGGGAATCAGTAATTGAGACTCTAAATAATAAATAATACATGAATACACATTTCCTAAAATTAAGAGGAAAAATAAACAAGATGCAGGAAACATTTTTTTATCCACTCGATAACAGAATCCACTATCGAAGAAATTAAACTAGGCTATCTTGTTAGGTCTCAGGTTGTAATCTATTATTTTCAGGCAATAAAAATAAAAAACAATGACGCAAAATGATGTGTTTTTTAATGTAAGAAAAAGTACATGCTCAATCTTCCTTGTATATCTAATTTTCAAACAAAGTATTTAATGCTTAAGGATGTCAGTCAAGGTAGATGAGGACTTTCTCCCCTGCAAGAATGGAAAAAAATAGGCTAAAATATTTTGTAATTTGTTTGGTCTTCAGTGAAATATATCTTTCTTGGACATAATAATAAGATTCTGGTTCTGTTTCAAATTCTTGTTGGAGTGATTTAATTATTAGCCTAAAAAGATGAATTTCCAAACGTTGTGCGTTGCAATGGAAATTGACTTTTGGTGAATGTAAATGATTGTTGATATATAACACTCTGAGTGGTCATAACTGGGTATAATATATTGGATCATAATTCCTAACATAACCGCAATTAACAGTTAGCATATAAAGATATTGCCGGAAGCAGAAATACACACACCACGATAATACATGCATAAAAGAGTGTATGTGGTCCACATGTGTGCAGGTGCACATACATACATATGTGTATGTGTACACGCACACACGAAAATATCCATCGACAGATATATGAAAAAATAGAAAAAACTTAAGTGATGAATATAATGATAGATGTATTATGCATACCACCCATGGTGTCCGCCGATGGCCACTCAAGATTTTTAAACATCTCCTGGTCTGGCAATCGATTATCTTAACAGTGTGATCACCACTGGAATATAACTAGACAGAGTTAGCAACTTATTGTAGAACAGCCATTAGCCTTTAAGAGAATAATAACAATTATTTATGAAAAAATTTCTACTACAAGTACAAACAATAATAACTCACTGTGTAGAAGCAATTGTCTTTCCATCCAAACTAAATGCTGCAGCAATTGTTGATCGTGGAGGAGGTGAAAGAGGGCAATATTTAGCTGACAAATGATGCAATGACTTTGCTTCTACCCTGAAAATGATGCCCTCAAATAAACATCAGATAAATGTCATCAAGATACTGATAATTGTGTAGAAAATAATATACAGCAATGTACTTGTAACCATGTTTTTGAGCACATTGCTAGGCTTGCTCGTCTCCTTCCTCAAATGAATATCAAATCATCACAGGTATTAATTGAAAATTTGCAACCATAAATACTTGCTCTTTAGTCATGATTATAGTTAGTAAATTTATCATCAAATATTTATCAACCATAAAACCCTTGGCCGAAAAGAAAAGGGAGTGGTTGACCAATGGGTCATTAAGTAAAATGAAAACTATGTTGCAAATTGGTGTATAAACTACTAGTTTTCCTAGGAGCCAAAAAATGGGAAGATGATCAAGTGATAGTGAAATTGTGTATCATAACCTAAGGCTATAGTTGCATCATCAAAAAGCACACATTCAAGTGAACCTAAATCCATTGGTTCAAGCCTTATCAGTGTGTGTGTGTGTGTGAAATTAGAGCTGGTTCGGAATCTTAAGGGTGGCATTGGAAATAATTTCAGTTTGAAAACCTTAGTTAATGTAATTTGATTTTGTAATACGACTTGGCCACACTCCATAGACTTCTGAATGGATAGGATTTGGATCACAGCATCAATCCATATATCCTTAGTACTAAGATTCATTATCCAATGGATTATGTACCATTATTACCCAATCCGCTGGATTATGAATAATTAAATCCAAATCCGATGAATTACTAAAATTTTGCCTCGATAGTTTGATATTTCCATTAAAGAAAACTTGTTTATTCAGAAAAGCATATGCGTAGAAATGGGTGCTTTTAGAAATAAATTTAAACTGCTGCTGCTGCTACTGAATACTAATAACAGACAAAAGGAAGGTCAGAGGTTTAACAATTTAGACAGAAATGAATGTTGGATGTAAAGGAAACGACTAGCATTCGAGCCTCAGGATCGATTATTTTCTTAAAAAACATTAACATATATTACTATAAAGAAGCAAACTTCCACATATTATAAGAACACAGGGTCTACTGGTTTGTAAGACAAAGATCCCACCTGCAACTCAAGCAAGAACTTGAAGGAGATTGTGAGGAACATGAATTTGATGAAGCAGATGCCATAGAAAACTTTGCATTGTCAATAAAATGCTGACTCATTGGTTCCTCTAAGCATGATAAGCCTGAAAAAGACAACCACCTCCAAAACTGCTTCATACCACAGTACAACCACCACACAGCTTCCTGCCTCAAAACCACTCCACTGTCATACAACATCAACTCAACTTCATTTCCGTCACATATTCAACTTGTTCTCACTTCGACTACCGACCACTGACTTCACTCAACTGTCAACAACACTGCTTCCAAATTGCTAAACACTGATAACCACCTTGCCAATATCACAACACTGCTGCCTCCTCTGTCATCTTCCCCTACCATTCAAACAGCCAACTTGCCAGAGACAACTACATAGCTCCAACGACAACTTCAATAACCACTACTATCAAACAACAATCACACTGTTTCATTGCTATGCATTTCTCGGTTAACAGAACCACAGACAACCAGCCTACACATCACTGTCAAACACCAGCATTCCAACATTCCAGCACAACAGCGACTTCAATAACCCAAAGCTCTACAACCCAAAGTCGAACTACGCAGCCTCACCAGAACCATCTAAACAATCCTCGAATGCTAATTTCTGTGAAATCCCAATCGCCTCAAACATCACAAGCATACACAAAACTCCAACCAACACCCACCACAGTTCAACTCGCAACCTCCTAGCCCCTTGACCACCAACAATCTCCTGACAACATACCCAAAAAAAATTCGCAACTGCCATTCACCAGAATCAAACCAAAGAATAGTGCCAGTCTCACCGTAGCTTCCTGAACATCGACGACTCTGAGCCAACAGATTCGCAACCATCAAAACCGCACACCAAAACAGATTCGCAACCATCTAAGCAGTCGTTCGCATGTTGTGGTGGTAGAATTGAAGCGATGGTTGGACAGATGCTGGCGATTTCGATTTAGGGTTATGCTTGGTATTTGGGGATATCGGGTGTAAAATTATGAAATGAACATGATTCAAGGAACAAATAAAGTATGAACAAGAGAACTGAGATTAGATTTGAAGAAATCGGGACAAAGAATGAAATGCAGGAGATTTTGGTGAAGAAGATAATTGATATTTTTTGTAATGAGGAATGAGAATAAGAAGGAAAGGCGGTAGAAAGAAATTTTAGTCCCGCGTTAATTTTTTAGCTCTATCCCTAAAATGTCAGCGTTTGTTGATTAATATTGTTCGTTTAAAATATTATCGACAGCATTTCCTTAAAAAACGCTGACAAATGTTGCTGTTGAAGGTGAATTTTCTTGTAGTGATAGATTAGAGTAATACTCCGCACTAAACGAATCAACATCCTCACCATAAACGATAATCAAGCCTACAATAAGGCAACATACTAAGTGTACGACTAAATAGTTTCCATATTTAGTCGATGAACTAAAATGTAGCCAAGTTTGATAGTTGGTTATTTAACTATCAAAACAAACAAACAAATATTCAGCACCATAACAATCACTAGGCCCTTTTAATCAATCTTTTATTAATTAAACCACTTGCTAAATATTCACTTCAAAATATCTTTAAAAAAAGATATATTTCCAAACCATTTCAACTTCTATATTGGAAAACATTTCCATATACTTATTTGATAATAAGGAATTCACAATTCTATTTATTTTCAACACTTGGAAAATATTTCATATACTTAAATCACGATTAAGTATATATTTTATTCTATAAGGAAAACATTCTCTTTAAACACACTTATTGGATCAAAACGAATGTTGCGTAAAACATCGTTACGACAACCCAAAATCACTAGTATAGGGAGTCGAAAATAAGATAGATATATAAATCCCAATACTGTACAAAAACATTTCCTTTCGAAAATCATTTACTATAACAACAGTGTTATAGGCCATCATTTCCTTATACTTTTCGAAAACGTCTATTTCAACAATGAATGTTGAAATCTATGTATTCAATATTTAACACATTTTAAAATATCTTTAAAATCATTTAACTCCATTTAATAATATTCACTTTCCAAAAATATCCATTTTATTTAATATATTATTCACTGTCCAAAACCATGAATATAGTTCTCTATCCAAATTTAGTATTTCTACACATTTATCAAAGGATAATCCATTGTCCAAAATCATGGATATATCTCCTTTAATAAACTTCTATATTTAACTTAACAAATTCAATTGTTTTCAGATTTATAAAATAATGTTTACAAATTCCATTTATATTTTTATAAAAACTTCCACTTATAAAATCCTTTTATTAACCAATTCCGTTTATATCATTTATATGCCAAAAAAGCCAAATTATAAGTTAATAGCTTATAATTCATTAATTTCATTTATAATCCATTTATACTTCATCTTCACACATATAAATCTTCTTTATAATTCCATTGTTTTGATTATAAAATATCCATTTTATAAATCTTATATATAAACCTTTTATAATAAATCAAAAATCTCAATTTATACTATTTCACATAATAGTTATCTTTACATTTCAAAAATCACATTTCAATTTTATTTCCCAAAACATCATAATTTTATAACATAAAAATTGTAACTTTTATTTATTCAAAAATAAATCCATTTCTTTAAAACTTCAAAATTCAACAAAACCTATATTTTCAAAATCACTTGAAAATCCTTTTAAAATTTGAAAATCATCACTTTAACATTTTTAAAATTTCCAAAATAGGCCCAATGCTGCAACAGCACTAAACACAACAATCACGGCATCCAAAACATCATATATCATATGATAATAGCATATATCACAATGTCTGTAAATAAATAAATACGGGGGAGGAATCCAGTTAGATCCCTCCAACCTGTCACCTGCAACAAATATACATATTAAAATATGTGTACAATGTCCGCTTCGAGGCAGACGCGTGTACAAAGGGTCATCCGCTCATAACGGGAACATATAGGGTCAAATACTCCACTAGGCAGGTATAAATATCCAAATACCAATCAATATATCATATATCATCCAAACGATCATCAATCATCATAAATAATATTTATTCTCACTTATATAAAAATATTAGCTAGTCAGAAAGAGTGAGTTGTACTTGCATTTCTTGTGGTCGTCGCGATTGCGATTTATTCCGATTAACATTAAGCAAGCATTTAATTTCAACCAAAATTCTCACTAGCTCAAATAAATCCCAATCTAGCTTTGTAATATACTGCTCGTCAATACGGTTCGAACATAATTCATTTCGTGCGAAACGGACCTCGTATGAAAAAGTTATGCAGTTATAAACACTATACGAATTTATATATAAATCAATTTCAATTTTATTTTATTATTTTTAAAACCTTTCTTCATCAGGGCCGTATGTTATGCTCAAGAAAATCCAGGCTGCATCTTTTATTTCTTCTTCCTTCCTCCCAGGTTTTCATTGCAACTGAACCAATTGAAGCTGCCACTAAACCCTAATCAATGCGCCTCCTACGTCGATCTTTACGACGATCAAAAGCCACAGTGTCGAAGCCCATCACGAGAGCCACCTTCAGCCAGAGGCATGGCAAGCTTGGTCAGCCCTTTGCTTCAAAAAAGGCTTGCGATCTGATGATGAACGTGGCCAATTTTCCTCCTCGACGTCGCGTTTTACGATGAACCATCCATATGGATTTAAATATCTCGTCTTCCTCTTCGATGTTGTAGTTGGAGATTTTTCGTATAGGTTGACGGATTGGAAGAAATCGAGGAGGGAAGACGACGATTTTCTGGCCATTGAAATGATAATGGAAGCTTGCCCTAGTTTGTTAGGGTTTTGTTGAAAAATAAGAAAATCTACGGGCTTTTATAGAAAAATTTTCCACACTATTCATCCGAAAATTTTCCGAACTCGAAAGGAACGTGCTGCCTGTCGTTTATAATGTTTTATCCCTATTTCGAATGCAATGGAATATATATTGGGAGCCAATTCGATATTATTTGAATGATAGATTTTCGAATCGACTAATTTAAATTTAAAATTCACTTAAACAAATTTCTACGCGTTTTAGCTTGCCCCGTACAAACCGTAAGTCCGATTGATACGAAATTTCATACAATAATTTAACATTACGGATCCAATGAAATTAGTTTCATCGAAATCCAAGACAGTTTGGAAAATGACTATTTTTACACGTAAATTAAATATTAAAATATTCAATTTTAACAAATTAACTTTTAATTCAATTCTTAATTTATGTAACATCATTCTTATTCAAATATGATTTAATTCAACTTTATAAATCATTTTCATTCACATTAATTCCAAATTCTAATTATTTACACAATTTCAAATATTAAATTAACAATTTAATTATCCAATTAAATCCAGATATTCGAAATATTATTTATTTAGCTTATAAAATTTACTTTTGAATGTTTAAAATCAATTAAATATATGAATTTCAAATGACATAAATTCCAGGTCGTTACAATTTAGGTTAAATCGAACGTGTTCGATTTAATTTAATATTGAAACGTATGACAACGTAAAACTCAAGGTGAGTTAATCTCGCTCAATTTTGGACTGCTGGCCTTAATTTTAAATAGTTGAAATTTATAAATGGTTGATTGTTTAAATTGATGCGTTTTAATCAGTTGGATGTGATATTACATATAGTAATATATATATATATATATATATATATATATATTTTGGAGTGATTGATATTCCTGACCCTATATACCGTGATATTCCGCCTCGAAGCAAAATTGGTATTTTTATGTTGTGCTAACATTTGTGGATGCAAGAAAACATGTTGAAAGGATCCAACTGGATTCCTCAAAAATGCTGAATATATTTCATATATAGTGATATATGTTTTGTTGAATAATCTGTGACAGGTTATCGTGTGATTTAAATTGATTGAATGATATGACAGTTTTAGCTAGATTTGGGTAATTTTCAATGCCGATAAAATATAGTTTTTGAAGCAGTGAAGAATTGTAAAATAGGGATTTTGAGGAAAATATTTGCATGGAGTTTTGGATAAATTAATTGGGTAAAATAGCAGATTTTGAAATTGTATTTAACTATTTTTGGATATTGTGATCATGGATTTTTGGGAATAAAAGTGTATAAAAGGATTTTTAAATAATAAATCCTTAAATGGTACTTTGTTAGATATAAAAGGTTGTAAAATCGAGATTTTAAATATTTGGGAGGATAGAGGTGAATTTAGGAAATAAGAATAAAATTGTCTAAACTGGAGTTTAAAAAGAGATGTTCAAATATACAAAATGGAATTGGAATCAAGAAAATTAGGCTTGTTTTAAAAAGAAGGATATGTAATTATAAATACGAAAACTTTAAAAGTGTTAAAAACATTCTGTAAATAGTTATTTAATTATTTTAAATTGTTAAAGCATATTTAATTATTAACTAGTTACTTTATAATGAGTGTTAAAGATTTGTTATTATTATTTAAGAACTAGTCAACATTTTTGTTTTGACGGATATTTATTGAATATTTATGTGGCTTTGTATAATAACTTTTATTTAACTATATTTGACTAGAGTAAACTTGGAAATTTATTTTTAAAACATAAAAGCATTATTTTGAGATAATTTTTAAATAAAGTTTTTAGAAAGTGTTGGCATACTCGCATTGCGTAAATCGGAGGCAGTGAGTACCTACAGTTAAGTTTTGGATTTCTCTAGGATAGACACATAACCATTGAGCTGTGATCCATGGTTTGATACCGCAGTGGTACTTTCCATATTATTTTAAAAGGGTTTTGAAATATTTATGAAAAGGATAAATTGTGAATATACTGAACTCGATAAGTACACGACCTTTGATAAAGAGATCTAATTTATTTAAAATTAAATTAAATTGAGACTTAGTGTTTTTCTGGTGAAAAATGAAGTATTGGTAGAATTGATTGTTTATTGATAGTTATATAACCGACTATCAAATCTGTACCTAAATGTAACTTTAGGAATATCTAGAAGAAGCACGATAATTATATGGCACAGTTATACTTTACGTATAAACTCGTTTCATTCTTCTCGGACGTTTTTAAGGAAATCCATCCACTAACAGTTAGGAGGTGATCTCTGATCTTACTTCGTCTGTTTATTTCCTAAAGAATTAGGGTTGATTTTACTGGGAAATATCGAACATTCTTTTAATAGACCGAGATAGGATAAGTTATCCGAAACCACTTCAATCCAACGAGTACGTTCTCAAAATGAAAAAAGAGCATGGAGTCGAAGATGAAGCAGTGAATTCCAAGGGCTAATTTCTACCAATACTGAGGGTGATTCCAAAATGGATGCAGTAGGAGTAATGCCTTTTGTTCCATTCGGACCCAAACTGACTTGTATGGATGAATGCTATCAGTACATTGTCATTGGAGGACAATGAGCATTCTAAGTGAAATTTCCTTGAAAAGGTAATTGTAGCCTCTAGCCTCATCAATCGGGAATGACAGAAAAGTAAGTGGGATGCAGCAAGGCTAAGTGGGTAGCACCCAATCAGGGTATGTTTATCACCTTTCTAGATACCATTGGATATTATTACTACGATTATGATATGAGCTCGGAAAAGAGTGGGAACACCCGGGGTGATAGCATACTCGTTCTGTCCAGGTCAGGAATAGGCCAGTCTTGTGTAGCAGGGGATCCCGGCGTGGTCCTTGGTATGTTGTTCTAGATGCGTACTGTGACAGGTGGTACCCCAGTACCTAGTCATTCGGATGGAATCCATTCTCCAATAAGCGCCGTACAGTTTTGATGGTGCCCAACTATGGTAGAACATGAGATGCAAGCATTTCAGCTATGTGAATAAGTATTTGTACTTAGACATTGTTATAACATCAGATGACTTTGATGTGAAATGTTTTGGATAACTTAAGGTAAAAACTCATCGTCTTTATGTGTGGTGTGGCCTTGGGAGATACCTTTAATTTTCAAAGGATTATTATAACTTTAATAATTCAAATTGACTGTGTTTTCTCACGCTGGTTTTCCAGACTGACTCGGGTGTTATTTATTATAATGCTTGGGTTAGACCGAGTATTTCAAGTTCAGGTTAGGATGCTATGGAGCTCAGGAGACAAGCTGGAGGCCGAGACGTATTCTCATGTTTGTTTTATTCTACTGCAATGTTTGTTTAAAATTATCACCAATTGTGAGGGCAGATTGTTATAACTGTCCAGGCTGGTATTATTGATCTATGTACTTTGATGTGAGATTTGTATATTACATTTTTGATTTGTGTAAAGAGCTATTGATATTATATGTTATTCAGTCCATTGTGAGATTCTGTTCTTGTTTAGTTTCTTCTTCTCTACCTATTTTCTTTCCCTCAACAATCTGTCTTTTCGGCACTCGATCATTCGGCATGTTATACGATGAGCCTAATTATATCGATTTTCGAGGGTCGACAAGGGCTAGTCGTCGCAGTTGGTATCAGAGCTTAGGTTGGCGATATACCTAGTCTTTAAGGGGATCACTCATTAGAGATAGAGTCAGTAGTACTCTAGAATGATTTGAGCGTATTAATAGGCATGAGCGCGTAATTGTTAGTGAATATGTAATGACCCTCAAATCCGTACCCCTTGAGTCGACACTATTCTCCGTCATTCAACTCAAGATGAACGGAAATGCGAACCATTTGGGTTAAAGAAGAAGAAGTAGAAGAAGAAAATAGAAAACAACATCAGAATCTAACCATCGCAGCGGAATAAAGTGTAATAGATAATAAATGATCTTTACACGAAAAACAAATACATTTGTTTATACATTACATCATCAGAGTATACATAACACACAACTGGACAGTAATCATAACCTGTCCTCACAATCTGAATATACAGCTAATCAACACAGCGGAATATCTAAAACAAGTACGGGAGTACGTATCGCCATCTAGCTCCATAGCATCCTTTCCTGTAATCTATAATACTCTGTCTGACCCGAGCATTATAGTTAAATAATACCCGAGTCAGTCTGGAATACCAACGTGAGAAAACCACGCTCAAATGGATTATTAAAGTTTCAAAATTCTTTACAAAAGCATCTCGTAAGACCACGCCGCAAATAAACATGTCGGGTTTTTACCTTACGATAGCCAAAACGCTTTTTATCAAAATCCTATGATATTATAATAGTGTCTATAGAAAGTAAAATAGAATCTAGCTGAAATGCTTGCATCTCATGTTTCAGCAATAGTTGGACACAATCAAAACCGTACAGACGCATAGGGAGAATGGATTTCCAAATAATGACTAGGCACTGGGGTACCACCTGTCACAGTACGTGGCCTAGATCACCGTACCAAGGATTACTCCCAATCTCCTGCAACACAAGACCGGGACTACCTCTTACTGGATAATCCTGAGTAAGATCACCCCACGGTTGGGATCAGCAACCGCACCACTAAGTCGAATAAAAGGGACATCTAGACAGGGATGACCTCAACCTAATGGGTGATACCCACCTAGCCTTACTGCATAACCCCTGATTTTCAGCCATTCTCGGTTGATGAGGCTTGAGGCTAAGTGTTACCTTTTAGAAAGTTTCACTTATAATGCCTATCGTCCAACTGACGATGTTCCGAAAGCATTCATCCATACGAGTCCGTCCCGGGTTCGAACGGAACCGAAGGCACTACTCCTACTACATACATTTTGGAATCATCCTTAGGATTAGTAGCGACTAGCCCTTGCACTTCCCTGCTCCATCTTCGAATCCAAACTCGTCTTCCTCACGAAAACGTACAAACTGGATCGAAGTGGTTTTCGAGAAATTAATCCCGATCCCGGTCTCTTCGAAACGATCAGCGCATTGGCCAATATTGATAGTTGGTTATTTAACTATCAATTAACATTCACAACATCCATCAAACATAAATTATTTCTCCTAAATTATTTATTAACCTCAAAATATCTTCGCAAGATATATTTCCATTTCAACCCTTTTGAAAGCAGTTTTCAAACCACATTTTCCTCATGAAATAAATTTCCAAATATTTATTTCCATTGAAAATACCAAGTACAAAGCTTTAGATTTTTAAAATAATTTCAAAACACTTTATTATAAAATATACTTTAACATTTAAATTGAGAACTACTTCAATACTTTATTAAAATATATACTTTAGGAATATTTAAAATGAGGCTACTTATAAAATATAAATCTAGATTTTCTCTTTTTAAAACAAAATACCAAGTCACTTTTAAATAATTACTATGATAATAGATTTGAAAAACACCTACTTTAGAATTTACACATTTAGAAATAATAAATTTTCTAAATTATGCTTTTTTAAAATAACATTAAAGCTTTTAACTTATATTTAAAAATTTACTTTGAAAATGTACTTGGCTATCCAGGAAAGTATACTTCCCTTCACATCCTTTAAAAATAAATCACTATTTATTTTTAAATTTTTTTTCCCATTCCTTTAATAAATTCCCATCGTGAATTTATTCTTCGAAATATCCACTGATATATCACTTCACTTTTATAAACCCAGTTTATAAATTCCATAGTCACATTCTCCTTTAAATTTCCAATTTCAAACACTTAAATCAATTTCCAAATTGATTTCCAATTTACTCCATTCTGAAATAAATCACTTCTTTATTTATTTCAATAAACTTAAAACTTGATTTTTTTTAGAATAAATTCTTTATTCCTTTGAATAATATCACTTAAGTTTAAAATTCATTATTTTTCTATTTATTCAAAATCCCTTTTTCATACTCGGAACTTATTTATTAGGATTTTAAAAATCACTTTTATTCCTTTCCAATTCATTCTTATTTTTATTCAAATTCTCTATAATTATTTACTTAAAAATTCACTCTTTTATTTTCTTTTAAAAAATCCTATTCTATATATTTTGACAAATCAGTGTATCGAAATATATTCAAGCAAACCATAGCATTCAATATTCCAATTATCAATAATATTCATCACAGAATAACAAATATTCATAACACAGAATATTAAACGATCTAAATAATTTTGAGGAATCTAGTTGGATCCCTTCAACCAGTTTCCCTGCATCCACAGGCGTTAGCACGATATAAAATACAAATTCCACTTTGAGGTGGAATATTACGGTATATGGGATTAAATAATATCATCTGCTATTATGCGGCACATAGGGTCTCATCTGCTATATAATGCGGGAATCCATCACTCCAATATATGCTATATATACTACTATATATAATATAGCACATCAAATCAATTCAATCGTTCACCCAAATATTTAAATTCAATCGTTTAAATTTAAATAACCCAGATGAGTGAGATTAACTCACCTTTGATTTTGATAATATTCAATCTGATCCATACCGGCTCGTCTCTCCATGATTTTAGACCTTATATAAACATTATAGGGCTTATTAAAATTTTTTATAATTGAACAAATAGTTTCCTTTTAAATAATTCAACCTAACTAATTTCCCACAAGGAATAATTTCCAGTGACTAAATTAATTTAATAAGTTGAGTAAACAAATTTATCACCATAATTCATTACTTTAAAATAACTAGTAAGTGAAGATATGCATATATGTATACTTATTTTATTTTGTTCTTTCAATGAAACTACATATATATATATATATATCTATAAAATAAACCCTTTTTTAAGCCTATTTATAGAAAAGAAAACAATATACAATTCCATTATAAATTTGAATTAAATTATGAACCAAATTTCATAAATTAAATTGAATTAATTCATACCTTACTGCCTTACTGCTAGCATCGCCTCGAGCTTGCGAATCGACAATCCAATCTGCGACGAACGCATTACATCGGCCTCTACTGCCGTAGCCAAAGACCCAGCTCCACACAGCGTCAGTCCTCGATCTTGCGACGATCCACACAGCTCCGATCGACTCCACAACCACCTCTACTCGTCGCTTGAAATCACCCTGACCACGCGAAAAATCCTCGTACGAAACCCACGCCGCCTCGAAGTCGTACACTCGAGAACGACCTCGCGACTTGGTCGTGATCCCCCTTCAACTCATCGATGCTAACCAAGCTCAATTCGAGATTGTCGCTTGCAAATTGCTACTCCTGGCCGCCGTAGAGAAGAACTGTAATGACCTGCGAATACTCCTCTCCGTATGATTCGAGCACGAATCCATTTTCATAAATGGATTTGAATTCGATTTTGATACGATTTGATTTTTGTTTGCCCTTTTTTTTAATCGATGCCGAGAATGAAGCAAAACGGCGAGAGTGCGATTTTGTTTGGAAAAGAATTGAAGTTAGGGAGCAAAACTAGAATAAAGGAGCGGTCGCCATTTTTTTCTTTGATTTGAAGAGGATAACTACGGCTGTTAGTATAAAAGAAAGAAGACACCTTACGTGTAGCTTGCTGGCTACGGTAATATGAAGGGAAAGGAAAAAGTTATGACAGTGAAAGAAAGTAGGCTGATATGACTTATCTTGACCGGTAAAACAGTATATGGATATATTGTATTTAAATTTAAATTTGAATCGACTTGGATTCGTAGCTAAAATCTCGACCTCCTATCGAGGCGTGCCGCTAGGCGTTTATAATGTTATACCTCTATTCCGAACGCAATGGAAAAGGTTTCGAGTCCTAATTCAATCGTATGGAGAAGATAGCTTTTTGAACTCAATCATTATATTAAATTTCCGGTATAGATTCAACGTGTTTATATGCCGTACGCTCACACAACAACTCCAAACACTACGAAAATTGAAATTCGATAATAATACAATATTACGATCTAATGGAACTGGTTTCGTCAAATTCCGAGACTGTGCCTAGAAAGGCTATTTTTAAATATCAATTTAAACGATAAAATTTCAAAACTTAACAAATCACTGTTAAATTCAATTTTAACACTTTTACTATCTTCAGTGCTATCAGTATACATTTTAAAAGTCTTTGAAATAATTTTATTCAGCTTAAATCCAAGATTTACCACTTAAACCAGTTTCAAATGATTTACTTTAACAATTAAATTATCTAATAAATAGTGATATTCGAATTCAAGTTAGAAATTTACCATGAAATATTTAAAATCGATTAAACATTTCGATTTCAAACAACCAAAAATTTTGGGTCGTCACAGAATATAAAATGTTTTTATATTGTGTTGACTTAACGATTGAGTGTTTATGAATTCTGGTCGGTATGGGAAGTACGACTGTATCGATAAGGGTTTCTAAACTCTTAAAAAAGGTAAACCGACATAGTATTGTTTTAAAGTGGGTAAATAAAATAATTTTACCCAAAATTATTTTTTTATAAAAGAAATAATTTTCTGAAATTATTATATATGTTGGAATGTTTGGTTGTTAATATTATAATCAAATAAGATGATAAAATTTGGAATGGTTTTATATATATATAACTAAATAGAAATTGTACAAGTATGATTTATACAAAGGAGTGTAACTAAAATTTGATTTAAACCAGAATTTAAATCTCAAAATTTTTGAGAAATGGATTAAAATGAATTTGAACTAAGTGTTTGGGACTTTTAAATCTTGAGAATTTTGGAAATGTTTTCCAAAACGGTTTGTGAGGAATAATGGAGTAGTATTTGAAAATGTCTTTGGAATAGAAAATGTTTTAAAATGAATTTTTGGAAGTAAGGATGCATTAAACTCACTTCAGTCACTGGAAAATAATTCTGGTGATGATGGCCACATCATCCGTATTCATTTCAAGTTTCTAAGTGATGGATTGCTACCGTGGAGGTTGGGTATGATTATTTGTTTGGGACTTGTTTGATAAACAGGTTTGTTTAGAAATCCAAAAAGGAAATTATTTTGGGTAAAACCAAGTTATTTTGAAAATACGGAAGCCTGGTTTGATATATTAAGGGAATATATATATATATATATATATATATATATATATATATATATATGGTTTTAAAGTTTTTTTGAAATAAAATTGGGTGACTGAATTCTGGGGTTTCCATTTAAATGATTTGAAAAGCCATCGAAAATCAGTTACTGAATTTGTAATTTGGAGTTGGTATAGATAAGAAAGGGAAATGAAAATTTTAATCCTGTAATTAAAATTTGACTTGAGTAAGTTAAAGTGAACAAGATAGGTTTTAATTTAACTTAAGGTAAGTTAAATAAAATTGAAATTGGATTTGAATTGAATGGAATATAAAGTTGAAATGTAAGATGAGTGTATAACCGTAAGTTATAATTATTGAATGAAATGGATAAACTTAGGTCACAAAGTGATATATATAATGTAGGGTTATGATTATAAGATGTAAACGGACTTATGTAAGTATAGTGGACTTTTAAGTAAATAAGTTTTTGAACTTATGAATTGAGAAATAAAATGTTAAAGCCTAAATGAAAATGGTTTGATATTATAGTAAAAGAATAGAAATTAAAAAATAATAATTGGAGTGTGAATTGAATTAAGCAAATTAAATGTAAATATGAATTGTGAAGTGGTTATATAATTATATGTTTTAAATAATGAATGTGAATAAACTTAAATGGGGGAAAATTCCGGAAATGGTGAATATATAAGTTGTATAACTTATTAAACTGGGGAAGTGAAAAAGTATAACCAAGTTAAAAAGTTAAGTAGTTGACAACTAAGGAACGAATTCAATTTAAGAGTAGATAAATTGAATATGGATTGAAATATGACTTTGGAGTGTAGTTGGGGTATGAACTTAAGTTTTAACACCTGAGTATAACTTATGCCGTGGTATGGAATGCCTATAATAAACCTTAGAGATAATTTGGTGAAATGGTTTATAAATAAATTAGCATGGAATGAAATGTTGTTCACTATAAAATGAAGTGAATAGCACTATGTGAATTAAATAAGGTGAATGGAAAAGAGGTAATATAAGTGGAAGTAAAGTAAATAGGAATGCAAGCGCATGAACCACGTTGTGATATAATGAATTGTCAAAGATTGAATGAAATGATTTCGAAGTGATAGTATAAATTTGATATACTAAGTAAATGGAAATAAATAAATTGAATGAATCAATTAAAATGGAATTGTAATTTAGTTGCCATGGAAATTTAACTTAAGTGGTTATTTATGGAATGATTCATAGATAAAATTAACATGGATTGGAATGATGTTAATATAAAATAAAGCAAACAAGGTTGATGAATAACATAAATGGGAATTAGATGGAAAATAGATAAGTTGATTTAGAGTCAATTCAAAAGGAATAAATTGAAGTCTAATAAAATGGATTGGCATATAATGAAAGTGAATAATGAATGGAATGCAAATAAGTTGACTGTGAATCAAATTGAAATTGAATAAAAGTGAATTTATGCAAGTAAAGCATAAATAAATCAATTTGGAATGGATATGAGTTTGTTTGTTGTAAATATGAATTGAATGCAATAAAATTTGGTTGCAAATCATTTCGAATTGAATGAAATGATATATGGACCCATGGAAAGGAATTAAATTAGTTTTGGAACCTTAAAATTGCTTGCGTGTATATGATTGGCATGTTCGGATTATGAAGTTTATGTGTTTAGCTAGTAAATAAATGAAGTGTTATAAAATTTCATGATTTCGAAGCTTATGTGCTTATTTTGAGTAAGTACAGGTACATGATGCTATTTGGATAGATTTTGGTTGCGTAAATGCATATAAATAAGCCACTCGATTAAAAATACTAATATGAGGTACGCCTACGCAATAAAATAAAGAAATGATAATATACTGATACATATTTTGTTTTCTGACCTTGTGGGCCGATGTTTATATTTTTATCTCTCTTGTCATATTGTAAAATGCTCTCCGTACAAAGGAGAAGCTATCAAAAAAGTTCAAAAATTTAGGGTGTCAAAATTTTTTTGAAAAGTTTTGGAAATTTTTTTAACTAGAAAAGTTGATTTTGGAACCGTATTAGAAATCAAGGTTTCGATTTAAAAATGAAAGCTAATTGTTTTGGATTAGACTAAAAGGGTTTAGGGAAGTGAATGTAGGATTTTAAGCAAGTGGGTTTTGGAAATGTTAATAGGTTTGGAAGCATTTTTCCTACCTTAGCAATTTCGAGGACGAAATCTTTATAAAGGGGAGGGAATGTTACGACCCGGAATTTTGGTTTTTTAATTTTGAATGTTTAATTTATTTTAAATGTGAAATTGAGTTATTAATTGATTTTGAATGTGGACGAATTAGTGAAATGGTTTATAATTTCAAATATAGCGATTAACAGATTCAGTACATAGTAAATTAATTTTTGAAATTGGGTAAATATGGGAATCTGGAGTTAAATGGAAAGAGAACTGACTTCTAAAGTCTGTTAAAATTCTATTTGGATTCGAATTATAATATTGGACTTTTGAATGGAATTAAAAGTCGATAGATTAAAAGTTTGAATTTCATATATTAATTTAATAGTGAAATTAATATATAATGATAGTGAAATAATTAAACTTTGATTTAAAATGAATCAGAATGATTTCAGATGGAATCCATTATCCAAAAAGAGCCGTATGGTTTTGAATGTGTCCAAATATGCTGGAACCTGAGATGCAAACATTTCATCTATTTGAATAAGTATTTGTACTTAGACACTATTATAATATCGAACGACTTTGAATGAATTGTTTTGGTTATTGTAAGGTAAAAACCCGTCGTGTTTATGTATGGCGTGGTCTTAGGGAATACCTTTGATTTTCAAAGGATTTTTATAACTTTAATAATTCCAATTGAGTGTGTTTTTTACACTGGTTTTCCAGACTGACTTGTTATTATTTTATTATAATGCTCGGGTTAGACCGAGTATTTCAGGTTCAGGTTACGATGCTATGGAGCTCAGGAGATGAGCTAGAGACCGAGACGCATTCTCTTCCTTGTTTTATTCCGCTGCAGTGTTTGTTTAAAATTACCAGCAATTATGAGGGCAGGTGGTTATAACTGTCCAGGCAGGTAATTATTGATCTGTATACTTTGATATGGGATATGTATATGACAATTTTGATTTGTGTAAAGAGCTATTGATATTATATGTTATTCAGTTCGCTGCGAGATTCTGTTCTTGTTTTGTTTCTTCTTTTTCTACCTATTTTCTTTCCCTCAACAATCTATCTTTTCGACACTCGATCGTTTACCATGTTATATGATGAGCGTATTTATATCGATTTTCGAAGGTCGAGAAGGGCTGGTCATAACAGTTGGTATCGAATCTTAGGTTGGTGATATACCTAGGCTTTTGTAGGGATTACTCATTAGAGATAGGTCAGAAGTACTCTAGAGTGAGTTGAGCGTATTAATTGATATGAGCGCGTAATTGTTGGTGAATATAAAATGTTTTTATATTGTGTTGACTTATCGGTTGAGTGTTTATGAATTCTGGTCGGTATGGGAAGTACGACCGTATCGATAAGGGTTTCGAAACTCTTAAACAAGGTAAACCATCATAGTATTGTTTTAAAGTGGGTAAATTAAATAATTTTACCCAAAATTATATTTTGTTATAAAAAGAAATAATTCTCTGAAATTATTATATATGTTGGAATGTTTGGTCGTCCGATCCTTATTACGGATTTGATATACGTCCGATCGTCATTAAATTCAATGACATACTATAATTCATTACTACGGATCCAAACTAGTTTTAACGACCCGTAGTTTGATCGCTTTAATTAAAGATATTTAAATTATTTTAAATATTCAAATATAGATTATTTTTTAACAAATAATCTAGTTTTATGTAATGGATAATAATAATGAATTTATTTTGGAAAACTGTTTACAAAAATATTTCCTTTGGAAAGTTATATGGATAAAATAGCCAAAAACCATTTTATTGATAAACAACTCTATAATCATGAAACGTCACACATAGAGTTAGATACATACACTCATTTTTATTATCGAACATGAGTATTGAATAAAATCATTTATTTTATTTTTGGAAAGTAAAGGTATTTATGACATCATCAGTGGTGCCCTTATATTGATTTACGAATTTAAATTGAGATTTAATGATTTAATAATTATGTTAATTATTATAGTAATTTGTTAAATAATAATAATAATTCATTTTAAATAGTTATAAAGTGATTATAAGTCATTTATAATAGTTTTCATAAAGATATATATTTGATTTGAGAATATAAGAAAATTCGGATCGCTTTATCGATATAATAACACTTTTTGAAAACAATTGTTTAATATTGATTCATATGGTTTTATAATTCAAATGAGATCATTTTAAATAATTAATAATGATGAGAAATTTGTCTTCAAAATTTTGATTGCATTTATATGTTATTTAATTTATACGTGAAAATGTGAGTGAGAATCGACTTTTAGATTTTCAACGGTTTAACGAATGGAAGTTGTTCAAATATGTTCAATGTTGTAGATGACAATTACACATGCACATACATGTCCATACATACAAATGTACCCTTATATATACATATAATATACATACATGTATAAATACATAAACCATAGAAATATCATGTTTTTTCACCTTTCTTCATCTTTAAGCAACCAAAAAAGCAAAACTTACCCTCACATCAACTCACCATCATCACTTGCACAAGGGGGGTGGGAGGGTAACGTGTAAAGGTGATGGGAAGGGAGATGAGTGGGCCAAGTGTTGTTATGTTCATTCATTTTTGGATAGTTTTTTTTTTACCATTTTCCCCTATAAGCACACACCCACATCCTCCTTTGTTCTTCACAAATTCATTCTCTTCTTCCTCACCATTCTTGAGCTCCTTAATGCCCTCTAATGGCTTCCAATGGAGGCCTCTCTTCTTTAATTTCAAGACTTGAGGAAGAGCAGGAGGGTTAAAAATAGTGGAAGTGCTTAAGCACTAATCCATTGATTACTTTCTAACTTTTCCAAAAATTAACCAAATCTTCTCTAATACCTTTATAACTCTAGTAGTGAGCCTAATACATCATGGAAGCATGATTATCTAGGGAGAGGAGGTTGGGGTAAGAGCAAAGGCAAGGTGGAGGGGCATGACCGTGAGCTTTGGGTGTTTAGGAGATGTTTAGTGAAGCATTGATATGTTTAATGTTGATAGGAAATTTTGGTTTAGATTATGGTGAGTACTCAATATCTATTAAATGATAAATAATCTGTATAACTATTTTTATGTATGATGATATGACCATTTAATCTCTTAATGATCTGTATGAATGTTTGATAATTTGGTTGATTATATGGATGTTTATATAGTTGATAACTTGGTTGTGATGAATTATGAGAAATCATAAATAAAATGGTTAAGCAATTAACCATGGTTATTTAATAGAAAATAAATTCATATAAAATTGTGTATGGAGTTTACTGAGCCTCTTAATGGTTTTAAAATATAAAAAGTTTGAAAATGAATATTATAATAATATGATATTATGAAATGGTTTAAAAGTGAATATGAAATTTAATATGGAAAATATTTGTGTAAATGATTTAAGATGGTTTGTAAATGTTTTATAAACATAAAACTTGTATTGGAGAAGTTTCAAAATGTTATGTAAATAAATCAAAATAAGGTGCATCGTCTAACAACCATTCGTGATTTCGTGTCGGAAAAGTTAAATGAACATATAGAGTGGAATATGGCTTAGGATTCTTCGAGATAAGAAATTTCCATACTATTATATTCATAGTTTAAAAAAAAGATAAAAATCAAGATTTCGTTTAGTAAATTTTGATATATTAGCAAATCAACTTTTCAAAATAATCACGGTGTTCCAATTCAGAATCCATAAAGGGAATTCCTTTAAAATGATATTTTCAAATTCTTTAAAAATATGGAATAAATTCTATAAATCTTTTAAATTTTTTAAAAAGATAATTGAGTTATATAAATGAATTTCCAAATATTGAGAAGTCGTTTTGATCAATAATGCTTTGAAAACACTTTTTGCAGCACTATTCGCAGCACTTTTTGCAGCACTTTTGATAACTTTTGAAATATGAACTAAACTTAAATATTCTTTCCCAAATCTTTTATAAATGTTTGCTAATAAATAATTAAGTGTTTAAAACGATTTGAGGATTTTATAAGTTATTTTAAAGAGCTTAAATTAACGATTTAAAGAAAATTTGTCAAAATCAAGTGATTTAATCTTGGCTCTAAAAGCCAACGAGTAGACTGGATTTTTCTATTTGTGAGATCCAAATGTAAGGCGCTTAAACCGAGGAGATGTTTAGGAGCAACCAGCTCCTTGGTTTACCTCGCCTTTTCCCTGGGCGAGGAATAGGTAAGGTCGAAACGTCGGAAGCAAGACACATATAAATGATTTAATTTTTCAAATTTAAACAACTTGGATTGAGTAGAGATAATCTTATTATACTTGGTATTAAATTTTGAGGAGCGAACATGTATTATTCGTGTGAATTTAAAAGGTGATTTCTCCGCTATTCGATGGATAGCAAAGGTTTAATACGGAAATTGATGTCGACTAAAATCAGTATAATTTCTATGGATCCATGTTACTTGAATACTAGCTATTTTGGATTTACCATTTTAGATAACATGATTCCAACCTATTAAAAAGAAATATATTCGAAATAAGAAATCTTTTGTCAAGATTTAAATAATTGATTTGTGATTAATTTAATTCCTACACTTAAAATTTATTGTTTAGGGTTTACAATAAATTATGTCTTAAATAACATTGTTTTTGATCCATTTTGAAAGTTATGATTTGGAAATATTTGTGAAGATTTAAATATATATTTTGGAAATATTTTCCCAAGTAAAGGGTGAAATAATTTGGAACTATTCCAAGATTCAAAAAGGTTTTAAATTATCGACGGATTTGATAAATAAGGCTTAATGATATCATATACTATTAAGAAGATAAATGACATAATTTAAAATAATATGTCTCTTTGAGATATCACGAACGAATAAAATGATGAATTAAATTGAATGATGATTGATAATCACATATGAACTTAACATCTTTTTAATCGATGATTGGTTCAAACCGTGCTTCAGATTTAGGTAACTCTTATCCGAAAACCACTTCAAACCAATGTATACATTCGAAAGTGAAGACATGATGGAGATGATGATTTTTGAAGATGGGGATCTTCATGATGAAGGGCTACTTATCGCTAGTCTCTCGAAGTGAAATTTACCATATTATATACTTATGGTGGCGGTAGTGCTCTGTTATGAAAATCTTCAATTACAAGGACTAATCGCTACTAATCCTATGGATATTCCCGGTAGGATGTAGTAGGAGGAGTGCCTTCGGTTTCGTTCAGTCCCAGATTGAACTTGTATGGATGAATGTCTAACATTGCATTTCTAAGATCACAACGTTGACTTTTACAAACATACATCTATTTGGTGGTGGAGAAGGAAACTTCTTCTAGCATAACACCCTTCTCTGAGACATGCGAGCTCACAGTTGTATATCCGTGGAAGTTAATAGTGATTGAATGAATGACAATGCGACATTGAAAGTGAAATCTATTATGACCAAAGCATGGCTTTGTAGGAAAAAAGCATGGCTTTGTGGAGCATAGCTTCACGAGCATCATATTACAGGAATGATGCGGAATACTATGCAGTCTAGAAGACAAATTTCGGGCTATTATTAGGGAAGATGTCCCTTTAGGCACTTGTTGCCATATTGTATGGATGGAAAGGTATGGAGGTTAACGGAGATCGTGTAAAGCTACCAAGTAATATTCTGTTCCATGGTAGTATAGCAGTATAGTTCGGAGACCGACGAAGATCGTGTAAAGCCACCGGTGTGAACTAGGATTGTTATACATGATTTTTTGGGTCTGAATGGTCCCTAGTTCCCTATCATGTTGGAAATCCAATTCCAATATGTTTCCCTTGCAGTTATGATTGTAGAGACTACTTTTAAAAAGTAGCTAGTAAGCCATCAAATTGAATTAATGTAATGATTTTGGCTATTTTGATAGATTATTTGAAAAGTGTTTTCAAAGGAATGTCATTAGAAATAATATCAAATTATTTTGTTATAAAAGTGATTGGTTATCATAAGGAAAAACACGCCCATATTTATGCATGGACGTTGTCTTATGAAACACCCTTCTTTTCAAAGGTTTCAAATTGGCATCAATTTATAAATCGAGTATCTCACACTAGTTTATCAAGCCTAATCCAGGGATTTTTAATACTCGGGTCATATTTGAGTATTTCAGGTTTAGTTGAAGACGCTTGGAATTTCCAAAGGAGGTTTGAAGATCTTCCTCTATGTATGGATGTATCCTATTATCCACTGCATCTATTGAATTTGTTTAAATTTTCAGCATGTGTAAGGACAGAGGGTTTATAACTGGCTACATATAAACGTATTTTATTATCCGCTGCATCTATTAAATTTTTTATTTATTTTTTAGCATGTGTAAGGACAGAAGGTTCATAACCATCTTGGCTGAATCTAACCTAGACTCTAATATTGTATTCAAAATTTTCTACTATAAAGATTATTGTTGAAATAACATAGGTTATTTCATTTGTGTGAGATTCTGTTTTCCGTTTTATTTTATCTTATTTTCTTTTTACCCTTAATAATCAGGTTTTTGGCACTTGGATTCGCAGCACGTGAATACCGAGGATGCATTAGTATCGATTTTGAGGGTCAAAAATTTGGTTCGTTACAGGTTTCATCGAAATTTGGGATAGTGCCCCGAAAGGCTATTTTCACAGGTTAATTAAAATAAGTTATTATTAAAACCATTCAAATCACATCAATTCTAATTTAAAAGTTTATTGTCTCCATTCTTGTTTTAAATAGAATTTAAATCAGCATTAGAAATCATTTGTTTTCTTATTAAATCCAGGATTCAATTATTTAAATAATCCAAATATTCAAATAACCCATATATTTGAAATTCCAACTGCCTAACTTATAAAATTAAATTTTCAATATTTAAAATCAATTAAATATTCTGAATTCAAATGACTTAAATTCTGGGTCGTTACATTCCGCTCCTTAAAGGAATTTCATCCCTAAAATTAGCAAGTAAGAAAAATACCACAAACCCATTAACCTTTCAAAACCAACTAGCTGAAATAGATTATAAAATTTCGAAGTATTTTAGATTCATCCACCTATACCAACTAATTTCCATCCATTCATTCATTCCAAGTCATAACTCAAAATAAAATCTAGTTACCAAAAATTTCCTTTTCAAAATTCTCAAAAATTTTGCAACGCCTTAAATTTACAGAAAATTTCGCTTACATTTTCTTTGCACGGCTTGATCAATTTTTTTTACAATATGTAATATACATCTCATCTCTGAGGATGTGGCATCCCGTAGGGAAAAATATAAAAATACGATACATAATCTAAGATGTGTACCATTTTTAGTATAAGCAAGCATATACAACTAATATAACGCGAAGCGAGCTTCGAATGCGAAGCATACGCCATCCGCACCTACTAATCACTCAACAACCAATGAGAAACATGTATATAGAAAGTAACATCACTATATAAGATAGAATATACAATAATTATATGTAAATATAGCAAATGCAACAAGAGAAACCACCAAAAAAATAATACCTATCCAATTTATTCATCATCATATCAAATTGCTTTTTCAAATGTCAACATTATATTTATACACTTTCATTTTTGATTAACATTTGATTGATTCGTTTTCAATTTATTTACATTTAGCTTCATTTACATTCAATTATTAACATTCAGTTTATTTTCATTCACTTTACTTACATTTACTTTAAATTCGATTTATGTTTAACAACATTTCATTATATAATAACGTCGTTTATGGATCATCTCATAAGACCGTTACATTTTAGCCTTTCCTAATTTAAATTTTATTTCATTATAAATTAGTACATTTCTTCAATATTGATATTACTTATGAACTATTCCATGCAACAATTACTAAGTTTATTACAAACATTTTATACTACACATGTAACGACCTAGAATTTTAGTCATTTGAAATTGGGATATTTAATTGATTTTAAATATTGAGAAATTAATTTTAGAAGTTAAATAACTTGAATTTCAAAGTTAGTAATATATTTGATAATTAAGTTGTTAACTTTATTATTTGGAATTGTTTAAATAATTGAATCTTGGATTTTAATTCGGATAAAATGATTTCAAAGCCTATCTAAATTTTGTTGAACAAGAATGGTAACAATAAACTTTAGATTTGGGTTTAAAAGCGATTAATTGGGGCTTTAAAAATAATTCATTTAAATTAATGTGTAAAAATAGCCATGCGGGACATTATCTCGCATTTCGACGAAAGTAGTTTAATTGGATCCGTAATGGTAAGTTATTGCATGCCGTCGAATTTAATGGTGGTTGAATGTATCGTTTTGGTCATGCGAGATCGAAATGCTTAGAAATTAATTATACAGTTAGTATAATATAATTGTTTTGAAAAGTTATCTTCTGCATATGATCGAATAAGAGTACAGCATATAGGACGCCAAGCAGCACGCCTCGTTTGGAGTTCGAGATTTTTGGAGTTAAATCTTGATACTTTAAATTTAAATTATATATATAATAGTTTCTACACCTTACTTAATGCCATACCCCATCAACTTCACAACCATGCCTGTATGTTCAACCCATAATCCCCTTTAACTATAAAAACCGCATTTACCAAAGAAAACCCTCTTTCTCCAAATCAAAAAGCCAACCAAATCCAATGGCGCACAATGTTTGGATCATTGCAAGCATTTTCAGGCAAGGCTTTCAACTACAAAGTTTTTCGTGACATTGAGCTTGACTTGATTAACGGTTCGATGGAGGTAGATCAGTGTGTGGTGGTCGCGGTTGGAGATGAATGGTGAATTTGGATTTCGAAAGTTTTCTGGCAAAGCGGTTGGTTTTTAGCCAATGGTCCCTGAAGGGAAAATGTAAAGGGGAATAAGGGCTACCTTTGGCTAAAATTTGGTGGCCAATGGTGATCCATAGTGGTGGAATGCCAAGATGAACGGGATATAAAATTTTGGCTCATTCTTGAGCTACTGGCCATGGTTGGGGGTGGGACCGGTCGCAATCGAAGCAGAGGAGGCAGCGTCATCTTTTGGCAATGTGCAGTGGTCGGAGCAATGGCAAGGAGGCAACGATGACCGATCAAAGTTGGTGGCATGGGTGGCTTCATTTTCGTGTACGAGGGGAAGGGAGAGATTAGTTTATAATTTAGGGTAATTATTGTTGATGACGTGTAATTAACGAAATAACTATACTATTTAATATTGTAAAACTCATTAATGCAATAACTTCTTCATACGAGGTCTGAATCGAACGCGATGAGTTGCGTTGCACTTATAACGACGAAAGCTTTACAATGGAACTATTTCGGACTAATTTGGAGATAGTTGAAATTTGAGCTAAGGCCGGACGTCATTCGACTTTGGTTCCAAACCGTAACCCCTCGGCGACAACAGAAATTCAGGTGAGTTTAACTCACTTTTTAGTTAGTATGATATATTGTTGATAAAAATTGTTGAATGATTGTTTGGATGATTACTATATTTATTATCGGTTTGGATATATTCCTGCCATTGGAGCAGATGTGACCTTATTGCGTTTCTGTGTAAGAGCGGATGACCCTTATATACGATCCCGCCTCGAAGCGGTTGATTTATATTATTTGATTATGTATTGTATGTGATGCAAGGGAACAGGTTGGAGAGATCCAATAGGATTCCTTGCCATTGTTGATTATATATATATATATATATATATTTATGTGTGTGTGTATGTATATATATATATGCTCATATATATAAGCTGTGATGCAAGGGGACATGTTGGAGGGATCCACTAGGATTCTTCGCTATTGTCGATTTATTTCTAATAAAATTCCTATTATATGAATTATTGGATATGAAACCTGATTTATGGACATTATTAGTTATGACATTGTTTATGTTCAAAACTGAAACCTAGTAGTGATAGAAAATCAATATTGATATTGGTTAAGCATTTATTAGCTATTGTCCCCAAATTAGTATTTTAAAAATATTATAAATTGTCATTAGAGTTAGAGTTGGCTGACAAGAAATGATTTTAAGATCCGAAATTGGGTTTTTGGCGAATTTTTTTTTAAAGGGTTAAATTTCTATTTTATCCCAACCTTTTATCTATCTTTTTCAAAAGTAGTTATTTATATTTAAGATTGTTTTAAAAATTATTTATTTATATTTAATAGTGTTTTAAGATTATCTATTTATAATCAATATTGTTTTTAAGATTATTTATCAATATTTAGTATTTTGAAGATTAATTAGTTTAATAATTAATATGGTTTGAGATTAATAATAATGATTTATTTATACTACTTTAGAATTAATTATTATTATTTATAATAAGGTTGAAAATTTTGTTACTAATTATTTATTAATAACACCTTCGAAATTACTAACTATTATTTTAGGATGTTTTAGTGTTAAGAAACATTTATTTATTTATTTATTGATGAAGTTTATTATTAATTACTATTATATAATAATGCTTGAAGTAAATGATTACTATTTATTTATAAATATATTCGAGACCCATTACTAGAGTTTTATGAACGAACTTCGATTGTATAAGGGAAGTTTATAAAATGGTTTGAAGACTTAAGGGAAGATTATTTACAAGGTGAAACGGTTTATAAATGGTTAGGTATTTACAAACAAGTTTAAAAAATGGGTTTATAGATTATAAATGGTTTTATGGATTTATAAAAGGTTTACAAATGAGTTAGAAATGTACAAAAAGAATTTACAAGTGATTAAATTTTATAAAAGAAACTATAAATGATTTTCAAAGATTATTGAATGATTTATAAATGGTTTTAGAGAATTATAAGGAGTCATAAATGATTTTAGAATCGAATAAAAAGGGAAATCTTTCTCAATTTTGTAAATATACTTATACCATTAAGATAAGTATAGGAGTGCATTCTCTAAGTTGCAAGGTGTAATGTGTGTGAATATACTTACAACATTGAGATAAGTATATGAATATTTTCTAAGTATTGGAAATATAGGGATTTGTGGATATACCTTGTAAAAGTATTTTTATATAAGTAATTACAGAGTGATCTTAATATATGAAAGATTTATTAAAAGAGGCTAGCAGTTGCTTATGTGCTTAACCAATGTTGGTTTTTCCCTATGGAATAAACCTTTGTTTGAATGCTTGTTTATTTGATAGTTAAATAACCTACTATCAAATCTTGGCCTAAGTATGTAATCCTTCTTAATTTTGGTAGGATGGAAATATTCCCTATTTAACACCGAAGGATTTTAATTCTGAAAATATCTTGGAGAAACACGGGAATTATATGGTACAGTTACCATCGGTAGTGCTATATTATACATATAAACTTGTTTTTTTCTTCTAGGACAAATGATGAAGAGATCCGTCCACTTAAACGGTTAGGGGGTGATCCCTGCTTTTGTTATTGTCTCATTATTTCCTAAATAACCGGATTTGAGCATTCCAAAAATTGGTGATTGATTTTTGGAGAACCAGGGAAGCGAAAGAGTGTACTCATAGGAGATGACTTAAAAACCGTAACCACTCTGAAACCATATACAGTTCTATGGAGCAGTTTCGTTATATATTGAGACGTTGGAATCCATGTGTGGTTCCGAGACCCGTTGGGGTATGGGAATCTATGTGTGATTCTAAAACCTATTTGAGATGTGAGAATCCAAGTGTGATTCCAAGACCCATTGGGGTATTGGAATCCTTGTGGAATTCCATGATATGTTTTGATGGTGGTGCATGAGATGGAACGCCGAACGCAGCCTCATAGCGGTAATGACTAAAACTTGAGATAGGAGGCATGGCCAGTAGAGTTGACAAACCCATAGGGTGTAGTCGGCTCCACCTACACATTACTTACAGTTGTTATGCATGCATGGGGCGATGCACTCGGTTTTAGCAAGACAAGTTATGGTTTTTCTATGGTACATCACTAGGGATGTATGTTGCTTTGAAAGGATACCTCTGATCCTTGTGCAGGAGGACCGTTCTCGAAGTACCGATGACACCTCCATAGAATCGTACACAATTAGTGAACGTGCATTATTTGCTTTTAATTATATAAATAGTATTATTGTGATGTATTATTTTCACCTTTAGGCATAATTATAATATAATGGATTTTCTATAGAAAATGTTTTGGTTATCGTAAGGTAAAACCCTATCCGTGTTTATGTACGGTATGATCTTACGATATACTTTTGATTTTCAAGGGTTTTTATAACTTTAAAATCCCGTTGGGTGTGTTTTCTCACGCTGGTTTTCCAGACTGACCAGGGTGTTATTTTATTACAATGCATAAGTCAGTCCGAGCATATTACAGATTTAGATTAGATGCTTGGAGTTTTAGGAGACAAGTTGGGGTCCTAGAGACGTATTCACATACGTGATTATTTTTCTGCTGCATTCGTTGTTGTATTTATCAACAGTTGTGAGGATAGGTTGTTATAACTGCCTGAATGAAATATGTTAGTATACTCTGACTGATGTATGTATATACATATATTACAGTTTGTTTGTGTAAAGATTTTTTATATGTTATAAATTATCCATTCCACTGTGAGATTCCGTTGTTTGTTACTTTTTCTCTTCTTTCCTCTTCCTTCTTCCTTCTTTCTTTCCTATAACTACCTGCCTTTTCGTTCAATTTGAGTGGATCATGTGTGGTTAATTGTCCACTTAAACTATTTTGGAAAAGTGGGTCATTACAACACAATGCATGTTTATTATTACTTCAAAACTTAAGTTCATATTCAATTTTATCAAACAACATTTCAAACCATATTCAATTCATTCTACGATAAATTGAATTTCAATTTGTAACTCAAATTCATATTCATTCTACTACTTCATTTCATTAATTCACTATATTAATCGATCTAATTCATTTCAAATCCAATTCAGGTTCGTTTAAACTTTCTTAAGTTAAACTTCATTTCAGTTAATTAACCCAATTTATTTAACTTTACTTAAGTTAAATTTTAATTTCATATCTCGATTTCAAATTTTCTTTGCTTATCTATATGATTTTCAAATTATAAGTTCAAATCTTTTTTTCATATATTTATCAAATCATACTTTGTATTTTTAAAATCAAAACTTGGTTTTTATTAACACCAAACTCTAATTGAAAATAACAAATGGATACTGATGATGCTATAGTCATCACCAGAATTATTTTTCACAACCAAAGTGAATTCAGTGCCTTCCATTTCTTTTAAATCCCATTTAAAATATTTCTAACCAGATTATTTTCAAAATAATACTATTTTTATTGTTTTTCCAAAACCTTTGAAAAGCAATTTCCAAAATCAATGGGATTTAAACTTTCAAATTTCTTTTTGTGATTACATTTTTATGTACAAATCATATTCATAAATATACTTGTACAATGCCATTTCCTTTCCATTTAAAAATCCCATTTGTAAATCATATTTATATAATCTCACTTCTTATGTAATATCATTTCACAAAAAATGATTATTTTAATTATAATCAATACTCTATAATTCATATTTATAAATTCACTTTCTTATATGACTCGTTTTACAATTGTTTATCTTTGTTTTGTTTATAATATAACAACTTTTATTAGAACAACAAACAACAAATGTTAATAACGAAATATTACCCTTCACTAACAACCAGTCACACCATATATAACTATAATAATTTCTAAAAAAATTATTCTTTTATATACAATATATAATTTAGGTAAAATTATTTCATTTACCAATTCTCAAACAATACTATGTTGGTTCGCCTTGTTTAAGTATTCAGAAACCCCTATCGATATCGTGGCGCCCCACATACCGGCCAGAATTCATAAGTCACTCAACAGATAAATTAACACAATATAAATTTTTTTATAATCACTTGCAAATACGCGCTCATATATATTAATTCACTCAAAACTCATAATAAGACATTCCATTACCTTATCTCTTAATGAGTTGCTCCACCAAAACCAAGGTACTTGCTTAACCTTGCGCTCTGATAATAAGTGTAATGACTCGCAATTCGCACAATTCAAGCTGACAACACCACAACAAAAACACTTTTTTTTACAACTTTTGTTTTACAATGTTTGTATAATAAACGTTGTAAAAATTCCCGTTTTACAATGTTTTCGGTTAAAACGTTGTAAAAACTTTCATTTTACACCATATTTCAGTAAACCATTGTGAAACTAGACTTTTACAAGGTTTTATTCGAAAACGTTGCAAAAACTTAACTTTCTACAACTTTTTTAATAAACGTTGTTGGATTGCCCTTTTAACAAAAGTTTAAAAGATGTTGTAAAAACAATGTTTTTTTAAAACTAGATAGTAATTTACTACAAATTCTTTTAAAAATAGTTTTACTCATAGATTTATGTTAAATATTTTGAATATTTTTAGTGTTGCTTAAATTATTATTATAATTTATAATTAATAACAAATGTTTAATACTTACTTAAATAATTTATAGATGGTAATTTATAATTGATAATTTGTAATAAACTTAGATGGGTTAATTATTTATAATTAATAACTAATGATTATTAATATATAATATATAATTTACTAATTTTTATCTATAATCAATAATTATTTTTTATATTTAATAATTTACTATAGTTAGTTACGAATAATTAGTAAATTATAGTTAATAATTTATACTCTAAAATCTCGTTGCTTGAAATTTTTCTTAACTAATAAAAGAAACAACCAACACTAGAAGAAATGCTGAAAATAGCGGTGGGATCGTAGTGGCCGAATTTTCCATTTGCTAGATTTGTGATAAATTTTTGAGCGATTTACAAGGGATAATTTTAATCCTTTTCTATCTCAATTTCTTTTATATTATCGCCGTCCACTTATTATATTCACTACTGAACCATTGCAAATTGAATAATTTATTAATAGATATTTTTTGACACTAATTTTTATTGCAAATTGAGACATATTACCGACGTTACTTTTAGAAACTATTTTTTGAAGTTTTAATAATTGTTATTTATAATTAGTAAATTATGCCTGTACTTAGAACATTTTCTACTCTAAAACCATAAATTCTAAATCGTTTATCCTAATCCGGACCAAAAGCCACCTCTAACCTGCGTGACACCTTGTCAGCTCCACTGTGCACGCCAGATATGACTCTCGACCACTACTCATGCTGTTTGCGACTATCACTGTAACATCTCGGTACAAGTTAAATAAAAATAAACACAACGCAAAATATTTTTGGATTTTTGAATTGGGATTTTGATAATATTAAATGGATATTTGGATTTAAAATGGATTTAAGTTGTAGGAATATTTCAAAAGGGATAAAGAGTGAAATATTTGGTAAATGAGAGAAAAGAATATTTTATGCATTTCTATTGAATTTAATTGTAAAGGCCCCTTTTTCCATACCCTTTGAATCGACAATAAACCATACATGTCTAACTCAAATTGCATGAAAAGACGGATCATTAAGGGTAGAAAGAAAAGTAGACAGAACAGAATCTCGCTTGAATGTAATAATATATAATATTGAACAAATATCTTTATAGTGGAAAACTTTTAAAATACATATATCAGAGTCTAACTTAAATTCAGCTTGGACAGTTATAAACATCTATCCTTACAACTGCTAACAAACATCAAAAAAACAAACAGACGGCAGCGGATAATAACGTACGTAGATGAATATCTCCAGCTCTCCTCTGGAAACTCCAACTATCTTTGACTAAACCTGAAACTACTCGGATTTGACCCGAGTACTGAAAATACCCGAATCATGCTAGATAAACCAGCGTGAGAAAAACTCAATAATAAATGATGTGTCATGTATCGGCCTTTGAATAAAATCCTTTGAAAAGAAAGAGTATCTCATAAGATCACACCCCTACATAAACATGTATGAGTTTTTACCTTATGATAACCAAAATACTTTTATATCAAAACAATTAATATTATTTTTTATGACATATCTTTGAAAACATTTGCAAATAAACATATTAATCTTAGCCAAAATTATTACTATTATTAAATTCCAGCATACTAGCTCTATAAACAAAACAGTAGGTTCTTATTGGAGAATGGATTTCCATACAAATGACCGAGTGAAGGGACTCCCTTCCGGCAGTACATCTCTAGAGAAATGTACCGAGGAACATCACAAAGGATCCTCTACAACCACAAGACTGACCTATTTCTGTAACTAGATAGTACCGAATATATCCTTCACCGGTTGTTAACAACTTTTAATCGAGCGCGCTCTAGCATACAAACCATATTAATTCACATCCCGAAAGTCATAGCGGGAAGAAATATATCTTGAAGGGGATGATCATACCCTAGTTGGAATGACCTACATATTTGCTGCATCTAACCCTGTTTCGATCATTTCTGGTTGATGAGGCTTGAGGAAACGATTACCATTTCACATAGCACATCTTCTTTCACTTTGAATGCCACATTTCCATTCCACATTCACACGACTGATTTCTATAAACGTATAACTTCCTGGACTTGTGAGGCTCGGGGAAGGGTGTTAAGCTAGGAGAACGTGTCTTCTCCACCACCAAACTGATATATTGTGATTTAGAATGCAAGGTCATACATTATACCATACAAGTTTGTTCTGAGACCGAACGAAACCGAAGGTACTTTCCTCGGCCATTACTAGGCGAGAAGCCCTTGTGGTTTTGAGGTTTTTCATAATAAAGAGACCACTGCTACAATATTGTGAATTAGGAGTTTATCTCCAATCAATCAACAAGTAGTCATTCATTATTATTCGTCTCAATATCTCTATCTTCAAACAACTTCAATCTTTAAATACGTAAATTGGTTCGAAGTGGTTTTCAGATAGGAATCACCCAAATCCGATCCTGTTTCGTTCGAAATCCAATTATCGATAAAAAGTGAATATGAGTTTACAAGATTTATTAAGTCTCTTTTTACATTAATTCATCTTGGATGATTTCAAAATCTCTTTATTTTGTCTTCGAGAATTCCTAAGTAATTCATTCTTTTTCTTTGGATAATATTTCAAATTTCGTCACTTTACTCTTGATCCAAATTCCTTAACTTTTAGGCGGGTCATAAACAATGTTATTTAAGACATCGTTTACTGCAAACCCTAAAATAAATCTTAGCAAACATTATTGAGTAAATATGATCACAAAAATCATTCTAATTTTATTCAATATCAATTTCTGTATTCAACAAGTTCTATGGATGGAATAAAGGTGGGATCCCCTTTTAAATTCCTCGAATAGGACGAGTTCCCTCTTTGGATTTTAATACCAAGTATAAGTAGATTTTCCTTATGTAATCCAGATAGTTTATTCAATTCGAAGATTGCTTAAATTTTGGATAATACCAATCTTCTTTTATTTTGGAAAAACATAGTATAATCTTTTCAGAGCATCGGGCTTTCCTTTTGATCTGTTCCACCCGTCGCCTAAGAAAAAAACATAGGCCAAGCAAGTTCAGGAACTGATTGCTCCATCTCTAACCTTAGTTAAATACCTAGTTTTATTTTTCCAGATCTTACAGGCGGGACAAATATACTAGCCATTTCTACATACTAGGTTATCAATTTTATTTTGAAATTGATTATAAAAATTCCAAATTATCTTTTAAACGCTTAATTTTGCTTTTAAAAACATTCATAATAGATTCTAGGAAAAACCGTTACATTGAAACTTATCTTCCAAAAGTTATAGAATTCGAAGCATAAAAATGCCGTGGAAAGTGCAATATAAGCTTATTTGATTTAAATAACTTTTTAATATTTGAAAATTCATATTTTCCACCTCAAATCTCTTTTAAACTATTTAAATGGATTTATCAAATTTATTCTATATTTTTCCATAATTAAAAAAGTTCATTTAAACGGATTTTCCGTTATGGTCACTTAACTACACTAGCGCGATTTTTTTAGAAAATTGATTTGGATACAATTCAAAATCTACCCGACGAAATTTTGATTTTCTTTCCTCATTTAGAAGATACGGATAAAATAGTCCACAATTTTCTTATCTCGAAGAATTACAAGCTATATTCCACTCTGTACACTTTTTTGAACCTTTCGGTGCTAAATCGCGAACTACCGTTGCGCGACGCGCCTAGTTTTAACTTATTTTTCAACACTTGAAATAATATGATCAAATTGAATTTTATTACTTATAAAAACATTAAAAACCATTTTAAATCAATATTTGAGAAAGCATTTAAAATTTATTTTCACCATTTCCATATTATTATATTATTTTATTCCTGTTGTTTTAATATTAAGTTTTAAAATCCAATTTCAATTCAATTTCAATTCTAACTTCAAATTAAACTCAGTTAATACTTAGATTTCAAATCTAATTTTCATTCTAATTCAAATTTCAACCTTAATATCAAATTTAATTTTAAAAACCGGTTTCAATTTCAGTTTCACTATTCATCTCAATTTCAATTTAACTTTCTATTTCAAATCCAATTTCACTTCTAATTTCAAATTCTATTTTATTTCCATTTTAATTTCAATTCCACTTAAAAGGAGACTTATTTTTCCAAAGTATATCATATCACCAAAATAGGGTCTTATTTCATAAAGGGAATACTTAATCAAAATGAGCGTAACCAAGTTTAACATTTATCACTAACATAATTATGATCCATACACAAAGTAATCTGATAAATAATCACAACCATAAACACTTACAACTATTTAAACATAACACAAACATATCCAAACATCCATAATAACATTTCAAAGGGGTGTATTCTTGCATGTAATAAGATGATTATTATAACAAAATCAAAATATAATCTTTTAAAAGCGGTGAGAATTTTCTCACCTTTATTTCCACTTCGTCAATCTTTAGGCGAATTAGCATGCTTACGACTAACGAACTAACGCACGATTCTCTCTTTTCTTTCTTTCTCCTTTTTTTCTCATTTTCTTTTCTTATTAGTGGTGCATGAGCTTCAGAGGGAGTATGGAGGGTACGACTTTGGGTATGGGATATTTTGGTGGAGTAGGAGGCGGGTGTGGGGTGTACGGCCGTGTAGGGTGGTATAGGGCTCGGGTAGGGTTGTGGCCATGGGGTGTGGAGGATGGTGGACTTGGGTATGGCCATGTAGGGTAGAGGTGGAGCTCGGATGGAGGTGTATTTGGCTTGGAGGAGGTGGTGGGTGGTGTTGTGGAAGGTGGAAGTGGTTTTATTTATTTTTATTTCAAGAGAATGGAGAAGTGGGAAGTCATGGAAATGGAGATGAAGAAGATGGAGAAAGTGAAGAAGGAAGGTAAAGAATGAAGTGGGAAAAAATTAAAGGTGTGCATGCTTATTTATACGTGTAGTTTCTTTCCAAATGACTACAATGCCCTTCTCTACTTTTTTGACTTTTAAACCATACTTAAACAATTTTTCCAAGATGAGAAATGTTGTGCATTAATGAGAAGAGAAGGTTGGATGTGATCTTAGGTCCTTAAGTAATGTTTTTGCCTCTTTCTCTTAAATTTTAAGACATTTAATTATTCTTTTTCTTAATTTCCATGCAAGATAAGATTTAGCATTAATGGGAAGAGATGGTTTAGTAATGACGTCGTTTAGTATAGATTTGTTTATAGGTTTATGTCAAATCATGTTACTTTTTGAATTATTTATTTAATTTAACTTTTCAAAAGTAAACCTCTTTTTTCTTTTAGTGCTAAATGTAATGTGCTTTAAAAGTATGTTAAGTTATATATGTGTTAGAAAGCATATCATGTTGTAACAACTTGACGACAACTTGTTTGGATCAAAACAGTGTTTTATTGACAAATTTTACAGTCAAAATTTGACTTTTTATTAAGCTATATATTAAAGTAAACCAAACTTAAAATTGAACTTTTTAATTATTTAAATAAATTAAAACATGCCTATTCATAGTTTAAAATTATATGTAAATAATATCAAAATCTCTATTTTTACATTGTATGTAAAACTAACAAAATGCGGCAAATTTGAATATTTTGTAAATCAATTATTAGTATACTTTTAAATCTTTTAATATAATTTTATTATCTTTATTAGGTGTTTTTAATATGATTTATCTTTTTAAATAAATATTTAAACCTATTTATTTAAGCCATTATTTATATTTAACAAAACTTAACTTTTGCTGATTTGTTCTAAAATCCAAATTTATGCTTTTTAATTAGTAATCACAAGAAAAAATAAATTTTCTATTATTATTTATTACATAACTTATTTATTTAAGTTTTACACATCTATAAATTTAAAATTGTGACGAATGCGACTTTTCGACGCTCGAAAACCGACACCAATACGTCCACTGTATCAACTGTCGAGCAATCGAATGCCGGAAAACCGTACCGTTATGGTTAAAGAAGAAGAAAAGATAGAAGAAGAGAGAAAAAGATAGAACAGAACAGAAAGAAATAATAGAACAATAACAGAATCTCACAATCGCATTGGAACAACATATAATAGATAAATGAATAATCTTTAAACAAAGAACTATATCAGTTATTACATTACATCATATTACAATACATTACATCATCAGAGTGTATAACAACAAACAACAACAAACAGCGGAAAAGAAATACTATATACTAGTAATACGCCATGCCATCCAACAACTCCTGAATTCCAGAATATCCTGATAACCTAACTCTAGACTGCCCGTGTGGAAATTGGTGGGCACCCAGAGTTTAGGAAGGAAAACAATAAACTCCGAGTCAGTCATGTAACTGGTGTGAGAACTTAAAACAGTTTATCTTTAATACAAAGAACAGGATAATTTTTAAAATAGATTCGCAATGCTTTTTAGAAAATAAGACTACCATAAGGCCTCCCGCACACACACACACAATGCAAACGCAGAATCGGAGGAGATTTCACCTTATGATAGTTAAAGATGCTTGATACGCATTAAAAAGAAACATTTGATATTATTACTAGTGCATAGTGTAGAAAAAAATTTCGAAAGTAAAGATATAAATCTTAGCCAGCATAGACATTTCACACTTATGCCTACTATAGCTACCATGTTCAATAGCAGGTTACCGCTACATTCCATGGCAGGTTATACAACTAAAACCGTACAAGGTTCGTATTGTTTCTTTGGATTTCCAACAAATGGTCATGCCAAGGAACTTCCCATTGCCACATGGGTACGCCTCTAGAAAGACGTCCCGAGAACCTAACCGGATCTCTGCCAACACAAGGCGGGGTTACCCCTAACTGGGTAACTACTAACACGAATATGTCATTCCCCGATCGTAACCGATCTATATCCGAGGATCCTCGATTTCCAACAACCACAAAGCAATAAATTTGCAGCAACAACATAAGTTAAGTATCTGGGCTCCATACCATGATACCACCTCTATCCAGAAGGAATGACATATACTAAAGGGGCGCTACCCTCTAATAATCATACCGCATCCTTCCTGTTTTGACCATTTCCGGGGTGTGAGGTCCGACGAAGTCTCGTCCACAAAGCCACGCTTTATACAAAAGCTGTGCTTTGTTCAACAAATGCTCAACAGCACTTCGTATGCCACATTACCAATTTGGGAATGTATCACTAGTAACCATCAACTACATAACCTCTAGGGTGTTAACCTAAGAGAATAAATTCTCCGCCACCAACGGAAATATATTTGATAGAAACCAGCTTTACATCTCAAATTGTAACATCAGACACCCATCCATACAAGTCTGTTCCGGGCTCGAACAGAACCGAAGGCACTTACAAAGAAGTCCTTGCAATCCGGATATTCACTAATCATGACCGGACTTCCCATCACAAAGGGTAATAAATTTCTATATCGAAGTTCAGCCGATGCAGAAACATTCGACGGTAATCCTTCCATTTTCACAAATATCCGGTCTTCAACACCGGTCATCAAATGCAATCCATAACGACGTATCACATATTCGGAATGGGTTATACGACCCCAAGGTCCTTTCCTGGCTAACCCGAATAGTGAGCGCTTATTCAAAAATAAGTGTAGCATTCAAATTCAAGCAATCACAACAAATACCTATTTAAAAGTAAATATTGATAGTTGGGTTAGTTAACTATCAATAGGCGTGTTCAACATCACCAAATTCCAAATAATTTCCCAAATTATTTACTTCCTAAAATATCTTTACTAGATATATATAATTTCCACACTTCAACATTTGAAAACAAAATTTCAAATCGTTTCCCTACACGGGATATACTTTCATTTCAAAATGGTTCATTTAAACCAATTAAATAAATCCTTACCGATTTACTTTATATTTACGTTCCAAATCCGTAAATTTATTCCCACACTTAAAAAATAAATCAACGTTTATTTTTAAACAAATTTCCCATCCCTTTTGTAAATTCCATAGTGAATTTACATTTCCAAAATATCTATGAATATACGATTTTCAAATCGACTTCTAATATTAATTTTCAATTCATCTTCGCAAGATAAAATCTCAAAACATTCAGTTCATATTGGAAAACATTTCCATACTTATTTAGTAATAAGTAATTTACATATCCATTTATTTTCAACACTTAGAAAATATTCAATATACTTAAATCGAAATTAAGGAAAACATTCTCTTAAACACATTTATTTGAGTCAAAACGAATGTTGCGTAAAACATCGTTACGACGACCCAAAAACACTAGTATGGGGATTCGAACTTAAAATAGATATATAAATCCCAATACTATATAAAACATTTCCTTTCGGAAATCATTTACTATAACAACATATTTATAGTCCACTATTTCCTTCTATTTCTCGAAAACGTCTATTTCAACAATAAATGTTGAAATCTATGGTTTCGATAGTTAATCCATTTTAAAACATCTTTAAAACAATTAACTTCGTATTGTAATACCACTTCCCCAAAAACATGTCCATTTTCTTTAATAATATATTCACTGTCCAGAATCGTGAATATACTTCACTAACCAAATTCAATATTTTCTACACATTTTATTTCAAGGATAATTCGCTATCCGAAATCGCGAATATATCTTCTTTAATAACTGTTATCCCGCTTTTTGGCAAAGCCGCGATACCAAAAGAGCGATTGAAAAGGAAGGACCGTTCGCCTCAGAGGTTGATCGTATTTCCTTTCGCCATGGATATCATTGAATTTTATCCGAGTCCAGAATGAGCTACAATTGATGGGACACTGCAAGAAAGGCCACAGGAGTCAGCATCTCAAATTTCAAGTCAATCCGAGTTTGTATGCTCAAGTTATGATCGGTTCAACTTGGAGGGAACACACTGGTTTCGAACCCACCATGATGGGTGCCTTCGAACCCATCATCATGCACCATTCGAAACCATCACTTCGAACCCATCAAGTCCGAAACCATCACCTTCGAAACCCTCGGGATGCCTCAACCTCGAACCCATCAGAGAGTAGCTGATTCGAATCCATACTCGGCTGCCCCATTTCGAAACCATCGGACATGCATGCTTCGAACCCATCCATAAGCTTCGTTCGAACCCATCCCTGAAGTCATGTTCGAACCCATCATAGAGCCATGCTTCGAACCCATCACAAAGGCCTTCTTCGAACCCATCCTGTGTTGCCTTGTTCGAACCCACTGGGTCAACCAACGTGTCTTCCATCAGTTCGAAATCACCGAGATATACGGAGTCGAAGCGGTCAACACGGAGTGAAGTCCGGATCGATTCGAAGTTTGCGCTCCACGTCACCACGAAGTCGCGTGCCATGATGGATTCGAAACCATCGTTTCGAATGCAGGGGTTCGAACCAGACAGCCGTGCCGTGAACCCTATTTCGAACCCATCATATCTCCTAATCTACTGATCCAAATGCCACGAAATTTTCAGAGATGTTTGCATACATGTTGAAGAATGTCCACGCCAAATTTCACCTCGATTGGATGAATTCTTGATCGGTTCGAATGGAGTTCGAACCGATGCCAAAGTGGGCCCAAACTTCTCGAGACCGTACGTGAGGGCCCCCTCACGTGCCAGAAGTGGTCTCCCGAGTTTTCAGCAAGATACCAGCAGCCTACGCCTATAAATAGAGCTCCATAGCCAACAGAAAATGGATCTTCTTCTGACTTTGAGACGCCGAGACTCTGCCGGATCAAGATCTCCATCATCCTACATCATAATTCTATTGTTGGTTTCGAATTTCCAGTTGTAACTTGCTGTGGATCGCTGTAACAACTTGTAATCATTGAAAGAGAATCAATAAAACATCAAAAAACTTCACAGTGGACGTAGGCAACACGCCGAACCACTATAAATCGCTTGTCTACGCATTTACTTTACTGTTGATTGGAGTTTTTGTTAGATAATATCTGTTTTGAACTTGCATTCTTGACTATTATCTCTTCAACGACTCCCGAAGAGTGTTGTGCCCAATTTTGACACAAACACTTTGGTGCTTTCACCGAGAAAACCCAGATTTTCTCCTGCTCGTTGGATCTGTCATCGATATCGGATTGAATAAATCTAAGAGAGAGATCCAGATTGTTAAATCTAACTTCCTTCCCTTCTATTCAGATTTGCATAAAGTCTAGGAAAGGAACTCAACTGTAAAAATGGTTAGCACAAGAACCACCTCGAACGCCGTCAATCAAGAAGGACAGGATAGACAGAATCCTGCCCCTCTGCCTCCACCTAATCAAGATGCCGCTGGGCACTCAGAACCGTCGGGTCCGGTTACCCGACAAGAATTGCAGTTGTTACTTCAAGAGCTGACAAAGAGTCGGCGACAACTTGAAGAACAGCTACGCGCCAACGCTGAGCTAATCAACCAGCTGGATCGCCAGAAACGAAAACGATCCACGAGAGATCGTGCTTATCGCTCTTCTAGCGAAAGTTCTTCATCTTCTGATTATCATAACCGACCTCCACGACCCCGGTTAGATGAGGGTCGTATGCCATCCGCTGGAAACCAACCGATATTGACCGTTGGACAAATAAGAGTTGGTCCGTCAGCCAACTTCCAAACCGGACCCTCCTCCCGAGGGGGTGCCATTCCTCACCACGCCGCTGAATACCGCACCGCTAGCGTTGCGGCTGAACCAGGGGTCGACGCTCGAGATCAGTCGGACCCGGACCATCGTCAAAGAGGTCATACTCCTGAACCGTATGTCCTAGAGGACTATGAGCCGAGAAGGCGAGATTTGAACCGTCAACGATATCCGGCTCAAACCCAAAGTATGGAACGTGACCATACTCCGGCGCAAATGCCGGATCTATCAACTATGATACGACAGATGATTCGTGAGAGTCAGGGAATCACAAACGACGATTGGGGGGTTTCCCGAAGTCACACTCCCTTTACGGACGACATTCTTAATGCTGAACCCCCACGGCGATTCCGAATGCCCACTCTGCCCATGTATGAGGGAAACTCCGATCCCAATCAACATATTCTAAAATATGAATGGTCGATGACGGCTGCCAGAGCCGACGACGCTGTGAAATGTCGTAGTTTCCCCATATCCCTGGGGGGCATCGCCACCATGTGGTTCACCCGATTGCCTCCTCGATCCGTCTCCTCATTCGACCAGCTGGCCACAAAGTTCGTTAAGCAATTCCGCATGCACGTCGCAAGGCCGAAAGATGTCAACACTCTATCTAGTGTCACGCAAGCTCCCGGAGAGACGCTCAGACACTACTTAGAAAGATTCCATACTGCATGTGCGGAGATTAGTAATCCAAATGATAACTCCATCCTTATGGCGTTAACCAAGGGGATCGACCCCGATTCTGAATTCGGCAATTGGCTAGCTGGAAAACCACCTGCGTCATTGGACCGTTTCCATGCCAAAGCAGCTCAATTCCTGAGACGGGAAGACGCGAAACAGTCTAGGAAGCAAACTGACGCAGGATCAAACGCGGGAGGAACCCAAAGCAATGTTGCAATAAAACAATCCGGTGAGAGCTCTGGAAAAGTTCAGTTGAACATTAAAAATAAACAAGCTCGGCGAAGAGAGAGCGTGAATCAAATTAAAAAACAAGATCAAAATAGCGGTCCGCAACGCAAAAATCTGAAGTTCGACAGTTATACTCCTTTGAATACTTCATTGGAGGACTTGTATTTACAAACCCGTAGTACAATTCAATATGAAAAACCTGCTCCGAGACCGTTGTCAGAGAGACAAATCCAAACAGGAAAGTTTTGCAGGTTCCATGAAAGCTACGGGCACGATACGAACGAGTGTCGTCACTTACAGGACCTCGTTGAAAAACTGATCAGGGAGAGGAAGCTTGATCGATTTGTGCGGACACCGCAACCCAGGGAAGCAGGTCCATCAAATCAAAACAGTGAACCCGATCGACCGAGGCATGAGGACTCCAATGGTCCTCGCGGGAGATTGGTGATAAACGCCATCAGTGGCGGACCGACTTTCTCAGGAGCCTGGAACGACGAGGATCTTCGTCACTGTCACACATGACAGGCTCATTCAATCTATGAATATTTTGCAATTTCATTTACATTCTGAAATTTGATTTTGTAATAAGGCACTGACTTTGCCATATTTTCTCATTTCAGCAATAAAACATTATCTCTTCAAGCTAAAGCTGTGATTCATCGAATACAACATTCAACAATCACGACACACGAAGAGCTAAGTTCCATCGAACAATGGAATTTATTCAAATAGCGAGTGACTGCGTTACAACCGGCCACTCACTAAGTGAAACCCCAACTCGGGGGCAAGTCAACACATCGAAGGCTGAACTGGACCAACACACGACAGTCCATTCAATAATTCGTTCCCGGAGTGCGAACGGACTCCAACTTCCCACTGCGTGAATTGGAGTATAAACATTTAACATTTCGTTCCCGGAGTGCGAACGGACTCCAACTTCCCATTGCGTGAATTGGAGTATAAACATTTAACAATTCGTTCCCGTAGTGCGAACGGACTCCAACTTCCCACTGCGTGAATTGGAGTATAAACATTTAACAATTCGTTCCCGGAGTGCGAACGGACTCCAACTTCCCACTGCGTGAATTAGAGTATAAACATTTAACAATTCGTTCCCGGAGTGCGAACGGACTCCAACTTCCCACTGCGTGAATTGGAGTATAAACATTTAACAATTCGTTCCCGGAGTGCGAACGGACTCCAACTTCCCACTGCGTGAATTGGAGTATAAACATTTAACAATTCGTTCCTGGAGTGCGGATGGACTCCAACTTCCCACAGCGTGAATTGGAGTATAAACATCTAACAATTCGTTCCCGGAGTGCGAACGGACTCCAACTTCCCACAGCGTGAATTGGAGTATAAATATTTAACAATTCGTTCCCAGAGCGTGAACGGGCTCCAAATTCCCGCAGCGCGAATTGGAGTATAAACATTTAATAATTCGTTCCCGCTGCACGAACCAACCCATCAATGCGGACTCCAAATTCCCAGAGTGTGGATTGGAGTATAAACATCAATTCAAAGTTCTCGGAGTGCGAACCGAAGCATCCGTGCAAACTCCATACTCCCGAAATGCGAGTTGGAGTATAAATGTCAATTCCGGGTTCCTGAAGTACGAACCCAAACATACATGTTTTATCCAAGCTCCCGGCGCGTGAATTGGAGCACCAACACCAAGTCAAAGTTCCCGTAGTGCGAACTAAAGCGTTAATACTAACTCCGAGTTAGTAGAGTGCAAGTTGGAATGTGAACACCATTCCCAAGTTCCCGGAGCGCGAACCATGTTACAAGCATCAATAACACTCGAACTCCTGGAATACAAACCAGGTCATCGATCTCAAATTATTCCAAGTCCCCGGAAGGCGGACGTGTGCTCAAAACTTGCAACAAGTGCGATCAACCATCATAAATACAAGTGTTGTTCCCCAGAACTGGGGGGCACGAAAGCTAAATATTACTCACTAACCGAAGTGATACAACGTCCGAAGTTCAACTCATTCATCAATCACGACGTGTGACCAAGATCTTCAGACTTGGAAAATGAGACGAACTCTACTTAAACGATAAAAACACCACAAGTACACCGGACCGAAAACAAGGCATTGCAAGTACTTAAGCACAAATAAAACAAGAGTTGAAACAAAGAAACTAAAGTTTATTTCAACTAACTAAAAATGAGGGCTTACATATGAAAAAGTTTTCCCAAAAACAATCCCTGCTAGCAGGGGCCGAACCTGCATCTATACACGGCTTACTAACAAAAAACAAGAAACAAGTACCTATCTACCAAAACATCTACTTGTAAAGCTAGTCTATTTCTTCCTCTTTTTCGTCTTCCTTATTAGTAGTTCATCATTATCAGAATCACTAGCGACAGAAATTCTTTTTGAGTGCCTCCTCTTCGGCGGTGACTCTTCGGCTGGGGGCATGATATCGATGTCCTCCTCAGAGCTCGAATCTACAGGGAGGCTTCCCGCCGGAGGAGTAGGGGGGACTGGATCTATGACGGAAGATGGGATAGTGCCACCCGACGACACTACCCTAGCAGACGCTGGACTATGCCCCGTCGTGCTGCCACCGGCGCTACCACTGTGCCCCGCAGCTTCTATTTCAGCGCTGATTTCAGCCAAAATTTCCTCTTCTCGAGTCTCTTGGGCTTGGCTGGGGGCATCCGCAGCTTGCATTGAAGAACTTGAGGTCGGCAGGGGATTACTAACGATGATAAACTGTAAGTCCGTAGAGAAACCGCCCTGCTCACCGAGCAGCTCGCTCACCATCTGTTCCTCGAGAGATAACCCACTCCCCTGTGCCGCCTCGATCGATACCGCAGTTACAGCAATAGCCTCGGTAGCGATGGCCTTATCCCTTTGGCTTGATTCTTGAGCCGCGACTGTCGGCACAACCTCCGTCACTAGGCAAAAACAATAAGTTATCAGTAATTTCTTCAAAACAAACTCTTTATTTAGAAAACACTTGAGATAATTTCGAAATACCTTCCCCAGTTTGACTCGCAGACGGCTGAACGACCTCGGAAGTGTGCTCATGGATAGGAGATAAGTGCGGCCGCTCCGGGTCGTAAGCAGGAACAGGTGGCAAGCTGACCGCAGACACAGGCACTGACAAAGGCGATGTGGTGACTTCAGTGACATCCGCATGGTGTTCAACACCCGATCCCTCTCCGACTTCCAAGGAATGACCACCCATCATCTCATTCTCATGAGCAATGATAGCATCATGAAGGACCTTCTTTTCATCCTCAGTCAATAGCCGGTTCTCAAGCTCGAATCGGTCAACCGATTCGCCCGGATGCGCTTCCCCCTCTTCCTCGACCAATCGTTCCCAAGCGCTGCGAAGGTGAACGGGATAATCTTGAAGCCAGGCTAAATTTCGGTGTTTCAACACGTTGGCGTTATAAGTTATAAGCAGATCTTCGATATCGGCCTCTAGCCTGGCCTCTGCTCGTTGAACTTTCTCCTCCACCTCTATCTCGACCGCTTGAACTTTCGCCACCGCAGCATCCCTTTCGGTGCGAAGAATCACAGCTTGTTCACACGCCTCCTGAGCTGCGCTATTCGCATCATCCCTTTCCTTGGCGATTTCGGCGAATTTTGACTTAAGCTCGTTCAACTCCTTCAGGGCTGCGTCCCTCTCTGCAGTAACCAATGTGTTTCGATGACCCATGTCCTCAACCGTGGCGTAGTGTTCGCGTTTCATCCTATCCATGATTGCCTGGGCTTCATCGGCTTTTTTAGTGGCCTCTATTTCAGATTTACGGGATGATTCAGCCTCAGTATTCAGCACTTGAATGATGCGATCTTTTTGTGCTAACTCGGCTTGCAATTTTTCAATGGTGGCCGCTCGTTCGAAAGCCAGCGCCGATGCTTTTTCAGCTGCCTTATACCACACCTTATACTGTGCGTAGAAATCGTGCACATAATCAAGCGCCCACCGCTCGGCCTCCGGTGGGATTCTTTTCAAGTTCGGGGGAAAGACATAATTGTCAAAGCAGATATTCGGGAACTCTCTCTTCAGCTGCGCAAGCCTAATCGCTCCTTCTCCCGTGGTTTCAGTAGGAGGTTCCTCCGCAACTATCGGTGCCGTCACCTCAGATCTAGAAGCTTGAGAAACCGACACGTGTCGAGAAGAATCACGAGGGACACGAACGGGAGGTTGTACGGAATCTCTGGGAGGAGGAGGGGTACGCGATCGAGATCGACGCCTATGCCCCTTGTCCGAATCATATCTCTCATGACTAGAATATCCGGAACGTCCCTCGTCATAATACCCGGAGCGTCCTTGGTCATAGTCTCTATCCCCCTCTCGTCTACGCGAATCGTAGTAAGAAGACTTGCGGGCGTGTCGAAGACTCCCAAGCATTGAACCTCGCTTAGACATAGTATCTGCAAAGCAAAGTAAAATCGAATTAGTCACTCTTCGAATCAGGTAGTTTACAATCAAAGGTTATGCAGTGTCGTGAAGTGTGTGTGAATATGCATTCCCCCCGACCAACCAGAAATGTCGACCTCGCTAGTAACAAGAGGCTCGCTCAATTCTAGATTACGATGGAACTCCTCCAACCCGGCATCATGTTGAAAAGACACATCTTCCGGGATTGGAAGGTCGGCAAGCCCTTCGTAGAGACTTTCAGTACGCGGAGGAGACATCTCAGAGATTCTAACTCCGGAAGAGGACCGGGCAGTGACAACCGATTTCCGTCTCCCCCACTTAGTTGACTTAACCATGGCGGCCTTGCCTTTTCTCTGCTCCGCGACATCCGAAGCTACATCCATAGGCTCGATCAGCGGCTCATCGTCAGTATGAGTTCTTTCAGAGTCAGCCTCCTCGGCTATGACAACTTCGGGCTTCTTATGTTTGACTCGTTTCTTAGGAACGATCCTTTGTGCCACCTCAAACCTTATACTCTGTCCTCGTTCAATCAGCCCAAAGGTCCGGAGATTCCTATCGGTCAAAAGCAACTCGATGTCCCTATCTTCGCTCGGGACTTCTCGAAGTACTCGCACCATCTCCTTAAACTCTTCACCTTCGGGTCGCGGGATCGTTGCTGTAAAAAGAAAAAATTAATATAAGTTCCACTTCGGCAGCAATTGTCGTAGTAACTATTTAAGAACTTGGTTATACTCACGTCTGAATAACCATCGTCGGGCAAATCCTGGAGGACATCTGACATAAAACCATTCTGTCCTATAGTAACTCAGCCTTGTCCAGGATCCGGTGACCACTTGACAATTTCTCACCGCCTCCAGAAATGTGAAAGAAGGATAATCACCACGAGTTTTGAAGTTGAACAAGTATCTAACTTCGATTGGAAGCAGCGGTCGATGGAGACATTCCAAAAATGCAATGAACAAGCTATTGACCGACGCATATCCGTTCGGATGCAACTGAGATGGGGCGATCCTCAAAAACGACAATACTTCTCTTATATACTCATTGAACGGGGGAAGTGTCCCGGCCGCACACGCGTGGCGATTAAATGCTGTATACCCTTCTGGCGGATTATGTGGTCTATCATTCGGCCCCGGCAGTAACACATCGTCCAATGACAAGCCGTGCCTCAAACAAATTCTTCCCAACATGTCTTCAGAGATATTCGATGGAACGGAATCTGATGGATTGGCAATGAACGACGCATCAGGAAGTTCGTCCGGAGCCGGACCGATGATCTCAGGATCTATATCCGGAACTTCTAGCCTCGGAGGGGCTGTACCTTGAATCTCCTGCTGCTGTGAACTTGAAGGTTCCATAACTAGCTAACTCAGGAGAAACCATCGTTAGACGACAAAGAACCCGTGTGTTCCCCAGTGTAAAGTGTATGAATGTGTGTGGTACCGTGCCATGCATTACTTGAACAAATGTTGCAGAATTAAAGTGAACATTCAAACGACAAAGCTACGAAGTTCAGCTATAATGACCGTCATCGCTGACCGTCATCACTAAATCGTTTATATGATGGAAGTCGGTTCGAATAGAAGTTGTTATAGTTCCATCGACGAGCTTCAAAAGGCAATCAAATATGCAGTTCAATATCCAAGTCCAAATATGCAGGAATGAAGCTCGTCGGAGTTGTGCTTGAAAAATTTCAAATTTTGGAATCCATCATATAGGGTTCGAAATCATCACAGAGGCTTCGTTCGAACCCAACCGAACACCTCTTCCTTCGAACCCATCCAAACTTCGTTCGAACCCATGCGTTCGAAACCATCATGACAGTGCTTCGAACCCATGCGTTCGAACCCATCCTGACATCGTTTCGAAATCATGCAGTCAGGCGCGCTTCGAAACGATGGCCAAATGACAAATTCGAACCGATACAGAAACCCTTAACTTGACATCGGTCGCGTTCGAAACGATCCACTTCGAATCGATGCGAGGTTGTGGACTTCGAAACGATGGCCTATGGGTTCGAATCCATCGATTCGAAAGGATCCCTCGAATCCCCCAATCGGTGCGAACTACGCATCCCAACAAGGACATTCCAAGGATCGATTCAAAATCCAATGGAAACACACCACCGTCGTCGCTTCGAACTCGAGCCCACACATCGATTCGAATCCCTCCCAAACCAGATCTGGTTTTGCCAATCTCGAAGCTATGCAATCGATGAAGAGAAATGGGTTTGAAATCACTTCGTCGCTTGAATCCGAGGCTAATTACCTAGTTTAAGCAATGGATTCGAGAGATTTAAGTCTTAAATCTTGATGGATTCGAAAACACGACGCAGTATTTTCTCCTTAGAAGCTTCGAAGCGATGAAGAGCGCAGTGAAAAAGTAAAAAGTGAAAAAGTGGCAGGTCCACTGCTATTTATATGGAGGGTTGATGATGACCGGGACGATTCGAGTTCCGGTGAAGTTGACCGATTGCAACAGGTTAGAATGCAGAGTCGTTTCGAAACCAATCTTCGAACCCATACGCTTGAGGCTCCATCGTGTGAAGCACACGGACCACTGCCGAGAACAATAGTTTCGTACCCATCCAAATCATCGATTCGAAGATCATTTTTGAAACCACAGAAACGAACTACTAATTCGAAACCATCCTTTCACATCGGTTCGAATGGCAATTTCGAACCCATCACCACACAAGTATACTCCATACTTTCAGACCGTTTTGAATGTCACTTTCGAATCCATCAATGCTCCAATGCATCGATTCGAAATCTCATATTCACACAACCCATCATTGCACGGGCATACCGCGTCCATACAAACATGAATTTCGAACCCATCAACGCTCAAGTGCATCGGTTCGAAACATTACACTTGCGAAATACAAATTCAATTTCTTCAACCTTCAATATCGGTTCAGGAGAGGATCGATACGGAGGAAATGTCCACAACAACCATCAAGCGTTGCCTCAATTCAAATTTCAAAATCGGTTCAGGAGAGAATCGATACGAAATTCTGCAGCAAACCAAACTGACAACGACTCGTGGACACACGACGTTAACAAGGTCCAAACTAACATATGTGCATACATGTCGGACTAACATTCGATTTTGAATATTCACAGGGACCATACACTATTCCCGTTACAGATGTGACAGCCAACGGCTAAGCACTATTATACAGCAGTCAATCATATCAACGCAAGGTTACGGCAATACAGCATACGAGTTTCAACAAAAAAGAGAGCAATGATTGTTCAGATAGAAATGGCAGCTATTCAAAGCACGTCATGTTCCCACAAGACGTACTTTGGGGGGCAAAATGTAATCCCGCTTTTTGGCAAAGCCGCGATACCAAAAGAGCGATTGAAAAGGAAGGACCGTTCGCCTCAGAGGTTGATCGTATTTCCTTTCGCCATGGATATCATTGAATTTTATCCGAGTCCAGAATGAGCTACAATTGATGGGACACTGCAAGAAAGGCCACAGGAGTCAGCATCTCCAATTTCAAGTCAATCCGAGTTCGTATGCTCAAGTTATGATCGGTTCAACTTGGAGGGAACACACTGGTTTCGAACCCACCATGATGGGTGCCTTCGAACCCATCATCATGCACCATTCGAAACCATCACTTCGAACCCATCAAGTCCGAAACCATCACCTTCGAAACCCTCGGGATGCCTCGACCTCGAACCCATCAGAGAGTAGCTGATTCGAATCCATACTCGGCTGCCCCATTTCGAAACCATCGGACATGCATGCTTCGAACCCATCCATAAGCTTCGTTCGAACCCATCCCTGAAGTCATGTTCGAACCCATCATAGAGCCATGCTTCGAACCCATCACAAAGGCCTTCTTCGAACCCATCCTGTGTTGCCTTGTTCGAACCCACTGGGTCAACCAACGTGTCTTCCATCAGTTCGAAATCACCGAGATACACGGAGTCGAAGCGGTCAACACGGAGTGAAGTCCGGATCGATTCGAAGTTTGCGCTCCACGTCACCACGAAGTCGCGTGCCATGATGGATTCGAAACCATCGTTTCGAATGCAGGGGTTCGAACCAGACAGCCGTGCCGTGAACCCTATTTCGAACCCATCATATCTCCTAATCTACGGATCCAAATGCCACGAAATTTTCAGAGATGTTTACATACATGTTGAAGAATGTCCACGCCAAATTTCACCTCGATTGGATGAATTCTTGAACGGTTCGAATGGAGTTCGAACCGATGCCAAAGTGGGCCCAAACTTCCCGAGACCGTACGTGAGGGCCCCCTCACGTGCCAGAAGTGGTCTCCCGAGTTTTCAGCAAGATACCAGCAGCCTACGCCTATAAATAGAGCTCCATAGCCAACAGAAAATGGATCTTCTTCTGACTCTGAGACGCCGAGACTCTGCCGGATCAAGATCTCCATCATCCTACATCATAATTCTATTGTTGGTTTCGAATTTCCAGTTGTAACTTGCTGTGGATCGCTGTAACAACTTGTAATCATTGAAAGAGAATCAATAAAACATCAAAAAACTTCACAGTGGACGTAGGCAACACGCCGAACCACTATAAATCGCTTGTCTACGCATTTACTTTACTGTTGATTGGAGTTTTTGTTAGATAATATCTGTTTTGAACTTGCATTCTTGACTATTATCTCTTCAACGACTCCCGAAGAGTGTTGTGCCCAATTTTGACACAAACAATAACCTTCTGTATTAAATTTATCAAATTTAATTGATTTCGGATTTACAAACAATGTTTACAAATTCTATTTCTATTTATAAAAACTTCAATTATACAAAATCCCTTTTTATAAATCAATTCAATTTATAACTCAACTTTATACCCAAAATTTGATTTATAAGTTAATTATTTATAAATCTTTTATTTTACAAAGTCTATTCATTTCATAACTTCACAATTTATAAATCTATAAATTTTTATTCACTTGTGAAATCCATTTATACTTCATTTTAACACTTAATAAAACTCGTTTCACAATTCCTATATTTTTAATTTATAAATATTAATCTTAGAAATCTTTTATATAAACCGTTTATAATAATTCAAAAGTCTCAATTTAAATAAACTATTTTATAAATCTATTTATTTTAAAAATCACCTTTTTGTTATATTTCACAAAAATCTTACTTTTTATAACATAAAAATTTATATCGTTTTAATTATTTAAAATGAATCAATTCAAAAATTTAATAAAACGTATACTTTGAAAAAATCATTTTAAAAATCGTTTTAAAACCAAATCGTTATTTTTAAACTTTAAAAATGGATCCGATGATGCAACAGCACCAAATAGTCAATCACGACATCCAAATATCATATATCGATATGATAATCAACAAATATCACAATATCTGAAATCAAATAAATACTGGTGAGGAATCCAGTTGGATCCCTCCAACCTGTTTCCCTGCATCCACAAACATTAGCACAATACCAATTCCGTTCCAGTACGGAATTATTGCGGTATATGGGATTCATAAAATATCCGCTTAATAGGCGGCGCAATAGGGTCTCATCCGCTATATAATGCGGGAAAATCAACTCCAAGTACATATATAATACCAATTCCATACAAGTTGGAATTATCGCGGTATATGTTTTTAATAAATAACACCCGCTTAATAACGGCGTATAATATCTATTTACATTCAACAGATAGCTATCATCATTCAAACAAACAATCAAGAAATTTTAAATCTAACTATTTAAAATTTAAATCGAAACTGATTCGATTGAGTGAGAAGTTCTCACCTTGATTTCAATTCCGTTCCAGCGTTTTGTTTCGAATAAAATTAAACGTGCGTTTAATTTTTCTCGAAATTTTCACTGACTCCAATCGCTTCCAATCCAGCTCCATTGCGTAGTGCTCGACAAAACGATCCCGTCGCAATTTGTTTCGTAATTTTCCAACCTTGTATGACAAAGTTACAACATTTTAAACTTTAATGAATTTTAAATAAAACAACTACACAATTTTTTTTATTAATTTCCAAACCCCTTACATCTGAGCCGTTCGTTTTCACACCCTACATCTCGGCCATTACCATCTGCTTCTCTCCCAACCCAGATACGCGCGTATGCAAACCCAAGCCGCAATTTCTCTTGCAATTTTCGCTCCTTCCCCGATTAATTTCAAGCCGATCAGATAGCGTCACCTTGAAGCCCCACTTCGACTCCACCATCGGCCAGAGGAGCATGAATTCCGGTCGCCCCTAGGCTGTGCAATCGGCCCTCGAACGCACGCCTTTTGCCCTGAGATTCACGTCGATCCACGCCACGAAACCCGATCATAGCCGTTGATTTTGAAGAGCATGACGAGCTCTTCATTTCCGTAGTTGGAAGTTTTGAAAATTATCGACTAGATGGAGAGATAAGTGATGAAATGTGACGCCCCACCTCTATAGCCACGCTAGCCAAGAATATTACTGTGAATGCTGTCAACTAGCACGGAGAATAAGGCTGTTGAGGAGCGACCATCTGTATAATTGCTTTGTGCGAGTACCGATATACCGGATAAAAATATAACTTTTAGGAAATCTGACATGCCGACACAAACTCAAAGCTACTACACAGTGGCTATAATATCTTCGAAAACAAATATCGAAGTAAACAAAACGTAAATCAGTCACAGACAATTCATATCACAAAGGCGGAAATAGATATGAATACTACACATAAAAGTGTATATCAGAGTAGTGGTCAAAAGATCCACGATAATACAAAAGAATAGCAACACGTGCTATACAAAGGAAAATTCTCAAACTATTTAGATGAGAGAAATAACACTTTCCTCACCATAAGGACTTTAAAGAATAAAATGATGCCATCAAGATGGAATCAAAATCACAAAGAAAAATAGAAATCTGCTTAACAGATTGAAAATGTCGAAGATGAATAATCCACTCGGAAAAATAGGATATGGGCTTCACAATGATTAAGCCAATCCTTACAGAAAGGTCAATTCCGAAGCCAAAGCAAAAATATCGGCTCGGAAAGAAAAGTCACATAAAACAATCTAGACATCTAAACAAAAGCAAATTGAGTGTTGCAGATCTACCATCCGGATTCACAATTCTCAATGAAGTCAACAAGCCCAAAATATTCAAAGAAAAGAATCGACAAGTTCTTTTGATATAAAAATAATGAGATGAAACCCATATCAAAAAGAACTCAAATAGAAAGTTCACGAATTAAAACAATGCCATCGAGGATTGAATGAAAATACCTTGACCAAAAGTTGCAGCTTTCCTTCTCACTTGCTTGGAAGCTTAGGACACGAAGATAAAAGATGACCCGAACCTTTGCAATAACGGCAAAAGAGGGGTTTCGAGCACTCCTTTACTTGGTGGTCTGTGGAACCACAATTGTAGCATCGTCCACGACTAGAGGTAGGAACTTTTGCTACCTGAGTTTGTTGCTTCCCTTTCTTATTAGAATCGGGGCCTTTGAATTTGATAGGCCTCTTCAAGCTATTGTCGAAGTTCCGTTGGGCACGCACAACTTCAACATCACCTTCATTATCGGCCTCTTCAAGACGAAGAGCGATATCAATAAGCTGATCAAATGAAACCTCAAGTTTCAGGAGTAATGGCTTCTTAAGATTCTTATTCAAGCCATAGACAAATCTCTGATTTTTCTTCTATGGGGTATTAATGTACTTAACCCCGTATTTGGACAGAGATTCGAAGGATGCGACATAGTCTGTCACAGAAGATTCACCTTGAACAAGGTCTATGAAACGCCGGGCTAAGGTTACTTTTTCAGCCTCCGGCACAAATTTCAATTCGAATCTTCCCCGGAATTGCTCCCAAGTAAGATCCGCCTCAACGATTTCACAAATTAAAAGCTCATACCAATCTAGTGCTCTTTCTTGGAGCACGCTAGAAGCTACTTGGACTCGATGAAGGTCAATAAGGTTCATGCGAGAAAAGATGCGATCGCATGATTTGAGCCAAGCTTGAATTTCTATAACACTCTCGGATCCCGTGAATAGCCTTCCACCCAAATCAGTGTAGTCTCTGCACAAGCGTGCAAAACCGGATCTAGGATGAGTAGGATCCTGATTGGGACCCGCTGTTTCAGCGTTCTTGACAAGATCTAAAAGCTGCTGGGCAGACATAAAAACTCCATCCTGGGGAGTAGCACTAGATTGACCGGCGCTGGGGCGGCCTGGTCTAACCATTTCTCTTCTTTAAGAAAGAAAGAAAGAAGAGGAAAAAGTTATTCTCAAAATAAATATCAAGCAATCTTGATAGATAAAACAAGGAATCATAAAAGAAAGTAGGATAGGACGGTACGAAGACCCGAATAAAATCCTAAAGCACGACTCCTAAGATGGACTTAGGACGATGATCCTTGTTATAATATTCCATATTGTTCCGAAGTTTGGCTCTGATACCAACTGTGACGCCCTACCTCTATACCCACGCTAGCCAAGAACATTACTGTGAATGCTGTCAACTAGCACGGAGAATAAGGCTGTTGAGGAGTGACCATCTGTATAATTGCTTTGTGCGAGTACCGATATATCTGATAAAAATATAACTTTTAGGAAATCCGACATGCCGACACAAACTCAAAGCTACTACACAGTGGCTATAATATCTTCGGAAACAAATATAGAAGTAAACTGTAACAGCCCGCTATTTTGGACCATTCAAATCGAAAATAAAACCGTACATGTCCGACTTGAATAATTCAAAATACCGAATTGTTAATAAAATTTGGCAAAACTTAAAATATACAGTAAATAAATCAATCATAGATCACTTACACAGATTAATACAATGCAGCGGAATAGATAAAGAATAGTAGTTCATGAAGCTACTATATACCTCAGAGTTAGAAATAAAATACAACCGAATTGTTCAAATGCCATGAAGTCTCCAATGCAACAGATGGCTTCTCTGAACCAATCAACTGGATGACTGAAGGGATAGATAGCTGGATCTTCAAGCAAAGCTCCAACTTCGAAGGTGAGTCTCAAATGCTGTATCTCTTAGTCTAACCCGAGCGTAAAGCAAAAACACAAAACACTCGAGTCAGGATTAACATTCTTATATCTATAAATCTAACTCAAGTGAAATATCAACTGAAATATAATTAACTTAAAGGACGTTTGGGATAACCATCCTCTAAGGGTCCATGGAACTATCTATAAGGTAGAAATATACACTATAATACCGAGGTCATTTCAAATTAATTTATACTTCACAACAAAAATATCTTTTCATTATATATATATACACATAAATATTTAGAGTAGAATATTTGTAGTTTCCTCAACTTAACAAATCGTTTCCAAAATCAACCCGACCATCCCATTCAAATTTAATTCAATCTCAATTTATAAATTTTTATACAATTCAGTTTTTTGATCAAACAAATTCAAATTATATTCATTTCAAATATAGAACTAAATCAAAATTTTACCGTTTAAATTCTACTATATTTCAACGCTTTAATATTCAACAACTCAAAGTTTGATTTAACAGTTTCATATAGATCTCGATTTAACCTTGTTATTTAGTCTTGAAATGTTCACTAAATAAATTCAATATTTATTTAATAACCCAATTTACCTTTAAACTAAATATTCCTTTCGATTTGTTTAAACTTGAAACCTCCATTTAATCATTTAAATCAAAATCAAGTTATAAATCGAATCTTAAATTTCAAATTCTTTGGTTCAAATAATCCAATTATGTAAAATACTTAACTAAATACAATTTCAATTAATTCAACTTTATCTTCTCAACCTTAACTTATCCAAATTATTACAACAATCAATTTTGAAATATAAATTTAAATAAATACTTAAACATATTATATGGATTAAATCGATCTCCAAAATATTACTATTAAATCTATATATAAAATTTCTATTTTCATATAATATTTTAAGAATTCATATTTATTAAAACCGTATATTTATTTTCAACCCATAGAAATTATTTTCAAAATATTTATACATATGGACCAACGGTGTCTGTATATAATTTCATACCCTATGGTCAAGGGATACGGATTTCAATCCGAAATTTAAATATACGGGTAGATATCACTTCGACCCATAATCCCAAATTCAATTTTTATTGAAAATCGCTTGGGTTTATCATTTCAACCCATAACGAAGTTCTCCTATTCTAAAGTCCGTTCGGGTATGTATCATTTCAACCCATATTGAATTCTAAACTACGGGGAACTTGCAGAGTGATAACAAATAATAAAATAACAGACATATATCATCAATAACAGTATAATATAACAATGGGATATGGTGTCATATCCCACAGGTGAACACATTTGCAAACAACAAAATATATAGCAATGTAAATAACTAACAGTAGCATATTTCAATTGTCGTTTCAATTGGAATCAAATTTAATAAATAAAAGAACGTTAGTCGTGAGTGATTTCTCACCTTTCATGGCTGGAGGGTACCGAAGGTGATACGGAAACACACACTGATACGGACATGGAAATTTGATTTACAAATCCAAGCAAAGCAAAATTGGCACGAATTTGATGAACAGAATCTGGTAACAGAAACGACGGGAGCGGATCAAAATAGCTTGATATAAAGTTTTGGACGAGACGCATATTATATTAATATTTCACTTAAACCCATTATTTTAAAATACGTATTCATTTGAAATAAATCTCAAATATTTTTTTTTTATATATATATATAACCAAAATCAATAAAATCTTTATAGCTTGTATATGCACTTTGACCTAATCATTTATACCCATATAAACTTGACAGTTTAGATATATAAATTAACACAGGCTATATAAATTTTGTTTTTATTACTGTTAACTAAAACAACTACTAATGTGTATACAACCGCTTATAAATAAAATATACTTTTTATATTAACTCACCATGCAGACTAAAAAAAATCTTGTAAACTTAAATATAAACAATTGCCTATACATATTAATATAATCTGGAAAAAAAATTTAGAATAGAAAACGTGGGAATTCAAAATTCTTGTAGTTGCAGCCTAAATCAAAAAGGTAAATTCATATACAGGTGAACATGCAGCTATATGTATAAGTAAATTATTGTAACCTTACCCAAATGAAAAGACTCAATACCAAATTTCCATAACCTATGTATTTAAAACTGACAACGTTTATATAAGTAATATAAACAAAATACTTTCCTTCTAGCGAATAAAACAATACTTCTAACAACACTTAAAACTTTATATATTTTTCTTAAACAGTTAAAACTTTATACATATATTATATTAAATTTAGACATGTAAAAAAAATAAAATTTAAAGTCCAACTTTATCTCCAACAGAAACAAAATCTTACAACTTATTCATATTTTTGCTTTTACATCAATTCAAAACATAAAAATTTAAAACTACATTTAATTTGAACCCAATATACTTAGTACACTTTAATATAATAATATCTGAAACCATACGCTGCAAATACTACCCATAACATACGCACACCATACAAAAGTTATAACCCAAAACATACACACACCACACAAAAGTTATACCAATATATATGTAAACTATATAACTAAAATATCTTATATAAACTATTTATAAACTTATACAACTATGCAGACAACCCATACAATCTGTCTATATACTAGACTCATATTATAACAGAAGCTAGACATATATATACAATAGTTATGAATCTATTACTTAATGTATATAAATAATTTACACAGAATACTATACTTATATTTAAGATACATATACTAACCCAAAAAGGAAGGAGAAAGGCCAAAGTCAAGGGTGGTGGGGAGCTCGGAGGGGAGCACGGCACTGCTTCATGCTTCGGCGTGGAAGAGGAGGGGAGACAAACGGAGAGGTGGATGGTGATGGCCTCGGTGGCGTGAGAGTGGATAGTGCAAGAAGAAGGAGTGATGTAACGTTTGGTGAGTGGTTACGTGAAGGAGGAGGAAGTGGTTTATGAATGAGGAAGAAAGTGAAAAGGTAAAGGCAAATGGTTCAGATCTAAATATATAGGAATAAGGCAATGGATGAAACGTATCTAACATTTACATTTCAAAACTGGCGAAATTAAAGGTAGTCATCGATGCGTTGAGTGACGGGGTTTTAAGGCACAAAATAAATATGTGAGAAATGAGCTGGCTGCAATTTATTATGTACGTTATTATATGTACTATTTATTTTTGAAACGTAAGTATAGAAAAGGAAAAGGAAAAGTCAGAGCAATACGAGCCAGAAATAAATGGGAAATCAATATAACCAAAATGGTAACGGTCTAATTTCTTGATTTCAGCTGAAAATTATTTAAGCAATAAATTTATTGCTTGGCAAGCAAGGCTCAGGTTGAAAAGCAAAGGAAACAAAAGTACCAATATAAAGTAAAGAGAGAGAAACGAAGTTAAAAAGGGAAAGAAAAATAAAGTGAATCGTTTTAAAATAATAATTACGACGTATACAAATGTATACATTTGATTTTCGAAACTGCTAAACATAAATTCAGGAAAAATGGAAAGAAAATATATAATGATGTATGGGAAGAAAGAAAGTCACCGAAATCAATTGTAACGGTCACCTGCAATAATTTCTCCTAAACACATATATCCAATCAAAAGAAATTGTAACGCTCAAAAGCTTTGATTTAGGAAAAGGTTATTAAAACAAGTTACTGCTGGCTACAATCAAATATTTATGTTTTGAGGGAACAGTTTCTTACCTTTAAAAAGCAATGAAGACAGAGAGAAAATAACAGAGACGACAACAAATCAATCAATCAAGTGAATGAAAAAGGCAACCGGGAAACGTATCAAATTAAATATTGGCAGTAACGGTCACCCATTTATTTAGCTGACAAATATTAAAGCTATAAAGACAATTAACATATCAACCGTTCAAAATGATAAATACAACGTATACAAAATTATACGCTTGATTTTTGAAATGATGGCAACGGCTAAAATTTAGCAACTGATGAAATAATTACTAAAGTAAAGGATAGTGGCCGTTGCTTGATAATAAATTTATTATCAGCAATTTTTAGCTTGAATTTAATAGAATTTCCCAATGAAATAAACTTTGTTAAAATAAATTGAAAATTTAAAATCTACTATGTTTATTTGGACGTAATTCAAATATTAAATTTTTATTTCAAAATTATTATCATTAAAAATTTCTCAAAAATCCAATTAAATCTGTTATAAAACCAATTAAAAATCATTAAAATCTTATGGATCGTTACATAAACATAACATAAATCAGTCACAGACAATTCATATCACAAAGGCGGAAATAGATATGAATACTACACATAAAAGTGTATATCAGAGTAGTGGTCAAAAGATCCACGATAATACAAAAGAATAGCAACACGTGCTATACAAAGGAATACAACTATGAGTCTATCTCCCAAGTGTATACAACAAAATAAACTACTAATCTAAGTAGTTAGCCAAAAGATCAGATGAAGACAGATAAGGAGTCAAGCAGAAGCACCTGCAAAATCTCGGTCTGACCCAAGTATTATTTAAGAAGAAAATAATAAACGGATCAGTCTAGCTATAAATATCAGATGAAGTGATATATAATAAGAGATATGACATAAACGAATAATAATCACAATGCCAAGCTGTGATAAATAAGTAATTGAAAATCAACAAGAGATTAATAAATATCACAATAATCTACTCAAGATAAAAAGGAATGTCATACTCCTAATTTCATTCATCAAGCCACAATAAATGACATATATATCAATGCCCATCGTAAAAGTTGGTGAAACATAAATTCCAGAAATCAACACACGAAATCCAGAAATCACAATAAAAGGATGGCCAAGACATTGACGTAGTACAAACGGTACATCCAATGAATCAAAGGAGACGGAACATCGATGTAGTACAAACGGTACATCCAATGAATCGAATCACATTAGAAAGTACATGGGTCGCTAGCCCACGAAGAAATGAGACGAAGCTCAATTTAATGAGGTACGGTCCTCCACATAGACAAAGAGACATCGCACATTGCTAGTCTAAACCATAAAATGATCATCATTGATCATCAAGAAGTGTCAATTACAATAAGCTGGTAAATATATGAGCTTAGCATCATGTCCCACAACCACTAGCTTAACTTAAATATTTACGAACAAATTGTATATCTCCACTAGAAAATTGTCACAAGAGTTTCAATCGAACAAGTCCAGGAATTAACCAACAAAGTGAACGCAAGCGTTACATACCACTTGTTTTACTAAGTCGTTTAATTAGATTTCTCATACGAGTGAGGTAAAGGTTTATATATACTAATAGATTGGAAAATGGTTTTATAAACGAATTGGGTATTAAAATAGTATTGAAATCGTTTGAGGAAAGAGTTTTGATATTTACTACTAGTATAGAAAACCTTTATATTTTTAAAGCGACAAAGCACAAGGGGGATTGTAGAAACAATCAATCACAAAGATCACATTCGAAGATGTGAATAAAAATCCAATGAAATCGATAAAGGATCCATCGAAGTGGATATATCTAAAATTCCCAAAGAAAATAAGTCATCAAAGATGATAATAAATGATGACAATAAATAGGGTCATCACGAATCGATTTAAATTGGAAATTCAATCCAAAAAGGCAAATTGGACTAAAACAGCAGGTTCAGTCGACTGAACAGATGTTTCAGTCGACTGACCCTGTGCCTGGGAATTTTCCAGGTTCAGGAAACTTTCTGTTTCCAGGTTCAGTCGAATGAACAGAGTTTTCAGTCGACTGAATCATGCCTGGAAACTTTCGGGTTCCAGGTTCAGTCGACTGAACAGAGTTTTCAGTCGATTGAATCATGCCTGGGCTGTTTTTCAGCCTATTCAAATGAAGAGCAAATTCTTCCAAAATGCAACCGGACGAACATTGGCTCTAAGGGTTTATGCCAATCGGCAACCCGGCCCTATATGCTCCTCGGTGCATCACTAAAAGCATGATCAAACATCCATAAAAGAATTTTCACACAAATTTGACTTAAAAACCCAAAAATTGGAATATTCACGAAACCAATCCAAATCAAGAGCAAATTCTCATGAAGAAGTGTTAGGAATTCAAACCTAACAACCAAAGATAATTATAGTCATAGATGTGAGATAAAAATCTCACCTTTGAACTAAATTTATGAAGATGAAGCTTGAAAGCAAAGGGGAATCAACCACTCTTCAAAACCAACTCTAGAAGCTTGAATCTAAGCTTAAAAGAAGAACATTCCCTAAGTTAGGTTTAGGAAATTTCTGAAATTGAATGGAGAAAGAGTTTGAGAAGAAGAAGGAGATGCTTACCAAAGGGTTCCATTTGATTTTGGAGCAAGTAGTTGGATTTGCAAAGCAAGCCAGGGCTTAGGAATTTCTATTTCCCATTCTCTTCCTCCATTTTTGCTTGAGCTTGAGTGTTAGGAAAATAGAAGAGAAGTGAATGAAGAGGAGAGGTTGGAACTGAGTTAAGTGGTTAATTGGCTCAGCCCAACCAAAGCCCTAAGCGGGAAAAAGTAGCAAAAATCAACTTTCTCCAAACATATCGAAGCTTATACTCAAAAAGGTCGCAAACAACATTTTGAACTCAATGGAGGTGGTCTCGAGTCCTAATTCGACCGTATGCAAAAAGTAGGTTTTCGGACTAAAATCCAACGAATGATAAAATATTTAAATAAAATATTTAAATATAAAATCGATAAATATGCGGGTTGTTACAGACTCCCCTCCTTAAAGAAATTGCGTCCTCGCAATAATTAAGAAGGAAATATAAGAAGTAACAACCATAGAAGCATATTAACACAAAAGAAAATTTGAAATAGGAAGTTCACCATAAAGTACACAAAAGAGTTAGCAAGAAATCTGGTGAAACTTCAATTTCCACAATAACACCGGGCTCAAGAATGAAAACCGGAATCCCTAAGGCATTCCCGTAGATAAAAGACGTGGGGAACGTCAAGAATAGCAGAAAATTGAGCCGGTGCAACGGCGTAGTACAAAAATGGTACGCCCGAAAAACTAGAAACTCAAACAATTTGGGACATCAGCGTAGTACAAAAACGGTACGCCCAATGAACCTAAGCAAAGACATCGATGTAGTACAAACGGTACATCCGATGAATCAAAAGCAAAGACATCGATGTAGTACAAACGGTACATCCGATGAATCAAAAGCAAAGACATCGATGTAGTACAAACGGTACATCCGATGAATCAAAAGCAAAGACATCGATGTAGTACAAACGGTACATCCGACGAATCAAAAGCAAAGACATTGATGTAGTACAAACGGTACATCCGATGAATCAAAAGCAAAGACATCGATGTAGTACAAACGGTACATCCGATGAATCAAAAGCAAAAAAGCAAAGACATCGATGTAGTACAAACGGTACATCCGATGAATCAAAAGCAAAGACATCGATGTAGTACAAATGGTACATCCGATGAATCAAAAGCAAAGACATCGATGTAGTACAAACGGTACATCCGATGAATCAAAAGAAAAGACATCGATGTAGTACAAACGGTACATCCGATGAATCAAAAGCAAAGACATCGATGTAGTACAAACGGTACATCCGACGAATCAAAAGCAAAGACATCGATGTAGTACAAACGGTACATCCGATGAATCAAAAGCAAAGACATCGATGTAGTACAAACGGTACATCCGATGAATCAAAAGCAAAGACATCGATGTAGTACAACGGTACATCCGATGAATCAAAACCCAAATAATTCGAAACACTGACGCAGTACAAAAACGGTACGTCCAATGAACCGAAGCCCGAATGATTTTCGGAACACCGACGTAGTACAAAAACGGTACGTCCAATGAACCGAACACAATAAAAGGACATCGGACGCTAGTCCTTAAAAGGAATGAGATAAAGCTCAATAAAACGAAGTATACCAAAACGTCCGATGAACTTGATAGAAAAATAATTCCATTCAGACAACATCAAAGAATCAACCACTTGTTGCTTACGACAAAGCGCATTGGCAACACGATTTCCCTTCTCAGGAATAAAAGAATATCAAGATCATAAGATGCTAGAAACTCGAGTCAGCATGAAGTTCCTTATGAGAAAATAATTATTCCAAAGATTTATGATCGAGGTAGAGAACAAATTTCTCATCCAAAAATGATGATGCCAAATTCCAAAAGTAAAAACAATAGCCGCGAACACTAGATCATGAGTGGCATATCTAGTCTCGATAAGATATAATGATTTAGAAGCACAAGTGATAGCACGTTCTCCTTTGCAAGAGAATGGTATTCCAAACCAATAGGTACAAATAGCAAAGTCTTGGTTCCCCTTCAGGAATCACAAGAATAAGAGTATTGAAAGGAAGGGTTCTTTTAAATAATTCTCTTCCCCGAAAAGTTAAAACTTTCAAAATTACATTTTTACTTTTATGTAATAATCTTTCTACAAAAATTTACATTTTTACAAGTCAATATATCGTGTCTGATTGTCACATCAAAGCGTTTAGGAAATTCCTATCGATAACGTTGATCAAGCGCATCGACCAAAATTCTTAAAGCACTCAACGGGCAATACAATCACAAAGTCATCTTTTCTAGGATAAATAAACCTTTTAAAAAGTTTTAAGAATATTCTTTGCTCGTTTTAAGAGCAAAATCAAATTGCACTTATAATTAAATCTTATGAAAAAGATTTGCAAAATTTTAAATTTCTATTTCCATCCAAAATCCATAAATAAGAATGGTCTCATCGAAATTTTCATAGAATATTGGATTTATAAAATGGATGAAACAAGCTGGACAAATTGAATGACATAATAATTCATTCATAGGAATCATAACAAGTGCGGAATGCGATAAGTGAAATGCTAACTTCCGCAACTTGTAGCAAATGAAAACGGTGGTAAAGTCGAACTAAAAATACCTTAGCACCACACAAAAGATTACTTAGGTGATAATCCTAAGACAAGTCAAATACACCGGAAAATTCTCAAACTATTTAGATGAGAGAAATAACACTTTCCTCACCATAAGGACTTTAAAGAATAAAATGATGCCATCAAGATGGAATCAAAATCACAAAGAAAAATAGAAATCTGCTTAACAGATTGAAAATGTCGAAGATGAATAATCCACTCGGAAAAATAGGATATGGGCTTCACAATGATTAAGCCAATCCTTACAGAAAGGTCAATTCCGAAGCCAAAGCAAAAATATCGGCTCGGAAAGAAAAGTCACATAAAACAATCTAGACATCTAAACAAAAGCAAATTGAGTGTTGCGGATCTACCATCCGGATTCACAATTCTCAATGAAGTCAACAAGCCCAAAATATTCAAAGAAAAGAATCGACAAGTTCTTTTGATATAAAAATAATGAGATGAAACCCATATCAAAAAGAACTCAAATAGAAAGTTCACGAATTAAAACAATGCCATCGAGGATTGAATGAAAATACCTTGACCAAAAGTTGCAGCTTTCCTTCTCACTTGCTTGGAAGCTTAGGACACGAAGATAAAAGATGACCCGAACCTTTGCAATAACGGCAAAAGAGGGGTTTCGGGCACTCCTTTACTTGGTGGTCTGTGGAACCACAATTGTAGCATCGTCCACGACTAGAGGTAGGAACTTTTGCTACCTGAGTTTGTTGCTTCCCTTTCTTATTAGAATCGGGGCCTTTGAATTTGATAGGCCTCTTCAAGCTATTGTCGAAGTTCCGTTGGGCACGCACAACTTCAACATCACCTTCATTATCGGCCTCTTCAAGACGAAGAGCGATATCAATAAGCTGATCAAATGAAACCTCAAGTTTCAGGAGTAATGGCTTCTTAAGATTCTTATTCAAGCCATAGACAAATCTCTGATTTTTCTTCAATGGGGTATTAATGTACTTAACCCCGTATTTGGACAGAGATTCGAAGGATGCGACATAGTCTGTCACAGAAGATTCACCTTGAACAAGGTCTATGAAACGCCGGGCTAAGGTTACTTTTTCAGCCTCCGGCACAAATTTCAATTCGAATCTTCCCCGGAATTGCTCCCAAGTAAGATCCGCCTCAACGATTTCACAAATTAAAAGCTTATACCAATCCAATGCCCTTTCTTGGAGCATGCTAGAAGCTACTTGGACTCGATGAAGGTCAATAAGGTTCATGCGAGAAAAGATGCGATCGCATGATTTGAGCCAAGCTTGAATTTCTATAACACTCTCGGATCCCGTGAATAGCCTTCCACCCAAATTAGTGTAGTCTCTGCACAAGCGTGCAAAACCGGATCTAGGATGAGTAGGCTCCTGATTGGGACCCGCTGTTTCAGCGTTCTTGACAAGATCTAAAAGCTGCTGGGCAGACATAAAAACTCCATCCTGGGGAGTAGCACTAGATTGACCGGCGCTGGGGCGGCCTGGTCTAACCATTTCTCTTCTTTAAGAAAGAAAGAAAGAAGAGGAAAAAGTTATTCTCAAAATAAATATCAAGCAATCTTGATAGATAAAACAAGGAATCATAAAAGAAAGTAGGATAGGACGGTACGAAGACCCGAATAAAATCCTAAAGCACGACTCCTAAGATGGACTTAGGACGATGATCCTTGTTATAATATTCCATATTGTTCCGAAGTTTGGCTCTGATACCAACTGTGACGCCCCACCTCTATACCCACGCTAGCCAAGAACATTACTGTGAATGCTGTCAACTAGCACGGAGAATAAGGCTGTTGAGGAGCGACCATCTGTATAATTGCTTTGTGCGAGTACCGATATACCGGATAAAAATATAACTTTTAGGAAATCCGACATGCCGACACAAACTCAAAGCTACTACACAGTGGCTATAATATCTTCGGAAACAAATATAGAAGTAAACTGTAACAGCCCGCTATTTTGGACCATTCAAATCGAAAATAAAACCGTACATGTCCGACTTGAATAATTCAAAATACCGAATTGTTAATAAAATTTGGCAAAACTTAAAATATACAGTAAATAAAGCAATCATAGATCACTTACACAGAGTAATACAATGCAGCGGAATAGATAAAGAATAGTAGTTCATGAAGCTACTATATACCTCAGAGTTAGAAATAAAATACAACCGAATTGTTCAAATGCCATGAAGTCTCCAATGCAACAGATGGCTTCTCTGAACAAATCAACTGGATGACTGAAGGGATAGATAGCTGGATCTTCAAGCAAAGCTCCAACTTCGAAGGTGAGTCTCAATGCTGTATCTCTAAGTCTGACCCGAGCGTAAAGCAAAAACACAAAACACTCGAGTCAGGATTAACATTCTTATATCTATAAATCTAACTCAAGTGAAATATCAACTGAAATATAATTAACTTAAAGGACGTTTGGGATAACCATCCTCTAAGGGTCCATGGAACTATCTATAAGGTAGAAATATACACTATAATACCGAGGTCATTTCAAATTAATTTATACTTCACAACAAAAATATCTTTTCATTATATATATATATACACATAAATATTTAGAGTAGAATATTTGTAGTTTCCTCAACTTAACAAATCGTTTCCAAAATCAACCCGACCATCCCATTCAAATTTAATTCAACCTCAATTTATAATTTTTTATACAATTCAGTTTTTTGATCAAACAAATTCAAATTATATTCATTTCAAATACAGAACTAAATCAAAATTTTACCGTTTAAATTCTACTATATTTCAACGCTTTAATATTCAACAACTCAAAGTTTGATTTAACAGTTTCATATAGATCTCGATTTAACCTTGTTATTTAGTCTTGAAATGTTCACTAAATAAATTCAATATTTATTTAATAACCCAATTTACCTTTAAACTAAATATTCCTTTCGATTTGTTTAAACTTGAAACCTCCATTTAATCATTTAAATCAAAATCAAGTTATAAATCGAATCTTAAATTTCAAATTCTTTGGTTCAAATAATCCAATTATGTAAAATACTTAACTAAATACAATTTCAATTAATTCAACTTTATCTTCTCAACCTTAACTTATCCAAATTATTACAATAATCAATTTTGAAATATAAATTTAAATAAATACTTAAACATATTATATGGATTAAATCGATCTCCAAAATATTACTATTAAATCTATATATAAAATTTCTATTTTCATATAATATTTTAAGAATTCATATTTATTAAAACCGTATATTTATTTTCAACCCATAGAAATTATTTTCAAAATATTTATACATATGGACCAACGGTGTCTGTATATAATTTCATACCATATGGTCAAGGGATACAGATTTCAATCCGAAATTTAAATATACGGGTAGATATCACTTCGACCCATAATCCCAAATTCAATTTTTATTGAAAATCGCTTGGGTTTATCATTTCAACCCATAACGAAGTTCTCCTATTCTAAAGTCCGTTCGGGTATGTATCATTTCAACCCATATTGAATTCTAAACTACAGGGAACTTGCAGAGTGATAACAAATAATAAAATAACAGACATATATCATCAATAATAGTATAATATAACAATGGGATATGGTGTCATATCCCACAGGTGAACACATTTGCAAACAACAAAATATATAGCAATGTAAATAACTAACAGTAGCATATTTCAATTGTCGTTTCAATTGGAATCAAATTTAATAAATAAAAGAACGTTAGTCGTGAGTGATTGCTCACCTTTCATGGCTGGAGGGTACCGAAGGTGATACGGAAACACACACTGATACGGACATGGAAATTTGATTTACAAATCCAAGCAAAGCAAAATTGGCACGAATTTGATGAACAGAATCTGGTAACAGAAACGACGGGAACGGATCAAAATAGCTTGATATAAAGTTTTGGACGAGACGCATATTATATTAATATTTCACTTAAACCCATTATTTTAAAATACGTATTCATTTGAAATAAATCTCAAATAATTTATATATATATATATATATAACCAAAATCAATAAAATCTTTATAGCTTGTATATGCACTTTGACCTAATCATTTATACCCATATAAACTTGACAGTTTAGATATATAAATTAACACAGGCTATATAAATTTTGTTTTTATTACTGTTAACTAAAACAACTACTAATGTGTATACAACCGCTTATAAATAAAATATACTTTTTATATTAACTCACCATGCAGACTAAAAAAAATCTTGTAAACTTAAATATAAACAATTGCCTATACATATTAATATAATCTGGAAAAAAATTTAGAATAGAAAACGTGGGAATTCAAAATTCATGTAGTTGCAGCCTAAATCAAAAAGGTAAATTCATATACAGGTGAACATGCAGCTATATGTATAAGTAAATTATTGTAACCTTACCCAAATGAAAAGACTCAATACCAAATTTCCATAACCTATGTATTTAAAACTGACAACGTTTATATAAGTAATATAAACAAAATACTTTCCTTCTAGCGAATAAAACAATACTTCTAACAACACTTAAAACTTTATATATTTTTCTTAAACAGTTAAAACTTTATACATATATTATATTAAATTTAGACATGTAAAAAAAATAAAATTTAAAGTCCAACTTTATCTCCAACAGAAACAAAATCTTACAACTTATTCATATTTTTGCTTTTACATCAATTCAAAACATAAAAATTTAAAACTACATTTAATTTGAACCCAATATACTTAGTACACTTTAATATAATAATATCTGAAACCATACACTGCAAATACTACCCATAACATACGCACACCATACAAAAGTTATAACCCAAAACATACACACACCACACAAAAGTTATACCAATATATATGTAAACTATATAACTAAAATATCTTATATAAACTATTTATAAACTTATACAACTATGCAGACAACCCATACAATCTGCCTATATACTAGACTCATATTATAACAGAAGCTAGACATATATATACAATAGTTATGAATCTATTACTTAATGTATATAAATAATTTACACAGAATACTATACTTATATTTAAGATACATATACTAACCCAAAAAGGAAGGAGAAAGGCCGAAGTCAAGGGTGGTGGGGAGCTCGGAGGGGAGCACGGCACTGCTTCATGCTTCGGCGTGGAAGAGGAGGGGAGACAAACGGAGAGGTGGATGGTGATGGCCTCGGTGGCGTGAGAGTGGATAGTGCAAGAAGAAGGAGTGATGTAACGTTTGGTGAGTGGTCACGTGAAGGAGGAGGAAGTGGTTTATGAATGAGGAAGAAAGTGAAAAGGTAAAGGCAAATGGTTCAGATCTAAATATATAGGAATAAGGCAATGAATGAAACGTATCCAACATTTACATTTCAAAACTGGCGAAATTAAAGGTAGTCATCGATGCGTTGAGTGACGGGGTTTTAAGGCACGAAATAAATATGTGAGAAATGAGATGGCTGCAATTTATTATGTACGTTATTATATGTACTATTTATTTTTGAAACGTAAGTATAGAAAAGGAAAAGGAAAAGTCAGAGCAATACGAGCCAGAAATAAATGGGAAATCAATATAACCAAAATGGTAACGGTCTAATTTCTTGATTTCAGCTGAAAATTATTTAAGCAATAAATTTATTGCTTGGCAAGCAAGGCTCAGGTTGAAAAGCAAAGGAAACAAAAGTCCCAATATAAAGTAAAGAGAGAGAAACGAAGTTAAAAAGGGAAAGAAAAATAAAGTGTATCGTTTTAAAATAATAATTACGACGTATACAAATGTATACATTTGATTTTCGAAACTGCTAAACATAAATTCAGGAAAAATGGAAAGCAAATATATAATGATGTATGGGAAGAAAGAAAGTCACCGAAATCAATTGTAACGGTCACCTGCAATAATTTCTCCTAAACACATATATCCAATCAAAAGAAATTGTAACGCTCAAAAGCTTTGATTTAGGAAAAGGTTATTAAAACAAGTTACTGCTGGCTACAATCAAATATTTATGTTTTGAGGGAACAGTTTCTTACCCTTAAAAAGCAATGAAGACAGAGAGAAAATAACAGAGACGGCAACAAATCAATCAATCAAGTGAATGAAAAAGGCAACCGGGAAACGTATCAAATTAAATATTGGCAGTAACGGTCACCCATTTATTTAGCTGACAAATATTAAAGCTATAAAGACAATTAACATATCAACCGTTCAAAATGATAAATACAACGTATACAAAATTATACGCTTGATTTTTGAAATGATGGCAACGGCTAAAATTTAGCAACTGATGAAATAATTACTAAAGTAAAGGATAGTGGCCGTTGCTTGATAATAAATTTATTATCAGTAATTTTTAGCTTGAATTTAATAGAATTTCCCAATGAAATAAACTTTGTTAAAATAAATTGAAAATTTAAAATCTGCTATGTTTATTTGGACGTAATTCAAATATTAAATTTTTATTTCAAAAATATTATCATTAAAAATTTCTCAAAAATCCAATTAAATCTGTTATAAAACCAATTAAAAATCATTAAAATCTTATGGGTCGTTACATAAACATAACATAAATCAATCACAGACAATTCATATCACAAAGGCGGAAATAGATATGAATACTACACATAAAAGTGTATGTAAGAGTAGTGGTCAAAAGATCCACGATAATACAAAAGAATAGCAACACGTGCTATACAAAGGAATACAACTATGAGTCTATCTCCCAAGTGTATACAACAAAATAAACTACTAATCTAAGTAGTTAGCCAAAAGATCAGATGAAGACAGATAAGGAGTCAAGCAGAAGCACCTGCAAAATCTCGGTCTGACCCGAGTATTATTTAAGAAAAAAATAATAAACGGATCAGTCTAGCTATAAATATCAGATGAAGTGATATATAATAAGAGATATGACATAAACGTATAATAATCACAATGCCAAGCTGTGATAAATAAGTAATTGAAAATCAACAAGAGATTAATAAATATCACAATAATCTACTCAAGATAAAAAGGAATGTCATACTCCTAATTTCATTCACCAAGCCACAATAAATGACATATATATCAATGCCCATCGTAAAAGTTGGTGAAACATAAATTCCAGAAATCAACACACGAAATCCAGAAATCACAATAAAAGGATGGCCAAGACATTGACGTAGTACAAACGGTACATCCAATGAATCAAAGGAGACGGAACATCGATGTAGTACAAACGGTACATCCAATGAATCGAATCACATTAGAAAGTTCATGGGTCGCTAGCCCACGAAGAAATGAGACGAAGCTCAATTTAATGAGGTACGGTCCTCCACATAGACAAAGAGACATCACACATTGCTAGTCTAAACCATAAAATGATCATCATTGATCATCAAGAAGTGTCAATTACAATAAGCTGGTAAATATATGAGCTTAGCATCATGTCCCATAACCACTAGCTTAACTTAAATATTTACGAACAAATTGTATATCTCCACTAGAAAATTGTCACAAGAGTTTCAATCGAACAAGTCCAGGAATTAACCAACAAAGTGAATGCAAGCGTTTCATACCACTTGTTTTACTAAGTCGTTTAATTAGATTTCTCATACGAGTGAGGTAAAGGTTTATATATACTAATAGATTGGAAAACGGTTTTATAAACGAATTGGGTATTAAAATAGTATTGAAATCATTTGAGGAAAGAGTTTTGATATTTACTACTAGTATAGAAAACCTTTATATTTTTAAAGCGACAAAGCACAAGGGGATTGTAGAAACAATCAATCACAAAGATCACATTCGAAGATGTGAATAAAAATCCAATGAAATCGATAAAGGATCCATCGAAGTGGATATATCTAAAATTCCCAAAGAAAATAAGTCATCAAAGATGATAATAAATGATGACAATAAATAGGGTCATCACGAATCGATTTAAATTGGAAATTCAATCCAAAAGGCAAATTGGACTAAAACAGCAGGTTCAGTCGACTGAACAGATGTTTCAGTCGACTGACCCTGTGCCTGGGAATTTTCCAGGTTCAGGAAACTTTCTGTTTCCAGGTTCAGTCGACTAAACAGAGTTTTCAGTCGACTGAATCATGCCTGGAAACTTTCGGGTTCCAGGTTCAGTCGACTGAACAGAGTTTTCAGTCGACTGAATCATGCCTGGGCTGTTTTTCAGCCTATTCAAATGAAGAGCAAATTCTTCCAAAATGCAACCGGACGAACATTGGCTCTAAGGGTTTATGCCAATCGGCAACCCGGCCCTATATGCTCCTCGGTGCATCACTAAAAGCATGATCAAACATTCATAAAAGAATTTTCACACAAATTTGACTTAAAAACCCAAAAATTGGAATATTCACAAAACCAATCCAAATCAAGAGCAAATTCTCATGAAGAAGTGTTAGGAATTCAAACCTAACAACCAAAGATAATTATAGTCATAGATGTGAGATAAAAATCTCACCTTTGAACTAAATTTATGAAGATGAAGCTTGAAAGCAAAGGGGAATCAACCACTCTTCAAAACCAACTCTAGAAGCTTGAATCTAAGCTTAAAAGAAGAACATTCCCTAAGTTAGGTTTAGGAAATTTCTGAAATTGAATGGAGAAAGAGTTTGAGAAGAAGAAGGAGATGCTTACCAAAGGGTTCCATTTGATTTTGGAGCAAGTAGTTGGATTTGCAAAGCAAGCCAGGGCTTAGGAATTTCTATTTCCCATTCTCTTCCTCCATTTTTGCTTGAGCTTGAGTGTTAGGAAAATAGAAGAGAAGTGAATGAAGAGGAGAGGTTGGAACTGAGTTAAGTGGTTAATTGGCTCAGCCCAACCAAAGCCCTAAGCGGGAAAAAGTAGCAAAAATCAACTTTCTCCAAACATATCGAAGCTTATACTCAAAAAGGTCGCAAATGGCATTTTGAACTCAATGGAGATGGTCTCGAGTCCTAATTCGACCGTATGCAAAAAGTAGGTTTTCAGACTAAAATCCGACGAATGATAAAATATTTAAATAAAATATTTAAATATAAAATCGATAAATATGCGGGTTGTTACATGAAAAGTGAGGGAGTGTTTCAGCCATTAATCAACATGGAGGCGGCTGCATTTTAAAACCCTAGGGTGGTTTAAATTTTGCAATTTGTGAATAATATCGTGCTTTTATAGAAATTCTGAGGAACGCTATTCATTCTGGAATTTCCGAACTCCAAATCTCGCATGGTGACCTGCGTTTCTAGGGTTTACCCTGCGTTCCGGACACAATGGAATAGGTTTCGGAAGCTAATTCGATCATATGTGAGAGTTACGACAATAAACGATCAAATTTAAATTAAATCGATTAACCAAATTTCTAGGCCTTTTAGCTTGCCCCGGACAAACCGTAAATCCGATTGATACAAAATTTGAAACCATACAATAATATCACATTACGGATCCAATGAAACTAGTTTCGTCGAAATCCAAGACTATTTGAAAAATGGCTATTTTAACTCGTCAATTAAATATTAAAATATTCAATTTTTCACCAATTAACTTTAAATTCAATTTTAAAAGTTCTATAACATCATTCTAACTCCAACATGATTAAATAAAATTTTACAAATCATTTTCAATCATATTTAACTCGATTTCCAATTATTTCTATATTTTCAAATATTAAATTATCGATTTAATTATCTAATTAAATCCAATTATTCGAAAAAAAATTTATTCGACTTATAAATTTTACTTATTAATATTTAAATCCAATTAAATATACAAATTTTAATTTACAGAAATTCTGGGCCGTTACATACTTCCCCCCTTAAAAGAATTTCGTCCTCGAAATTACCAAGTAAGAAAAATCTTGAAATCCATTAACTTTTCAAAACAAACCATTCAAATTGGATTTTTCAAATCTCTTATGTGTTTAACTTTCCCAAAATCCAATAGTTAAATTTCCTATAAAATCTTTACTAAGTTTCCAAATCCAACTTAATTTTCAAAATTTCCAATTTTCTCAAAAATATTCTAACGCCTTAAATTTTCGGAAAAATTTGCCAGAGTCTCCTTTGCGCTGCTCGATCCGAAAAAAATGACAGTATATATATCACAAATATACATCTCATCAAGTGATGAGGCATCCCGTAGGGAAAAGCGTGAAAGTACGGTATGTAATCTGAGATATGTACCTTATATTTTATTAGCGAGCATATACGGCTAATATAGCGTGAAAGCGAGCTCCAAATGCAAAGCAAGCGCAATCCGCACCTACTAAACACTCACTGAACAATGAGAAACATGCATATATGAAAATAATATCAATATACATCATATAGCAACATAACAACTACATGTGCCAACATAGCAATGCATTCAATCAACAAATGCAACCATCAAACAACTTCCAACCAATAAACATCCAACAATCAATGTCTATCCAAATCAATTCATAACCAAATCAATATTCTTTCATTTCTTATTAATATTCAATGAATTGGTTTTTCATTTAATCACATTTGATTCATTTATATTGGATTTTTTTTAACATTCATTCATATTCAATTTCAATTAGTTTGCATCCACTAATTCATATTCAAGTTGGTTCACTTTCCATCCAATCAAATTCAATTTTATTCAAATTAGTTCACTTACAAATCAAATTCAATTCCACAGGTTTCCATTTGTCATTTCAATTACATTTAAACTTAATGAATTTTATACAATCAACTAATAACCATATAACAACCAATGTATATCAAATATAACCAAATTATTCAATTTACATTCAATTTGGTCCAACACTTTTTTTTAACTCCAATTGGTTGATATTAAATTGATTCTCATTCAATTATTCAACTTCCAATAACATTAGCTTTTAATGAATTAACACTTACATTCTTTATTCCATATCGATTTATTTGACATTCAATTGATTAACATTCAATTCATTAATTTATTCATTTGCTAATTCCTTTAACAATATAAAGTTGAATTTCATTTATATAACTCAAGTTCATATTCATCACTTCTCTTGATTAATTTACTTCAATACCAAAATCAACTTTATTCAACTTCACTTAAGTTATATTCTCTTTCAAACATCATTTGTTTAACTTAACTTAAGTTTCCACTTATAAATTAAATTCAGATTCCAATTCTGAAGAAAATTTTATTTAACTTTTACCAAAGCCAAATTTATTATCTCATATTATAAGTTCAAAAGTCTTTTCACTTATATTCATCAATTTCAACTTGGATATTTTTTTTATTTACTTATACTTCCTTTAATTTAACTCCATCCTTTAAGTTAAATTTATTCTATCAAAATTCCAATTGTATAAGTTATCAACTCATTTATCATTCCCATAAATATTTAAAAATAGGATTCCAGAGTCTTTTCAACCGTTCAAAACCATTTTTGAAATCAATTCAAAATTTCTTTTGAATTTCCAAAACAAATCCAAATTTTCCAAGACCTTTGAAATTCATTTTCAAAACAAAAAGGGATTTAAACTTTCCAAATCTCCAAATTTCAAATCCTTTCAAAACACTTCTCTGGAATTTTATTTTAGATTATAAATCACATTTACAAATCTCTTGATTTTATATATTTATGTTTTCAACAACCAAGCAATCAATTATATATACTTTAATAATTTCTGAAAAATTATTTCCTTTATATATAAAATATAATCGAGGTAAAATTATTTCATTTACCCTTTTTTGAAACGATACTATGTCGATTAATCTCGTTTAAGAGTTTAGAAACCTCTATCAATTACGGTTGTACACCCCGCACCGACCAGAATTCATAAACAGCTCAACGGATAAGCGAACACAATATAAAACAATTTCATATTCACTAACAAATACGCGCTCATATCTATTTTTACACTCAAACTCATTCTAGAGTACTACTGACTCCATCTCTAATGAGTAATTCCCAATAGAGCCATGGTTGTCGCTTAACCATATGCTCTGATACCAAATGTGACGAATGCAACTTTTCGACGCTCGAAAACCGACATCAATACGTCCACTATATCAACTGCCGAGCAATCGAATGCCGGAAAACCGTACCGTTATGGTTAAAGAAGAAGAAAAAAATAGAAGAAGAGAGAAAAAATAGAACAGAACAGAAAGAAATAACAGAACAATACCAGCATCTCACAATCGCAGCGGAACAACATATAATAGATAAATGAATAATATTTAAACAAAGAACTATATCAGTTATTACATTACATCATATTACATTACATTACATCATCAGAGTGTATAACAACAGACAACAACAAACAGCGGAAAAGAAAAACTATATACTAGTAATACGCCATGCCATCAAGCAACTCCTGAATTCCAGAATATCCTGATAACCTAGCTCTAGACGGCCTGTGTGGAAATTGGTGGGCACCCAGAGTTTAGGATGGAAAACAATAAACTCCGAGTCAGTCATGTGACTGGTGTGAGAACTTAAAACGGTTTATCTTTAAAAAAAAGAACATGATAATTTTTAAAATAGATTCGCCATGCTTTTTAGAAAATGAGACTACCATAAGGCCTCCCGCACACACACACATTGCAAACGCAGAATCGGAGGAGATTACTCCTTATGATAGTCAAAGATGCTTGATACGTATTAAAAAGAAACATTTGATATTATTACTAGTGCATAGTGTAGAAAATTTTTCGAAAGTAAAGATATAAATCTTAGCCAGCATAGACATTTCGCACTTATGCCTACTATAGCTACCATGTTCAATAGCAGGTTACGGCCATATTCCATGGCAGGTTATACAACTAAAACCGTACAAGGTTCGTATTGTTTCTTTGGATTTCCAACAAATGGTCAGGCCAAGGAACTTCCCATTGCCATATGGGTACGCCTCTGGAAAGACGACCCGAGAATCTAACCGGATCTCTACTAACACAAGGCCGGGTTACCCCTAACTGGGTAACTACTGACACGAATATGTCATTCCCCGATCGTAACGATCTATATCCGAGGATCCTCGATTTCCAACAACCACAAAGCAATAAATTTGCAGCAACAACATAGGTTAAGTATCTGGGCTCCATACCATGATACCACCTCTATCCAGAAGGAATGACATACACTAAAGGGGCGCTACCCCCTAATAACCTTGCCGCATCCTTCCTGTTTTGACCATTTCCGGGGTATGAGGTCCGACGAAGTCTCGTCCACAAAGCCACGCTTTATACAAAAGCTGTGCTTTGTTCAACAAATGCTCAACAACACTTCGTATGCCACATTACCAATTTGGGAATGTATCACTAGTAACCATCAACTACATAACCTCTAGGGTGTTAAGCTAAGAGAATAAATTCTCCGCCACCAACGGAAATATATTTGATAGAAACCAGCTTTACATCTCAAATTGTAACGTCAGACACACATCCATACAAGTCTGTTCCGGGCTCGAACAGAACCGAAGGCACTTACAAAGAAGTCCTTGCAATCCGGATATTCACTAATCACGACCAGACTTCCTATCACAAAGGGTAATAAATTTCTATATCGGAGATTAGCCGATGCAGAAACATTTGACGGTAATCCTTCCGTTTTCACAAATATCCAGTCTTCAACACCGGTCATCAAATGCAATCCATAACGACGTATCACATATTCGGAATGGGTTATACGACCCCAAGGTCCTTTCCCGGCTAACCCGAATAGTGAGCGCTTATTCAAAAATTAGCGTGGCATTCAAATTCAAGCAATCACAACAAATACCTATTTAAAGGTAAATATTGATAGTCGGGTTATTTAACTGTCAATAGGCGTGTTCAACATCACCAAATTCCAAATAATTTGGTGAATTATTTACTTTCCAAAATATATTTACTAGATATATATAATTTCCACACTTCAAAATTTGAAAACTAATTTTCAAATCGTTTCCCTACACGTGATATACTTTCATTTCAAAATGGTTCATTTAAACCAATTAAATAAATCCTTACCGATTTACTTTATATTTAGTTCCAAATCCATAAATTTATTCCCACACTTCAAAAATAAATCAACGTTTATTTTTAAACAAATTTCCCTTCCTTTTTATAAATTCCATAGTGAATTTACATTTCCAAAATATCTATGAATATACGATTTTCAAATCAACTTCTAATATTCATTTTCAATTTATCTTTACAAGATAAAATCTCAAAACATTCACTTCATATTGGAAAACATTTCCATACTTATTTAATAATAAGTAATTCACAAATCCATTTATTTTCAACACTTGAAAAATATTCAATATACTTAAATCAAAGTTAAGTATATATTTCATTCTTTAAGGAAAACATTCTCTTAAACACATTTATTTGAGTCAAAATGAATGTTGCGTAAAACATCGTTACGACGACCCAAAATCACTAGTATAGGGATTCGAACTTAAAATAGATATATAAATCCCAATACTATATAAAACATTTCCTTTCGGAAATCATTTACTATAACAACAATGTTATAGTCCACTATTTCCTTCTATTTCTCGAAAACGTCTATTTCAACAATAAATGTTGAAATCTATGGTTTCGATAGTTAATGCATTTTAAAACATCTTTAAAACAATTAACTTCATATTGTAATACCACTTCCCCAAAAACATGTCCATTTTCTTTAATAATATATTCACTGTCCAAAATCGTGAATATACTTCACTAACCAAATTCAATATTTTCTACACATTTTATTTCAAGGATAATTCGCTATCCAAACCGCGAATATATCTCCTTTAATAACCTTCTATATTAAATTTTTCAAATTTAATTGATTTTGGATTTATAAACAATGTTTACAAATTCTATTTCTATTTATAAAAACTTTAATTATACAAAATCCCTTTTTATAAATCAATTCAATTTATAACTCAACTTTATACCCAAAATCCGATTTATAAGTTAATTATTTATATATCTTTTATTTTACAAAGTCTATTCATTTCATAACTTCACAATTTATAAATCTATAAATTTTTATTCACTTGTGAAATCCATTTATACTTCATTTTAACACTTAATAAAACTCGTTTCACAATTCCTATATTTTTAATTTATAAATATTAATCTTAGAAATCTTTTGTATAAACCGTTTATAATAATTCAAAAGTCTCAATTTAAATAAACTATTTTATAAATCTATTTATTTTAAAAATCACCTTTTTGTTATATTTCACAAAAATCTTAATTTTTATAACATAAAATTTTATAACGTTTTAATTATTTAAAATGAATCAATTCAAAAATTTAATAAAACGTATACTTTGAAAAAATCATTTTAAAATCAAAATCATTATTTTTAAACTTTAAAAATGGATCTGATGATGCAACAACACCAAATAGTCAATCATGACATCCAAATATCATATATCGACATGATAATCAACAAATATCACAATATTTGAAATCAAATAAATACTTGTGAGGAATCCAGTTGGATCCCTCCAACCTGTTTCCCTGCATCCACAAATATTAGCACAATACCAATTCCGTTCCAGTACAGAATTATCACGGTATATGAGGTTCATAAAATATTATCCGCTTAATAGGCGGCGCAATAGGGTTTCATCCGCTATATAATGCGGGAAAATCAACTCCAAGTACATATATAATACCAATTCCATACAAGTTGGAATTATCGCGGTATATGTTTTTAGTAAATAACATCCGTTTAATAACGGCGTATAATGTCTATTTACATTCAACAGATAGCAATCATCATTCAAACATACCATCAAGAAATTTTAAATCTAACTATTTAAAATTTAAATCGAAACTGATTCGATTGAGTGAGAAGTTCTCACCCTGATTTCAATTCCGTTCCGGCGTTTTGTTTCGAATAAAATTAAACGTGCGTTTAATTTTTTTCGAAATTTTCACTAACTCCAATCGCTTCCAATCCAGCTCCATTGTGTAGTGCTCGACAAAACGATCCCGTCACAATTTGTTTCGTAATTTTCCAACCTCGTATGACAAAGTTACAACATTTTAAACTTTAATGAATTTTAAATAAATCAACTACACAATTTTTTTTATTAATTTCCAAACCCCCTACATCTAAGCCGTTTGTTTGCACCCCCTACATCTCGGCCGTTACCATCTGCTTCTCTCCCAACCCAGATACGTGCCTATGCAAACCCAAGCCGCAATTTCTCTTGCAATTTTTGCTCCTTCCCCGATCAATTTCAAGCCGATCAGATAGCATCACCTTGAAGCCCCACTTCGACTCCACCATCGGCCAGAGGAGAACGAATTCCGGTCACCCCTAGGCTGTGCAATCGGCCCTCAAGCGCGCGCCCTTTTCCTTGAGATTCACGTCGATCCACGCCACGGAACCCGATCATAGCCGTTGATTTTGAAGAGCATGACGAGCTCTTCATTTCCGTAGTTGGAAGTTTTGAAAATTATCGACTGGATGGAGAGATAAGTGATGAAAAGTGAGGGAGTGTTTCAGCCATTAATCAACATGGAGGCGGTTGCGTTTTAAAACCCTAGGGTGGTTTGAATTTTGCAACTTGTGAATTATATCGTGCTTTTATAGAAATTCTAAGGAACACTATTCATTTTAGAATTTCCGAACTCCAAATCTCGCGCGGTGACCTACGTTTCTAGGGTTTACCCCGCGTTCCGGACACAATGGAATAGGTTTCGGAAGCTAATTCGATCATATGTGAGAGTTACGACAATAAACGATCAAATTTAAATTAAATCGATTAACCAAATTTGTAGGCGTTTTAGCTTGCCTCGGACAAACCGTAAATCCGATTGACACGAAATTTGAAACCTTATAATAATATCACATTACGGATCCGATGAAACTAGTTTCGTCGAAATCCGAGACTGTTTGAAAAATGGCTATTTTAACTCGTCAATTAAATATTAAAATATTCAATTTTTCACCAGTTAACTTTAAATTCAATTTTAAAAGTTCTATAACATCATTCTAACTCCAACATGATCAAATAAAATTTTACAAATCATTTTCAATCATATTTAACTCGCTTTCCAATTATTTCTGTATTTTCAAATATTAAATTATCGATTTAATTATCCAATTAAATCCAATTATTCGAAATAAAATTTATTCGACTTATAAATTTTACTTATTAATATTTAAATTCAATTAAATATACAAATTTTAATTTACAAAAATTCTGGGTCGTTACAGAAATAAAATAAATCTCTCATTTTCGAAGTAGCGAAATTACGGATCGTTACATTCTCCCCTACTTAAAAGCATTTCGTCCTTGAAATAAAAGTTAGATAAAGGAATCTATCTCATACTCGTATCCTCAAATATTTTGACTTATGTATATCGATGATAGGAAAATAATGCATGTATAAAAAAGAAGGTTGATACCATAACAACACTGAACAATTAACACCAGACATACATACCTGGAACAGAGATTCCCCATAACAACCTGAGTAATTATCACGTACTTAAGGTTATATATACATACATCAATTAAATTTCCATCCTATCCAACCTAGTGCGTACTACGCATTTAAGATAACATACACAACAACCAAACAAGGCTATACATTCAAAAAGAACCACCCTGATACTATATCAACATAAGAAAATACATCCGTATAACCCATCTCCTGACCTGAGCATGTACTATACCTAAGGTATACACACACACACCCCAAAACATCAGTCCATCCCTTATATCTTAGTGTCTACTATTTAAAATCACTATCCGAGTACTACGTAGAGAGACCGAAATCATCATACTATATGTGATATTTGATTCGATCTAGCATTCGAATCCACAACTTTACTACCGAACTAGTATCGTTCCCTCGATTTTCTTGTGCGGACTTTGACCAGGCTTCTTGATCGCAAACCTTTGCTTTCCTTGCATAACTCTCAACTATGATAGAAAACTTGAGTACATAATCACAAATCCTCATCAATGCTTGCCGTCAAGAATCGAGTGATAAATCCTTTTTCGTATTGGTGTAAACACCTCAAAGTTCTTTACTTAAATCTTAGATCAAAATTTATGTACCGAATGATCTATGTATAACTTATGTATTTATTCCCATTTATTTTTACCTAATACGTTTCTTTAAAATTTCTATTAATCTAAGTTTATTTCACAACCATTTATATTTTTACTGTTACTTACGCATACAAATATGACTTAAATTTGTATAATATACCTTTACTTCCTAAGAGTATATATACATATCTCCAAAATTCAATTAGGGTGTTTAACTAATGTGGAATTCTACTATTATCTCAAATTAATAAGTTATAAAAATTAATTCGTATTTTTAATTACCTAAGGTCTTAGTTAAGCTAATATTATTTGTCTTAACCATATATTAATAAGACAACTTTACTAAGTGTGCATCTTTTTCTTACTAATTTTATGATTATCTACTTAACTTATTTACCTATCCATTTTATAAATCAAATTTATTAATCTTAAATCCATCAAATACCTTATGATCAAATTGTGAAACTTAATTCATATAGTATTTGTTATTAAGCCTTTTCATCCAACAATCACCCTACTAACCATATTATTCAAATCTTCCCCTTTTTCTAACCTATCCACTTCCAATCTTACTTTATTACAAATGTTACCTTAAATGCATCACTAATTCAAAAGTTTACTTTAGGATGATATTTCTTATATCTCTTATCCCTAAATTTTACTTTGATTTTAACCCAATCAAAGTTTTTAAATTTCAAATTATCTTATCTCCTTTATAAGTTATAGAACTTACCCTTTTATATTATATTTACCCAAAGTCTCAATACAGGCATATCTTTGATAAGAATATTTTTTTTCTAGGTGTGCATTTTCTCTAATTACAACTTCTAGCTTCAATATTATCATCAACTATCTTATAGCCAAATCGTGAATTTTTTCACAATATATTTGTACTTAACATTTAAATCCATCAATTTTGATGGTCACTAAATCATTATTTCTTAATAACCAAATGTCTGGAGGTATATGATTAAAGTTCTAAATTCTAGTTTTCAACTAATCGATTCTTATCTTTATAGCTAAATTTTGCAATTCTAATCATATGATATTCATATTTTAGTAATCTATATTCAAAATAATCATTTATTTTTCTAACTTAATATTTTTCAAAAATACTCATTTTTATATTCAAAATATAAATCTAGGTAAAATTATATCATTTACCAAATTTATCAAATCAAAAATCATTTTATATATAACATTAACAAATACGCGCTCAAATAGATTACTCTCATAAGTCATTCTAAGGTGTTACTAACCTTATCTCTAATGAGTTACTCATCCTAGGATATTACTAATCCAATCTTTGATGAGTCATTATCCAGCGTAAGTAAAGGTTCTCGCTTAACCTTTAGCGCTGATACCAAATGTAAAGGCCCGTTTTTCCATACCCTTTGAATCGACAATAAACCACACATATCTAACTCAAATTGCACGAAAAGATGATCATTAAGGGTAGAAAGAAAAGTAGGCAGAACAGATTCTAACACGAATGGAATAATTTATAATATTGAACAAATATCTTTACAGCGAAAAACTTTTAAAATCATATAGCATAGTCTAACCTAAATTCAGCTTGGACAGTTATAAACATCTTCCTTACAATTGCTGACAAACATCAAACAAAAACAAACAGACAACATCAGATAATAGAATATGTCATACGTAGATGAATATCTCCTGCTTTCCTCTAGAAACTCCAACCGTCTTCAAATAAACCTAAAACTACTCGGATCTGACCCGAGTATTGAAAATGCCCGAATCAGGCTTAGCAAACCAGCGCAAGAAAAACTCAATAATAAATGCTAGTGTCTATACTAGCCTTTGAGTAAAGTCCTTTGAAAAGAAAGAGTATCTCATAAGACCACGCCCATACATAAGCACGGACGGGTTTTTACCTTATGATAACCAAAACACTTTTATATCAAAACATTTGACATTATTTTTAATGACGTATCTTTGAAAACATTTGCAAATAAGCTTATTAATCTTAGCCGAAATTGTTACCATTATTAAATTCCAGCATATTAGCTCTACAAACAAGTCTTAGGTTATTATTGGAGAATGGATTTCCATATAAATGACCAAGTGAAGGGACTCCCTTCCGGCAGTACATCTCTAGAGGAACGCAAAGAGGGCCATTACAAAGGATCATCTACCAACACAAAGACCGGCCTATCTCTGTAATTAGATAGTACAAAATATATCATCCAATGGTCGTTACTGACCTTTAACCGAGCATGCTCTAGCATAAACCATATTAATTTACATCCCAAATGTCATAGCGGGAAGAAATATATCTAGAAGGGGATGATCATACCGTAATTGGGAATGACCAACTTAGCCTTATCGCATCTAACCCTATTTCGATCATTTCCGGTTGATGAGGCTCAAGGCAACAATTACCTTTTTCACATAACACATCTTCTTTCACTTTGAATGCCACATTGCCGTGCCACATTCACATGACTGATTTCTATAAACATATAACTTCCTGAACTTGTAAGGCTCGGGAAAGGGTGTTAAGCTAAGAGAACGTATCTTCTCCGCCACCAAACTGATATACTTTTATAGCAATCACTCATTGTGATTTAGAATGCAAGGTCAGACATTCTTCCATAAAAGTTCATTCTGGGACCGAACGAAACAGAAGGTACTTTCCTTGGCCATTACTAGGCGAGAAGACCTTATGGTTTTGTGGGTTCTCATAATAAAGAGAACACTACTACAATATAGTGAATCAGGAGTTTATCCCCAATTAATCAACAAGTAGTCCTTCATTATTATTCATCTCAATATCTCCGTCTTCAAAAATCTTTAATCTTCGAATACGTAAATTGGTTCGAAGTGGTTTTCGGATAGGAATCACCCAAATTGTTCCTTGTTCCTTCGAAATACAATTATCAATAAAAAGTGAACATGAATATATAGGATTTATTAAGTCTCTTTTCACTTTAATTCTTCTCGGATAATTTCAAAATCTCTTTCTTTTGTCTTAGAGAATTTCTAAGTAATTCATTCATTTTCGTTGGATAATATTTCAAATTTCTTTGCTTAACTCTCGATACAAATTCCTTCACTTTTAGGCAAGTCAAAAACGATGTTATTTAAGACATTGGTTACTGTAAACCCTAAAATAAATCTTAGCAAACATTATTGAGTAAATAGGATCATAGAAATTATTCTAAGGTTACTCAACATCAATTTCTATATTCAACAAGTGCTATGGGTGGAATAACGGTGGGATAACCTTTTAAATTCCATAAATAGGACGAGTTTCCTCATTGGATTTTAATACCAAGTATAAGTAGATTATCCCTATGCAATGCAAGTTGTAGTTTATTCAATTCACAGGTTGCTTAAATTTATGATAACACTAATCTTCTTTTATTTTGGAAAAACTCAATATAATCTTTTCAGAGCATCCGGGCTTTCCTTTTGATATTTTCCATCCCTCGTCTAAGAAAATAAAACATTGGCCAGGTAAGTTTGATGCACTAGTTGCTCCATCCCTAACCTTATTTAAACACCTAGTTTTATCTACCCAGATCTCACGGGCGGAACAAATGTACTAGTCGTTTCTGCATATCCAGTTATCAATTTTATTTTCGAATTGATTATAAAAATTTCAAATTATCTTTTAAACGCTTAGTTTTCCTTTTAATAACATTCATAATATATTCTAGGAAAAATCGTTACATTTAAACTTATATTCCAAAAGTTATAGAATTTGGAGCATAAAATGCTACGAAAAGTGCGATATAAGCTTATTTGATTTAAACAACTTTTTTATATTTGAAAATTCATATTTTCCACTTCAAATATCTTTTAAACTATTGAAATGGATTTATCAAATTTATTCCATATTTAAAAACGTTCATTTAAACAGACTTTCCATTATGGTCACTTGACTGCACCAGTGCGATTTTTTTTGAAAATTAATTTGGATATAACTCAGAATATACTCAATGAAATTTTGACTTTCTTTCTTCGTTTAGAAAATGTGGATATAATAGTCCGGAATTTTCTTATCTCGAAGAATTCCAAGCTATATTCCACTCTGTATACTTGTTTGAACTTTTCAGCGCGAAATCGCGAACCACCGTTGCGCGACGCGCCTAATTTTAACTTATTTTTCAATATTTGAATAATCTAATCAAATTGAATTTTATTACTTATAAAAACATTGCAAATCATTTTAAATCAACATTTTCACTTGTTAAAGCATTTAAAATGTATTTTCACTATTTCCATAGATATTATAAAATAATTTTATTCCTATTATTTCAATATTAAATTTTAAAATCCAATTTCAATTAAATTTCAATTCTAACTTCAAACTAAACTCAATTAAAACTTAGATTTCAAATCTAATTTTCATTCTAATTCAAATTTCAAACTTAATATCAAATTCAATTTTCAAAATCGATTTCAATTTCAATTTCACTATTCATCTCAATTTCAATTTCAATTTAACCTTCTATTTCAAATCTAATTTCACTTCTAATTTCAAATTCTGTTTTATTTCCACTTTAATTTCAGTTCCACTTAAAAAGAGACTTCTTTTTCTGAAGTATATCATATCACCAAAATAAGGCCTTATTTCACAAAGGTAATACTTAATCAAAATGAGCGTAACTAAGTTTGACATTTATCACTAACATAATTATGATCCATACACAAACTAATATGGTAAATAATCACAACCATAAACACTTGCAACTATTCAAACATAACACAAATATATCCAAACATCCATAATAACATTTCACAGGGGTGTATACTTGCTTGTAATAAGATGATTATTATAACAAAATCGAAATATGATCTTTTAAAAGTGGTGGGAATTTTCTCATCTTTATCTCCACTCTGTCAATCTTTAGGCGAATTGGCGTGTTTACGGCTAACGAGCTAATGCGCGTTCCACTCTTTTCTTTCTTTCCTTTTTTTTTCTTTCCTTTCTTTTCTTTCTTTCTCTTTCATTTTTCTCTTTTTTCTCTTCTTATTAGTGGGTGCATGAGATTTGGAGGGGGTATGGAGGGTACGACCTTGGGTGTGGGATATTTTGGTGGAATAGGAGGCGGGTGTGGGGTGTACAACCGTGTAGGGTGGTGGCCGTGACGTGTAGAGGATGTGGACTCGGGTACGGCCATGTGGGGTGGAGGTGTGTTTGGCTTGGAGGAGGTGGTGGGTAGTGTTTTGGATGGTTGAATTTGTTTTATTTTTCTATTTCAAGTGAATGAAGAGGTGGGAAGCCATGGAAATGGAGGTGAAGAAGATGGAGAAAGTGAAAAAGGAAGGTAAAGAATGAAGTGTGCATGAATGAAAGTTGTGCATGCTTGTTTATACATGTAGTTTCTTGCCAAATGACTACAATGCCCTTTTCTACTTTTTGACTTTTAAAACATACTTAAACACTTTTTTCAAGATGAGAAAGGATGTGCATTAATGAGAAGAGAAGGTCGGATGTGATCCTTCAGTAATGATTTTGCCTCTTTTTCTTAAATTTTAAAGCATTTAATTATTCATTTTCTTAATTTCCATACAATATAAGACTTGGCATTAATGGAAAGAGATGGTTTAGTAATGATGTTGTTTAGTATAGATTTGTTTATATGTTTATGTCAAATCATATTATTTTTGAATTATTTATTTAATTTAACTTTTCAAAAGTAAACCTCTTTTATCTTTTAGTGCTAAATGTAATGTGTTTTAAAAGTATGTAAAGTTGAATATATGTGTTAGGAAACATATCATGTTGCAACAACTTGACGACAACTTATTTTGGTCAAAACGGTGTTTTTTAAACAAATTTTACAGTCAAAATTTGATTTTTTTGTTAAGCTATATGTTGAAGTAAACCAAATTTAAAAATGAACTTTTTACTTCTTTAAATAAATTAAAACATTCCTATTCATATTTTTAAATTATATATAAATAATATCAAAATCTCTATTTTTACACTGTATGTAAAACTAACAAAATGCGAAAAATGTGGGTATTTTTGTAAACCGATTATCAATATACTTTTATTACCTTTATTAGGTGTTTTAATATAATTTATCTTTTTAAATAAATATTTAAACCTATTTATTCAAGCCTTTATTTATTTTTAACAAAACTTAAATTTGCTGATTTGCTCTAAAATCCAAGGTTTATACTTTTGATTTAGTAGTTATAAGAACAAATAATTTCTTTATTATTATTTATTATATATAACTTCTTTATTTAAGTTTTACACATTTTTAAATTTAAAAAAAAAATCTCTCATTTTCGAAGTAGCGAAATTACGGGTCATTACAATAATTTAATAGAGCTGATACTTGGGTTTATATGGGGCTAAAAAGGAGAATAGTCATTTTATATTCAAATTTGAAAGTTTAACCGTGTTTTATGAATCTAAAAGTCTTTTAAAAATTTATTTTAGTGAAATAAATCATATTGTGAATTATTTTTAATGAATCTAAACTTCACTTAAAAGTTTATATATAATAATTTATTATTGTTAATTATATAATTAGTAAATTATAGTTAACATTTATCAAGGGGCTAAGGGTTACAAAGGAGCTAACGTGCTGCGGTTGGGGTTTTGGGTCGTTGACCTAAAAAAAAATTGAAACAGATTTTTCAAATTTTTTGTAAATGAAGGACGAAAACACAAAACTCAAGCGGATCATTTTTTTATGCGAATGACACCTTAATACTTTTTAAATATTTTTTTATAATTAATAAGAAAACAACAAAATATCCTTGTTTTTCCCTTTACCACTTCAATTTTCACTTCAATTAGTGCGAAAGGCCTTTATTGAATAGTTAATAAATACAATTAATAATTGATAAACTAGAAATAAATAAGTAATAATTAATAAATATATTTAATTGTTAATTATATTTATTTTTTTAAATAAGTAATGGTTAGTAAATATGATTAATAAGTTAGAAGTAAATAAGTAATAATTGGTAAACGTATTTAATTATTAATTGATAATTAACAATTTTCCTTCTCTTGCCTTTTGGTTTTCCGCTTTTTATTTTTTAGTTTCCTTCCTCCACCTTTTTTTCCCCGTTTATTTTTTGGTTTGCCGCTTATCTATTTTTCTTTCTCGCGGTTCCCCTTTTCTACTCATTCCCAAGTCAAATCTTCTTCCTCAAATTTTCCCCTTTTCTACTGTCAATCAAATCTTCTTCCTCAAATACAAATTCCATTCCTTTATACCTAAACACTAGAAAACATCATTCTTCAAAAACAAAACTAGTGCATCACTCTTCAAAAACCAAACTTGCACATCATTCAACTAATTTGCTTCAACTGACACCCAGCCCTATTAAGAGAAGATGGAATCGTCATTTTCTTCGGTCTGGATCTCTCCAATATCTGGATATGTCGGATGTTACCCTACTTTGTCACCTTCGATGGCACTTCTTCTCCATAAAACGGAAGTCCTTCTCGCACCATTCAATTAATTTGCTTCGACCGCCACCCAAAACAAGGTGAACCAGGCAACAAGAATACATATTCACAGCGAACAGGTCTATGACGAGAGACTATGGGTTCATTCGGGTCCTACCCGCACTTCAATTTCTCATCTACGCGCCATGAAACTGGATCTCGGTGTGTGGGCTTGTCAGGTATAGTAAGTGTTTGGAGCTTAAATTTTTCAGTCTACAATCAATGCTTTCCCACTTCCTCCTCTTTAGAATATATTCATGACCCAAAGAAATGAAAAAAAATTGCGATGGCAGTGTTTATTCCCGCTAGCAAGCATTTGGCTAACTTAAAATCTGCAAATGTTTTGAAATTCATATCCACAACATACTTGCGTTTGAATCGTGCTATGCATATGGGTAGATTTGATAAACATAAGTTTGTATTGATGGTATATATGTTGTTACACATTCCCAACATGATTTGCAATTTGACTTAAATTCTTTTGATTAAACTTGTAGTTGTTTATATTATTTTAAAGCAGTACAAATATGACTGTTGTGCAAAAATTGCACATATGCGGGAAGACAATAAACATGATTTAGATTTGCCAATTTGAACATCACTCAATCTAGCAGCAATTATTCCATTACTCCAAATAAATAGCAAACAACTATAAAAAAAGAAAGAAAAGAGACACACAATATTTATACTGGTTCCACCATCATCTAGGTAGTGTACGTCCAGTCCAAAGGAGAGAGATTTTATTACACTTGAGAGAATTACAAGAGATTACAAGATAAGAGTTTACATACCAAAGCCCTAAATTAGGGATAACAAGAAGAGACACACCATTTAGTGATCACTGGCTGAGTACCAGGATGAGTTTACAATGAAGTCTACCCTCAATATATAGCCAACATAAATTCATGTGAATCATCAATCAAATTACCAAAATATGGTAAGGAGATAATGGAGGAAAATTACAATGGTAACAAATCGCGCAAACATAGCTAGTAATTCACTCGTTCCAAAGATGGAAGAAAATAATTCCAAAGCAATGCGATTACGAAGAAAGAAATAATATGCATATCTTTTTGCATATATATATTATTCCATAACATGCGCATGCATATATTTCCTTGCCATCTCATTCAAATGCAATCCAATTATTATGAATTTCCATAATGAACAAACGTGATTACTTTCCCTTTTGCATATTTGTTTCCTTCTACTTGTGATTTTGTATCATCAAATTTAACACTCCACCTTGATGCAAAATCACATATCTCCAACACCACACATCGACTCAAGTTCTCTTCCCAATGTAAAACTCTTCAAATCAAACTCCACCTTCAACCAAAATCTATTAACGAGATACAAACCAAAAATGAATATTTACCCAATGGGTTCCGGCAAGGCCACCCCCCATCACACCTTGCTAACGAGCTCAGACTATGTCTCCGTCCGCCAACAAAATGTTGCAAATATCCAAAATCAAAAGAAGGTAGATACCAAAATAATCTCAAAGCCATCTAAGGCCAAAAAATTCTCTCAATCACCAATCCAAATACAAAGCCCAAAAACAAAAGCAAATAGACATAACAAGTCTAATCCAAATCTCTGTATACATGACAGATCTCTCTCCTTCCACATACCTCATCTTCCAAACAACAAATTTCCCAGGGAAATTAACATAAGACTCTCACATCAACATCGAGCCATGAAGCAGATACAGGTTTCCAATCCAGCTGTCCCTTCAACACAGTAAACTCATTATCACCAAATTTCCAAGACTGAAACGCTCTTCTCTCTCAACATAATCTCCTTTACTCTATATTGCACAAAATCTCTTTTTCCGTCCAAATGAGTAATAACATAATTACAACCGGATCTACCGCTCTTTCTAGAAGCCATTGATGCACAAATTTGAACAAATCGCCTAACTCTGATACCAATCTGTTGTGCAAAAATTGCACATATGCGGGAAGACAATAAACAGGATCTAGATTTGCTAATTTGAACATCACTCAATCTAGCAGCAATTATTCCATTACTCCAAATAAATAGCAAATAACTAAAAAGAAAGAAAGAAAAGAGACACACAATATTTATACTGGTTCCACCATCATCTAGGTAGTGTACGTCCAGTCCAAAGGAGAGAGATTTTATTACACTTGAGAGAATTACAATAGATTACAAGATAAGAGTTTACATACCAAAGCCCTAAATTAGGGATAACAAGAAGAGACACACCATTTAGGGATCACTGGCTGAATACCAGGATGAGTTTACAATGAAGTCTACCCTCAATATATAGCCAACACAAATTCATGTGAATCATCAATCAAATTACCAAAATATGGTAAGAAGATAATGGAGGCAAATTACAATGGTAACAAATTGCGCAAACATAGCTAGTAATTCGCTCGTTCCAAAGATGGAAGAAAATAATTCCAAAGCAATGCGATTACGAAGAAAGAAATAATATGCATATCTTTTTGCATATATATTATTCCATAACATGCGCATGCATATATTTCCTTGCCATCTCATTCAAATGCAATCCAATTATTTTAAAGCAGTACAAATATGACCTAGTCCACTTTTTTAGGGTTGTAACATTTAGGAATTAAAATTAGTGCTTAAAGAAATCTCGGTGTAGGCAGATCATGCGACAACATCGAGTCAAAAAGTTCGTAATCATAATTTAATCCACTCATTTTTTAGCATGATCTTGAAAATTTATCGTAATATAGTAGGGTCGGTTCCACTTTTACCGATACTTAGCATGATCATTTTTCATAATATACTTTTGTCAAAATCCAGAAGACCAGAAGCATATACGATGGTTAATCTATCTTGTAATGATTTCAAATAAAAAAAATGTATATAGTAAGCTGTTGTAGTAACAACTGTTAGAAGCTAATAACTAATTAACCAAAATGAGGCATGTACTACGGTTATGTTATGTAGTAACAACAAGAAGGAGCATATAGTAAGATTAGTTTGTAACAACAAATAAAAAAGTCAATAAGCATATAGTAATGTCAACGTATCTTGATACAACATAATGATGTCAAAAGACATCTTTTTTGATTTAAGCATGCCTGTAGTACTTTTGACAAAGTCATAGTTTGAAAAGAAATGGAAGCGTATGAAGTAAATATAATATTGCATTAGTAATCAATAGAAATGACAACCCAAAATAAAACCATAATGTAAAATTTTAATAACCAAAAATATAAATGATTATTAAGACAGATTGGTACATTACTAACCAATCTCGTTATTGAATACAGAGGAAATTACTTCATTTCGCAGCAAATTTTGATTTATAATAACAGTACGGTAGTGTAAGAAGGAGATATATTTTTACACAGAAGTAAGAAGGAGGATCGCCTGTGTAAAAAAACATTCATATACAGGAATACGGGCAGATACAAATTTATAGAGCTAAACAAAGTTACAAAAAAATAACATTGAAATGAGTAGTAGGTGTACAATTTAGAGTCCTAAACAAACTGATAACAAAATACACACATGCAAATGCCTATTAGTTATGTAGCAGAGATTAAAGTGCAAATAAGTGGTATGTCATAGAGGTTGTGTGTCACTGTATCAACTTCTTCTATTTCTTCTTCTTGTTTCTTCCAAGACCTTTATGCAGTGCTCGATCTTTTTCTTTTTCATCCTGAAAGGATGGTAGATATCTTAGTTTTTGATAAAACACCGTATCATTCTATGATAAAGTTCCGTCATTACTACTCTCCTATAACGATTCCACTCCTTAATTTTGATCTAGCTGTTAAAGAATAGTTAATTTCACTGATGTCGGCTTCAAATTCGTTAATGACCTCCGGTTAATAAGTTTGGTAAAAAAAGTCGACATTATCCTGCATGTGTAAGTACAAAGTCCTCTAAAATAGAAATCTATATGACTTCTAATTAGCCAGGGTCTCCATTATTTGATTTCCTCCTCAATCATGATTTGTAAGTACAGAAATTATGTAAATGACCTCATCCCATTAATCAAAATTTGTAAAATTGAGCATGCTAGATTTCTTAGACAAACTAACTGTGACGCCCCATCTTTATACCTACGTTAGCCAAGGACACTGCGTGTAATGCCGTCAACTAGCACGGAGAATAAGGCTGTTGATGAGCGACCATCCGTGTAATTGCTTTGTGCGAGCACCGATATGTCAGATAGTTTAAGATGCATTTTAGAAATCCGACATGCCGATACAAACTCAAAACTACTACCCAGTGACTAAATATATTCTTCGGAAACAAATATAGAAATAAATATAACACAAATCAGTCACAGACATCCATATCACAAATGCGGAAATAGATATGAATATATAACACATAAAAGTGTTCATCAGAGTTGTGGTCAAACAAGATCCACAATACCACAAAAGAATAGCTACAAGTGCTAGACAAAAGAATATGAATACATCAAAGAGTCTATATCCCAAATGTATACAACAAAAACTACTAATCTAAGTAGTTAGCCAAAAGTCAGGGTGATAATTCCAGATGTAAAGTTAAGCAGAAGCACCTGTAACATCTCGGTCTGACCCGAGTATTATTTAATAAGAAAATAATAAACGGGTCAGTCTAGCTATAAATATCAGATAAAATGATATAGAATAAGAGACATGACATAAACATATGATAACTATAAAGCCATACTGCGACAAGTATACATAGAAAATCAACAAAATCATACAAATATCTCAAGAATCTCATAGCATCAAAAAGAATATCATATTCTTTATTTACTTAACCAAGCCACAATAAACGACATGCATATCAATGTCAATCGTAAAAGTCGGTGAAACTTAAATTTCAGAAATCATCAATTAGAAATCCAGAATTCACTAGAAAAAGAGGATGGTCAATCCCATAAACTGGACATCGACGCACCTAGATAGACACGCCCCATGCACAGTCGAACATCGACGCACCTAGAAAGATACGCCCTGTGATGTTCCGGAAATTTGGGCAATATTTATTTAATAATTTCATTTATAATTATTTTAAAATGTGAAGTATTGATTTAATAATCCAATTCAAACATAATTTTCTTTTGAAAATTTATAATTATTTAGTTTGGATAAATGATATTCTTTTAAAAATTTAATAATGATAGTTTGAAAATCTTATTGTTTTAAAATGTTAAAAATATTTAAATGACAAAATTTTCTTTCTAAGCTGATTTAAAAATATTTTATTTATAATGTATATATGTGTATACATTGTAAACAGGTGTTTTGATTTTTATTTTAAATTTAAATCTAATAAAGGATATTTTCAAATTTATAATATATATAGGTATATAATTTATGAATTGATCAAATTGAATTAAAATTAGTATTGAAACTTTTCATAAGTCAATTTATAAATCTATCTTATATTTTCAAAAGAAATTATAGTAAATATTTTATTATAAATATATATATATAGTTAAAAATTGTATTTTATAATAAAGTTTATTTTGTTTTATCTTAGAATTGTTTTCAAATAAACTTAGTTATTTATATTAGAGAATAATATTTTGGTTTGGAAAACTTTGGACTAAAATAGAATTCAACATTTTTCTTTTCTTTTTAAAATTTTCTCTTTTGAAAATTAGTTTTAAATAATTTTTAAAAATATTCAAGCAAATATTTAAATATGTAAAGGTAATTCATTTGTAATCATTTAAAGGCTAAATATAAATGAAACATATAAAACATCTTAAGTTAAAATTAGAATGGTTTTATCTTAAATTAAAACATTTTTAAAACAAAGAAATTTATCTTTATATCTTTATCATACATGTGTTAAGCTTCATGTTTTTAATTGGACACTTGTAATTAATCTTCATATCTAAATAACAAGTGGCAATACTAAATCAATATTGAATAAGAACTTAAAACAAATCTTTTTGTTTCAAACACCTTATCTTCTATGAAGAATCTAAATTCAGATTTAAGAAAAATGAAATCCAATTTTACTCTAAAATCTACAACCCAATTGCAAATTCTTTTAATCTGCAATCAAAGTTTTAAACCTGCAAAAGAAAATACATTTGCAAATTCTGTTTGAATCTGCAAACCAAACTCAATCTTCAACCTGTAAGATCAATTCAAGCAAAGAAGTTGGGTCTGCATGCAATTTCAAAACCTGCAAGCAACATGTTATAATCAACTTCAACTAGCATGCAAGCTCAGATTCACCATTAACAGAGTAATTCATGAGGGGCAAGCAGATTCAATCAATGCAAATGAAATTCAGGCTGCAGGGAAATGAATTGCATCTGGATTTTTTTCCGCTTTTCAATTGAAGGTGAGTAAATCTCTGTTTAAAAACAGTTTCCTTCTTTTTAAAATCAAGCTAATAAGGTTCTCAGAAAATCAAGTTTAATTCAAAATGTTTTCAATTAAGAAAATCAAAACAATGGTAAATTAAACAAAAATAACCGCACTGTTTTTCTTTTAGTAGGTAACCTCAAAAATTTGTAGGTTGTTTTAAATTATCTGTGCATGAGATCTGATTGAATTGAGTAAGCTTGTTTGACTATTGTGTGATGATGCTCTGTGTACTTTATAGAATATGCAGAAAAGTGTGGTGCAAAATGTTTTAACAGTCATGCCTCTGTTCTTACTAGGATTTAAATACAAATCCACTTCTTTATGTCTGAATCTTAGTTAGGAATTATTATGTAAACAAATTGTGTTGCTTAGCATAGATTAGGTTTGTAAAATTTTAATTTAGAAAAAAATAAAACCTGTTACTTCTGAAAATCAATCACAACATACAATATTTTCAAAAGTAAGGTTGTCAACATTTTTAATTATTCAATCAAGTTTAAAACTTGAATGCATGTTTAAAAACATGATTATTAAAACAAGAATCAAGTTTTTAAATCTTCTGAGGAGTTAGAAATTGAGGATTGTGTAGTATTTTGGGAATATCAAATCATAAAATAGATTTTGGAACCTGGATTTCTGCCTGGAGGTGGGATGTTGACTGGGAAGTGGGGAAAAAATTCCTAATAGTTGATCAGAGAGTGGTGGTGATGGCAAGAGGGGGTTTTCAAGTTTGAACCCTAGTATTAGAGTGATGGCAGTTTTGTATCTTCTTGAACACTGTGGTGATTCGAGTGGTATGAGGTTTTGGGGTTGGCAGAGGGGGTATAGGTGGAGCAATGGCCGGAGTTGGAGGTCATAAGATGGTTGGAGTGGGTTATGGTGAGAGTTGACAGGTTTGGTGTGTACTTGGTGAAGTTTTCCAGGTTGCTTAATTTTGCTTGATTCTGATTTCAAGCTACAGAGAATTTTGTTGATGATTGTTATCAAGTCAATGGATGTGTGGCGTTTTGGAGAGGTTAGTGAAGGTAGCTGGAAGTCGCCGGAGCAGTGGTGCATTTGCACAGTGTTTTGTTGACTCTGGTGAACTCTGGTGTGCAGGGTTTTGGTGACTCGAAGTCACTCCCGTGTAGATTGTATTTTGACTCAAAGTGGGCTAAGGATTAACCCGAAGTATTTTGATGGTAGACTCGGGTTTGTTGAGTGCAGGAGTTAAACCTGAGTGTTGTGTTTTTTTTTTAAAAATCTGGGAAAATTCAATTTTTAAAACTATGATTTAAATTCAAGTGTAGGTTTGAATTAAATTCAAGTAGGCTTATGAATTCAAAAAGTTTAAAAATGATGAATTTAAATTTAAGTAAGGTTTAAATTCAAATTTGAAATCATGTGTAAAAATGTAAGTTTCAGGTTTCTTGAATCCAGGTTTTAATTTTAACAAGTTTTGTTTTTTTTTTAAATTTTGAAGGGAATTCAATTTTTAAAACAAGATTCAAATTTAAGTGTAAGTTTGATTTAGATTCAAGAGTACTTTTGAATTCAAAGTTTAAAAATGAAAATTTTAAATTTTAAGCAAGATTTAAATTTAGTTTTGAAATCAAGTTTTAAGTATGATTTTAGTTTTACTTTGAAACCAGTTTGACTTCAAAAAAGTTTTGATTTTTTTTTAAATATTGGACAGAAAATGTTTTTATGTAGAATTTAAATATGAATATGATTTCAAATAAAGGTAAAAATTTAAAAGAATTCTTTCCTTTAAGTATTTAAATAAAATTATGAAATGTTTAACTTTAAATTGAAAAGTTAAAATAATCTATCTATTTTCAAAAGCTTGATTTCTTTAGTAAAAATTAAGTAATTTAGATTTTTAAACGTTGCTTATATAATAATGATAGTTCTTTACCTTTAGGTTTATAAATTTATTTAGAATTCGGATAAAGTTTAAGTAATTAAACATTTGGAATCTTAATTTTGTTAAATAAAAGTTGAATTAAATTTTAGAAATGTATTAGTTAAATACATTTTGAATATTAATTAAGTTATTAATAAGTAAATGAATTATTTTGGAAATAATTAAGAATTTACTTATTTATTTGATTTTAAATAATGACTTGAATTAATTTATAATTAAAGATGGTTAATGAATAATGAATCTAAGGTAATTTTCTTAAGTAAGCAACTAATGAAAATGTTGTTAATTAAATAGGATAATTATCTAAGGATAATTATCCTATTAATTATTGTAATTAATTTTGATAAATTAATTAGATTAATTAATTGAAGGTAATCAATTGTAAATTTTTTAAGTATAATAACTTTATAAAAGTAATTAAGGGATTAATTACTTATTGTAATTAATTCTGATAATGTGTTTTGCTAAATTAATTAATTTAGTTTAATTAATTTAGGAAATAATTTAAAAAATTTAATAATGGTAATTACTTAATGTAATTTATGGAGCAGGATTACTTAGAGAAGTAATAATTGCTGAATTATAATTATGGAAAGATGTTTTATTTTAATAAAGTAATTTAGATAATTACTTTTGTAATTAATCAAGGATTAATTAATGAAGGTAATTAATTATTGGATAATTAATTTATTAATAAGTAATTAAGAGTAGTTAATTACTGGATTTAAATATTAATCAAGGTGATTAATAATTGTATTTTAATTTTAGATTAATTACTAAATGTAATTAATATTAAATAAAGTAATTTAAATATTAATTAGAGATCATTAATTATTATAATTAATGATGTAATTAAGAATTGTTTAATTAATTAAGTAAGTAATTAATTAATTGTAATTAATTAAGGATAAATGCAATTAATTATAGTTAATTAATGAATGAAGTAATTAAATGTTAATTACTTATGATTAAGGTTAATTTATTTTATAAAATTAATTAAAGACTAATTACATATGGTAATTAGAGGGTGATTAATCATAGATATTTAATCAAGTTAAATACTTAATGAATGATTAATTAACTAGGTTGATTAATCAATAGATTTATAAGCAGGATTTATAGGTGAGTAATTAATTTAATTTATTTTAAATTAATTAAAGATAGAAATAATCAATTTAATTCATTTTAAATTAAATTATAAATGATGGATAACAAATCATTGCTTATGGATGATATTGATATACCTTTGGATGGTTGTGATCTCAGAAATGAGATGAGTAGTGTCTATAGGATATGGATGCTTAGTTATAGTATGATGGATTATTTTGGTTGTGATAATTGACTATTGTGATGATTATCTGTTGTGATAGTGTTATGGGTTATCTGTTATGATGAGAATATGTAGTTTATCTATCTGTGTGAAATAGATAAAATAAAATGAGTTAGTTGGTTAAAACCCTTAAGTATAACTTGGACATTAAAATGACGTTTGGTTTCGGTGAGACCGGGATTGGGTTTCCATATTTGAATATCCGAAAACCACATCGATTCCAATTAAACGTTAGGTCGTTAATCCAAGTGGAGCAAGTGAAGACTCGAGGTGTAAGGGCTATACGTTAGTATAACTCTGTGGGTGATTCCGTAATGAGTTTGACGGAATAGAACTTATAGGTTCGAGATGGTGATTTAGAGTGCAAGGGTTATCGTCGTTAACTCTGAGGGTGATTCCAAAATGAGTGTAACGAGATAATGCCTTCGGTTTCGTTCGAACTCGGAACGAACTTGTATGGATTGAATGCTTTTAGAACATCGTCAGGTGGACGATGAGCATTCTAAGATAGATGTGTTCTCTAAAGGTAATCGTAGCCTCAAGCCTCATCAACCGGGAATGGCTAAAACAGGGAAGGTGCAGCAAGGCTTTGTGGGTAGCCCCCACTTGAGAGTGAGATTTTCCCCTGTCTAGAGGTCCCTTTTATTTTGGCTGTGTGGACGGTTGTGAGCTCCAACTGTCGGGGTGGTCTTGTTCGGAACTGTTCAGTAAGGAATGGGTCCGGCCTTGTGTTGCAGGGGAACGGGCGTACTCCTCGGTACGGTGATCTAGGCCACGTACTGTGACGGACGGTACCCCAGTAGCCCTGCCATTGATGGAATCCAAAATCCAATAAGTGCCCGTACGGTTTTGATTATGCCCAACTATGTTGGAACGTGAGATGTAAGCATTCCAGCTATTTCTGTATTTTATTTGAAAACCCTAGACACTATTATAATATCACTGGATTTCCTATCAAATGCTTTGGTTAGCGTAAGGTAAAAACTTTGCCATGTTTATGTGTGGGAAGTCTTACGTGATACCTTTTGTTTTCAAAGGATTTTCTAAAGTTAAACAACTTTTAAACCCGTTTACTCACACCAGACCCCTGTCTGACCCGAGTGTTTATTTTCTGTTTTATTAAACTCTTGGGTACTTATATTACGTATGAGTAGTCAAGTAATTCAGGATTGCTTTGTCGAGTTCTGAAGGAGATAATGGAGCAGGAGGCTTCAGCGAGTAGATATATATAGTGGTTCCGTTGTGTTTGAGTTGTATTTGTTTTCTCTGATATACTTGAATTGTAATCACTAAAAAGATGTTTACAATTGTCTAGTTTGTGTTGTATTGGCTGTAAAACTCTGATGTATATGATACTATGTAAAGTTTTTATGTGATATAATATAATTTATTCGTTTCGCTGTGAGATTCTGATGTTGTCTGTTTCTTTCTTTCCTTTCTTTTCTCTTTTCTATCCTTTTTTTCTTCTTAGCGATGCGTCTTTCTTTGGAATGAAAGGCGGGTCGTTACACGCCCCATACATAAATAAACATCGATGCACCTAGAAAGATACACCACATGTAATGTCTAACATCGACGCACCTAGAAAGATACACCCCATGCAAAGTCAAACATCGACGCACCTTGAAAGATACTCCCCATGCATAGACGAACATCGACGCACCTAGAAAGATACGCCCCATGTCCCGACTCATTGAGCCGATTGCTCCACGAAGTAAACAAATATCGACGCACCTAAATAGGTATGACCCATGCGAGAAATGAGACGAAGCTCAATAAAATAAAGTACAATCCTCAATGTGGTCAAAGAAACATCGCACATTGCTAGTCTAAACCGTAAAATGATCATCATCGATCATCAAGAAGTGTCAATTACACTAAGCTAGTAAATATATGAGTTTAGCTTCATGTCCCATAACCACTAGCTTAACTTAAATATTTACGAACAAATTATAGAATTCCACTCAAGAATTGTCACAAGAGATTCAATCGAATAAGTCCAAGAATTAATCGACGAAGTAAACGCAAGCGTTTCATACCACTTGTTTTACTAAATCGTTTAATTAGATTTCTCATACGAGTGAGATAAAGGTTTGTATATGCTAGTAGATTGGAAAACGGTTTGAGAAAACGAGCTTTGTAATAAAGTAGTGTTCAAATAATTTTGAAGAAAGAGTTTTGATATTTACTACTAGTATAGAAAATCTTTTGTAACAGCCCTAGTTTTTCTAGCACTTTATTATTTTATTTATAAAACCTTGAAATTTGTTTTAATATATATTTTTAACTTGATTAAATCTTTTCCCAACATTTTAAGTATAAAACGACTTCTGAAATTTTTTAACTTTGTTTAAAGAATAACTCTAATTGGAATTTTAATAAAAGGGTTGGATTATCTACTTGCTGTAAAAAAATTGGTAACATTTTGTTCATTTGAATAATAAATCGCTTTGTAAATGATAATAGTAATCAAAGAAGAAGGTAACCATAATTCTATCTTTTATTCAAGTAATAAATTTGAAGAAGATTTATAGTGTACAAGAAAAATGTTAATTTACGCATTTAAATGGTACGATATTTAATAAATAACTTATAAAATAGAAAATCGTATTAATTAAAAAGCGTTACTTTTGCATTAATTTTGGGTGTATATTTTGCGTAGGTTCTACGCATTTTTAAAATTCACACCGCAATATATAAATGAACAATACTTATTTTGCGGTTGTTCTACTGATATTTGTTGTATACTTTTTAAAGAAAAAGATAAATATTACGAAAGGAAATAAATTTTTACCTTAACTACATAAATAAATATACAAGTAGGCATGCATTCTTTTAAGAGGGAAAGAAATAAATTTTCCCTTTTCGTTACCTCCTTTTATCTAATAGAAATAAAACGCATTTGTTTAAAAACGTTCAAACCTTAAATTAGTGACGTTTTCTTCCACTTAAATCAACGTCATCTAAATATTTAGTGCTTGCCTTTTTCTTTCCCTGAACCAACGCACTCACATACGAATTTTATTGCCACTTCGCTACTCTAAATTCACGCAAGTTATTATAAGATAAGGTAACGTTCGAAATCAAATATCATTCCGTTTCCTCAGCTATCAAAGGCCAATTCTCTCATTTAAACACGTTGCAATAAATTTGTCCAAAATTCTATTCCGTTCAAGGATAAAATAATTGCTTGCCGCCTTTAAAATCCAATCAACAAATCAAGTGCTTGCATGCCTGTTTTGGTTACTCAAAATTTTCGCAAGCTTTACCTAAATACTGGAAACGTTGCATTATTACTTCACCTCATTTTTAGCTATGTTAATAAACATTAAATGGAAGCAACTTATCCCTTACCTGTGTGAACGAAATTATTAAATCTCAAAAGAAAAAAATCATGCAGCTTCCTATTTTATAACACGTTCGGAATGTTCAATTATTTTCTACCCTTTTTTTCCCCATAATCCAAGTAATAAAATCCCACGCACCCTTTTTATTGCATTGAATCATTTATTTCAAAATGTGACTTGCTGTTTTCTTTACATATTGGTTTGCAAACAAACAAAATTCCTTGACCATAAAGCTTGCACGCTTTGATTGCGCATCGTATTATTTCCTTGCGTACAAAGCAACGAAAATATAGCTCCTATAAAAACTATACACGTCCCTAGATTTGCCGTTTATAGGCAAATGAGATTTCTTGCCATAAAATAAAACACGCATAGCTCATTTATAAATACCCGTTACAAACATATTTATTTACCTCATCCTTGGACTTCATCTCCTAGCTAGCGTTTGTGGAGCTTCAGGTAATGACAGTTACATCTTTTTCCTTCTTCCTTTTATTTTTCTTTCCTTTGTCTTCTTTTTGTTTCACTCAGCTGCCACCATCTTGGACCGCAACCCCACTAACTTCCCCTCCTCTACGATCTAGCCGTCACTACTGCCGAGCCTTTTCCATATTTTTCCATTCGAGCCCACGTATACTAGGTTATCACTGCATATGTGCACTTCATGTTTGAAACAAGTGTAGCATGCATGAATTAGGTTGTCATATATATTTATTTTATTGCTTTGGCTGAGTGATAGAAAACAAGAGAGAAAATAGACCAACAAATGAGAGAAGTAGAGGAAAAAAAAGAAAAAAAGAAAAAAAACAAAACATCTTAATTTCTTATGCTAATAATATAATATTAATTCATGACCGTGCCCTCTTATAGCAGCTATAGCAAGTGAATCCTGATAAGTACAAGTGTATAGGAAGGCAAAAATTATTCCAAGTAATATTTGAAAAAAAAGGGGAAAGAAAGTAACGTGCATGCATTTAATTTGGATAGGTTTTAGCAGTGACTTCATAAAATTCTTACTGCCTTGAACACTTTCCTTTTCAATAAGTTGTGCCTCCTGTACTTAAGTTAGATAGTATGTTCACCACTTTTGAAATGTTTTAGCCACTGAGTGGAATATGCATGCATGTTTTAGATAGGTGACCAAGACTAGATGTTACGTGTAAAAAAAAGAAAAAAAGGAAAAAAAATATTTTATATATTTATAAATTTAAAATAATGGGCGGGCAGAGTTTGTTTTGGTTTGAGCCGGGTGGTGGAGTGGTCGAGCTTACGGGTCAAATTGTCTGTTCGTCCCTTTTTGTTTCATATTAAAATTTTACTTGGCTTGACGTTTAAATTAATTCGTTTCCTTTTCAAAAAATAAAATATGGTCGCAGCCTCCGCATCAGTTTGATCGTGCTTCTGTGCTTTTACTTTTTTTCTTCAAGTATTACCATCATTTGGGAATCAATTTTTTTGCAGCATTCAGGTGAGTATTTCTCACCAGACAAACATACCTATATATCTGTGAATTTATCACAAGTGTAATTGTAAATTTATTTTATTAAATTTTATCTGCCTGTGATATAAACGTATGATGTTAAACCCCATTATTAATTGACACATCATCAGTTGTTTATTTATTGTGATATTATTGAAGTTATACTATTTAATGCTTATTTACTGTTAATCACACTTCAAGTTCCCTGTAAATTTGAGATCGTTATAGGCTGAATTGATAGGCCTGAACGATAATTATTTATCCATTTATTTATTTAATTATTTGATTATTTATTATTTAACTTGGGATTGCGGTTTGAAATGATAGAACCGGGTTTTCCTTGTAAATTGCGGATTGAAATGATATATATCCGTATCACTCGACCTAGGCTAGAAAACTATATACAGACCCGTGGTTTATATAATATTTTTCTGAAATGTTTTAAAAATATTTTTAAATGGAAAGTTTATAATATTCTGGCTTAAAATGTATTTAAAAGATTTTATAAAATTTATAATGATTTTTGAAAGAGTCAAAATGTTAAATAAATGAAAGTCTAAGTAAAATTTTGGAATATAACTTAATTTGGGAAATTCTGAATTTTTGTTAAAAGTGAGATTTTAGTTAAGTAAAATAATTGATAATAAGTTATACTTGGGAATTTAAAAATTTAATTGTTAAGTTAATAATTTATTACAACACTAAAATGCTGTCTTTTGTAAATGAACTGTTTTAACCTATGAATTTAGGTAGCATTTTTATAATTGATACGGAAACTGAATTTTGATTGTTTTAATAATATTTAATAGAAATAATCTTTGGGAAAAGGCTTAAATTTTGGAATTTAATATGTAATTAATAAAAATAAGGAATTGACTTTAAATGGTTTTGAATGGAAGAATTTAACTTTTAAATATAAGTTGAAAGGCAATTAATCCCTAAATAAATTAAATAGATTTAAATGGTATTTTATAAAATGACTGATGTTTAAATAAATGATGTTTGAAATGATACTATGATATTGAAAGGCATTTGAAATTTATTTTGATTTTTTTAGTATCAATACCATTTTTAAAAGTTGTAACCACGGATTATAATAACGTTTGATTGTTAAAGAGACCGTGATCGGATATGGGCATACTCTCTGTCGATATCGAAAACTACTTTGACAACCGTGTACGCGGTGGAGATTCCAGAATGAAGTAGAATGGTGGTGACATTTTCTTTGAGGTAAATACGTGGACCCGACTTCCGTGAGTCGGCATAAGATGGCTTAAACAGGAGCGATTGACGGATTAATAAGGTAGCACCTCTGATCGGACGCACTTCTTCGTATGCCATTCTATTGCTTTTGTGATTGTTTGGTGCACACCTTTGATTTGGGAGTGTTGTTTGAGGTGGGCAGTAGCTGCGCGCTGCGCGTTTCCACCGGTCCAGAAGCGTAATTGGAATATCTACCCTGGCATTACCTAGTTGTGCCGTGTCACCTACCATAGCGAGCCCTGTACGAGTTTGATTTGTGTCGTATTTATGGAGTATCTTCTCGTAGTCTCCCGATAAGGAGATATGCAGGTACTATATAGATTATTGGCATTATGTGTGTTAAGGGCTATATGGGTAACCCCTTAACGCTATTTTAAAGTAAGTTTATTTTACTAATAAACATTATTATAATAGCGAATATTACTATATAGTAAATAGTTTAACGGATCCTTAGAGGATGGGCGGTCCCAAGCATCCTTTAAGTTATTTGCTCTATATTACAGTACACTTGAATTTGCTTACACTGTATAAATATGTATGTCCTGACTCGAGTGTTTATGTTTTATTTTACGCTCGGGTCAGCCTGAGTTGCAGTTCAGCTTTCATCCCGGAGCTAGGACTTCTGTAGATCTTTCAAGCTGCTGGCAAACTTTCAGTCCGTTATCTTATTTATGTAATCAAGACTATGGGATATTTGGATTTTCTATTTATGTTTTAAACTATATTTGAGATTAAAGACTATGTAATGTTTATTTGTGTGAGACTATTTTAGTGGCTTCATGAACCACTAAGTATTTTAAATTCCGCTGCAAGTTTTCTGATATCTCTGTCTGTGATTCTGTGGTTTGATTTCATTTTCTCCTAATTTATTTACAATCTGTTTTTTTGAACTATTCAAGCTTGACATGTTTAAATTTATTGTCGAATTTGAACGGTACAAAATAGTGGGCTGTTACAGTTGTTATCAGAGCTTTGGTTTAACCATAGCCTAAGGAGCAAAAACTCATTAGAGATAGGGTAGCAATACCCTAGAATGAGTGAAGTCAAATCCTAGAATCCCTTCCTTATGAGAGAACGTATTTTATAGTATAAAATGATTTCAAAGGGTTTTTCAAAGAAGTATTTTGATATAAAACTTCATTGTTTTAAATAAGATTTTCCAACTACTCCTTTCCTTTTCTCCATCCTATATAATTAGAACTTTGTTAAATGATTGTTCTAGTTAAACTTTATCTTATCTAGAATATCTTGGCATGAAAAATTTTCCTCTGTCCTTACATTCATTCTTGATTTTTTTTCAGAATGAATCGAGGAAATATCAGAGGTAGGGGACGAGCTGCTGCCCCAGCTCCTTCACCCGCTGCCCTGTTAGATTTACCGAGCTTGGTGGCACTAAGTTCACGGGTTCCGAATCCATAATAGAAGCTCAACAATGGTTGAGAGACTTGGAGATAATCTTCTCCTGTCTCGAAATCACAAATGCCCAACAGAGACAATCGGCAGCCTAGCAGATGAAGGGAGCCGCTTTAAATTGGTGGCTATCAGTTACTGCTCACACTAATGAGGCTGACATCACCTGGGAGCAATTTAGGTATCTTCTTCGGTTGTCCAACTTTGGATTCAATTCCTCCATTTTTTGAAATTTGTCTTATCCCTCTTATCGCGCTTTAGGGAGGCCTTTTTGGTCAAATGGATGCCCGAGGCGGGCAAGTCTCAGCTCTATCGAGATTTTATGGATCTGAAGCAGGGCGTTATGTCCTTTACGGAATACGAGAGAAAATTTAATGAACTCTCGCAATACGGACTGAATTTGATAGACACCCCGCTGAAGAAGAACGAGAAATTTATTGCTGGAGCACGACCCGAGTTTTACGATCGACTTATTACCCACGTGCATGGGACGTTCACCGCTTTGATGGACATGGCTCTCCGGTATGAGAACCCTACTTCTAGGGCCACTCCAGCTGCCCAGTCTACACCGGCTCAGTTTTTTGGAAATTCTAAGAAAAGGAAGTCCAACTTCTACCGGCATAAGAGGAATAGGGCTCTAGGGCTTGGATCATCGTCTTCGTCATCCCTGAGGCAGCCTGTGGATCTATCTACCATTACTTGTTACCGATGCGACCTAAAGGGACACTACGTGAATAGATGTCCTACCTTGGGTGCCGCGATTCCACCGCCTTCTTAGTTGGCTAGACGAGACCTCTGCCACATCTGTCTTCAGCCGGGACACTTCAAGAGAGACCGCCCTACCCAAAAGAAGGGTACGACATCAGGAATTTTCGCTGTTACTTCTGCATCCTCCCCAGCCCCACAGCCTGCACCTGCCCCAGCTCCTAGCGATTCTCAAGGTACACTCCAGAGTTCTTTTACCTTGTATTATTTTCCTGTAAGAGTTCTATTTGATACCGGAGCTTCCCATAGCTTCATCTCGTCGGATCTCAGTAATAAATTTGAAAATCTTCTGTCTCCCAAATTTTCCTCTGTACCCTTATGTGTTTCAAACCCTATCGGTGGTCCGGCGAACCTTGATAAGGTTTGTAGAAATGTGAAACTCTTTCATGGTAGTTATCGATTCACTGGTGACTTCTATGTTTTGGGGTTCGACGCTTTCGACATACTGCTTGGAGGTGATTGGTTAGATAGTCACGATGCCCATATCTCGTGAAGTTCTCGAACTGTGACCCTAAAGATGATTGTGGAAATCCATTAGAGATCCAGTGTAAATTGCCTCAGGAGTTCGCTGGTAGTTTCATTTATTCCCTCGATACTTTTGATGATGATATCCATTCGACTCGAGTAGTCAAACTATTTCCTGATGTATTTGGTGAAGTCATTTCTCTACCTTCGAAAAGGGAAATTGATTTCCGTATCATCTCATTCCTGGAGCACGACCTGTAGTCCTTCCACCCAGAAGAATGGCTCTACGGGAGAAGATCGAATTAAGAAAGCAAATTCACGATTTGTCCTCTAATGGTCTGATTAGGCCTAGTTTTTCAGAATGTGGAGCAGTCGTAGTATTCGTCACCAAATCGGATGGTTCTCTACGGATGTGTGTTGATTATAGGGAGCTGAACAAGCTCACCATGAAAAACAGATATCCTATGCCCCGCATCAATGATATGTTCGATCAACTCTATGTAGCGACTGTTTTCTCCCAGCTCGATCTAGCCATGGGTTTCCACCAACTCAGAGTTGCTGAGGAGAGCATTTCTAAAACTGCTTTTCGTACGGAGAACGGTTTTTTTGAATGGCTAGTTATGCCTTTTGGTTTGACTAACGCTTCCGCCTTTTTTGTCGACTTGATGAATCAGGTTTTTCGTGACGTGCTAAATAAATTCATTCTTGTCTTTATTGATGATATTCTTGTTTTCTCCAAGACGAAGAAAGAGCACGAGTCACATTTGAATTATGTTTTAGAGACTCTCCGAAATCACCAATTAAAAGCTAAGTTTTCTAAATGCCATTTCTGGGAAGAAAAAGTCCGATTCCTCGGTCATATTGTCTCTAGTGAAGGAGTTTCTGTTGATCCAGTCAAGATCGCTGCGATCAAAGATTGGGATGAACCAAAGACTCCAACTGATATTCGCAGTTTCCTAGGCCTTGTCGTTTACTATCGGAGGTTCATTGAGAACTTTGCTCAGATTTCTGCCCCTCTGACTCGAAAGAATGCTAAGTTTATATGGAGCAATAGGTGTAAAGCTGCATTCCAAGAGTTAAAAGACAAGCTCACCTCCGCACCAGTGCTTACTGTACCGAATGGAAGCGAGAGATTAACGGTATTTACCGATGCTTTTCGAGAGGGTTTGGGAGCAGTATTAATGCAAGATGGGAAGGTAATTGCATATGCTAGTCGCCAGTTGAAGACCCATGAGGCTAATTATGCTGCTCATGATTTAAAATTGCTAGCGGTTGTCTTTGCTCTGAAGCTGTGGAGACATCATCTCTTGGGGGCTAAGTTTGACCTCTTCACCGATGATCAGTCTTTGAAATATATCTTCACCCAGAAGGATTTGAATCAGAGACAAGTTCGGTGGCTCGAGTTTCTAGCTTCTTACGATCTTGACATCAACTATACCCCGGGGAAAGCAAATGTAGTGGCGGATGCGTTGAGTAGGAAGAAGTCTTTGTTGTGCCAGCTTTTTGTTTCTTCTCCTTTTATGGATCGTATTAACGCTAAGCAGGATGAGGACGAGATGCTTAGGCGTATGAAGGGAAGTGTCCGTAGCAGAGATGGTGGAAATAGTAGTATTGATGGTAGTGGAGCCCAGATTGATGATAAAGGGATTTTAAGGATTAATAATCGGATTTGTGTCCCGAATGTTGATGGTTTAAGGCAGGAGTTACTTCGGGAACATCATCATTCTAGACTTTCCATACATCCGGGTGTAGCGAAGATGTATCAGGATTTAAAGAAACTTTACTGGTGGAAGGGTATGAAGCGCGATGTCTCTATCTTTGTGAGTAGGTGTGCGACTTGTCAGTAAGTCAAGGCCGATCATCAGAAGACATCGGGTTTGTTACAGCCTCTGGAGATTCCCAATTGGAAGTGGGAGCAAATTTCTATGGATTTCATCGATGGTTTACCGAGATCTAGGAGGAGAAATGAGAGCATATGGGTTCTCGTGGATAGACTGACCAAGTCCTCTCATTTTATTCCAGTCAAGGCTACTCGGACGACTTCAGGCTTATCTGAGATTTATATGAGGGAGATCGTTCGCCTCCATGGCGTTCCCCTTAGCATAGTTTGTGATCGAGACCCTATTTTCACTAGTCAGTTCTGGAAAGCATTCCAAGAATCCTTGGGTACTCGTTTGAATCTGAGCGCTGCTTACCACCCCCAAACTGACGGTCAAACTGAAAGGGTAAATCAAATCTAGAGGATCTCCTTCGTGCATGCATTTTGGATTATGGAGGATCTTGGGAAGATCATCTTCATCTTGTGGAATTCACCTATAACAATAGTTATTAGGTATAAATTCCAATCCTCTGTTCTTATCGTATCTAAATTCCCTATCTATCTCATTTTATCTTTTATCAGGCTAGTCTTAAGATGTCCCCATTTGCTGCTCTCTACGGGCGACCTTGTAGATCTCCTTCTTGCTGGATTGAATCCGGTAATCGCTTAGTTCTTGGGCCCAAAATGATTTTGGAAGCATCGAAGAAAGTGGAGGAGATTAAGAGAAGGTTAAAGATTGCTCAGGATAGACAGAAGAAGTACGCGGATCGTCGTAGAAGAAGTTTGGAGTTTGCTGTTGGTGATTTGGTTTTTCTTAAGGTTTCCCCTTTAAGAAATGTGGTTCGATTTGGGCGCAGAGGGAAGCTGGCTCCTAGGTTCATCGGTCCTTTCCGCATCTTGGAAAGGATTGGATCTCTTGCTTATCGACTAGATTTGCCCGAGAAATTTGCTGGAATACACAATGTGTTCCATGTATCCCACCTTCATCGCTGTCTTCACGATCCATCTCTTATCATCCAGCCTACTGCTCTTGATGGTTTGGATATCGAGCATGACTTAACTATTGAAAGAAAGCCACTTTGTATCGTTGATCAAGGTACAAAACAGCTAAGAAGAAAATCTGCCCGACTGGTCAAGGTGTAATGGAGCACTGATGAACGAGATTGCACCTGAGAGACGGAGGAGAGGATTCGTGCTTCGAATCCGGAATTATTCGTTTAAGGTACTTTGCTTTACTATCTTATCTTCCTTTGTTTTCCTTCTTTCGTTCCTTTTCGAAGATGAAAAGTTCTGTGTGGTGGAGAGTCTAACAGCCCTAGTTTTTTTAGCACTTTATTCTTTTATTTATAAAACCTTGAAATTTGTTTTAATATATATTTTTAATTTGATTAAATCTTTTCCCAAAATTTTAAGTATAAAATGGAAGTTCTGAAATTTTTTAACTTTGTTTAAAGGATAACTCTAATTGAAATTTTAATAAAAGGATTGGATTATCTACTTGCTTTAAAAAAATTGGTAATATTTTGTTCATTTGAATAATAAATCGCTTTGTAAATGGTAATAGTAATCAGAGAAGAAGGTAACCATAATTCTATCTTTTATTCAAGTAATAAATTTGAAGAAGATTTATAGTGTACAAGGAAACTGTTAATTTACGCATTTAAAGGGTACGATATTTATTAAATAACGTATAAAATAGAAAATCGTATTAATTAAAAAGCGTTACTTTTGCATTAATTTTGGGTGTATATTTTGCGTAGGTTCTATGCATTTTTAAAATTCACACCGCAATATATATATGAACAATACTTATTTTGCGGTTGTTCTACTGATATTTGTTGTATACTTTTTAAAGAAAAAGATAAATATTACGAAAGGGAATAAATTTTTACCTTAACTACATAAATAAATATACAAGTAGGCGTGCATTCTTTTAAGAGGGAAAGAAATAAATTTTCCCTTTCCGTTACCTCCTTTTATCTAATAGAAATAAAACGCATTTGTTTAAAAACTTTCAAACCATAAATTAGTGACGTTTTCTTCCACTTAAATCAATGCCATCTAAATATTTAGTGCTTGCATTTTTCTTTCTCTGAACCAACGCACTCACATACGAATTTTATTGCCACTTCGCTACTCTAAATTCACGCAAGTTATTATAAGATAAGGTAACGTTCGAAATCAAATATCATTCCGTTTCCTCAGCTATCAAAGGCCAACTCTCTCATTTAAACACGTTGCAATAAATTTGTCCAAAATTCTATTCCGTTCAAGGATAAAATAATTGCTTGCCGCCTTTAAAATCCAATCAACAAATCAAGTGCTTGCATGCCTGTTTTGGTTAGTCAAAGTTTTCGCAAGCTTCACCTAAATACTGGACACGTTGCATTATTACTTCACCTCATTTTTAGCTCTGTTAATAAACATTAAATGGAAGCAACTTATCCCTTACCCGTGTGAACGAAATTACTAAATCTCAAAAGAAAAAAAATCATGCAGCTTCCTATTTTATAACACGTTCAGAGTGTTCTATTATTTTCTACCGTTTTTCCCCATAATCCAAGTAATAAAAACCCACGCACCCTTTTTATTGCATTGAAATCATTTATTTCAAAATGTGACTTTCTGTTTTCTCTATATATTGATTTGCAAACAAACGAAATTCCTTGACCATAAAACTTGCATGCTTTGATTGCGCATCGTATTATTTCCTTGCGTACAAAGCAACGAAAATATAGCTCCTATAAAAACTATACACGTCCATAGATTTGACGTTTATAGGCAAATGAGATTTCTTGCCATAAAATAAAACACGCATAGCTCATTTATAAATACCTGTCACAAACATATTTCTTTACCTCATCCTTGGACTTCACACCTAGCTAGCGTTTATGGAGCTTTAGATAATGACAGTTACATCTTTTTCCTTCTTCCTTTTATTTTTCTTTCCTTTGTCTTCTTTTTGTTTCACTCGGCTGCAACCACCTTGGACGGCAACCCCACTACCTTCCACTCCTCTACGATCTAGCCGTCACTACTGCCGAGTCTATCCCATATTTTTCCATTTGAGCCCACCTATACTAAGTTATCACTGCATACGTGCACTTCATGTTTGAAAACAAGTGTAGCATGCATGAATTAGGTTGTCATATATATTTATTTTGTTGCTTTGGCTGAGTGATAGAAAACAAGAGAGAAAATAGACTAGCATAGGAGAGAAGTAGAGAAAAAAAAGAAAAAAAAGAAGAAAAAACAAAACATCTTAATTTCTGATGCTAATAATATAATATTAATTCATGATACAAAATGCATGCATGCATGCCTTTTGATAGGCAGTGCCGTGCCCTCTTGTAGCAGCAATAGCAAGTGAATCTTGATAAGTACAAGTGTATAGGAAGGCAAAAATTATTCCAAGTAATATTTGAAAAAAAGGGAAAGAAAGTAACATGCATGCATTTAATTTGGATAGGTTTTAGCAGTGACTTCATAAAATCCTTACTGCCTTGAACACTTTCCTTTTCAATAAGTTGTGCCTCCTGTACTTAAGTTAGATGGTATGTTCACCACCTTTGAAATGTTTTAGCCACTGAGTGGAATATGCATGCATGTTTCAGATAGGTGACCAAGACTAGATGTTACGTGAAAAAAAATATTTTATATATTTATAAATTTAAAATAATGGGCGGGCTGAGTTTGTTTTGGTTTGAGCCGGGTGGTGGAGTGGTCGAGCTTACGGGTCAAATTGTCTGTTCGTCCCTTTTTGTTTCATATTAAAATTTTACTTGGCTTGACGTTTAAATTAATTCGTTTCCTTTTCAAAAAATAAAATCTGGTCGCAGCCTCCGCATCAGTTTGATCGTGCTTCTGTACGTTTTCTCTTTTTTCAAGTATTACCATCGTTTGGGAATCAAATTTTCTACAGCATTCAGGTGAGTATTTCTCACCAGACAAACATACCTATATATCTGTGAATTTATCACAAGTGTAATTGTAAATTTATTTTATTAAAATTTATCTGCCTGTGATATAAACGTATGATGTTAAACCCCATTATTAATTGACACATCATCAGTTGTTTATTTATTGTGATATTATTGCAGTTATACTATTTAATGCTTATTTACTTTTAATCACACTGCAAGTTCTCTGCAAATTTGAGATCGTTATAGGCTGAAATGATAGGCCTGAACGATAATTATTTATCCATTTATTTATTTAATTATTTGATTATTTATTATTTAACTTGGGATTGCGGTTTGAAATGATAGAACCGGGTTTTCCTTGTAAATTGCGGATTGAAATGATATATATCCGTATCAGTTGACCTAGGCTAGAAAACTATATACAGACCTGTGGTTTATATAATATTTTTCTGAAATGTTTGAAAAATACTTTTAAATGGAAAGTTTACAATATTCTGGCTTAAAATGTATTTAAAAGATTTTATAAAATTTATAATGATTTTTGAACGAGTCAAAATGTTAAATAAATGAAAGTCTAAGTAAAATTTTGGAATATAACTTAATTTGGGAAATTTTGAATTTTTGTTAAAAGTGAGGTTTTAGTTAAGTAAAATGAGTTATATTTGGGGATTTAAAAATTTAATTGTTAAGTTAATAATTTATTACAGCACTAAAATGCTGCCTTTTGTAAATGAACTGTTTTAACCTATGACTTTAGGTAGCATTTTTATAAGTGCTACGGAAATTGAATTTCGATTGTTTTAATAATATTTAATAGAAATAATCTTTGGGAAAAGGCTTAAATTTTGGAATTTAATATGTAACTAATAAAAATAAGGAATTGACTTTAAATGGTTTTGAATGGAAGAATTTAACTTTTAAATGTAAGTTGAAAGGCAATTAATCCCTAAATAAATTAAATAGATTTAAATGGTATTTTATAAAATGACTGATGTTTAAATAAATGATGTTTGAATTGATACTATGATATTGAAAGGTATTTGAAATTTATTTTGATTTTTTTAGTATCAATACCATTTTTAAAAGTTGTAACCACGGGTTATAATAACGTTTGGTTGTTAAAGAGACCGGGATCAGATATGGGCATACTCTCTGTCGATATTGAAAACTACTTTGACAACCGTGTACGCGGTGGAGATTTTAGAATGAAGTAGGATGGTGGTGACGTTTTCTTTAAGGTAAATACGTGGATCCGACTCCCGTGAGTCGGCATAAGGTGGCTAAAACAGGAGCGATTGACGGATTAATGAGGTAGCACCTCTGATCGGACGCATTTCTTCGTATGCCATTCTATTGCTTTTGTGATTGTTTGGTGCGCACCTTTGATTTGGGAGTGTTGTTCGAGGTGGGTGGTAGCTGCGCGTTGCGTGTTTCCACCGGTCCGGAAGCGTAATTGGTATATCTACCCTGGCATTGCCTAGTTGTGCCGTGTCACCTACCATAGCGAGCCCTGTACGAGTTTGATTTGTGTCGTACCTATGGAGTATCTTCTCGTACTCTCCCGATCAGGAGATATGCAGGTACTGTATAGGCTATTGGCATTATGTGTGTTAAGGGCTATATGGGTAACCCCTTAACGCTATTTTAAAGTAAGTTTATTTTACTAATAGACATTATTATAATAGCGAATATTACTACATAGTAAATAGTTTAACGGATCCTTAGAGGATGGGCAGTCCCAAGCATCCTTTAAGTTATTTGCTCTATATTACAGTACACTTGAATTTGCTTACACTGTATAAGTATGTATGTCCCGACTCGAATGTTTATGTTTTATTTTACGCTCGGGTCAGCCTGAGTTGCAGTTCAGCTTTCATCCCGGAGCTAGGACTTCTGTAGGTCTTTCAAGCTGCCGGCAAACTTTCAGTCCGTTATCTTATTTATGTAATCAAGACTATGGGATATTTGGATTTTCTATTTATGTTTTAAACTATATTTGAGATTAAAGATATGTAATGTTTATTTGTGTGAGACTATTTTTAGTGGCTTCATGAACCACTAAGTATTTTAAATTCCGCTGCGAGTTTTCTGATATCTGTGTCTGTGATTCTGTGGTTTGATTTCATTTGCTCCTAATTTATTTATAATCTATTGTTTTGAACTATTCAAGTTTGACATGTTTAAATTTATTGTCGAATTTGAGTGGTACAAAATAGTGGGCTGTTACACCTTTATATTTTTAAAGTGACAAATCACAAAAATGATTGTAGAAACAATCAATCACTAAAATTCACATACGAAGACGTGAATTAATTTCAACGAAATCGATATCAACTCCATCAAAATGGATATTTCCCAAAAATCCCAAAATAGAAGTCATCAAAGTCGAATACAATTAATACAATAAGTGGGAATAAACCCGAATCGATTAAATTTGGAAACACGAGAGAAATAGACAAAAATAAACATAATAGGCATTTAAGGGCAGGTCAGTCGACTAGTCCTCTGCAGTCAGTCGATTGAACCATAACCCGAGAGTTTTCCAACTCTGGAGTCAGTCGACTGACTGCAGGGGGCCAGTCAACTGGCTGTAGCTGGAAAAGTTTTCCAGCCTATCAAATGGAGGAGCAAACTCACCCCATTTGCAACCGGTCGAGCAATGGACTAAAGGGGCTTTTGCTAACCCAGCACCATTGACTCTCCGATTCACCACCAAAAACATGTTCAAACATCCATAAAAGGATTTTCATAGATTTTGCTTTCAAAACACCAAAAGTTGGAATATATACCAAATCAATCTAAGCCAAAATCAAATACACATGAATAAAAGATAGGAATTCATACCTAACAATCAAGGGTAGTTATAGACATAGATGTGAGATAAAAATCTCATCTTTTCACAAAATCAAGGAAGAAGAAGCTATAGAGCAATGACAAGGACAATCACTCTTCAATTCCAACCCAACAAGCTTGAATCTAAGCTTAAAAGAGAAACATTTCCTAAGTTAGGTTAAGGAATTTCTGAAATTGGAAGGAGAATGAGTTGGAGAAGAAGAAGAGGATGCTTACCAATAGCTTCTCTTTGAATTTGGAGGTAGAGCTTGGATTTTGCAAATGAACTAGGGCTTGGAGTTTCTATTTCCCAATCCATTCCCCCATTTTGATGAAGCTTGAGTATTGGGAAAGTTATGAAGTAATGAAAAGGAGAGGGGGTGGAACTAGGGTCTTAAGATAGAACATTAGGCTGAAACCCAAACTCAAAGCGAAAAAGTAGCAAAATTCTACTAGCTCCAAACATATCGAAGTTTATACTCAAAAAGGTTGTAAACGTCGTTTTGAAATCAATGGGAGGGGTCTCGAGTTCTAATTCAACTATTTGCAAAAAGTAGCTTTTCGGACTATAATCCGACTAACGATGAAATATTTAAATAAAATATTTAAATATTGAATCGTAAAATATGCGGGTTGTTACAAACTTCTCTCCTTAAAGAAATTGCGTCCTTGCAATCTTAAGAAATAAATGAACAAAAAGTAACAACCATAAAAGCATATCAACATGAAAGAAGAAATTTGGAATAAGAAGTCCACCATAAAGAGCATGAAAGAGTAAACCCGGACGAGATCGCTCGATGAATTCTCTAAATTTTCCAAGAACTACCCTTGGGATTTGAGAACCATTGAACTTTCACAAGAAAAACATCTTTATTTCGAAGGCGCTCAACCTCCGAAGCAATGGTGCAAATAAAATGTTGCTCAAAAGTCAAATAGGCAAAACTTCAATTTCTTCAATAACACCGGGCTCAAGAATAAAATCGGATTCCTTAAGGCATTTCTGCAGATAAAAGTCGTGAGAAAACGTCATGAATAACAGAAAATTGAGCCGGTGCAACGACGTAGTATAATAACAGTACGCCTGAGAAATTAGAAACTCGAATAATTTGGAACAACGGCGTAGTACAATAACGGTACGCCAGATGAACCAAAGCTCAAATAATCCGGAACATCGACGCTGTAAAAAAATGCTATGTCCAATGAACCGAACGCCATAAAAGAACATCGGATGCAAGCCCATAAAAGAAATGAGACGAAGCTCAATAAAATAAGGTACATCGAAACGTCCGATGAACTTGGTAAAAGATCATTCCATTCGGACATCATCAAAAAGACAACCACTTGTTGCTTACGACTAAGGGCATTGGCAACATGATTTCCCTTTCGGGAGTATACAAAGAATATTGAGATCATAAGATGCAAGGAACTCTAGCCAACATTAAGTTCCTTATGAGAAAATAAATATTCCAAAGGTTTGTGATCGGGTGGAAAACAAATTTCTCATCCAAAATTGATGATGCCAAATTCTAAAAGTGAAATCAATAGCCGCGAGCACTAGATCATGAATGGCATATCTAGTAGCGATAGGCTTTAATGATTTTATATCGTGTCTGATTGTCTCATCAAAGCGTTTAGGAAATTCCTATCGATAACGTTGATCAAGCGCATCGACCAGAATTCTTAAAGCACTCAACGGGCAATACAATCACAAAATCATATTCTATGTGATGAAAATATCTATTAAAAGTTTTGAGAATATTCTTTGCTCGTTTAAGATCAAAATCCAATTGTATTTATAAATAAATCTTATGAAAAAGATTTGCAAAATTTTAAATTTCTATTTTCATCCAAAATCAATAAATACAAGAATAGAGTCATCGAGATATTCGTAAAATACTCGATTTATAAAATGGATGAAATAAGCTGGACAAACTGAATGACATAATTGGTCATTCATAAAAATCATAACGAGTTTGGAATGCGGTAAGTGGAATGCTAACTTCCGCAACTCGTAGCAAATAAAAATAGGTGGCAAGGTCGAACTGAAAAGACCCTAACACCACTCAAAAGATTGCTTAGGAGATAACCCTAAGATAAACTCAAAAATACCGGAAAGTTTCACAAACTATTTAAATGAGAGAAATAACACTTTCCTCATGATGAGGGCTTATAGAATAAAATGATGTCATCAAATTGGAATCAAAATCAGAAAGACAAATAGAAATCTGCTTCACAGATTAAAATGTCGAAGATGAATAGTCCACTCGGGACATAGGATATGGCTTCGTAATAATTAAGCCAATCCGTACAAAAATCAATTCCGAAGCATAAGTAAAAATCGGCTCGGAAAGAAAAATCACATAAAATAATTTCGACATCAATACAAGAAACCAACAAGTTCTTTTGACATAAAATATAAGGAGATGAACCCATATCAAAAGAACTCAAATAAGAAGATCACAAAATAAAACAATGCCATCAAGGATTGAATGAAAAATACCTTGACCAAGAGAAGAGTTACTAGGGCTTTCCCTTCCTCTTGCTTTGAAGAATGGGACATGCAGTTTTATGGTGACCCGAATTTTTGCAATAACGACAAAAGAGAGGTTCCCGACACTCCCTTGCATAGTGCTCGTGGAACCACAATTGTAGCATTGACCACGACTAGAGGTAGAAGTCTTTGCTACCGGAGTTTGTTGCTTCCCTTTCTTGTTGGGAGTGGGGCCTTTGAATTTGATAGGCCTCTTCATGTTATTGTTGAAGTTCTGTTTGGCACCGACAACTTCAACATCGCTTTCTTTATCGGCCTCTTCATGTCAAAGAGCGATATCAATAAGCTGATCAAAAGAAACTTCTAGTTTTAGAAGTAAAGGCTTTTTAAGGTTCTTGTTCAACCCATAGACAAACCTTTGATTTTTCTTCGATGGGGTATTAATATACTCGACCCCATACTTAGAGAGAGAGATTCGAAAGATGCGATGTAATCTGTCACAAAAGATTCACCTTGAACAAGGTTAATAAAAGCCGTGCTAAAGTTACTTTTTCAGCTTCCGGCACAAACTTTAATTCGAATCGTTTTCGGAATTGCTCCCAAGTAAGATCCGCTTCGATAATTTCCGAAGTCAAGAGCTCATACCAATCTAATGCTCTTTCTTGGAGCATGCTAGAAGCCACTTGGACTCGGTAAATCAACAAGATCCATGTGAGAAAAGATGCGATCACACGATTTGAGCCATGCTTGAATTGCTATAACGCTCTCGGATCCCATGAATGGCCTTCCACCCAAATCGATATAGTCTCTGCACAAGCGTGCAAACCCGGATCTAGGATGAGTAGGCTATGGAATGGGTCCGGCAGCTTGAGCGTTCTTTACTAGATCAAGAAGTTGCTGGGCAGACATAAATACTCCATCCTGGGGAGTAGCACTAGATTGTCCGACACTGGGACGGCCAGGTCTAACCATTTCTCTTCATTAAGAAAGAAAGAAGAAGAAAAAGGTTATTTACAAAATGAATATCAAACAATGATGATTGATAAAACAAAGAATCACAAAAGAAAATATGATAGGACGGTTTGAAGACCTGAATAAAATCCTAAGGCATGACTCCTAAGATGGACTTAGGACGATGATCCTTGTTAAATTATTCTACGTTGTTCCGAAGTTTGGCTCTGTTACCAAGCTGGGACGTCCCACCTCTATACCCACGCTAGCCAAGGATACTACAGTATAATGCCGTCAATTAGCGTGGAGAATAAGGCTGTTGAGGAGCGAACATCCGTAAAATTTCTTTGTGCGAGCACCGATATGTCAGATAGTTTAAGATGCATTTCAGAAACCCGACATGCCGATACAAACTCAAAGCTACTACCCAGTGGCTAAATATATTCTTCGGAAACAAATATAGAAATAAACATAACACAAATCAGTCACACACATCCATATCACAAAGGCGGAAATAGATATGAGTATATAACACATAAAAGTGTTCATCAGAGTAGTGGTCAAACAAGATCCACAATACCGCAAAAGAATAGCTACAAGTGCTAGACAAAAGAATATGAATACATCATAGAGTCTATATCACAAATGTATACAACAAAAACTACTAATCTAAGTAGTTAGCCAAAAGTCAGGGTGATAATCCAGATGTAAAGTTGTGTCGACTCGGAATTTTTAAGCATTTAAAATCGAAATATTCAAATTATTTGAAATATTTAAAAGTAAATTTTTAACTTGAATTCAAATATCACTATTTATTGGGTAATTTAATTATTAAATTAAGTTATTTGAAGTTGGATAAAATAGTAAATTTGGTATTTTAAGCTAGTTAAAAATAATTTTAAGGCTTGGAAAATTTACATTGATAATACTGAAGATAATAGAACTTTTAAAATGGAATTTCAAAATGTCTTGTTCAATTTTAAAAATATATCGTTTAAATTAAATTTAAAAATAGTCGTTCGAGGTATAGTCTCGGATTTCGACGAAACCAGTTCCATTGGATCCGTAATATTGTATTGTTACCGGATTTCAATTTTCGTAGTATTTGGAGTTGTTGTGTGAGCGTACGATACATAAATGCGTTGAAAATTTAATTGGTATTAACCGATTCAGAATTTAAAAATAATATTTCGACTAGTCAAATACACTTCACATCAGCTGTTATTCTCAAACACTCAGATCACTGTAGCTAGCCGACTTCTATACGCTACCTTTCTTATTATAATCTCACGCAACAGAATTAAGAAATGTTTCAAAATCAAAAGAAAATAAAATGGCTGAACAATCCTCTTTAAAATCAAATCGAATTCATTTTTCCCATAACCGTTCGTTTGAAATCTCAAGATCGAAAATGGCAATCGATCCTCTTTCCATTTCAAAATTTAAAACATGCTTTTCATTCCTCAAATTCAAATCTTTCCAGATATCAATGTACGAACGAGATTCATTCGAATCTGTTAGCATCGAATTAGGGTTTCGATAGTTTTGGGATGGGTCGTGACAGATAGTTTGAGGGTCGGCGACTTCGTTCTTTCGATGGCGTACTGAGGGAGAAGGGTTTCGCGATAGTGTACGGCAACTCGATGTGTTCTGTCGCGATTATTTTGGGGTCGAGTCTTCAATTGATGGTGAATCAGTGTCGAGGTGGAAGGCACGAGCAGGGGAGTTTTCGAAGTTGCGATTTGGGAGTTTTCATGCTCGTTTTTCGGTTAGGCGTCGCGATCTTGATTGCGTGAGAGGATGAGGCGAGGGTTTCGGGAAGGAGAGTCGAAGCTTTTAGGTATACCAGTTATTCGTTTAAAGTTGAATTCGATTTTTGTGAATATGTTCAGAAAATAAAAAAAATGTTTACTGTCTAGTTTTAAAATTCTAGAGTTTATATATATATATATATATATATATATATATATATATAAAAGGTTGTAGGTCATTTGGTATAAGGAATTTCGAAATAGTAAATAAAATAATATATGTATATAAAAAAATTTGGTTTCGAAATCTCTGTGGATCTTTGGTGTTATGCAGTTCAAAAGGAAATGAATTTACTTGTACACGTTCATAATTTACTAGGTTATTTTTAAATAGTGTATTTTTGGAAAGTAATTTATTTAATTAACTTATTAAATTAATTGGTTGTTAAAATAATCTGTTAAAAGGGGAATTAGTTAAATTTAAATTTAATTGTTTAAAATGAAATTGATGGTTAATTAAATTATTAAACGATTTAATAGTAATTAATTGTTCGATTGTTCGAATATTAATAAAACCATCTAATGATTACAAGGTCCGAAAATTTTGGAAAATCGAGTCAAGAAGGAAGTGGATTGCAAATATAAAGCAAAGGTGAGTTAATCTCACTCAGCTGAACTAAAATTAAATTTAAATGATTAAATTTAAACAACTGTTTGAATGGTTGAATTGATTGATGTGCTATAGTATGGTATATTCCGGAATTGGCAGATTATTGTGCTAACATCCGTGGATGCAGGGAAAACAGGTTGGAGGGATCCAACTGGACCCCTCAACATTTATTATTTAATATTCTCCGTTGTGATTACTTGATATTCTATGATGAATATATTGGAATATTGAATGTTATGATTTGATTGGATATATTTGTGTATGATGAATTACCAAAAATATATAAATTGGGTTTTGGAAAGAAAATAAAGGAAGTAAAGTTGTAAACGAAATAATCTTAGAAAATTTAATAAATTAAGAATGAATTGGAAAAGAAATGGAAGAATGTTAAATACTAATAAACAACTTCGAGTATGAAAAGAAAAAGGTTTGAATAAACAATAATTAATGAATTGTAAAATTATGTGATATTAATTTAAATGAATAAAGAATTATTTTAAAACTTAAAGTTTTAAATTTATTTAAAGGAATAAGAAGTAAATTGAGAAATCTAAATTGGTATTTCAATTAAAAGTATTTTAAATCATAATTAAGGAATAAAATCTGAAATTAAAGGATTTTTGAATAAATGAAGTAAATTGGAAATCAATTTGGAAATTGATTTAAGTGTTTGAAATTGGATATTTGGAAGAATAAATTCAAGGTGGGAATTTATTAAAGGAATGAGAAAAATTGTTTAAAAATAAATAGTGATTTATTTTTAAAAGGTTGTGAAGAGAAGTATATTTCCCTGGATAGCCAAGTACGTTTTCAAAGTAAATTTTAAAATATAAGATAAAAGTTTAATGTTGTTTTAAAAAGAAAAAACATGTTTTAGAAGATATATTATTTCTGAATGTTTAAAATTCTAAAGTAAACATTTTTCAAATCTATTATTGTAATAATTATTTAAAGGTGACTTAGTATTTTGTTTTAAAAAGTAAAAATCTAGTTTTATATTTTATTAAGTAACCTTATTTTCAAATATTCATATAGTATGTATTTTTAACAAATTATTGAAGTAGTTTTAACATATATGTTTTAAAGTATATTTTAAGGTAAAGTGTTTTAAATTATTTCAGAAAAAAATCTAGTTTTGTGCTTGGTGATTTTAGTGGAGATAGAAAATATTTGGGAAAGCTTATTCCGGGAAAGAAAGATGTTTTGAAACTGTTTTCAAAAGGGTTTTGAGAATAGAAATACATCTTGTGAAGATATTTTCGAGGTTAATAAATAATTTGAAAAATTATTTATTGTTTGATGGTTGTTTGTGAATATTAATTGATAGTTAAATCATCGACTATCAATATTGGCCAAATGCGTTGATCGTTTCAAAGAGACCGGGATCGAGTTTAATTTCTCGAAAACCACTTCAATCCGGTTTGTATGTTTCGTGGAGATGAGTTTGGATTCAAAGATGGAGTAGTGAAGTGCAAGAGCTAGTCGCTACTAATCCTGAGGATATTTCCAAAATGGATGTAGTAGGATTAGTGCCTTCGGTTCCGTTCGAACCCAGGACGGACTTGTATGGATGAATGCTTGCGAAACATCGTTAGGTGGACGATGGACATTCTGAGGGATATGTTCTATAAAGGTAACGCTTAGCCTCAAGCCTCATCAAATAGGAATGACTAAAAATTAGGGGTTATGCAGCAAGGCTAGGTGGGTAGCACCCAAGCAGGGTGATTCCTGTCTAGATGTCCCTTTATTTCCGGCTTAGTGGGCGGTTGCTGATTCCAACCGCGAGGTGATCTCACTCGGGATTATCCAATAAGGGGTAGGCCCGGTCTTGTGTTGCAGGGAGCGGGCGTACTCCTCGGTACTGTGATCTAGGGCACGTACTGTGACAGGTGGTACCCCAGTGCCTAGTCATTAGTTGGAAATCTATTCTCCCTACGAGCCTTGTACGAATTTTGTTTGTATTACCCACTCTGTGGCTAGTAGCTGGAATTTAATAATGTAACAATTTCGGCTATTTTATAAGTATTTGTATATAGACCCTATTATAATATCAGAGGATTTTTATAAAAATTGTTTTAGCTATCGTAAGGTAAAAACCCGACATGTTTATTTGTGGCGTGGTCTTACGAGATGCTTTTGTTTTCAAAGGATTTTTCAAACATTAATAATCCAATTGAGTGTGATTTTCTCACGCTGGTATTCCAGACTGACTCGGGTATTATTTAACTATAATGCTCGGGTCAAACCGAGTATTATAGGATATAGGATTTTGATGCCGTGGAGCTCATGAGATGAGCTGGATGACGATACGTACTCCCGTACTTGTTTATATATATGTTCCGCTGTGTTGTTTAGTTGTGCATCCAGTTGTATGTTATTGATGTTGAGATTGATTGATGTACTCTGATGATGTAATATATGAACAGATATAATTGATTTTGTGTAATGATTATTTATTCTCTATTATATTTTATTCCTTCTGCGATGGTTAGATTCTGATATTGTTTTCTAATTTCTTCTTCTACCACTTCTTCTTTAACCCTAATGGTTCGTATTTCTGTACAATTTGAGTTGATCGACATAGAATAGTGTTGACTCAAGGGGTACGGATTTGCGGGTCGTTACAAAAGTCAAGCAGAAGCACCTGTAACATCTCGGTCTGACCCGAGTATTATTTAATAAGAAAATAATAAACGGATCAGTCTAGCTATAAATATCAGATAAATGATAAAGAATAAGAGATATGGCATAAACATATGATAACCATAAAGCCATACTGTGACAAGTATACATAGAAAATCAACTAAATCATACAAATATCTCAATAATCTCATAGCATCAAAAAGAATATCATATTCTTTATTTACTTCACCAAGCCACAATAAACGACATACATATCAATGTCAATCGTAAAAGTTGGTGAAACGTAAATTTCAGAAATCATCAATTAGAAATCCAAAAAACACTAGAAAAAGAGGATGGCCAATCCCATAAACTGGACATCGACGCACCTAGATAGACATGCCCCATGCACAGTCGAACATTGACGCACCTAGAAAGATACGCCCCATGCATAAATAAACATCGATGCACCTAGAAAGATACACCTCATGTAATGTCCAACATCGATGCACCTAGAAAGATACACCCCATGCAAAGTCGAACATCGACGTGCCTAGAAAGATATGCCCCATGCATAGACGAACGTCGACGCCCCTAGAAAGATACGCCCCATGGCCCGACTTATTGAGCCGATTGCTCCACGAAGTAAACAAACATCGACGCACCTAAATAGGTACGACCCATGCGAGAAATGAGACGAAGCTCAATAAAATAAAGTACAGTCCTCCACGTGGACAAAGAGATATCGCACATTGCTAGTCTAAACCATAAAATGATCATCATCGATCATCAAGAAGTGTCAATTACACTAAGCTAGTAAATATATGAGTTTAGCTTCATGTCCCATAACCACTAGCTTAACTTAAATATTTACCAACAAATTGTAGAATTCCACTCAAGAATTGTCACAAGAGATTCAATCGAACAAGTCCAAGAATTAACGGCGAAGTAAACACAAGCGTTTCATACCACTTGTTTTACTAAGTCGTTTAATTAGATTTCTCATACGAGTGAGATAAAGGTTTGTATATGCTAGTAGATTGGAAAACGGTTTGAGAAAACGAGCTCTGTAATAAAATAGAGTTGAAATCATTTTGAAGAAAGAGTTTTGATATTTACTACTAGTATAGAAAACCTTTATATTTTTAAAGTGACAAATCACAAAAATGATTGTAGAAACAATCAATCACTAAAATTCACATACGAAGACATGAATTAATTCCAAAGAAATCGATATCAACTCCATCAAAATGGATATTTCCCAAAAATCCCAAAATAGAAGTCATCAAAATCGAATAACTATTGATACAACAAGTGGGAATAAACCCGAATCGATTAAATTTGGAAACACGAGAGAAAGAGACAAAATAGGTATAATAGGCATTTAAGGGCATGTCGGTCGACTGGTCCTCTGTAGTCAGTCGACTGAACCATAACCCGAGAGTTTTCCAACTCTGCAGCCAGTCAACTGACTGCAGGGGGCCAGTCGACTGGCTGTAGCTGGAAAGGTTTTCCAGCCTATCAAATGGAGGAGCAAACTCACCCCATTTGCAACCGGTCGAGCAATGGACTAAAGGGGCTTTTGCTAACCCAACACCATTGACTCTCTAATTCACCCCCAAAAACATGTTCAAACATCCATAAAAGGATTTTCATAGATTTTGCTTTCAAAACACCAAAAGTTGGAATATATACCAAATCAATCCAAGCCAAAATCAAATGCACATGAATAAGAGTTAGGAATTCATACCTAACAATCAAGGATAGTTATAGACATAGATGTGAGATAAAAATATCACCTTTTCACAAAATCAAGGAAGAAGAAGCTATAGAGCAATGGCAAGGACAATCACTCTTCAATTCCAACCCAACAAGCTTGAATCTAATCTTAAAAGAGAAATATTTTCTAAGTTAGGTTTAGGAATTTCTGAAATTGGAAGGAGAATGAGTTGGAGAAGAAGAAGAGGTGCTTACCAATAACTTCTCTTAGAATTTGGAGCTAGAGCTTGGATTTTGCAAATGAACTAGGGCTTGGAGTTTCTATTTCACGTTCCATTCTCCCATTTTTGATGAAGCTTGAGTATTAGGAAAGTTATGAAGTAATGAAAAGGAGAGGGGGTAGAACTAGGGTCTTAAGATAGAACATTGGGCTGAAACCCAAACTCAAACCCAAAGTGAAAAAGTAGCAAAATTCTACTAACTTCAAACATATCGAAGTTTATACTCAAAAAGGTCGCATACGTCGTTTAACTCAATGGGAAAGGTCTCGAGTTCTAATTCAACTATTTGCAAAAAGTAGCTTTTCGGACTATAATCCGACTAACGATGAAATATTTAAATAAAATATTTAAATATTGAATCGTAAAATATGCGGGTTGTTACACTAACTGTTAAATATGCCTACCATTAGTATAGTTGACTAACCGTCTTATTTTCATTATTCCCTAAATAATGTAATTTACTTAGAATGATGTTTAGGAACATTATAAAAATCTTGCTCATAGTAGAACAGATTTACCATTTAGTACCCTTAGATTCAACTTTTGTAGACATTACAGTATATTGAAGAAACACATGTATACATGATAAGGATATACAAACACATGAAATGCTTTGCTTTATAAAGAATAACCATAACAATATAGGATCTACTTTATTATATACTGTCATTCTTGATTTTATGGTATAAACAATCATGGATAACGAGGGATGTTTTATAAGTTTAAGGTATCTTACAATTACAAATAATGTGGCATATAAGCTGTGGAGAAATGGACTAAATTAATCGATGTACTTATGATTATTGTAGATAACTATCCTACTTTTGTACACTACATGCACTCATAGCTAATTATGCATGTATTTAATTACTGTATAGTTTATTGAAACTAAAGATATTATAATTAGTTAACTCACTATTTAATAACTATCACTAGAGCCCACTATCATGCGAGAGCCTCGTGCACTGGGTTCCACCATAAATTTTATTTTGTAAATTTGATATATATTATTTAGTCTTATGCATTTTTCTTTAGTTAAATAAAATGCTAGAGGCATTAAGATCCTTCATGTTAAATCCAACTCAAGCATGGAACTCTTGTAAGGTACCCTAGTATATCTATTATGTATTTCCAAAAAACAATTTGGAATTTTCATAACTTTGTTTCTAAGACGGTAACCGTGTTACCATTCCTTCCGTAATGGTTGTTAATAAATTTATGAAAATAAATAGAAATCAAATGATCCTATGCTTTTCAACATTACCATGGAAGTTTAGCGATGCATAAATTAGTCCAGTTTGAATCATGAATAAATAGTTAGAGCATTAAAGAAAGTTAAGAAAGTTCCTAGTTATACATAGTGATGATATATTACAAAGCGCTCATTAATAAGAATGGATAATAGTAACAACATTTAAATAAATAAACGTTAATTGAAGAAACACACGAGTTAAACTGATGAAACAACTATACAGTTAAAGTGAAAGTGTACTGGTTCATCATATAAAAGATATAGTGAAACTAAATATGCAAATTATAAGGACGTAAAAGCTTATAGTATGAACAGTAATAAAAAATACTCCCAGTCTCACAATTTTGGACAACATAGAATATTTTAATTCAAGCAGGTCCTTTAGTATAAAAATAGATAAGAAATACACAGATTTTATACATTTTTTCCGAAATTAGTTTTTTTAAATGGTACTTTATATATAACATGTCACTAGGACAACATATCACATATGCCAATAAACATTCGAATCATGCCATGGAAGTTTCGAACTTGTGACCTCGCACACCAAAGCCGAATAACTTAACCACTGGGACAATGATACTTGTCTTTCGCAATTATTTGCATCTGAAGAAATCGAAATAGACGTTTCAATGTCCATTTTTATGGTAGTATGCAAGGGAGTGCTAAAAAGATCGATGTGAATGTCATTTAGCAGAACAGAAGAGAAAATTTCTTACGGAGTAAACTTATCTCAAGTTCTATGATACAAAGGCAAGCTATCTAACTTCATGAACATAATCGTATTTGCTGTCATGTGGATCTAACTGTTTATGGTTCTTAGGCTTATCACTCTCAAGAAAAAGTCAATGTTTACATGCCACACATCAGCAATAATCAACAGATCGTGTAATTATGCAAAAACATTTGCACATCATCTCTATTTATTTAAATAGCGACCTCTTAAACATCAAATAGTCATTACCCAATAATTACAGTTGAAACTATAAAAACAATTACATGCAACATTTTTTAATTTTAATTATATAGACCACAACAAATACTGCTGTCATTTAGAAGAAATAACTAAAGTAGATAAATGAAAAAAATAAGGAAAATTAATACCTTGAAAGGAGGAGATATGATTTCCCATTATGAGTTATAAAGGCGTGAACCCTCCAACGGGGAAGAGGAGGCGCCTCCATTAAAGTGATCCCACTTTCACCTTCATAAAAGGTATTAGGTCTTACTTCCAGTAGATTGCAACTAGTTATTTGGTAGAGCATCATAGACAACTATCTTACTCATCAGGTATTCATAGAAAACGTGGAGTAGAACTGATGAAGGGAAAAGAGGGACGGCCATGGATGCAATAACAGACGATAATTGCAACCGTCTCCTTATCTAAAGCCCTGGGAAAAAACGAAAGGGACACATGTTACAAATTAGAGTGTGGATTTTCCTTTCCTATTTAAATAATAGAAATGATGCATTGGACGAATGTAATAAAGATTCATACAGTGTGGTCAGTCTTGTTTATGCTAATATTAATTGTTATGGCCAGGATTTTCGACCCTCGAAAACCGACATTAATATGTCCACTGTATCTCATGCCGAGAATTCGAATGCCGAAAAAACCCGACTGTTAGGGTTGAAGAAGAAAATAGAAATAACAACACAAAATCTTACAATCGCAGCGGTATAACATATAATAGATATTAACATGCTTTATACAAAAAGAACTACAACTGTTATTTATACATGCCGTCATCAGAGTACAACAAATCAACAAACCAATACTGGACAGTTATAATGACTTGTCCTTACCAATGCTGTATATACAGCCTACAATACACAACAGAATATAATCAATTTCGTGTAATACGTCTTCGTCATCCAGCTCGCCTCCTGAGCTCCATAGCATCCTACCCTGAACCTATAATACTTGGTTTGACCCGAGCATTATCATAAAATAACACCGAGTTAGTCTGGAAACCGACATGAGAAAACACACTCAATTTAATTTATTAAAGTTATCAAAATCCTTTGAAAAATAAGGGTATCTCGTAAGATCACGTCACATATAAACACGATGGGTTTTATCCTTACGATAAGCAAAACATTTTATATCAAAATCATCTGATATTATAATAGTGTCTATAGAAAGTAAATTAGAAAATAACTGAAATGCTGGCATCTCACATTTCAGCATAGTTGGGTACAATCAAAACCGTACGGCGCTCATTAGGAAATGGATTTCATACAATGACTAGGCACTAGGGTACCACCTATCACAGTACCCTTCTAGAAAAAATATACCGAGGACCTCGCCGGGATCGCCTACAACATAAGACCGACCCTACCCTTAACCTGGATAGAACCGAGTATGTTCACCCCGGTTGTTCCCACCCTTACCAAGAGCTCTTTTCCATGCACCACCGTATGCGTAATTTATGATATATCCGAGTGTATCTAGAAAGGTGATAACATATCCTAATTGGGTATGATCCACTTAGCCTTGCTTCATTTCCCCTAATTTTCAGTCATTCCAGTTGATGAAGCTTGAGGCTACGATTACCCTTTTAAAAATGTACACATAGAATGCTCATTTTTCCTCCAATGACAATGTACTAATAACATTCATCCATACAACTCCATTCTGGGTTTGGACATAACCGAATCACCGTCTTCACCATCCTCACGGTATCCATTCGTAAAGCTCAAATCGGATCGAAGTGGTTTTCGGATAATTAAATTCGATCTCGGTATCTTCGAAACGATAAACGAAATTGGCCAACACTTGAATAGTTGGTTATTTAACTATCAATATAACATCCATAAGCAGTCGCTAGGCCCATATTATAATTTTCTGAATTTATTTTCAAAATGTCTTAATAAGATATTTATTCAAATCCCTTCCAAATTTTCAATATTTGAGACAACTCAAATACTTATATCCATATCAGGATATTTCAAACCATCTCTTATTTCAACACTTAGAAAAAAAATATTTTTCTAAACCCCTTACTTCCTAAAACTTAGGAAAGTTCCAATATTTCTCTTTTCTCAAAACCTTTCACAATTTATATTGTAAATTCCTTAACTCGTTTATAACGAATTCTATACGTTCCGGGTTCCTTAATTAATTCTCTTTATTCAAAAGTATATACTTATCTCACCGAAATAAGTATATTCACAAACCACGCCCTTAAAAAATATTTGAATTTTTTTAAAATAAGCATGAAAAGCACCATGCGGTATCAACCATGGATTCACAACTCAATGATGACGTCTCTGTCCCAGAGAATTCCAAAATTAACTGTAGCCAATCTATGCGTTCTGATTTCTCCATGAAAGTATACCATTACTTTCTGAAAACTTGTTCAATAATTAAATATACTTTTAAACAATTTAAATAATTACATAACTTTGAAACAATAATTAGTTCTGATTTATTAATAAAATTCTAATCGATTTACAAGACTTGTTTATAAAACTTATAACTCATTAGACAATTTAAAATATTTCAATAACTAACTTTCTGGAATACTTTTATGCTAAAATACTTTAAATTACCTGGTTTAATAATTAAAATTCCTCTTTTTAAAACAAACTCAACTTCTCGATACACATATATTTTTCAATTCCAATATAACCAATCTAATATTTATATATCTCTCTCTATTTATCACCAGTCGATTTACATCCCCAATTTCCATAAATCCCCCCTTTTCACATTTCCAAAAGCAAAATCTATCATTTCTTTTTAAACCTATTTACCCATCTCATTATAAATTCTTACCCTGAATCCATATCTTCAATTTATCAAATGATAATCATTTCACTTTATTTATAAACATTGTTTATAAATCCTATAGTCACATTTTCCGTTTACAACGGTTTCACATCACATGAATCAATTTATAAACCGATTTCTAAATTAAATTCAATTTATAAATAAATTTTCTAAATAACCCAAACTATATTCCAATACCAACCAAATCTTGTATTCTACTCCCATTTTGTAATTTAGAAATCTTATTTAAGATCCAGTATAACCAATTTATATTTGTTTCCAAATTCCCTTCTATTCTCCTAATCTATTAAAAATCTAGATTTTAAAATCCTTTAATATTTAAAACAAGCATCACTTAAGAATTATTTTTTTCTTTTTATTTAAAATCCTTTATACATATTATTCGAAAATCTCCATTTAAAATATCATGGAATAGCAACTACAAAATCAAACCGTTTATTTTACCCAACCAATTTCTTTTAACTAGTCCAAAACTCTATATAATATTTTAATTCCAAATCCCTTTTAAATTTCTTTTCAAATTCAAACATATATTTATGGTATTTTTTTAAAATAACAAAATCTGGGCCAATGCTACCATAACATCAAATAAATTCAAATCACACATTATTCTATCACAGATTATCCAAACATATCATATATCACCATATATGAAATTAAATTCAACATTTTTGAGGAATCTAGTTTGATCCCCCCAATGTATGTCCCTGCAACCATAGATATTAAAACAACATAAAAATACCAATCCCGTTTCAAGGCGGGATATCGCGGTAATATAGGATCATCCGCTATTATGCGGGGCGCATAGGGTCTCATCCGCTCCAGTAGACAGGAAATATATCCAACTACTATTCTATACACCAATATAAATAATATAGCATCCAATTGATATTAATTTATAAATTCAACCAATCATCCAAAATTAATTTTAATCATTTAAAATTAATTGCAGTAATCCTAATGAATGAGATTTACTCACTTTGATTTTTTGTCACTTCGCATTCTGTTTTCAGTTAAGTTTGAACGCGTTTGAATTTGTCTGAAAATTCAGCAAGCTCTAATTTCCACCAAACTAATTCCATAGCAAAGATCTCCTAAATACGAACCCAACGCGACTGACCATGTTAGATTTCCATCTAAAACGAATAAGATATTAAATTTATAATTTTTAACAATTTTATTTTAAACAATAAATTATATAAACTATTTTTTTAAAAGAAAGCCCATTACCCGGACAATTCAGAACCCAGCCTGCCTTAATTTTCTTCCCCCTCTTCTCTTCAACTCGCCTGAGCCCATATGCACTGCCCATCTCATGCATGTGCACGCGATCCCTGACACCATCGACCATTACAAGATCACCCACGCGATGCTCCTAACCTCCCCACTCGATCACGCGCCACCACGCCACGTCCGCAGATCCCTCTCGAGACGCGACCACCGTCATCGAATGCGGCAACCTCCCCTAAAATCACGACCACCAAATCGAAGCCGCATGCCACCAGAAACCACCTGTAGGTGCGCCTCACCATGCTGAATCCAACAATCATCTTCGTTACTCGAATCAAAGACCAATGCTCGAGAAAACCCAAACCCTAGATGAAAACTTCTGTGCGATACAAAAGTCGAGCTCAACTACTAGATGCCGCACCTCACAAACAGTATACGAACTTGAAGCTCACCCCAAAATAGGAATTTACAAATTTGTTTTGGATTTTTTCGTTGAGTATTGTAACGACCGTGAGATTTTCGATCCCCGAAAATCAAAACTAATACGTCCATGGTATAGAGTGCCGAGCAATCGAGTGTCGAAAATACCAGGTTGTTAGGGTTTTAAGAAAAAGAGATAGAATAAAAAACAGAAATAACAGCACAGAATCTCACAATCGCAGCGGAATAAAATATAATATAAAATAACACCATTTTATACAAAGAAAAGCTGTAACTGTTTCATACATACAAGTTATCAGAGTACAATAAATCTGGATAGTTATAATAACTTATCCTTAACTGCTGTATACACAGCCTATAGTACACAGCGGAATACAGTTAAATACGTGCAATACGCCTTTGCCATCTAGCTCGCCTCCTGAACCCCAAAAGAAGCGTCCTAACCTGAAATTCTGTAATAATCGGTCTGACCCGAGCAATACAATAAAGCAACACCCGAGTTGGGCTGAAAATCAGCGTGAGTAAATACATTTAATTTAAAATACCAGAGTTATCAAAATCATTGGAAACCAACATAACTTGTACAACACGACGAGTTTTTATCTCAATTATAACCAAACACCTTTCCAAAATCCATTGATATTGTTAAAATGTCTAGGTATAGGTTACTTATTTAAAATAGTCAAATTTGCAAATTAATACAATTATGACATATTAAACTTTATAGTCAAAAACTGTAAAGGTTAGCATTGATTTTCAAATCGAAGTGGTTTCGGATAACACTAATATCCAATCCCGATCTCTTTGAATCCAAGCAATACATTTTTGAAGGGTAAATTATTTTAAAATAAACAATTTATATTTAGGTGATAATATATAATATGGGAATTTATTACAGATGATCTTTTCAGATAAATGTATCATCATTTTGTTCCAACTATTTAAACTCGTCTGGCCATTTGGTGGCACAGATAAGGATAAAAGGAATAAATGTCGAATAAAGCTAAGCAAAGATATAGATTGTTCCTAATTTAATTATCAATAACAAATATCAAGGCGATTCACTCCTTAGGATTTTATTAACTTAGCCGATTTCATTTATATTTTTATTCCAAGTTAACTGCAATTTAAAGAAATTGTAAAAACAATCTATTATTAGTTTTAACACTCTACTTAATGTCTACTTGGTTGATTTATATATTTCAAATCAAATAATAATGTAATTAATTACCATTTCAATTATGAGATATTATCGAACTTTAAATTTTCGGATTTAAACTAAAATAGATTTTCATTAAAAATAGAAGTTAATGTAAATTGCCATATAATATTGTATGTAGATTCCATTTCTTCTTTCCCTTTTCTTTCGTTTTCTTTTCTCCCTTTCCTTTCTTTTCCTTTTCTTCCTTTTCTTTTTTCTGTAATGACTCGCAAATCTGTACCCCTTGAGTCAACACTATTCCCCATCAATCAACTCAAGTTGAACAGAAATACGAACCATTAGGGTTAGAGAAGAAGAAAATAGAAAACAACATCAGAGTCTAACCATCGCAGCGGAATAAAATATAATATATAATAGTTGATCTTTACACAAAAGATAACTATATCTGTTTTATACATACATCATCAGAATACATCATCAGAGTTCAACAACATCAATAACATACAACTGGAAAATCATATAAATCTGTCCTCAAGACTGAATACACAACGGAATAATAATAGCAAGTACGGAAGTACGTATCGCCATCCAGCTCGTCCCTAAGCTCCACAGCATCATATCGTGTATTCTATAATACTCGGTCTGACCCGAGCATTACAGTTAAATAACACCCGAGTCAGTCTGGAATACCAGCGTGAGAAAATCACACTCAATTGGATTATTAAAGTTTCAAAAATCCTTTGAAAACAAAAGCATCTCGTAAGACCACGCCACAAATAAACACGTCGGGTTTTTACTTTACGATAGCTAAAACACTTTTTATTAAAATCCTCTGATATTATAATAGGGTCTATATACAAATACTTATTAAAATAGTCGAAATTGTTACATTATTAAATTCCAGCTACTAGCCATAGAGTAGGTAATACAAACAAAACTCGTAAAAGGCGCGTAGGGAGAATGGATTTCCAACTAATGACTAGGCACTGTGGTACCATCTGTCATGGTACCTGGTCTAGATCAGTATACCGAGGATCACTCCCGACCCCTTGCAACACAAGACCGGGACTACCCCTTACTGGGTGATCCCGAGTAAGATCACCCCAAGGTTGTGATCAACAACCGCACCACTAAGCCGAAATAAAAAGGGACATCTAGACAGGGATGACCTCACCTTGAAATGGGTGCTACCCACCTAGCCTTGCTGCATAACCCTTGATTTTCTGTCATTCTTGGTTGATGAGGTTTGAGGCTAAGCGTTACCTTTTAAAACGTTTCACTTAGAATGCCCATCGTCCACCTGACGATGTTCCAAAAGCATTCGTCCATACAAGTCCGTCCCAGGTTCGAACGGAACCGAAGGCACTATTCCTACTACATCCATTTTGGAAATATCCTCATCATTAGTAGCGACTAGTCCTTGCACTTCATTGCTCCATCTTTGACTCCGAACTCGTTTTTCCTCACGAAAACGTTCAAATCGGATCGAAGTGGTTTTCGAGAAATAAATCCCGATCCCGGTCTTTTCGAAACGATCAACGTATTGTCCAATATTGATAGTCGATGATTTAACTATCAATTAACATTCACAACAACCATCAAACAACAAATAATTTCTCCAAATTATTTATTAATCTCGAAATATTTTCACAAGATATATTTTCATTTTCAACCCTTTGGACACAGTTTCAAATCATCTTCTTTACGGAATAAAGTTCCCAAGTATTTTCTATTTCCACTGAAATCACCAAGTACAACACTTAGATTTTAGGACAATTTAAAAACACTTTATAAAATATACCTTAAAATATTTAAATTTAAAACTACTTTAATACTTTATTAAAAATATATATACTTTAAGAATATTTAAAATAAAGCTACTTTACAGAATATAAAACTAAATTTCTCTTTTCAAAACAAAATACCAAATCACCTTAAATAATTACTACGATAATAGATTTGAAAAATACTTACTTTAGAATTTTAAACATTTAAAAATAACAAATTTTCTAAAACATGCTTTTTAAAACAACTTAACTTATATTTAAAAATTTACTTGAAAACGTGCTTGGCTATCTAGGGAAATATACTTTTCTTCACACCATTTTAAAAATAAATCACTGTTTATTTTTAAACAAATTTTATCATTCCCTTAATAAATTCCCACCGTGAATTTTATTCTTCCAAATTCCACTGATATAACACTTTGCTTTTATAAATTTCAAATCTCGCTTCTCCTTTAAAAATCCCGGTTTTACACACTTAAATCAATTCCCAAATTGATTTCCAATTTACTCCATTTGAAATAAATTCATTTACTTACTCATTTATTTCAAAATCCATTGACTTCAGATTTTTATTCCTTAATTTATGATTTAAAATCCTTTTAAGTGAAATTACCAATTTCAGATTTTCCCAAATTCCTTCTTAATCGTTTCCAATAATTTAAATTTAAAATAAATGCTTCATTCTTTTGAATAATAACACTTAAGTTTAAAATCCATTATCTTCCTGTTTATTCAAAATTCCCTTTTCATACACGGAATTTATTTATTAAAATTTTAAAATCACTTTTATTCCTTTTCAATTCGTTCTTATTTTTATTCAAATTCTCTCTGATTATTTTACTTAAAAATTCACTCTTTTATTTCTTTTCAAAAATCCAATTCTATATATTTTTATAACCCAGTGTATCGAAATATATTCAAGTAAACCATAGCATTAAATATTCCAATTATCAATAATATTCATCACAGAGTATAGAATATTCATAACAGAGAATATTAAACAATATAAATAATTTTGAGAAATCCAGTTGGATCTCTTCAACCTGTTTCCCTGCATCCACAGATGTTAGCACAATATAAAATACTAATTCCACTTCGAGGTGGAATATCGCGGTATACAGGATTAATATAATATCATCCGCTATTATGCGGCGCATAGGGTCTCATCCGCTATATAACGCGGGAAATCAATCATTCCAAGATGTATTATATACTATATATACTACTATACATATAATATAACACATCCAATCAAATCAATCAATCAACCAATTATTTATATCTAGCTATTTAAATTTAAATTTAAAACCAGATGAGTGTGATTAACTCACCTTTGATTTTTGATTTGCAATCTGATCCAACCCGACTTGTTTTCTTCATAGTTTTAGACCTTGTACACATTATATAATTTATTAACATCTGAATAATCTCTAAATAATTACCATTTAATAAATTAAATTGACCAATAATTTAATTTTAAACTAATCATTTGGTTTTAAACTAATAAATTGATTTTAAACTAATTTCCTTAAAATAAGTAGATTTTTAGTAATAAAAATATTTAAATAGGTTAATTAAACAAACTAGTTTCCATAATACATCATTTATTTTTTTCTTTAAAATACTAGTAAATCTAAAATAACATCTATAAATATTTCCTGCTTATATTTTAAACTAACTATGTAGGTATATATTTTCTTTTGTAAATGAAAAATAGTGACTACTTACTATATATATATATAAACACAAAATCAACTAGAAAAAGATATACCTTACTGCCATTGCTAACAGTAAACACCGGCAAGACTTTGACCTAACAATCATGCGCCTCTCCACTAGCATACTGGTTTTACAGAGGGGTTTGGCGCAACTAAAACAACAGCGTGCTAATATCAAAGTCAACATTTGAACAAACACTTGGCGTGCCTCTTTAACTACTCACACAGCCACATACACGTCCACCATCCACACTTAACGAATTGAAGCCCCAATCAGTAGAATCCGCAGTTACAACATCCATATGACATCCAACAAAAGATGAGATCTAACCTTTAACGGTACCAGGATACTCGATGATACTTCCCCAGCCATTGGAGTAACTTGGTGACGGACAACGAGGGGGCTACCCCGGTGGTCGTGCTTAATGGAAGCAGCGAGTCGAGCACGTACCTGGCCACACGATCTTCCTTCGGAATAAGATCTGGAGGATGTTCTGCACGGCTTCGATTCTAGTATAATTTTGAGTGGGGAGTTGAATAAAAATCATGCTCTTTGAAAATCTTTCAGGAACTCGGCATAGTTTCCTTAAGAGGAGGAAGAAGGTTATTGCTTCGAACGAAAGAATTTGGGGAAGGACATTCGATGTATACTATTTTCTGATTTCGACTCTAAATTTCGAGAGAGGGAGGCCTGATTAGGTATGAGTACGAATGGGGGAAAAAAATGAAAGAGGGGAAGATGGTTAAAAAAACAAACGCTCGGCCATTTCTTCTTCGATCTGATTTTCTTTGAGGAACGAAGACGATCGGTAGATAATATAAACGGAGGAAGATACCTTGCGTGAGAAGCTTTGCCTAGCTACAGTGGTCATGAAACGAAAGGAAAAAGTCGTGAAGTGAAATAATTTCAGCTGACGGCAACCAGGATATAAATATATTTTTAAACTAAATTCAAATCGTCTCGATAAATGCAACATACAATTCCGAATTCCTATTGAGGAGTGCCGCTAGGCGTTTATAATGTTGTACCCTTATTCCGAATGCATTGAAAAAGGTTTCGAGTCCTAATTCGATCGTATGGAGAAGATAGTTTTTGGATCAGCTATTTTATTGAATTTCGATATAAATTTCAGCGCGTTAACATAACGTACGTTCCCATAACAACTCCGATCACTATGAAATTTGTAGCCCGATAATAATATAATATTACGGATCCAATGGAACTGGTTTCGTCGAATTCCGAGACTGCGCCTCGGAAGGCTATTTTTAAATATCGATTTAAAAGATATATTTTTAAAATTGAACAAATCACCTTTAAATTCAATTTTAACACTTTTACTATCTTCGGTATTATCAATATAAATTTTACAAGCCTTCAAATATTTTTAATAGGCTTAAAAATCCAGATTCAACATTTTACCCAACTTCAAATTATTTAGTTCAATAATTTAATTACTTAAATAAATGGTGATATTTGAATTCAACTTAAAAATTAACTTTTAAATATTTAAAATCTATTGAATATTTCATTTTCAAATGCTCAAAAATTCTGGGTCGTCACATTTTCTTTCTTTTCTTTCCCCTAGCCTAAGCTCGGCCCATTCTCCTTTTCTTTCTTCCCTTTCCCTTTTCCGTGCTACTCCTCTCCTTCCCTTCATTCATTCGAAGACAATAAGTCGTGCACGTACGTGTGCACGTAAACACTTGCCGCTGGTCACGACCGCCGCCACCGATCATCCTTGACAGCCTTACTCGAACAACCCACCACATACCACTGCCTGAAACACAACTGAAGATGCACGTTCAAAAATTCAAGCTGCCACCACCACAAATAGAAAAACCGACCACCCTATCTCGTCTCTACCACACCACACGCAAACGATCGCCACCAAACTCCACCCGAAACTTCACAACGACCTACCCTTCCAATTCCCCCTTAAGCACACGCCTCCGTTCACCCAACGATTCCACCTTCTCCCAAATCCGAACCCACCAAAACCCATAGCCCTAACCCTCAACTGACTTCGACAAGCCACCATACCAAGAACAAAAATGCTGCCCCATTTTTCCCATGCTTCCCACCTCCGCAGCTACCTCCTGGCCATACGCCGACCCCCACCATCAATCGATTCGTCGGAATTTGATCGAAGACCAAATTTCGTCCATCCCCTTATATCTCATCACCTACGCAACTATAAATCGTGAAACAACCTTAAAAATCATTGTTTTCAATGGCGATCAAATTTATATAAGTAAAAACTAAAACATGATATTTGATTTTTCCCGAAATTGGGTTAACTTATTTCAATTAAATTTTATTCTTTTATACTTGATAATAATTTATAAACAAATTTTAAAAAAAGTATAGTAAAAAAAATGTTTTTCCTTTTAACATCATAACCTAAATATAAATGGTTTGCGAGGTAGGGAATTTTGAAGCTAGGTATGCATTTTCTTTCAACCTACGGAGCAGAAGCAATAAAAGACGTACATGCTTGGGTTTCCTCTGATAATAACACTGGGTACACATCTATATACATGTATATACACATTCCTGTTCCAAGCATCTCTATCAACAACTTCTATGTACACATTCAATATACATAACATGTTTTACTATATGAAAGAAATGTGTTTTGCTCGCAGTTATACACCTTCAGGACTTTTTCTATGGTAGCTTTGAGTTCTCGGTCGCTTAAGCTTTTAGATAGGAAGGTTTTCTTTTTTTTTTTGCTAAATGTCAGACGGGTAGAAATGTTGAATGTGAACAAGAATGGCACTGGCATATATATAGAAGAGGAAGGAACAGGCTAAAGCTTGCACAGGCTTTATCTTTCAAGATTTTTCTTCATCTTTTTGACTTGATTTAATGCTTTCCCTGATTTGATCTTATAATGTGTTTGGATATATTATAGGCTGATTCGATTTTAGGTGCTTGAGTAGATGTATCTTATGATGATGTTCCCTTAAGCATGTACATATTCTTTCATATATGTGTGTGTGTGTATATATATATATATATATTTCGCTCCTACATGTTTCATTTGCTTATATATAGAGTTACATATACATTTATATTTATCTATTCATTTATACATTAGATATACAATGTTTACCTATGTGTGTGTGTGTGTATATATATATATATATATTTCCGTATGTACTTTATATTTATGTATACATACACTTGTACCTAATCACCTTTTACAATTTCCATACACATTAGTTCATATGGAAAAAATATATATTACTTATATGCTTGTATATTTTAATTATCATAAAGCTTATATATATATATTATATTATTTGTGACTTGATTTAATGAAAGATGATTTGATTTTCATATGACTTGATTTTGATTTTATTTTGACTAATAAAATGTTTTATAAGCTTTGAATTAAATGCTTGCCATGATGATGTTTCATGCACACATACATTTATACATATACATTTACTATGCATACTTTGTCATTATATATATATATTCACGTTTATACAACTTTCCTATATTTTACTTCATATGGCATATATACATATATATACATTTATATACTTATATATTATTAGACACACCGTAAAGCTTGTATAAATTTACATATAAACATTTATGGATATTTATCTTAGTTTAAATGGTGGAGTTTATATATACATATAACTATAATATTTATGATATCCAGGAATTTATAATTTAAAATTAAACATAGTTTTTAATCAATACATAATTTTAGATATTTCAAATATTAGAAAACTCATCTATCCGACTTATACAAATCAATAATAAAATCAGTTAATCACCCAATTAACATACGTCAAAAATCCAAGCCGTCACATTCCTTCCCCCTTTATAACTTATCGTCCTCGAAAAGGAACAAAGCGAGAACTTTTGATTTCGATGTATATTATTAGTTATATCATTCTTTAAACATTTCAACTTCCTTCTCTTTTATTATACAATTTTTAAAAATACTTTAAACTTTATAGTATTATCAAATTAGTTTTATTTAAATATATTTTTCGTAACTCGATTTCCAAGCAAGTCCACCTTTGTTCTCATAGAAATTTAGTCTTACGTTGATCAGGCGTAGGACTGAAAATGTATAAGTACTTAGTAGACCCGTTTTAACACCTAGTGAAAATACGTGGAAGACCTTCTTTTTCAAAAATGCTATGGAAATCATCATCACCCCATGGGTCGCAGTTAGCACGATGATTGCGTCGCCATCCCGACGAAATCCATAAGAAAACTGTAGGCATCCGCACCTCTCGACTTTCGCCATGGAAACTGCACAGATCGCAGCTACACCCAGGATTGCGCTACTATCACAGCAAAAACCTTGTAACTGTAGGCATCAACGCCACTCGAATTTCGCTGCCAACTGAAATTTTACCATATAGATCGCAGACTACACAAGTGAAACCCAATGTAGACTGTAGGCACTCATTGCCACATGAACTCCGCTATGGAATCACATAGATCGCAATCCACCGATGTTACGTCGCTCTTCCAGCTAAATCAAACGTAGATTATGGGCAATCACTGCTACTCGACTTACGCCATGAAACGTAGCAGATCGCAGTTACAACAAAGGTTACGTTGCCATCACAACAAAGCCCAATGTAATAGTAGGCATCAGCACCACTCGACATACGCTACCCAATAATGATCATCAGGAACTCGAGTTTTGTCCGGACTTCCTTTGGGATCCCAATTTCATTGAACCCGTTCTTAGGGTTCTAAGCAGAACCACCGGTGGATCTCCTACTATAAGTTTCGACTCTCAATGGGGGTGCCTTTTTTCCATACCTTTCTCAAGACATATCATACTATATGCATATATGGTACCTTTCAAATCATACTCTTTATATGCATCACATATAAACTTCATTTATACAAATCGATATCCTCAAAATCGATAATTCTTAAATTTGGTTTGCCAAATTTCCAAAACAGACTTTTTACCAAAACCAAAAGCCTTTTTTAAAATCAATGAGCTCCAAAACCCTTTCAGTTTAATTCTCATATACATATAAAATCATTCTTTCAACTTGAAAAATTTTCGGGTCAATAACTCCTAAATGCACTTCATACTTATATAAACTCCATTTAGTATTTCAATTATCTTTCAAAGATTGTTTCTTTGGATTATAATTTCAATAAGGGAAGCTTGAATATATAACTAATATTTATAATCTCTTTAATTCTAAATCAACTTTTCAAGTTCGATTACCCTTCAAAGTTATATTTTACATTACTTACTTCTTACAAAGTAAGTTTCAGTTATTGTAACTATTAGATCTTTATTTTTAAGTCAGCATTACTCAAATATACTCTTTTACTTCAAATCATTTTTTCCTTAATATTTCGATTTCGGTTCTGATTCGACTTGCTTCGAATTCCATTTGGGTTAATACTTCAATTTTATCGTAATTCACATTTAAATCCATGATTTTAATGCAACTAATTTCCATTCTGACCAGTTCGAACTTTAGAAAATAGCTTGAATAGTTTTAAAATAGTTAAATAGTTAATATAATATAATTTGAGTAATAAAAGAATGGTTTGTATAGTAAATAGCTTGGAGAGTCAAAATAATTTAAGAAGATAGACTTCAATAGTTTATATTAAAACAATTTATCCAAAAATTGTCTCAAGGTCAAACTGATTCAATTCCCAGTCTCCAATTCAAATCAATTTCAGTTTCCACTTCCATTTAAATTGATTCAATCCAGATTCCAATTCGAACTAACTTCGATACCTATTCCAATTCAAATCATTTCCCATTTTGATTTCAACAAATTCCACTTCGATTATAATTCCAATTAATTCGATTCAATTCCAATTTGAATTAATTTCAATTCAATTCTCAATCTTCAACCATCTTGATTTATATAAAGTTGGGTTCGGTTTTCAAAATACCAGTTTAATCCCTTAACCCAAGTAACCCTTAGTATTTAATTTAACAATCTAAATCTTTAATAATTCAATTCCGAGCCTAATTTCAGATATTCATTTAAATTACTTCTACTTAACTTATTTCAAGGTTCGAGTAAGAGTCCAAATCTTTTTAGAACAATCAATTTTCGGAATTCAATTTATTTTTCAATTGTAACTTCAAAGTTTTAAACCCAATTCTTAAACAATTTCCAATTGACAAGTTTGTTTTAACATTTCAAACTTAAGTTTAAAATGATTCCATTTTCATAAGTTCAATTTTATTTCTATTCAATTTTCAGGGTTGGACAAATATCATTTCTATCCACTTCTTAATTTATTTGAAATCATCCAATTTACAGTTTTATATACCGTGAATAATATACAGAATGACAACGGGGTATATCAAACAAATAAACATCCAAATCATCTAAAACATTAATCAGTGGCATTCATCACAAATTTCCAGAATTTGAAACCCGTTTTATTTCAAAAATCGTTTTGAAATCATTTATACATACATAACTCCTATTTCAACTTTTTTTCACATCCATACCCTTACCTTTACAGTTTAATTCATTTAGCTTCCATAAGTTATATTTCAATTTCACTGTAACGACGCGGATTTTGCCCGCTTGAAAATCGACATCCATACTTCATATCGTATTCGAATGTCATAGATTCGACCGTTCAAATCCGATTCGCCGGAGCTTATAACAACATTAAGTAAATAACACAGCGGAATAAAAGAATAATACATTGATATACAGCTTTGATACAATATCTGATACAACAGATGATCCAATAGATATCAATATACATCAGAGATATGATACAATAAAACAGCAGCGGAAAAGAAAATAGATAACATCTAGCAGCGGAACAATATAACTCTAAAATAGTCTTCAACGAAGAACTCCAAATCTGAACTCCATCTCCAAGAATCAATCCAGCAATAGCTCGAACTCCCAATCACGATGCACAAAGATAGGCAAGACTGGTGCGATCCAAAGACTGAACTAACTCCAGATAATCCACTATATCTAACTATCTGAAAAACCCAACTCTAGACTGCTCGTGTAGGAAATAATGAGCACCCAGAGTTTAGGAAAGAAACGATAAACTCCGGATCAGTCGTGGGACTGGTGTGAGCAACAAAAACAGTTTATCTTTTAAAACATTCAACAAAAGATTTTCAAAGTCAATTCGCAATGTTTTTTTTAAAAAATGAGACTACCATAAGGCCTCCCGCACACACACACAATGCAAACGCAAAATCGGAGGAGATTTCTCCTTATGATAGTCAAAGATGCTTGATACGCATTAAAAGAAACATTTGATATTATTACTAGTGCATAGTGTAGGAAAAATTCATTTCGAAAGTAGAATATAAATCTTAGCCAACATACGACCATTATCGTATGCCTACTATAGCTACCATCCAAATAGTGTTGCGACACCATAAGTGAATGATAGGTCCTATAACTAAAACCGTACAAGTCTCGTATTGTTTCTTTGGATTTCCAACGAATGATCAGGCCAAGGAACTTCCCATTGCCACATGAGAATGCCTCTGGATGGACATCCCCGAGAACCAAACCGGATCTCTACCAACACAAGGCCGGGTTACTCCTAACTGAGTAACAACTGACCGAATATGCCATCCCCCGGTCCTTTGGGACCTTTATCCGAGAGCTCTCTAATCAATTCACACAATCATAACAAAGTGTTTTCAACATGAGTAAGCATCTGGGCTCCATACCATGATACCACCCTTTTCCAGAAGGAAATGCACATATCCTAAAGGGCGCTACCCCTCATAACCTTGCCGCATCTTTCCTGTTTTGACCATTCACGGGGTGTGAGGCTCAACGAAGTCACGTCCACAAAACATACTTTATACAAAAGCCATGCTTTGGGTCAACAAATGATCATAGAAATGATCACAAAGATAGACGATCAAATAAATGATCCTATCATAAATAATCAACACAATGATCATTTCACAGCAACACTCAGTATGTCACATTACCAAAATTGGGAATATATCGCTGATAACATTCAACTACATAACCTCTGAGCTCGTACGTCTCAGAGAAGGGTGTTAAGCTAAAAGAATAAATTCTCCGCCACCAACAGAAATATATTTGAAAGAAATCGGCTTTATATCTCAATTTGTAATGTCAGACATACAATCCATACAAGTCTGTTCTGGGTTCGAACAGAACCAAAGGCACTTACAAAGAAGTCCTTGCAATCCGGATATTCACAATCCCGATCGGATTTCCCATCACTTAGGGAGTTTCTATACCGGCGCGACTCGGTGCAGAAACAATCGATAGGTCATCCTATCGCTTTCGCAAATACCCGGTCTTCATCACCGGTCTTCAAATGATATCCATAACGACGTATCACATATTCGGAATGGGTTATACGACACAAAGGTCCTTTCCCGGCTAAACCGAATAGTGAGCGAAATAGTTCAAAAACATATGGATATTGGGATTTCAATTAAGTCACAACTAAATAATTCAAAACTTTCTTTTAAATGGCTTAACAAATTACCATTTTCAATCTTTAAACAAAAAGATTCATTTTCACAACCTTTAACGGTTTAAACAATTTTCACATTTTAATCTTTTAAATAAAAGATTCATTCACAGATTTTCCAAATCAATTTTCATTTCAATTTGATTAACTCGTTAAATCTTTAAATCAAAGATTTAACTTATAGCCTTCAAAACAATTTCATTTCAATTTGATTTAAACAAATCATCAATTTAAATCTGTTAAAAATAAACAGATTTAATTCATAGCTTTCAAAAAGAATTCATTCATAACTTAGGAAAATCATTTCTCCATTCAATCTTGAAATTCCCCTAATTAACTGGAATCTCAGTTCTTATCTAAAAGTGTTTATCATTTGAAAACAACAGTTTTCATTTTGGAAATCTGATTCATTTATACGAGTTGAAATCCTTGGGTTAAATTCAAATTCCCAAAAATAATGCTTAAAAGTGGTTTAATCCCTATATAACCAATATAACATCTTTAATCCCTAATTTCAAATCATAGAATTCAATTTCAAGTATTGAATTTAAATTTAAATCAAATTATTTAAATTCCAAAACTTAATCAAGTAATTTAAAAATAAATTTTTATTTTGAAATACATTCCAAAAGCTTTTCACATTTATTCCGATTCCATTTCCAAAACATTTGAATTTAAAAATTCAAATTTAAAACTATTTCAAACATTTGTGACTTAAACGATTTCCTCGTGAAATCCATATTTGTGTGTGTATGGTGTGGTCCAGGGGTTTAACACAATAGTGTACATCATCATCATCACAGATTAAAACACAGAAATATAGTTGATAAGCGGTATAAACTATAACGCTTATATTTGATAAGCGATATAACCCATAACGCTTATCCTTTATTCACAGAACACAGATATATATATCACAGATAATAATTATATTTATCTCAGATAAATAAATTACATCTCACATCATAACACAAATTAGGATATATCACAAAGCATCAATATCAGGGATATCAGAAAAATTAATTATTCAGTCAAGTTCAAACATTCACAAGTGAATTTATTAATCAACTTATTAATTTAAATCAGATGTATCAATTATTAATTCGGGTTAATTATCATAATTTAATCACAAATTATTTGAAATAAATCTTTCTTCCAAATCTATTAGTTAACCCTTAATTATTAACTAATCATTCTTAAATCAATGAATCAATTAATCTTTAATTTTTTAAATTAATCTTAATTTAATTGCCATTATTAATTAATCCTTTAATTATTCACAAAAATTTATGTTCTGATTTAAAAATCATCATTTAATTAATTACATTCACAAATTATCTATTAATTACTTCTCTAAGCAATTAACTCTTCAAAACTATCAAATGATTATTCTGAATAAATTAGCTTAAGAAATTTAATTTGAACAATTCGATTAACTCCACAAATTACACCGAATATTTAATTTCACAATTATTGTTATTAAGTAATTATACTTAATAGTTCCACAATTGATTATTATGAAATTAATCAAACTAAATTTATTGTTAAAATTTATCACATTAATTGATGTTTTTCAAATAAAATCTTAGTTAATGGTCTTTATCAATTATTAAATTTCTTAAATTACCATTCCAAAGAAATTTCTTATATTTAATTTTAACATCTGCTTTAAGATTAGTTCCAGGTTCTACTTTTAAATTCAACTTGTTTAAATTTTTCATTTAAATTTTCCACTCCATTTCAAATTTCTTTAATATATTTTGAATTGTTTTTAAGTTATTAAAACAATTTAAATTTAAAATTTATTTATGTTCAAACTAAACTCTACATTCAACTTGAATTTATATTAACATTTCAATTTGAACTTAGCTTTAAAAAATCTTGGTTTAAAAATTAATTTGGGTTTTAAAATTTTCAAACCAAAACAGTTTCAGGTTAGAAGCCTGGAACATGAATTCGACCCGAGCCCAGAAGCAACTTGCTTCGAGCTAAAATTCGAAACGCACGTGTACTTCCCGAGTCTCTCCCCTGTCTTCACGCAACCCCTTTTCCCCCTAATCCTATCTTCTTCCCTCTCTCAAAATTCACCCAGTTCCACAAACCTGCACGTACACGTGCACACACGCCACGGCCAACTCTGACCATCGCCGACGTCATCAGCAAGTCGACAATCCTCCACCTGAACCCTATGAGCACCCAACGTTGTGAAACGATGACGAACTCTCGATCGAGCATCGCTACCCAAAACTGCAACAAAACCAAACCACCTGAAAACGCATCGTTCTTCCACCTCTGGCCATCGGAGGCCATGAAAGCTTATCTGAAGCTTCGCCTCCACCAAACGCTGCTATCCCCACCGGAGCGATCAACTCCGGTGGATTGACGTGGCCGCGGTGAACCCGTTTCTTCTGCGATCCAAAAATGGGGGTTAAACCCTATTTTGATTTCATCAGCCCATCACAACAAATAAAAAAAATCATTCAACAATTTTCCCATAATCTCTGAACTTCGAACATGCTTCACTCTCGATCGCGAGACCTATCATTGCCCCAATCACCGAGATTTGGTAAAAGAACAATTCTGCTCATCCTTGTTTTTCCTCAAAATTTACTTGTTTAAAATTTTTGATTTTTCTTTCAAAAATCATAGATTTTGATAAGCTTCCATATAATATGTTTGAAATTAAAACTTACAAGGTTTGAAATTTACACATCTTTGCATTTTTACTGTGTTTTTATCTTCCAGGAAGAAGAACTCTATAAACTATTCTAATCTTTTACTGATATGTAATGTGAGTTTAAAACAATCTTTTTTTACTTGTTTAAAAATCTCTGCTAGAATCCAAGAAGGAAGGTGACATGTAGTTTTGGTTTTCCTGTAGTAATACAGAGATTGAAATGCATACAATCAACATGCAGAAGAACAGAACATACATTCATATATCCAGGATGTAAAACAAAATTTAACTCTCTACCTCATCCAATATCCACACAGCAACCAAAGATTTGAGAAAATAAAAGTTTACTCACCTAGTTCAGAAGAAAGAGCAGAGTTGTTTACAACAGGCTTTGAGAAATTTGCTTGCTACAGATCTTCTTTGATCTCTGGTTTGGACTGATTTGTATTGTGGTAATTTATTTATTTTTTTCTTTTCTTTTGCTCAGTTTAGAATGAATGAAAACTGAGATGAATAAAGTGATGTATATAACCAAAAGTTTACATGTTGATAACATTTTGTACAGGTGATGTCATTTGTATAATAGGCATGGGTGAAGAGGCTTGCATTAATTGCCTGAGTACTTCATTTGTTTTAGTTATGTTTTGGTTGTACTTATTTATGCATATGTATATATTGTTTGTTGTCTTCAGGTTTGCATATGTGTATGTTGTATATTTTACATTTTATTTTTATGCTTTGCTTTATGTTTGTACCGGTGCACTTTTGTTTATACTTTATTTTGTTTCTATTTGCCTGCATACTTATGTATTTATTTGTTTTGCTATAGTTACTTACTTTATACTTCATGCTTATGTTAACACTTGGGTTACTCATTATTTTCTTGCTTGTCTATATATATGTGTTCCTTATTTTGTTTACAGCAAGTCAATTTGCTTTTATTTTTATTTTTTTCCTCTTGTCTTGCCTGCATATTTGTATTAACTTTTTCTTTTGTCTTGTTTACTTTGTATTGCAAATAATTTTCTATTTTAATTATGTTTGTATGCTTACATTTTTTTGTAATTTTACTTTATTTTGTTTACTTTACTTTTTGTTTTGTTACTTTACTTTGTTTTATATTCTTGCTCTTACTTTATGTACATTTTATTGCCTACATATATTTTATTACTTTGTATTGTTATTTTGTCATAGGAACACATTTCTATTTTTATTTATTTTTAAAACCATTTATTTAAATTTTTATTTCTATTTTTAGTTTAAATATTTATCATAAATTTTACTTTAAAAATTATTGTTTTATATTTCTCTATTTACACACATATTTTATATATATCTTAAATTATCATCATTTATAAATTTTAAATCAATTTATTTATTCTTTTTTATACTTGTGTCCAAAGTATATTATTTATTTTTTTCAAAATCACTTATTTAAGAATTTATTTAAAATCCAATATATACATATATATTCTCATATATACAAATTTTCAAACCCATACGACTTAATATATTTTCTATTTGAATCGGGGAAACTCGCATCTTTCCATCTATACATTTCACAATTTTAATTCAAAAATTCGATAAATTATCTATTTAAATTAAATTAAAATCTAGGGTCGTTACAGACTTCCCCCCTTAAAAGGATTTTGTCCTCGAAATTCGCAGGCACGATAACAACACAGAGATATATTCAAAGATAGAGAAATATCTTTTCAGATCAAACTGGATATCAGTTCTGCATTTGGCTTACCAAATCAGAATATCAACAATAGATACAAGTAATTATAATAAAATTTCAAATTTGGTTTTAATCAAAATCATTTTATCAATACAATTCAATTTATCCTTCATATTTTATTAATCAATTTAACTCAATTTAAAATTTCTAATTCATTTAAAATTTCCAATTTCAAATTCATTAAAGTTTAAATCCAAAAACTGAAAAGAAACTGATGAAATATGAAGAAAGAATTTCTACAACGATTCGTAGAGTCATCATCGCACCGGAACTTCTTCCTAGAGCTGGTACGAAGCAATCAAAAGAATTTGGAAACGAATCAAAGAAAATTGATAAGAAAGATGTTTCCACTGTTGTTACAGACTTTTGACTAATTATAGTCGTATTTCCTTGTCCCCTATCTTGTTCTCTTCTTGCACTCATACTTACTATCAGTGGATAGCAAAAGAATTTACTGAGGCATTCAAACGGATATCTTAAGGATTACTCATTCTAGGATATACTTCACCCTATCTCTAATGAGCTACTTAATGTGTTATACTCCTGAGCTAAAGTTTCACCTTAGCTCTGATACCACATGTAACGACGTGGATTTTGCCCGCTTGAAAATCGACATCCATAATTCATATCGTATTCGAATGTCATAGATTCGACCGTTCAAATCCGATTCGCCGGAGCTTATAACAACATTAAGTAAATAACACAGCGGAATAAAAGAATAATACATTGATATACAGCTTTGATACAATATCTGATACAACAGATGATCCAATAGATATCAATATACATCAGAGATATGATACAATAAAACAGCAGCGGAAAAGAAAATAGATAACATCTAGCAGCGGAACAATATAACTCTAAAATAGTCTTCAACGAAGAACTCCAAATCTGAACTCCATCTCCAAGAATCAATCCAGCAATAGCTCGAACTCCCAATCACGATGCACAAAGATAGGCAAGACTGGTGCGATCCAAAGACTGAACTAACTCCAGATAATCCACTATATCTAACTATCTGAAAAACCCAACTCTAGACTGCTCGTGTAGGAAATAATGAGCACCCAGAGTTTAGGAAAGAAACGATAAACTCCGGATCAGTCGTGGGACTGGTGTGAGCAACAAAAACAGTTTATCTTTTAAAACATTCAACAAAAGATTTTCAAAGTCAATTCGCAATGTTTTTTTTAAAAAATGAGACTACCATAAGGCCTCCCGCACACACACACAATGCAAACGCAAAATCGGAGGAGATTTCTCCTTATGATAGTCAAAGATGCTTGATACGCATTAAAAGAAACATTTGATATTATTACTAGTGCATAGTGTAGGAAAAATTCATTTCGAAGGTAGAATATAAATCTTAGCCAACATACGACCATTATCGTATGCCTACTATAGCTACCATCCAAACAGTGTTGCGACACCATAAGTGAATGATAGGTCCTATAACTAAAACCGTACAAGTCTCGTATTGTTTCTTTGGATTTCCAACGAATGATCAGGCCAAGGAACTTCCCATTGCCACATGAGAATGCCTCTGGATGGACATCCCCGAGAACCAAACCGGATCTCTACCAACACAAGGCCGGGTTACTCCTAACTGAGTAACAACTGACCGAATATGCCATCCCCCGGTCCTTTGGGACCTTTATCCGAGAGCTCTCTAATCAATTCACACAATCATAACAAAGTGTTTTCAACATGAGTAAGCATCTGGGCTCCATACCATGATACCACCCTTTTCCAGAAGGAAATGCACATATCCTAAAGGGCGCTACCCCTCATAACCTTGCCGCATCTTTCCTGTTTTGACCATTCACGGGGTGTGAGGCTCAACGAAGTCACGTCCACAAAACATACTTTATACAAAAGCCATGCTTTGGGTCAACAAATGATCATAGAAATGATCACAAAGATAGACGATCAAATAAATGATCCTATCATAAATAATCAACACAATGATCATTTCACAGCAACACTCAGTATGTCACATTACCAAAATTGGGAATATATCGCTGATAACATTCAACTACATAACCTCTGAGCTCGTACGTCTCAGAGAAGGGTGTTAAGCTAAAAGAATAAATTCTCCGCCACCAACAGAAATATATTTGAAAGAAATCGGCTTTATATCTCAATTTGTAATGTCAGACATACAATCCATACAAGTCTGTTCTGGGTTCGAACAGAACCGAAGGCACTTACAAAGAAGTCCTTGCAATCCGGATATTCACAATCCCGATCGGATTTCCCATCACTTAGGGAGTTTCTATACCGGCGCGACTCGGTGCAGAAACAATCGATAGGTCATCCTATCGCTTTTGCAAATACCCGGTCTTCATCACCGGTCTTCAAATGATATCCATAACGACGTATCACATATTCGGAATGGGTTATACGACACAAAGGTCCTTTCCCGGCTAAACCGAATAGTGAGCGAAATAGTTCAAAAACATATGGATATTGGGATTTCAATTAAGTCACAACTTAATAATTCAAAACTTTCTTTTAAATGGCTTAACAAATTACCATTTTCAATCTTTAAACAAAAAGATTCATTTTCACAACCTTTAACGGTTTAAACAATTTTCACATTTTAATCTTTTAAATAAAAGATTCATTCACAGATTTTCCAAATCAATTTTCATTTCAATTTGATTAACTCGTTAAATCTTTAAATCAAAGATTTAACTTATAGCCTTCAAAACAATTTCATTTCAATTTGATTTAAACAAATCATCAATTTAAATCTGTTAAAAATAAACAGATTTAATTCATAGCTTTCAAAAAGAATTCATTCATAACTTAGGAAAATCATTTCTCCATTCAATCTTGAAATTCCCCTAATTAACTGGAATCTCAGTTCTTATCTAAAAGTGTTTATCATTTGAAAACAACAGTTTTCATTTTGGAAATCTGATTCATTTATACGAGTTGAAATCCTTGGGTTAAATTCAAATTCCCAAAAATAATGCTTAAAAGTGGTTTAATCCCTATATAACCAATATAACATCTTTAATCCCTAATTTCAAATCATAGAATTCAATTTCAAGTATTGAATTTAAATTTAAATCAAATTATTTAAATTCCAAAACTTAATCAAGTAATTTAAAAATAAATTTCTATTTTGAAATACATTCCAAAAGCTTTTCACATTTATTACGATTCCATTTCCAAAACATTTGAATTTAAAAATTCAAATTTAAAACTATTTCAAACATCTGTGACTTAAACGATTTCCTCGTGAAATCCATATTTGTGTGTGTATGGTGTGGTCCAGGGGTTTAACACAATAGTGTACATCATCATCATCACAGACTAAAACACAGAAATATAGTTGATAAGCGGTATAAACTATAACGCTTATATTTGATAAGCGATATAACCCATAACGCTTATCCTTTATTCACAGAACACAGATATATATATCACAGATAATAATTATATTTATCTCAGATAAATAAATTACATCTCACATCATAACACAAATTAGGATATATCACAAAGCATCAATATCAGGGATATCAGAAAAATTAATTATTCAGTCAAGTTCAAACATTCACAAGTGAATTTATTAATCAACTTATTAATTTAAATCAGATGTATCAATTATTAATCCGGGTTAATTATCATAATTTAATCACAAATTATTTGAAATAAATCTTTATTCCAAATCTATTAGTTAACCCTTAATTATTAACCAATCATTCTTAAATCAATGAATCAATTAATCTTTAATTTTTTAAATTAATCTTAATTTAATTGCCATTATTAATTAATCCTTTAATTATTCATAAAAATTTATGTTCTGATTTAAAAATCATCATTTAATTAATTACATTCACAAATTATCTATTAATTACTTCTCTAAGCAATTAACTCTTCAAAACTATCAAATGATTATTCTGAATAAATTAGCTTAAGAAATTTAATTTGAACAATTCGATTAACTCCACAAATTACACCGAATATTTAATTTCACAATTATTGTTATTAAGTAATTATACTTAATAGTTCCCCAATTGATTATTATGAAATTAATCAAACTAAATTTATTGTTAAAATTTATCACATTAATTGATGTTTTTCAAATAAAATCTTAGTTAATGGTCTTTATCAATTATTAAATTTCTTAAATTACCATTCCAAAGAAATTTCTTATATTTAATTTTAACATCTGCTTTAAGATTAGTTCCAGGTTCTACTTTTAAATTCAACTTGTTTAAATTTTTCATTTAAATTTTCCACTCCATTTCAAATTTCTTTAATATATTTTGAATTGTTTTTAAGTTATTAAAACAATTTAAATTTAAAATTTATTTATGTTCAAACTAAACTCTACATTCAACTTGAATTTATATTAACATTTCAATTTGAACTTAGCTTTAAAAAATCTTGGTTTAAAAATTAATTTGGGTTTTAAAATTTTCAAACCAAAACAGTTTCAGGTTAGAAGCCTGGAACATGAATTCGACCCGAGCCCAGAAGCAACTTGCTTCGAGCTAAAATTCGAAACGCACGTGTACTTCCCGAGTCTCTCCCCTGTCTTCACGCAACCCCTTTTCCCCCTAATCCTATCTTCTTCCCTCTCTCAAAATTCACCCAGTTCCACAAACCTGCACGTACACGTGCACACACGCCACGGCCAACTCTGACCATCGCCGACGTCATCAGCAAGTCGACAATCCTCCACCTGAACCCTATTAGCACCCAACGTTGTGAAATGATGACGAACTCTCGATCGAGCATCGCTACCCAAAACTGCAACAAAACCAAACCACCTGAAAACGCATCGTTCTTCCACCTCTGGCCATTGGAGGCCATGAAAGCTTATCAGAAGCTTCGCCTCCACCAAACGCTGCTATCCCCACCGGAGCGATCAACTCCGGTGGATTGACGTGGCCGCGGTGAACCCGTTTCTTCTGCGATCCAAAAATGGGGGTTAAACCCTATTTTGATTTCATCAGCCCATCACAACAAATAAAAAAAATCATTCAACAATTTTCCCATAATCTCTGAACTTCGAACATGCTTCACTCTCGATCGCGAGACCTATCATTGCCCCAATCACCGAGATTTGGTAAAAGAACAATTCTGCTCATCCTTGTTTTTCCTCAAAATTTACTTGTTTAAAATTTTTGATTTTTCTTTCAAAAATCATAGATTTTGATAAGCTTCCATATAATATGTTTGAAATTAAAACTTACGAGGTTTGAAATTTACACATCTTTGCATTTTTACTGTGTTTTTATCTTCCAGGAAGAAGAACTCTATAAACTATTCTAATCTTTTACTGATATGTAATGTGAGTTTAAAACAATCTTTTTTTACTTGTTTAAAAATCTCTGCTAGAATCCAAGAAGGAAGGTGACATGTAGTTTTGGTTTTCCTGTAGTAATACAGAGATTGAAATGCATACAATCAACATGCAGAAGAACAGAACATACATTCATATATCCAGGATGTAAAACAAAATTTAACTCTCTACCTCATCCAATATCCACACAGCAACCAAAGATTTGAGAAAATAAAAGTTTACTCACCTAGTTCAGAAGAAAGAGCAGAGTTGTTTACAACAGGCTTTGAGAAATTTGCTTGCTACAGATCTTCTTTGATCTCTGGTTTGGACTGATTTGTATTGTGGTAATTTATTTATTTTTTTCTTTTCTTTTGCTCAGTTTAGAATGAATGAAAACTGAGATGAATAAAGTGATGTATATAACCAAAAGTTTACATGTTGATAACATTTTGTACAGGTGATGTCATTTGTATAATAGGCATGGGTGAAGAGGCTTGCATTAATTGCCTGAGTACTTCATTTGTTTTAGTTATGTTTTGGTTGTACTTATTTATGCATATGTATATATTGTTTGTTGTCTTCAGGTTTGCATATGTGTATGTTGTATATTTTACATTTTATTTTTATGCTTTGCTTTATGTTTGTACCAGTGCACTTTTGTTTATACTTTATTTTGTTTCTATTTGCCTGCATACTTATGTATTTATTTGTTTTGCTATAGTTACTTACTTTATACTTCATGCTTATGTTAACACTTGGGTTACTCATTATTTTCTTGCTTGTCTATATATATGTGTTCCTCATTTTGTTTACAGCAAGTCAATTTGCTTTTATTTTTATTTTTTTCCTCTTGTCTTGCCTGCATATTTGTATTAACTTTTTCTTTTGTCTTGTTTACTTTGTATTGCAAATAATTTTCTATTTTAATTATGTTTGTATGCTTACATTTTTTTGTAATTTTACTTTATTTTGTTTACTTTACTTTTTGTTTTGTTACTTTACTTGTTTTATATTCTTGCTCTTACTTTATGTACATTTTATTGCCTACATATATTTTATTACTTTGTATTGTTATTTTGTCATAGGAACACATTTCTATTTTTATTTATTTTTAAAACCATTTATTTAAATTTTTATTTCTATTTTTAGTTTAAATATTTATCATAAATTTTACTTTAAAAATTATTGTTTTATATTTCTCTATTTACACACATATTTTATATATATCTTAAATTATCATCATTTATAAATTTTAAATCAATTTATTTATTCTTTTTTATACTTGTGTCCAAAGTATATTATTTATTTTTTTCAAAATCACTTATTTAAGAATTTATTTAAAATCCAATATATACATATATATTCTCATATATACAAATTTTCAAACCCATAGGACTTAATATATTTTCTATTTGAATCGGGGAAACTCGCATCTTTCCATCTATACATTTCACAATTTTAATTCAAAAATTCGATAAATTATCTATTTAAATTAAATTAAAATCTAGGGTCGTTACATTCACCTTGAAATTTCTAGTTTCAGGTTATAAGTTCAAAACTTATTTTAACTTTCCCTGAGTTAAATTCCCAATTTGTTCAATCCTTTTAAACTTTACTCAATTTAAATTTTTACATTCTAAATCCAATTCTTATTAATACCACTTCCCACTTGTTAGTTCAAAAACTGTTTTCCTTTGGATTATGCTTCTCATTTCAAGGGGGATTTCAGAACTCAAACATTAATATTTATTTCAAATCAACTTTGAAATCATTTATACACACACACACACACACACATCATTCACACATCAAGTCACACCTTAAATTTTAGACCATCCTTGGTTTCTATCCAAAATATATTCCTTTGGAATCTTTCAAAATAACTCTTGTTTTCAAAACAAAATTCCCATATCGAGATATATTCTTATAATATTGCTTGTTATTTCCTTAAACACTTTGAGACAAATTTTAAAATTTCTGGGACTAGATTCAAAACCTCATACTTAAGATCCATTTTTAATTTCATTTTAATTTATAGGTCACACTTATAAATTCATCTTATAACATATCACCCTGTTTCATCATTGTTTATTTTTATAATAAACATCCTTTATGCCCATTTTATGATAATAATCAATATCACACTTTATATACCATAATAATTTACTGGAAGAATATAACCAAGGTAACTTATTTCGTTTTAAAACACTTTGAAACATACTTTGGAATTTTTGGAATTTTCAATCCTGGTTTGAGTTTATTTTAGCTTAACTTATGTATAAAATTCAATCTTACCCAAATGTCTATTTGGATATATGCATATTTAACCACTTAAATCTTATAGTCTTATTTGATTCTACTATCTACAACCAATCACCTTAATGTACTATAATAATTTAGAAAATTATTTTCTTTTGATATTAAAATATAACCTTACATAAAAATTATTTTTGAAACCTTTTTTTAAATCATTATAAAAGAAAATAACAAATACGCCCTCATATAATACACTCAACTAATTCTAGGGTGCTACTGACCCTATCTCTAATGTGTAACCCCACCAGAGCCAAGGTTCTCGCTTAACCTTCAGCTTTGATACCACATGTAATGATCTGGAGATTTTCGACCCCCGAAAACCAACACTAATACGTCCACGGTATAGAGTGCCGAAAAATCGGGTGCCAAAAATACCAGGTTGTTAGGGTTTTAAGAAAAAGAGATAGAATAAGAAACAGAAATAACAGCACAGAATCTCACAATTACAGCGGAAAAAATATAATATAAAATAATAGCATTTTACACAAAGAAAAGCTATAACTGTTATCATACATACAAGTTATCAGAGTACAACAAATCTGGACATTTATAACAGCTTGTCCTCAATTGCTGCCTACACAGCCTATAGTACATAGTGGAATATAATTAAATACGTGCAATACGCCTCTGCCATCCAGCTCGTCTCTTGAACTCCAAGACAAGCATCCTGACATGAAATTCTATAATACTCGGTCTGACTCTAGCATTACAATAAAGTAACATTCGAGTCAGGCTAGAAACCATCGTGAGTAAACACATTTAATTTGAGATACTGGAGTTATCAAAACCATTGGAAACCAAGGTAACTCGTACAACACGGCGATTTTTTTATCTCATTTATAACCAAACACTTTTCCAAAATCCATTGATATTATAAAAACGTCTAGGCACAGGTTACTTATTTAAAATAGTAGGTATAGGTTGTTTATTAAAAATAGTCAGGCTGCCTCCTGGCCAAATGCCGACCCCCACCATCAATCGATTCATCGTAATTTGACCGAAGACCAAATTCTATCCATTCCCTTATATCTCATCATCTATGCAACTATAAATCGTGAAAAAACCTTCAAAAACCATCGTTTCCAATGGCGATCAAATTTATATAAGTAAAAACATAAAACATGATATTCGATTTTTCCCAAAATTGGGTTAACTTACTATAAATTATATTTTTATTCATTTATACTTGATAATAATTTGTATTTTTTTTAAAACAAAGTATTGTCAAAAAAATGTTTTTCCTTTTAACATCATACCCTGAATCTAAACGGTTTACGAGGTTGGGAATTTTGAAGCCAGGTATACATTTTCTTTCAACCTATAGAGCAGAAGCAATAAAAGACGTACATGCTTGAGTTTCCTTTGACAATAACGCTTGATATACATCTATCTATATATATATATATGTATACATACACTCTTGTTCCAAGCATATCTATCAACAGCTTATATGTACACATTCTGTATATATAACATGATTTACTATATGAAAGAAATGTGTTTTACTAACAGTTATACACCTTCTTGGATTTTGCTTTAGTAGCTTTGAGTTCTTGGTCCCTTAAGCTTTTAGATAGGCAGGCTTTCTTCTCTTTTTTTTGTTTTGTGAAATGTTAGATGGTAGAAATGTTGAATGTGAACAAGCAAGGCGCTGGCATATATATAGAAGAGGAAGGAATAGGCTGAAGGTTGTACAGGCTTTTATCTTTCAAGATTTTCCTTCATTTTTTTTGACTTGATTTAATGTTTGCCTTGATTTGATCTTACGAGGTGACTGGATATGTTATAGGCTGATTGATTTTAGGTGCTTGAGTAGACGTATCTTATAATGACGTTCCCTTAAGCTTATACATATCCTTATATATATATATATATATATATATATATATATCTCCTACATGTTTCATATGCTTATATATATATATATATAGTTACATATTCATTTATATTTACCTATTGATCTATACATTAGATATACACATGTTTACCTATGTATAGATATTTATTTTTCCTTATGTACTTTTATATTCATGTCTACATACACTTGTACTTAATCACCTTTTACAATTTCCATACACATTAGTTCATATGGCAAAAATATATATTACTTATGTGCTTGTATATTTTTAATTATCATAAAGCTTATATATATTTATTTATTTTATATTATTTGTGACTTTATTTAATAAAAGATGATTTGATTTTCATATGACTTGATTTTGATTTTTTTTTTGACTTTGATAAAATGTTTTTTAAGCTTTGAATTAAATGCTTGCCATGATGATGTTTCTTGCACACATACATGTATACATATACATTTACTATGTATATATATATATATTTATTCACATTTATACAACTTTCCTATATTTTACTTCATATGGCATATATACGTATATATATTTACATACTTATATATTATAAAACACTATAAAGCTTATATAGATTTACATATATGCATTTATGGATATTTATCTTAATTTAAATGGTGGATTTTATATATACATATATAACTATAATTTTTATGATATCCAGGAATTTATAATTTAAATTAAAATATAGTTTTTAACCAATACATAATTTCAGATATTTTAAATATTAGAAAACTCATTTATCCGACTTATACAAATCAATAATAAAATCAGTTAATCACCCAATTAACAGACGTCAAAAATCCGGGTCGTCACAAGTATATTATGAGATATTAATTTTTAAAGTATGCCATGCTTTATTTTTTCACTGTGTTGTGAATGCTCGGCTGTTCTGTTAAAAAGGAGAAGACGCGTGTTTGAATAGTTAAAGGTCATGATCGTAGGTGGCTGATTGGATAGAGTAGACAGCTGAAAAGAAAAATTGACTAGACAACATATATTAATTAATTTCCAAAATGTCACGATTTACGTAACTTAAAATTTAAAACCCCAGTCGAGGCGTGTTGCTAGGCGTTCATAATATTACATCCCTATTTCGATCATAATGGAAAAGGTTTCGAAACCTAATTCGATCGCATGTAGAAGATAACTTTTTGGACCCAATTATTATATTAAAGTTTTGGTATTAATTTCGGTGCATTTCTATCCCGTACAATCATTTGATAACTCCAAACATTATGAAATTTGAAATCCGATAATAAGACACTATTACGGATCTAATGGAACTAGTTTCGTCGAAATCCGAGACTGTGCCCCGGATCGCTATTTTTTTACTCGTTATTTTAACGAGCTATTTTTAAAATCGACTAAACCACTTATAAATCCAATTAAATTTTTTATTTACCTTCATTCTTATTGATAAAAATTCAATAAGCTTTTAAATTATTTTTTAAAAGCTTAAAGCTCTAGATTCAATTATTTGAGTAAATTCCAATTATTAATTTATCCAATAAATCATTATATTTCAAATTCAAGTTAAAAATTAACTTTTAAATATTTAAAATCAATTAAATATTCCAATTTCAAATAACCAAAATTCTAGACCGTTACATGAAAATGTTTTCATACGATGCTTCCAGTAAACATGCATCAAGTATAGGGACAACATAGAAGAATGAGGCCAATGGATCTGCCGAGATTATAGCTAAATTTAGTGAAATTTTGTTGTTACTTGCATAATAATTTTTTGAAGTCTTTCCAGCATTTTAATACTTCATTTATAGAACGCATGTACTGTTCATCAATCTTATATATGAAAACAATCAGAAAACAACTTCATCCTCCATGCTTTAGTAAATAAAGCTAGTTTGTGATATGAATGGTTTATTGGTATAAAAAGCAACCTAGCCAAGTTGTATACTTCTTCAAATACTTCATTATGAATGACATACTTGTTTAGAGATGTATGAATAGTTGCTATAAGAATTGAAACTATAATTTGGTTTTGTCTTTTGTTTATAATGGTTACTTGTAAAAACTTGTTTTAGGAATGGAATTCAACAAAGACTAAATCCATAGCAAGATGGCGTATCAGGTATAAACTGTCAAATTCAGATAGGGCCAAACTAAAGATATGCATTTCAGGTTAAAGACCAAATTGCTAGCTTCTTTTATTTCCCTTCGATCGACTTTCAAAAAGCACCAATAGGTTATAGTCCGATTAGGGTCAATAATTGAATCGTCATTGTTGTGCCATCCGGTAAACCTGAATCTAAGTTTTCCTTCTTATTGGTGACTGGCGCTCTTTTTCATACAAGATTTGATTGCAAATATTATGAGTTATTACTTTCCCTTGCAGTTTTAAGTATGCAGTAAACTGAATTCAGTATCAATGTTAACTTGAGACAGAATGCAAGAGAGCATCTAGGCGGGACAAATAGAGCTTCATGCTTCTCAAATGCTTATTAATGGAAACCCTTCTTATTGGGCTTAATTTACACTCACAAATCTACACTTTGTTTTGAGAAATATAAGACGTGTTGTCATTTTCTTATTGGGATAAATATGTTATTATGTGATTTTGTTTTCATTTTCTACTATTGTATTTTTGTTTTTAAGCATTCGAAGAGCAAATCTGGAATGTTGACTAGAACAGGAATTTCGATCTATGGTCCGAACATGCAGCATTTTGTTTTACACACACACACACACACATATATATATATGTGTGTGTGTGTGTGTGTGTGTCTGTGTTGCTGAAGGGATGGTTTCATCTATTGATTCCCCTACTTTGGTGCACCATGTTCCATTTAGGGTGGATACACGGAATGTTTGGGTGGATGTGCTAGTGGAACCTCAAGCTCGTGTATGGAGAAAAACTTCAGAAGTGTGCAATATTCCGCAAGCTATAGGAACAATCGTTGCTTGGCATAAGGATTTCATTGCTCTTGATTAGAACATTGTGTGGTTGATATGTTTTATCTTTTTGTTTGTATATATATGGCTAGACATGTTTTATCTTTTGTGAAGTGTATGTTAAGATTGGTTGTGTTGGAACATGTTGTATTTTGTTTGGGTTGGAATGTTGTACTTATTTTCAATGACAAGTAATTTGGAAAAGTGTTATATGTTTGAATCGATAAATTATATTTATTTGAATTTCTAAAATTGTAACCATATAATAAAATTGAAGGAAACAACTAAAACATGCATGAAACTTTCTAAAATAGTTGCAGAATATATATCTCAATGTTTACAAAAAGCTGTAATACATTTTTATACAATGTATTATAATTATTGTAAAAAGTTTACTTCACAACGTTTTTAACAAGTTGTAAAAGAATTTTTAACAACAATGCAAAAGCGTTGTAAAAATGGTAATCCTACGTTTACTAGAAAATTACAACTTTATATGAATGATATAAAAAAGATACGACAACATTTGAAAAACATTGTAGAAGACTCTTTTACAACAAATACGCAAACGTTGCAGCATAAATATTTTACAACACTAAAAGATCGTTGTAAAATAGATTTGTACAATAGCAGAAAAAAGTTGTAAAATATTTTTTACAACGTTTGTTTACAAGATCTAAAACAAGTCGTGGTAGGCACTAGTCTTATTACAACTTGTCCTATAACGATGTTTGTACAAGCATTGTAAAAGGGCCATTACAACTTTTTTTTGATGTTGTTAAATGGTATTTTTGTTATAGTGCAATAAACCACATATACCCAACCAAAACCGAAAGGAAGACCGATAGTTATTGGAAAGAAAGAAGAATAGAAAAAGAACTAAAACAACACATAATCTCACAATCACAGCGGAACAACATATTACAATATAATAGCAATGACCTTTACAAAAGAGAAACTGTAATATACATACATCCATCAGATTACAATAACAAATCACTATCATCAGCCTAGACAGTTATAATAACCTATCCTCATAAATGCTGATAATTTAACAACAAATGTAGTAGAAAAATAATCATATATGGGAATACGTCATTAAGACCTCCAGCTCATCTTTGAAAATTTAAAAGCATCGTAACTGAAATATGCTCGGTCTGACTCGAGCATTATAATAAAATAACACTTGAGTCAGTCTGGTAAACCAACGTGAGAAAACACACCCAATTGGGATTTAATATTTATCCAAAAACCTTTCAAACCAAATATATCTCGTAAGACCACGCCACACATAAACACGGGCGGATTTTTACCTTACGATTACCGAAACATTTTCAATAAAAAATCCATTGATATTATAATAGTGTCTAGAGTACAAATACTTATTAATCATAACCGAAATTGTTACATTAATTAAATTCCTACATAATAGGTTCTACAATCAAGATCGTAAAGGCATGTATTGGAGATTGGATTCCATACTATGACAAGGTAAGGAACTACCTTCCAATTGTACATCCCTAGATAAAATGCATCTAAGTCCGATAAGAACATTTTGTACCCCTTCCACACTAGATTAGCCTATCAATTAACTAACATTACCGAATATGATCACCCCTTTCGTTAATGGCCCCGAAGCATACATGAGTAGATAATAATCGATCGAGATTCGGAATGACCATACCCTGATGGGAGCGACCCACTCGGTCTTGCTGCATGTCCGATTTTTGTTATTTTCCGGTCGAAGGCTTGAGGCTGCATTTTACCTTTATATAGCACTTCTCACTTTGAATGCTAACACTGCCCTCCAGATAATAATGCAATGCCAACATTCATACAAGTTCATTCTAGGAGTGAATGAAACTGAAGGCACCGCTTCTACTACATCCATTTGGGAATCTCCCTCAGGATTAGTAGCAAGTAGCCCTTGCACTTCAAAAGCTCCATTTTTATTATCTTCATGATATTCCAATTCAAAACGATTATTCCAGTTTGAAATGGTTTTCGAATAACATATCTGATCTCAGTCTCTCCGAACCGACAACGTTAGTTTATAAACTGGCCAACATTTGATAGTATGTTATTTAACTTCAAATAAACAAAAAATCCAACTAGAGATCAGATTTCCAAAGGAAGCAACACTAGTTAAGCACTAAGCACACAATGTAACGAATCACTTTTCCGTATAGTTTAAGCGGTCAATAAATCACACATGACATACTCAAATTGAACGGAAAGCAGATAGTTAAGGAAAAGAAAGAAGAAAGATGACAAGAAGAAAGCTAAACAACATAGAATCTTACAGCGGAACGAATAAACTATAACATATCGCAAGTCTTTACACAAAAGCAAAAATGTAATATGTATATATACAAGCATCAATCAGAGTACAACAATCAATATAGCAATTCGGACAATCATAATAACTTGTCCTCACAAGTACTGAATATACAGTTTATCACATATAGCGAAAATAACCAAGTACGTGTAATACGTTGAAATCCTCAGGCTCGCCTCTAGAGCTCCATGGCATCCTAACCTGAATCTCTAATACTCGGTCTGACCCAAGCATTATAATAAAATAACACCCGAGTCAGTCTGAAAAACCAGTGTGAGAAAACACACTCAATTTGAATTTAATTATTTTCAAAAATCCTTTCTAAAAACAAAGGCATCTCGTAAGACCACATCACACATAAATATGGCAGGTACCTTACAATAACCAAAACACTTTTATATAAGAATCCTGTGATATTATAATAGTGTCTAAATACAAATACTTATTAAATAGTTAAATGATTACATCTCACCCTTCAATATAGTTGGGCGCAATCAAAACGTACGGTGCTTATTGGAGAATGGATTCCATACAAAGACTAGGCACTGGGGTACCACCTATCACGGCACATGTCTAAAAAATGTACTGAATCCGTAATGATCCTTAATTTTTAGGATTAATTTGTGAATTAATTTAAAATTTTACAAAACAAATAAGATAAGTGTTTGTTGTATATATAGATTGTAAATAGAATTTGAATTTTAAATTCAAAAATAAATGTCTTAAAAATAAATGGGATTTAAAAATAATATATACATGATTTTTTATTTATGTATAATTAGATTTCAAATCATTTTCTTTTAAATTGTATAAATATAAATAAAGGAAATGTATTCATTAAAATTGAAAATTGAATATGAATTAATAACACTAAATATAATATATAAATTATATAAACCTATTATTAACATGCAAAATTAGAAGTGTTAATTTTATAATATAAACTTTAACAAGTGTAACTATATTATATCATGCAATTAATAAGTGTCAAGTTTTTAGTTTTCTTTAATTTTTAAAAATAATAAAATCAAGGCTATATATACTTCATCTCCTACTCTTCTCATTTTCTTTAATCTGTTCAAAAAATAAAACCAAAAAAATCTTAAACCAGAAAAATCAAAACAAAAGTAAAACAAACCTGAATTCATCTCAAACCTAAATCAAAGCAAACAAGACCAGTTCAAGTTCAACCTGATCTAAAGCAAGCTAAATTCGGCAAAAAATCCAAGGATCAAAGAAGATTGAATTAGAGCATTTCTAGATTTTAAAATATCAAAAACAAATTCAGTTTCTCTATTCAACAAAAAGAGGTGAGTAAAGTAACTCTAATTCTGATCTATAACTTGATGTTTGTGAAGTGAAGCTGTGAAAAATGTTTGAATGAATGTAAATATGTTTGCATGTATACAAATACGTGTGTGTGTGTATGTGCATGTCTGTGCACGGGCATAGATCCCTCTGTTCAAAAGTTTACATGTTTTAAACCTGTTCAAAATCCAAAATCTCTTCCTCTAATTCTTGTTAGGCCTTGATGTTAAAACAAAATGTGTTTATAATTTCCAGAATTTAATTTTAAAAATACTTTTAGGTATGGTTAACAAGTAGTTTTAACCTGGAACAAGTATATACGGTGAAATTTAAATTCATGTCAAAACTCAAGTGTCATGATTTCAAATTTCACTTACATCATCTGATTTGTATTTAAAAATCATGAATTTTAAAATAAGAATCATGATTTTTAATTTTGAATTGAGGTAGAAATCATGAGTTGAACATGAATCCTATTTTGGGTAAATTCTAGTGATCAGCGAGGAGAGGCAGGTCGTGGTCATGGCTGGAAGTAGCTTGGAGGTCGAGGCTCTCGAGAAAAATGTTAGTTGGATTTAATATCCACCATGGTGGCCGAATGACGGCAATGTAGGGTTTTACACCCAGGTTTGGTCGACCAGGTTTAAATGACATTTATGGCATCATCAAGGCATCAGACTTGACTGGACGAGAGGGAATCGATGCATGGATGATCGTCGAAGCTATGGTCGGAGTTGCGGGGTCTCTGGTGACCTGTGGCAGTGGGACGAGGAAGTTTTGGGTGATCCAGTCTTGTTCCAGTTGGACCCATGTTGCTCGATTCCGAGTTCATCATTGTTTCAAGGATCTGGGTGGTCTTACGGTTGGAGTAGATCGTCGTCGACGTGCTGGAGGTGGTCTTGATGGTCGAAGTCGATCGAAGCAAAGGTGCAAGTGCACGGTACACATGTGTATATGTCTGGGTTGAATTTGGAGAAGATGATGTTGCCTCAGAGTCGTGCTCGGGTAAAGGGAGTGATGGCTCGAGTATGCCTTCGGGTAGTTTGCGCTGGTTTTAGCTTGTATAAATGTTTTAAAAATAAAAAAAATATATAACAGGTTTTTGAAAACTCGGATTTGGTCTCGGGAAATTTGCAAATGGCTCGGGTGACACTCGGATTAGTCTCGGGTCTGAGTGATTTAGTATAATAATGTAACGACCCGGAAAATTTTAACAATTTTTAATTGATTCTATAACGCATTTAATTGAATATTTGTGAAATCTTATAATAATTGAATTTTTAAATAAAATGTTTATATATTTAGAATACGTATATTTAAATATAGCAGATTGTAAATTTTCAAATAATTTTATGGAAGTTTATTTAATTGAGAAAACGTGCTGTCCAATTCAAGCTATTAATTACTTTAATTGATTTCTGAATCAGTGTGTAACGGTTTCTTTTTACTACCGTTAAAGATTTATATTGCTTAATACTTTTCCAATTCAGGTAGACTTTTCCATTCGTAACCATAAATTTGAGATCATCGACCTTGCTTTTATTATTCCTTGTAGTTTCGTGCACTGACTTTACTTTTCCCACTACCCATAATTTTCTCTATACGTTTCTTTTGCAATTGAAGCGTATATTTATATTTATGGTGGTGCGTTTATTCTGGTCTCCCTTTATTTTTGTTTTTAACGCTCGAAAGAATCTCAAATCATCAAGCTAGTAGCATCCGTTCCTTCCCTCGCTTTCATAAGGCCTATAATATATAAACAACTTGCTTATAGATCTGAACACAACTTTGTCATCAAATTTAATGTGCCTTCCTCTCCCTATTATTTCGGTTCCAACCTTCCTAGTAAATGGCTTTAATAAATTTTGGCTAAATCATTGCTACGGACTTTTCAAATTTCTTTCATTTTATATTTATTTCCAATTCCTTCATTTGCTTCAAAATTTTTGAACGTGCCCAATCATCTCAGCATGTATATATAATGTAAGCCTACCTTTCCTTAGAAAGCTATTGCTCACAAAATTTCCTGATTTCTTTCCTTTTATCCATTTTTATATCCTTGACTTTCAAAACTCATTTTGTGTTGTACAAACAAACAAAAATTTATTGCTTTAAGTGTATAGCTAAATCAACTATTGACCATTACAATTACTTTTATTTTTATATTCATTTCAATTTATTACTTAATAACGTTTTGATGAATCAACGGACAGCTTTACGTTTCTTTTGCTTTTGAAAACTTTATATTTATAGTGTACATTTCTTTTCCATTTCAAAAACTTGAAACATGCTGCCCCATTTAAGCCATTAATTGTTTCAATTATTTTTCTTAATCGACATATAACCGTTGCTTTTTATTATTCCTGGATTTACATCCATACTTTAATCTCTGCTATTCCATTTATTTCATTTGAAATCTAAATTTATTTACCATTCATTTATACGCCTCTTTCTTTTCCTCTTTTTACGTTATTTCCCTGCTTGTAAGATATGTTGCCATTCCCGTATTTATTTCTTTCCTTTTTGAAATTTAAAATGTATACGTTTTACATTTATTTATTTCTAAACCATCCATTGCCTTTCCTTTAAATCAATCCATTCTCTTCTTATTTTTTTTAATTTATTTCCTCTTTTCACCAACACTCAATCTTTATACATATTTGTTTTAATTCATTTTCTCTATTCATGTGCATTCAATATTTATACATATTTATTTTAATTTATTTTCTCTTTTCACCAGCATTCAATGTTTATATACATATTTGTTTCATTTTATTTCCTCTGTTCACCAGCATTTAATCTTTATATATTTGTTTTAATTTATTTCCTCTTTCTTTTTTTTTCTCCTTAAATTATAGGAATAAATTCCTAAATTTCCTCTAGCCATTACTATCTTTATTTCTTGCCACTTTAAACAAAATTTCTTTCCACTCTATCAATGTGAGGCTTCTCTTATAAATACAAATCACTCGTACATACCCTACTCCATATCAATAGATCTTCGTCTCCTCTCTTGCGTGTGAAGCTTCTTCTGTAGGTAAATGGCTGCACTATTTTTTTTTCTTCTTATTTCTTTTCTTTTTCTTCTTCTTTTTCCTCCTTTTCTTTTGTTTTCTTATTGTTTATATTGCTTTTGCTTTTCCTTTATTTTAAGCATAACATGCTTCAAGTATATATTTTACATTATAAGTATGTTTATATAGTGCAGCGCAAGTATACATTAAATATAAAGTTATAAACATTTGCATTTGTTCTATGGTTAGTTTTATATGAGTATTTATTGAAATTTGTTTAGTATGACTTTTGAATATACATTGGGTTATTTCATACTGTTTATATATAATATAAGATATTTAGCAGTCTGTATATATGTTACAGCATGTAAGATTTTTATAAAAAAAGAAAAGAAAGGTGTTAATTTTATATTGTATTGTTTATAAAAAGGTGTTAATTTTATAATATATATATTGTGGGACAGTATACATTTATAAACATATTAATATACAGTAAGTTATAAAACATAAGTTTGATATATAGGTAGAGTTTGCATGGGTTTAAATTTTCCTTCTGTTGTTTAAAATATAGTTGTAGAGTTATAAAATTTTGGGGAGAATATATAGTATAATATATTTTAAGTTAGTTTGTGTGTCTGTCCAGAGATGAATTATTATACAAATACAGTTTTATAAGATCTAAGATCTGTTGTTTTAAAATGTAAGTTTATACTAGTGATTATATGGGTTAAAATTTGACATTGATATTTTTAAGATGATAAAGAAAGTTTAATGTAAGTGTTAACATGTAAGAAATGCCTGAACCCTGTTTTAATATTAAAGAAAATACTGGAATTTAAATTGTTAAATTAAGTTGGAGCTGTGCCCTCGCCCTTCTCTTTCTTATAAATATTTTGCAGAAGGTAAATTTATATCAAGTATAAGGCGTGTAGTGTTTCAACAAATTAAGAAAAGTCGATATTGGTCTTAACAATAATAATGTGGAATGTTGACTTAAATGTTGATTTAAATATGATTATAAAAATTTTATGTTAATATTGGTTTTAAACATAGTTTTGCAGTTTTCTATTATTTGCATTTGTTTGAAAACGTATGTATGTATATGTAATTTTAATGCGTTTCAAAACTAATATCGGTTAAGAGAGTAATATAATAGAATAATATTTGTATTTCATTTCGGTCTACATAAAGCAGTTTCTGATCTATTTTCATCGATCTCTATTTATCAGTTGTCCATCGTATTCGTGCCAATCTTGCTTCGCTTTGAAAATTTTGTTTGGATTTGTTCGATGTCTAGATCGTGATCCAGCGTAGCTCAATTCTTTGTCCAATCTATCTAGCCTCGAAAGGTGAGCAATCACTCACGATTAACATTCTTTTATTCATTAAATTTGATTTCAATTGAAACGAAAATTGAAATATGCTGCTGTAGTTATTTAAATTTGTTATATATGCTATTATCTGTAACTGTTCACCTGCGGGATATGACACCATATCCTGTTGTTTATATTATATTGTTATTGATGATATATGCTTGTTATTTTATTGTATTATCCGTTATCACTCTGCAAGTTCCCTGTAGTTTAGAAATCACTATGGGTTGAAATGATACATACCCGAACGGACTTTAGAATAGGAGAAAATCGTCATGGGTTGAAATGATAAACCCAAGCGATTTTCATTTAATTGAATTTGGGATTACGGGTTGAAATGATATCCACCCGTATATATTTATTGTACGGTTTGAATGATAAATATCCGTAGCACTTGACCATATGATAGGAAATATATACATACACTGTTGGTCCATATATATAAAAATATTTTGAAATAAATTCATTGTTTTGGAAAGAAATATATTGTCTTAATAAATATAATTCTTAAATTATTATATATAAAGGGTAATGATATATATATATATAGATTTAATAATATTTAATTCAATTAAGATTGATTTAATACATAAATTATGTTAATTATTTAGGTAAATTATAGTTCAAATAGATTTTTGCAATAATTGGGATAAATTAAGATTGGGAGATAAATTTGAGTTTATTAAAAATGGTATTTAAATAAGGATTTATTTAATTAAATCAATTTGAAATTTGAATGGGAAATTTAAGGGTATGATTTTGTAACTGGATTTTTGCTGTAAGTGATTTAATGAATATTTCACGTTTGAATATATTAAAGAAAATATTGAGTAAAATGTAATTAAGGTTACTTAAATGATATTGAATCTAATAAGGGAGTATTTCAAGACTAAATAATAATGAGGTTAAATCGAGATCTATATGAAACTGTTATATTGAACTTTTAAATATTAAAGCCTTGAACTATATTGGAATTTAAATGGTTTATTTTGAGATTCGGATCTGTATTTGAAATAAATATAGTTGAATTCGTTATTTAGAAACTAAATTGAATTTAAATTGATAAATTAAGATTGGATTTAATTTGAATAGGAAGGTCGGGTTGATGTTGAAACAATTTGTTAAGTTGAGGAAATTGAAAATACTTTACTCTATAAATTATTTAATATATATATATATAAATACTATTTTGGGAAATATAGAGATATTTGAACTGAAAATGATATTTGGTTTTGAAGTATAAATTAAGTTGAAAGGACTACGGTGTTATAGTGTATATTTCTACCTTGTAGATAGTTCTATGGACCCTTAGAGGATGGTTATCCTAAACATCGTTTAAGTTAATTGTATTTCAGTTGATATTTCACTTGAGTTGGATTTATTTAGATAAGAATGTTAATCCTGACTCGAGTGTTTTGTGTTTTGCTTTACGCTCGGGTCAGACTGAGTGATACAACATTTGAGACTCACCTTCGAAGTTGGAGTTTGCTTGAAGATCCAGCTATCTATCCTTTCAGTCATCCAGTTGATTGGTCCAGAGAAGTCTTCCGCACGTATTAGAGACTTCACTGTATCTGAGATATTCTATTGTACTTTATCTCTAACTCTGATTTTTTTATAGTAGCATCATGAACTACTATCTATTTATTCCGCTGCGTATTTTTGTACTACTCTGTATCTGTGATTCTGTGTTTGATTTATTTACTGTATATGTTGGGTTTTGCCAAATTTTAATTAACAATCTGATATTTTGAGCAATTCAAGTCCGACATCTGCGGATGCGAATGGTCCAAAACAGCAGGTCGTTACAACTAAATTAAATTTTTTAAAACAAATCAAGTTTTATTTAAACAATTTTCTTAAACTACTTCTTTTTAAATAATAATTTTTTTATTGAATTTTGGGGTTAATTAAAAATTTAAAATAAATTATTTTAATTAATTAAGTTTAAAGTGTTTTAATATATATAATATTTATTTTAAAGTTTATTTTAAATAAACTTAATAATATAATTAAGGAATTAATTAAGAAGATAAAATGTTTTTTTTAAAAAGGTTAATTAACTTAAAGGTCTAAGTTAATTAATTTAATGATAATTAATTCAAAAGGTTATTAGATAAGATTTAAATGATAATTAAAGTAATTAATTAGGATAAATGGTTTATCTTTTAAATAATTAAGGTTTTAAGTAATTATATATTTATTAATTAATGAAAGTAATTAAAGGATATTACTTAAATAATAATTACTTAATGTAGGTAATCAAAGAATAATTAATTAATTAATTAATAATTAAGGCTAATTAAAGGTTAATTAATTAATGATTAGGGATTAGTTAATTAATAATTATGGATTAATTAATCAGTAATTAACGGATAATTAATGAAAGTAATTAAGTGATTAATTAATTAAATATTTAATTAAAATGATTTGTAATTACTTAATGTTAATTAAGCTGGATTTAAAAGTAATTAGTTTAATTTATTTAGAGGTTAAATTGAATTAATTAGGAAATTGAACAACTAATTCATCTTGCTTATAGTTGATTCGATTATGTCAAATGCCTTGGATTGTTTGATATCTCTGATATGTAATATTCTATGATATGAATTGCTTTGGATTAATCTATGATAAATGTAAGTTACTTATCTGAGATGTATTGCTATGTGAATGTGAACTTCTGAATTGAATTAAATTTTTTTACTTAAACAACTTGGCTTTTATGATTACATTTTAATTTCGATGAGACCGGGAATCGGATTCCAAAGTGTCTTTCGAAAACCACATCGAATCTTAAAGGTGGATCTTTTGTTTAAAAGCTTAAAAAATGGAAATTTGTATCCACATGTTTTAAAATTAAGCGCTCATTATTCGGATAGGCCGGGAGAGGACATTAAGTCATAAAACCCATTTCGAATAATGATACGACAAAATGGAATTGCATTTGAAGACGGTGCTTGAAGACCGGGCATTTTCGAGAATAAAAGGATTGCCTGTTGATTGTCTCAACACCGAGTTGCGCCGGTATAGAGATTTCCCTATGTGATGGGGAGTCCGGTCGGGATTGGGAATATCCGGATTTATAAGGACTTTTTCCTTAATTGGATGAAGTGCCTTCGGTTCCATTTAGACCCAGGATGGATTTGTATGGATGTATGTTTGACATTACACTTTGAGATATAAAGTTGGTTTCTATCAAATACATTTCTGTTTGGTGGCGAAAAATTTATTCTCTTAGCTTAACACCCTTCTCCGAGACATACGAGCTCAGATGTTATGTAGTTGATGGTTTTTAGTGATATACTCCTAATTTGATAACGTGGCATGCTAAATGCTGATCACTAGTTGATCGAAGCATGGCTTTTGTGAAAAGCGTAGCTTTGTGGGACGAGACTTCATCAAACCTTGCACCCCGGAAATGGTCGAAACTGGAAGGATATGGCAAGGTTATGGGGGTCACACTCCTTAGGGTATATTCATTTCTCTCTGGATAAAAAGTGGTATTCTGGTATGGAGCCCAGATATTGTGCTTATGTGGTTGTTGGTTGTTGAAGGCCCTCGATAAAGATCGATTACGACCGGGGGATGACATACTCATGGAAGTTAGTTACCTAGTTACAGAGGTAACCCAGCCTTGTGTTGGCAGAGATCTGGTTAGGTTCTCGGGGAGTCCCTCCAGAGGCGTACCCTTTCGAATAAAGGAAGTTCCTTAGCCTTGGCCATTTGTTGGAAATCCGATCACTCAATGCGAGCCTTGTACAGTTTTAGTTGTAGAACCTGCCATTTAACATGGTAGCTATAGTAGGCATATTATAACGGTACGTATGCTGGCTAAGATTAATATTATACTTTCAAAATGTTTTTCACACTATGCACTAATAATAATATCAAAAGGATTTTCGCGTATCAAGCATGTTTAACTACTATAAGGAGAAACCTTCCCCATATGTGCGGTTGCATTGAGTGTGTGCCGGGAGACCTTATGGTAGTTTCATTTTCAAAAAGGATGACGGATTTATTTTTACTTCTTTTGTACAAATAACCGTTTTATGTTTTCTCACACTAGTCCCATGACTGGCCCGAAGTTTATTGTTCCCTTTCTAAACTCTGGGTGCCCATAATTTTCCACATGGGCAGCCTAGGGTCAGGATATCAGTAGGTTCTGGAGCTGGTTCAGATAGTAGATATGGATATGGATCTGGAAGTTTTTGGTTTGGAAGTTTTTGTTTTTTGAGCTTTTTGGTTTGGAGCTTTAGAGCTTTGGAATGAAGATGCAGTTTGTTGGATTCTCGCTCTCTCTCTCTATCTCTCTCTCTCTTTTGGAAGACCATATTATGTTGTGTTGTTTCCGCTGTATTTCTGTTGTATATATAGTGCTATGATGTTGGTGGTCATTTGTCGTAAAATGTTGTATCCATGTTGTGTATCTATAAAAATCATTTTGTTTCCGCTGTGTTGTTATCATCTAATATGTTATAAATTCCAGCGAACGGGACTCAAACGTTTGAATCTCTGTCATTTGAATGCAGGTGATGTATTGGATGCCGATTTTCATACGCTGAGGTATGGGTCGTCACAGAAACGAACCTATCGATCCCTGCCGACTCAAGACCGGCCTATCCCCTACCCTTACTGGATAGTACCGAATTTGTCAGCACCTTGGTTCTTTGTAACCCTTTTGAGATCTCTTGCACAACCAATCCACAAATATGTAGACATAGGGTAATCTAGAAAGGTGACAACATACCCTAATGGGTGCGACCCACTTGCTAAATCTCCCCTAATTTTCAGTCATTTCCGGTTGATGAGGCTTGAGGCTATGGTTTACCTTAAGAATAACATTCATATATAGAATGCTAACACTGCCTTCCAGGCAAGCAATGCAATGATAGCATTCATAAATACAAGTTGTTATGGGATTGAACAAACCAAATCTCTACAGTCATCGTCTTCACTATCTTCACGATATCACAATTCGTAACGCACAAATCGGATCGAAGTGGTTTTTGGATAATTAAATCTGATCCCGGTCACTTCGAAACGATCAACGAAATTGGTCAGATTTGACAGTCGGTTATTTAACTATCAAATTACATACATAAGCAATCATTAGGTCATATTATAAATTTTTCAAACATTTATCTCAAATATATTTACAAAGATGTATATTTGAATCACTTTCGTTTTTTTTTCAATATTTGAAAACAGATTTCAAACTTATTGTATCCATATTAGGGTATTTCGACCCATATCAACATTTAGAAATATTTCCCAAGCTAACTTATAATTCATTACTTAGAAAATATTTCTATATAAACCATTCCCTGGCTAAAATATCTCCAAACTTTTAATTCCAATACTTAGGAAAATATTATAAATCGATTTCCCTAAATCATTCCTAATATCCATGCTTAGGAAATATTCCGTACTTATCTCATAAATCTCTGGAATTTTTATTAATTCTCTTTACCATTTCCAAAAATTATCGATTATACTAATTTATAATCCAATTAATAATTTATAATTCCATAATCAATTTAGATTCATTTCCTAAGCTCCCGTATCTAAACAATTTGGAAATTTTCTTTTCTTATATTTTCTTAAGTTCCTGAATTCCACTTATAAGATTTTCACTTATAAAATCACATCCATTAAATAAAATCCGGTTCACAAATCTCGAGGGCATTTATAAATAAATTTCAATCACTAACTTTTAAACTATGTATATATAATAAATTTCAAAAACATGGTTAAACAATTATTTTAAATATCAAAGCACTTTTAAAATAAACGTCACTAATTAATTCCAATTTATTTATAAAATTCATAATTGATTTACAAAACTTGTTTATAAAAGTTAGAATTCATTTCGACAAATTTAAATATTTAAATAACTAACTTTTTGAAATATTCAATCCGATTAATAATTTTTAAAACCACATAGTTAAACAAATAAAAATCCTTTTCTAGAAGCTGTTAACCCGCCTTTTGTCGAAGCCATAAGCAGGCGGATTCAACCTAACCAGCTTCACAATTATCGAGGCTGGAATATGATGGATTCGGTTTCGATGGATGAAGTTCACTTGAATATGTCATTTGGTCAAGAAATGGGGGGTTGCATGGCTAGCTCTGGAAGATATGCCTCGTTCGGCACACCTTCCCTCAATCGGCATGAAGCCTCGCTTGGCACACCTTCCCTCGGTCTGCATGAAGCCTCGCTCGGCACATCTCCTCTCGGTCGGCATGAAGCCTCGCTCGGCACACCTCCCCCTCGATCGGAATAAAGCCTCGCTCGGCATACCTCACCTCGGTCGGCATGAAGCCTCGCTCGGCACACCTCCCCTCGGTCGGCATGAAGCCTCGCTCGGCATTGAATGCCGCTCGGCATCGTACCTCGCTCGGCATCGCACCTCGCTCGGCATCGCACCTCGCTCGGCATTATGGCTCGGCATTGTGGCTCGACATAGTGGCTCGACATCGGTTATATGGTGACACGGATTGGCATCAATACATGGTCCGGTACTAGCTTTGCTCCGAGTTCTGGACTAGTCTGCTTCAATATCCATATAGGCTCGCTTCGGGTCAATTCCCAGGTAACTTCCATTCGGCATACCAACTGCTCAGGGTCGGTCGGCATAATGAAGTAGGGTTCGGCTATGGCCTTGGTGGTCCCAAACTACTCAGAAGGCTCAACAACCTGGTTTTTCCTATAAACATAACATGTGGGTCTCCAGATGGGGGATCTTCTTTCGGCTCTCGAATCTTCTATTTTCTAAGGCTGAAGTTAGTTTGCCATCTTGTAACTGTAATTCATTCTAACATCAATAAAAAGGAAACTTCTGGAGTGGACGTAGGCCAAAGTTAACCGAACCACTATAAAATCTGCTGTTCTTTACTGCTTTCTTTTTAGTTTGGACTGTTCTTCATATTATTATTCTTTATATATATTCTATTTGTGATCTGTAACTATGATTTAGTGTATTCATCTGGATTTAGGTGTTAGTGACCAATTTTGACGCTAACAGAAACAAACTTTAACTTCTTAGGGATACCATTTTTGAAGTTCAACATACCCATTTTCATATTTATAAATCTCTCTCGATTTATCACAAATCGATTCATATTTTCAATTTCATAACTATTCCCAAATTCCGAAATAGAATTTGCTATTTCTTTCTATGTTGATTTCCATATCTCATTTTAAATTCACACTATGAATTTATATTCTAAATTTATCAAATGATAATCATTCCACTTAATTTATAAACATCGTTTATAAGTTTGTAAATTCATTTCCAGTTTATAACCAATCTATATTACTAAAATCCATTCATAAATCGATTTCTATTTAAAATTCCATTTGGAAATCTATTTCTAAATAAATCCAGTTATAGTTCCAAATCTATTCAAAACTCGATTTCAACTTCTGTTTATAATATATGACATGTTATTAAAATCTGATTTTCCAAATTCCTTGTATAAATTAATTTTAAAAATATTTAGCTGAACCATTTTATAAAATAGCTATTTGAATTCCAAATCAAATCCTTTATTTGATCCAAACCCATTTCTTATTCAATATTCCAATTTCCATATATATATATATATATATATATATATATATATATATATATATATATATATTTATTTATTTCCAAAAATCACCTTTGATTTTCTTTTTGAAATTTAAAAATATATTTATGGTATTTAAAATACCAAAATTTGAGCTAGTGCTACTGTAGCATCCAATAAGTTAAATCACACAACAATCCATAACAGATTATTCAATCACATCATATATTATTATACATGAAACAATCAAATCCAGTTGGATCCCTCCAACCTCTTTCCCTGCATCTACATATGCTATGTAACGTACGCGGATTTTCGTTGCCGAAAAACCGAATAGTTATGGGTTTAAGAAAGAAGAAAGAAAGAAAAGAAAAAGAAAACGATAGAAAATTTAGATAGGGAAAAGAAAATAGAAATTAGAGAGAATAGAAAACAGAAAAGAAGATAGAAAATTTTAATTAGAAGGAAAAGAGAATAGGGAAAAAGAAAAAAACAGAAGAAAATAGGACGGAACAGAAAACAACAGAACAACATCAGAATCTCACAATTCGCAGCGGAACAACATATAATAATAAATGAATAATCTTTAAACAAAGAACTATATCAGTTATTACATTACATTTCATTACATAATATCATCATATCATCAGAGTGTACAACATCAAACAAACAGTGCAGCGAAAAAAGAAATACTATATAAGTAATATGCCACGCCATCCAGCTTGCCTCCAGCAATTCCTGATATCCAGAATATCCTGATAAACCTTAACTCTCGACTGCCCGTGTGGAAATTGGTGGGCACCCAGAGTTTAGGAAGGAAAACAATAAACTCCAAGTCAGTCATGTGACTGGTGTTAGAACTCAAAACAGTTTGTTTATCTTTAAAAACAAAATAGAAGAATATTTTTATTTCAATTCGCAATGCTTTTAAAAATGAGACTACCATAAGGCCTCCCGCACACACACACAATGCAAACGCAGAATCGGAGGAGATTTCTCCTTATGATAGTCAAAGATGCTTGATACGCATTTAAAATATTATTACTAGTGCATAGTGTAGTGAAAAATTCATTTCGAAAGTAGAATATAAATCTTAGCCAACATACGACCATTATCGTATGCCTACTATAGCTACCATCCAAACAGTGTTGCGACACCATAAGTGAATGATAGGTTCTACAACTAAAACCGTACAAGTTTCGTATTGTATCTTTGGATTTCCAACAAATGGTCAGGCCAAGGAACTTCCCATTGCCACATGAGAATGCCTCTGGAAAGACATCCCCGAGAACCAAACCGGAACTCTGCCAACACAAGGCCGGGTTACCCCTAACTGGGTAACTACTGACACGAGCACGCCATTCCCCGATCGTAAACGACCTTTCTCACGGGATCCCGAAAACCAACAACCACAAAGTAATAAATTCGTAGTAACCACATAGGCTAAATATCTGGGCTCCATACCATGATACCACCTCTATCCAGAAGGAAATGTACATACCCTAAAGGGTGCTACCCCTCATAACCTTGCCGCATCTTTCCTGTTTTGACCATTTCCGGGGTGTGAGGTTCGACGAAGTCACGTCCACAAAAACATACTTTATACAAAAGCCATGCTTTGGGTCAACAAATGATCAACACAATGATCACCAAGATAGACGATCAAATAAACGATCCTATCACAATAATCAACACAATGATCATTTCAGCATCACTCAGCATATCACATTACCAAATTGGGAATATATCGCTGATAACTTCAACTATATAACCTCTGAACTCGTACGTCTCAGAGAAGGGTGTTAAGCTAAAAGAATAAATTCTCCGCCACCAACAGAAATATATTTGAAAGAAATCGGCTTTATATCTCAACTTGTAATGTCAGACACACAATCCATACAAGTCTATTCCGGGATCGAACAAAACCGAAGGCACTTACAAAGAAGTCCTTGCAATCCGGATATTCACAATCCTGATCGGATTCACCATCACATATGGAGAACTCTATACCGTAGCTACTCGGTGCAGAGTAAATCGACAGGTCATCCTATCGCTCTCGCAAATACCGGGTCTTCAACACCGATCTTCAATGCAATTCACAACGACGTATCACATATTCGGAATGGGTTATACGACCCCATGGTCCTTTCCCGGTTAACCCGAATAGTGAGCGCTTATTCAAAAATAAGTGTAGCATTCACATTCAAACAATTCACATCAATTACCCATTCAAAGGGAAATATTGATAGTCGGTTATTGAACTATCAATTGATATGCACACATCACTAGTTTCCAAATAATTTTCCAAATTATTTATTTTCCAAAATATCTTTACAAGATATATATTTTCAATACTTCAAAAATAAATCAATATTTATTTTTAAACCAATTCCACTCCCTTTTATAAATTCCTTAGTGAATTTATATTCCAAAATATCCATGCATATACGATTTCAATTTATCATTTCAATTTATCTTCAAAAAGATAAATTCTAATTATTCACTTCATATTGGAAAAACAATTCCATACTTATTTAATTAGTAATTCACAGATCTTTTTATTTTCTATACTTAGAAAATATTTAATATACTCTAATCGAAATTAAGTATATACTTCATTCCTTAAGGAAATCATTCTCTTAAACATATTTATTTGGGCCAAAACGAATGTTACGTAAAACATCGTTACGACAACCCAAAATCACTAGTATAGGGATTCGAAATTAAAATAGATATATAAATCCCAATACTATACAAAATATTTCCTTTCGGAAATCATTTACTATAACAACAGTGTTATAGTCCATCATCTCCTTTTATTTCTCGAAAACGTCTATTTCAACAATAAATGTTGAAATCTATGGTTTCGAATCTCAACATCTTTTAAAACATCGTTAGATCGTTTTAATTCTATTTAAAACATTCACATTCAAACCATTTTCTTTAACGTGTTATTCACTATTCAAAAATGTGAATAAACTTCGTTAACAATTTCATCACTTCTATTCAATTTATTTTAAAGGATTATTCACTATTCAAAAATGTGAATATAACTCCTTTAATAGGTTTCAACAATTTTCTTATTAAAATAAGTCATTTGCGAATTTATAAAACAACGTTTATAAATTCCATTTCTATTTATTTATAAAAACTTCCTTTTTGTAAATCTCTTTATTAACTTATTCGATTTATAATATTAATTATAAACCAAAAGTCCAAATTATAAGTCAAACACTTATAATTTATTTATTTGCAAAAATCGTTCCTTTGAACTTTACAAATTTTATAAACCTACTGTTTATAAAATTTCCATTTATAACTTCACCGTTATATAATTCTATAAATTTCATTCACTTATGCAATCCATTTGCACTTCATTCAAACACTTATAAAAACTCGTTTTATAATTTCAATATCTCAATTTATAAATATCCATTTATAAATCTCTTAATATAAATCAATTTATATTATTCTTTTTAAACGTCTTTAAATTTCCTTTATAATTTCACCATTTTGATTCATAAAATAATTAAATTTTATAAATCCTATATTTAAACTTTTCACAATAAATTCTAAGATCTCGATTAAACTATTTTATAAAATCATTAGCATCATATTCTCAAAAATCAGTTTTTAACTATATTTCTCAAAAATCATAATTTTTATAACATTAAAAATTATAACGTTTATTTATTTAAAATGAATCAATTCCAAAAATATTTTATAAACGTATACTTTCAAAAATCACTTTGAAATCATTTTAAAATTCCAAATTTGGTCCAATGATGCTACACACCAAATAGTCAATCACGACAAACAACGATATCATATATCAATATGAAAATCCATCAAATATCAAAATATCTGAAATCAAATAAAAACTGTTAAGGAATCCAGTTGGATCCCTCCAACCTGTTTCCTGCATCCAAAAACATTAGCACAATACCAATTTCGCTCCAGTACGAAATTATCGCGGTACATGTTCTTATTAAATATTATCCGCTTAATAACGGAGTAATAGGGTCTCATCCGCTAAAAAGTGCGGGGAATCAACAACTGCAATATATACATATGCCAATATATATATATTGATATTATTTATAATACCAATTTCACTGTTTATGAAATATTCGCGGTATATGTTTTTAATAAATAACATCCGCTTACTAACGGCGTATAATGTCTATTTTAACAATCAATAGATATTAATCAACATTCAAACATGCATTCAAATATTTTAAATCTAACTATTTAAAATAAAATCGAAACTGATTCGATTGAGTGAGAAATTCTCACCTTGATTTTATTTCCGTTTTAGCGATTTATTTCGAATAAAATTAAACGGACGTTTAATTTTACCCAAAATTCTCACTAACTCCAAACGACTCCAAACAAACTCCATCGCGTAGTGCTCGTCCATACGATTCCAACGCAACTGGTTTCGCGCGTTTTCGACCTCGTATGAAAAAGTTATGAATTATTGAAGTTACACGTGTTTATATACATAGATTTATAACATAAATTTAACTAATTAAAACCCTACATAAATCAAGACCGTCCACTTCTATCCCAAGCCCATTAGGCCCGTACGTCCCCAACCCCCCTTTCTCCTTCCTCATCACGCAAATACCCAGTATTTTGCACGAACAAAAGAACCCATGACTTAGATATTAGGGTTAATTTTTGCATCCACCTTCCTCCACGAAAACACGATCAGTAACTTGCATTTTGAAGCTCTTGACCTGAGCTACTTTCGGCCATAAGCTAGTGAAGCTCGGCCATCTCTGGTGCACGCATCACGAGGCCGACTCTAGGGTCTTTGAACGCAATTTTCCATCGATCTACAGCTCCGTTTCAAATCATAGCCGTTGATCTTGTAGATCTTGATGTGCTCTATAACTTTGTAGTTGATAAATTCTTGAAATAATGCTTGGATATGAAGATAATGGAGGAGAATCAAAACGAATTTCTGGCCATTCAATAGTTAGGGCCGGCTAGGGTTTTATTTCTTTTTTTATTTTATTTTTATTTTTGTGAAGGGGTAGGGCTATTTATAAGGAACGAGCGACACTATTCATCCCGAAAATTCCGAACTCCGATTTACGCGCCGTAACCAGCGTTTCTAGGGTTTACCCCGCGTTCCGGACACAATGGAACAGGTTTCGAAAGCTTATTCGGACATCTGTGTGAGTTATGGCTGTAAACGCTCAATTTAAATTAAACCGATTTAAGTCGATTTCTAGGCGTTTTAATTTGTACCGGACAAACGGTAAATCCAATTGACTTGAAATTTGAAACCTTACAATAATATCACATTACGGATCCGATGAAATTGGTTTCGTCGAAATCCGAGACTTTTTGAAAAATGGCTATTTTCGCTCGTCAAATTTAAATTAAAAATAAATCGATGCGTTTCGAGCTGCCACGATCAAACGATAACTCCGATTGACACGAAATTTGAAATCCGGTAATAACTAGCTATTACGGATCCAATGAAACTGGTTTCGTTCAATTCTGAGACTGTTCAAAAATTGACTATTTTCACGAGTCGATTTAAATATTAAAATATTCAGTTTTCACAAATTTACTTTTAATTCGATTTTAAAAGTTCTAAAATATCGTTCTAACTCCCATATGATAAAATAAAATTTTACAAATCATTTTCAATCATATTTAACCTAATTTTCAATTATTTCCATAATTTAACGTATTAAATCATCGATTTAAATTATCCAATTAAATCCAATAATTCAAATAAAAATTTATTCGACCTATAAATTCACTTATTAATATTTAAAATTAATTAAATATTCATATTTAAATTACTAAAAATTCTGCGTCGTTACATGCTATATAACATAAAATACCAACCCGCTTCGAGGCAGGATATCGCGGTAGTATAGGATCATCCGCTATTATGCGAAGTGCATATTGTCTCGTCCGCTCCAGTGGCGACAATATTCCAGACTACTAATATATATACTACTATTTATAATATGATATTCAAATAATAAAAATATATCAATTCAATCAATCATCCACTAATTAATTTTAATTGTTATAAATTAAAACAGTAATCCGAAATGAGTGAAATTTACACAATTTATCCTTTGCCGTCGCTGAAATGTTCGTTTAATTTTAACCTAAATTCTCACTAGCTCCAATAGGCTCCAATCTAATTCCATAACCTAGAATTCGTTGGTATGAACCTAACACAACTCGTTGCATTAAATTTGGACCTCGTATGAAGATGATATACATTTAATAAGGTTTAATAATTTAAATCATATTACATTCACTAATTACACCTTATTAACAGATAATTAACCTTCATAAACTCCTCCACAATATTTCATCTTCTTCTCAGATGCACGCTGAACTTCAACCCTATCGTACACATCCTTGTGTCACTAACACTCCTCGTAACGGTCAACGCACTACGAACGGATGCCGCCAGCAACCTCCTCTCCACCCGAGCTTTCCGATAGATCCCACCTTTTCCAACTTGAATGACCAAATCTTCGATTGACCTGCTATCATAAAATCCTCCCAACGGTCGAATTCACCTCCAACCATTTATCCAACCTCCAACCATCGCCAAAAACCTCCACTTATCAACACGAACTCTCCCACGGTTTCCAATTTTCCACCATCCTCCTCCTTTAAATCGCGACCTGACACCTATTCACCTCATCTCTGCCCAAGGCCGCGACTTCCTACCCAACGCTGCATATCACCAAATTCGAGCCAAAATCTGCCCCTTCGACCCATAAACTCACTACAAAGAACCCCTTTGCCAAATGCCTCCCCCACCCTGTGAAAATCTCAACCCTAGTTCGGCCGTTGCAGTTCGACCTCCGCCGATCACAACAAAATGCCTACAGAAATGAAGCATAGGTCCTAACGATCTCAGGGAATCAAGATTAGCGATTTATAGATAAGTGTAGATTTTTATTTTTATTTTTATTTTTGAAGTCTTGTTTTCTATTTTTCTTTCACTGTTGTGATAAAATTAAACAAGAGAGGGAGAACAACTTTTTTTTAAAAAGAACGTGAGTCGTGCGGCTCGTTTTCACGGAAAGGTGAGCTGAAAGAGATAGGGATTGACTTAAAATTTTATAATATTATTTTAATCCTAAATATCTCGATATTTTATTACTTTCCACGATCGAGGCATGCTGCCTGGCTTTTCAAATGTTATTCCTCTATTTCGAATGCAATGGAACAAGTTTCGAGCCCCAACTTGATCGTATTCAGAAGATAGCTTTTTGAATATAATAAAAATATTAAATTTTTGACATTAATGTCAACGCGTTTATATCCCGTATGACCAAACGATACGTCTGATCGCTACAAAATTTGAAATCTGATAAAAATACACTATTACAGATTCAATGGAACTAGTTTCGTCGAATTTCAAGATTGTGCCCTAGAAGGCTATTTTTATATGTTTAATTAAAGCGAGATATTTCATAATCAGTTAAATCATCTTTAAATCCAATTTAAAAGTTTATTTACCTTCATTCTTATTAATAGAAATTTAACAAGCCATTGAAATTATTTTTAATCTAACTTAGAAATTTAAGATTCAATTATTTACACCATTTCAATTATTAAATTTAACAATTAAATTATCCAATAAATCACTATTTTGGAAATTCAAGTTATTTAATTCATAAAATTAACTCTTTCAATATTTAAAATTAATTAAACATTCGAATTTCAAATCTATATAATTCTGGGTCATTGCACACTAATTCTCTTTAATTAATGTTTTCATTGATTAAAACACTTTCTAAATATTTATCCAAAATATCCTTACGAAAATGTACCAACAAATACCTATATTTTTGATATTTCGAAAAAATATATAAACTCATCTCAATGATATAAGTATATTCACAAAAAGGAGGAAGATTTCTTTTCATATGATTCTGGAACAATTCCTTTATAAATCTCTAAACCAATTTATAACCTCATTCATTCATCTCTGATTTTTTTTATAAAACTCCTTTCTACATTCCGAAAATAATTTATAAACCCTTTATAAATCCCGAAAGCCATTTATAAACTACTTTTATAAATCTATAAAACCATTTCTAAACTCTTTTATAAATATCTAAGACCATTAAAAAACTCTTTTTACCCTTTGACTAATCTTCGTTTAGGTTTTCCAAACCATGCTATAAGATTCCTCTTATAAACCTATATCTGTTTATAAAACCCTATTAATAAATCTTGAAAACATTTATAAATAAATTCTAATCATTTACTTTAAAACAGTATTATATAATAATAAACATTATACATAAATAATAATCAACTTCAAAACATCTTAAAAATAATAATTAAAAATTTCAAAACATTCTTAATAAAACAATAATAATTAATTTCTAAAACTTTATTGATAAATAATTATAATTAATTTCAAACCATATTAATAATTTAAATAATTAACTTTTCAAAATATTAATAAACAACTTTAAAACAATATTAATATCGATAAACAACTTTTAAAACATAAATATACTTCCTTGATAAAAATCCATACTGAAATTTCAACTAATCATTTCCATATTTATAAAACTGTATTTGTAAATCTCTTTCTGTTTCATAACATACCGTTTAACATCTCCAAATCTATCCTCCCTTTCAGTTTCCAAAATTGAATCAACTATTTTGTAAAACAAAATTCCAAATCTTATTATAAGTCCACAATTGTGATTTATTTTTCTAATTTATGCAACGATAATAGTTTCCATTTATTTATAAACATCGTTTATAAATCTATCCTCTTATTAGTAAAATACTATTTTACAAATCTTCACTTTGTTTGTAAAATGTCACAGTCATACATTATCACATTTATAAACTTCCACATTTATAAATAAATCTTAATATATGTGTACATATAAACATCACTTAATATAAAACGGCTAATAAATGTTTATACCCAACTATTTCTATCTTCTTTTTTTATAACCGTTTTCCTTTATTGTAAAAGACAAACTTATTTTCAAGATTTTAAAAATCTTTATTTTACAGCTCAAAAATTTCTATTTAAAATATTCTAAAAAAATATTAATTTATAATATCTAAAAATCATTCCTTTTACTTTAAAATAAATTTATTCTTTTAATAATTCATGAATAATTATTAATGCATATCAATTGTTGAAAACCCTTAAAATCTTTTTTAAAACTAATTCTTTTCTTTATTTTATTTCAGATACTAAAAATATGGGCCAGCGCTACTATAGCACCAAATAAGGAAAAATCATCCATGTCATCAAATATGATATCCAACACATCATATATTGAAATATATGAAAAGTAAAATCAACAGTGTGAGGAAATCAGTTGGATCCATCCAACCTATCCCTCCTACATCACATATAGTATATAACTAAATGATATAAATCAACTGCTTCGAGGCGGGATCCTATACAAATAGTCATCTTCTCTTACACGAAAACCTAATAGGCTCTCATCCACTCTAGGGACGGGAATATATCCAAATTAACAAATAAAATATTAGATCATCCAAACAGTCAACAAAGAATCAACAATAAAATTTTCCACACTTGTATAAAAAAATTAAGTGGGCTAGAGAGACGAGTCAACTCACTTAGATTTCAATTATCACTGAAAAGTTTCAGTTTAAATTAAAATTGAATAAGCGTTCAATTTTAATCCATATTCCCACTAGTTCAAAATCCATTCAATCCAACTCCATATCGTAGTATTCGTTGTATCTAGCGCAACGCAGCTTATCGCATTCAATTTGGGCCTCGTATGAATTGAATATGAATATGAATTAATCAACGTTGGGATTATTTATATTATAATTAACTTTAATTTAATTAAATTTAAAATTAAATTTTTACCTTCCCTCTCTCTCCTATATGTTTGTATATTCCTTGCAAATGAAAACACGACCTTGTTCCATCATCAACGCCGCCACTCTTCGTCGCCGTGACATGACTGTGCACCGCTCTGTCTCGAACTCCACCACGCCACCAACCGCATCCTCAACAGCGCCTCCAGTCGCCAGAAATCGCCCATGTTCTACCATGCCTTCAAAGTGCCATAGCCGCCACCATGCCTTGCCATAGGCGATCTCGACCGTTAATCGAGTTCCTATCATCATGCTCTACACTCTCCTAGTTGATGTCGAGTGTCAATTTGGCTTGTGGTAGTGTCGATTACTGTGAGCTGTTGGACTAAGAGAATAGAGGTAGCGGCTGGTATAGTTTTACGATTTCTCCCAAAAAAAGGGTTATGATGTCCTTATATAGAAAATTTCATGGCACTATTAACGCATTAAATTTTCATACTCCAATCGAGGCGTGCCGCCTGACGTTCTATAAGCTATATCCCTATTCCAAACATATTGAAATATATAACAGGACCCAATTCTATCGTATACAAAATATACTTTTCAAAATCGAATTATATTAAATCAAATTCCTTTAATTAATTTCTATGCATTTCAGACTCGCATGATCAAACGATACGTTCGTTTGTTATGAAATTCGACGGCATACTATAATTCACTATTATGGATCCAATGAAATTGGTTTCGTCAAAATCCAAAATAGTGCACTGGAAGGCTATTTTCACACATTAATTAAAATGAGTTATTATTAAAACCATTTGAATCACTTTAACTCTAATTTAAAAGTTTACTATCTCCATTCTTGTTTTAAATAGAATTTAAATCAGCATTCGAAATCATTTTTGTTCATATTAAATCCAGAATTTAATTATTTAAACAATTCCAAATATTCAAATATCCCTTATATTTGAAATTCAAACTATATAACTTATAGAATTCACTTTTCAATATTTAAAATCAATTGAATATTCCAAATTCGAGTGACTGAAATTCTGGGTTGTTGCTTTTGTATGTATGTTAGGATATTTTAATGTTCGGATGTATATATATGGATGTAAATACCAATACATAAATGCATATTAAATGTAAACTATGTAGTATATAATGAAACGCAAAAGCGAAAGTTACATTTTTCGTCCTTGGAATTCTAGGATGAAATTTTTAAAAAGGAGGGGGCGGAGAATGTAATAGAGAGCAAGTTACAATTTTCATCCTTGGAATTCTAGGATGAAATTTTTTCTGTGTAGTTAATGCCCCGCTATTACCCCGCTACAACCCCGCTATATCTCATAGCAGATTTCTACCGCTACGATTTTTCCATATAGCCCCAGAATATAGCCTTTCCGCTTTAATCCCCGCCATCTCTGCTATATCCCGTTATTTCCGCTATATTCCGCTATTCCCGCTATATCTTTTTTAATAAAATCAATTGAAAAATTGCATTTATACATTATAAAATTATGAAACTAATTTACTTGATTTAATTTTTAATGTATTTTCAGAAATGAAAATAATCTAATATTCTACCAAATTCAATTATGTTATATAATAGTTTTTTATTTATTTAAAGTATATTCACACATGTTTTTATTTAAAATTATTTATGTATTATTTATAATTCAATTGAATGATAATTTTTCATTTAATTACCATTTATATATTTGTAAAAACATGAAGTACGAGTTTTGTATGTTATTTCAGAGCCATCCGCTATATCCTCGCTGTATCCCCACTATGACTTTTTGCACGTCCACCGCTTCAATCTACCAAGCGCATTAACTGCACAGAATTTTTTAAAAGGGAGGAGTGGAGAATGTAACACCATGTAAATTTTAATAAAAAATAATTTTTATACCAAGGGATAAGTTAGCAATTTTAAGAAAAAGGAAAAATATGGATTTATGTAAATAGATGATTTAAACAACGAAATTTGCATCTTTGCATACAGCATATTTTTTGGATCTAGTTTTATAATAAAAATTGCTAAAAACAGATTCATGGGATAAAAACTAGAAATAAAAGAATAAATTATGGGTAAACAGGATGGTTAGATCTAATAGCCCATTAGTACTTCATTTACCTCTCCTTCTCAAATGAACCCTAGATCCAAAATCTTAAATCAAAAATTAAACCTCTAAATCTCCACCAAATTTAAAAAAATTAAAAGTTTAAATAGAAGAGAATGAAGAAAGTTATCCAAAGATACTAAAATCTCAGAAGTTCATGGAGTTTAGAGGATATTACTAATCTGGAAAGAAGAAGAAAAAGGAGATTTCTAGCCTCAAAGTGTGAGCAAGATTGTAACAAATTTCAGTCGATTGAAATTCGTACATTTAATTAATTTTAAATATTCACAAGTTAATTTTATAAGTCGAATAACTTGTATTTCGAATATCCTAATTTAATTAGATAACTAAATTGTTAATTAAATATTTGAAATTGCAGAAAGAATTGAAATTGGATTTAATGTGAATGTAAATGATTTATAATGTCGAATTAAATTCTATTTGAATTAGAATGACGTTAGCAAACTTTTAAAATTGAATTAAAAGTAAATTTATAGAAATTGAATATTTTAATATTTAAATGACGTGTAAAAATAGTCATTTTTGATACAGTCTCGGACTTGAACGAAAGCAGTTTCACTGGATCCCTAATGTTATATTACTGTAGGATTTTAAATTTCATGTCAATCGAATTTACAGTTTGTCCATGGCAAGCTAAAATGGGTAGAAATCTGTTTAAGTAAATTTTAAATTTAAATAAGTCGATTCGAAAACCTATCTTTTAAATACAATCAATTGGCTCCCGATATATATTCCATTACATTCGACATAGGGGTAAAACATTATAATCTCCAGGTGGCATGCTTCGGTCGGAGTTTGAAAAATATTCGGGTGAATAGTGTCGTTTAAATTTTCTATAAAAGGACTTCGTAACTTTGTTTTTTCACAAAACCCTAATGGAGCTAGGGCTAGCCGCCGTTTTTAGTTCAATGGCCGAAAATGCTTCAATCTTTCCCCGTCTTTTTCTTCAAATCCGTAAACATTTAGGCATAACTTTCAACTAGGAAAATGTCAAACACGTCAAGATATATGTTTTCAACGGTGGTGATCGATTTTTATTAAGTGGATCGATGGAAAAATAGGTTTGAATGGCCAACTCCACACACGGTTTTCGAGATGATATAGAGGCCGAGCACCATGGTGTTGCGTCCGAAAGAAGAGCTTGCGTTGGGCTTCGAAACCATGGTCGCCGATTGTCTTCAAATGATGGATGAGGGCACGATAATTGGATGAAAAATGGTGGCCATATGGGTTCACGTATGCAAAAGAATGAAGGGAGGAAGAAGAATAAACGTGCGGCTAGTTTTCATCAAGCAGAAAACGTGCAGCCGAGATTTGAGTGAGGGTTTCAAATAAAATAAAATCATAAATAATTATATATATAATAATTCGTATGATCTTTAAAATGCTATAACTTCTTCATACGAGATCCGTTTTGGATAAATAAAGTGCGTCGGGTTCATATTGACGAGCACTACATTTTAGAGCTGGTTCGGAGTTGATTGGAGCTAGTGTAAATTTTAGGTAAAATTAAACGGCTGTTTAATTTTATTCGGAATAAAACACTACAACTGCCATTAGAATTAATGTGAGTACAAACTCACTGATATTTTTATATAAGTGAGAATAAATTTTATTTATGCGATTGATGACTGTTTGGATGATATATGATGTATTATCTATATATTGATTGATATTTGGATATATTCCTACCTATTGGAGCAGATGAGACCCTATACGTTCACGTGTATGAGCGGATTGATGCCGTGATTGATGTATTTAGTGCTATTGCAACATTGGGCTATTTTTGGAATTTAAATTTTTTAAAGTGATGATTTAAAATCAAAAAATGATTTTCAAGTGATTTTGGAAATAGATGTTTTATTGAATTTTGAATTTTTAAGGAAATGAATTTATTTTAAATAAATAAATATTATAAATTTTATGCTATAAAAATTAGGATTTTTGGGAAATATAACAACAACGTGATTTTTGGAATATGGAGATAATTATTTTATAAAAGGTTTAAACTAATATTTTTGAATTATTATAAACGTTTTATATATAAGATTTATAAAATTGATATTTTATAAATAAAAAAAGGAACTTTGTGTATTAAACTTTTTATAAAATAGAAATGTGAATTTATAAATATTGTTTATAAATGTGAAATCAATTTAAATTGATGAACTAAATATGGAAGTTTATTAAAGGAATTATATTCACGATTTTGGAGAGTGGATTATCCTTTAATAAATGTGTAGAAATATTGGATTTGGTAAATGAACTATATTCACGATTTGGGACAGTGAATAATCTTTTGAAATTAAATGATTTTTTTTGAAAAGTGATATTTAAATGAAGTTAATGATTTAAAAGATGTTTAAAACGTGTTAAGTATAGAAACCATGGATTTCAACATTTATTGTTGAAATATACGTTTTCGAGAAGTAAAGAAATGATGGACTATGACATTGTTGTTATAGCAAATGATTTTCGAAAGGAAACGTTTTGTATAGTATATGGGATTTATATATCTATCTTATTTTCGAATCCCTGTACTGATGATTTTGGGTTGCCGTTATGATGTTTTACTCAACATTCGTTTTGACCCAAATAAATATGTTAAAGAGAATGTTTTCCTTAAAGAATAAAATATATACTAAATCTTGTTTTAAGTATGTGTAATATTTTCCAAGTGTTGAAAATAAAGAAAATTGTGAATTACTTATTATTAAATAAGTATATGAAAATATTTTCCAATATAGAAGATGAAATGGTTTTGAGAATATATCTTTTAAAAATATTTTGAAGCGAATATTTGACAAACGATGTAATTAATAAAAGATTTATTAAAAGGCTCAGTGATAGCTTATGGTGCTAGATATTTGTTTGTTCGCTTTGATAGTTAAATAACCGACGATCAAATTTGACATTTTTGTTTCTCGACTTGATGTGGGAACTATTTAGCGCACACTTAGTACGTAGCCTTCTGTAACGACCCTGAATCAACCTTCGAAAATCGGCACCAATTACATTACCCGTATTCGAATGCCGTAGATTCAAACGTCGAATCTAGTTCGCCGAAGCTTATATCACATTAAGTACAACAACACAATAGAGGAAAAATGAATAACTTTATTGATATACAATAGATACAACATCTGATACAAATGAATATCAACATATATCATAGATAAACAACAATGGAAAGAAAATCTTCGACAGAGGAACACCAATATTAATTTCAATAGAAAGAGAGAGCTTAGGAATCCAATATTGCATCTCCAATGCCAAAGCTCAAAAGACTCCAAACTACAAGCTCGAACCACCATCATCATGCTGAAGTCAAGCAACTTCAATTCTAGAGAAACAAATGCGATCGCCAAATCTAAAGGATGGATGCTATCGAATCTATATATAACACCCCACATATTTATCGATTTTATATTTAAATATTTTATTTAAATATTTTATCAATACTCGGAATCTAGTCCGAAAAGCCACTTTTTGCATACGGTCGAATTAGGAGTCGGGACTACCTCCATTGAGTTCAAATCGCCGTTTGCGACCTTTTTAAGTATAAGCTTTGGTATGTTTGGAGTAAGTTGAATTTTACTACCTTTTCACTTAAGGCTTTGGGTTGGGTTCAGCCCACTAGCCAACTTAATACCCCAAACTGAACCACTCCTCTTCATTCACTCCCTCTTCCTCTACTGTTCAGTTCTAAAGAGATTAATGGTGAGTGGAATGGGAAATTAAAACTCCGAACCCTAGTTTTCTTTTGCAAATCAAGCTCTAGCACCAAACTAATAGAAGAAACTTTGGTAAGCCTTCTCTTCATCTTCTCCAACTCTTTCTCCATTCAATTTCAGAAATTTCCTAAACCTAATTTAGGAAATGTTTCTCCTTTAAGCTTAGATTCAAGCTTGTTGGGTTGGAATTGGAGAGTGATTGTTCTTGCCATTGCTCTATAGCTTCTTCTTCATGGATTTTGTGAAAAGATGAGATTTTAATCTCACATCTATGCTTATATCTTTCTTTGAATGTTGGGTATGAATTCCTAACACTTATTCATGTGCATTTGCTTTTGGTTTGGATTGAATTGGTGAATATTCCAATTTTTGGTATTTTGAGTTCAAATCTTTAAAATCATAACTTTGATGTTTTGATCATGTTTTTGGTGATGAATCGATGAGCTTATAGGACCGGGTAGCCGATAGGCGTAAACCCGTAGCGTCCGTGCTTGTCCGTTTGCAAATTGAGGGAGTTTGCACCTCATTTGTAATGGGTTTCAAATTGCAGAACATCAGGTTCGGCCGACCGAGCTCTGAGACCGGCCGACCGACCTGCTACCAAAGTGCATAAGCACTTTTCTGTCTCTGTCCGGTCGACCAGCTACAGAGCTCAGTCGACCGACCTGCTTCCCGAGAAATTTTCCAGAACAGGGTCCGGTCGACCGAGCTCTGTAGCTGGCCGACCGACCCGTTGCTACTTTGCCTATTTAGACCATTTTGTTGAATTTCCAACTTTAATCGATTCGTGTTGTTTCCCTTTTGTTGTTATCCTTTATTACCGACTTTGATGACATTTTCTTTAGGAATTTTCGAAATAGCCATTTTGATGGGTTTGAAATCGATTTCTTTGGATTTTATTCACGTCTTCGAATGATGTTCGTAAAGATGTTTTAGAAGATTCACATTGTTCTAAATTTACCATTCATCCTGGTAGAAGTAAAATGTACGCGGATATGAAGCGACTTTATTATTGGGAGGGAATGAAATCTGATATTGCTAACTTTGTTAAGTGTTGTACGACTTGCCAACTCATTAAGGCCGAGAATCAAAGGCCTGGTGGGTTATTGCAACCTTTAGAAATTCCAATTTGGAAGTGGGATCAAATTTCCATGGATTTTATTGATGGCCTTCCCCGTTCTTGTTCGGGTCATGATAGCTTATGGGTTATAGTTGATAGACTCACTAAATTCGCCCATTTTATTCCCGTTCGGTCCAATCGAACCGTACCTCTTTTGGCCAAACTCTTTATTAAAGAAAATTTTAAATTGCATGGAGTTCCTACTTCAACTGTTAGTGATCGTGATCCATTATTTACTAGTGGATTTTGGAAGAGTCTTCAAAAAGCTTTGGGAACGAAGCTTAATTTTAGCACCGCTTATCATCCTCGGTCCGATGGACAAACTGAGCGTGTGAATCAAACTCTTGAAGATCTTCTTCGTGCATGTGTATTTGATTTTGGTGGAAGTTGGGAAGATCACATTTCTCTTGCTGATTTTTCCAATAATAATAGCTTCCAATCTAGTATTGGCATGGCTCCTTTTGAAGCACTCTATGGAAGTCCATGCCGTTCTCCTTCTTGTTGGCTTGAGGCCGGTGAGAAGCTGGTTTTAGGTCCAGATTTTATTCGAGATTCCACAGAAAAGATTGATCTTATTCGTCATAGGATGAAAGAAGCCCAGAATAGACAAAAATCCTATGCCGATCACCGGAGAAGGAAATTAGAATTTTCGGTGGGAGATCTTGTGTTTATCCGTGTTTCACCTATGAAGGGTGTTGTACGTTTCAGTCAATCAGGAAAGTTAGCACCTCGATATATTGGTCCATTTTCCATCACCGAACGTATTGGTTCCGTGGCTTATCTCCTTTTATTACCGGCTCAGTTTTCTGCTATTCATGACGTGTTTCATGTTTCTCAATTGCGGAAATGCCTTCGAGATTCCGATTTTATTCTTGAGCCCGGTGTTGTGGAAGAAATTGAAGTTTTGCCAAATTTAACTTATGAGCAACATCCTATTCGTATTATTGCTTCGGAGGTCAAACGCCATCGAAATAAAGATGTTCCACTTGTGAAAGTTCAATGGTCCTCAAATCCTAAAGATTGCTCTTGGGAATCTAAAGAATTCATCGAGCGAACACATCCAGACTTACTCTCCCGTGCTCTTTGCGATGAACTTTTTATTTCAAATTTCTTTGTGTTGTATATGCTCTCATGGTTGTTACTATATATCTTCTTCTTAAATATTGCGAGGACGTAATTTCTTTAAGGAGGGGAGTCTGTAACAACCCCCATATTTATCGATTTTATATTTAAATATTTTATTTAAATATTTTATCAATACACGGAATTTAGTCTGAAAAGCTACTTTTTGCATATGGTCGAATTAGGACTCGGGACTACCTCCATTGAGTTCAAAACGCCGTTTGCGACCTTTTTAAGTATAAGCTTCGGTATGTTTGGAGTAAGTTGAATTTTGCTACCTTTTCACCTAAGGCTTTGGGTTGAGTTCAGCCCACTAGCCAACTTGATACCCCAAACTGAACCACTCCTCTTCATTCACTCTCTCTTCCTCTACTTTTCAGTTCTAAAGAGATTAATGGTGAGTGGAATGGAAAATTAAAACTCCAAACCCTAGTTTTCTTTTGCAAATTAAGCTCAAGCTCCAAACTAATAGAAGAAACTTTGGTAAGCCTTCTCTTCATCTTCTCCAACTCTTTCTCCATTCAATTTCAGAAATTTCCTAAACCTAATTTAGGAAATGTTTCTCCTTTAAGCTTAGATTCAAGCTTGTTGGGTTGGAATTGGAGAGTGATTGTTCTTGCCATTGCTCTATAGCTTCTTCTTCATTGATTTTGTGAAAAGGTGAGATTTTTATCTCACACCTATGCTTATATCTGTCTTTGAATGTTGGGTATGAATTCCTTACACTTATTCATGTGCATTTGCTTTTGGTTTGGATTGAATTGGTGAATATTCCAATTTTTGGTATTTTGAGTTCAAATCTTTAAAATCATAACTTTGATGTTTTGATCATGTTTTTGGTGATGAATTGATGAGCTTATAGGACCGGGTAGCCGATAGGCGTAAACCACTAACATCCGTGCTTGTCTGTTTGCAAATTGAGGGAGTTTGCACCTCATTTGTAATGGGTTTCAAATTGCAGAACATCAGGTTCGGCCGACCGAGCTCTAAGACCAGCCGACCGACCTGCTACCAAAGTGCATAAGCACTTTTCTGTCTTTGGTCCGGTCGACTAGCTACCGAGCTCAGTCGACCAACCTGCTTCCCGAGAAATTTTCCAGAACAAGGTCCGGTCGATTGAGCTCTGTAGCCGGCCGACCGTCCCGTTGCTACTTTGCCTATTTAGCCCATTTTGTTGAATTTCCAACTTTAATCGATTCGTGTTGTTTCCCTTTTGTTGTTATCATTTATTACCGACTTTGATGACATTTTCTTTGGGAATTTTCGAAATATCCATTTTGATGGGTTTGAAATCGATTTCTTTGGATTTTATTCACGTCTTCGAATGTGAATTTCGGTGATTGATTGTTTTACAATCATTTTTTTTGTGATTTGTCACTCTAAAAATATAAAGATTTCTATACTAGTAGTAAATATCAAAACTTTTTCATCAAAACGATTTCAACACTATTTCAATACAAAGATCATTTATTAAAACCGTTTTCCAATCTATTAGTATATACAAACCTTCTCCTCACTCGTATGAGAAATCTAATTAAACGGCTTAGTACAACGAGTGGTATGAAACGCTTGCGTTTACTTCGTTGGTTAATTCTTGGACTTGTTCGATTGAATCTCTTGTGACAATTTTCTAGTAGAGATCTACAATTTGTTCGTAAATATTAAAGTTAAGCTAGTGGTTATGGGACATGAAGCTAAGCTCATATATTTACTAGCTTAGTGTAATTGACACTTCTTGATGATCGATGAGGATCATTTTTGTGATTTAGACTAGCGTCATGCTATGTCTCTTTGTCCACCTAGAGGACAGTACCTCGTTTTATTGAGTTTCTTCTCATTTTTATTATAGGCTAACGACCTATTTATTTTTTGGGGTCTCGACCCTATTTTTGTGGGCTAGCGACCGACGTTTTTATGGAGTTCGGATCTTCGGGCGTACCGTTGTACTACGTCGTCGTTTCGAATTTTACGAGTTTCGGATTCTTCGGGCGTACCGTTGTACTACGCCGTTGTTCCGAACTATTCGAGTTTCTGGTTCCTCGGGCGTACCGTCGTACTACGTCATTGCACCGGCTCTATGGTTAGCGACCATGGGATAGCGTCCCATTTTGTGATACACGTGTCAGTGAGTTTTCATACTCTCGTTTTGTGATAGGCCTCCCCCTTTTTGTGATTGATCGTTTCTACGATCATTTTTGTGATTTCTGGATTTCTATTGATGATTTCTAGAATTTGAATTTCACCAATTTTATGATCGGCATTTATATGTTGTTAATATTTGTCGCTTGGTGAATGAAATAAGGAGTATGACCTTCCTTTTGATCTTCGAGAAGATTTTTGTGATATTGATAAATCTCTTGTTGATTTCCAATTACTAATTTATCACAGCTTGGCATTGTGATTATTATACGTTTAGTCATACCTCTTATTCTATATCATTTCATCTGATATTTATAGCTAGACTGATTCGTTTATTATTTTCTTATTAAATAATAGTCGGGTCAGACCGAGATGTTACAGGTGCTTCTGCTTGACTTCACTTCTAGGATTATCATCCTGAATTTTGGCTAACTACTTAGATTAGTAGTTTTTGGTTGTGTACATTTGAGATATAGACTCATAGTTGTGTACATATTCTTTTGTCTAGCACTTGTAACCATTCTTTTGTGATATTGTGGTTCTTGTTTGACCACAACTCAGATGTACACTTTCATGTGTTATATTCATGTCTATTTCCGCCTTTGTGATATGAATTATCTGTGACAGATTTGTGTTATGTTTATTTCTATATTTGTTTCTGAAGACACTATAGCCACTGTATAGTAGCTTTGAGTTTTTGTCGGTATGTCGGATTTCCTCTTGAAAGAATGCAAGTTATATTTTATCTGGCATATCGGTACTCGCACAAAGCAATTATACAGATGGTCGCTCCTCAACAGCCTTATTCTTCGTGCTAGTTGACGGCATTACACCGTAGTGTCCTTGGCTAGCTTGGGTATAGAGGTGGGGCGTCACAGTTTGGTATCAAAGCCAAACTTCGAAACAATGTAGAATAATTTAACAAGGATCATCGTCCTAAGTCTTTCTTAGGAATTGTGCTTTAGGATTTAATTTGAGTCTTCGTACCGATTCATCCTATTTTCATTATGATTCCTTGTTTATCTATCAAGATTGCTTGATATTCGTTTGTGAATAACCTTTTTCTTCTTCCTTCTTCTTTCTTAAGGAAGAGAAATGGTTAGACCTGACCGTTCCAGCGCCGGTCAATCTAGTGCTACTCCTCAAGATGGAGTTTTTATGTCTGGCCAGCAGCTTCTTGATCTAGTAAAGAATGCTCAAGCAGCCGGTTCTAATTTGGAACCAACTCATCTTAAGTCTGGATTTGCATGCTTGTGCAACGATTATACCAACTTGGGTGGGAAACCATTCAAGGGTTCTGAAACTATTATCGAAGTCCAGGCTTGGTTAAGATCATGCGATCGAATCTTTTCTCGCATGAACCTTATCGATCTTCACCGTGTTTAGGTGGCCTCTAGCATGCTCTAAGAGAGAGCATTAGACTGGTGCGAGCTTCTGATTTCTGAAATTATTGAAGCGGATCTTACTTGGGAGAAATTCCGAGAGCGCTTCGAGTTAAAATTCGTACCAGAAGCAGAGAAGGTGACTTTGGCTCGCCGCTTTATCAACCTTGTTCAAGGTTAATCTTCTGTGACAGACTATGTTGCATCTTTCGAATCTCTTTCCAAATACGGAGTTGAATACATTAATACCCCATTGAAGAAAAATCAGAGATTTATTTATGGCTTGAACAAAAATCTCAAGAAGCCATTACTTCTAAAGCTAGAAGTTTCTTTTGATCAACTTGTTGATATCGCTCTTCGACTTGAAGAGCCAGATAAAGAAAGTGATGCTGATGTTGTGGGTGCCAAACCAAAATTCAACCACAAGAAGAAAAGGCCTATTAAGTTCAAAGGGTCTTATCCCAACAAAAAAGGGAAGCATGCAATTCCGGTAGCAAAAGATTCTGCCCCAAGTGGTGGGCAATGCTACAATTGTGGTTCTAAGGACCATTATGCGAACAAGTGTCCAAAACCTCTCTTTTGTCGCTATTGCAAAAGTTCGGACCATTATTTATCTTCTTGCCCCAAACTTCAAGACAGGAAGGAGGGAAAGCTTAATGTTGCTCAAGCCCCTGACAACACATCTCGTGGAAAAGGTATTTCTCATTCTATCCTTGATGGCATTATTATGTTTCGTGATCAACCCATTCGAGTTCTTTTTGATACGGGTGCATCCCATTCTTTTATATCAAAGGAACTTGTTGATACTTTTTCTTTGGATGTTTTGTGTTTAATAACTTCTTTAAGAATTGCGAATCCGGTTGGTGGATCCGCAACAATCAGTTTATTGTGTAAAGATGTCGAGATTATTTTGTGTGATCTTTCTTTCCAAGCCGATTTGCATGTCATGCGTTACTTAGGCTTTGGAAAGATTTTGGGAATGAATTGGCTTAACCGTTATGAAGCTCTTATCCAATGTCCTGAGCGGACTATTCATCTTCGACATCCTCAATCTGTTAAGCAGATTTCTATTAACCTTAAAGATTCGGATTCTTGTTTGGTTGCATCTTTATACACCTTAAACCCTCATGATGACGATAATGATATGATGAAGATATTATTTATCTTATTCACGTTGTTCGTGAATTTTCCGACATATTTGGGCCCGTTTTAGGATTACCACCTAAGCGAGCAATTGAGTTCAGAATTAATCTCATCCCTGGAGCTCAACCTATTACTCGTCCTCCTTATCGGTTGTCCAATAAAGAAAATGAGGAGATGCGCAATCAATTATCCGAATAGAATACGAAGCAATTTATTCGCTCTAGTTCCTCTCCTCGGTGAGCTTCGACTATTTTTTTGAAGAAATCCGATGGTACACTTAGGCTTTGCATTGACTATCGCAAGCTTAATGATCTTACTATCAAAAATAAATATCCTTTACCTCGGATTGATGATCTATTCGATCAACTTAGTGGTGCTAGAGTCTTTTCACAATTGTACTTAGCTACCGGTTTTCATCAGCTTCGTATTGCAGAGGATAACATTACTTTGACATCGTTCCGTACTCGATATGGATCTTATGAATGGCTTGTTATGCCATTTGGTTTAACGAATGCTCCGGCTTATTTCGTCGATCTTATGAATTGAGTTTTCAAAGATTTTCTCGATCGATTTGTTCTCATCTTTATTGATGATATTCTTGTGTATTCAAAAACCGAGGAGGAGCATGAAAAACATCTTCAGATTATGTTGGAAATTCTTAGGAGAAATCAATTGAAAGAATTTTTTTCTAAATGCCACTTCTGGCAATCTCGTGTGATGTTTCTCGGTCATATTATTTCCGAATCCGGAATTTTCGTGGATCCTTCAAAGATTGAAGCAATTCAAAATTGGAAGAGACCGGAAAGTGTGACGGAGATCCATAGCTTCCTTGGATTGGCAGGTTATTACCGTCGTTTCATAAAGGTCTTTTCTAAATTTTCCGTGCCTCTTACTAGTTTGACAAAGAAAGGTGTTAATTATATTTGGTCGGACAAATGTGAAGCTTCTTTTCAAAAATTAAAAGAACTCCTTTCTGATGCTCCTATTCTTGTTATTCCTGAGGGGAATCAAAATTTCGTTGTTTATACCGATGCTAGTCGCGTTGGTTTGGCTGCCGTTCTTATGCAAAGAGAACGTGTTATTGCTTATGCTTCTAGACAATTGGAGCCTGCTGAGACTAGATATGCCACTCATGATTTAGAGCTCGTGGCTATTGTTTTCTCCCTTCGTATTTGGCGTCATTATCTTTTGGGAGAAAAATTTATTATTTACACCGATCATAAATCTTTGAAGTATCTATTTTCTCAAAAGGAACTTAATTTGCGTCAACAACGTTGGCTCGAATTCCTTGCGGCTTATGATCTTGATATTCTTTATACTCCCGGAAAGTGGAATCATGTTGCCGATGCACTTAGTCGCAAGCAACAAGCGGTTGTTTCTATGATGATATCCGAATGGAACGATCTCGGGGTTTTATCCACTTGTGAGATTCGAGATCGTATTTTCGATTTATGTTCATCTCTTGTTTTATGTAGCCTTGAGGCTCATCCTTCTCTTTTTGACCGCATTCTTGAAGCTCAAAAGCTAGATCCCGAATTGGCCCTTCTTGGCCAAAATATTAAGGATAAAATTGATATTGAAGGTTTGAAAGACTTTGATATCGATTCGCGTGGCATTATTCGAAAATTTGGTAGGCTTATCATGCCAAATAATAGTGATCTTCGTAAAGATGTTTTAGAAGATTCACATCGTTTTAAATTTACCATTCATCCCGGTAGTAGTAAAATGTACGCGGATATGAAGCGACTTTATTATTGGGAGGGAATGAAATCTGATATTGCTAACTTTGTTAAGTGTTATATGACTTGCCAACTCATTAAGGCCGAGAATCAAAGGCCTGGTGGGTTATTGCAACCTTTAGAAATTCCAATTTGGAAGTGGGATCAAATTTCCATGGATTTTATTGATGGCCTTCCCCGTTCTCGTTCGGGTCATGATAGCTTATGGGTTATAGTTGATAGACTCACTAAATTCGCCCATTTTATTCCCGTTCGGTCCAATCGGACCGTACCTCTTTTGGCCAAACTCTTTATTAAAGAAAATTTTAAATTGCATGGAGTTCCTACTTCAATTGTTAGTGATCGTGATCCATTATTTACTAGTGGATTTTGGAAGAGTCTTCAAAAAGCTTTGGGAACGAAGCTTAATTTTAGCACCGCTTATCATCCTCGGTCCGGTGGACAAACTGAGCGTGTGAATCAAACTCTTGAAGATCTTCTTCGTGCATGTGTATTTGATTTTGGTGGAAGTTGGGAAGATCACATTTCTCTTGCTGATTTTTCTAATAATAATAGCTTCCAATCTAGTATTGGCGTGGCTCCTTTTGAAGCACTCTATGGAAGTCCATGCCGTTCTCCTTCTTGTTGGCTTGAGGCCGGTGAGAAGCTGGTTTTAGGTCCAGATTTTATTCGAGATTCCACAGAAAAGATTGATCTTATTCGTCATAGGATTAAAGAAGCCCAGAATAGACAAAAATCCTATGCCGATCACCGGAGAAGGAAATTAGAATTTTCGGTGGGAGATCTTGTGTTTATCCGTGTTTCACCTATGAAGGGTTTGTACGTTTCAGTCAATCAGGAAAGTTAGCACCTCGATATATTGGTCCATTTTCCATCACTGAACGTATTGGTTCCGTGGCTTATCGCCTTTTATTACCGGCTCAGTTTTCTTCTATTCATGACGTGTTTCATGTTTCTCAATTGCGGAAATGCCTTCGAGATTCCGATTTTATTCTTGAGCCCGGTGTTATGGAAGAAATTGAAGTTTTGCCAAATTTAACTTATGAGCAACATCCTATTCGTATTATTGCTTCGGAGGTCAAACGCCATCGAAATAAAGATGTTCCACTTGTGAAAGTTCAATGGTCCTCAAATCCTAAAGATTGCTCTTGGGAATCTAAAGAATTCATCGAGCGAACACATCCAGACTTACTCTCCCGTATTCTTTGCGATGAACTTTTTATTTCAAATTTCTTTGTGTTGTATATGCTCTCATGGTTGTTACTATAAATCTTCTTCTTAAATATTGCGAGGACGCAATTTCTTTAAGGAGGGGAGTCTGTAACAACCCCCATATTTATCGATTTTATATTTAAATATTTTATTTAAATATTTTATCAATACACGGAATTTAGTCTGAAAAGCTACTTTTTGCATATGGTCGAATTAGGACTCGGGACTACCTCCATTGAGTTCAAAACGCCGTTTGCGACCTTTTTAAGTATAAGCTTCGGTATGTTTGGAGTAAGTTGAATTTTGCTACCTTTTCACCTAAGTCTTTGGGTTGAGTTCAGCCCACTAGCCAACTTGATACCCCAAACTGAACCACTCCTCTTCATTCACTCTCTCTTCCTCTACTTTTCAGTTCTAAAGAGATTAATGGTGAGTGGAATGGAAAATTAAAACTCCAAACCCTAGTTTTCTTTTGCAAATTAAGCTCAAGCTCCAAAATAATAGAAGAAACTTTGGTAAGCCTTCTCTTCATCTTCTCCAACTCTTTCTCCATTCAATTTCAGAAATTTCCTAAACCTAATTTAGGAAATGTTTCTCCTTTAAGCTTAGATTCAAGCTTTTTGGGTTCGAATTGGAGAGTGATTGTTCTTGCCATTGCTCTATAGCTTCTTCTTCATTGATTTTGTGAAAAGGTGAGATTTTTATCTCACACCTATGCTTATATCTGTCTTTGAATGTTGGGTATGAATTCCTTACACTTATTCATGTGCATTTGCTTTTGGTTTGGATTGAATTGGTGAATATTCCAATTTTTGGTATTTTGAGTTCAAATCTTTAAAATCATAACTTTGATGTTTTGATCATGTTTTTGGTGATGAATTGATGAGCTTATAGGACCGGGTAGCCGATAGGCGTAAACCACTAACATCCGTGCTTGTCTGTTTGCAAATTGAGGGAGTTTGCACCTCATTTGTAATGGGTTTCAAATTGCAGAACATCAGGTTCGGCCGACCGAGCTCTGAGACCAGCCGACCGACCTGCTACCAAAGTGCATAAGCACTTTTCTGTCTTTGGTCCGGTCGACTAGCTACCGAGCTCAATCGACCGACCAGCTTCCCGAGAAATTTTCCAGAACAGGGTCCGGTCGATCGAGCTCTGTAGCCGGCCGACCGACCCGTTGCTACTTTGCCTATTTAGCCCATTTTGTTGAATTTCCAACTTTAATCGATTCGTGTTGTTTCCCTTTTGTTGTTATCATTTATTACCGACTTTGATGACATTTTCTTTGGGAATTTTCGAAATATCCATTTTGATGGGTTTGAAATCGATTTCTTTGGATTTTATTCACGTCTTCGAATGTGAATTTCGGTGATTGATTGTTTTACAATCATTTTTTTTTGTGATTTGTCACTCTAAAAATATAAAGGTTTCTATACTAGTAGTAAATATCAAAACTTTTTCATCAAAACGATTTCAACACTATTTCAATACAAAGATCATTTATTAAAACCGTTTTCCAATCTATTAGTATATACAAACCTTCTCCTCACTCGTATGAGAAATCTAATTAAACGGCTTAGTACAACGAGTGGTATGAAACGCTTGCGTTTACTTCGTTGGTTAATTCTTGGAATTGTTCGATTGAATCTCTTGTGACAATTTTCTAGTAGAGATCTACAATTTGTTCGTAAATATTAAAGTTAAGCTAGTGGTTATGGGACATGAAGCTAAGCTCATATATTTACTAGCTTAGTGTAATTGACACTTCTTGATGATCGATGAGGATCATTTTTGTGATTTAGACTAGCGTCATGCTATGTCTCTTTGTCCACGTAGGGGACAGTACCTCGTTTTATTGAGTTTCGTCTCATTTTTATTATAGGCTAACGACCTATTTATTCTTGGGGTTACGACCCAATTTTTGTGGGCTAGTGACCGACGTTTTTATGGAGTTCGGATCTTCGGGCGTACCGTTGTACTACGTCGTTGTTTCGAATTTTACGAGTTCCGGATTCTTCGGGCGTACCGTTGTATTACGTCGTTGTTCCGAACTATTCGAGTAGGTGGTTCCTCGGGCGTACCGTTGTACTACGTCGTTGCACCGGCTCTATGGTTAGCGACCATGGGATAGCGTCCCGTTTTGTGATACACGTGTCAGTGAGTTTTCATACTCTCGTTTTGTGATAGGCCTCCCCCTTTTTGTGATTGATCGTTTCTACGATCATTTTTTGTGATTTCTGGATTTCTATTGATGATTTCTAGAATTTGAATTTCGCCAATTTTATGATCGGCATTTATATGTTGTCAATATTTGTGGCTTGGTGAATGAAATAAGAAGTATGACATTCCTTTTGATCTTTGAGAAGATTTTTGTGATATTGATAAATCTCTTGTTGATTTTCAATTACTAATTTATCACAGCTTGGAATTTTGATTATTATACGTTTAGTCATACCTCTTATTCTATATCATTTCATATGATATTTATAGCTAAACTGATCCGTTTATTATTTTCTTATTAAATAGTACTCGGGTCAGACCGAGATGTTACAGATGCTTCTGCTTGACTTCACTTATAGGATTATCATCCTGACTTTTGGCTAACTACTTATATTAGTAGTTTTTGGTTGTGTACATTTGAGATATAGACTCATAGTTGTGTACATATTCTTTTGTCTAGCACTTGTAACCATTCTTTTGTGATATTGTGGTTCTTGTTTGACCACTACTCTGATGTACACTTTCATGTGTTATATTCATGTCTATTTCCGCTTTTGTGATATGAATTATCCGTGACAGATTTGTGTTATGTTTATTTCTATATTTGTTTCCGAAGACACTATAGCCACTGTGTAGTAGCTTTGAGTTTGTGTCGGTATGTCGGATTTCCTCTTGAAAGAATGCAAGTTACATTTTATCTGGCATATCGGTACTCGCACAAAGCAATTATACAGATGGTCACTCATCAACAGCCTTATTCTCCGTGCTAGTTGACGGCATTACACCGTAGAGTCCTTGGCTAGCGTGGGTATAGAGGTGGGGCGTCACAGCTTGGTATCAGAGCCAAACTTCGGAACAATGTAGAATAATTTAACAAGGATCATCATCCTTAGTCTTTCTTAGGAATTGTGCTTTAGGATTTAATTCGAGTCTTCGTACCGATTCATCCTATTTTCTTTATGATTCCTTGTTTATCTATCAAGATTGCTTGATATTCGTTTGTGATTAACCTTTTTCTTCTTCCTTCTTCTTTCTTAAGGAAGAGAAATGGTTAGACCTGACCGTTCCAGCGCCGGTCAATCTAGTGCTACTCCTCAAGATGGAGTTTTTATGTCTGGCCAGCAGCTTCTTGATCTAGTAAAGAATGCTCAAGCAGCCGGTTCTAATTTGGAACCGACTCATCTTAAGTCTGGATTTGCATGCTTGTGCAACGATTATACCAACTTGGGTGGGAAACCATTCAAGGGTTCTGAAACTATTATCGAAGTCCAGGCTTGGTTAAGATCATGCGATCGAATCTTTTCTCGCATGAACCTTATCGATCTTCATCGTGTTCAGGTGGCCTCTAGCATGCTCCAAGAGAGAGCATTAGACTGGTACGAGCTTCTGATTTCTAAAATTATTGAAGCAGATCTTACTTGGGAGAAATTCCGAGAGCGCTTCGAGTTAAAATTCGTACCAGAAGCAGAGAAGGCGACTTTGGATTGCCGCTTTATCGACCTTGTTCAAGGTGAATCTTCTGTGACAGCCTATGTCGCATCTTTCGAATCTCTTTCCAAATACGGGGTTGAATACATTAACACCCCATTGAAGAAAAATCAGTGATTTGTTTATGGCTTGAACAAAAATCTCAAGAAGCCATTACTTCTAAAGCTAGAAGTTTCTTTTGATCAACTTGTTGATATCGCTCTTCGACTTGAAGAGCCAGATAAAGAAAGTGATGCTGATGTTCTGGGTGCCAAACCAAAATTCAACCACAACAAGAAAAGGCCTATTAAGTTCAAAGGGTCTTATCCCAACAAAATAGGGAAGCATGCAATTCCGGTAGCAAAAGCTTCTGCCCCAAGTGGTGGGCAACGCTACAATTGTGGTTCTAAGGACCATTATGCGAACAAGTGTCCAAAACCTCTCTTTTGTCGCTATTGCAAAAGTTCGGACCATTATTTATCTTCTTGTCCCAAACTTCAAGACAGGAAGGAGGGAAAGCTTAATGTTGCTCAAGCCCCTGGCAACACATCTCATGGCAAAGGTATTTCTCATTCTATCCTTGATGGCATTATTATGTTCCATGATCAACCCATTCAAGTTCTTTTTGATACGGGTGCATCCCATTCTTTTATATCAAAGGAACTTGTTGATACTTTTTCTTTGGATGTTTTGTGTTTAATGACTTCTTTGAGAATTGCGAATTCGGTTGGTGGATCCACAACAATCAATTTATTGTGTAAAGATGTCGAGATTATTTTGTGTGATCTTTCTTTCCAAGCCGATTTGCATGTCATGCGTTACTTAGGCTTTGGAATGATTTTGGGAATGGATTGGCTTAACCGTTATGAAGCTCTTATCCAATGTCCTGAGCGGACTATTCATCTTCGACATCCTCAATTTGTTAAGCAGATTTCTATTAACCTTAAAGATTCGGATTCTTGTTTGGTTACATCTTTATACTCCTTAAACCCTCATGATGACGATAATGATGATGAGAAAGATATTATTTCTCTTATTCACGTTGTTCGTGAATTTTCCGACATATTTAGGCCCGTTTTAGGATTACCACCTAAGCGAGCAATTGAGTTCAGAATTAATCTCATCCCTGGAGCTCAACCTATTACTCGTCCTCCTTATCGGTTGTCCAATAAAGAAAATGTGGAGATGCGCAATCAATTATCCGAATTGAATACGAAGCAATTTATTCGCTCTAGTTCCTCTCCTTGGGGAGCTTCGGCTATTTTTGTGAAGAAATCCGATGGTACACTTAGGCTTTGCGTTGACTATCGCAAGCTTAATGATCTTACTATCAAAAATAAATATCCTTTACCTCGGATTGATGATCTATTCGATCAACTTAGTGGTGCTAGAGTCTTTTCACAATTGGACTTAGCTACCGGTTTTCATCAGCTTCGTATTGCAGAGGATAGCATTCCTTTGTCATAGTTCCGTACTCGATATGGATCTTATGAATGGCTTGTTATGCCATTTGCTTTAACAAATGCTCCGGCTTATTTCGTCGACCCTATGAATCGAGTTTTCAAAGATTTTCTCGATCGATTTGTTCTCATCTTTATTGATGATATACTTGTGTATTCAAAAACCGAGGAGGAGCATGAAAAACATCTTCAGATTGTGTTGGAAACTCTTAGGAGAAATCAATTGAAAGCAAAATTTCTAAATGCCACTTTTGGCAATCTCATGTGAAGTTTCTCGGTCATATTATTTCCGAATCCGGAATTTCCGTGGATCCTTTAAAGATTGAAGCGATTCAAAATTTGAAGAGACCGGAAAGTGTGACGGAGATCCGTAGCTTCCTTGGATTGGCAGGTTATTACCGCCGTTTCATAAAGGACCTTTCTAAAATTTCCATGCCTCTTACTAGTTTGACAAAGAAAGGTGTTAAATACATTTGGTCGGACAAATGTGAAGCTTCTTATCAGAAATTAAAAGAACTCCTTTCTGATGCTCCAATTCTTGTTATTCCCGAGGGGAATCAAGATTTCGTTGTTTACACCGATGCTAGTCGAGTTGGTTCGGGTGTCGTTCTTATGCAAAGAGAACGTGTTATTGCTTATGCTTCTAGGCAATTGAAGCCTGCTGAGACTAGATATGCCACTCATGATTTAGAGCTCACGGCTAATTTTTTCTCCCTTCGTATTTGGCATCATTATCTTTTGGGAGAAAAATTTATTCTTTACACCGATCATAAATCTTTGAAGTATCTATTTTCTCAAAAGGAACTTAATTTGCGTCAACAACGTTGGCTCGAATTCCTTGCGGCTTACGATCTTGATATTCTTTATACTCCCGGAAAGGGGAATCGTGTTGCCGATGCACTTAGTCGCAAGCAACAAGCGGTGGTTTTTATGATGATATCCGAATGGAACGATCTCGGGGTTTTATCCACTTGTGAGATTCGAGATCGTATTTTCGATTTATGTTCATCTCTTGTTTTATGTAGCCTTGAGGCTCATCCTTCTCTTTTTGACCGCATTCTTGAAGCTCAAAAGCTAGATCCCGAATTGGCCCTTCTTGGCCAAAATATTAAGGATAAAATTGATATTGAAGGTTTGAAAGACTTTGATATCGATTCGCGTGGCATTATTTGAAAATTTGGTAGGCTTATCATGCCAAATAATAGTGATCTTCGTAAAGATGTTTTAGAAGATTCACATCGTTTTAAATTTACCATTCATCCCGGTAGTAGTAAAATGTACGCAGATATGAAGCGACTTTATTATTGGGAGGGAATGAAATCTGATATTGCTAACTTTGTTAAGTGTTGTATGACTTGCCAACTCATTAAGGCCGAGCATCAAAGGCTTGGTGGGTTATTGCAACCTTTAGAAATTCCAATTTGGAAGTGGGATCAAATTTCCATGGATTTTATTGATGGCCTTCCCCGTTCTCGTTCGGGTCATGATAGCTTATGGGTTATAGTTGATAGACTCACTAAATTCGCCCATTTTATTCCCGTTCGGTCCAATCGGACCGTACCTCTTTTGGCCAAACTCTTTATTAAAGAAAATTTTAAATTGCATGGAGTTCCTACTTCAATTGTTAGTGATCGTGATCCATTATTTACTAGTGGATTTTGGAAGAGTCTTCAAAAAGCTTTGGGAACGAAGCTTAATTTTAGCACCGCTTATCATCCTCGGTCCGATGGACAAACTGTGCGTGTGAATCAAACTCTTGAAGATCTTCCTTGTGCATGTGTTTTTGATTTTGGTGGAAGTTGGGAAGATCAGATTTCTCTTGTTGAGTTTTCCTATAATAATAGCTTCCAATCTAGTATTGGCATGGCTCCTTTTGAAGCACTCTATGGAAGGCCATGCCGTTCTCCTTCTTGTTGGTTTGAGGCCGGTGAGAAGCTGGTTTTAGGTCCAGATTTCATTCGAGATTCTACAGAAAAGATTGATCTTATTCGTCATAGGATGAAAGAAGCCGAGAATAGACAAAAATCCTATGCCGATCACCGAAGAAGGAAACTAGAATTTTCGGTGGGAGATCTTGTGTTTATCCGTGTTTCACCTATGAAGGGTGTTGTACGTTTCAGTCAATCGGGAAAGTTAGCACCTCGATATATTGGTCCATTTTCCATCACCGAACGTATTGGTTCCGTGGCTTATCGCCTTTTATTACCGGCTCAGTTTTCTGCTATTCATGATGTGTTTCACGTTTCTCAATTGCGGAAATGCCTTCGAGATTCTGATTCTATTCTTGAGCCCGGTGTTGTGGAAGAAATTGAAGTTTCGCCTAATTTAACTTATGAGCAACATCCTATTCGTATTATTGCTTCGGAGGTCAAACACCTTCGAAATAAAGATGTTCCACTTGTGAAAGTTCAATGGTCTTCAAATCCTAAAGATTGCTCTTGGGAATCTAAAGAATTCATCGAGCGAACACATCCGGACTTACTCTCCCGTGTTCGTTGAGGTGAACTTTTTATTTCAAATTTCTTTGTGTTGTATATGCTCTCATGGTTGTTACTATATATCTTCTTCTTAAATATTGCGAGGATGCAATTTCTTTAAGGAGGGGAGTCTGTAACAACCCGCAATTTATCGATTTTATATTTTAATATTTTATCAATACTTGGAATTTAGTCCGAAAAGCTACTTTTTGCATACGGTCGAATTAGGACTCGAGACTACCTAGATTGAGTTCAAAACGCTGTTTGCGACCTTTTTAAGTATAAGCTTCGGTATGTTTGGAGTAAGTTGAATTTTGCTTCCTTTTCACTTAAGGCTTTGGGTTGGGTTCAGCCCACTAGCCAACTTAATACCCCAAACTGAACCACTCCTCTTCATTCACTCCCTCTTCCTCTACTTTTCAGTTCTAAAGAGATTAATGGTGAGTGGAATGGGAAATTAAAACTCCAAACCCTAGTTTTCTTTTGCAAATCAAGCTCTAGCTCCAAACTAATAGAAGAAACTTTGGTAAGCCTTCTCTTCATCTTCTCCAACTCTTTCTCCATTCAATTTCAGAAATTTCCTAAACCTAATTTAGGAAATGTTTCTCCTTTAAGCTTAGATTCAAGCTTGTTGGGTCGGAATTGGAGAGTGATTGTTCTTGCCATTGCTCTATAGCTTCTTCTTCATTGATTTTGTGAAAAGGTGAGATTTTTATCTCACATCTATGCTTATATCTATCTTTGAATGTTGGGTATGAATTCCTAACACTTATTCATGTGCATTTGCTTTTGGTTTAGATTGAATTGGTGAATATTCCAATTTTTGTTTGAGTTCAAATCTTTAAAATCATAACTTTGATGTTTTGATCATGTTTTAGGTGATGAATCGATGAGCTTATAGGACCGGGTAGCCGATAGGCGTAAACCCGTAGCGTCCGTGTTTGTCCATTTGCAAATTGAGGGAGTTTGCACCTCATTTGTAATGGGTTTCAAATTGAAGAACATCAGGTTCGGCCGACCAAGCTCTGAGACCGGCCGACCGACCTGCTACCAAAGTGCATAAGCACTTTTCTGTCTCTTGTCCGGTCGACCAGCTACAGAGCTCAGTCGACCGGCCTACTTCCCGAGAAGTTTTCCAGAACAGGGTCCGTTCGACCGAGCTCTGTAGTCGGCCGACCGACCCGTTGCTACTTTGCCTATTTCGCCCATTTTGTTGAATTTTCAACTTTAATCGATTCGTTTTGTTTCCCTTTTGTTGTTATCATTTATTACCGACTTTGATGACATTTTCTTTAGGAATTTTCGAAATATCCATTTTGATGGGTTTGAAATCGATTTTTTTGGATTTTATTCACGTCTTCGAATGTGAATTTCGGTGATTGATTGTTTTACAATCATTTCTTTTGTGATTTGTCACTCTAAAAATATAAAGGCTTCTATACTAGTAGTAAATATCAAAACTCTTTCATCAAAACGATTTCAACACTATTTCAATACAAAGATCATTTATTAAAACCATTTTCCAATCTATTAGTATATACAAACCTTTTCCTCACTCGTATGAGAAATCTAATTAAACGGCTTAGTAAACCGAGTGGTATGAAACGCTTGCGTTTACTTCGTTGGTTAATTCTTGGACTTGCTCGATTGAATCTCTTGTGACAATTTTCTAGTGGAGATCTACAATTTGTTTGTAAATATTTAAGTTAAGCTAGTGGTTATGAGACATGAAGCTAAGCTCATATATTTACTAGCTTAGTGTAATTGACACTTCTTAATGATCGATGAGGATCATTTTGTGATTTAGAATAGCGTCATGCTATGTCTCTTTGTCCACGTAGGGGACAGTACCTCGTTTTATTGAGTTTCGTCTCATTTTTATTACAGGCTAACGACCTATTTATTTCTTGGGGTTTCGACCCAATATTTGTGGGCTAGAGACCCACATTTTTATGTAGTTCGGATCTTCGGGCGTACCGTTGTACTACGTCGTTGTTTCGAATTTTACGAGTTCCGGATTCTTCGGGCGTACCGTTGTACTACGTCGTTGTTCCGAACTATTCGAGTTTATGGTTCCTTGGGAGTACCGTTGTACTATGTCACTGCACCGACTCTATGGTTAGCGACCATGGGATAGCGTCCCGTTTTGTGATACACGTGTCAGTGAGTTTTCATACTCTCGTTTTGTGATAGGCCTCCCCCTTTTTGTGATTGATCGTTTCTACGATCATTTTTGTGATTTCTGGATTTCTATTGATGATTTCTAGAATTTGAATTTCACCAATTTTATGATCGGCATTTATATGTTGTCAATATTTGTGGCTTGGTGAATGAAATAAGGAGTATGACATTCCTTTTGATCTTCGAGAAGATTTTTGTGATATTGATAAATCTCTTGTTGATTTTCAATCACTAATTTATCACAGCTTGGCATTGTGATTATTATACGTTTAGTCATACCTCTTGTTCTATATCATTTCATCCGATATTTATAGCTAGACTGATCCGTTTATTATTTTCTTATTAAATAATACTCGGGTCAGACCGAGATGTTACAGATGCTTCTGCTTGACTTCACTTCTAGGATTATCATCCTGACTTTTGGCTAACTACTTAGATTAGTAGTTTTTGGTTGTATACATTTGAGATATAGACTCATAGTTGTGTACATATTCTTTTGTCTAGCACTTGTAACCATTCTTTTGTGATATTGTGGTTCTTGTTTGACCACTACTCTGATGTACACTTTCATGTGTTATATTCATGTCTATTTCCGCCTTTGTGATATGAATTATCTGTGACAGATTTGTGTTATGTTTATTTCTGTATTTGTTTCCGAAGACACTATAGCCACTGTGTAGTAGCTTTGAGTTTGTGTCGGTATGTCGGATTTCCTCTTGAAAGAATGCAAGTTATATTTTATGTGGCATATCGGTACTCGCACAAAGCAATTATACAGATGGTCGCTCCTCAACAGCCTTATTCTCCATGCTAGTTGACGGCATTACACCGTAGTGTCCTTAGCTAGCGTGGGTATAGAGGTGGGGCGTCACACTATACCTACTATTTGATTATATGAAAATCCCAACTCTAGGCTGCCCGTGTGGAAAATTGTGGGCACCCTGAGTTTAGAAAGGGAACAATAAACTGCAGGTCAATCATGGGACTGGTGTGAGCAAACGAAAACAGTTTTCTTTGAATAAAAACAAACAAAAAGAATTTAAAATAAATTCGTAATGCTTTTTGGAAAATGAAACTACCATAAAGCCTCCCGCCACACACATAATGCAAACGCACAATTAGAGGAGATTTCTCCCTATGATAGTCAAACATGCTTGATACGCAAAAACCTTTTGATATTATTATTAGTGCACAGTGAAGAAAACATTTGCATGTATAATATTAATCTTAGTCAGCATACCACCATTATGGTATACCTATTATAGCTACCAATTAAACAACAGGTCACCACCGTAAGTAAAAGGCAGGTTATACAACTAAAACCATACAGGGTGCATATTGTTTCTTTGGATTTCCATTAAATGGTCAGGCTAAGGAACTTCCTGGGCCACATGGGTACACCTCTGGAGGGACGCCCCAAGAACCCAATCGGATCTCTGCCAACACAAGGCTGGGTTACCTCTATAACTTGGGAACCGCTACACGAGTATGCCATCCCTTGGTCATTACCGACCTTTATTCGAGCTCTCAACACCAACAACCACAAAGCAATAGATTTGCAGCAACCACATAGGTTAAATATCTAGGCTCCATACCATGATACCACCCTTTTCCAGAAGGGATGGACATACCCTAATGGGCGCGACCCTTGTAACCTTGCTGCATTCTTCATGTTTCGACCATTTTCGGTAGTGAGGTCCTGATGAGATCTCGTCGACAAAGCTATGCTTTTCAAAAAAGCCATGCTTTCATCAACAAATGATCAGCAGCACTTCGTATGCCACATTACCCAAATGGGAATGTATCACTAGTAACCATCAATTACATAACCTCTGAGCTCGTACGTCTCAAAGAAGGGCGTTAAGATAAGAGAATAAATTCTCCGCCACCAAACAGAAATGTATTTGATAGAAACCAGTTTTACATCTCAAAGTGTAATGTCAGACATACATCCATACAATTCTGTTCTGGGTTGGAACAGAACCGAAGGCACTTCAAAGAAGCCCTTGCGATCCGGATATTCCCAATCCCGATTGGACTCCCCATCACATGTGGAGATCTCTATACCAGCACGACTCAGTGCAGAGACATTCGATGGGTAATCCTTTTATTCTCAAAAATAACCGGTCTTCAAATGCTATCCATTTCGTCGTATCATTATTCGGAATGGGTTATATGAAATAAAGTCCTCTCCCGGCTAAACCGAATAATGAGCGCTTAATTTTAAAACCATATGGATATAGTGGGATCTTAGTTAAGTCACAACTTTCAATCCCCACGGCCTTTTCCTTTAAATGGTTTAAACAAATTTCCACTTTTAATCATTTAAATAAAAAGATTCACTTCACTTTGAAAACAAAGTTCACCAATCTTTCACAAAGATTCATTCATAACTTTCAAAACTATTTCCATTTCAAATTTGAAATCCTTTCAATAAAAGCTAGAAATTCTTTCATTATATAAAAGCCATTATCATTTGAATACAAATTCTTTTCGTTTTGAAAAAATTTGATCAAATATGCACAAGTTATAGTTTTTAAAGTAAAAACTTGGGTTAAATTTAAATTCCCAAAATAATACTTTTAAAGATACTCAAAAATGGTTTAAAATCCATATATATAAATTATATAACTTGTATACCCTTTCAAACCACAGTTTCCAAAATAATTTCAAAACTTTAAACAAGATATATTTGATTCAAACTAATTTCAATTTCAAATTTCCTTTTCAAAAGGTTTTCATACTCAGCCCAATTCCATTTCCAAAACCATTTGGATTCAAAATTCAACTTTAAAACCATTTCATAATATTAAATTCAAAATATCTGTGACTTAACCGATTTCCTTGTACAACATATTTGTGTGTGTATAGTATAGTCCAGGGTTTTATACAATAATGCAACATCATCAATCATCACAATCCAAGCACGGCAATATTGATAAGCGGTGTAATCCTATAACGCTTATCTTCATTCACAGATTCACAAATAAAAAATATAAATTCACCACAGATAAATAAATTACATTCATCACAGCTCAAATCAAAACAGAGCATCACACATCAAAGATATCAAACAATTCAAAGCATTCAATGCAATCCAAACATCCATAAATGAGATTAATTAATCATTTGATTAATTTTAAACCAGATCAATTACTTGTGAATAAATTACTAATCTTGGTTAATTAAGTAATCACAAACCATTTTACTTAATTATCCTTTAATTAATTATCCTTAATTACATTAATTAATTAACCCTCAATTAATAATAATTAATTAATAAATCACCTTGATTAATTATCCTTTAATTAATCACTTTAATTAATTAACCTTTAATTGTTATGTAATTAATCTTTAATTACTTAATTAACCTTTAATTGCTTATATTAAGTAATTATTCTTTAATCGCTTGATTAATCAACTTTAATCATTAATAAATTATTTTTAATTAAGTAATTTTCTTAAGCAATTAATTACCCTTAATTACTTTCATTAATTAATTATCTTTTAATTAATTAATTATCCTTAATCAAATCTTATTAATAAATTATCCTTAATTACTTATCATTAATTAATTAACTCTTAACAAATTAATTAATACTTAATTAAGCTTTGATTAAGTAATTATCGTTATCAAAACTAATGATCCTTAAATCTTAAGATAACATATTTATCTTAATTAATTACAAAATCACTATTTAAATCTTATTTTAAACAATCTTTGTGATAAATCATCATTATCTCCTAATTTTAACTCAAAGCCTTTAAGTAAATTAAAATATTTAATTTTCTTTAAATTCTTAATTATACTACTATATATATTTAAAATAAATTTTAAATTCTAAAAAATAAATAAATAAAGGTTTAAAACACTTCAAACTTGATTAATTAAAATATTTTAAAACCTTTAATTTATTCAAAACTAAAATTAACCATTTATTATCTTATAGAATGAATCAAGAAAAAGTTTTTAAAATTTGATTAATGAAAAGCTTGTTTGATTTAAAATTTTAAAACCGTAACATTCCAAACCTGAGTCGAACACTGGTTTAACCCGAGCTTTACTTCGAGTCTTTCTCCCACATTCTTTTCACCGAGACATCACGCGAATTACTTCGAGTCATACTAGAGAATTATGCTTCTTCCCCAAACCTTTGAAAACAACAAACACAACAATATTACGTGCACGTGCACGATCACCAGAACCATTTTCGACCAACGTCGCGACCACCCATCGGTCACCCTTGACCTCGTCGACGAACTCCACTACCCAGTTCGACGATTTCTTCACGAATTCAAAATCGAGCTTATCAGTTCATCCTGGAGCCCAATCGTCGACAACAAAACCTCCTCGTATGATCACCATCGATCACCTGCGACTATGCCACCGCATCTAGACATTCACCACTCACCCACGTCTCGATTCCACCCGGTCTGGTCCACCTCAATGCACCGACGACTACGCAAACGCCACCCAAACCCGATGACAAAAAACAGGCTCGAAAACCCTAATTCCCTGCCATCTGACCATCACAGTGATTAGAAAATTTTCTAACCATTTTTCCACGAATCTCCACCACCCAGGCTACCTCCAAACTTGAACACGATACCCATTTCAACTTTAATCGTCGGAATTTTCAAAAAAAACCAATTTTAGTTCATCTCGAAATTTTGCCATGAATATAAACTTAAAAATCTTGATTTTTATATCAAAATTCATAATTTCCAAATAAGAATTAGGTCACATACTTGAAACATGAAATTTAGATAATTGTTTTTCTGGCATCCAAATTGAAAAATATTTAATCAATATTTCCACCTGAATTTATTTTTAAAAATGATGCTACACATATGTGAACACTTTTCATTCAGACGTTAAACCCTAAAAAGGTATAGGTGGGATGATTTGCTTTTTTGAACAAGTTTCAAAACCTGTTAAGTAAGGACAGAGGTGATTTTTCTATACATACATACATACATACATACATACATACATACATACACACATACATACATACATACATACATACATATACATACATATATATATAGGCGTGCACACACACAAACTACATATATACAACATATTCACATCCATGCAGACATAACTATTTACCATTTCACTTCATAGAATCATAGATTCAAACTTTGATAGGTTAGTTTGCTTAACTGGACATGTTGACATAGAACAAGCCTGAAATGTTTGAATTTTTGAAAATCTGAAATTGGCATTTGACCTTGAATTTAATATGAAGCTTGGTTTTTGATGCTCTAATCTATTGCTTGATTAATTTTAATTTGAATCTACCTTTTCTTGATTTTGTTACTTGATTGAATTTCTTCTTTGAATATCAAGTTCAGCTTTAGTCTTTGCTTTGTAGTTTGATTTCCAGATTTTTTATGATTTGCTTGCTTGAATCTATTTTCAGGTTCTTTTTGAATTTTGATCCTTAACTTGCTTGTCTGATCTTGTTTGTGTTTTTCTTTTTTTAGCTTTGAACCGAATGAGAGAAAAAGGAATTTATGATATATATATATATATATAAAATTATTTTACATTTTATTTATTATTTTGAAAAACAAAGGACACTTGTATTTTTTATGGTGGCATTATTAACACTTGTTTAATTTTCATAATAAAACACCTACACTTGTTATTTGTTATATTAAGATATTTACACTTGTAATTTTGTATGAGACAATGTTTTAAATATGTATTTAATTAATTTATATATTAATTTTCAATTTAAATAAATCTATATCCATTTATTTATATTTAAACCCTTGTTTATATTTTCATTTAATTTTTTATATTCACATATGTTTTATATTCTTAATTTCTTATGCATATACAAAACTATTTTTATCTTATGTTAAATTTTAAAAAAAGAAAATGTGTATTAGATCTTTTTATCAAATTCTATTCAAATTTGAACTATTATGTTTTATGCTTTTAAATTCAATGATACATTAATAAATATATATACATACATATATACATACATATATATATATATATTATATAAGTTCTTATAATATAAAATTTAACTTTCAAACAACTTTTGAAAATTATCATACTAATTTCAAAATAAATTTTTTAAACTTATACACATATACAAAATTAGGAAACAAATTTTATTAATCTTAAAATATATAGTATTTAAATTCATTAAAATTTAAAATATTTATTTTTTTAGTTTCAAGTTCAAAATTCAATTTAAAATCAATATACACATATATTTAAATAATTAACATAAATTATTTATTTTAGAAAATTCCAAATTCAAATTCCAAATTACAAATTTATCTATATAAATAGACAAATACATATCTTGTTTAATTTAGGGAAATTCAAATTAATTTACCATTAAATTCACAAATTAATCTAGAATTTATTTTAATTATCGAATTAAATTTGACTCAAAACCGGGATCGTTACACCTTCTGTATGGGCATGATTATCGTTTGTGTTAAGGATGTTGATTCGTGTAGTGCGGAGTATTACTCCAATCTATCGAGATACCTTCTTGGCTGAAGGATACCAAGTTGAGAGTTGGTGACGTGATAAGTCTATGAGACTTAGTTTCTGTGTAAGGTTGAGAAACGCTTTTGCGTTGTTGGTGCGAAGAGACCGAGATTGGTTTATCCAAAAACCACTTCGGACCAACATTCATGCGACGATTAAGCAGGTTGGTGATGATGATATTGATATTCTGGATTTTCATAGTGGAGGACTACTTGTTGATCGTTCGGGGTTAAAATCTCATATACATCCAGTAGCAGTAGTCTTTTCATTATGAAATATCCAATGCAAGGACTATTTGCTGCTAATCCAATGGATTTGCCAACAAGATATGGTAGGAAAGTACCTTTGGTTTGTCCTGTTCCTGGACAACTTGTATGGATGTTTGTTTGACATTGCATTTCTAAAGATTACTACATTGTTTCTTGCAAACGTACATCAGTGGTGGCGGAGAAGGAAACTTCTCTTAAGCTTAACACCCTCCTTGAGATGTATGAGCTTAAGGGTTGTATTTTTGTGGAAGGCAATTAGAATTCAACGGAAATGGTCATGTGGCACTCAAAGTGATGTGATATGTGAATTGTGAAAAGTAATCATCAACTCAGGCCTTATCAACCGCAAATGATCAAAACAGGGTTAGAAACAGCAACGCTAAGTGAGTCGCTCCCAAGTAGGATATGATCATCCTCTTTTAGATATGTCTTTACATGCTATGACGTCATGTATCTGATTATTGTGGTTTGTATGCAATGAGGGACCTCGGAAAAGGTCGGAAACGATCGAAGGATGACATATTCGATACTATCTAGTTATAGAGGTAGGTCGGTCTTGTGTTGATAGATGAACTTTGTGATGGTTTTTCGGGACATCCATCTAGAGGTGTACCCATTAGAAGGTAATCCCTTCACCTGGTCATTTGTACTGAAATCCAAACTCCTCTTTGTACCTGCCATTTTGATTGTATTACCCATTTTGGGCTATATGCTGGAATTTAATCAATGTAATAATTTCGGCTATGATTAATATTATTTGTATACTAAACACTAATATAGTATCAGATGATTTGATATGAAATGTTTTAGTTATAATAAGGTAAAAACATGTCTGTGTTTATGTGTGGGCGTGTCTTACAAGATACTTTTGTTTTGACAAAGGAAAGTTTGGTAATTTAATAAATCTAGTTAAGTGTGTTTCTCATGCTCATTTACCAGACTGATCCGGGTGTTCTTCCCTTTCAATGCTCTGGTCAGACCGAGTATATTTACAGGTTCAAATTTGGTCCTTTTAAAGCTTTAGCAGGAGAGCTGGAGATCTTCATTTTCATATACACGCATCTGTTTATTATCCACTACTTAGTTGTTTATATTACCGAAAATTGTAAGGACAGGCTATTATAACTATTTAGGTTGATGATTAGTGATTGATTGTTGAACTCTGGTTGATGTATGTATGTACAGTTTCTGTTTTGTAAAGATTATTGATATGATATTATATGTTTTTCCACTGCGATTGTGAGATTCTGTATTGTTCTGCTTCGTTTTATCTTCTCTCTTTCTTCTCTTCTCTTCTTCTCTCTTCTTTTCTTTCTCCTGACTTTCCATCATTTTGTGTTTTTTGGGTTGGACTTGTATAGTTTATTGTCGATTCAAAGGGTATGGATCTTTGGGTTGTCACATGTGGTATCAGAACTTAGATTTTTTATATTCCTAAGCTTTGATGTGTACTCAGTACAGATAGGGATAGTAGCACCCTAGATTGAGTTTGAGTGTATTATATATATGAGAACGTATTTGTTAGTGAATATAAATTTTTTTATATTGTATTTGCTTATCCGTTGAGATGTTTGTGAATTCTGTTGGTATGTGGGACGCCATATTATCGATAGGGATTTCCAAATACTCAAATGAGGCAAGTCGACATAGTATTATTTTAAATTGTGTATGTGAAATAATTTTACCTCGATTATATTTTGTATATAAAGAAACAATTCTTCAGAAATTATTAAAGTGTATATAAATTGATTGTTTGATTGTTGAAAATGTAAATATATATAAATTAATAAAAGCTGTTTGAATAATCTAAATAAAAGCAACAATTGTAAAAGAATAAATTATATAAGCAAATGAATTATAAAGATGGAATTATAATCAATATGAATTACAATTGTGAAATGATCTTTTTGATAATCGAATAATTGTGAAAAGATTAGATTATCGTTTTTGATAATCGAATAATTGTTGATTTGAGATTTGATTATCGTTTTTGATAATCGAATATTTGTTGATTTGAGATTTGATTATCGTTTATGATAATCGAATATTTGTTGATTTGAGATTTGATTATCGTTTTTGATAATCGAATAATTGTTGATTTGAGATTTGATTATCGCTTTTGATAGTCGAATAATTGTTGATTTGAGATTTGATTATCGTTTTTGATAATCGAATATTTGTTGATTTGAGATTTGATTATCGTTTTTGATAATCGAATAATTGTTGATTTGAGATTTAATTATCGTTTTTGATAATCGAATATTTGTTGAATTGAAAATTCTGATTATCGTTTTTGATAATTAGACCTTTGTTGTTTTCTGATTACCATTTTGGTAACTAGATAATTGCGGTTTTGCGATTTGGGTTTTATAAATATCTTTGTTGATAATTAAATTTTACCGTCTTCTAATTATCGTATCGATAATTAGATATAGCTGTTTTGTGGTTTCTGTATTCTAATTATCTAATTAATAATTGAATATTACTGATAATTGCATTTATCCAGTTTTGTTTTTTTCTGATTATCTACTTGATAATTAGATTTTGTTGAGAATTTGTAAATTTCTTTTATGAAATTAAAAGATTTCTTTAGTGTTTGTATTCTTGACCTTATTTTTCTAGCTTAACCAGTTATGTTAGAAAAATAATAGTCATTGTCGACTTAAATTATGAAAATTGCGGGGATGCAATTTTTATAAGGAGGGGAGTCTGTAACAATCGGGGTTTTGTTGATTAATCTATTATCGTCATTAGACGACTGTGTTTGGTAGCTGATGTTATTTGGAGTTTTTAAATCAGTTAAAATTCGTTTGAAATTGTTTTGAACAATTTGTTAAGTGTTGGTGGGCTTTAAGATTGAATCTAGCCCATGTTTTATTTTGTTTTGGTGCTATGATTATCAAAAGTGTATACTCGACCCCCTTCACTCATTCGTGCACAACCCTAATCAAAACATACGAAAGAAAACGAACGGCGGCCTCCTTTCGTCCGTTCCTCTTTTCCAAATTAGGGTTTTGGAAATTCTTCGCAGCCGCGCCTTATATTGGGGGTTGCTTCGTCAATCGAGGAACTCTCTGCTTAGCACGGCTCCCCCAAATTCCGATTGAGTTCTTCTTCCCTTCGAGCAAGGTGAGTGAATTTCGTCTTCACTCACATCTAATTCGAAGTACTGCTTATATATTATTTGAGACCTTGATTTTGTTTGTATGAGTTAATCTCCTTAGTTATTGCCTAATTATATATTATTTGAGACCTTGAAATTATCTATGATTTGATTTGATTCGATCATTTGTTGTTGCCTAATTATCTAATTGATAATTCTATTATGAGTTTCTAATTATCTATTAATAATTAGATTTTGTTGTTAATTGCCGTTTAGGCAATTCTGATGTTTTCTAAATTATCTTCATTGATGATCTTTTCATTTATCCTTGTTGATGATTTGACTCTGCTGATTTGTTGTTTAACAATATTAAGTGTTATATTTACCGTTATCCGATTTCCTTATTAAAGGATTGGATAAACGAGAATTATTGTGACTGTCGTCTATTCATTATTTAATTATTATTGCTTCTGTGCACTAATAACTGAGTTTGAATTAGACTGACCCATGTATTATTTTCTTTTGAATGTAATACTCGGGTCAGACTGTAACAACCCGCATATTTATCGATTTTATATTTAAATATTTTATTTAAATATTTTATCGTTAGTCGGATTTTAGTCCGAAAAGCTACTTTTTGCAAACAGCCGAATTAGGACTCGAGACCACCCCCATTGAGTTCAAAATGCCGTTTGCGACCTTTTTGAGTATAAGCTTCGATATATTTGGAGAAAGTTGAATTTTGCTACTTTTCACTTAGGGTTTTGGTTTGGGCTGAGCCAACTAACCACTTACTAACTCAGTCCCAATCCCCCTCTCCTCCTCATTACTTCATTCCAACTCCTAACTCTCTAGCAAAACTGAAAATGGAGGTGGAGAGTGGAAATTAAAACTCCAAGCCCTAGTTTCGTTTGCAAATCCATCTCCTTGCTCCAAAGTTCATGAGAACCCATTGGTAAGCTTCCTCTTCATCTTCTCCAACTCTTTCTCCATTCAATTTCAGAAAATTCCTAAACCTAATTTAGGAAATGTTTCTCTTTCAAGCTTAGATTCAAGCTTCTAGAGTTGGATTTGAAGAGTGGTTAATTCCCCTTTGCTTTCAAGCTTCATCTTCATAAATTTTAGTGCAAAGGTGAGATTTTTATCTCACATCTATGCTTATATTTATCTTCGATTGTTAGGTATGAATTCCTAACACTTATTCGTGTGCATTTGCTTTTGGTTTGGATTGAATTGGTGTATATTCCAATTTTTAGTGTTTTGAGTTCAATTCGTTAAAAATCCTAACTTTGATGTTTGAACATGTTTTTGGTGATGCATCGAGGAGCTTATAGGGCCGGGTAGTCGATTGACATAAACCCTTAGCGCCGTTGCTCGTGCGAATGCAATTTGGTCAAGATTGAACCTCATTTGTAATAGGCTTGGATGAGGCTGGAAACAGGCTCGGCCGACCGACCCCCCTGGTCCGGTCGACCGACCTGCTTCCAAGTGCATAAGCACTTTCTGTTTTAAGGTTCGGCCGACCGAGTACAGGGTTCGGTCGACCGACCTGCTGTCCCGAGAGGTTTCCAACCTTTGGTTCGGTCGACCGACTCAGGGAGTCCGGTCGACCGACCTGATGATTTTTGCCAGATTAGCCTATTTCGCTAATCCGTTTGAATATCCAACTTTAATCGATTCGTGTGGTCTCCCTTTTGTTGTTGTCATTTATTATCGACTTTGATGACCTTTTCTTTGGGAATTTTAGATATATCCACTTTGATGGATTTTATATCGATTTCATTGGATTTTATTCACATTTTCGAATGTGAACTTTTATGCCCGATTGTTTCTACAATCACTTCTATGATTTGTCACTTTAAAAATATAAAGGTTTTCTATACTAGTAGTAAATATCAAAACTCTTTATTCAAATGATTTCAACACTATTTTATAACAAAGCTCGTTTTCTCAAACCGATTTCCAATCTACTAGTATATACAAACCTTTACCTCACTCGTATGAGAAATCTAATTAAACGACTTAGTAAAACAAGTGGTATGAAACACTTGTGTTTACTTCGTCGGTTAATTCTTGGACTTGTTCGATTGAATCTCTTGTGACAATTTTCTAGTGGAGATCTACAATTTGTTCGTAAATATTTAAGTTAAGCTAGTGGTTATGGGACATGAAGCTAAGCTCATATATTTACTAGCTTATTGTAATTGACACTTCTTGTTGATCATGACGATCATCTTTGTGATGTAGACTAGCATTGTGCGATGTCTCTTTGTCCACGTGGAGGACTGTACGTCGTTTTTACTGAGTTTCGGCTCACCAGGAGGAGCTTCGGCTCAATGTCTGCAATGGAGGACTATACCCTGTCACGAGGAGCTTCGGCTCACTAGGAGGAGCTTCGGCTCAAAGTCCGCAATGGGGGACTATACCCTGTCATGAGGAACTTCGGTTCACCAGGAGGAGCTTCGGCTCAAAGTCCGCAATGGGGGACTATACCCTGTCAGGAGGAGTTTTTGACTCACCAGGAGGAGCTTCCGCAATGGGGGACTATACCCTGTCAGGAGGAGTTTTTGACTCACCAGGAGGAGCTTCCGCAATGGGGGACTATACCCTGTCAGGAGGAGTTTTTGACTCACCAGGAGGAGCTTCGGCTCAAAGTCCGCAATGGGGGACTATACCCTGTTTGGAGGAGCTCCGGCTCATTTTTTTGGGATTGGCCATCCTTTTTATTGTGATTTGGTTCATCGGATGTCCCGCTGTACGACGTCGTTGTTCCTTTTTATTGTGATTTCTGGATTTCGTGTGTTGATTTCTGGAATTTATGTTTCACCAACTTTTACGATGGGCATTGATATATATGTCATTTATTGTGGTTTGGTGAATGAAATTAGGAGTATGACATTCCTTTTTATCTTGAGTAGATTATTGTGATATTGATTAATCTCTTGTTGATTTTCAATTACTTATTTATCACAGCTTTGCATTGTGATTATTATATGTTTATGTCGTATCTCTTATTATATATCACTTCATCTGATATTTATAGCTAGACTGATCCGTTTATTATTTTCTTCTTAAATAATACTCGGGTCAGACTGAGATATTACAGGTGCTTCCTCATGGCTTCCTATCTGGAACCATCTTCTGACTTTTGGCAAACTACTTCAGTTTAGTAGTTTTTATTGTATACACTTGAGATGCAGACTCTATGATGTATACTTATTCTTTTGTCTAGCACTTGTATCTAATCTTTCTATTATTGTGGATCTTTTTAGACCACTACTCTGATGTACACTTTCACGTGTAGTATTCATATCTATTTCCGCCTTTGTGATATGAATTGTCTGTGACTGATTTATGTTATGTTTACTTCTATATTTGTTTCTGAAGATATTATAGCCACTGTGTAGTAGCTTTGAGTTTGTGTCGGCATGTCGGATTTCCTCTTGAGATGAAAAGTTATATTTTTATCTGGCATATCGGTACTCGCACAAAGCAATTATACAGTTGGTCGCTCCTCAACAGCCTTATTCTCCATGCTAGTTGACAGCATTACACCGTAGTATTCTTGACTAGCATGGGTATAGAGGTGGGGCGTCACACAGACCGAGTATGTACAGGTTGTTGATATCTTACTTTGGGTTGCTACTAGAGCTATGAAGTCTTTTCATACTTTTTGGAGTAGTCGTTGTCTTAGTATAGGATGTTGTATATTCATGTATATTATTCACGATAATGTACTTGTATATGTAACTTCCAGAGTCGACAGATGTAGTTGTATCATATGTATTGTATCACATGTATATCAACTGACTTCAGTTATATATATATGAAACAATTGATTATCTGTGTTCCGCACGTAGCTTGTCTGTGTTATTATTATATTTATTGTCCTAAATTATTATGAACCATCGTAGTTCGTTTTATACTGGAATTGGGTATGTTGATGGGAGTAAATAAATAAGAGATGAAAAAAAAAATATACCACTCCTATTGAAATAACCAATGCTAGTGTAAGGCCTAATTACGGATGGCTGCTCCTATCCAACCTTATTCTTCGTGATAACAGAAAGTATTTCCTTTAATACTCTTTGTTATTGTGAGCATAGAGGTGGGGCGTCACCGTTGGTATCAGAGCTTGGGGTTTATGGACATAATATAAAACATAACTTAGATGGAACATGTGTTACAACTATTTGTCGATGTATTATTTATGTTTTGATTCAAAACTAAAGTTTTGAAAGTTGATGAATTTTTTTAATATCTTTATTTAAAAATAATAGTGCATTGGTGTTTTGATGATTTGATTGAATTGTGTTTTGTTTATCAAAGTGCGTAGCGGAAACAGTGAGACTGCTTCGCTAAGTACGCCTGATAATTATTTTGATTTAAAAACCAAAATATGAAATTTAAATAAATTTCATTTGTTGTTTACATAACTGTGTTTATTTTGTTTTCTTTGAAAATTTCGAATCCGATTTGAGGATTCGAAGCGATTGCAGTTATGTGACTTTGTTGAGATTTTGTTGTTTTGAATTATCTTCATTGAAGATATATTCGACTAATTTCTTTGTTCATTTGTATTATACGTGCAAATTTAGGTTGCACGTTACTGCATTATTTTTACGTTGAACCGATGTTTGGTTCTAAACGTATTTTGTTGCCGTTATTTTTATAACGGGATTTTTACACCAATGCTAAATTTTTGAAGCCCGGTGTTTTGTTGACATTTTAATGAATGAAAATTCACTGATATTATATTTTGATGAGATTTTGACGTTTAAAAAAAAAATTACTGTCGCTTTGACTTCAGTATCCGTCATATTTTAAAGTGGATTTTCAAGCGGTTATTCCACAATGCTGATTTTGAGATCCGTATCTAAGGTGTTTTGAGAAGTGTGATTTCCTTGTCGAAATTGTCACTAATGTTGCTGTTTTATCACGGATTTGCAAATCGTTTTAAAAATAAAAATTGTTTTTCAAAATTTTTATAGTTTACGTTTTCAAAAGAATGAGAAAGCGATTTAAACGTTTCAGCAAAATCGAGGACTATGAACCCTTTCTTTTACTGATTCGCTTAATTCCGGACTTGTTCGTTTGAGAATGTAAATTATTACTTTTATAAAATAAATGAAATTGTTTTCAGAAGTTTTACATTTTGCGCTTTCAAAGGAATGAGGAAGCGATTTAAACGTTTCAGCAAAATCGAGTATTATGACCCTTTTCTTTTACTGATTCGCTTAATTCCGGACTTGTCCGTTTGAGGATGTGAAATGTTATTTTTGAAATACACAATTTTGCACTTTCAAGGAAATGATGAAGAGAATTAAACGATTTAGTAAAACTCGTGGTTATGGGACATGTGCGTTTGCTATTTTGGTTAATTCTGGACTCTTTAATTGAAATATTTGCTGTTTTGATGACTTTGATGATTTTCGTGTGCTTTCGAGCCACTATGATGGACCTTTGGGTCATATGATGGACCTTCGGGTCAAATACCAGTACCAGACCTTCGGGTCATATGTTGGACCTTCGGGTCATATGATGGGTGCCAAAATTATGATGACGGTACTTGGTAGGCTTCGGCCATATGAGATGCACGTTCGGCGTAGCTAAAACTCGCCATATGATGGGACCGATCCAACCTTTTATGTTGATTTTCTAGAATATCTTAATTGATTTCTAGATATTTGTTGAGTCTAATTATCTGTAGGTAATTAGATATATCATGTTATGAGTTCTGATTATCGTTTTTGATGATCAGATATTTGTTGTTTCTGATTATCGCTTGTGATAATTATATATATGTGTTATGAGTTCTTATTATCGTTTTTGATAATCAGATATTTGTTGTTTCTGATTATCGCTTGTGGTAATTAGATATATGATGTTATGAGTTCTGATTATCGTTTTTGATAATCAGATATTTGTTGTTTCTGATTATCGCTTGTGATAATTAGATATATGATGTTATGAGTTCTGATTATCGTTTTTGATAATCAGATATTTGTTGTTACTGATTATCGCTTGTGATAATTAGATATTTGATGTTATGAGTTCTGATTATCGTTTTTGATAATAAGATATTTGTTATTTCTGATTATCGCTTGTGATAATTAGATATTTGATGTTATGAGTTCTGATTATCGTTTTTGATAATCGGATATTTGTTGTTTCTGATTATCGCTTGTGATAATTAGATAGTTGATGTTATGAGTTCTGATTATCGTTTTTGATAATCGAATAATTGTTGATTTGAGATTTGATTATCGTTTTGGATAATCGAATAATTGTTGATTTGAGATTCGATTATCATTTTTCATTTTTGATAATCGAATAATTGTTGATTTGAAATTTGATAATCATTTTTTATAATCGAATATTTGTTGGTTATCGTTTTTGTTAATCGAATATTTGTTGATTTGAGATTTGGTTATCGTTTTTGATAATCGAATATTTGTTGATTTGAGATTTGATTATCTTTTTTGATAATCGAATAATTGTTGATTTGATATTTGATTATCGTTTTTGATAATCGAATAATTGTTGATTTGAGATTTGGTTGATTTGAGATTTGGTTATCGTTTTTGATAATCGAATATTTGTTGATTTGAGATTTGGTTATCGTTTTTGATAATCGAATATTTGTTGATTTGAGATTTGGTTATCGTTTTTGATAATCGAATATTTGTTGATTTGAGATTTGATTATCGTTTTTGATAATCCAATAATTGTTGATTTGAGATTTGATTATTGTTTTTGATAATCGAATATTTGTTGATTTGAGATTTGATTATCGTTTTTGATAATCGAATAATTGTTGATTTGTGATTTGATTACTGTTTTTGATAATCGAATAATTGTTGATTTGGGATTTGATTATCGTTTTTGATAATCGAATATTTGTTGATTTGAGATTTGATTATCGTTTTTGATAATCGAATAATTGTTGATTTGGGATTTGATTATCGTTTTTGATAATCGAATATTTGTTGATTTGAGATTTGATTATCGTTTTTGATAATCGAATAATTGTTGATTTGAGATTTGATTATCGTTTTTGATAATCGAATAATTGTTGATTTGAGATTTGATTATCGTTTTTGATAATCGAATATTTATTGATTTGAGATTTGATTATCGTTTTTGAGAATCGAATAATTGTTGATTTGAGATTTGATTATCGTTTTTGATAATTGAATATTTGTTGAATTGAAAATTCTGATTATCGTTTTTGATAATTAGACCTTTGTTGTTTTCTGATTACCGTTTTGGTAACTAGATAATTGCAGTTTTGCGATTTGCGATTTGGGTTTTATAAATATCTTTATTGATAATTAGATTTTACTGTCTTCTAATTATCGTATCGATAATTAGATATGGCTGTTTTGTGGTTTTTGTATTCTAATTATCTAATTAATAATTGAATATTACTGATAATTGCATTTATCCAGTTTTGTTGTTTTCTGATTGTCTACTTGATAATTAGATTTTGTTGAGAATTTGTAAATTTCTTTTATGAAATTAAAAGATTTCTTTAGTGTTTGTATTCTTGACCTTATTTTTCTAGCTTAACCAGTTATGTTAGAAAAATAATAGTCATTGTCGACTTAAATTATGAAAATTGCGGGGACACAATTTTTATAAGGAGGGGAGTCTATAACAACCGGGTTTTCTTGATTAATCTATTATCGTCATTAGACGACTGTGTTTGGTAGCTGATGTTATTTGGAGTTTTTAAATCAGTTAAAATTCGTTTGAAATTGTTTTGAACAATTTGTTAAGTGTTGGTGGGCTTTAAGATTGAATCTAGCCCATGTTTTATTTTGTTTTGGTGCTGTGATTATCAAAAGTGTATACCCGACCCCCTTCACTCATTCATGCACAACCCTAATCAAAACATACGAAAGAAAACGAATGCGGCCTCCTTTCGTCCGTTCCTCTTTTCCAAATTAGGGTTTTGGAAATTCTTCGCAGCCGCGCCCTATATTGGTGGGTTGCTTCGTCAATCGAGGAACTCTCTGCTTAGCACGGCTCCCCCGAATTCCCATTGAGTTCTTCTTCCCTTCGAGCAAGGTAAGTGAATTTCGTCTTCACTCACATCTAATTCGAAGTGCTGCTTATATATTATTTGAGACCCTGATTTCGTTTGTATGAGTTAATCTCCTTAGTTGCGTTCGTTTATATATTGTTTGGAGTTGTTAACTGATTTGGGTTGGTCATTCGACTTTGTTACAATGTTGATGATTTTATTTGACTTGGTCAGATTCTTGTTGCCTTCGACTTTCACTAATTTTTATGATGTTGAATTCGTTCGAGTTTAACCTTGTTCGTTTTCGAAAAAAAATGCTGCTTGATTTTGTATCGGTAGAACTTGCTATTACCGAGTGACTCTTTGATGTTTTGTTGATTTTGTTCTTGTCGTTCCATGATTTCGGCCACTTGAACTATTTGATTCTAGGACAGTTTGGTTTGAACTGTAGACGACTTTGTGTATTTTTGTTGGCATCTGCCTACACTTTGATCTACAGTTTGAAACCTCCTCTATCTTGCTTGTACTATTCGCTGTTAAGTTGCCTTGCCGTGTGTTCTTGTTGCTGTAGCCATGAGCTGCAGTCTTCACTACACCAATATTATCCTTGTATATACATGCCACATTCATGTGTGACAGTTTGCAATGTTGTTTCATTTATTATGTTTATTTTTCGGTTGCCTTAGAGTTTTCTTACCTCGGGCTTTTGCCGTTCCATGATTTGTGATATGGTTGCTTTGATTTGTTCCTAGCCATAGAGGCTATGTTCTGGTTCATTGGGCTTTGACTTTGTTGTGAACCTATTACCTACTTGGTATTGTAGTTTTACGGTTACACTCATGTGTACATCACCGGTTGATGTTGCATATGTTTGTTTCCCGACCTGTTGCAGTGTAATCTTCATGTGTATATTTTTGAAGCTTGCATTGTCAAGTTTTACAGATGCATTCATGTTATATCTTTGTTCATGTCTCTCTTTTGGGTTGTGATTCACTTGCAATGCTGAGTTTGTCCTTTGTGGTTGTTGTACATATGAAATTAATTCATATGTATACTAAACATTGCTTCTCAGTGACATTTACTTGCATTCATATGCTTAAATGTTTTAGTTGTTGCTGTGTTGACTTTGGCCTGCTGTTCAGTGGCATCGGCATTGATTTAGTTTATCTTGGTAACTTCTGTTATCTGGTGGCATGGTTACAGTTTAGTTACATATGTTATGCCTATTTAGGTGTTCATGTGTTTATAGTTTTCATATTGATTCCATGTTGCCTTCTATTTTTGGTCTGGGCACTTGTGCTCCAGGCAGTCTTCACTTTTGCCAATTTGTACTGTTAGGTTCATCGTCTTTTATTGTTGTGTGTTGCGGTGCCATATTTTTGGTGCTCTCACCTTCATACAACTGTCTTCATGTATGTTGTCACCGCCCTTGTGCACTGATGCTTACTGACATGTTGAATTGGAGAAATTTTGTGTTGTATTGAATTTGCTATTGATTGAGACAGCTATCCACTTCATTTCACTGGTTGTTACTTGACCAACTTACTGTTCACTGTGCCCTTGCAATCTTGTGGTAGTTGCAGTTATGTTGCAGTTCTACCCTTGTATTCATGTGGTGGCTGTAGTTTCGTTTGTATGCGGTCTTACCTTTGTTGTTTTGCATTGCATTGATGCAAAAGGATTGTTTTCTGACTACACTTGAGTTGAATCCAGTAAATAGCTCGGATTGGACCTTGTGCTGATTTCTATTTTTAGCGCTGTAGTGGCGAGGCAGTGCACGCGTGCGTGTACTGCAGCCACACAGTATTGACAGTTTAAATTGATTCAATTGCTGAATTGTTTTCTGTGTCCAATTCAATATTTTGAAATTATCTATGATTTGATTTGATTCGATCATTTGTTGTTGCCTAATTATCTAATTGATAATTCTATTATGAGTTTCTAATTATCTATTAATAATTAGATTTTGTTGTTAATTGCCGTTTAGGCAATTTTGATGTTTTCTAAATTATCTTCATTGATGATCTTTTCATTTATCCTTGTTGATGATTTGACTCTGCTGATTTGTTGTTTAACACTATTAAGTGTTATATTTACCGTTATCCGATTTCCTTATTAAAGGATCGGATAAACGAGCATTATTGTGGCTGTCGCTATTCATTATTTAATTATTATTGCTTCTGCGCAATAATAACTGAGTTTGAACTAGACTGACCCGTGTATTATTTTCTTTTGAATGTTATACTCGGGTCAGACCGAGTATGTACAGGTTGTTGATATCTTACTTTGGGTTGCTGCTAGAGCTATGAAGTCTTTTCATACTTTTTGGAGTAGTCGTTGTCTTAGTATAGGATTTTGTATATTCATGTATATTATTCATGATAATGTACTTGTATATGTAACTTCCAGAGTCGACAGATGTAGTTGTATCATATGTATTGTATCACATGTATATCAACTGACTTCAGTTATATATATATGAAACTTTTGATTATCTGTGTTCCGCACTTAGCTTGTCTGTGTTATTATTATATTTATTGTCCTAAACTATTATAAACATCGTAGTTCGTTTTATACTGGAATTGGGTATGTTGATGGGAGTAAATAAATAAGAGATGAAATATATATATATATATATATATATATACCACCCCTATTGAAATAACCAATACTAGTGTAAGGCCTAATTACGGATGACCGCTCCTATCCAGCCTTATTCTTCGTGATAACAGAAAGTATTTCCTTTAATACTCTTTTATTGTGAGCATAGAGGTGGGGCGTCACATACGGGATGCCTCATCATCGAAGATGAGATGTATATTTGTGATATATATATATATATATATATATATATATATATATATATATATATATATATATATTGTGATCCTACTACGATCGAACCGCGCAAAGGAGGCTATGGCGAAATTTTTTGAAAATTCAAGGAGTTAGAAATTTTTTTGGAAAATTGAAAAAAAAATTGATAACTGAATTTTTTGTTTTTGAGTTATAAAGTTAAACTATATTAATTGGTTTTGAAAAGAATATCTATATATGGATTTGAAAACTTGAAAAAGTTTTTATAAGAAATTTAATGAATGGATTTCGGAAAAAGTTAAAATGTTTAAATAGATTTGACATCTAAATTGAACGATTTGTTTTAAACGGCTAGTGGATTTTGTGACTTTGTTCTTACTTAGTAATTTCAACGACGAAATTCTTTTAAGTATGGGAGAATGTAACGACCCGGAATTTCAGTCATTTGACATTGGTATATTTAATAAATTTTAAATATTCACAAATTAATTTTATAAGCTGAATAACTTACATTTCGAATATCTTAATTGGATAAATAAATTGTTAACTAAATATTTGAAATAATCAAAATTGGATTTAATGCGATTGAAAAGGATTTATAATGTTGAATTAAATTCTATTTGAATTAGAATGATGTTAGAGAACTTTTAAAATTGAATTAGATGTTAATTTATAGAAATTGAATATTTTAATACTTAATTAACATGTAAAAATAGTTATTTTTGATACATCGGATTTTCGAAGAAACCGGTTTTGTTGGATCCATAATGTTGTATTATTGTAGGATTTCAAATTTTGTGTTTATCGAATTTACAGTTTTTCCATAGCAAGCTGAAACTAGAAATTTGTTTAAATAACTTTTAAACTTAAATAAGTCGATTCAAAAACCTATCTTCCAAATACGATCGAATTGGCTCCCGATATATATTCCATTGCGTTAGGAATATGGGTAAGATATTATAAACGTCAGGCGGCACGCTTCGGTCGGAGTTCGAAAAATTTTCAGGTGAATAGTGTCGTTTAAGTTTTCTATAAAAGGACTTCATGACTTTGGTTTTTCACAAAACCCTAATGGAGCTGGGGCTAGCTGCAGATTTTCGTTCAATAGCCGAAAATGCTTCAATCTTTCCCCTCTCCTTTTCTTCCAATCCGTAAACATTTAACCAGAACCTTCAGCTTGGAAAATGTCAAGCACGTCAAGATCTATGTTTTCAACGGCGATGATCGATTTTTATTGAGTGGATCGACGGAAAAATGGGTTTGAACGGCCAATGTTCACATGCATTTGTTGAGATGATATGGAGGCCAAGCTCCATGGTGTTGCGGCCGAAGGAAGTGCTTGCGTTGGGCTTCGAGACCATGGTCGTCGATCGTGTTCAAACAACGAGATGAGGGCGCGATAATTGAATTAAAACTGGCAGCCATATGGGTTCACATATGCAAAAGAACGAATGGAGGAAGAAGAACAAACGCGTGACCAGATTTCATCAAGCAGAAAACGTGCGACCGAGATTTGAGTGAGGGTTTAAAATAAAATAAAATCGTAAATAATTATATATATAATAATCCGTATGATCTTTAAAATGCTATAACTCCTCGTACGTGGTTCATTTTTGACGAAATAAATTACTCGGGTACGTATTGACGAGCACTAAATTTTAGAGCTGATTTGCAGTTGATTGGAGCTAGTGTATTTTGGGTAAAATTAAACGCTGTTTAATTTTATTTGGAATAAAACACTGCAACTGCTATTGGAATCAATGTGAGTACAACTCACCGTTTCCGACTCACTGATATTTTTATATGAGCTAGAATAAATTTTATTTATGCTGATTGATGACTGTTTGGATGATATATGATATATTATCTATATATTGATTGGTATTTGGATATATTCCTGCCTATTGGAGCAGATGAGACCCTATACGTTCCGGAGTACGAGCGGATGACCGTTTGTACGCACGTCTGCCTCGAAGCGGACATTGTGTACATATTCTAGTATGTATATTTGTTGCAGGTGAAAGGTTGGAAGGATCCAACTGGATTCCTCACTAGTATTGATTTATTTACGGATATTATGATGTATGCTGTTATCATGTGATATATGATGTTTTGGATGCCATGATTGATGTATTTAGTGCTATTGTAGCATTGGGCCTATTTTTGAAATTTAAAAATTTTGAAGTGATGATTTCAAATTAAAAAATGATTTTCACGTGATTTTGGAAATAGATATTTTATTGAATTTTGAATTTTAAAGGAAATGAATTAATTTTAAATAAATAAACATTATAATTTTTATGTTATAAAAATTAGAATTTTTGGGAAATATAATCATAATGTGATTTTTGGAATATGGTGATAACTATTTTGTAAATAGTTTAAATCAATATTTTTGAATTATTATAAACAGTTTGTATATAAGGTTTATAAAATTGTTAAATAAAATTAAAAATAAAGGAATTTAGTGTATTGAATTTTTTATAAAATAGAAATGTTAATTATAAATATCGTTTTATAAATGTGAAATCAATTTAAATTGATAAACTAAATATGGAAGTTTGCTAAAGGAATTATATTAACAATTTTGGACAATGGATTATCCTTTAATAAATTTGTAGAAATATTGGATTTGGTAAATAAACTATATTCACGATTTTGAACAGTGAATAATCTTTTGAAATTAAATGAATTTTTTGAAAATTGAACTTTTAAATGAAGTTAAATGATTTAAAACTCGTTTAAAGCGTGTTAAGTATTGAAACCATGGATTTTAACATTCATTGTTGAAATAGACGTTTTCTAGAAGTAAGGAAATGATGGACTATAACATTGTTGTTATAGTGAATGATTTTCGAAAGGAAATGTTTTGTATAGTATACAGGATTTATATATCTATCTTATTTTTGAATCCCTATACTGATGATTTTGGGATATCGTAACGATGTTTTACACAATGTTCCTTTTGACCAAAATAATATGTTAAAGAGAATGTTTTCCTTAAAGAATGAAATATATATTTAATTTTGATTTATGTATAAGTATATTTTCTAGGTGTTGAAAATAAAGAGGATTGTGAATTATTTATTATTAAATAAGTATATGGAAATGTTTTCCAATATAGAAGTTCGAATGGTTTTGAGAATATATCTATTAAAGATTATTTGAAGTGAATATTTGGCAAATGATTTAATCAATAAAAGATTAATTAAAAGGGCCTAGTGATCGCTTATGGTGCTAGATATTTTTTTGTTTGCTTTGATAGTTAAATAACCGACTAACAAATTTGGCCATTTTAGTTTCTCGACTTGATGTGGGAACTATTTAGTCATACACTTAGTAAGTAGCCTTCTATGTAGGCTTGATTGTCGTTTTTGTTGAGGATGTTGATTCGTGCAGTGCAGAGTATTACTCCAATCTATCGAGCTTTCTTCTTGGCTGAAGGATAGCAAGTTGAAAGTTGGAGACATGATAAGTCTATGAGACTTAGTTTCTGTGTGAGGTTGACAAACGCTTTTGCATTGTTGGTGCGAAGAGACCAGATCGGTTTATCCGAAAACCACTTCGGACTAACATTTATACGACGATTGTGCAGGTTGGTTATGATGATATTGATATTCAGCATTTTCATAGTGGAGGACTGTAGTTGATCTTTTGGGGTTAAAATCCCAATATACATCTAGTAGCAGTAATCTATTCGTTATGAAATATCCAATACAAGAACTATTCGCTGCTAATCCTAGGGATTTTCTGATAAAATGTGGCAGGAAAGTGCCTTCAGTTTGTCCTGTTCCTAGACAAGTTGTATTGATGTTTGTCTGACATTGCATTTCTAAAGATTACGTACATTAGTTTTTACAAACGTACATCAGTGGTGGCGGAGAAGGCAACTTCTCTTATCTTAAACTCTCCTTGAGACGTATGAGCTTAGGGGTTGTATTTTTGTAGAAGGCAATTAGTAGTCAATGTAAATGGTCGTGTGGCATTCAAAGTGATGTGATATATGAATTGTGAAAAGTAATTGTTACCTCTGGCCTCATCAATCGGAGATGACTAAAATAGTGTTAGCTGCACCAAGTCTAAGTGGGTCGCTCCCAAGTAGGTTATGATCATCCTCTTCTAGATATATCTTTACACGCTATGACGTTGTGTATCTGATTATTGTGGTTTGTATGCTATGAGGGCCCTTGAAAAAGGTCGTTAACGGCCGAAGGATGACATATTCCGTACTATCTAGTCGTAGAGGTAGGCCATCTTGTGTTGGTAGGGGAATTTTACGATGGTTTCTTGGGACATCCGTCAAGAGGTGTACCCATTGGAAGGTAACCCCTTCACCTGCTCATTTGTATGGAAATCCAAACTCCATATGTACCTACCATTTTGATTGTATTACCTATTTTGGGTTATATGCTGGAATTTATTAATGTAACTATTTCAGCTATGATTAATATTATTTGTATACTAGACAATTGTATAATATCAGATGATTTGATATGAAATGTTTTAGTTATCGTGAGGTAAAAACATGTCCATTTTATGTGTGGGCGGGTCTTATGAGATACTTTTGTTTTGATGAAGAAAAAGTTTGGTCATTTAATAAATTCAGTTGAGTGTGTTTCTCACACTGGTTTACCATACAGATCCGGGCGTTCTTCCCTTACAATGCTCAGGTCAGACCGAGCTCATTTGCAAATTAATTTTTGGTGCTTTTGGAGCTTTAGCAGGAGAGCCAAAGATCTTCATTTTCATATACACATATCTATTTATTATTCGTTGCTTAGTTGTTTATATTATCGACAATTGTAAAGACACATGATTATAACTGTTCAGGCTGATGTTTAGTAATTGATTTTTGAACTCTGATTGATGTATGTATATACATTTTCTGTTTTGTAAAGATTATTGATACGATATTATATGTTTTCCGCTGCGATGTGAGATTCTATATTGTTCCGTTTCGTTTTATCTTCTTTCTTCTCTTCACTTTTTCTTTTATTTCTCCCGACTTTCCGTCAGTCTGTGATGTTTGGGTCGGACATGTGTGGTTTATTGTTGATTCAAATGAACGGAATTATGGGTCATCACAAATATTTTATTTTCTTTATTATGTGATAATCCTATTCATGCTTTTATTCATTCTTTATTATCTATTAATAAATAAATGTCAAATTTTGAAATGAATAACCCATATATATATAATTGGGAAATATACACTGTTAATTAGGTTTTGAAGTAATGATTGGCCATTTGATCTGAAATAGGACCTTTATTGATAAAGTGAAGATGGTTAAGATGACATAGGCAAGTATATGAATTGATAACCAATCTAATAGATAGGTAAATGAGTAGATTGATGGTAAACGTATAACAAAATGAATTGATAATGGTTTGGGGTTCAAATAATCGAAATGATAATTGGAGAATACAATGAAATAGAAGAAGAATAATTTAAGTAATGATAACATTGAACGTGAAGAGAATAATAAGGATAAAATGACGAGTAGAATATGGTATAACCACCTTATAACATGTTTATGGGCGAAATCAGTGTTAAAATGAAGTTAGACAATAATATAAGCTAAAAATATGTTAAAAAGATGAATATATGTCCATAATAGTAATTTAGGCATTTGAAAATAATTCAAGATGTCGAAAAACAATTAAACCAAAAATAGAGAAGAAACAATACAAAATACACATGTTTGGACATTCAAAAAAAGATGTTAAGCATTTGGAAATTTTATTCAGCCATATGAATAAATGATTGAGACGAATAAAATTTAACCGAAATTAAACAATTAGGAAAAATTACTCCTAATTTAGACATCTGAAATCGCATTTTGAACGTCTGAATTGAAGATTCGAACGTCTCATTCACAATTCAGATGTCTGAATATTTAAAGGGAATTCAACAATAGACGATTAGATATCTGAATGTTAATCTAGATGTTGGAATGTATGATTCAGATGTTAGAACGTTTGTATAGGGCACAAGTAGAACCTAGACGCATTAGGTCCATTATGAATGATTGTTGCAATTATGTCTTATTTCATTAACAATGTTAGAGCATTGTATGATGCCTATTTAATGGAGGGTATTACTATATACACCTAATTTTCTTCTTCTCCCACTCAC